>CM077665.1:490032030-491532030 GCA_039707655.1 Elymus sibiricus
TTATATTTGTGTAATATCTACTGTATTCTAACTTCTCCATGGTTCATACCCCCCCCCCCCCCCGATACTACCCATATATTCATCAAAATAAGCAAACAACACATAGAAAACAGAATCTGTCTAAAACAGAACAGTCTGTAGCAATCTGTAAACTTTGAATACTTCTGTAACTCTAAGAATTCTGAAAAATTAGGAAAATCTGGGAAATTTGTATATCAATCTTGTGTACAAAATTCAGATCCAATCGACGCTTCTGTCAATTTATAAAATTCCTGCACTGGGCGTCAAAGTTTCTGTTTTTCAGCAGGATCAAATTAACTATCACCGTAGACCATCCCAAAGGTCTTACTTGGCACAAACACTAAATAAACCATAAAAACTCAATCATAACAGAGGCATAATTGTGTCAACACACAAAAACAGAAAGTAAAAAGAAAAAATAAATTTATTCATTGGGTTGCCTCCCAACAAGCGCTATAAAGGGGTACTTGGTAGGCTTGATGTAGACCTCTCCGGCAACCACGCCAGAAATTGGCAAGTTGACAGGAGAGTTCTTGTCTTGACTTGCTATGTACCTGCCCCGGCAATGGCGCCAGAAATTGGCAAGTTGACGGGAGAGTTCTTGTCTTGACTTGCTATGTATCCTCCCCGGCAACGGCGCCAGAAATTCTTCCTGCTACTTCTTGAGCTTGCGTTGGTTTTTCCCTTGAAGAGGAAAGGGTGATGCAGCAAAGTAGAGATAAGTATTTCCCTCAGTTTTGAGAACCAAGGTATCAATCCAGTAGGAGGTACAAGCAAGGCCCCAATCTATGCACCCGCACAAACAGTCAAACACTTGCACCCAACGCTATAAAGGGGTTGTCAATCCCTTCACGGTCACTTGCAAGGATGAGATCTGATAGAGATAGATATAAAAGATTACTAAAAGTAAAATTAAATAAAAGTAAATAAAATTGCAGCATGGTATTTTTGGTATTTTTGATTTATAGATCTGAAAAGAAATAATGGAAAATAGACCCGGGGGACATAGGTTTCACTAGAGGCTTTTCTCTTGAAGGAAAATAATACGGTGGGTGAACAAATTACTGTCGAGCAATTGATAGAAAAGCACAAAGTTATGATGATATCCAAGGCAATGATTATGCATATAGGCATCACATCCGTGTCAAGTAGACCGAAACGATTCTGCATCTACTACTATTACTCCACACATCGACCGACTCCTGCCTGCATCTAGAGTATTAAGTTCATAAAGAACAGAGTAACGCCTTAAGTAAGATGACATGATGTAGAGGGATAAACTCAAGCAATATGATGAAAACCCCACCTTTTTATCCTTGATGGCAACAATACAAATACGTGCCTCGCTACCCCTACTTTTTCACTGGGTGAGGACACCGCAAGATTGAACCCAAAACTAAGCACCTCTCCCATTGCAAGAACTACCGATCTAGTTGGCCAAACCAAAGCAATAACTCGAAGAGAAATACAAAGATATGAAATCATGCATATAAGAATTCAGAGAAGATTCAAATAATATTCATAGATAATCTGATCATAAATCCACAATTCATCGGATCTCGACAAACACACCGCAAAAGAAGATTACATCAGATATATCTCCAAGAACATCGAGGAGAACATGGTATTGAGGATCGGAGAGAGAGAAAAAGCCATCTAGCTACTAGCTATGGACCCGTAGGTCTGAGGTAGACTACTCACGCTTCATCGGAGGAGCAATGGAGTTGATGTAGAAGACCTCCGTGATCGAATCCCCCTCCGGCAGATTATCGGAAAAGGCCCCAAGATGGGATCTCACAGGAACAGAAGGTTGCGGCGGCGAAAAAGTATTTTTGTGGCTCCCTCTGATGGTTTGGGAATATATGGGAATATATAGGCAAAGAGTTAGGGTTAGAAGGCCTCCAGGGGGCCCACAAGCCAGGGCGCGTGCCCCCCCCCCACCTAGGGCGCGCCCTGGCGGCTTGTCGTCTGCTGCCAGGTATCCTGCCCTCCTCTCCAGGTCTGGTAGATGTCTTCTGGTCCAAGAAAAATCATCGTGAAAGTTTTATTCCGGTTGGACTCCGTTTGATATTCCTTTTCTGTAAAACTCAAAAACAGGGAAAAAAACAGAAACTGGCACTGGGCTCTAGGTTAATAGGTTAGTCCCAAAAATAATATAAAATAGCATATTAATGCATATAAAACATCCAAAACAGATAATATAATAGCATGGAACAATAAAAAATTATAGATACGTTGGAGACGTATCAGTACGCGGAGAGATATGTTATATTACTATGTAAGAAACATCTTCTGGGAAAAATAGTTCATTTATAAGTTCCTTTTCCCAGGATATCATGTTGACCATGATCGTGAAACCTCAACTCCGATCAATGTGGGAGGAAAATATTGAGGATATAGTTCGGGGGATGTTCCCGAACTCTATGGTCTTTAATGATCGAAATTTTTCACTTCCATCATTGCCGAAAAATTATATTCTTAAGATGGCTAGCTTTCGGCTTCACCCAGTCTAAGGTACTAACCCGGATGACCCGTAAGTAACAATCACAGAGGTGCTCCCTTTACCGCCTTGCCGAACAATCAAGAACGTAGGGGGTAAGCACAGGAGCTAGGCAACCCAGCTTGGCCAAAATCTTAAGTCAAATTGATGCATATCTATGGCTTTATAATGATCACTACGGAAGGCAACTTTCGTATATTAAATACAAACGCTGATGATATGTTGGGCTCTCCTGGAATCCCGATGTATCTATGCCGAGGTGCCACAAGGAACCCTCGGTATGGTTTATTTTGACTCCGTCGCGACTGTTTATAATCTGAAAGTGGCCTATCGTCGGCTTCCACCCCTTTGTAGATGCTACACAGGGTGTTTCCGTACAAACAAGACAACCCTTAGCCGACGTCTCGGTGCCCGGAGGCGGTTGTGTTAGTGGAAATGATGCAATCAGATATTCAGGCTTTATAACTTTCACTTTGTCATAGGAGCATATGTGGGGGGGGGGCAACTTAATAGCCCCCGGTATACGTCGACTTCTCGGATTATTCGAGGTCGAATCACCCACAACTTGACCTTTTCAAGAAAGAGAGGCCCTTCGTTTTACTCGAATAACCTCGATCGGCTATATTTGGTTGAACACCGCCTGCGGTTCGCTGACCGATTTACGCTTGTTGTGACAGTTAGCTTTCGGCTTTCTCCAACTGAGGCACTTAACCAGTTAATTCGGAAGTGACAATCGCAGTGGTTCTCCCTTTACCGCTTAGCCAAACAAAGCAGAAATATAAGGGGTAAGCATAGGAGCCGGGCAATCCAGCTATAGACCTAAGAAACAAGTCGAAATCAATGCATATAAATGCGAAATACCGAGGACATTTTGCCGAGGACTGCATGGAGTACCTTCGTGTTTGGTGGGTTCAGTGCTAACCGCAGAACCCCTTTAATATTGCCGATGCATGAAATGCATCTGGCATTGTACTATGAGAGTTAAGCTCCGAAAAACCAAAAAACTTATGCAAAAAACTTTATGTTTAGATAAAAGAAAATTGTGTCAATCCGAAATTGGTCTAAAATTTAATTTGTCCTTCGGTCGTGCGTTAACATGATACATCCGATCTCCAGACTCCAAGCGGGTCAGCCTTTGGCTTCAACCTCCATATCCCGAAGGCGGAGTGTTTCTCCGAGGCCTATTTAGCGAACTAAACTCGAGCGGCTTTACAAAGAAACCAGGCTATTCGGCTGTTGACCACACACTAGCCTCGAAAAAAGGAGTAGTAGAAAAAGACTTTGCAACGACCAAGAAAAAAACATTTATTATAAAACGGCTCATATAAATTTAAGAGCCCCCCATTAAATTAGGTAAATAAAGTTGTTTTTTGAGCAAACAACATTTTTAACAAAGAAAGTTCTTGTTTTGAAACAAAAACATAACGCTCGGTTGAACCAAACAAAAATTTACAAACTTAAGAAATTTGAGCATGACAGCAACTTAGCTGGTTAATATGTTCGGTGTGGATGATGCGGTTCGAGCTACGACGGGACAAGGTCCCAGCCCCCAAGCCAGTCACGAGGTAGCCGACGAAGAGCTCGGCTTGATGAAGTGACAACACAACACTTCCAAAGGGCCGAGGTGAAACCCCTTGTCCAGCCGAGGAGACAAAGCAGTTCGGCAGCATGTCGGCAAAGCCCCCACGTCAGTCGACCATGTCGACGATGCGATTTGGTGGATGGAGGCGGGACGACGATGTCGGCATGCCAAGGTGACGACGTGACATAGCCGAAGTCGATTAACTACACGCATGAAGTAGCACAAGCCAGATAATAATAAAATAAAATAAAATAAATAATTATTTATGCGAAATAAATTATTTAGAAGAGATGCGGCCTGGCGCAATGCAGATGTCGACACAGGGCGTTGGTGCGGCGAGGTGAAAAAATCCGAATTCGCAGGGTCACCCGAATTCGCGCTAGGGTGACAACATAATTTGGTCAACGAAGGCGGGACAACGACGTCGGTACGCCGGGGTGACAATGCCATCCGATCTAAATCCTTTACCTGCACACATAAAACAGTGCAAGCCCGACATAATAATAATATTTTTTGCATAATCAATTTACGTAGAGTATGGATAATAAAACAAATATGGCCTCTCTGCAGCATAAGTAGAATTGACAGCAGAGGGACGTCAATGTGGATTAGAGTCCATCGGCTCAGCACAGATAACCTGCGCACAAAATTGTACAAATTACAAGTACAAAGATTTTTGATAGTACTAAACAACACGAACAAATTTAATAGGAGAAATATCACCTAATTGTTCGTAGTGGTCGAAGTTGGCTGATCTCTCGTAACTTGAGAGCGTCTCGCATCTGCTGCCGCGGGGCGAGAACAGACTCTGCCGAATTGCATTGACAAAGCCAGTTGCCGAGAACTGTTCGGAAGCCCCTGGTCCAGCCAATATGATGAAGTTGGTCGGCTGGTGACGCCGAAGTCCCCGGGGCAGGTTGATGAAGAGATGGCGAAGCCCCTGGTCTAGCCGAGGTGACGGAGCAGGTCGGCTGGTGATGCCGATGTCTCATGTCAGCCAAGGTGTCGAAGCAGGTCGGCATGGTGGAAGTCGTCTTGAAGAAGCGACAGCGCGGCGATGCCAACGTAGGTCAGAATTTGTGACGCAGTCAGTGCTGGCTGGATGAAGCAACGGCACACCCGACCCATGCAACCCGTGGGGTGACGACCTTGTATTAACGATTATTTGTCCTTTACGATGCCGAACTCCTGGTCGGCTCGCCAAGGTCATGATCTGAGGTGGTGGTTGTCATCGGCTCGATGGAGCGACGGTGATGTCGATGTTGACGCAGGTCGATAGCCGTGGAGCAACGTGATCGGGCCGGTTTGACATCGGCGGGACGATGAAGATCGCCTCGGAAAAGACTCAAAATTTGTGGGCACGTGTTTGAGAACAACACACAATACCCTAGGAAACAATTCCTTAAAAAAGGATAGCCAATGTCCCGTTCATGAAGAAAGATGAATTCGGGTCGGATTCGTTCTCGCGCAGAAAACTAATCCGAAAAATGATGCACTCATCGGACGTTTCCTGGAGTTTGAACGGTCGGATCGAGCTGAAAATATAAGGGCTGATCGGTATAGGAATTCCGCAGCCGATGAACGGTGGGATTTTCCAATAGATGTCCGAGCTAGATACTGGACACCTCGCCCCAAACTCGTTCAGATTCCTGTCCAGATTCGACAGAGCTCCGGTATATCGGAGATTGCCGGAGATTACTCCATCGGAACGCAAATTTTTTTTGCAGGGTTGTTGTGGATACAATTCCACCGAAGCAATCGTCAAAGCGACGCTCAAGAAAACGGGGACGACAAACACAAATTCGCTGTCCAGAAATAACTGCTGCCAATCTGCAGACGAGCCATCGATCCTTCTTGCGATCCCACAGTGGAAACTCTCAATGAATGCACCAATGTCGGAACTCTCAATGAAACCGGCGGATCTCGGGTATGGGGTCCCGAACTGTGGATCTTGGATCGATGGGTAACCGGAGATAAGGGAGACAATATTTACCCAGGTTCGGGCCCTCTTAATGAAGGTAAAACCCTACGTCCGGCTTTGTTTTGTATTGATGATGGGGTATCGAGTAGAGAGTTGATCCACCTCAAGATCGTATGTAGTGGTCTAAACCCTAAGAGCTATGATTGTAATCTCTGATGATCTGATTGTCTCTAATGACTAGCCTGGCCTCGGCTTATATAACACACCAGAGTCCTAGGATAACAAGAGTCCTAGTCGGCTACGTCGGTGGAGAGGAGTCCTTGTCTTGATCACCAAGTCTTGTGGAATCTTCCTCGTATGCATCATGGGCTGTCCGAACTGGCCCATTAGTGAACCGCCCTGGGGGTCCTCGGCCCGACCCACTGGTCGGGAGACGACATGGTGAGTACCCCCTAGTCGAGGACACCATCAGGACAACATTAGTATCATTTACCACACTTATGCTTCAAAGTAGCACCATGTTTTCCATATAGAGAGTCCTCATGTTTTGTCACTTTCATATACCAGTGGGAATCAATATAGAACTTATCTTGCATATTCCATTCATGGGTTCAAATGCCCGAGTCCTTCATGAGCAAGTTACATGCATACCCACTTAGTTAGAGTAGAGAGCTTTCATACACTTATAGCTCTAGTGCATCAAAAGTTGCATGGCAATCCCTACTCATGGCTTCAATATCGATTGAAAGGAGTCTCCATGGCATAACGATCCACCAAGTTGATGCGAGACTACCCTTATTTTTGTCTTCCCTTATCAACCCCTACCACCATTCTATTCCACCCAAAGTGCTGAAAGACATGGCTCATACTTAGGAATTGAGTGAAGTTGAAAAAGCTGAAGTGCGTGAAAAAGTTCGAGTCAAGAGCTTGGTTAAGCACCGGGGTGATCATGAATTATGCGTTACATTACAAGGACCGAGTTATACCATTGCTTACATGATTAAATGTGTAGGGATAACAATCGTTAGTGTTATAATTTTGAAAGGCAATGATTGTTTGCTGGTATTCATCTATATTATTGTTTCAATACTTACTAAGTCATCATTTCTCAACATTTATACCTAAACGATAACATGATAGACACGTTAGGTAGCATTCAACATCAAAAATTCTGTTTTTATCATTCACCTACTCGAGGATGAGCAGGAATTAAGCTTGGAGGTGTTGATACGTCTCCAACGTATATATACTTTTTTGATTGTTTCATGCTATGTATGCTTTATACACCATTTTATATCATTTTTGCGAACTAACCTATTAACCCGGTGCCCAGTGCCAGTTGTTGTTTTCCGCTTGTTTTTGGTTTTTCAGAAAATCTGTACCAAACGGAGTCCAAATGCGACGAAACTTTTTGACGATTTATTCTGGACCAAAAGAGACCCTGGAAGCTTCGGAGCGAGTCCAGACGATGCACGAGGGAGCTACAAGGACAGGAGGCGCTCGCTGGGGATAGGGCGCGCTGTCCACCATTGTGGCCCGACCTATGGCTCTTTTTCACCACCTCTCTAGCCTAGAAATTCACGTGTATTCCAAAAACCCTAGAGGAGCACCTGAAACCATTTTTCCGCCGCCGCAAGTCTCTGTACCCCGCGATCCCATCTGGATGCCTTTTCCGGTACTTTGCCGGAGGGGAAATCCATCACGGAAGCCATCTTCATCAACCTTGATGCCTGCCACATGATGTGTGCGTAGTTCCTATAGGACCTACGGGTCCATGGCTGTAGCTATATTTTTCTCTCTCTCTCATTTGATATTCAATGCAATGATCTCTTCGGAGACCTATTCTTTGCGGTGTGTTTATTGGCATCCGAAGAATTGTGAATTTATGTTCAGATTATTCATTGAAAGTAATTGATCCAATCTGAGATTTATTATGTGTGATTTCATATAGCTATGTATGTTTTCTTATCTATAAGTTTGCTTTGGTCAAGTAGATGAGTAGATCATCAGAGATAGTGGTGCATAGTAGTAGGTTCAATCTTGTGGTGTCCTCACGCTGTGACAGGAGGAGTAGCGAGTCACGTATTTGTATTATTGCTACTAAAGATGAAACGAAGGGGTCTGAACATATTATGTGCTCTTACTTTGTCTACATTATGTCATCTTGCTTAACGCATTACTCTGTTTCTCATGAACTTAATACCATATAGATGAATAATGAATAGTGGTCGATTGTTGGAGGAATAGTAGTAGGCGTCAGTAAGTTTAATGGTCTACCTATCATGGAAATATTGCCTATGTATTAATCATGCCATTAATAACGACATAATTATTCGTTTTTCTATCAATTGCCCAATAGTACTTTGTGCACCCACTGCTACTATGCTCATGAGAGAGATGCCTCTACTGAACGCTATGGCCCCCGGGTCCATCTTCCTATTTTATTTATTGAAAACATACAAAAAAAGTTTGTTGTGATTTATTTTATTTGTATTTATAATTATCTATCCTAATCAGATTTAATCCTTGTTATGAACTTGAACAAGGGCTTGACAACCCTCGTGCCCATGTTGGGTGCAAGTATTTGCTCCTGTTTGTGCAGGAACTATTGATAGTTTGTTTGGATATCTTCCTATTGGTTCACCTTGGTTTTGGACAAACGTGATAGAGAAGGTGGAAGGATTCCGCGAAGATGACGGAGGAATCATATGGTACGAGAATCGAGTTTGTGTGGCCAATGACCCCGAAGTGAGGAAACTGATCATCCAACAAGCTCATGACTCACCCTATTCCATTCACCCCGGAAACACCAAGATGTACATGGGTCTGAAGGAAAGATTTTGGTGATCCGGAATGAAGAGGGATATTGCGGAACATGTAGTGCTTTGCGACATGTGCACCAGAGTGAAAGCTGAGCACCAGAAACCCCTAGGACTTTTGCAACCCCTGCCGCCGACAGAATGGAAATGGGATCGCATTGGAATGGATTTTATCACCGGATTGCCCAGGACATAATAGGGTTACAACTCAATATGGGTGCTAGTGCACCACCTCACCAAAGTGGCATGCTTCATACCCGTGAAGACCAACTATATCAGCACTAAGTTGGCCAAGATTTATATGACCAAGATAGTGAGCTAGCATGGAGTTCCACGAGAGATCGTATCTAACAGAGTAACCAAGTTCACGTTGAAATTCTGGGAGCAGCTGCATCAGTCGTTGGGATGCCGACTAGAATTTAGCACAGCTTTTCACCCCCAGACTGACGGTCGAACCGAAAGAGTTAACCACGTGCTCGAGGATATGCTCACAGCTTGAGCTCTGGACTATGGCTCTAGTTTGGACTAGAATCTACCCTACAGAGGATTTTCCTACAACAACAGCTACCAAGCCAGCATTGAGATGGCACAATTCGAAGTATTGTATGGGGGAAAGTGTAGAACCCCACTGCTCTGGAATGGAGTGCGAGAGAGAAGTTTGTTTGGACCTGACATTATTCAGGACGTTGAAAAGAAAGTGAGATTTATTAAGGACCACGTTAAAATAGCTCAGTCGAGGCAAAAGAGTTACGCTGATGCTGAAAGGAAGGAAGTGAGTTATGAGGTTGGAGACAGGGTGTACCTCAGAGTCCCACCACTCCATGGAGTGAGACGCTTTGGCGTTAAGGGAAAGTTGGCACCCAGGTTCGTCGGACCATATAAGGTATTTGCCCAAAGCGGTGAGGTTGCCTACCGACTTTAGATGATAACGGAGTTGTCGGCCATACATGATGTGTTCCATGTTTTGCAACCTAAGAAGTGTCATCAAGACATGATGGAAACCCAACTGAAGGACATTGTGCCCCTGACAAAAGGTCCAGCTAGGAGATAGCCTCACTTACGAAGAGAAGCCCATTAGGATTTTGGAAACCGCCAAAAGAAACACACGGACCAGGACGATCAAATTCTACAAGGTGTTGTGGGATCACTGATACGTCTCCAACGTATCTATAATTTTTGCTTGTTCCAAGCTGTTATTATCATTCTTGGATGTTTTACAATCACTTTAGGGTTTTTTACATCTGTGCCCCTCATTCCTTAGCTGTACTCATCCATCCCCACGCTCTTACAATTTGCTCACTTTTCCCCACTCTCTTGTCCAAAACCGTCACGAAAGGTCACAACGGAGGATGCCGTCGGGTCAATGGTTTGACCGTTAACTCTGACTAGTGGGGCCGCGTCGTAAGGGCAACTCCAAATCGTACTCCCACGTCCGCTTGGGGCAAAACGGACACACGGGCCGTCACTCGTGGCGGTGTCCAACCTACCCCCACCGCCCAAAGTAAATGCGCACGCACGGCGGGGCCTGGTCGTCAGCCACCCACCATCGTGTCGTCGTCCTTCTTTAAGTGGAAACCCGTGGACCGGCCAGTCACACTCCACACAGTAGCTTCCGCTTCCAAAGCCAATCCTGCCCCCTCCACCACCGGCAGTTTCTAGAAACCCTAGCCCGCGCACCATCGCCATGACCTGGCCGTGCTCCGGGAAGGGGAAGCACGACCATGAGGCTGGCTCATCCTCTGGTAGGCACCGCTCCGGTCGCTCTAGGAGCCCACCACCACCACCACCGCCGACACCGCCTGCTCCGTCCGCTCCGCCCACATTTGCAATCGGTCCGCCGGCCGCCCCGCAGCGCACACACCCGTACGTCGGCACGGAAATATGCCGGAATTACTGGGATACGGCCACGCCATTGACGTGGGGAGATGCCCACCTCCCGAACAACTGACATCTGTCCGCGGATCGGGTTCCAATCCCCCCGGTGCCGATGAGCGGCCGCGCTCGCCGTGAGGAGATCGACCGACGTCGCGCGCGCCTGCCTCCGGATCTCCTCCATGACCCAAGGTACGGCGTCAACTCACCGTTGTGGGATACGTGGCTCCACGACGAGCACGACCTGCGGCGGCAGTCTTTTTTTGCCGGTCGTCCACCTAGCCCACGGCGACGACGTGTTGCTAGCCTGCCCCAAGTGCGCGGTCTTAGGCGTGTCCGCGGCCTCACCCTGACACCATCTCCGTCCACCACCTACGATGACCGAGGAGGAGGAGGACGAGCTCATTAGGCGTGTCATGGAGGAATCCGCGCGCACGCACGACGAGCATCAATGGACAGACATGGAGAGGCCGTTGGCCCTCTCTGCGGCCGGCGATGTGGCCATCCCTGAGCTGGATATGGCCGCCATCGTCAAGGAGGAGGTGAAGGAGGAGGTGGCGGAGGAGCCGGCCCTTGCGGCGTGGAACCCCCGGCTAGTGGCCCAGTCGTGGGGATGGTCGGCCACTGCGTCAGAGATGGCCGACGCGCTGGCTGTCTAGCCGTGGGCACCCACGCCGCCGCGGTCACCCGAACCGGAGCAGGATCCATGGGAGGAGGTGTTGCAGGCACCGCAAGCACCTCTGGCGAGGCCGGGGCCGCCAGCCCACCTTTGGCAGCCGCCTCCCTACGTCGACCTCACCAGCGACGACGACGAGTAGGACGATGCTCCTAAAGACGGCGGCGGCTTCACCGGCGGGCGGAATTGTCTATATTTTATATGTGTTATATTTTTATTTGTGTTTTTATATCGGTTGCTACTGGCATTGTGTATAATGTACTAGAACTATCGCCGGCCTCTGTGGTCGGCATTAATGTTTAATTAAAGCTAATGCATGGTGATGTGATGTGATGTGATGTGATGTGACCGGTATCACACCCGCGCTAGACTGAACAGCAGAGTTAGAACCCAACCAAATACGATTCTTGTATTATCTTACCGAAAGGTTTGATAGGGTTAGGCAGATGCCCCATTATTCGTAAACAAGAAGAAATCCAGTGAATAAATACCTGCATCTGCAATAAGATAGATGGCCATCATCTAACCACTTATATGCCGCCAATCCTATGTGATGTTTGAATATGATGTGATTTGATGATTAATTAAGGTAAAAACTTGAATTTGAACTAACATTTGAATTATAAGCGACATGTTGAAAGAGGCCTAAGTTCTAATGATCATGTTACCCTATGTTGAAATGATCTAACAGCAAACAAAACAAAAATAGACTCCTAAACCCTAACCCTAACCCTTTATTGCAAAACCCATTATTGTGAAGACAGTTTAAAATTTCAAAAATGAAAAGTACGTTCAGATCCTTCTTACTCACACTGAAATGGAGCTCTATGATTTTTTTATTTTTTTTATTTTTCGTAAACATAAGCCCACTGTCGCTCACTTCTCGAACTCTATACAACCCCGTACGTGATAGCTCATATGTGTGAAGGAGTTTTCATGGAAATTTCCATAAACCAAGATTTTTATTTTTTGCCATAACCATGTCACATACAAAAGCATTGTGAGCATGTTTTACATTTTTTGATTTTTTTTGAATTTAGTTCTGCTCATTTGAACCTGGAAACGGTAGCTCATCTCAAAAGAAGTTTTTTCTTAAAAAAGTCCCTAAACCGAGGTTTATATATTTTTTAGGGTAACTATGTCTGATAAAACGACGAACAGGGAAGGTTTCATATTTTTTGATTTTTTTTGAATTAGTTAAGGTCATTTGAAAGTTGGTCAAACTTAAGATAACCACGCTGACCGGCTCAAAACACCGCAGCATCTCTACAAACCCTAACGTCAAACTGCAACCGTCCGATCATACCCTAGCGCCAAGCGAAAACCGTCGGATATGGTCTTCTAGAAGGATACGGGCAGGCTGCGTGCAGGCTCCGCGCCGTTGGATCACATGGACGGCTCTGCATCGTTGGATCGTTGGGCGATCCGCGAGACGTTGGTTCTGCTCACCCACTCGCCCGCGGGGAAAAAAGTCTTGGTTGGTCCTTCGCTACGCGTTGACTATCGAGGGAGGAGGCACCGATCCGTCTCCCTGTCATTATCCATAGACGGCTATTTAAGCCGGACGGCGTCCCCCAGCTCTAGCTCATCCGCCAGCTCCCTCTCCCGGCCGGCACCCGAGCACTCCCCTCTTCGAGCCCATCAGCCATGCCACCACGCCGCCAGTACTACACAATCGAACACCGTCTCTTCCTCCTTCGGCAGGCCCAAATCTGGAGGCAAGCGAGCCTACCTCTGGAACCGGAGGAGGATTTTGAGGAGGGTCGGACATGGGGGAGGAGGAGCCAGAGGAGGAGCCGCAGAAGCCGGAGGAGGAGGCGCCGTCGCACGAGCCGTAGGAGGAGGCGCCCCCGCAGGAGCCGTAGGAGGAGGTGCCCCCGCAGGAGCCGGAGGAGGAGGCGCCGCCGCAGGAGCCGGAAGTGGAGGCACCGCCGGTCTACTATATGTGGCCCGACCAGGTGGCGATCCTCAACCCCATCCGCTCGGAGCAGCCCCGGCGTCTTCGTCAGCAGCAGATGGAGGCAGCGCGGGTGGCGCAGGAGGAGACGCAGGCGGCGGCGCAGGTGGTCCAGGCTCCCGCGCAGGCGGATCAGACTCCGGCACTGGCGGATCAGGCCATCTCCGACGACGAAGACGCGTAGTGCACTAGGTAGTACGTAGGATATATATTGTATGCTTTCGCTATTATGCTCTCTGAGCTATGTTTAGCTGACTCTGGTTCCTGGTTCTATTCTCTAGTGTCATGGATGATTGTAATAGGGTCGACCTGAACTATTTTTTTTTCTGTTGATGCTTCAAAAAATATATTGCATGGGAAGAGGTGCTTTGTGATGGGTTCAATCTTGCGGTGTCCTCTCCCAGTGACAGAAGGAGCAGCGAGGCACACATGTATCGTTGCTCTTAAGGATAACAAGATGGGGTCTATTCCTACATGAATAGATCTTGTCTACATCATGTCATTGTTCTAATTGCGTTACTCCGTTTTTCCATGAACTTAATACACTAGATGCATGCTAGATAGCGGTCGATGTGTGGAGTAATAGTGGTAGATGCAGGCAGGAGTCGGTCTACTTATCTTGGACGTGATGCCTATATAATGATAATCGCCTTGGATATCGTCATGACTATTTGATCTTCTATCAATTGCCCAACAGTAATTTGTTCACCCACCGTGTGCTATACTCATGAGAGAAGCTACTAGTGAAACCTACGGCCCCCGGGTCTACTTTTCCAACATATTGCTTTCCAATCTATCTTTTTGCCGCTTTTGTTTTTAGATCTATTATTCCAAAAACCCAAAAATATATTGCTACACTTTTTATTTGCTCTTTTTATCTTGTGTTCTTGAGAGATCTATCGCTCCAATCTATCACTACCTAATCTATCTTTTTACCGTGGAGAGATTGACAACCTCTCTTTCGCGTTGGGTTGCAAGTATTTGTTCTTTGTGTGTAGGTGTTGTTTATTAGGTGGTGGTGATCCTCCTACGGGTTCGATACCTTGGTTTCATAACTAAGGGAAATACTTACTATCGCTGTGCTGCATCATATCCCTTCCTCTTTGGGGAAATACCGACGCAGTCTCAAACCACGTCAAAGGAATTTCTGGCGCCGTTGCCGGGGAGGAAGCGGTCTCTTCTACGTGCCAATCTCTAGCGCCGAGGAGACAACATCATCATCTACCAGGTTCCTAATCACAAATCTCATCTCCTTGCAATTACATTATTTGCCATTTGCCTCTCATTTTCCTCTCCCCCATTTTACCAAATTTGCCATTTTATTCGCCCTCTTTTCCATTTGCCTTTTTGCTTGTTTGCTATCTTTGCTTGTGTTGCCATGTGCCTTCTATTTGCTTGCATCTTCGCTTGCTAAAAATCTATTTATATGGATCCTCATCCACTTGCTAATCTTTTCAAAAGGCCAAATTATGATGAACCAATTGCTAGTTAGTTGATTGCACATGATTGTCTCTATGAAGTTTTGTTTGAAAATCATGAATCTAGAAATTTTGATGAAGTCTTGAAAGAAGAAATTTATAAGGTGATTCATGATAGTTCCTTGAATGATGAGCATGATTGCAATGTTGCTAGTATGAATTCTCTAAATATCCATGATGCTAATGATATGCAAAGACACAAGTTTGGGGATGCTATGTTTGATGAAGATGATATTTCTAGTCCCCCAAGTTTTGATGAGCAAATTTATTATGATGATTGGATGCCTCCTATTTATGATGATGGTGATGACACGTATGCTATAATGAGTAATGATAACCATGAAACTTATCATCATGGTTTTAATTTGCAATGTGGTTATATCAATCAAGTGTCTCATGATAGTTATTTTATTGAGTTTGCTCCCACTACCATGGATGATAAGGGATTTGCTTATGTGGAGAGTAATGAAAATTCTATGCTTGTGCATCATGAAAAGAATGATTTATGTGATAGTTATATTGTTGAATTCCTTCATGATGCTACTGAAATTTATTATGTGGGAGGAACATATGCTTGTAGGAATTGTAATAATATCAAGTTTCCTCTCTATGTGTTCAAAGTTTTGAAGTTATGCTTGTTTTGCCATCCTATGCTAGTTGATTCTTGTTCCCATAAATTGTTTGCTCACAAAATCCCTATGCATAGGAAGTGGGTTGGACTTAAATGTGTTTGTCATACTATTCATGATGCTCTTTTGCATATTTCAATTACTACTTTTTATGTGTGCATCATTGAAATTATTATGCCTAGCTAGGGGCGTAAAACGATAGTGCTTGTTGGGAGGCAACCCAATGAATAAATTTATTTTTGTCTTTTCCTTTCTATTTTTGAGTGTTTAAACAATTATGCCTCTGTTATGATTGTGTTTTTATGTTTTATTTAGTGTTTGTGTCAAGTAAAGCCTTTAGGATGATTCATAAGATAAGTAGAAACAATGCTGCATCTGAAACAGAAACTTTGCCTCCAGTGTTCGAATTTTTATTTTTTACTGGAACGTGATATTGAGCTGCAAGTTTAAAAAATTATTGATATACAAATTCTTTACGTTGTCCTAATGTTTCAGAATTTTTAGAGTTACAGAAGAATGCTTAGAGTATAGATTACTACAGACCGTTCTGTTTAAGATAGATTCTATTTTTGTTGCATTGTGTGCTTGTTTTGATGAATCTATGGGTTGTATTGAAGGGTATGAGCCATCATAAAGTTAAAATACAGTAGGTATAATGCAATAATAAAATTTGAATAAGTTTGCAACAGTACCTAAAGTAGTGATTTGCTTTATTATACTAACGGATCTCACGAAGATTTTGTTGAGTTTTGTGTGATTGAAGTTTTCAAGTTTTGGGTGAGATCACGATGGATGAAGGAATAAGGAGTGAAAAGAGCCTGAGCTTGGGGATGCTACAGCACCCCCAAGATATATCGAAAGAGAAACAAGCAACTAAGCTTGGGGATGCCCCGAGTGGCACCCCCTCTTTCTTCTAACGACTATCGGTATTTTACTTGGAGCTATATTTTTATTCGTCACATATCATGAGTTTTGATTGGAGCGTCTTGTATCATGTCGGGGATATTACCCCGCGGTATAACCCGGCCTGAGGTATCACCCGGCCGGGACTTGGCGGCTCATTGGTAACCCGGGAGGCGGGTCAGACGAACGACAAAGACCCAACGGCCCAGAAGGCGGCTCATGGGAGGGCCGACTCATGTTATGGTGGGCCGGCTCACAAAGAAGGCCCAAGGAAAGGAAAGACTCCCTCACAAGGGAAAACAAGACCCGGATTAGGATTCAAGAGAGACTAGTCCTAGTCCTACTCCTAGTAGGACTCTACATGTAAACCTACCCCTTAAACCTATATAAGGAGGGGGAAGGCGCCCCAAGAGAGAGAAGTTGAAGTCATTAGAGATAGACAGATTAGAAACCTTCGAGACTAGAGGTAGAGATTCTGCACCCTTGTAATCAAGGTCTATCCATCAAATATACGCAAAGCAGGACGAAGGCTATTACCTCGATCGGAGGGGCCGAACCTGGGTAAACTCGCGTCTCTCGATTCCGAACAACCCATCTCAAGCCGCCACATAGTTGCGATGGCCTCACACCTAAGTTCTCTCACGAGGACATCTTGCCGTGACAAAACCACGACAGTTGGTGCTGAAAGCACAATGTGCTCCCTTGGTGGTTTTGACAATTCATGACAACATACATTGTCTCTTGGACTAATATTTCTACCTAGTGTATTTCAGATGAAAGTCCATAGAGAGAGATGGGTTGGCAAAAGGATTGTGGAGATACCCCTAGATGCAAGGAAATGGATTGGCAAAGCTTCAAGAAAGAGGACTCTACATTTTACTTTCTGAGAAATCACTTTGAGTCCATAGGAAAGCCAATACTATTAAAAGGGGGTAAGGTACTGTTGGTGAACAAGATGCTCCACGTGCACAAGTGATAGTCACCAAAAACACCCACAAACTCTTCCACAAAACTCTGTCCAAGCCTATCATGAAAATCGGTGCTACCAACAATTTCCACTCGGTCCCACCGATTCCCACCTCAAACAGACCCATGCCAAACCCTAGCTTTTCGGTGCAACCGATTCTGCTTCGGTGCCACCGAGTTCAGCTTGCCAACTTTCTGTTACCTCGATTCTTAAAATGAAAAATTCCGAGATTTTGGATCGGCGTCAGCGAGTTTTGGGAATCTGATCGTTGGTCACCATATCGGTACCACCGAGAACTTTGTATCGGTCTCACCGAGATTCAAAAGTTGCTACCTTTGGAGCAACTCGGTACCACCGAGTTTTACACTTCGGTGTCACCGAGTTGGTCACTTTAGGTGTAACGGTTGGATTTTTGGGGATGCCTATATATACCCCTTCACCACCACCCACTCGAAAGAGAAGCACTCAGAACTATTCCATACTTGCCCCATCCAATTTTCTGAGAGAGAGCCACCTACTCATGTGTTGAGATCAAGCCATTCCATTCCATCCATATTAATCTTGATGTCTAGCCTCCCCAAGTTGCTTTCCACCAAATCAATCTCATCCACCAAAGCCAAATCTGTGAGAGAGTGATTGTGTGTTGAGGAGTCTATCATCTTGAAGCACAAGAGCAAGGAGTTCATCGACATTACCGAGCCTATTTCCTTTTGGAGGGTGGTGCCTCCTAGATTGGTTAGGTGTCGCTTGGGAGCCTCCTACTTCGTGTTGTGGAGTTGAACCAAGAAGTTTCTACGGGCAAGGAGATCGCCTACTTCGTGAAGATCTACCCATAGTGAGGCTTGTCCTTCGTGGACGGAAGCCGTTATGGAATAGTCAAGATTGGTACTTCGTGGACCCTTATGGGTGGAGCCCTCCGTGGACTCTCGCGACCATTACCCTCCCTGGGTTGAAGACTCCATAAACGTGGATGTACGATACCACGACCTATCGGAACCACGGGAAAAATCTTCGTGTGCCTCATGCGTTTGATCTCCCTATCTCAACTCTTACTTCCATGTGCAATGTCTTTACTTTCCGCTGCCATACTTGTTGACTAGCATGTGTAGGGTGCATTAGACTTCTGAGTATTGCTAAAATCTGCCAACCAATTAACTTGGGAAAAGGTTAGGTTTTTAATTTTCTCAAGTAGTCTATTCACCCCCCCCCCCCCCTCTAGACACACACTTCTAGTGATCCTACAAGTGGTATCAGAGCACTGGTCTCCATTGCATTGGTTTCATCACCGTGGAGGAAGATCGATGTGTCTAGTGTGGAAAGTTTGAGTTGTAGAGTGCCTATTCTTGATGGGGAGTACTATAGTCAATGGAAATATAAGATGCTTGAGCTATTCAATGAATTTCATTTGAGCAAGTATGTTAAGAACCCCTATGTACCTGCCATTGATCCTTTACATCCCACACACGAAGAGGAAATTGATATGCTATGCAATCTTAGAACTGTTATTGTTATCATTAGAGGATTGCCTAGGATTGTGCTTAATCAAATGAAAAAATTTGAATGTGCGTATACTTTGTGGAATGACTTGGAGAAACGATATCCAAGTCATTCATTGAGTAATCTTGATGAAATTCTTCATAAGACTACTGTCTTTCACAAAATGATGCCTAGTGATACCAAGTTTGATGACTCTCTATTTGAGCTTAGAGACCTCATGCGTGCTAAAGGAGATGTCATAACTATCAACAACATCATTGTAGAAGCCATTCGAATTCATAATTTTGAACATTGTCATGATCACAACCCTAACGAATCTCTTGTTCCTTATGACGAAGGTTTTTCACTTGATAATTACAATGTGGAACATGGCTACTATGATGAAGATGAGTTGTTCGACATCGAGCATGAGAAGATCATGAAGAATCTAAGTCCTATGGCAAACTTCAAGGATTACATGTCCGGAGGAAAAGAGTGGATTCTCGATAGTGGATGCACCGATCATATGACCGGAGATAGAGAGATGTTTGTAGAGATCACACCAAACCATGGACCGCGAAGGTATGTAACTTTTGGAGACAACTCCAAGGGTAAGGTACTTGGCCTTGGTAAGGTGTCCATATCCCATGATAGCTCTATTCAAAACGTCATGCTTGTTGAATCCCTTGGCTACAATCTTCTTTCCGTATCTAGACTCGCCGACTTCGGTTTTAATGTGCTATTCACGAAATTAGATTGCCAAGTGTTTCGTCAAGATAATCATAACATGGTCTTTACCGGTTTCCATAGAGGTGATCTATATATTGTCGATTTCACTAAGAGATCCAAACCTTGTACTTGTCTTATTGCAAAATCTTCTAAAGGTTGGCTTTGGCATAGAAGACTAGGACATGTTGGCATGCGTAATCTAGACAAGCTTATCAAAGGTGATCATATACTTGGTGTTAAAGATGTTATCTTTGACAAAGATAGACTTTGTAGTGCTTGTCAAGCCGGAAAACAAGTAGGTGGAAGTCATCCCGTAAAGAATATCATGACTACTAGGAGACCACTCGAGATGCTTCATATGGATCTTTTTGGTCCCAATGCTTACAAGAGCCTCGGTGGAAATTCCTTTGGTCTAGTTATAGTTGATGATTTTTCCAGATTTACGTGGGTATTCTTTCTTGATGATAAGTCGTGGGTACAAAAGATCTTCAAGAACTTCGCTCGCAAAGCCCAAAATCAGTTTGAAGTGAAGATCAAGAAGGTTTGAAGAGATAACGGATCGGAGTTAAAGAACATCCATGTAGATACCTTTCTTGACGAAGAAGGTGTTTCACATGAGTTCTCGGCTATGTACACGCCTCAACAAAATGGAGTTGTTGAGAGGAAGAACCGGACTCTTATTGAGATGGCAAGAATGATGCTTGACGAATACAAGATGCCACGACACTTTTGGGCAGAAGCCGTGGAAACAGCATGTCATGCCACAAACCGACTCTACTTGCACAAGCTTCTTGGTAAAATGGCATACGAGCTACTCACCGGTAACAAACCCCAAGTTGGATACTATCGGGTATTCGGCTCAAAGTGCTACATTCTTCATAAGCATCGTCGTACTAAATTTGCTCCTAAATCTCATGAAGGGTTCCTACTCGGTTACGGATCGAACTCTCACACTTACCATGTCTACAACAACTTCACTCGAAAAGTTGAAGAGACGGTAAATGTGAAGTTTGATGAATCTAATGGTCCGCAAGTCGAACAATTGCCAAATGATGTAGGAGATAAGGAT
Organism: Elymus sibiricus; assembly: GCA_039707655.1. NCBI lineage: Eukaryota > Viridiplantae > Streptophyta > Magnoliopsida > Poales > Poaceae > Elymus > Elymus sibiricus. Next base: position 490,052,630 of record CM077665.1, read on the forward strand.
CCTTCGAAAGCTATCCAAGACTTGTCCATCGGCAAGATTCGTCCCATGGAGGTGAAGGAAAGTACTTCGTCAACTCAAGTGGAGCCCCTACTTCACGTCAAGGTGATCCTTAACATGACATGGAGGCATCCACAAGCGGTACACGCCAAGATGAAGAGGAGGAAGTACATCATGAAGATCCACCACAACCTCCTTCACCACCACCTCAAGGAAACGACACCTTCAACAACAACGAAGATGAAGGAGATGATGATGATGAAGAAGCTCCACCATCCAACAAGCCGAAGCTACCCTGAGTTCGAGCAAGAGTGACCAAGAACCATCCTCTAAACCAAATCTTCGGTGACATACAAACCGGGAGAATCACTTGCTCTAAAACTCTCTTAGCTAATTTCTGTGAGCATTATTCTTTCATCTCTAGCATTGAACCCTTGAAGGTAGAACAAGCTCTTGAAGACCCGGATTGGGTGAACGCCATGCATGAAGAGCTTCACATCTTCGATAGGAACGAAGTGTGGACACTCGTGGAGAAGCCCAAGGACGAGCACAACATCATTGGAACCAAATGGGTGTTTCGGAACAAGCAAGATGAAGACGGTCAAGTTGTACGCAAGAAGACGCGTCTCGTAGCCCAAGGATATACGCAAGTCGAAGGTATGGACTACGGTGAGACCTATGCCCCTGTCGCTAGACTTGAAGCTATTCGCATTCTTTTTGCTTATGCTAATCACCATGATATCACGCTTTATCAAATGGACATTAAAATTGCCTTTTTAAATGCTGAGATTGAACAAGAGGTCTATGTCAAACAACCCCCTGGTTTTGTGAATCCTAAGAAACCCAATCATGTCTACAAGCTTCGTAAAGCTCTTTATGGTCTTAAGCAAGCTCCACGTGCTTGGTATAAATGCTTAACAAAGTTTCTCATTGAAAAGGGTTTTGAAATTGGTAAAATTGACGCAACCTTATTCACTAAAAGAGTTAATGGTGAATTATTTGTGTGTCAAATCTATGTGGATGATATTATCTTTGGATCTACTAACCCACAATTTAGTGAAAGATTTGGAAGGTTGATGTCCGAGAAGTATGAGATGTCCATGATGTGTGAGCTGAAATTCTTTCTTGGTTTGCAAATCAAGCAAACGAGAGAAGGAACTTTCGTCTTTCAAACCAAGTACACCAAGGACTTGATCAAGAATTTCAACATGCAAGAGTGTAAAGGTATGAAAACTCCTATGCCTACTAGTGGACATGTTGATCTTACCAAGGAGGACGAACCGGTTGATCAAAAAGTTTATCGATCTATGATTGGTTTATTGCTATATCTATGTGCCTCCCGCCCCGATATTATGCTTAGTGTTTGCATGTGTGCTAGATATCAAGCTACACCTAAAGAGTGTCATCTTTTGGCCGTGAAACGTATTGTGAGATATTTGATACAAACACCGAACTTTGGCATTTGGTATCCCAAGGGATCTTCCTTTAACCTTGTTGGTTATTCCGATTCGGACTATGCCGGTGACAAGGTTGATAGGAAATCCACCTCGGGTAGATGTCAATTTCTTGGTAGATCTCTTGTGTCTTGGTCCTCCAAGAGACAAAACTCGGTATCTCTATCTACCGCCGAAGCTGGGTATATTGCCGCCGGATCGTGTTGCGCGCAATTGATATGGATGACACAAACGCTTAAGGATTATGAAATCCATGTGAAAAATGTTCCATTACTTTGTGACAATGAAAGTGCTATTAAGATTGGTCATAATCCTGTGCAACATTCTCGAACTAAGCACATTCAAGTTCGACATCATTTCATTCGTGATCATGTTGCCAAAGGAGATATTAATCTTAAGCATGTTCGTACCAACAAGCAATTGGCAGATATCTTTACTAAGCCACTTGATGAGAAAGTGTTTTGTTACTTGAGGAGTGAGTTGAACATCATTGATGCTTCAAACTTGAGCTAAGCTCACTCGGATGTATGCAAGGGGATGAGCTTACTTGACCATTCCATGTCATCATTACCATGAACTTCATATAACTTGAAATTCTATGCTCCCTTGTATTGCATCTAACCTTTTGTAGGTACTTGGAAGAACAACATTCTACAAGATTGCCATCAACTCATATCTTAAGCAATCTTGTCATGGCCAAGTATCCACAACCCTTCTTTGTGATGGAAGGAAGAAGACAACTCAACCATATCCTTGACATATATTTGATGTGATCACATTTACTAATTCTAAATTGATATCATGGCAAATGGATATATATTTGTCTTCCTTGCATGACTAACCCATGTAGGTGAAAAGAGAACCAAAACAAACAAGGATTGCTCCCAACTCAAGATGATCTTCATCAACATCGAGCATCCTTAACAAGTTCACCTACAAGCCACGTCATCAACATCACTCAAAGGTATGTACTCATATCCTTGAAAAGGCTTTACTCCAAGTCATGAGATAAAGCAACTCAAGTGATATGAAAACATTAAAATGCTTAATCGATAAATGGTAACCCCATTTTGAGCTTAACGATGAGTATGACCTATGATCAAGTATTCTTGCTTGACTCCTTAAGTGAATATACTCTAATATAGGTGACCTAGTCACTGCCCATCATCTAGATGAAGCTTCCAGTGTGGTTCATTCTTTATTTGCAAGATTTCTTGGAACCACTCAAATCTTCTCTAGTTGATATTTCTTTGTAAATTCTTTTGTATTTCCTTTGCAAAAGCTTTTAAGATTCTATTGCAAGTTTTCTAAAATCATGTGAGAATTTCTAGTCATTGCCAAGTTTCTGTTATGTCCTCGGAGCCTCCGATCCAAATGACTTGGTTCTACCGATTATGCAGATAGGCTGCAAATACACATCTCGGTTCCACCGACTTATTTGCCTCGGAGCCACTGACTTTGCTATCTTTTCTATCCTTTGTTAAACTTAGCAATTCTCCATTTCTTCGATGACCCCTTAAAAAAGGGAGAGAGAAACTTTATTCTAGGATCCCTAACTCAAAGGAGGAGAAGTCTTACAAGCTCTCAGTGAAAGAGGAAGAAATTATTCTCTATGTTCCATCAGTTTTTAATGCTCTCTATGATTCTACACTTTCCATGATCCCTACATTCTATGACCCTTGTTCTCAAGGATCCCTTCTTACTCCATGATCCCTGTGTCTGACCCTGTGTATGGACCTTTTTGGAAATTAATGCCAAAGGGGGAGAAATACCAAAGCTTCAAAAAGCTAAAGGGGGAGATACATGCTTCAATGCAAAGGGGGAGAGACAATCAAGGGGGAGAATATCAAAGCTTATGATTACATAGACAAGGGGAGAATACCAAAGTAGGTGAAGAAGTTTTGTTGTTTCCTAAAGGAGAGAGAGCAGGCCTAATCTCTTTCTAATTTGATACTCTTATTTGTGTTATTCTCATGTTAGACTTGTCTCACCCTATCCAATCCCAATATCTACATGTTAAGATTCAGGGGGAGAGGATGACCTACTATTTCATATCTAGGGGAGAAAGTTCTAAATGATCTAGGAGACATATCAATCTTAAGGAATACTACCTTCTACATGTTCTCCACATCTTGGTACTGTTGAGTTCTATTCCCTTTTGATTGGTAGAACACTCTTGTGTTCCCTAACATTGTTTTCTCAAGTGTGTTTCTACTATTAGGATGCTCAAGAACTCAAGGTAAGTATATGCATCATGTCTTTGATCAAGATGATCTCTTGCTTCTTGCACATATTGTTTGCAAGAGTGAAGTCTTGAACAAGGATACAGCTCACTCATATATATTTGATGCATATAGCCAAGATACACATGACTCATGATATTCCTTCTACGATATGTGTGTCCATGCATTCCAAAGCAACTATCCTTTAAAGGGATTGCACACATTTAGGGGGAGCAAATCTAAGTCATGTGTCTCTCAAAGTCTTCCTAATATCTATGCATATCTTTATTTAAAGCTTTGATTGTATGTTGTCATCAATTACCAAAAAGGGGGAGATTGAAAGCACAATGTGCTCCCTTGGTGGTTTTGATAATTCATGACAACATACATTGTCTCTTGGACTAATATTTCTACCTAGTGTATTTCAGGTGAAAGTCCATAGAGAGAGATGGGTTGGCAAAAGGATTGTGGAGATAACCAAGGAAATGGATTGGCAAAGCTTCAAGCAAGAGGACTCTACATTTTACTTTGTGAGAAATCACTTTGAGTCCATAGGAAAGCCAATACTATTAAAAGGGGGTAAGGTACTGTTGGTGAACAAGATGCTCCACGTGCACAAATGATAGTCACCAAAAACACCCACAAACTCTTCCACAAAAGTATGTGCAAGCCTATCATGAAAATCGGTGCTACCAACAATTTCCACTCGGTCCCACCGATTCCCACCTCAGACAGACCCATGCCAAACCGTAGGTTTTCGGTGCAACCGATTCTGCTTCGGTGCCACCGAGTTCAGCTTGCCAACTTTCTGTTACCTCGATTCTTAAAATCAGAAATTCTAAGATTTTCGATCGGCGTCACCGAGTTTTGGGAATCTGACCGTTGGTCACCTTATCGGTACCACCGAGAACTTTGTATCGGTCTCACCGAGATTCAAAAGTTGCTACCTTTGGAGCAACTCCGTACCACCGAGTTTTACACTTCGGTGTCACCGAGTTGGTCACTTTAGGTGTAACGGTTGGATTTTTGGGGATGCCTATATATACCCCTTCACCACCACCCACTCGAAAGAGAAGCACTCAGAACTATTCCATACTTGCCCCATCCAATTTTCTGAGAGAGAGCCACCTACTCATGTGTTGAGATCAAGCCATTCCATTCCATCCATATTAATCTTGATGTCTAGCCTCCCCAAGTTGCTTTCCACCAAATCAATCTCTTCCACCAAAGCCAAATCTGTGAGAGAGTGATTGTGTGTTGAGGAGTCTATCATCTTGAAGCACAAGAGCAAGGAGTTCATTGACATTACCGAGCCTATTACCTTTTGGAGGGTGGTGCCTCCTAGATTGGTTAGGTGTCGCTTGGGAGCCTCCTACTTCGTGTTGTGGAGTTGAACCAAGAAGTTTCTACGGGCAAGGAGATCGCCTACTTCGTGAAGATCTACCCATAGTGAGGCTAGTCCTTCGTGGACGGACGCCGTTATGGAATAGTCAAGGTTGCTACTTCGTTGACCCTTATGGGTGGAGCCCTCCGTGGACTCTCGCGACCGTTACCCTCCGTGGGTTGAAGACTCCATAAACGTGGATGTACGATAGCACGACCTATCGGAACCACGGGAAAAATCTTCGTGTCCCTCATGCGTTTGATCTCCCTATCTCAACTCTTACTTCCATGTGCAATGTCTTTACTTTCCGCTGCCATACTTGTTGACTAGCATGTGTAGGGTGCATTAGACTTGTGAGTATTGCTAAAATCTGCCAACCAATTAACTTGGGAAAAGGTTAGGTTTTTAATTTTCTCAAGTAGCCTATTCACCCCCCCTCTAGACACACACTTCTAGTTATCCTACAGGCGCCCACCGTGGGGCGTCGCACGGTGCTGTTGTGGTCTTGGAGGAAATTGTTACAAGTACCGAGAAGCTCGTGGATCGCCGGAGGAAAAAGAGCCAGCACGGAAAGATAGACATCAACTCTGAGTTCATCAGTCAAGATTGAAAGAATTTCAACAACAACATAAATCAGATCAGGGTAAAAAGTAACACCATCCAATGTGATCCAAGCTGCTGCTATTGACGCCTCATCTGCGATGGCATACCTCCAACACGACGCCCTATACATATCACCGAATTTGTTTTCTTCTGATCGGAAATTGTTGCTACTGCGTACAAGCAACCTGAGGTGCTTCAAGTTTTGATGGGGGGCAATTTTTCCAGATTTTGTTCCTTCATGTGGTCAAATCAGCACTATACTATGAGTTTCACAAGAGAAGGCAAGCTGTCCCAAAATAATACTATATCAAATGTAAGACAAAATTTTGAGACCCGCACGGACACGGACGAATTGCTGCTGCTTTCCCCATGAGCCAAGAGAAACGCTACGCGGAGAAACCTCTGATGGGAAGTCAAATTGAAGTCAAACACCACAATGTCCAGCTGCGTTCTTTCCTTGTCATGCGAACCTCCAAAGGCAGATCAGCAAAAAGTAAGAGGCAGCAGCCATGAGGAGCTAGCTGACCTTCACGGGATTTTATTCAGACAAAGTATTATGGATCAGCGACAGCGGCAACCAAGTTGGTTGGCATATGAGAGCGAGAGGACCTAATTTCTCTATGTCGTGTGTCCGGCCGCCCGCCGGCTCGCCGCCCTCCGCACCTCACTCCGCCTCCATCACCACGGGCTTGTCCCGGTGCGCCGGCTCTGCGTCTGCGCCTTACTCCGCCTCCGCCGCTGTGGCATCCCGGCTCAGCGAACCGGATTACCAGTGTTTCCAACCCAAAGATCATGTCTTCTGGAAACTCACAACAACTTGGAACAGAACTGAACTGAACTTTATTGATAAATTCGAGTACACGCTCATATTTTACATCGATGGCGAGGCCAAAGGCACACCTGGTGCTATGACAATATCTACATTATTTATGAAACACAGCAGGGCCTTGGAACTACTAAGTAATTCTATGGCGTAGCGGAACATAGCGGAAACTCCATCCACAGGGACACTGCTGAGGACACAGCCTAGTTAGTGTAGCATGAACCATCGGGACCTCCATCCTCGGCTTCTCCTGCATCTGGCATGATATGCCAGGTGAGTACTTTGAATGTACTCGCAAGCTCACGACAACCAAGTAATGCAGCAAACAATAGCATGGCAATGAACATGTTAAATTCTTAAGCAGTTCACTTACTATCATCAGATATCAACTTACTCTCTTCCGGGTTGTCTCACAACCCTCGGAATACTCATAAGCCATCGAGTACTTCCGAACACAAGACGAGTTCTTCCATCATTATTATCACAGCTACGGTTGACCACCTAGTGAGGTCTGGACGGGCTGTCCAATACCGTGGACGCGGCTATTCGAATAGATTTTACACTTTGCAGAGATTGCGCACTTTACCCACACCACGGAGCACCTGGCCTCGTGATCCCATTCGGGTGGACCAGCGTTGCTCCAACGAAACCCGCCTGACCCGTGACTCTCCCATCGTACCACCGGCAATCATACTCCCCCGGAGTCAAGCCTTGGGTGGCCCCTGTGTCACATCGTGACACCTGCCACCGTCGTGGCCACACTAAACTGTCCCAAACGGGGACGCCGGCACAATACTCACTGGGCTCACAGGGTTATCGCCTTCCACCTGATCAGGGCAGCACGCACGCATAACCCTCCCTGTCTAGAGGTACCGGTGAAAGGGCACGGAGCCAGACCAAGTCAAGGCCGTCCCATACCGGCAAATGTGGTTGCACGGATAAGCCCGGACAGGTGACTCCAGATCAACCGCCTAAGTTCATTTAGCAAACATAGTGGCTTATCACAATACTTAGGATGGCAGCAACTAGGCATTTAAATTAATTACTATGTATTATTATATAGCAAATAAATGGAAGTATTCATATGAAAATTCAACGCTATTGAAATGCTTCATGAAATGGGTGTCCTAGCTTTCCTTGCTCTGTTGGGTTGCCCAAAAACTCCTGGTCTTCAAAATTACCAAAGTTTCCCTCTGAAAATATTTTTAAACAACAATTTAAAATGTCACATAACACTGTTTTGGCTACCAGAAATTCTGTGAGTAAGAGAAAAATACCAAACTTTACTAGAAATTAGAAGAGCTCAAGACAAACCAAGTGCAAAAAGAATCAATCAATTTGAGCTTAGGAATAAAATGATATGGCCAGTCAAAGGTACTGGTCAAACTGGAATTTAAATAAAAACAGAAAAACTGACAGGGGGCCACGTCGAAGGCGTAAAGTGGAGAGGCGTCTCCACTTACCGCTTCGAGTGCGCGCGGCTGAGCCACTGATGGGTGCGGTCCGCTTGCTTTAAAACAGAGAGGGGAGAGAGAGAACAAAGGGAGGCGGGGCTCCGGCGATCGCCGCCGGCGATACAGGCGGCGGTGAGGTCGAGAGAGAGAGGGAATGGGACGAGCTCACCATGGCGAACCCGCACGTACCAACAGATCAGCAAGAGGTGGCCGGACGGCGTTGTCCCCTTCTTCTCTGGCGGCGGTAGTTTTCGGGACTCTTCGGCGGTGGCGAATCCGGCGAGGATTCGGCTGGGCAAGGGGTCAAGGAGGACCAAGGGACCTCACTGAGCTCTTGGGAGCAGTCGGACGAGGCTGGAATGGGGTGGAAGGTGCTGGTGGCGGAGCGCCTTCTGGCGGCAGAACTCCGGCCAAGGTGCAAGGCCAGAGGGCCTCTCGGCCGTGGTTCAACGCTCTGGGAGTCGATTGGTGGTGGAGGGAGTGGGATGCGGAGCTCGAAGGGCTGCTCATGGCCTTTTATAGGCCGGAGGCGAGCGCGGGCGAGTTCTCCCGAAGCGGCGAGGTGCGGGACACGTCGCTGGCGCCAGGACACCGCGCTGGCTAGATGCTTGCGGGCGACGGGATGGGAGAGAGCAGGAAGGAGTAATGGCGCGGTGGAGGCTAGTGGAGGAAGAAGACGAGCGCCAGAGCCACTGTGGCCGCACGGGCGCCACAGTGCCCGAGTGCGTGGCGGCCGTCGGGAAGGATTCCGGCGAGGGAAGGCTTCGGGAGAGGGGTGCGTGGACGGCCTCGGCGAAGTCGGCACCAGCGGACACCGTCTGGCACCGCGGGACGGCTGGAATGACAACACCCGATGAGGGCGAGCTGCAGAGCACACGCATTGACATGCCATTGTCGTGATCACCACCGTGTCTGGCGCCCAGAGGCCGTGCTAGTCCAGCACACCATGTCCAGTGCGTTCTCCTTTGATCACTTAGTGCTCCTGTATGCTTGGTTTGGCTAGGTTCACTCTGCTGTGAAGTGTAGCCTCAGCTACAGGTTCTGACAGCAATATTGAGAGAGATCTAGAGGAGAGGTGAGCTGGAGATAGGGCCAATGGAGATGTCTGGAGTGGTTTAGGTTGGAAGGACTACAGGCTGACCAAATTTGAAGTTGTTTGAAAAAGTTTTGAATGGGGTTCCTGTGTAAACTGCCATACTAGTCCAGAAAATTGATCTGCTTGTGGCACTCATATGGTAGATCTGGTGGAGCTGAAATTTGGCATTGTGGAGTCATTTGAGGTGGAGAGGATGCCATAAAAATTTCATGCCAGTTGACTGCTCCTAGCTGGCACTTCCTTCACAAAGGTTTCAGAAATGCTGTAACTTGGCAGAGCTTTATTGCTAAAAAGTTGTACTGGCCAATGTGATATTTTTGGATATTGTGGATAGATAGGATCCCTAATATTTCAGGGAATTTATTGGGAATTTTCTGAGCTAGGAAAATAGGGGTTGCTTCATAATTGACCAATTCTGACCAGAGGGAAAATAATTATTCTGGCCAAAATTTTGCATTGGACAATGGAATATTTTTGAAGATTATGAGATTATATGATGATAAGAAGGTGTGACAAGAGTTTGGGATTTTATTGATCATCCAAACTATAGGTTTCTTTACAACCCATAGGGATGACTTAATTCCCAAAGGGATAAAAGAATTATTGGAAAATATTAGAAAAATGGATTGTGGTCCAGAAGGTGTATGACATGGTATTGGCAAGATTTAGACAGGGTGATGAGAGTTTTGGGTTACTTAGGAAAAGATTCAAGGATTCATAAGTCCATAGTTGACTGAAAACCCAACCAAAATGCAAATAAAACCAAAAAGATTTTGAAAAGAAAAGGTTGCCAAAAACCAGGGTGTCACAAACCTACCCCCCTTAGGATGAATCTCGTCCTCGAGATTCGGTTGCTCAGGGAACAAGTACGGGTATGCGGATCTTAGGAAATCCTCTCTTTCCCAGGTAGCCTCTTCCTCGGTATGGTGCTCCCATAGTACCTTGTAAAACTTGATCACCTTACTCCTGGTAGTCCTTTCCATCTCATCCAAGATTCTGATAGGTTTCTCTTCGTAGGTCAGATCTTTAGCCAGTTCTAGCTCTCTCATGTCTGCCTGCTTGATCGGTGGTGCAATGCACTTTCTTAACTGTGATATGTGGAACACATCGTGAACGTCGGACAACTCCGGTGGTAGTTCCAACTGATATGCTACCCTGCCTTTCCTGGCAATCACTGGAAAGGGAGCGATGTATCTTGGTGCAAGTTTTCCCCGGGTATGAAACCTCTTCACTCCCTTCATGGGAGTTACTCGAAGGTAAGCATATTCCCCGGGCTCGAAAGTCACTTCTCGGTGCTTTGGGTCATAATAACTCTTTTGATGGGACTTGGCTGCTCGAAGACGCTCCTGAATATCCTTGAGCTGCTTCTCAGCCTCGAGCATCAAGTTCGTGCCAAAGATACGACTATCTCCTGTCTGGGACCAATTTAATGGGGTGCGGCACTTCCGCCCATATAGTGCTTCAAATGGTGACATCTTGAGACTTGACTGATAACTATTGTTATAAGAAAATTCCGCATAAGGTAGGCTATCTTCCCATTTGGGTCCACGGGTGAGAGCACAGGACCGAAGCATATCTTCCAGTATCTGGTTCACTCGTTCGGTCTGTCCATCTGTCTGCGGATGGTACGCCGTGCTATGCTTCAGCATGGTTCCCAAAGCTTGGTGCAGTCGCAACCAGAATGCTGAGGTGAATAGGGAGCCCCTATCTGAGGTGATAGACTTGGGTACTCCATGAAGGCTGACTATCCGGGACATGTAGAGTTCTGCAAGCTGGTTTGCATTGAAAGTGGTCTTTACCGGGATAAAGTGAGACACTTTCGTGAGTATATCTACGATGACCCAGATAGCATCATTGCCTCTTGGTGACCTGGGCAGTCCAACAATGAAGTCCATGCATATGTCGTCCCACTTCCACTGGGGAACTGGTAAAGGTTGTAGTAGCCCAGCGGGTTTCTGGTGTTCAGCCTTGACTTTGTTGCAGATGCCGCAGCAGGCGACATAGTATGCTATGTCCCTTCGCATTCCTGGCCAGCAAAAGGTTTCTCTCAGATCTTGGTACATCTTTGTGCCTCCCGGGTGGATAGAGTACGCAGACTCATGAGCTTCTTTGAGTATTTGCTGCCTCAGGTTATTCTGATCGGGCACACATATCCGTTTCTCAAACCATAAGGTGCCTTGGTCATCCACACGGAAAGACTTGACTTTCCCTTGCTGCATCAGCTCCTTGGTATCTTTTATTCCTTCATCTGGCTCTTGAGCCTTCTTAATTTCTTCCATAAGTGTCGGAGTAATTTCCAAGGTATCCGGGGTAATTGGGCCGCATAGCACCATATTGAGCTTAGCGAACTCTTCTTGTAACCTTGGATGGATACTTCCAATTAGTACATTCACTGTGCCTTGTTTTCTGCTGAGAGCATCAGCGACCACATTAGCCTTTCCCGGATGATAGTTTATTCCAATGGCATAGTCCTTGACTAGTTCAAGCCATCTTCGCTGCCTGAGATTCAGGTCGGGTTGGGTGAAAATATACTTGAGACTCTTATGGTCCGTGTATATTTCACAACGTTGTCCAATAAGGTAATGCCTCCAAATCTTTAAAGCATGAACCACGGCTGCTAATTCCAGATCATGTGTGGGGTAGTTTTCTTCGTGAGGTCGTAGCTGTCTGGATGTGTATGCTACAACCTTTCCTTCTTGCATTAACACGCACCCGATTCCACGTCTGGAAGCATCGCAATATATATCAAAGCTCTTGTGGATGTCTGGAAGAACTATGACAGGTGCTGTAGTTAGCCTTGTCTTTAGCTCTAGGAAGCTGCTGTCACACTCCGCCGTCCAGACAAACCTTTGATTTTTCTTTAGCAATTCTGTCAGTGGCTTAGCTATCTTGGAGAAGTCTTCTATGAAACGACGGTAATAACCTGCCAATCCCAGAAAGCTACGGACTTCGGTCACCGAGGCTGGTGTCTTCCAATTCAGTACTGCAGTTACTTTGCTGGGGTCGACGGCTACTCCTTGTTCTGACAGAATATGCCCCAGAAATCCCACCTCTTTTAGCCAAAATTCGCACTTACTGAACTTGGCATACAGACGATGGGTCCTTAACCTTTCCAGGACGGCACGGAGGTGTTGTTTGTGCTCTTCTTCATCCTTGGAGTATATCAAGATGTCATCGATGAACACCACCACGAATTTGTCCAGAAAATCCATGAAGACCTTGTTCATCATGCTCATGAAATAAGATGGAGCATTTGTCAGCCCAAATGACATGACTGTAAACTCATACAGACCATATCGGGTGGTGAAAACTGTCTTGGGTATATCCTCTTTTCTGATTTTTAGCTGATGATACCCGGTTCGGAGGTCAATCTTGGGGAATACCCGTGCTCCGTTCAGCTGGTCGAACAAATCATCAATGCGAGGGAGCGGGTACTTATTCTTGATGGTGACCTCATTTAACTGGCGATAGTCTACGCACATTCGTAGACTTCCATCCTTCTTCTTGACAAACAGTACGGGTGATCCCCATGGTGAGATGCTTGGGCGAATATACCCTTTTTGCAGCAACTCATCCAACTGCTTCTTTAATTCCACCAGCTCTGGGCTCGGCATACGATAGTATTTCTTGTAGATTGGGGCAGTACCGGGAATCACCTCGATTGCAAACTCCAATTCCCGGTCGGGTGGCATCCCTGGTAGTTCCTCGGGAAATACATCCGGGAATTCGCAAACTACCGGAATCAAGTTCATATCCGTGACGGTAGTTTGGTATGCCATTCCCTTTCTTGACATCATCTTGCTGGCAAGGAATTGAACTGTTTGTCCTGCCGGATTAACTAGTGTCACTGTCCTGGTGGCACAGTTGATGCACACCTGGTGTGGTGTCAACCAGTCCATCCCCAGTATTATATCCAATCCAGGGGATTCAATGGCAACAAGTGTAGCTGAAAATTTAACTCCATGTATCGAAATTTCCAGACCTTTATCTATCAGATTTGTTCTGAGCAGGGAGCTAGGGGATTGTACCACCATGATTTTATCCAAAAGCGAAGGAGAAAATTTGTGCAAGGTGGCAAAACTCCGCGAAATAAACGAATGGGAAGCCCCAGAATCGAATAAAATTACTACAGGTATGTCGTTAACAGAAAACATACCAAGGACTACGTCTGGAGCTTCGCAGGCTTCCTTGGCGGAAATATGATGAACGCATCCGTGGTAGAAGTTATGGTTTGGGCGGCGTCCAATATTGTTGACCTGCGGTTTGAGTCGGAGGATGGCTTCCCGTTGTTGGCGGGGCACTATTTGGAATAGTGTCCTCTTTGGCCGCAAGTGAAGCAGGTGTTATTGCGGCGGCAGTCCTCTATCATTGGCTGTTTACCGAAGGTCTTATTCTGGCTAACCGTCTTACAGTTGTTGTTGCCATTGCTCCATGTGGGCTTGTATTCAGATGGGCCTGGCTGCCAGGTGCGTGGCTTCTGCACAAATTGCTCCCGGCTGTCCTTCTTGGGTTCAAACTTCCGCTTGCGGTCATCATATCCGGACTTATGCTCTCGTTCAGCGATGAAAGCCTTGTTCACCAAAGTCTGGAAGTCCGGAAAGTCCAGCATACAGAGCTGACAACGGAGAGTGTGATTTAGTCCTCCCAAGAACCGGTCAATCTTCCTTTCTTCGGTGGACACGTCATGGGTAGAGTACCGTGCCAGATTGTTGAACTTGTTCAGATACTCCCCCATGGACATATTTCCTTGTGTAAGAGCAAGAAATTCCCTTTGCTTCACTTTCATTATGCCTGTAGGGATATGATACTTGCGGAATAGCTCCTTGAACTTCTCCCAGGAAATATCTTCTCTAGAAGGCCACGTTGTCTTTGTGTTGTCCCACCATATAGCTGCTGGCCCTTCTAGGTAGTGAGTGACAAAAGGAACCTTATCTGATTCTTCACAGCGGGCTATGTCTAGCTTCTTTTACATGGTCCTCAGCCAATCATCAGCTTCTATAGGGTCCACAGCTTGACCGAAACTGGGTGGCTTGGTGCGCTGGAAGTCAGACAGCTTAGAGTGTGTTCCATTGTTGTTGTGATTCTGGCCCACCATAGCCTGCATACTTTTCAAAAACTCCATGAGATCCTGGTTTCTTTTCTCTTCAAACATCCTCATGATCTGATCAGTGGTCGGCACTTGAGGTGGTGGAGGTGGTAAGTCTTCTGGTGGTTGTCCTGCTTGTCTGGCGGATCAACGAACGGGGGTTCCATCGCCTCCTTGGCTACTAGCTCTCTTCATCCTAAATTTGTTCCCATTGCAAAATACCGAATCGATGAGCAACATCCATAAGGGAAGCACAGTAATATGACACCAGAAAGAGAATTTACAAAAAAGGCGAATAAAGCAACAACATAATTATACAAGATAACCCAACATCATACATGGCAAGCTAGTAGGGGGATATCATGGCTAAACTGCTCATACGGCAGTTGACATATGCAAAGATGCATGCACCACAACTCAAGCCTCCACTCTAGTGGTGCGGGTGGCACGAACACTGCCAAACTGAAGACTCCTCGTCATCGGATCCTGAGTCGGAATCGGAACTGATGATATGGATCACATCCTCCGGATCAAAGGAAACACGACGACGCTGCTGAGATGGTTCTCCCTCCGAGGAAGAAGGAGCACGACGCCTCAGCATCGGAGCAGCTGGAGTGGCTAGGAGTGAGGCCCACTCTGCTGGGGTCTCACGTCGACTACCAGACGAAAAGCCTGGTGGTGCAGTAGAGCTAGAAGGAGTATCAAGCCTACGTGGAGGTGGAACTGGCGGTGGATACACAGGTGGAAATGTAGGCTGAGGTGAAGATGGTACTGTAGTCGCGGCTGCAAGTGCCTCCTGGACACGAGACAGCTCCTCAGCCAAGGAAATGATCATACGATAACTGGCGTTCAGATAACGAGATAGAACACCAGTCGCACGATCACTCGCCGGGTCAACTGGCGCGAAAATGACTGCCCTGTCGTAGGCGACAGGGTGGGGTAGAGAAAGAAACCTGGATGAGTCTGCATCTCGACCTCGTGGAAGCGCAAGTCAGTGAGAGCCTCCATCGCAGCAAACTGGATCGCCAGCTCCGTAGTAGAAGCCATTCCGCCCTTAGAAGAGCGAGAATGGCTACCAATATCCGAGCTCGCGGTCAGGAAAGCCTCTGCGTGATACTCGTATACTGACTCGGCAAGCTGCTCCCGAAACACCTGGTATACTAGATCTTTGCCGTTGGGGTACAGTCGAAGCCAGACGTTACGGAGCAGTACTAGAAAAGCGAATGGTGCTGGCTCATGATGGTAGTGGTATGGAACAGGTGCCATCTACACTCACAATGCCATGGTTAGTAAAACAATGAATCATGATGCATGCTATGCAACAATCAAATGCAGCAAGCAAGATGCACACTCAAAGCCCTATACTAATCGTGGTTCTAACGCGGGTTAACTAGGGTGTCCTACAGTCAGCACGGCTCTGATACCAGGCGTTGTGGCACCCCGGCTCAGCGAACCGGATTACCAGTGTTTCCAACCCAGAGATCATGTCTTCTGGAAACACACAACAACTTGGAACAGAATTGAACTGAACTTTATTGACAAATTCGAGTACAAGCTCATATTTTACATCGATGGCGAGGCCAAAGGTACACCTGGTGCTATGACAATATCTACATTATTTATGAAACAAAACAGGGCCTCAGAACTACTAAGTAATTCTACGTCGTAGCGGAACATAGCGGAAACTCCATCCACAGGGACACTGCTGAGGACACAGCCTAGTTAGCATAGCACGAACCATCAGGACCTCCGTCCTTGGCTTCTCCTGCATCTGGCATGATACGCCAGGTGAGTACATTGAATGTACTTGCAAGCTCACGACAACCAAGTAATGCAGCAAACAATAGCATGGCAATCAACATGTTAAATTCTTAAGAAATTCACTTACTATCATCAGATATCAACTTACTCTCTTCCGGGTTGTCTCAGAACCCTCGGAATACTCCTAAGCCATCAAGTACTTCCGAACACAAGACGAGTTCTTCCATCATTATTATCACAGCTACGGTTGACCACCTAGTGAGGTCTGGATGGGCTGTCCAATACCGTGGACGCGGCTATTCGAATAGATTTTACACTCTGCAGAGATTGCGCACTTTACCCACACCATGGAGCACCTGGCCTCGTGATCCCATTCGGGTGGACCAGCGTTGCTCCAACGAAACCCGCCTGACCCGTGACTCTCCCATCATACCACCGGCAATCATACTCCCCCGGAGTCAAGCCTTGGGTGGCCCCTGTGTCACCTCGTGACACCTGCCACCGTCGTGGCCACACTAAATTGTCCCAAACGGGGACGCCGGCACAATACTCACTGGGCTCACAGGGTTATCGCCGTCCACCTGATCAGGGCAGCACGCACGCATAACCCTCCCTGTCTGGAGGTACTGGTGAAAGAGCACGGAGCCAGACCAAGTCAAGGCCGTCCCATACCGGCAAATGTGGTTGCACGGATAAGCCCGAACAGGTGACTCCAGATGAACCGACTAAGTTCATTTAGCAAACATAGTGGCTTATCACAATACTTAGGATGGCAGCAACTAGGCATTTAAATTAATTACTATGGATTATTATATAGCAAATAAATGGAAGTATTCATATGAAAATGCAACGCTATTGAAATGCTTCATGAAATGGGTGTCCTGGCTAGCCTTGCTCTGTTGGGTTGCCCAAAAACTCCTGGTCTTCAAAATTACCAAAGTTTCCCTCTGAAAATATTTTTAAACAACAATTTAAAATGTCACATAACACTGTTTTGGCTACCAGAAATTCTGTGAGTAAGAGAAAAATACCAAACTTTACCAGAAATTAGAAGAGCTCAAGACAAACCAAGTGCAAAAAGAATCAATCAATTTGAGCTTAGGAATGAAAAGATATGGCCAGTCAAAGGTACTGGTCAAACTGGAATTTAAATAAAAACAGAAAAACTGACATGGGGCCACGTCGAAGGCGTAAAGTGGAGAGGCGTCTCCACTTACCGCTTCGAGCGCGCGCGGCTGAGCCGCTGACGGGTGGGGTCCGCTTGCTTTAAAACAGAGAGGGGAGAGAGAGAACAGAGGGAGGCGGGGCTCCGGCGATCGCTGCCGGCGATACAGGCGGCGGTGAGGTCGGGAGAGAGAGGGAATGGGACGAGCTCACCGTGGCGAACCCGCACGTACCCGCAGATCAGCAAGAGGTGGCCGGACGGCGTTGTCCCCTTCTTCTCCGGCGGCGGTAGTTTTCGGGACTCGTCGGCCGTGGCGATTCTGGCGAGGATTTGGCTGGGCAAGGGGTCGAGAAGGACCAGGGGACCTCACTGAGCTCGTGGGAGCAGTCGGACGAGGCTGGAATGGGGTGGAAGGTGCTGGTGGCGGAGTGCCTTCTGGCGGCAGAACTCCGGCGAAGGTGCGAGGCCAGAGGGCCTCTCGGCCGTGGCTCAGCGCTCTGGGAGTCGATTGGTGGTGGAGGGAGTGGGATGAGGAGCTCGGAGGGCTGGTCGTGGCCTTTTATAGGCCGGAGGCGAGCGCGGGCGAGTTCTCCCGAAGCGGCGAGGTGCGGGACACGTCGCTGGCGCCAGGACGCCGCGCTGGCTGGCTGCTTGCGGGCGACGGGACGGGAGAGAGCAGGAGGGAGTAATGGCGCGGTGGAGGCTAGCGGAGGAAGAAGACGAGCGCCAGAGCCACTATGGCCGCACGGGCGCCACAGTGCCCGAGTGCGTGGCGGACGTCGGGAAGGATTCCGGCGAGGGGAGGCTTCGGAAGAGGGGTGCGTGGACAGCCTCAGCGAAGTCGGCACCAGCGGACACCGTCTGGCACCGCGGGACGGCCGGAATGACAACACCCGACGCGGGCGAGCTGCAGAGCACGCGCACTGACATGCCATTGTCGTGATCACCACCGTGTCTGGCGCCCAGAGGCCGTGCTAGTCCAGCACAGCATGTCCAGTGCCTTCTCCTTTGATCACTTAGTGCCCCTGTATGCTTGGTTTGGCTAGGTTCACTCTGCTGTGAAGTGTAGCTTCAGCTACAGGTTCTGACAGCAATATTGAGAGAGATCTAGAGGAGAGGTGAGCTGGAGATAGGGCCAATGGAGATGTCTGGAGTGGTTTAGGTTGGAAGGACTACAGGCTGACCAAATTTGAAGTTGTTTGAAAAAGTTTTTAATGGGGTTCCTGTGTAAACTGCCTTACTGGTCCAGAAAATTGATCTGCTTGTGGCACTCATATGGTAGATCTTGTGGAGCTGAAATTTGGCATGGTGGAGTCATTTGAGGTAGAGAGGATGCCATAAAAATTTCATGGCAGTTGACTGCTCCTAGCTGGTACTTCCTTCACAAAGGTTTCAGAAATGCAGTAACTTGGCAGAGCTTTGTTGCTAAAAAGTTGTACTGGCCAATGTGATATTTTTGGATATTGTGGATAGATAGGATCCCTAATATCTTAGGGAATTTATTGGGAATTTTCTGAGCTAGGAAAATAGGGGTTGCTTCACAATTGACCAATTCTGACCAGAGGGAAAATAATTATTCTGGCCAAAATTTTGCATTGGACAATGGAATATTTTTGAAGATTATGAGATTATATGATGATAAGAAGGTGTGACAAGAGTTTGGGATTTTATTGATCATCCAAACTATAGGTTTCTTTACAACCCATAGGGATGACTTAACTCCCAAAGTGATAAAAGAATTATTGGAAAATATTAGAAAAATGGATTGTGGTCCAGAAGGTGTATGACATGGTGTTGGCAAGATTTAGAAAGGGTGATGAGAGTTTTGGGTTACTTAGGAAAAGATTCAAGGATTCATAAGTCCATAGTTGACTGAAAAAACAACCGAAATGCAAATAAAACCAAAAAGATTTTGAAAAGAAAAAGTTGCCAAAAACCAGGGTGTCATAGCCGCGAGACCTCCGCGTGCCCGCTCCTATCGGCCGTTCACTCGCCGTGCCAGTCGGGTCGTCACCGCGCGTCCGTTCCATTCGGCCGCTCCTGAGCTGCGCCGACCGGCTCACCCTCGCGCGCTCGCTCCGCTCAGCCGGTTCCTCGCCTCGCCGAGCCAGCCCGCTGCCATGGCCTCGCCCCGCCCCGTCCGCCGCTGCTACCATGGCTCATCTCACCCTGAGCCAACCCGCCGCCGCGGGTTCACCTCGCCACATCCGCCTCGCCTCTCTGACACAGCGTCCTCCACCTTGTGTGCCGCCTTCGCCTCCGCTCGCCGCCACGGTCGCCTCGCCCTTGCGCGCGCTTGTGCCCCGACCGAGTCGCCACCGAGCCACCCCGGCCGAGCGGCTTCACCTACGCCTCGCCCTCGACCCCGCGGCCACAAACCGCTTACACTTCCGCTGGTTTCCGCCTTGGTCTCCGTTCCGAGTTGCCGCCTGCATCGCCTTGCTTCCACCTCAGCCCGACTCAAGTCACCCAGCTCCGGCTCCGCCGTGGCCGAACACTGAGCCGCCGGCTACTGTCAAGCCGCCGCGGCCTCCGAGCTGCCTGGCCTCCTCTGTCGCGGCTCTGCCATGGTCGTACTAAGCCTCCCAGGCCGAGCGGCCTCGCCTCTGCCGCCAAGCCGCCTCCACCACCGGGTCAATGGCCGCACCTCGGCTCGCCGCCGCGCCCGCCACACCTCCTGCGCCTGCCCCGCCTCGGCCGCTCCTCCCATGCCCGCCGGATCCTCCGGCTGTTCTCTGGAAATTTGGCTGCAGGGAAGAAAGGGAAGTCGAAACCGGCTGCAAAGAAAAGATGTGGGTAGTTTGTTAGAAAAAGACGTGGGAACCGACTAAAAAAAAGTGGCGCGTGCATGTGGGTGCCATTCTTATATTGGAAATGCATCTAATCGGTCGTCTGGCTATGTCCAGTGTTATTCAGTACCGGTGTCCGTATTCATCCGACGAAAAATCCAGAGCAAATTATTCAAAGCAAAAGTGGCGTTATACCGCGAATACGGACGAGCGCAAGTCGCCGCCCCTGCGGTCTGGTCTACATCAACTCACCGGGACCGCGCTCGTGGTCGACTCGCCCGACCGTGCAAACTTACAACCCCACGGCTGACTCATGTGTCCGCGCCTGCGGCCAACTCACCCGCGTCCGCGCCGCTTCCAACGTCGCAGCCGTCTCTACCATCCACCCCCACGGTCTGGTCTACATAAACACACCGGAGCCGCACCCGTCTGCATGAGCTGCTTAGTGAGCACACGCAAGTCGCCGCTCCTCTCTGGAGCAAGTAATAATATATTATCAGCCTCCGACTACACCGGATGACTCAATGGACAGGCGCACAAGTCGCTGCCACTGTGGTTTGGGTTAACTTCAACAATCAGCCGGGACGAACCATCGTCCGGATTATTGAAACAACTCATACAGGCTCATCTATAACCCACCACGATCGACCTCAACCTTCCGTGGATTCACATTGCGTTGTCAACTCCAAGGACATACGATGAGCATCACGAATATCATCAACTCGCCACATCGTCTCTAGTTTGGATAAATTCCATCGTTCAGCCGTGAAATATATGCCAGCTTATGCCACAGTCAACTATGAGACTCTCAAGCCACCTCTTCAAGTCAACTTAAGACTCGGGGGCTACACATTTGGTCATTTCAACAAGAACCCCGGGTCATTGCAAGGAGGTTAACCCGGTCCTGGGGGATGCTGCCTTATTGGCGAAGAAGTTAAAAGTCGCCCAAGAGGATGCGTCGCCATGATGCGTCGTTCAAACATGGGTGCCCCGTCGTATGGGCGAGAAATTAAAAGTCGCCCAAGAGGACGAGCCGCCATGATGCGCCGTTCAAACATGGGTGCCCTGATTTATTGGATCATCATATTATGATCAATGGAATAAAGCCGGCTTATCTGGACCTCAGATGTTTTGCAGTAGTAGCATTGTCTCCTGTATATCCTATGGCCGAGCTTTTCCATGATCATAGGTCACTTGGGGGCTTCCAACTCAATGAGTTTAGCTTGCATACCCTCTTGACCAGCTTCCATGCCATATATGGGTTAAACCTGCAAGTTTGCAACTTGCTACTCCGCCAAGTGACCCGCCATACTCTTGACAGTCAATCTTTCAATAAGACCCTGAACTTGTCAAGGTTAAAACGGTGGCTTATGTCACGAGAGAGCCGGCTTACAGAGAGCTAGGATAAACTCACCTGTCCGATGTAGTCTCTCCGCTATGTGGCCCATTTCGTACTCTTAACAGTCAATCTTTTTTAAGACCCTGAACTAGTTAAGGTTAAAACGACGGATTTATGTCACGTGAGAGCCGGCTTACGGGATTAAAGGTGTTCATGCCAAGCTTCTTGGAAGCAAAAAACCTTGAGTTTTTTCAAAATAAGAACAAGAGTTGATCTCTTTGGGTTGTGCCTTCAAGGCCGACTTACAAATATTTGAGATATACATGTATATATTCTCTGTTAGTTGTTTTTATCATATACATACATCATCCTGCATTGCATCATGCATCATACATGCATATCAAGCCGATCATCAAACCGGGTTACATCGTAACCTCTACAGAAACAAATAGATGTTTGATAGCCAAAATGGCTGGACCTTCATCATGGTTTATCATAACCAGTATTAAATGATTGGGGTTTTTTAAGCCAGCTCAGAAGAAATTACTATTCTCGAAGAGCCGCCGTATCACATATAATGCCGTGTCATCTAATTGACCGGCCCTAGGATTTTTTTCAACTTGTGCTCTGTAGTAAACTACAACACTTATGGATTTCTCAAACATATATTTACCGGGTTGCACCGCAATCATGAGCAGGGATTTCATTTCAAAGACAAAGGCATTATTCCAGGATATTCATACCGGGCTGCATTACAACCACGGTCAAGGATTCATTCAAATCAGATCAATATTAGTTCAAGAGAACTTCTGAACTGCATTATGATGGGTTATATTATTCTCACACAGTCCCAAGTCGCTGCAGGCATACGACCCGGCCCTTGGGGGCTACATCATATGATGTTTTTCTTTTCAAAAGAGAAGTGCATATGAGCCCCGAGTTGCTGCGGGGAAACGACCCGGCACTTGGGGGCTACACTACTCACATCAAAATTCCTAAAGTCCCAAGTCGCTGCAGGCATGCGACCCGGCACTTGGGAGCTATAGTATTCAGCTGCTGAAACAGATTGTAAAGGTCCAAATTGAAGACCCGGCCCATCACATACTGATGAGCCGGCCCTTGGGGGCTACACATGTGAAATACAAGACACTCAGTCTATATCTGGTGACTCAGATGACAACCCAGATTTCTTAACATTCAACACCAAGTTCAAAGTCCCAGGTTGTTGCAGGCAAGACAACCCGGCACTTGGGAGCTACACTGGCTGAAGTTTTATAAAGTATAAAGAAAATTGTAAGTCCCAGGCTGCTGCAGGCAAGACAACCCGGCACTTGGGGGCTATACAATCAAAAGATATTATTGAAAAGCACCAAGTCATCATGGATATACTTGGAGCTTGGGGGCTACAGGTAATATGGATATAAAAATAGAAGAATACTTTCAAGATGTCAATTGTGAGCGAGACGGATCTCATTACTTCATGGAGCTGAAGCATTGAAAGACCGTGTCAATATCACACGGATTCCTTTATTCCCAATAATTTTATCAAGTCAGCTGGAGTCCAGTTGTTTGACCCGGCGTCACCTACAAATCATGACCTGGTATTATCAAAAGATCATAACCCGGCAAAGTCTATATAAGCAACCCGGCTTCACAAGTTGAAAGTGATTTAACAATGGACGATTTTCTATTCCCAATCAAAGCAATGGAAAGCCGGCTCAACTTCATATGGTTTTCTTATCTCCAATATTTTCATTGAAGCCAAAGCAATAGAAGCCGGCTCAACATCATGTGGATTTTCTTATTCCCAAAAGTATCTTTAAGCCAAAGCATTGGAGGTCGACTCAACGGCATATGGGTGTTTTATTCCCAATATTTTGCGAAGGACACGGACCTGCACGATGTTTGTGAAGACGGCTCGTTAATATGGATTTTCAAGGAGCTACTTCATTAAGCCGACCAGTGGAGCAAGTCGGTCCCTTAGCATATTTGCTATTCTTATTTCAGGAGCTTACCATGAATAAATTCAAGCTAACCCGGGGGCTAATGTCGGGGATATTACCCCGCGGTATAACCCGGCCTGAAGTATAACCCGGCCGGGACTTGGCGGCTCATTGGTGACCCGGCAGGCGGGTCAGACGAACGTCAAAGACCCAACGGCCCAGAAGGCGGCTCATGGGAGGGCCGACTCATGTTATGGTGGGCCGGCTCACAAAGAAGGCCCAAGGAAAGGAAAGACTCCCTCACAAGGGAAAACAAGACCCGGATTACGATTCAAGAGAGACTAGTCCTAGTCCTACTCCTAGTAGGACTCTAAATGTAAACCTACCCCTTCAACCTATATAAGGAGGGGTAAGGCGCCCCAAGAGAGAAAAGTTGAAGTCATTAGAGATAGACAGATTAGAAACCTTCGAGACTAGAGGTAGCGATTCCGCACCCTTGTAATCGAGGTCTATCCATCAAATATACGCAAAGCATGACGTAGGCTATTACCTCGATCGGAGGGGCCGAACCTGGGTAAACTCGCGTCTCTCGATTCCGACCAACCGCTCTCAAGCCGCCACATAGTTGCGATGGCCTCACACCTAAGTTCTCTCACGAGGACATCTTGCCGTGACAAAACCACGACATATCATTTGAGTCTTTGCTTGCTTTGCTTGTTAGTTTGTCACTTGTATCCTTGCTGGACACACCTATTTGAGAGAGCCAAACTTATGCTATGATTTGTTAGAATTGCTCTTTATGCTTCACTTAAACTTTTTGAGCTATAGAATTGCTCTGGTGCTTCACTTATATCTTTTTGAGCACGGTGTGCTTGGAAACTTTTGAAGAAATCCTCTCCTGCTTCACTTATACTATTTTGAGACATGTAATCTTTATGCTCATGTGCTTCACTTAAATTTGTTTGAGCTTGTCAAAAAGCAATGGCAATATACGAAACTAGTCCCAAAGTGATAGATATCCAAGGAGGATATAATAAAAACTTTCATGAAGATCATTGGACAAATTAAACTCGATTCCTTTTAATAGTTTTGAGACATGATGATAGTAATATGTGAGTCATGTTAGTGAGTAATTATGCTTTAGTAAGAATATTGGTGTTAAGGTTTGTGATTCCCTATGCATGCACAAAAGTCAATAGTTATGCAATGAAATTACATCCTACTTATAGTGCATTATTCGGTGTTAGTTATGCTCAATGCTTGCTTATGTGAATTTTTGTTTCTTGGTTGGTTGATTCTCAATCTATTTGCTAGCCTCCACTCGTACTAAGTAGAAATACTACTTGTGCATCCAAAATCCTTAAACCAAGTTTTGCCTTATGAGTCCACCATACCTACCTATATGCGGTATTTCCATGCCGTTCTAAGCAAATTTGTATGTGCCACCTCTACTTTTCAAAATAAATTTCCTTTTTGTGTGCTCGTACTGCTCATGAAACGGTAGGGGGTGTCCAATATTTTTCCATGCTAGATGTGTTATTCTCAAGATGAGTGTCTATTCACTTTTCATTGCACGAGAGTACGGCGGTAATAGGGATGCCCATTCCCGAAATGTAAAAGAAAAAATATTTACTTTATATTGACAAATAATAAATTCATTGGAAAGTGTTGGTATGGAAGGCAACCGTGGATACGGCCAGCCATGGAATGTGAAAGAATGGTGGAAAAAGGAATACACTTTATTTTCTGTTTGGGAGCCGCCTATGATGTATCTAGCATGGAAAGTATTCTGAACTAATTTGTCGTTTACGTTGACAGGAAAGGCATGCCACTCAAAATATTTTTCTCTCTCAATTTAAAACTTTGAGCTCTGGCACCTCTACAAATCCCTACTTCCCTCTGCGAAGGGCCTATATATTTACTTTATACAAATTTTATTTTTACTTTGAGTCTCCATCTTCTATTATAAAGCACCAACTAGGGGGCACTATGATCGTACTTGAGCATTGGGTGTAACTAATATTTGAGTGTGTTTCATGAATGGATCAATGATTGAGCATGATGGGCTAGGGATAACTTTCTTTAGTGTTGATATTTTAAAAGATATGGTTGCTTGTTGGCATGCTTGAGTATTGAAGTCATTATGTTAAAACTAGACTATTGCTTTGAACCATATAAAAGTCCAAATGTCCATGCTACAAAAGCAAAGAATATGGGATGAACATGTTAGGCAGCATTCCACATCAAAAATTCTATTTTTATCATTTACCTACTCGAGGACGAGAAGGAATTCAGCTTGGGGATGCTGATACGTCTCCAACGTATCTATAATTTTTGTTTGTTCCATGTTGTTATATTATCATTCTTGCATGTTTTACAATCACTTTATAGCAGCTTTATATCATTTTTTGGGACTAACCTATTGACATAGTGCCAAAGTGCCAGTTGCTGTTTTTGCTTGTTTTTTACTTCGCAGAATATCAGTACCAAACGGAGTCCAATCGCGACGAAACTTTTTGGAGATTTTTTTTGGACCAGAAGACACCCAGTGGGCCAAAGAAGTGCCAGAGAGGTGGGCCGTGGAGACCACAACCAGACGCCGCAAGTTCTAGAGCCTCGAGATCCAATCTAACACCATCACGGAGGGGCTCATCATCCTCATTGGTGCCTCTCCGATGATGCGTGAGTAGTCCACCATAGACCTACGGGTCCGTAGGCAGTAGCTAGATGGCTTCTTCTCTCTCTCTTTTGATTCTCAATACAATGGTCTCTTGGAGATCTATTTGATGTAAACTTTTGCGGTGTGTTTGTTGGGATCCGATGAATTTTGAGTTCATGTTCAGTTTCTATCCATGAATATTATTTGAGTCTTCTTTGATCTCTTATACGCATGATTACTTATAGCCTCGTATTTCTTCTTCGAATCTTTGGTTTAGTTAGGCCAACTAGATCGATTTTTCTTGCCATGGGAAGAGGTGCTTTGTGATGGGTTCGATCTTGCGGTGTCCTCTCCTAGTGACAGAAGGGGCAGCGAGGCACACATGTATCATTGCTATTAAGGATAACAAGATGGGGTCTATTACTACATGAATAGATCTTGTCTACATCATGTCATCGTTCTTATTGCATTACTCCGTTTTTCCATGAACTTAATACACTAGATGCATGCTTGATAGCGGTCGATGTGTGGAGTAATAGTGGTAGATGCAGGCAGGAGTCAGTCTACTTATCTTGGACGTGATGCCTATATAATGATCATCGCCTTGGATATCGTCATGATTATTTGATCTTTTATCAATTGCCCAATAGTAATTTGTTCACCCACCGTGTGTTATACTCATGAGAGAAGCCACTAGTGAAACCAACGCCCCCCAGGTCTACTTTTCCAACATATTGCTTTCCGATCTCTCTTTTTGCCGCTTTTGTTTTCAGATCTATTATTCCAAAAACCGAAAAAATATATTGCTGCACTTTTTATTTGCTCATTTTATCTTGTGTTCTTGAGAGATCTATCTCTCCAATCTATCACTACCTAATCTATCTTTTTACCGTGGAGAGATTGACAACCTCTCTTTCGCATTGGGTTGCAAGTATTTGTTCTTTGTGTGTAGGTTCTGTTTATTAGGTGGTGGTGATCCTCCTGCTGGTTCGATACCTTGGTTTCATAACTGAGGGAAATACTTACCGTCGCTGTGCTGCATCATCCCTTCCTCTTTGGGGAAATACCGACGCAGTCTCAAGCCACGACAATCACCACACGGAATAAGAAGCTACTTGGGAACGCGAGGATGAACTCCGAAAGAACCACCCGCACCTATTTGCAAGTCATCCGAAATCTCGGGGATGAGATTACTCTCAAGGGGGTTAGACTGTCACAACCCAAATTTTCCCTTAAAATTTTGGTTGTGAAAATAGAGGCATGTGCATCCATGTTTTCCTTGCATATTTGGTTTTTAGACCAACATGGCCAACAATTGAGTTCAAACCATAATTTGAATTTAGATGGGAGCTATGTAGGCCTCACCCTCAAAATCATTTTTTCCAGAAAGTGCATTAGGGCAGGAAAGGTATTTCCTAAGATTATATATATGCCCTATTTTGTTGAGTGAACCAAGTTTGAAAGTAGTTTATTTGGGAAAATACAGTATAAGTAAAACTCTGGTATTTAAAAAAACAAAACAGAAAATCAAATTCAAAATTCAAATCATTCAAATAGGCCCACTAGGAGGTGATTATTTGTGGTGAACAAAAATGTTTTGAAAATGTTCACCAGATCAGCAATAATCCCAAGATATTTTAGAAAGTATTTCCACTTTGGAGGAAATTCAAGTTTGAATTCAAAAACCCAAACAGAGAGAAGAAAGAAAACGGAAATTAAATAAAAAAGAAAACAAAAAAAGGGCAGCCCAGCGAGCCAGCTAGCCGGACCGGCCCAGCTAGCCATCCGGCTAGGCCGCACGCTCTCTCTCTCTCTCTCTCTCTCTCTCGCTGACGGGTCGGACCCACCCGTCATCCGCCACCTCTCCGTCGCCCACGTCCCCCACTCCCCTCCCGCAACCGCCAGCGACCACCACGTTGCCCACGATGCCTCGGCCCCCCCCAATACCCACTAGCCCCACCTATAACCACCCCCCTTCCGAAACCCCTCGGTCCATCCCCCCCTCTCCCGAAGGTCTTCGCCGCCAGGCCGCCCATGCGCGACATCGGACCGCCGCCACGTCCGCCATCTACGGCCAGCCATTTCGGTTACTTCGGTTTGTCATCGTCGTCCATTTGGTCACCGGTGACCTCACCGCAGCCTCTCATCACTCCCTCACCCCTGTGTGTGTGCCAAGGAGACCCTCTGAATGAGCCCCACGAGACGGACACGAGCCTCCCGACGCGCCTCCGTGCTCCAGCGAGCCGCCCACGTCAACTCCGTCCCCCCGAGGACCGTCATGACCACCAACGGGACCGCCGCGACGAGCTTGATCTCACTGTGCCCTTCCCGAGCTACGGCGACCATCAAAGGCCCCATACGCACCGAACCCGATCCACCATCATCGTCGTCCTATCCTTCTTCGGTGACTCATGCCGCCCAGTGAGCCCTAGACTCCCTCGGTCATCAGATCTAAAGTGAACGCCCATGATTAGATGACTTAAAACCCCAAATTGTTATCACTTAAGCCTTGACCGTCCGCCGATTTGAGCTAGCCATGGACACCCTTTGGACAATAGCAGCACACCATGTGTCACCCACTGTTCATCACGTAAAATAGAGAAATTAGAGAATTAAAAGAAATGCAATTTTGCAGAAAAGCCTTGGAACTAGAATCCATCATAAATAATTATCCAAAGGTCCAAATTGAGTGAATCTTTTTGCAAATGAAACCTTATGAAATTTAGTTTCAGAATAATTTTAGAGAAATAAAGTTTGAACTTTTTAGATTTGACATTCAAACAGGTTCATTCAAATACCGATTAGGTAATAACTTTTAATTTACAAATCCAAATGAGTTGATTCTTTTTGCAATTTGGAACTAATAAATTTTAGATACAATATGAGTAGTTAGTTTAAATTTAGAAATTATTTCAAAATAGTTTCAGAATAGAAACATGTAGACTCCCAATACAAAGGGATTTAGAATTTCTAAATGAAAAAAAATATAAATAAACTATAAAAAATTCAAGATAGTGTTAGGCCAAAGTGAGACATGTCCGGACATGCCCAAATTATTTTTTAAATAACTAGTAAATGAGCCCGTGCTTTGCAACGGGTGAAAAAAACAATCCCTAATCTAATAACCATGAGTCCAAACTTTAATAGGTCCATGTCCTTTATTTCAACACATGGCATCCCATCTGTGTTTCTATTTATCCTTCTTCCCACTCTCGTCGACGCTGGCCTTAGTGTTCACGTCATCACAACACGTTTCAATGTTGTCAATCTTAAGACGTCTCCCTCTCGGCATAGGATGATAAATCTATCTTTTTAGGTTTTGAAGAGGCATGCATGCATGGTTATCGATGTTTTTTTGGTTCTCCATCTTGGTTTTGCTGAATTGTTCATTTTCAATTCGGATCGACACCGGTATGAAGGAAAAATTGATCATGCGCTATTGATTCAGGTTTTATAGTAAATAGAATTTTTAAATCATTAAAAGGTAAAATAATATCATATTCAGATTCTACATATTTTTCTAATCAAATTTAATATATAATATGTTAAATTAGGAGTTAGGGTTAAAAAGTTATGGATTTTTAAAAAAACGATTAATATGTATTATGGGCTGATTATCCGAAACTTGAGGGGGGTTTATAAAAAATAGGATGACGAACCAAGAATACATATTTCCTTTATTAGTATAGGTATAGATTTGAACACTATTTGAAACTAAAATGAATTCAATTAGAGAACCTAAATCATTTGAAATTAATTCAAGTCTTATAAATGAATTAAATCCAAATCATTTAGTAATGTAATATGATTTAATTATTTTAAATAGTATGCAAGTTAAAATGTATTTCAAATTTAGTTCAAAACACTTCGAACCAAATATTTTCAAATGAAAGCAAGTCAGACATATGTCAAAACCATTCAAATGAATCCAATTCAAATCTTTTGAATTAAATTCTTAATTCAAATTTCAGATCAAAATTATTTAAATCAAATAATTCTAACAAGGTTTTTCAAATCAAATATTATTTGAATGAAATCAAATAAACTTAAGTTCAAGTAGGAGTCAAACTTTTTCAAATTGAAAACTACTTGAGATGACTAGATCAACCAAGTGTGTCCAACTAAGTTAATGTTACTAGATTGATTCTTAGACAACACAAATAAAATTTTGAAAACCAAATGAAAACATAATTGAACCTCAGCCAAACAAAAAACCCAACACTTGTGTTGTGTGATATGTATTTGCATTCATGCATGTTTTCCCTTTGCATAAATTGGTTTCTTATGATTTCTATGTATCATTGTTTGTTGACATTAGATTACGAGGAGTGCAACCCCTGTGACTATGAGAAGTGCACCAGAGACAACAACAACCAACGCAAGTTCCACTTGATCATGTGACCTAGTATTTTATTGCATTGTAATTTTGCCATGATAGGAGTGTGAGTTTAGGATGCTAAATTCTCTACAACCCAGTAGTTGACAACTTAGGTCCAAACTTACCCTGACATTGTAACCATCGAGTAGTTTCTTAGATGCTATAACGTGGATTGGGAAACACAATTATTATTCCACCATACAACCGCATGGTTGACTACTTAACTCTGCTTAATTAATGAATCGATCTAGGTGGACTGGTTTTGATGGGTCATCGGAGTGTAGTCTTTGGTGCGGAATGCCACCCAGTCACCAGAGATTATACGAGTTTGAAAGTTGGGTAGCTTCCATGTGTGACCGTGAGACAATATGGGCTCTACCAATATCGAGTAAGCTTGGACAGCATGTGGTGAACAAGTTTTGCAGTAATTGTGGACTTGCCAATACATTCAATGTATTGACCCTAGTGGCTGCAACGTTGCATGTTGCAGGTGACTATTATGAGGAGTGACTTATGTAGGGTTTTGTGCCTCCACTCGAAATGCTTCCCCGTGGCATTGATGGGGCTTACCAAGACTGCTATCATAGCTTTGCTTTCATTTCCTCTTATCAAGAACTTTGTTTGTTTTGTAAGACTATGTATTTGACTAGCCATTGGCTAGATTCTGTAAGACTATTTGCTTTATGGATCATACGATGTAATGGATGACGCATTTGTGTATGATACAACATCGTTACCATGTATGTTGATGATTTGATCCAGGGGTTGGCATAGTAACACACGGAGACTGTATGCCTAAAAACATATGTCGTGACACCTACTAATTGAATTATGTAGGCAGAG
Source organism: Elymus sibiricus (assembly GCA_039707655.1). Classification (NCBI taxonomy): domain Eukaryota; kingdom Viridiplantae; phylum Streptophyta; class Magnoliopsida; order Poales; family Poaceae; genus Elymus; species Elymus sibiricus. Next base: position 490,083,626 of record CM077665.1, read on the forward strand.
CATGACTCTGTCTTCCTAACACGAGTACAAATCATGAGCACCCTGGTGTCAAGTCAGACAATTGCACCATACTTTTTCACGCGCTTCAGCATTTTCAATCAAAAATTATAGATTCGTTGGAGACGTATCGCACTCCATCAAAAAATGTCGCCAAGAATGTTGAGTGCCGCATAATCTACACTCTGATTGTACAGGCATCTTCCGATGTTCAAGCACATCTCAAGTTGGCAAGGATTGTTGGGGCTAGCCTCCATACAAATATTTTTGTTTTTGTTGGAACATCAATCTTCCACATTTTCGTCCATGCTTTCATCTCTCCCTCATAATTTCAATTGTTAGCACGGCCTTCCAACCATGCTTCTCGTTGGAGTTTATTATATACCAGCATACGTTTTGCAGAGCGTACCAAAAAATATTGTTTCGCTCATGTGCCCACGACCAGAAACCATCAAGTTGTCTAGTGCGCAGGGGGATGGACATTATCGCTTGAGCATCAGTACGTAGGAAGACCCGAGAGATCCTCGCCCGGTCCCATTCCATCGACGACTGAATAAGCTTATTAACAAGTTGTGGTGGATCAATTACCAACGATGTTATTGGTCGCATGTTGTGCACCCTCTGCAACCATTGGTCTTGCCAAATGTTTGTAGCCATACTGTCCCCAACGCGGTGAATCAATACATGCACCATTACATCCCATCCTTCAAGAATGGACCTCCATATCTAGGACGGTGCACCACCAAGCTCGGCATGAAGAAAATTAGAGCCAAAAAATACTTAGCTTTAAAATCCTGGCACTCAAGGAGTTTGGTTCTGTCGAAATCCGCCAAGCTTGCCGCGCCAAAAGGTCAAGGTTAAAGAGCTCGATATCACGATATCCGAGGCCACCGGCATACTTGGTCCGTGTCATTACACTCCATGAGATCTAGCTTTTCTTTCACCTTCTTTGCCTCCCCACCAAAATTTCTATATCGAGGAGTTAATACATTCACATAGGCCACGTGGGAGCTTAAAACAGGACATGGAATAAACAGGTACTACCTGGGCAACGGATTTTATGAGGACATCTTACCTCCTACCAACAACAGCTTTGCCACCCCACCCTTAACCTTGTTCCACGCATGGTCTTTGAGAAACTTGAAACCATCATTTTTACTATTTCCCACATCCGAGGGCATACCAAGATATTTCTCGAACAATGACTCATTTGGGATGTTAAGACTACTCTTGATTGACTCTTATTCACTTGGTATCCCTTGCTGAAGAAAATACATGATTTTGACAGGTTGACCCTTTGACTTGAAACATTGGAATAGTTATCCAAAAGGGAAGACAACTTAACAGCTCCATCTCTACTAGTCTTGACAAATAGCAGGCTATCATCTGCAAAAACTAAGTGGCTTACCAGTGGTGCAGATGTCACTGTCTGGTCAAAAAAACGACCCAACCGGACGCCCCAAACTTCCCTCAAACGTCTGGGCTGACCGGCACCCCTCATATCCAACCCAAATCTAGGGCGGATGTGAGGCAGCCCGGGCGCGCGCAGGCGCGTCTGCCTTGCCGACCTCTGCCCATCCCGACCCCACAAAATCCCCCTCCAGAGATGGGGGTTGCGTCGTATGCGGCTACCCAGTCCTCCCACCGCCGCTGCGTGCTGCCGCTCGATGAGGATGAGCGTCTCCTTCTGTGGGTGTACCGCCGGTCACTTGCGACGGCTGAGACGGAAGCCCGACGGCTCTGGGGATCAACGTGAAGCAGCTCTAAGTCGATATCGAGCAGTCCGAGCGGGAGGCGGCGAGGGTGGCCAAGCTCAAGTGCATGCAGGACCGCGTCGTCCGGCGCTTGAAGGGCTACATCGTCATTTTTTATTCCTCCGACGATGACGGGTCCAACTCCAACGGCTCCAGCGTCGACCCACCTCCTGCCACAGACGTCTAGAGCAATGCCGGCAATTGGAAGGGCAAAGGGCTGACGAGAAAGTGGTGAAACTCCGCTATCTCATATCTAGCACTTAGTATCTAGCTCCTAGTATATAGTTACAATTTGCTAGACGTTTGAACTATCTGAACTATGCCCGTCTAGATGATCTTTTGGTGATGTTTATATGTTAATATGCCCGTTTGCTATCGGTTTAGAGTCTGGTTCCTGTCGATTTTGCTCGTCTGGTGATCTACGTACTACGTAACACGAGTTCATATGTATATAGGGTGCTGTATATGAGATAAGCGGTTGTGGACGCGCTGGTTTTGGGGCTGCCCGGTCATTCTCTACGGACGCGTTCGGGCACGCCTGCGGGCATATAGGGTACCGAGTCCGGCAGTATGTGTTGGAAATATTAGCACTTTCCCGATTAGACTAATCCATGAGTAAATAACAAGCATGGTAAATACGATATGCACTTCATACCTATACCTAAGCATACTAGCACATATAGTACATAGAAACAGAATATCTATGAACATGGCATATACGACTAGCACGAGAACGAGTAAATAAGGGATGAACAAATCATACCCTCCGGTTGGCCAAGCCAACGTGACGGCGGCAGCAGCAGCCACGGTCCCGTCCGTGGCCTTCTTCTTGGCGGCGGCGGCAACGACCATGGTGTCGATGCAGGGGAAGTAGTCGAAGCAGAGGAGGACGAAGACGGGGACGGATCGGGAGCTGTCGCGTCGAGACGCTCCCCAAAAACCTTATTGCCGTTCTCTCGGGCAGGATCCGAACGATAGGATTCCGGAGGCACCTGCTCTCCCGAACAACCGTGCATGCGGTCGTCAGGATGGGATCGCCTGAAGCAGCACACTGAGAGGAACAATAGATGACAGCTAGGGCTGCACAGAGAGGGAAAGAGTGAACGGATTAGGTTACACTCCACAGTCGGCGCATCCTTATATAGGCCATCAGGTACATGGGCCTCGGCCAAGCCCATGACTGAGTCCGTGAACAGCCCACGGTCCAACGTCTCGGACAGTGGCACTTTCGTCTAGCGACTCGTTAATTAATCCACAATTAATTAACCATTTCTGACCAGCAAAAATAAGGCTCGGCTCGGCTCATTCCCGCAACCCACGGCGCGCACGCGCGCGTCGTGACGAGGCGAGGCGTGGCGAGGCGAGGCGGGCGACGGAGGAGGAGGAGCGCGCGTGTACAACTCCTCTTCCCAAGCTCCCAATGGCAAGTGATAGAGCAGCCCTTATAAAGGGGTCTCACTCTTACTACTGTAGCAGTATGGTATTAAACTTCCCACCACTTGTCACCACTTGCCGTGCACTCACATGGGCCATAGAGATTAACCAAGGATTATTGTCTAATATGGGCCTAAGCCCATCTATAATCCAACAATCCCCCACCAGATCTCGAGGCACATAAGTTTGTCAACTGTTCCAAACAATGTTTGATATACCAGAATTTTCAGTGGAGACTGTTAAGTTGAACTTCCACCTAGAGCAACAGGATTAGACTTCTTCACAACTGAACTATGCCTTGAATTGTCAGTTTAGCGTGCAGAAGTTTCGCCTCTTGTCAGCTGATACGTGGTTGTCGAAGGCTAAACCCCACGGGTGGAGCTTATTAGTCATACTCCTTACCTTCTCATGAGCTTCCTAGAGATTTCCTAATCTCATAGACTGTGACTAGCACTCGGGCTCACATAGGTGTGTTCCTCCAAAGAATGCTTTGTAGGTTAGCATCTTGCTTACACAAGCTTTGGAACACATTAAGACAAAGTCAGCCTGCCTTACAGATTACGAGAGTATTGCATCTCCAACGGAGTGGGTTAGTAAGGATACTCTCCTCAATTAACCGCTGGATTGTTTTCCCAGGTCCTAATTCACAGGATCTCCGATCCCATAGGTTGGGTTACCCCCATGGTAACTTACGTGGGTCTCATGCCCATCTCCCTCGATGCATTTTCTATCACAATTCGTGATAGCCCTTTTGTAAAGGGATCTTCCAGATTCTTAGCCGTCTGGATATAATCCAACGCTATTACTCCGGAGTTTCTTGAACGCCTGACAGATTTCAATCTTCTTCTTATATGCTTTGTGGATTGCATGTTGTCATTTGAACTCTTAGCATTGGCAATCATTGTTTGATTGTCACAGTTAATAAGGATAGCCGGGACTGGCTTATCAACCACTGGCAAATCCATCAAAAGCTCTCGAAGCCATTCTGCTTCGACGCATGATGTGTCTAATGCTGTGAGTTCTGCTTCCCTGGTCGATCTCGTTAAGATCGTCTGCTTGCAAGACTTCCAGGAAACAGCACCACCACCAAGTGTGAATACATACCCACTTATGGCATTCATCTCATCAGCATCAGATATCCAATTAGAATCCTATACCCTTCGAGTACCGTCGGGTACCCAGAATAGTGAATTCCGTAGTTCGCAGTACCTTGCAAATAACGCATGACTCGCTCAACAGCATGCCAATGCACATCTCCCGGGTTGGAAACAAACCGGCTCAGTTTGCACACAACAAATGAGATGTCAGGACGAGTAGCACATGCTAGGTACATGAGTGAACCGATCACTTGAGAGTATCTCAATTGATCAACAGTCGTGCCTTTAAATTTTCGAATCCGCACGCTAGGATCATATGGTGTTGCAGAAGGTTTGCAGTCAGAATATGCAAAACGACTCAAAATCTTCTCAACGTAGTGGGATTGCAAAAGTGAAATTCCACCCTCACTATCTCGTAGCATCTTGATGTTTAAGATAACATCGGCCACACCTAGGTATTTCATCTCAAAGTTATGAGATAGAAAAGCCTTGACCTCCTCAATGACTTCGAGGTGGGTCCCAAATATCATTATGTCATCGACATACAGACAAAGTATAACTCCTTCGCCCCCACCATGGCGATAGTATACACATTTGTCAGCTTCATTAATAACAAAGCCAGCAGATGTCAAAGTTGTATTAAACTTATCATGCCATTGCTTAGGTGCTTGTTTCAGGCCATACAAAGATTTCAATAGCTTGCGCACCTTTCTGTCCTGACCATTTACCACAAAGACATCAGGCTGTTGCATGTAAATTTCCTCGTCTAGCTCTTCGTTGAGGAAAGCCGTCTTAACGTCCATTTGATGAACGAGAAGACCATGCGAGGCAGCCAACGAGAGTAACACTCGAATGGTTGTCAGTCTAGCCACAGGTGAGTAAGTATCAAAGAAATCCTCTTCTTCTTTCTGGGTATAACCCTTGTCCAGAAGCCTAGCCTTGTACTTCTCGAAAGAACCATCGGTCCTAAGCTTTTTCTTGAACACCCACTTACATCCCAATGGTTGGCAACCATAAGGACGATCAGTGATCTCCCAGGTCCCGTTAGCCAAGATGGAATCCATCTCGCTGCGGAACGCATCCTTCCAGTAGTCATCATCCGGTGATGCGTAGGCTTCTGAAATGGAACTGGGAGTGTCATCATCCACGAGGTACACGAGGAAATCATGACCAGAAGACTTTGCATTCCTTTGTCTCTTGCTCCTAATAGGAGCTTCCTCGTCATCCTCTGTGGAATTTTCATCACTTTTGTGTTCATAATATTCCATCGAAATGGCATGTTCAGGAGCCTCATTAGATTCCAATCAAGAAGTGCTTTTGCATATCTCTCCTGGGAAAATTATCCTCAAAGAATGTAGCATCTTTAGACTACATGATCGTGCCGACCTTCACGTCCTATACATCAGATTTCACCACAAGAAATCTATAGCCGATGATATGCTTCGCAAAGCCCAGAAAAACGCAGTCCACGGTCTGTGGTCCCAACTTACGCTTTTTGGTTATCGGCACGTTGAGTTTCGCCAAACAACCCCAAGTGCGCAAGTATGAGAGTGTATTTTTTTCTTTTCCCATTGCTCAAATGGAGTAGTCTCATTATCCTTCGTGGGAACTTTATTCAGGACATGACATGATGTCAATACAGCCTCCCCCCACCATGCCTTGGATAAACCCGATGTATGTATCATGGCATTAACCAAATCTGTTAGAGTACGGTTTTTCCGTTCGGCAGCCCCGTTTGACTGGCGTGAGTAGGGAGGCGTCCTCTCATGAATAATACCATGTTCCGCACAGAATAAATCAAACTCACTAGAAAAGTACTCTCCACCACGATCAGACCGAACTCGTTTTACTTTCTTTTCAAGTTGGTTCTCAACTTCTGCCTTATCAATTTTAAAGTAGTGTAGAGCCTCATCCTTGGTATTTAACTAATACACATAGCAGAATCTAGTGGAATCATCAATCAATGTCATGAAATATTTCTTTCCACCTTTAGTCAACACACCATTCATTTCGCAAAGATCTGAATGTATGAGCTCTAGCGGTGCCAGGTGCGTCTCCTTCGCAGCCTTGTGAGGCTTACGAGGTTGCTTAGCTTGCACACACACATGGCACTTAGAGCCTTTGGCTAAAGTGAAACTCGGGATTAAATCCATCTTAACTAGCCGCGTCATACAACCGAAATTAATGTGACAAAGACGTGAATGCCAAACCTCACATCGTTCACATTATAATGAATTTGGTTCACGACATTATTACAGAAATCCGCTAGGGAAAGGCGGAACAAACCTCCGCAATCATATCCTTTTTCCAACAAATAGTCCATACCGAGATACGACTACTTTATTGGACTCAAATACCAACTTAAACCCTTCTTTACATAGAAGGGATCCACTAACGAGATTCTTCTTGATAGCGGGGACATGCTGCACGTTCTTCAGTTGCACGATCTTTCCCGAAGTAAACTTCAGATCTACCGTGCCAACACCATGAACAGAAGCAAGCGAGCCATTCCCCATCAGGACGGAGAAATCTCGTGCGACCTGGTAAGAAGAGAAAAATGACACATCAGCACACACATGAATGTTGGCCTCGGTGTCAACCCACCAATCGGTGGACTGGCAAACTAAAAGTAGAGTAAACAAATTACCATACCCAGTTGCCACATCACCGTTGCGCATGGTCACATTGACAAACCTAGAGTCCTGTCCTGGCTTCTTGTACTTGTTTGGGCACTTGTTTACCCAATGTTCCTATGAACCACAAGTAAAGCAGCCATCTCTCTTTTTGTCTTTCTTCTTACCCTTCTTCTTGAAGGTAGTATTCTGCTGGACAGAGTTCTTTCCCTTGAACTTGTGGAAATTATTCTGCACCACATTGGCGCTAGAAGAACCCTCTGCCACTTTCACGTGTGAGTCCTTTGCTCTCAAGTTTTGCTCAACACTTAGATGACCAATGACATCCTCAACAGAGAATTCACGTCTCAAGTGCTTGAGAGAAGTAACAAAGTTCCTCCAAGCAGGAGGGAGTTTTGCAATAATGCAACCCGCGACAAACTTGTTCGGTAACTCACACTTTAGGAGCTCCAGCTCCTTAGCGAGGCACTGTATCTCATGAGCATGGTCCAGAACAGGATGGTCATCAACCATCATCTAATCATGGAACTGCTCCATAGCATACAGTTCGCTTCCAGCATCGGTTGCGCCGAACTTAGCTTCGAGGGCATCCCACAAGTTTATCGCAACGCGCATATGGAGATATACGTCAGCCAACTTGTCTCCGATCACAGTAAGAACAGCTCCCACAAAGACAGTGGTGGCTTCCCTGAAAGCTTTCTCCTATTCAGGAGCAATCGTTCCTGCGGGATCCACAGCATCGACCGAGAACACGTTCATAGACGTGAGCCACAAGGTGGTCCTTGTCTGCCAACGCTTAAAATGGGTTCCGGTAAACTTTTCTGGTTTCAGTGTAGTGGCGAAGCCATGAATCGAAAAGTGCCTAAAATAAGGTTTTTGGATTGTTGGAAATATTAGCACTTTCCCGATTAGACTAATTCACGAGTAAATAACAAGCATGGTAAATACGGTATGCACTTCATACCTATACCTAAGCATACTAGCACGTACAGTACATAGAAACAGAATATTTATGAACATGGCATATATGGCTAGCACGAGAACGAGTAAATGAGGGATGAACAAATCATACCCTCCGGTTGGCCAAGCCAACGTGGCGGCGGCAGCAGCAGCCTTGGCGTCGTCCGTGGCCTTCTTCTTGGCGGAAGCATCAGCCATGGTGTTGATGCAGGGGAAGTAGTCGAAGCAGATGAGGACGAAGACGGGGACGGATCGTGAGCAGTCGCATCGAGACGCTCCCCAAAAACCTTATTGTCGTTCTCTCGGGCAGGATCTCGAACGATAGGATTCCGGAGGCACCTGCTCTCCCGACCAACCGTGTACGCGGTCCTCGGGATGGGATCGCCTGAAGCAGCACACTGAGAGGAACGCTAGGGTTGCATAGTTGGCGCCTCCTTATATAGGCCGTCAGGTAGATGGGCCTGGGCCAAGCCCATGACCGAGTCCGCGAACAGCCCACAGTCCAACGTGTCGGACAGTGCCACTTTCGTTTAGCGACTCGTTAATTAATCCACAATTAATTAACTATTTTTACCGACAAAAATAAGGCTCGGCTCGGCTCATTCCCGCAACTCGGGGTGCGCACGCTCGCGTCGTGGCGAGGCGAGGCGAGGCGTGGCGAGGCGGACGGCGGAGGAGGAGCACGCGTGTACAACTCCTATTTCCAAGCTTCCAATGGTAAGTGATAGAGCAGCCCTTATAAAGGGGTCTCACTCTATTCCTGGATTTATTTCAGGATTTCCGGCGATGCGCATTCAGTTGGAGGAGACGTTCCCGTCGACGACGAGGCGCCTACGGTGACTTCGTAAATCTCAAGATGATATGCCGGCTCAGTCTCTCGGAGGTGCTCATAGGGGTAGGGTGTGCGTGTGTGCGTTCATAGGGGTGAGTGTATGCGCGTGTATATGAGCGCTTGCGTCTGTACTATGTTCAAAAAAAAATATGGTATTAAACTTCCCACCGTTTGCCACCAGTTGCCGTGCACTCACATGAACCATAGAGATTAACCAGTGATTATTGTCTTATATGGGCCTAAGCCCATCTATAATCCAGCAGTATGCTCTTAGATAAAACTTTGGAAGCGATCTTTTAAAGCACATTGCACTAAGCTAATTTGGACGAAACTGTGTGAGCTGTGTGGGATATTTTAGCTTTGGAACAGGACTAAGACTGCCTCATTGATCACCTCCGGACACTCCTCACCACAAAGAATCCTTAGGATTGCATTAGTCACCTCCGGGCCACAAATGTCCCATTGATGCAGAAAAAAATGTGCAGGGTACCCATCCGAAAGATTTGGAATAGTGCAGTCTTAACATCTTACCCCGATTCTCTCAAAAAAAAAACATCTTACCCCGAAATGGCCGCTGTGCATGCACGATATGTATCGATCAGTACGCACGGCTAGATGGGTGGATGCGGCCCGGTTAGTTGCGCACCTAACACGAGTGCCCGAGAGCGACTCCCTTGGTTAGTTGCATGCGCGCGCGCGACTTGCAGGTCGCGTCTGCCCTCACCTTCCAACGTATACACAACGCCCTATCTCCCCGTATATATCCGCGTGCGTACAACGCCCAGCAAACCACAACCCAACCGACCGAGCACTTCAAGAAACAAACCATCATACGACACAGACCAGACGCCGGCCGCGACACAAGCGCACGATCCCCGGCGTACGGATCGATGGCGCCGGTGAGCAACGAGACGTTCCTCCCGACGGAGGCGTGGGGGGAGGCGACGCTGCGCCCGTCCTTTGTGCGGGACGAGGACGAGCGGCCCAAGGTGGCGCACGACCGCTTCAGCGCCGCGGTGCCGGTGATCTCGCTCCACGGCATCGACGGCGCGCGCCGGTCCCAGATCCGGGACCGCGTGGCCGCAGCCTGCGAGGACTGGGGCATCTTCCAGGTGATCGACCACGGCGTGGATGCGGACCTCATCGCCGACATGACGCGCCTGTCTCGCGAGTTCTTCGCGCTGCCCGCCGAGGACAAGCTCCGGTACGACATGTCCGGGGGCAAGAAGGGCGGCTTCATCGTCTCCAGCCACCTACAGGTACACACACATGCATGCCATGCCACGTAAAAATATCATCAGTTAATTACTCCTATATATATATCAGCTGGAGAATAATTAAGATGGAACATATTGATGCATGGATGAAGAAAACTCACGATAACTTTTTGTGGTGATATATGCAGGGTGAGGCAGTTCAGGACTGGAGGGAGATTGTGACCTACTTCTCGTACCCGTTGAAGGCGCGGGACTACGGCCGGTGGCCGGAGAAGCCGGCGGGGTGGCGCGCGGTGGTGGAGCGATACAGCGAGCGACTCATGGGGCTGTCGTGCAAGCTGATGGGCGTGCTGTCGGAGGCGATGGGCCTGGAGACGGAGGCGCTGGCCAAGGCGTGCGTGGACATGGACCAGAAGGTGGTGGTCAACTTCTACCCGCGGTGCCCGCAGCCGGACCTCACACTGGGCCTCAAGCGCCACACCGACCCCGGCACCATCACCCTCCTCCTCCAGGACCTCGTCGGCGGCCTCCAGGCCACCCGCGACGGCGGCAAGAACTGGATCACCGTCCAGCCCGTCTCCGGCGCATTCGTCGTCAACCTCGGCGACCACGGCCACGTCAGTACCCCCTTCGTCTTCTTCCATGCCATGCATGCTATAATCGATCAATCGAACACCAATTGAACACTGTTGTAACTGTGCTCTGTGCATGCAGTTCATGAGCAACGGCAGGTTCAAGAACGCGGACCACCAGGCGGTGGTGAACGGGGAGAGCAGCCGGCTGTCGGTCGCGACGTTCCAGAACCCGGCGCCGGACGCGAGGGTGTGGCCGCTGGCGGTGAGGGAGGGGGAGGAGCCCATACTGGAGGAGCCCATCACCTTCGCCGAGATGTACCGCCGCAAGATGGAGCGCGACCTCGACCTCGCCAAGCGCAAGAAGCAGGCCAAGGACCAGCTGATGCAGCAGCAGCTGCAGCTCCAGCAGCAGCAGGCGGTCGCCGCGGCGCCCATGCCCACCGCCACAAAGTCCCTCAACGAAATTCTTGCCTAGATCCTTCCGGCGGCGCGCGATTAAATATTTTAAATTGATGGATGCGTGGGATTGATTCTCCTAAGTACGAGATAAATTATTGCATATATCCGTACGTGTGTAGCAGGGAGGAGCTCGGCCTGTAATAACGTCGTGCGTGGAACTGAACCGAGCTAAGCAAGGAGCTATCATGAGTTTGGCGTGTAAAGAAATATAGCGTATTTCGTACTGATTTCTGTTATAACCCAGCCGTGTGGTTGGGCTACATTCTTTTCGTGTGCACATGAGTTGTTGATTGTTTTTTTTTTTAGATAACGAGCCGCGCGCTCATGCCAAGCGGTGTGTGCACAGGAGTTGCTCACGTGAAACAAATGCTCAAACAAGGGAAGGCTGATGGAGCTGAGCAAATGTGAGGATTTTAACTTGCTGGGAACAGGGGTTATGCTCATTGTTAAAAGTTGGGCATTTGATTCTCTCGCAATTGGGAAATTACACACTGTGTGGGTGAAGTTTGACAAGGTTTTTGAATGCTTCAGGCACTTTTTCGGGATGGGTGAAGTAGCTGCAACACTGGGACCTGTGTTAGAAATTGACATGAATAATATTACTTCAGAGAAAATCAGAGCTAAGGTGAGAGTCAGAGATTTGATGATTTATAGAATCATGCCAGAATTGGAAAGTGTGGTTGAGATAGGTTAGCATGGTGAACATAAAAGACAGAGTTTGGATGATGATGGACTTGAGGATAATGGAGAAGAGATGAGGAAAAGAATGAAAAGCAGTGAGGCACAAGGTGGGACTGGAAAAGAAGTAATTTCTTCAGGAAGCCTGAATTTAGCACAGTTTGGGAAGATCAAAAAAAGAAGTGAGGAAATCTTGAATGCTCAAAAGGAACAGCTGATTGATATGGAGGCCAGAAATAGAGTAGAATATGATTTAGATAGTGTTATGAAAAGATACATGATATGGAAGAAGAAAAAGCTAGACAAGTGGCCCTTAAAGCCAGATGGGAAATGAGGATTTTGGAGCTGGAAAAGGAGAGGAAAATCTCCTAGAGATTGTGAACAAACAACAAGTGATGCTTGTTAGATGTGTGGATAAGATTGAAATGTGGGAAGCTAGAGACAAGGAGTTGGAAGAGCATGCTGAAGCTGATTTGAAAGAGATGAGTAATGAAAAAAGGAAGAGGAGACTGATGCTTATGTGGAACCTGTAGATTACACTGCTAACCCAGATTCAGTGGAGTCCTTTGAAAACAAAGTGGGTATTAAAACCAAGAAAGATGAGACTGGTAAAGATCAGGATAATACAGCTTGATGAGGCCATGAGGAGATGCAATAGGTTAGTGGAAAACAAGATGCTAAGATTGAGGAACTAGCCAAGGAGAGAGCTGCTGCTAAAGATGATTATGGTATGATTTCTAAGCTTGGTAACAAAAATTCCTCTTTGTCCTTTATGGCTGATAAAATAGGAATTAATTTGGGTTGTTCTATAAGCATGATAAACCAAAATTTGGATTTCATTGCCAAAATGGAGCAAACTAGAAAAGATTTCTGCATGTAAAATATTGCAAATAAAAATAAAATGTCAGAAAATATCTCTCCTAGTCCTACTGATACTGGAGATGTAGATATACAAGAGTTATGCTCTGATACTGATCATTATGATGTTGAGCTTGAAATGGACTATTTTGCTCATCTTAAAAATATATTCAGTAGTGGGAAAAAAAGGTAATAGTGGCCCTCCAGGGATCACATGTGTGAAGCCCACTGTTCATATTGGGGGGGCAGAGAAGAGGAAGAAAAAGAACACAATGATAGGCATGTTTTGGACTGTGAGAGGGATTGGACCTGATATTAAAAGAAATTTCATTAAAGATATTATCTGAAAAAGAAAGCTGGACTTTATGGGGATTCAGGAAACTATAAAACCTGACTATACTAGAAATGAATAACACAATTTATGTGGGGGAGAAACTTTAGTTGGAAATGGCCTCACCCAAGAGGGAGATCTGGGGCGATTCTGGTAGGTATCAATAATGATTGTTTTGATGTTATTATACACACTGAAATAGGGATTTACTTTGTAAGAGTTTTGATATTTGATAACAAAAAGGTAAATTTCTTTGGAATCTTATTACTCACTATGGAGATGCACAAAGAGCTGGTAAGGCTGCTTTTTTAGCAGAATTATCTAGAGTATACCAGGATAATGATGCAGTTCCTTGTATGGTTGGGGGTGACTTCAACATAATTAGAAATAGCTCTGGGAAAAACAAACCTACTGGATCTGACCATTGGGGTTTTTTTAATGCCATAATTGAACATGCAGATCTGAGAGAGCTCCCTTTGAATGGGAGAAAATTAACTTGGGCTATTAATCAGTCTGACCCGACTTATGAAAAGCTTGATAGGGTCTTGATTTGCCCAGATTAGGAGGAACATTATCCCCTAGCTGTGGTCCAGGCTCTAGAAAGAGAAATCTCGGACCACACTCCATTAATTTTAGATACTAGAGTAAAAAATAATCACTCGCCTGTTTTAGATTTGAAAATTCTTGGATGTTGAGGGAAGGGTTTAGAGACTTTGTTACCAAGATCTCGTCAACCCAATATGAGGGGAGCAATGATACGTCTCCAACGTATCTATAATTTTTTATTATTTCATGTTATTATTTTATCAATCTTGTATGCTTTATATACCATTTTATATCATTTGGGAACTAACCTATTAACTCAGTGCCCAATGTCAGTTGTTGTTTTGTGCATTTTTTGGTTTTTCAGAAAATCTGTACCAAACGGAGTCCAAATGCGACGAAACTTTTTGATGATTTTTTCTGGACCAAAAGAAGACCTGGAAGCCTCGGAGGGAGATCAGATGTCGCACGACGAAGCACAAGGGAAGCCCCCCCCCCCACCCTTGTGGCACCCCTGTGGGTCCTTTCCACTCCCTCTCGGTCCTATAAATTCTCGTATATCCCAAAAACCCTAGGGGAATCCAAAACAACTTTTCTGCCACTGCAAGTCTCCATTCCTCCGTGATCACATCTAGATGCCTTTTCCGATACTTCGTCGGAGGGGGAATCCATCAAGGTGGATGTCTTCATCAACCTTGATGCCTCCCACATGATGTGTGAGTAGTTCCTACAGGATCTACGGGTCCATAGATGTAGCTAGATCTCTCTCTCTCTCTCTCTCTCTCTCTCTCTCTCTCTCTTGATCTTCAATACAATGATCTCTACAGAGACCTATTTGATGCAATCTTTGTGGTTGGGATCCGATGAATTGTGAGTTTATGTTTAGATTATTCATTGCAACTAATTGATCCAATCTAAGATTTATTATGTGTGATTTCATATAGCTATGTATGCTTTCCGATCTATAAGTTTGCTTTGGCCAAGTAGATGAGAAGATCATCAGAGGGAGTGGTGCATAGTAGTAGGTTCAATCTTGTGGTGTCCTCACTTTGTGATAGGAGGATTATGTTGGGGAACGTGACAGAAAACAAAAAAATTCGGTACTGCGAGCACGCCCAGGATCACTATGGAGATACAAACAAGGTTTGATCTGATCGTTACCGACTCGTAGCGCAGCGGAAGTAGAGTCGATGAAGATCGGTGGTGCCGATCCCCGCAGCTAGGATTTACAACCTCCCAACCGCGAGGATGTACTCCCTCGTCTGCCCCCGGACGGAACTCCGGGCAGCCCTTCGGGAGGCCTCGGGACAGTCCCTTGGATATTCCCACCGGACGGATCCTCGGACAGCCCTTCGGGAGGACTCAGGACAGTCCCTCGGATAGTCCCACCGGACGGATCCTCGGACAGCCCTTCGGGAGGACCCCAGAATCTCGGACGGTCACTCGGACAGCCCTTCGGGAGGCACACTCAAACAGCCCCTCGGGCAAAAAGGACGAACCTACGACCTCTCTACGGGGTTGCACACATACGGTGTCATCTATCCGGCAGGGCTTCGCCGTCCAGAACTAGTTCCCACCGGAACCCAGACAGCCTTTCGGCTCTACGAAACTATTTCGCTGGGAGGGAGAGAGAAAGCCAGACCATGCATGGCATGTGTATGTGAGAGAGAGTGAGTGTGGAGAGTGCATCTCCACCTCTATTTATAGGAAAACTCAAGGGGTAGGGTGGCACTTGAAATACCCAAAAACCCCATGAAACGAGTCCTACACAAGGGCATAAAGGGAAAGCAAGTGGGGCAAGTGAGGCTCCATGGTGGAGCCCACCTTGGCCGGCCACCCCACCTAGGGCACCCCAAATGGGTGCCCTTATCCTTCCATGTCATCCCCTCAAGATATTTTCACCATCCAACCATAACCATAAATGCATTTTCACTATTCACGAAACCAATTTTTCGTGACCGATAAATCCGAAAATATTTCTATGGGTCCTAGAATAATTCCAGTACCCACTAAAACAATTCTGGACACGTTCCGAAACATTTTCAGATCAGTGATTTTCATCTGTGAAAAGCAACCAAAGCGGTTTCGGCAGTCCGGAACATTTCCGGTTTTTGTCTCCAAAAAATCCCAGAAGTTACCGGAACAATTCTGGTAGCCTCCAATAATTTACAGGCATATGCCGAAACCAATTTGACTTAATGGTATACTCCGAAATAACTTTTCGGTTTTACCGAAACTCTTCTGGTGTTCTCTCTCCGGAACTCTTCCGTTGTCCCCGAAACTTTTCCGGTGATTTTCTCTCAGACTCCCTGTCTAGTATTCAACGGATAGATGACCCTTAAGTGTGTGACCCTATAGATTCGGTGAAGTATAGACATGACCCGGAACACCTTCCGATCAATGATCAACATCGGAGCCGTGGACACCCATATTGACCCCTATACCCACACGAATGAATATTCGAGTGAACCTCCAGTTGTTGTGTGCTATTCCTTTTACTCCGCGATATGTTACAAAACCCGAGGTGAGATTTATCGGCATCCCCGTGGATCAACACTTGTCCACAATGCCAGTTACCTCGTTGTCGGTTTTGTTCTCTTTTCTCGTTTCCGCGTTCCAGCATCCCCGTGATCAAATCACACTGTGTCTGGCCAGACGATGATGGATACCGTAACACCGAGAGGGCCCGAGAATATCTCTCCATCGTCGGAGGAGCAAATCCCAATCTTGAGCTACCAAGTTACTTGTCATACTTTTCCGTGAACCCGTAAGCCGCCGTAATAGCCACCCTGTTACACATGACGTTTAACAAACCCCAAAGTTCACGAAGCAAGTACGAAGGAACTTGATACTCTCATGGTCTAAGGAATTATGCAAATGTTAACTTTCTCTATGTTATTAACCATTAACTTGTGACGAATGTATCTCATAGCATAACATCAATTCAGGTCAATTCCACACAAATATTCTTCTAATATTGTGCCCTCAAAGTTGCCGGCATAGCCATGCCTATGATCAGGGAAACAGAACCATCATGCAACACTTGAGCTAGTCTTAGAGGCCAGACTAGGAATACATTTTACCGTTTATTATTCCACACGTGCATATGAGTCTTCCTCCGAGCCTCGTGGTTATTGTAGACTCGAGAGCCATAGCAGTTATAGCATGGAATATAAACTTAATTAGGAACATGGGGATAAATAATAACATGTATTATTGCCTCTAGGGCATATATCCTACGGACTCCCACTTGCACTAGAGACAATAATCTAGTCAATGCTAATGCACTTTACACCTATGGCATATTGGTGTAAAATATGCTTTTCTTGTGGTATAGCCTGATGTCCAACGGATCTGACAACTTCAGCTCCGTGTGTATCTTTGCATATCCTCGCGTTTTCACGCTTTCACAAAATTCATATTTTGTGTGGACTTGGCTTTGTATATATGTGAATCACAGGTCAAACCTTGATTCCTCAAACTAAGCTATGGAGCAACTATCTGCAATAGTGTCCCATTGACCAAAGCCATCTTGGAACCATACTAAGTTCATGAATGAACTATATGATTCAACATCTTCTTTGTTGCTTCCAAAACGTCAACATACTTAGCTTTTGTTATAGAATTCGCCACAGTAACCAGTTTAGAACAATTCCAACTTATCGTGCCACCGTATTGTGTATTACACAAAACCTTAACTTAAATCGAAAATCACATGGAGCATTGATGAAGACTGTATCGATGTAATTACTTACAACGAGCACTTCATAATCTCTGCTTGCGAGAAAACATGTCATCAGTGCTACTTTAGTACTCAATGACATTTTTCACGGTTGTCCTATGATCAGTACGTTGATCACTTTGGTATCTATACTCGCAACAGTTTGGGAGTATCGGACATATCTGGCTGATTTACATACCATGGAATACATGATTAATCCAAACACAGAGGTGTGTGGAATATCCATCATGTATTTTGCTCATCAATGTTTTTAGAACACCGAGTCTTGCAAAAACTCTTTCCATGTGACTTCGGTAAGAATCACTCCTTGGCGGTTTTAGTGCTAAATTGTTTTAGCATCTTTGTCAATATGTATTTTTGCTTAGCCCCATTAGGCAAATCTATCTCCATAGATCATTATGCCTAATAGCAAGGCTATTTAGCCCAAGCACTTCATCGAAAAACTATTTTCAAATGAAGTCCTAATTCGTGTCAAGAAATTTATTTCCAATTAATAATGTGTCAAGCACAGGGCCGGCCCTGGGCCATGGCGGCGAGTGCGACGGCCTAGGGCCCAGCTCGAATAGGGGCCCATAATGTGTGCATGTATACATGTACAGTATATTCACAGAAAAAAAAATACGCAAGAGAAGCAGCCCAGCCCATGAAGAAGCGAGCAGCCACGCACGAAGTCAACAATATCCTTTCCTTCGTTCTCTCCCAGTCCCCCATAAACACGCCGCCAGCCGCCAACGAATTGTCTCCTTTCCATTCTCATCTTCCTCCTCTTCCCCAAATCCAGTTGATTTCCCCGAGTTCCAAAGAGGCCACGACCCCAAATCCCCAAGCTAATCAATGAATTTTCCGTTAGTATCACACTCCGGTGGATTTCTTTGCATCCTACAAATACCCCAAGGGCCCCGGCGAACACATCCACAGAGGCGACCCGGCCAGGATCTGACTGTCCGGCGGTGGAGAGTGACGACATGGAGGTGGAGGCCCTGGGTGGAGTCCAGGCACATCCTCGTAATCTTTGGCATCTCAATTTTTTCCCCATGTCTATTTTCTGTGTATGATGAATTGATGTGGTGATGTACTGATGTTTAACCTGCTTGATTCTAGGGCCAGCCGTGACAATCTAGAGCAGTGTGGAGCAGCGTGTCTGCGTAGGATTTCTTCTATTTACTCCAAGAGACCAAGAAACAGGACTGTAGCATCTGCTGAAAGGAGTTTTTCAAAACTAAAATTACTAAAGAGTTATTTGAGATCAACTATGTCACAAGAGAGAATGAATCGATTTGCCATGGGCTGTATTGAGAAAGATATGTTGGATAACATTGATCTTGACACTATTATTTGCGATTTTGCATCAAAAAATGCTCGAAGGTGTCGTTTCTCTTGAGTAGGCCATTCACTTCTTTCTTGTGTATTTTTCAGGTGGCTCCAGATATTTGCTGATGCACGTTTGTGGTTGGACTGCTAGAGTTGGAGTTGTAGCTTCTATCGTATTAGATCAAGAATTGTGAAAAATGTCATATATATATATATATAATCATCAGATATTAATAGTTAAGACAAGACTTGTGGGTTGTTGGAGCGTGTATCCTAATAATCCTATAATCATCTGATATATCCGTGGATCCTGGTGTATTGAGACCATATTTGCTAATGAAATTTACAATTGCTTTTATAGTGACTTTTCGTTGTACATGAAAGTTTTTTTTCTATTAGTGTAAGGGCCCATTTTCTCTGTTCGCACAAGGGCCTCTGGAATGCCAGGGCCGGCCCTGGTCAAGCACACAAGGTTTTTAGAAATATTATTATGCTCCCACTTACTTTCTTGAAACCACAAGCATCTTCATTATCCATTGATGAAATCAAACTCTTTTGATCATTTCATCAAAACGAAGATTCCAACTCCATTTTGCTCTCTTCTGTCGATTGCTAGAACTCTGAAGTTTGCATACTCACTAGCATCCTTTGGATCGACAAAATACTTTGGACTGTATCACATACAAATCCTAGTTTGTATTCCCATTTCATGGAAATTCTTTCGCCATCCATGTTTCATATCTCATGATTGAAATATGTATTAATTGCTAGTTTAACCCGAACCGACTTTAAGCATCGCTACGGTGAAACAACCTCATCGTAGTCAACTCCTTGAACTTGTTATTGCAACAAGTCGAGATTTATGGATAAAACATTTTATCCACATCAGTTTATAGTTTCATAAATATTCGTTAGACTCTAAGTCTTCCGAAAGGTGTATCAAGGTTTTAATCTTGAATCACTTATATGGAAACTATCTCGGATTGTATTGGCATTTAGCCAATTCCGGAGTCAGGGGCCATCAACGTTTCCTTGTGTATCGTAGGTATACGCTTGTCTAACAACAATATCTCATTTGCGCACCTGAGAGGTTTGCACGAGCTTTGCCTACGTTGTTCAGCTCCAAGTTCGACCGAAGTCCATACATCTCATGTAGAGGCCTCCGTATCAGTCGCAGTAGGAAACTCTGGAATCACTTCTAAGGTTCCTTTCCTTTGATCTGATGACGAAGATACTTACTATCTCGTCGAGTTGCACTGTCCTCCCACTCACCTTTTTGCAAGAACTATTCTCTTTAAAAGCATACCGTTTTGTGGCAAAATCCTTTGCCTCGGTATAGTGGTGGGGGAATACCCAACATTATGGGATAACCTACAAAGTAGCACTTGTCTGATTTGGAATAGGTATGTAACCTTTTACACAAGCCCCATAGTCCAAATGTTAAGAAAAGATATAACATGGTTGGGCGTACCATACCATGGCGTCATTTCAACAGACCCGATGGAGCTCTTTTCAGTGTAAAAGCCGTAGTCTCTAAAGCATTACTCTTAAAAGGGATAAAGACAAATTGATTTATGTCATCTTTGATCTCACCATGTCATAAATGGTTTGATTACATCTTCACGGACATTCCACTTACTGTGGTGTTCCGGGAGGTGTAAGTTATGAAACTCTTTTCACAACTCATCAGACATTCGCTAAACTTGTAACTCAAAATATTCCTTTCCGCGATCTAATTGTAGAAACATAATTTTCTTGTTACAATAATTTCTACTTCATTTTTGAAAAACCTTTTGAATGATTTCAAAAGATCCAGACTTACGTCTCATCAAGTAAATATCCATATATCTACTTGAGTCATTTCAGAAGATAGACAAAACCACTGCTAGCAACAACATTTATCGGACTACACACATCACGATGTATGATCACCAATAAGTTCTTTGCTCGTTCCTTATGGCATGTGAACGGTATTTCAATCACTTCACTTTTCGGAGGAAAGTTGCAAGTGTCAGATGATTCATAATCAAACGACTTCAAAATCCATCATTATGGAATTTCTCCATGCAGGTTTCTCCAATGTGACCAAATGCAGTGCCACACATATGTGGTATTCTTTTAGTCTTGCAACATTTAGTGTCAGTGTTACGGATGTATCATATTACCATCAATATTCATAACATACATCCCATCCTTGAGGGAAGCATGGCCCTTATGTTATTCATGATATTGAACAACAATTGTTCTTTTATGAATAACACTCTTGCAACAAACATTATGCAAATGGGCTAGAGTGTGTAAAACTCTAAAATGAATTATGAAAGTAAATACAGAGGTAATGTATTATTATCAATATTCATAACATACATCTCATTCATAATGAAAGTATGGCCTTTATTCATAACACCGAACATCAAAAGTTTTCTTATGAACAACCTTCTTGCAATATACTTTATGCAATGGGCTAGAGTGTGTAAAACTCTAAAATGAATTATGAAAATAAATACAGACGGTAATACATGGATGGAAGGTATAGTAACTTTTACTATGTTCCCAGCGCGTATCTAAACCTCATTACTGGCAAGTCTTTTAGGCCGTAGTAGTTCTTGTATCGAGTTGCGAGAGAATGCAATCGAACGGGTATTCCTGTGATCAAAAGTCAATCACAATACCCAAGAATCAGTGACTAACATTTTAATCACAATTCCCAAGAACTATTTCTTTTTTGACCAGCCTTCCAAACATCAATAACTTGTATGACTTTCATACATGAGCTGGACATTCCAGACTTCTTTCCTTTTGCCTTTATACTTCTAACAGTTTTACTTTCAATCTTTCTCCTACTCTCAGAAGAAGCACCCAACTTAAGAGTGGTGTTAGCCCCGGACTTCCTAGGTGTGTAAGTCACACTAACACCCTTTGGACATTTCCTTTCTCTTTAAGTTGTTTGTTTTATTCACCTTAATTCACATGACAGGCGTTCTCCTGGATCCCTCTCTTATCAGTCAAATGACCAGTAAACACTTTACTAATACCTTGCAAACAAACATTGCTTTGGATATCTCATATCTTTTAGCCTTTGTTTGTATCTGAAAATAATTTTCAATTCCATGAGTATCACATAACTATCCCAAACTTTTGAAGTTCGGGTTTTATGGAAGCAAACGTATTGCACTTGACCGTAACGGAATTCTAGCTTTTGGAACGAAGGACGAGAGTCTCATCATCGATAGCATCAGCGGGAGAATACCGAAAGCGTGCGATAGGACAAAGTCCTTCTCGGCACTCTTGAGGACAATCCTCACATTACGTTACCAATCGTAAAGTTTTAACCAGATAAATAACAGTTTATTCAATTTTAATAGGGAAGGTGGAAACGCGAGCCATTATTCTGCAACTATTAGCAAATTTCACTTAGACGATGTCCATAATTAATTGCACCAAGAATTAAACAAGTTAATTCTACAGTGCGCTCCCACTCAAATCAATATCTCTCATAATTGATTGTGAGTGATACAAGACCCATATTTTAATTCAACGTCACGGTTCGAGATGAACTCAAATGGCGTGAACTTCAATCGGTAGGCCAACTTGCCAATCACATCTCTATGTGACTCTTGTTCATCTTTCGATGGGCGTGTTCCGAGCTTAGGACGATCCTCCGGAACGTCAAGACAACCAAGTGATCTCGCCGCGAGGTCTCAACTCACCCGCCTCACACTTCTCTAATCGTTCGCACCCATGGAGATCATGTGATGCCCCGAAGAGATAGGTGCAGTGACGGTGCTACACTTGGGAGAACACTAACTACTTGATATTTTAAGTGAGAGATCACCCTAATAAAAGCGACTACCGCGCAATCAAGAAGGGTGCATCAAGAGGGATAAACATCTGGCAATTCACAATAGCATGATATGGTATAGCCCTTTCTGACGGAGAAGTCATTAATTTCTTCGTCTCGGCATTCGCGTCGGTGTTCACCTTCGCGAAGTTTGCCACCACCTTGTCGATGCACCAGATAATATTGCTATCTCTATAGCTAATAAAATAAGTGCATTACATAAGGTTGACATGCAGGTCATTAAAGTGACAATCATATGGCTCCAGCCATCATGCCGAATCATGACACGCAGGTCATGTTAATTTACATTGTATAGTCATCTCATACATAATCAAATTAAATATGAGAACTGCTATACCACATCACATGCACACCTCATGTCATCCTGCAAAACCAAGTTAGATGCCTCTAATCGGTTTATGCAAAAATTTATTTTACGTGGCTTCTAAGGTTTCAACCAAACCGCAGCTACCAACGTTTATCATCAAGCATGATCATTCAAGTTGCTAGATTAAATTTGCGGGGCGTATGAAACACGAGATAATAAAATCTCGAGCCCCATACTAAACTTCATCATACGCATGACCCCCGTGCAGATCATATCTGCATTGCCCTTTTGTCTGCGAAACATCCATCTTTCTCAACTATGGCGGAACCCAAAGACACTGAAGCACTTCATTGATCTGTCAATCGGCATACTCAGGAGCAGCATGAAAGGATCGCGGATTGCCAGAACTTTGTTAGATTACACCATGCCGTCAAGATCAGGACTACGCAAATTCAAGGAAAGCAACAAGAATATCGGGTAATAGATTTCATCTACTACCCGCACAAATAATTTTCAGCAATAGATCTTATCTACTACAAAATTATACTATGCAATACCCATACATCTCATGTATTCTAGATCGTAACCTGCATCTACGCATAACCTGGCTCATGATGCCACTGTTGGGGAACGTGATAGAAAACAAAAAAATTCGGTACTGCGAGCACGCCCAGGATCACTATGGAGATGCATACAAGGTTTGATCTGATCGTTACTGACTCGTAGCGCGGCGGAAGTAGAGTCGATGAAGATCGGTGGTGCTGATCCCCGCTGACGGTGTCCTGGACTAGGGGGTACTCACCACGTCGTCTCCCGACCAGTGGGTCGGGCCGAGGACCCCCAGGGTGATTCACTAATGGGCCACTTCGGGCAGCCCATGATGCATACAAGGGAGATTCCACAAGACTTGGCGCACAAGACAAGGACTCCTCTAAACCCTAGGCCTACGGTGCATTATATAAACCGAGGCCAGGCTAGTCAATAGAGAATCTGATATTCATTACAACAATCTCGTGGTAGATACCTGTACTATGTACTATCCCCCATATGAATACAATCAAAAGCAGGACGTAGGGTATTATCTCCTCGAGAGAGCCCGAACCTGGGTAAAATCCCGTGTCCATGTTACCATCGTTCCAAGACGCCTAGCTTAGGACCCCTACTACGAGATATGTCGGATTTTACACCGACATTGGTGCTTTCATTGCGAGCCTGCTGGCAGTCATCGTGGTGCGATGGGAATTCGGATCGTTTTCGGCGCGATCTACGCGTCGGAACCGAGCTTTGTTGTCGATGTCGGCATCTTTGTCGCCGGCTCGACTGATCACCTCGGCTGGACCGAGGATTGCGCTCCGCGTCAGATCCTCAAGATCAAACGGATACTTTCATCATCATCATCTCCGATCTCTATCAAGATCATGGGGAATCATCCATGGAGCTCGGGGGCTCGATGTTAACATCGTCCTCGAGCAACCGTGCAATTTTTCTGGACAGCGACTCGTGTTCGTCGTCACCGCTTCCTCGAGCGTCACTTTGATGATTGCTTCAGTGAAATTATGCGGAATTGGGTCAAGAATAACCCTGTAAAATTTCATCATGTTCCGATGGAGGAATCTCCGGGAAACTCCAATCTATCGGAGCCCTGTCGAATCTGGACGAGAATCTGGATGAGTTTAGGGCGAGGATTCCAGCGGCTAGGTCGGATATCGTTTGCAAGATCCCATCGTTCAACGGCTGCGTAATTTTCATACCGATCACCCCTCAAAATTTCAGCTCGATCTGACCGTCCAAACTCCGGGAAACGTCCAATGAGTACATCAATTTTCGGATCTGTTTTCTGCGCAAAAATGAATCCGACCCGAATTCATCTTTCTTCATGAACGGGATATTGGACATCCTTTTTGAGGATTTTTTTTCTTTTTTCTAGGGTATTGTGTGTTGTTTTCGAACACGTGCCCACAAATTTTGAGTCTTTTCCAAGGAGATCTTGACCGTCACGCCGATGTCAAACCGGCCCGACCACGTTGCTCCATGGCTACCGACCTGCGCCAACATCGACTGCGCCGTCGTTCCATCGAGCTGACGACAACCACCTCGGATCATAACCTCGGCGAGCCGAACAAGAGTTCGGCATCGTGAAGGACAAATAATCATCAAGACAAGATCATCGCGCCATGGATTGCACGGGTCGGGCGTGCCAGCATCGTTGCACGGTCACTTCTCAAGCCGGTATTGAACGCGTCACATGTTCTGACCTGCATCGGCGTTGCCGCACCGTCACTTCTTCCCACCACGTCGACCTACTTCGACACGTCGGCTGGCATGGGAGATCTAGTGTCAGCTTACCGACCTTCTCCGGCACCTCAGCTAGACCGGGGGCTTCGCCATCTCTTCATCAACCTACTTCTGGGACTTCGGCGTCACCAGCCGACTAGCTTCATAACCTCGGCTGGACCGAGGGCTTTGCCTCGCCTCATCGGCCGTGCTGCGTCGCCACTTCATCAAGCCGAGCTCTTCGCTCGGGCACCTCGGGACCGGCTTGGGGGCTGGGACCTCGACCCGCTACAAGCTTTGGCCACGTCATCAACACTCAGCATATTAACCAGCTAAGTCGCTTTCATGCTCAACTTTTTAAAAAAAAATTGGTTCGACCAAGCATTATATTTATGTTAAATAAAAAAGTATGTTTCTTAAAAACACTTCCTTTTCCCATGATAACTGGGGGCTTCACTGTCACGCTGCCGAACTACTCTGTCTCCTCGGCCGGACCGGGGGCTTCGCCTTGCCGCAGCAACCGTGTTGCGTTGCCACTTCTCGACCCGAGCTCTTCGCTCGATTACCTCGGGCTTGGGGGTTGGGACCTCGGCCAGGCCGAGGACTATGTCTTTGTCGCGCCACAACCCTGGACCGCACCGAGCACATTAACCAGCTAAGTCGTTTTCGTGCTCAGCTATCTTTGAAATTTTACTTTTTATTCGGTACAACCAAACATTATATTTCTTGTTAAACAAAAAAAAAGTTTGTTAAAAACTTTGTTTGTTAAAAATTCTTTACCTGATTTAACCGGGGGCTCTTAAATTTGTATGAGCCGTTTTATAATAAATGTGTTTTCTTCTTGGTCGTTGCAAAGTCTTTTTCTACTACTCATTTTTCCGACACTAGTGTGTGGTCAATAGCCGGATAGCCTGGTTTCTTTCTAAAGCCGCTCGAGTTTAGTTCGCTAAACAGGCCTCGAAGAAACACTCCGCCTTCGGTATATGGAGGTTGAAGCCCAAGGCTGACCCGCTTGGAGTCCGGAGATCGGATGTAGCATGTTAAAGCACAACCGAAGCACATATTAATTTTAAGACCAATTTTGGATTGGCACTACAAAACTTGATTTAGTTCGGACGGCAAAGTTTTTTGCATAAGTTTTTTGGCTTTTCGAGCTTATGGCACTTTTAAGCTATTTGTATGTTTTTCTTTTAGGAGGCGGGACATCCTCATGAATGAGGTGCCTTGCGTAATAATTCAGCTTGAGAGATCTTTTCCGACCCAAAACTCGGTATCTTTCCTGCCGACTTACACCTCAGCGTTGGCAAAACGCACATGACATCTGGACTAGTTCCCGAGTAGATTCGATCCTCGGGTTGGTCGGCCGCACCCAACCTGAGTCTCGGGGGATACTGTGTGTCTCCAGCATAGCTCTCGAAGTACAACATCGGATGCCTTTAAAGTATCGGCAATATCAACGGGGGACTCTGACTAGAGCCGAACCCACCAACAGCCAAGGTACTCCGAGCAGTCCTCGGCAAAACGTTCTCGGATATTGCCTTATATGCATCAGTTTCGAATTGTGTCTTTGGTCAATAGTTTGGTTACCCTGCTCCTGTGATTGCCTCCTACATTTCGCTTTGTTCGGCTAGGTGTGCAAAGGGAGAACCACTGCGATTGTACTTCCGATTTAACTGGTCAAGTACCTTAGTGGAGAAAGCCAAAAACTGACTGTCGCAATGAGCGCAAACTGGTCAGCGATCCGATGACTCTGTCAAACTATAGACCGATAGAGGTTACCCCGTGGGCCTTTCATAAAATTGGCCGAAGTGTTAACGGCTTGACCTCGGCTGACGCCGAACACTAACCGGGGGCTAGTAACTGGCCTCCCAAACTTTAAGCTCCTATGACTAAGTGATAAACGGTCACAAAGGAGTCAAAATACCATATAGCATAACAAGCATTTGTATTCAATATGCGAGTGCTGCCTTCCATAGTCATCGTTATAAAGCCATAAATATGCATCAATTTGACTTGAGATTTTGACCAAGCTGGGTTGCCTGGCTCCTGTGCTTACCCCCTACGTTCCCGATTGTTTGGCTAGGGGGTAAAGGGAGCACCTCTGTGATTGTTACTTCCGGGTCATCCGAGTTAGTACCTCGGACTGGGTGAACCCGAAAGCTAGTCATCTTAAGAATATAATTGGTCGGCAACGACAGAAGTGAAAATTTCGGTTCATTAAAGACCACTGATTTCGGGAACATTTCCCAAACTAAATACTCGCTATTTTCCTCCCACATTGATCGGAGGTGAGGTTTTCACGATCATGGTCAACATGATAGCCTGGGAAAAGGAACTTATAAAGGAACTATTTTTCCCAGAAGATGTTTCTTACGTTAAATAGTAATATAACATATCTCTCCGCGTACCTTTGTTTATAAAACCGTATGGCCGGATTCATCTATCCGGCAGGGCTTCGCCGTCCAGAACTAGTTCCCACCGGAACCCAGACAGCCTTTTGGCTCTACGAAACTATTTCACTGGGAGGGAGAGCGAAAGCCAGATCATGCATGGCATGTGTATGTGAGAGAGAGTGAGTGTGGAGAGTGCATCTCCACCTCTATTTATAGGAAAACTCAAGGGATAGGGTGGCACTTGAAATACCCAAAAAACCCATGAAAGGAGTCCTACACAAGGGCATAAAGGGAAAGCAAGTGGGGCAAGTGAGGCTCCATGGTGGAGCCCACCTTGGCCGGCCACCCAACCTAGGGCACCCCAAATGGGTGCCCTTATCCTTCCATGTCATCCCCTCAAGATATTTTCACCATCCAACCATAACCATAAATGCATTTTCACTATTCACGAAACCAATTTTTCGTGACCGATAAATCCGAAAATATTTCTATGGGTCCTAGAATAATTCCAGTACCCACTAAAACAATTCTGGACATGTTTCGAAACATTTTCAGATCAGTGATTTTCATCTGTGAAAAGCAACCAAAGCGGTTACGGCAGTCCGGAACATTTCCGGTTTTTGTCTCCAAAAAATCCCAGAAGTTACCGGAACAATTCTGGTACCCTCCAATAATTTCCAGGCATATGCCGAAACCAATTTGACTTAATGGTATACTCCGAAACAACTTTTCGGTTTTACCGAAACTCTTCCGGTGTTCTCTCTCCAGAAATCTTCCGTTGTCCCCGAAACTTTTCCGGTGATTTTCTCTCAGACTCCCTGTCTAGTATTCAACAGATAGATGACCCTTAAGTGTGTGACCCTATAGGTTCGGTGAAGTATAGACATGACCCGGAACACCTTCTGATCAATGATCAACATCGGAGCCGTGGACACCCATATTGACCCCTATACCCACACGAATGAATATTCGAGTGAACCTCCAGTTGTTGTGTGCTATTCCTTTTACTTCGCAATATGTTACAAAACCCGAGGTGAGATTTATCGGCATCCCCATGGATCAACACTTGTCCACAATGCCAGTTACCTCGTTGTCGGTTTTGTTCTCTTTTCTCGTTTCCGCGTTCCGGCATCCCCGTGATCAAATCATACTGTGTCTGGCCAGACGATGATGGATACCGTAACACCGAGAGGGCCCAAGAATATCTCATCATCGTCGGAGGAGCAAATCCCAATCTTGAGCTACCAAGTTACTTGTCATACTTTTCCGTGAACCCGTAAGCCGCCGTAATGGTCACCCTGTTACACATGACGTTTAACAAACCCCAAAGTTCACGAAGCAAGTACGAAGGAACTCGATACTCTCATGGTCTAAGGAATTATGCAAACGTTAACTTTCTCTGTGTTATTAACCATTAACTTGTGACGAATGTATCTCATAGCATAACATCAATTCGGGTCAATTCAACACAAATATTCTTCTAATATTGTGCCCTCAAAGTTGCCGGCATAGCGATGCCTATGATCAGGAAAACAAAACCATCATGCAACACTTGAGCTAGTCTTAGAGGCCAGACTAGGAATACATTTTACCATTTATTATTCCACACGTGCATATGAGTCTTCCTCCGAGCCTCGTGGTTATTGTAGACTCGAGAACCATAGCAGTTATAGCATGGAATATAAACTTAATTAGGAACATGGGGATAAATAATAACATGTATTATTGCCTCTAGGGCATATCTCCTACAGAGTAGCGAGGCACGTATTTGTATTGTTGCTAATAAGGATAAAACGACGTGGTCTGAAAATATTATTTGTATTGCTTTGTCTACATTATTTCATCTTGCTTAAAGCATTACTCTGTTTGTCATGAACTTAATACCATAGATGCATGCTGGATAGCGGTCGATTGGTGGAGTAAAAGTAGTAGACCCAGAATCATTTTGGTCTACTTATCACGGACGAAATGCCTATGTATTGATCATGCCATGAATAATGACATAATTATTTGCTTTTCTATCAATTTCCCAACAGTAATTTATGCACCCACCACTACTATGCTCATGATAGAGATGCCTCTAGTGAATGCTATGGCCCCCGGGTCCATCTTCCTATTTTATATATTGAAAACCTACAAAAATACTTGTTGTTATTTATTTACTTTTTATATATAATTATTTATCCTATACTATCAGGTTTAATCCTTGCAATTAACGAGTACAAGGGGCTTGACAACCCTCTTAGTCGCATTGGGTGCAAGTATTTGCTCTTGTGTCTGTAGGAACTGCTGACAGTATGTTTAGATATCTTCCTATTGGTTCGATAAACCTTGGTTCTTAACTGAGGGAAATATTTTTCGCTACTTTACTACTTCACCATTCCTCTTCGGGGAAAAACCCAACGCATTTGACAAGTAGCAAGCACCATTGAACAATGGCAACAAAGGATGAGGATATTAAGGCAAAAAGTTATGGGATGGATTTTGAATTTAGATGCTTGGCACAGAAAATACAAGAAATATATTCTTTCAAAGATAGATGCTATTGATTAAAATGTTGAGATTTTTGGACTTTCAGCACATGATATAAATGAAGAAAAAGAACTCAGAGCTCAACTAACAAGATTCCTTAAACAGGAGGAATTAAAGTGGCTCCGCAGATATAAAGATAAGGAAATTAAAGATGAAGATAGCAATACAAGATACCACCATGCCAAGGCTAATGGAAGGAGAAGGAAGAATAATTATTTTTCTCTCATTCAAGATGAGGGGGTGATTGAGAGAGAGGAAATTGTAGTTAAATACATCACTAATTTTTACCAAAACTTGTTTGGTCATGCTGATCCTTCCATGGTAAATTTGAATATTCAAAATGCACATGGAATATCAAGACAATATGCAGCCAAACTTGTAAAACCATCCACTATGGAAGAACTACATATAGTGGTTTTCGTATGAAAAAAACATAAGTCCAGGGCCATATGGAATACCTGTTGATTTTTATCAACACTTCTGGGAGCTGGTGTGGTGGGACCTCCAGAGACTTCTTGATGATTTCCACTCTAGGAGTTTAGATTTATCTAGACTCAATTATGGCATTATTACTTTTATTCCAAAAGTAAATGATGGCAAACAAATACAAAAAATTCAGGCAATTTTGTCTATAGAATGTGAGCTTTAAAATCATTACCAAAGTCTAAATGAACAGGCTGAGTAATGTGATTAGGCCCATCATTTCTCCCACTCACAACCTTTATAAAAGGGAGATATATAATGGAGGGGGTGGTGGTGCTACATGAGGCTCTCAATACAATACATCATAAAAAACAAAGTGCACTTCTCTTTAACTTGGCTTATAAAAAAATCACACGCCCTTTTGTTTATAAAATGATGAAACTAAAAAACAACCTCTTCAATGGTGTGACTTGGTCATGCACACTATGATTGGAGGCATGTGGCGGTAAAAGTTAATGAAGTCATTGGTCCTTATTTTTAAAATCATAAAGTTTGAGACAAGGAGATGCTCTATCTCCTCTATTGTTTGATGTAGCTGCAAATCCTTTGACTATCATCATGGATAAAGCTAAAAACTCCGGTTTTGTTAAAGGGGTGTTATCTAAATATGGGAACAATGGGGTAAATATGCTTCAGTATGCGGATGGCACAATATTCCTGTTACAAGATGTTAAGGAAAGTGCAAGAAAATTAAAGTTAATTCTTAGTGCTTTTGAGAAGATGTCTGGGCTAACTATCAACTTTCATAAAAGTGAGATTTTCATGTTTGGTGATGCTGCTACAAAAGTACGTACTTATCAGGAAATCTTCACTTGTGAACTGGGTAAAGTACCTTTGAAGTATTTAGGTTTACCAGTCTCTGATGTTAGACCAAATAATAAGTTTTTGGAAAGTAGTTACTGAAAAAATTGAGAAGAGGTGTGCTTGCTTGCAGGGAAGACTTTTAAGTATGGCAAGAAGAGTGACTCTGGTTCAATCATGTCTCACTAACATACCACTTTTTATGATGTCTTTTTACCCCCTTCCTATAGGGGTTAAGAAAAAGACTGATGTTTTCAGGGTCAGGTTAGTTTGGCAGGAGGATGAGGATAAAAAGAAATGTCATTTCGTTAACTGGAATACTTGTTGTTTACTAAAAAAACAAGGTGGTTTAGAGATCCTAAATTTGGATCTCGTGAACAAAGCCCTCTTAGCTAAATGGTTTTGGAAATTATAAACTGAAGAAGGGCTTTGGATTGATCTTCTTCTTAACAAATATGTGACGAATAAATGTATTTCTGGGATAAAAAAAATAAGGTGGGTGACTCCGAATTTGGGCTAGTATCCTCAAAGTGAAAAACTTATATTATCAACATGTTACAAAAAACTGAGGGATGGGAGAAACACCAGATTCTAGGAAGACTCGTGGGTGCGATCCAAACCATTGAAAGATGCCTACCCCAGACTTTACACATATTAATTTTTGATTATGAGATATTTTTTTTGTTGAGACCATTGACAGAGGGTGGGCTTTTGTAAAAAAAATAGATGTGAAGAGGTTAGAATGTATGGGGGAGATAAACCCCCAGTAGATGTTAACCAATGATAGAATTATCGATGTTAAATCTCTGAATATGTTCCTTATCAACACAGATGTGGGCTTTCCACACGAATTCCAGTGGAAGGGTTAAACTCCTGTTAAAAATAAGATGTTCTTCTGGTTGATTGCTCGCAAAAGCATTCTCACTAAAGATAACTTGACTAAAAATGGTGGAAAGGTGAAAAGGAATGTGTGTTTTGTGGACAGAAGGAAACTATCAATCATTTGTTCTTTGAATGTTCAGCTGTCAGACTTATCTGGAGTTTGTTAAAGTGTGCTTTTGATCTGAGAACAACTCCAGTAATTGGAGGGATGCTTGACTATCTGGCTTAAAACATTTCAGAAAACTGACAATAGAATTCTTCTGGTTGGAATTTCTGCTATGCTTTGGGTTGTGTGGGAATGTGGAAATGATATTATTTTCAGGGAAAAAAAGATTCATGATCCATGATCATAGTGAGATTAATGTGTAACTAGATTGTGGATTGGTCTATTTTGCAAAACAAAACTAGAGCAAAAAGTACTGGTGTTGGGGGCAAAGCTAATCGAGCAAGTGGTAAAAGAAGTTTACTGCACGATGCAAGGCTGGAGACTAGGAGTTCTTAGGTCAGGGATTGATTAAAATGTTGAAGTGCGCTGCTGGAGTCTTCCTCCAACCTTATGGCTTTGATCTGGATGATGGTGTTGTTGCCCTCTGCTTGCTTGTTTTGTACCCCCCCCCCTTTCCCCCCTCCCCCCTCCCCTGCGTCTTTTTGAGCTTTATGTTTGTCTAGTAAGCTTTAGCCTAATGGGTTGCATCCTGTCGGGTGATGCTTGTAATAAGTAGAACTTTTAGACCTTTGTTAACTATTTGTGTTCATCTATAGCTTTTGGAGAAATTGCTAGTTTTTCAGACTTATGGTTTAGTTAATGAAATTGTAAGGGGGGCCTTATTTTGCTCAAAAAAATAAGAATTGCCCACGTACATTTCGAATGGACAACACCTCACCAACGAAGTCTAGAGTGATAAAATATGCTTATCATAACACAACGTATGTGATGCATAACTTAGCATTTAAAAGATAGTTTTGCTATTTCTAGACATAACTATTCACTGTGAATGCAAAGGACCATCTGACCTAAACAATATATGCAAAAGTAATGAATCTTGTGACTATTACTCCAAGAATCTTTTGGTTACTCCCTCTATCCATATATATAGGGCCTAATGCATTTTTAGAGGCTAATTTTAACTGCGTGTTAGAGCAAAAACATATGACATGCAAGTTACACAAATCACAACGTCAAATTCGTACGAGTTCGCTTCCAATGATATAATTTTCGCATTATACATCTCACATACTATTAATCTTATCAATAGTCAAAGACAGTCTTGAAAAATGCACCTATATATGGATGGAGGGAGTAACTTTGTTGAAAATATTTTATACTTTCGGAATAAATAATAAATAAAAATAAAAATACGTGTAAATGATGCTGGAAAGGGTTTTTATGTAGGAAATTGGACCGGGGTTCATAGGTTCACCAACGGTAACTTTCCACAAGGAAAAAAGCACGGCAAAGGTAGCATAGTTATGTGAATTAAAATATTTCATACTTATGATAGAATATGTATGATGTGATGGGATTACATAGACAATATTTTCATAAATACATAAGACGGATGATATTTGCATCTAGCTAATACACCAACCAAAGATCGCCAAAAATGCATACATCTTCAATAGATGGATAATAAAATGGAGTGTTCCCTCAAGTAAAATGACATACTGTTGATAGTACCCCATAAGCCTTCAACTCATTATTGTGAGAAACAAGTTTACTATCTTTTATCATGCAGGCATTTTCCTTTTACCACCGTAGATTACTTGCAAGATTAAAATAAACTAATGCACATAATATAGATCTATTAGTAGTGATAAGTTAACAATAAAATAGTTGTAGAGGCACTTTGCTCCTAGAAATTGAGTATCACAACCACCTAAACAAAAGGATAACTTACAACTTGGAGGCGACTACAACATGTAAGTTAACTTTCTACAGGCATAAAAGCGCAACATACCCAAGTCCATTAACTCTACACCTAATGAACCAACTTGATGGCGAGTATTCATAACCCACGGTTTCCACCGATGGATACGAGCAAGTTCCTAATAACAATATGATCGCCTTGATGAAGGTGGTTTTATCCCAGACAATCACCGTGCTGCCAGAGCCAAAGGGGGCCATGCACCCCCCCCCCAACACCACCATTTCATGTACTAGAATCGTTTTCCTATGATAATTCATGATGATCTCAAACCGGACTTGTTTATAGTGGTCTCATTAGCATAGATTTCTCTGTGTCCAAATAAAATGGAAAATCATTGGATTCAATTGATTTTTTCATCTCGTCCCCCACAAGAGGGGCCAGCCCCATGATAGTCAAGGCGCGGGCGCCTTAGCTCCCCAGGTATACATGGGGAAGCTGTCTGGTGCATTCACTACTAGAAAAACGGCTATAGCTAATATGGACATTAATGGCACACCATGTATGTGGTGCGCCATTGCTATATAGCAGTGGCGCACCAGATATGGGTGCGCCATTAATGGCCATATTACTAATGGCGCACCTGATGTGTGGTGCGCCACTGCTAAGTTTCTCCTGGGCACACCCCCCTCCCCAGACTTACCAGTGGCGCACCGGGGTGTGGTGCGCCATTACTAGTTTTAACTAGTAATGGCGCACCACACCCACGGTGCGCCACTACTAATAATTTTTTTTTCAAAACTAGTAATGGCGCACCACACACCAGGTGCGCCATTGCTATAGATACGGGCATGTATGGCGCACCAGGTAAAGGTGCGCCATTGCTATATGTATGTATGGCGCATCCCTACTAGGTGCGCCATTGTTAACCCTCCCCCCCACTACACAGCTTCCCCTCTCCCCTGCCTCGTCTCCCACCCCGATCCCTTTCCTCCCCTCGTCCTCCCACATCATGCCGCCATCCATCTTGTCGCCTCCCAGCTCGCCGCCGGACTCCACCCCCTCCCTCCCCTCTCCTGCCCATCGAACACTGTCGCCGGCCAGATCCACCGCAGCCCCCCACCCTGGCCTGTCTCTCACGGCCACAGCCGCCGCCGCGACCTCAGCCGGGCGCCACGGGTACGCGGACCTCCCCAAGGCCGCCCAGGCCCTCGCCGTGCACCGGCGCCATCCCTACTCCGTGCCTTCCCTCGCTCGTCCCCAATCTCGGGGTGGGATTGCAGTGGGCGCGGTGAAGAAGAAGGGGAGATCCAGGCTCGGAGAGGAGGAGGAGGAGCAAGTGGTCCACGCCACGAACACATCAGCGGTGATCCCCCCGTCCCCAACCCACGCCAGACATGCCCATGTCTGGTAGCTGCTGATCCGACGCCCTGCTGCGCATAAGGTGTTCGAGGTAATGTCTTTTAAGTTTTGTACTTCATTTTTCTTCAAGTTTTTGTTTGTACTAGACTTATGGATGAAGAATCATTATGCTATGACATCTAGGATCAATTTGTACTGTGTTGGATGTTATTTTTGTAATTATACCAGGAGTGTGGCAACTTGTCCTATTGAAACTGGAGCTTGTTCGCTGTGGCCTTCTGTGCATGGTGGCCTTATGTTCATGTTAGAAAAGTGCACACAAGGAGTAAGCTGTATAGATACACTGATAATCAAATTGTAGGTGCATTTGGCATTTCTATATAGAACACCCCTTCCCGCGACCAGATCCGTGCGCCGCCGCCGCCTGTCCCCAGGGTAACCTTTTCTCTTAATTTAAATTAGATGAAACTGTTCTTTTACTACTGTACTAATTTACTCTTGCTGAGATTGTAATGAATTGATCATGTTTACTACTGTACTATGAGTAAAAGTAGTGCTATGTTGAATTCACCAGGACAAGATTGTGCTCACCATGATCTTCACCACCAGAAGCAATGTTCAATTCACCAGGATCTTCCATGTTTAATTCACCAGCATCTTCCATGTTTAATTCACCAGCATCTTCATTAGGTATGTGTATGTCCTCTTCGTCGGGTGGAGTGCAATTGAGATCAAACTCCATGCCTCACTGTATTTCCCTCTTGCAGGTGTCGTGTCTTGCCATGCCGGACGATCTGGAGCTGGAGTTGCTGCTCCTATACCTCTGCTTGGACTTGCTGCTGGTTGGAGCTGCCCCCCACCCGTCCTCCTCTCTCTCCCCGGCGGTACGCCGCGTCCCCAGCCCCACTACCTTCCCTGCGCCGTCACCTCCATCCCCGATGCCCCCGCCACAAACCCTCCTCCTCCTCTATCCATTTCTTCATGCTGGATTTTTCCTGTTTGTGATTCGATCTAGCAAGTATTAGTCCATGAGAAACAACCTCACTACAATTTACCGGACCAGCGAGTATTTGTTGTAGCATATTTATTTCAGTTTGTGATTCATGCTACTGGATGAACCAACCAATACCTGCATCAGGAGACCAGCAAGAAACTTCCAAACTTCAGTTTTTTTCACCAGTATTTACTTATCCTGTTCATGCACATACATCATTTCTCACAACTATGTTACAGCTGCAACCAGTTTAATGTGGGCTCTCTGGGCACTTCTATTTCTCTTCTGAATCCCCTCTGTTTTTTTGCCTGTGCAGAATATTTGTTATTTATTAATGCTATATAAACATTCAAAAGATTTCACACAACTATGTTTTTAGATAGACACGAGCAGTTGCTTTGGCCTCTATGCCTGTCAGTATAAGTCTGCATGTTAATTTTACAAAGCATTCCAGCCAACACACCTGGAGGATGTAATGTGGATTTACATGCAAAGGATCTGATAGTGATTATTATAAGAAAAATTACAACCAACAACTGAACTTTTAGATGCTTGTCAAAGCCATTTTGCTAATCTGTTGCTCATGAACCTTTGTTGATTTGTCTTGCCAAATGCTTGATAATTGCGTGTCTACGATGTCATCATTTGCTTGAGTAGGAGTAGGAGTACTCAAATTGCTTTCATTT
Source organism: Elymus sibiricus (assembly GCA_039707655.1). Taxonomy (NCBI): domain Eukaryota; kingdom Viridiplantae; phylum Streptophyta; class Magnoliopsida; order Poales; family Poaceae; genus Elymus; species Elymus sibiricus. The sequence goes on from CM077665.1 coordinate 490,120,488, forward strand.
AGCTAAGGAGATTTCAGTGTTTGGAATAGGCCAGGATAATAGGCCAGGATAATCACAACTATCTGAGTAGCTTTAAACTGAAACTATAACTGAAACTGTTAAAATTGAGATGAGGCATTTTGGGAGAATCACAACATGATACTTGTTTGGGATGCTGAGGTGATTTTGTTAAAATTGAGGTGATTATCCTGGCTACTCAAATTGATTATCCTTTTCTGTGCTACTTTCAGCTGTGCAATTGTGGTCTGCTGATCCTGGAGAAGCTGCTGCTGCTCAACATCCCCCCCTACTACTCCTTCTCTGTTCCTCTGCTGATCCTGGAGTAATAACCAAGGTGACTTGTCTGACCCTGACTTTGTGGTTATTGCAACTGCTACAAATGCAAAATGTTTTGCTTGGAATGTCATGTTAGAAGTAGAACACATGAAAAATTTCACCATTACACTGTTAAATGTTTTGATCTTCCTGACCAGGCAAAGGACAAGGACATCCTATCAGATATTGTTGATCATTGTGACCGCAGCTCTCTTCTATGTGATGGTAGTTTATTTAGATGATATCGACTTTGTAATGTGACGACAAACTCGCTACTCGGTCTCGAGACCTAAACTTGTCTACTGTTTGAACTTTGTTCACTATTTTGAATTCGGACTAATGTGACGAATTGTATTATATATGTGCTGTTTATACTTGACTAATTGTGGTGCTGTATTGTACTGTATAAATGGGAGTTTATCTATTTATCAGGTTGAATATTCTGTGCATATTATTCTGTGCTGTATATTGTATTTTATAATCTGTGCAAATACCAGAAAAGCAAAAAATAATCTTTGCTTGAATTAATAGTAGTGGCGCACCATCCTGCACTTTAGTGGCGCACCCTTCCAAATAGCAGTGGCGCACCTGTATGGATATTAGTGGCGCACCTGTAGGGTTACCAGGGCCCCCCAGCAGCATTACTAGTGGCGCACTAGGAGAACTATCAATGGCACACTAGGTGGTGCGCCACTACTATCTGGATTACTAATGGCGCACCAGAGGTGCGCCATTACTTTCTGGATTACTAATGGCGCACCAGAGGTGCGCCATTACTATTTGTTACTAATGGCGTGTTAATAGCGACGCACCTATAGTGCGCCATTAATAGCAAAAACAGGTGCGCCACTAATAGCCTTTTTTCTAGTAGTGATTGTAGCACTTGGACACCCTTGCACCCCTTGTGGTCATGTGTTGTCAGTCGATCCCCAGCGCAGGCAGCTTCCAGGAAGTAGCATCATGTGAGCAAGCTTGCTAGGTGCGGATAACCTCCGGGATCAACATACATTCCTCGTAATACAACCTCGTTTAGAGAATATGCAGGCGGCAGCCCATGCGCTCAGAACTTGCGCCTTCACGTGTTGACAGCAGGTCCCCCGAGTGCACAGCTTCCAGGAAGCAATGAGGCTTTTTTACTAAATGGCCCTTGGGGAACTTAATTCCCCCACCCCACAGCTTTTTACCAACGACTACCTCAACCCTTTTTAACTACGACCGCAACTCATGTTGTTAAAGCCTTTTACTTCATCACAAATTTGGAGTAATGCACGAGAAGAACTATCCGTGCATGGGCTATCAAACTAGGTGTGACTTTGATGGCGAGTATTCATATCCCATGGTTAGCCAAGGGGGGCCATGCCCCCCCCCCCTCGCCGCCTAACGCCACCACTTTCTGTAGTGGAATTGTTTTCCTATGATAAGTCACGATGATCCCGAACCGGACTGGTTTATAGTGGGAAACTTAATTCTCCCCTACCCTCGACACCACCCCCAAAAAGCTTAATTTTAGCGTATGGCCCGATGTCACATCCCAGATTTTTCCCAAATGTGGTATGTTAAAAATTTCATAGTGAATTAAAAAATTTCTAGGAAAATATATGATTGCTTGCTAGTCAACTAACATTACCTAGAAAAACGCTTGATGTTTGACGTTGTTGCTTGAGTGATCAACCTAGAGGGTTAAAGGCCATGTGCAAGTAGTTTAAACTTGGTTATGTTTCAGTTAAAACAACAGAAAGTTTACAAAACCCCTAAAGGGGTTAAACTGAAAATAAATGCTGACCAGAAAAATAAACAAATATTCAAACTAAAGTGAAGATGGGTCAAGAGAAAACCAAGTTAAACAAAATAAAACTATTTTGAAAAATAAAAATATTCAAGTAAATATTTAAAATAGACCTGGAAATAAGTGAAGAAAATATTTGACACAAATGCTCAAATAAAATGTTGACATGTTCACAAATATTTAGAGGTGAATTTAGAGCAAGTTTGTAGTTTGAAGAAAATTCAAATTCAAAATCAAATGGAAGTGGCAGAAGAAAACAAAAATGGCAAAGAGAAAAACAGAAAAGAAACAAAATAAAAAGAAGAGGCCCAGCCGGCCAGGTAACGGTCCAGCTAGCCAGCCGCGCACGCCCTCTCTCTCTCTCTCCTCTCTCCCACTAACCAGGGGGGCCCGCCCGTCAACTTCACCCCCACCTCAGGCAAACGCCCACGCCCACGTTTGCCACAACCAGACGCATGCACGCGCCCACGTCGCATGTCCACAGGCTCTCTGTGAGAGAATGGCCCCGTCATTGTGCCCGTTAAATAACCCGGACCTCCTCTCCATTTTTCCCCAACCAATCGAGGCCGAGCGCCACTAGGCTGTCGCCACGGACCCCCAATCTCTGCCTCGGCCGTCACCTTGAGAAACCCCTGGACATCTACGCCGAGCCCCTAGCCTCTTAGAGGACCATGCACACTGGAGACCGAAGCTCGTCGTCGCGTCGTTGTCTTCTCCGATGAGGTAAGCATGCATTCGACCCCGTGTCGTGTCCTTTGGCATCGCCATGCTCAACCGCGTCTCTAACCGTTTACCTTGTCCAGAGTCGCACAAAAGCGACGCTCACGTCGACACCCGAAGCTCCATCACCGCGTGCCACTCGTTTCCGTCGAGTAGTTCCAGTTAAATATTATTGGATTTGATTTGACTTTAGGGAATTTTCAAATCTTATTTGAATTAGTTGCAATTAAATTTGTTATGACTTAAATAACCATAGGTTTAATTTGATTGAACTTTTGCATTATGACTTAAAAATTAAACCTAATAAATAATTTGGATTTATATTTGACTTTAGTTTAAACTTCAATTTAAGTGAATAAACTTTAGTAATTATAATTCAATTTAATTTGGTAAGCTCAAACTTAGTGGGAAAAAATCAAATTGTGGATTCAATTTGAATTCAAATAAGGTGAACCCTAAGTCAAATTCGAATTGAATTGTAAGACAAACCAAGTTGATGAACTGAGAATGAAACCTAGACAACTTAGTGTGTATTCAAACTCATGAAAGGTCAAGAATTTTTAATTGTCATTCAAACTTGAACATGAAGTTGGTTACCGAAGATTCATAGACCCTAACTTTAGTTGCAAGATTCTTTGATTGACTCTAGAAATGCACAACCTTGCATCACATACTCATTATGTGATGAAACCAAGTTTTTTTAAACTTGCATATGAACGCTTATGTCACATGTATTCCAAGTGACAATCACTATGTTATTTTTCAAACTCTTATGAGTTAACACTGACACATGATCTCGCAGCCCAATGACACTAACACCATGCAACAACACTTGTTGTATGTTTGTTTGTATTGTATGGCTGTTTAATATTACTCTTCACTTACGTTAGATTGTACAGAGAGCGAAGAGTAACTTGATCAAGATTTTGAGATTGAATAATCATCAATACGAGGCAAGTGGAACATTTGATCATAACCTATGTTTTCATGCATTGTAGTTGTTTTCAACTTGGAATCCCCTGTAGGATTATACTTTATGCTTGACAGAACCTAGTAGGAGAAATTTATGTCCATTGTACCCTAAACTTCTAACCATCGAGTAGTTGCTTAGCTGCTATAACGTGGATTGGGAAACATCAAGTATTCTTTTAAGACTACAACCTCACGGTTGACTACTTAACTCAACTTAATGAATGAATCATCTGGGCGGTGCTTTGATATTGCTTGGCGGTCGACAGTTGTGTGGGCGGCCGCCAAGGTTCGAAGGGGTTGTATGATTTTAAAGTTGAGTGGTTTCCATGTGTAACCGTGAGACAACATGGGCTCTGTCTTGACCAATTAAGTTGTGGGAACCCTCACCGGTATGACCAACAGATGTAGTTTTGCATGTAGAGAAACTAGACTGGGTCTGCCATTGGGAGAGGGCTACTACTTCCCAAAAGTATCATCTTGATCTACCTAGCTACTTCACGTGTGAAGTTTAGTAGCAGGAAGGTGTGATCGGGAATCACAGGTAAAGTACACAAACTTGCGCAGAGTGTATAAAACTGATATGATTAGTCGTGTCCCCGGTTACGGATAACTCTTGAGCAACTCATCGGAGAATTATCAGCTTGATATCATCACCTCTTCTTAATTAAAATTGATAGATTTAACCAAGGGAATAGGGACACCAAGGCATATGGCTTGATGTCTACTACGCAACTTTATTCTTGTAGACTTTGTTAGGCCTCCAAGCGCAGAGTTTTGTAGGACAGTAGCAATTTTCCCTCAAGTGGATGACCTAAGGTTTATCAATCCGTGGGAGGTGTAGGATGAAGATGGTCTCTCTCAAACAACCCTGCAATCAAATACAAAAAATCTCTTGTGTCCCCAACACACCCAATACAATGGCAAATTGTATAGGTGCACTCGTTCGGAGAAGAGATGGTGATACAAGTGCAATATGAAAGGTAGATATAGGTTTTTGTAATCTGAAAATATAAAAACAGCAAGGTAGCAAATAGTAAACAGCAAGCAAACGGTATATTAATGCTTGGAAACAAGGCCTAGGGTTCATACTTTCACTAGTGCAATCTCCCAACAATGCTAACATAGTTGGATCATATGATCATCCCTCAACGTGCAACAAAGAATCACTCCAAAGTTCCTATCCAGCGGAGAACAATAAGATGAAATTGGTGTAGGTAGTAGAACCACCTCAAAGTTATTCTTTCTGATAAATCTTTTGAGCTATTCCTATAAGTGTCACAAACAGCCCTAGAGTTCGTACTAAAATAACACCAATGATACATATCAATCAACCCTAATGTAACCTAGATACTCCAATGTCACCTCAAGTATCCGTGGGTAAATTATGCGACATGCTCAAACAATTTCAGATCTATCATATTCAATCCAACACAAAGAACTTCAAGGAGCACCCCAAGATTTCTATCGGAGAACGTAGGACAAGAACGTGTATCAACCCCTATGCATAGATTACCCCAATGTCACCTCGGGAATCCGCAAGTTGAGTACCAAAACATACATCAAGTGAATCAATAGAACACCCCATTGTCACCACGGATATCCACATGCAAGACATATATCCAGTGATCTCCAATCCAATATTCAATCTGACATAAAAAAATCTCAAAGGTAAAGATTCAATTCATCAAAACAAGGTAGCAAGGGAATAACATCATATGATCCGACTATATTAACAAAGCCCGTGATACATCAAGATCGTGACATCTCAAGAACACGAGAGAGAGAGAGATTGAACACATAGCTACTGGTACATACCCTCACCCCGAGGGTGAACTACTCCCTCCTCGTCATGGCCTCCGTCGGGATGATGAAGATGGCCACCGATGATGGTTTCCCCTCACTGGCAGGGTACTGGAACGGCTCCAGATTGGTTTTTCATCGATACAGAGAGTTGTGGCGGCGAAGCGGAGAGTCTCTATTTCTGGGGTTTCTAGGATTTATAGGATTTTTCAGCATTGGAATCACGCGCAACGGAGCCACGTGGGCCCCAGCACACATCAGGGCGCGGCCTGGGGGGTCGCGCCCTGATGTCTTGTGGCCCACAGGTGGCTCCCCTCCGGTGGTTCTTCGCTCCAATATTGCTTATTTCCTCCAGAAAAAAACATCAAAAAGTTTCGGGCGATTATGAGAACTTTCATTTTCTGCACAAAAACAACACCACGGTAATTCTGTTGAAAACAGCGTCAGTCCGGGTTAGTTCTAAATAAATCGTATAAAGTGCATCAAAACCATATAAAAGTATTGTAAACATAGGCAAATATGGCATGAATACTTCATAAATTATTGATACGTTGGAGACGTATCAGCATCCCCAAGCTTAATTCCTACTCGTCCTGGAGTAGGTAAATGATAAAACAAAGTAATTTATGAAGTATGAATGCTAGCATAATGTATAATATTGATCAAGGATAATTTCAGCCACTTTTCTAGCATCATAACCAGCAAGTATTTCTCATAAAGCTTCTCATGATCAAGTAGCTAGTTATTCACATGTTAAAGTATAGACCATAAACTTTCTTGAAAAATAGCAAACTATGTTTTCATTCATCAAACAATTACAATTCATCTTATTTTCAGGAAGGGTCTATGTAAGAGTTTTGGTTTAGTAAATTCCACATACTCAACTATCATTTAGTCTTCCATGATTGCTGACACTCCAAGCATATTTTTAGAACAAATTGTTTCAGATAAACACACAGGAAGATAGGGGCTTAATGTTTCGCCTCCCAACTTATGTATCTCGGGGATAATGTCAACAAATAATGAATCATGATCACCTATATTCAACTGGATATATGTGTCTGGATCTTTCCCCACCACATGATGCTTGCCAACTAAAGAATTAATAGATTGGAATAAGAAGTTGACTCAACATGAAAAGTAAAAGATAGGCCCTTCGCAGAGGGAAGCGGGGATTTGCAGAGGTGCCAGAGCTCATTGTTTTAAAGCAGAGATGAATATGTAATTTTGAGTGGTATACTTTTCCTGTCAACGTCACAACAGAGTTTTCAATATCTTCCATGCTAATCACATTATTGGCGGTTCCCAAATAGAATTGAAATTTTACTCCCCCTCCACCATTCAAACACATTCCATGGCTAGCCGAATCCATAGGTACCATCCAAACAATCAACTTTCTAGGGGGAGTTCTTGTTTATTTATTTTTGTATTATGCAGGATTGGGCATCCTTTTTACCGGCCTCTCTCGTGCAATGACAAGTGAATAAACACTTATCTTGAGAATAACCCGCTTAGCATGGAAGATAATGACCGCCCCGTCGCTCCATGAGTGGTACGAGCACACAAAATGGATGTTTATTTGAATATTTAGAGGTGGCACATGCAAATTTACTTGGAATGGCAGTGAAATACCATATATCGGTAGGTATGGTGGACTCTCATGGAAGAAACTTGGCTCAAGGATTTGGATGCACAAGTAGTATTTCTACTTAGTACGAAGTTTTGGCTAGCAAAAGGCTCTAAACAAGCATCACATGTTCGAGGATCCATGACAATATAACTGCTACGTGAATATAAACAAACATAACCATTACGTTGTCTTCCTTGTCCAACGTCAACTACTTGATCAAGTTTGAAAATAATTAATGGGGGTTCACAATCATAGAAGATGTCCAAGATAGTGTATTTATATGTGAAACCTCTCTTCCTTCAATATTCTTTCATGAATTGTTTAAATGACCAATGCTATGTTTGCTAACTTCCAAAAAAAAATACCGCTTATACTCCTAGTATGTGAAGTCACTACTCCCCATGGGACAAGCATATGAAGCATATATAATTTCACATTTATGACATTCAATTCATTCAACGTTTACTCTCAGGATATAAGTGAAGCACAAGAGTAAATTTCGAACTACTCTCAAAAGATATAAGTGAAGATCAATGAGTAGTCAAACAATAAAGTAGCTATGTGAGGACTCTCTCTCTCAATAAAGATTTTTCAGATCTGAGTATTTTATTCAAGTAGCAAACAAAAAAATACACTCCAAGAATAGCACGCATCATGTGAACGAATAAAATTTTAGGCTCAACATAGGCTAACCGATAGTTGACGAAGAGAGGTGGGATGCGTAGCATCCCCAAGCTTGATATTTTGTATCTCGTTCAATCCTCTCATATCCCGGTTTCACCTAGGTCTCAAAAACTTCAACCACACAAAACTTGCAAAGAACTCGTGAGATAGGTTAGTACACATAAGAATAAATCAACACTTTATGTACTGCCAAGACAAGTTTCAAAATAATTTTCAAACATTATCTACCATATAATATCATTTCCACAATTTATATCTACTAATATAAGTCATGAAAACCATAGGAGAAGTAGATAAGAAAACTATGACAGCAATCTGACTAAACAGGAAAGTCTGTAGCAATTAATTTACAAAGTGCACTTATGTATCTCTAAAAATTATGAAAATTTAGGAAATGATAAATAATTTATATGAAAATACTGTGTAAAAATTTTAGAAACTTTCCACGTTCCAGTAAAATATGAAAATTCAAACAATACAACAAAAGTTTCTGTTTTTACACAGCACACATCAAACATGCAATTCAAGCATCCTAAAAGGCAATTCTTGGAAATTTTTATTAAAAACAAGATTATAAATAATATATAACAGAGAAAAACAAAATAAAATGACACTCCAAGCAAAACACATATTATGTGACGAATAAAAATATAGCTCTAAGTAAGATATACCGATAGTGTTGAAGACGAAAGAGGGGATGCCTTCCGGGGCATCCCCAAGCTTAGGCGCTTGAGTCTTCCTTGGATATTACCTTGGGGTGCCTTGGGAATCCCCAAGATTAGGTTCTTGTTACTCCTTATTCTCCTCATATCGGTGTCTCACCCAAAAGTTGAAAACTTCAATCACACAAAACTTAACGGAACTTCGTGAGATGGGTTAGTATAATAAATAAAGATCATTCACTTAGGTACTGTTAATACAAGATTCATAATTTTTCTCACATAATAACTACTGTAATATACCATTAACATAATTTATATCACTTAATATAAGCTATGGGAACACTAAAACAAGCAAACAATGCATGCAAAACAGAATCTGTCAAAAACAGAACAGTTTGTGAAGATCTGTAGTATAACCATACTTCCCTGTCTCTAAATATTTTGAAAAATTAGGAAAACTTAGATAATTTACATATAAATACTGTGTAAAAATTTCAGAATTTTTTGACCCTCTAGTAAAATCATATAAATTCCTTATTGGAGGCAAAAGTTTCTGTTTTTGCACAGAATCAAATCAACAAGTATCCATACTATCCCAAAGGCTTTGCTTGGCACATTATTGAAATAAAATACACAAAACATGATTACTACGGTAGCTTAATCATGTGAACACTCAAAAACAGAAAGTAAAATTGTTGGGTTGTCTCCCAACAAGCGCTTTTCTTTAAAGCCTTTTAGCTAGGCATGATGATTTCAATGATGCTCACATAGGAATAGTATTTGAAACATGCAAAAGAGCATCATGAATCTCATGAAAAGCACATTTAACTCTAAACCACTTCCTATGCATAGGTATTTTGTGAGCAAACAATTTATGGGAGCAAGAATCAACTAGCATAGGAAGGCAAAACAAGCATAACTTCAAAACTTTTAACACATAGAGAGGAAACTTGATATTATTGCAATTCCTACAAGCATATGTTCCTCCCTCATAATAGTTTTCAGTAGCATCATGAATAAATTCCACAATATAACTATCACATAAAGCATTCTTTTCATGATTCACAAGCATAGAATTTTCATTACTCTCCACATAAGCAAATTCCTTTTCATCCATGGTAGTGGGAGCAAACTCAACAAAATAACTATCATGAGACACTTGATTGACATAACCACATTCAATACTAAAATCATGATGAAAAGTTTCATAGTTATAATTATTATTTATAGAATACATGTCATCATCATAATCATCATAAGTAGGAGGCATGCCATCATCATAATAAATTTGGTCATCAAAACTTGGGGGACTAAAAATATCATCTTCATCAAACATAGCATCCCCAAGCTTGTGGCTTTGCATATCATTAGCATCATGGATATTTAGAGAATTCATACTAGCAAAATTGCAATCATGCTCGTCATTCAAGGAATTCTCATTAAGTATTTTCATAAATTATTCCTCTACCAATTGAGCACAATTTTCTGGACCATCATTTTCACGAAAGACATTAAAAAGACGAAACAATTGAGGCAACCTAAATTCCATTATTTGTAGTTTTCTTTTATAAAACCAAACTAGTGAAAAACAAGAAACTAAAAGATTTAATTGTAAGATCTAAAGATATACCTTCAAGCACTCGCCTCCCCGATAACGGCGCCCGAAAATGGCTTGATGTCTACTACGCAACTTTATTCTTGTAGACTTTGTTGGGCCTCCAAGCGCAGAGTTTTGTAGGACAGTAGCAATTTTCCCTCAAGTGGATGACCTAAGGTTTATCAATCCGTGGGAGGTGTAGGATGAAGATGGTCTCTCTCAAACAACCTTGCAATCAAATACAATAAATCTCTTGTGTCCCCAACACACCCAATACAATGGCAAATTGTATTGGTACACTAGTTCGGAGAACAGATGGTGATACAAGTGCAATATGGATGGTAGATATAGGTTTTTGTAATCTGAAAATATAAAAACAGCAAGGTAGCAAATAGTAAACATCAAGCAAAACGGTATATTAATGCTTGGAAACAAGGCCTAGGGTTCATACTTTCACTAGTGCAATCTCCCAACAATGCTAACATAGTTGGATCATATGATCATCCCTCAACGTGCAACAAAGAATCACTCCAAAGTTCCTATCTAGCGGATAACAATAAGATGAAATTGGTGTAGGTAGTAGAACCACCTCAAAGTTATTCTTTCCGATTAATATTTTGAGCTATTCCTATAAGTGTCACAAACAGCCCTAGAGTTCGTACTAAAATAACACCAATGATACATATCAATCAACCCTAGTGTAACCTAGATACTCCAATGTCACCTCAAGTATCCGTGGGTAAATTATGCGACATGCATCAAACAATTTGAGATCTATCATATTCAATCCAACACAAAGAACTTCAAGGAGCACCCCAAGATTTCTATCGGAGAACGTAGGACAAGAACGTGTATCAACTCCTATGCATAGATTACCCCAATGTCACCTCGGGAATCCGCAAGTTGAGTACCAAAACATACATCAAGTGAATCAATAGAACACCCCATTGTCACCACGGGTATCCACATGCAAGACATATATCAAGTGATCTCCAATCCAATATTCAATCTGACATAACAAAATCTCAAAGGTAAAGATTCAATTCATCAAAACAAGGTAGCAAGGGAATAACATCATATGATCCGACTATATTAACAAAACCCGTGATACATCAAGATCGTGACATCTCAAGAACACGAGAGAGAGAGAGAGAGAGAGAGAGAGAGAGAGAGATTGAACACATAGCTACTGGTACATACCCTCAGCCCCTAGGGTGAACTACTCCCTCCTCGTCATGGCCTCCCTCGGGACGATGAAGATGGCCACCGATTGTCGTGGTATTCTCGCAGGGGGTGCGTAATTCACGGCAGATGCCATGAGATGGCTTATGAGGTGGGGCTACGATAGGACGCCGGTGGGTTCCGGAGGCGAGGTTGGCACGAGCGAGTGCGGGACACAAGACGTACCCAGGTTCGGGGCCCTCTGGAGAGGTAACACCCCTACTCCTGCCGTGTGAGCTGATAAGCACAGAGGTTACAGAGTCGCTCCTGGAGCTGTCTAGACGGAGGAGGGAGAAGGGGCTAAGCCACCGTTCTGCCTCTCCCGTGCGAGTGTTCGTGATCCGGAGAGAGCTAGCTGGGGTGAGAACTGATCTTACCATACTAACTCGAACTCTCAGCCACTAAAATCCGATCCCCCTGCACGGAGGCCTCCCTGGGGGTCTTATAGGCCGACCCCCAGGGTTACAACGGTAACGTACCAGAGGCGCGGGCCCCTGGTGTCATTGACCAGGATCCGGTGGCCGGGTCGCCGGGTCGCCGAGTTGCCAGATGCCGGGATGCCGGGTCGCCGGGTGCCGGGTCACCAGGTGCGCCGCACCTGCCTGGCGCGGGCATCGTGACGGGTCTTGTCTCGTCAGTCTGGGTTCGAGGCACTGTGGCGCGTCATGTCCATCGTCAGAGGGAGGTCGGCGCCGCCGTTTCTACAGGATCGCACCTCACTGACACCGCCCACCTCGGGCGGGGGCGCAAGGAAAGCTGCAGCCTCACCTGCTCTGTCAGGGTAAAGGGAGGAGCGCTGTAGCACCGCTTGCTTCGTCGCTAAGGCTTTGCCGCCTCGCGGCCAGCCGGTATGGGCTAGCCGGCCAGGCCGGGTTGCCATGCCGAGCCGGCTCGCGCTGGGAAGCCGGCGTGCCTGGCCAGCCGGCCAGAGGGACTTGTCTTGCTCTGATGATTTTCCGAAAGGGATTCGGGCTCCGTTGCCTACCCGGGGGTCATCCCCCCGACAGTAGTCCCCGAAGCTGTGAAGGTTCGCCGGCTTCAGGCAGGGGAGCCTTCGCAGCTTACCACCCCGAGGAGCCGGTTCTGTTGATGAAGCACCGGAGTCCGGCCGGGCGGCTTTGCCTGGCAGCTCGCCGGCCTCGCGGCAGCGGACGCCGGGAACACCCGCTGGGGGGCCGGCCTCCGGGGGCCGGGTCGCGGCACCCCGGCCTGAGCGGTAAACGGAAACGCCTGCCAGATGGGTCTTGCTTCGTATACCGATTTGCGCCTGCCGCAGATCGACGGGCTGCCACGTGCGGCCTTGCGGTGGGCGAGGCCTGCCAGCCCACGCGCGTGACGGGACGTGACCGCGGCTCGGGCCCGCCACTACACACCCTCGGCCCGCGCGGGGGGGATTCACTGCGGCGACCGTTGGCGATTGCGCTTCCCCGCGTAATTACCACGCGTGGGGAAACGCGCGCGCGCAGTGCGGGGGAGTGGGGATTGTGGGCGCAGCCGATCCCACTCCCCCACGATTTCGCGTGGTTATAAATGAGAAGGGGGGAGTGCGACGGAGACGCCCGCGCTCACACCCCTGCCCCTTGCTTCTCCTCTGCTTCCTCTCCTTCTCCGTCGTGCCCGAGCGGAGTGCTGCCGCCGTCGTCTCCTCGCCCACGCCTGCTACACGCCGCGACCCGAAGCCCGCAGCGCGCCGCCCTCCTCCTCTCTTCCTCCTCTCCATCGCCGAATCTCGCCGCCCGCGGAAAACCCTCCCCAATGGTGCTACCGAAAGGCTCTTGGGAGGGCTCCATCGTGACGGAGCAAAACATCCGATACCTCCGCCGCACGAAGCGGCTGCCGCCGGCGGAGGCGCTGCTCGCGCGCGCGCCGGGCCCGGAGAGGGTGCCGGCGCCGCAGGAGGGCGAGCATGTGGTCTTCTTCTCGCACTTCGAGCGCGGGCTCGGCCTCCCCGCGAGTCTCTTCTTCCGCGCGTGGCTCGATTTCTTAGGGCTGCAGCCGCATCATCTCGGCGCCAACGCCGTGTTGCAGGTAGCCGGCTTCGCCACGCTCTGCAAAGGCTATCTCGGGATGCTGCCGACTGTGGATCTATGGGCGATGATGTTCTTCCTCAAGCAGCAGGGAGCGTCAGCCGGCGCCATGTCCGACTGCGGCGCAGCGGTGGTCACCGGCCGGCCAAACGGTCCGTTTCCCAAGCTGCCGCTTAAGGACTCGGCCAAGAAGTGGCAGTCGACGTTTTTCTACGTCCGTAACGCCGACCCGGCCGTCGACGTCATCAATCTTCCGCCGTTCTCTGATGCGCCGCCGCTCGAGAAGCCGAATTGGGGGTACCGCCCCAAGGAGCCGTCGAAGGAGATGGAGAAGATCTACGGCCGGGTCAGGGAGCTGACGAAGAACGAAGGGCTCAAGCCGGCTGATCTCATCACGGCCTTCATCGCCCGTCGGGTTCTGCCGCTGCAGCGCCGGGCACGCCGAATTGGTGACATGAGCGGCCGGCACGACCCGACCCGGACGTCGACCAAGGAGCTGACGCCGGCTGGGATCGTCCAGCGGGTCAACTACATCTCCAAGGCCGCGCTGAAGGAGGGGGAGTGGAGCTTCGGGAAGGCGCCCTATCACCGGGAGAACCCGGCGCCTGCGGTGAGTCCCTGGTCTTTATATTTTGCCGCTTCGACGTTATTCTTGCGTCCTGACACCGCGGGATGGCCGCAGCTATTCGCCAGCCAGCGGAACCACGACGGGCCGAACGCCCAGATCCCGCTGGCCGACCTGCCTGACTCGGATGCGGAGGAGGCCGGCGCCGAGTCGGAGGAGGGGGCGGTCGAGGTGCGCCTGGCCGATGCCGCAGCCGGCGGGTCGCGGGTCGCAGGTAAGTTTCCGCCTCCAGATCTACTGCAGGACTGGCCGGATGACGACGAGGAGAGCCTGACCGATGCCCACGGTGCAGCGCCCTCGGCTGGGGAGGACGCCAGCGTCGACCCCCCAAGACGGCTGCGGAAGGCGGCTAGCGCCGGGCCGGCTCGCGCGGCAGCGACCGCCAGCCGGCCGCACGGGAAGGAGGTGGTCGAGGCGAGACCGGCCGCGAAACGCCCGGCGGCAGAGCCGGCGCGCGTGAGGGCCGTCGTGAAGAAGAAGCGCCGGCTCGCCCCGTCCGTAGGGCCGAGGCGGGAGCCCCCGACGGTCATCGGGTAAGTGCTCCTTGCCTTATTTGTGGGGCGTCAACTGTCGTCTTGTGGATTTTTTTTTCTTATGCCTTCGCCGTGACGAATCCGCCGCGTATAGGTCGGCTCTTGACTTGGCGGTGGCGGCGACGGAGGCCGCGGCGGGCGAGGTCACCTGGAGGAAGACCAGGAGCAGCGCCGTCGACCCTCCGCCGAGTCAGTCTGGGGAGGAAGAACTCGAGGCCCGCCAGTCCGGCCAGGATCTTGAGGCGGCGACACGTGCCGCCTGGCGGGACCGGGCTGAGGCCGAGAAGGCGATGCGGGAAGCCTCGGCCCAGGCGTGGGAGAGGGCCTCCGCGACGCGGGCCAGACCTACCGCGGATCCGGCCTGGCCGGAGATGGAGACGGGCTCGGCGCCGGCGGTGACGGTCATTGAGCCGCAGCCGGCGGGAGCGGGCGATCCAGAGACGAGGGCGGAGCCGGCCGGCGGCGGGTCGGACGTTGACGAGGAGATCGTCGTGGACACGCCGCCCCGGGCCAACCCGGCGGAGGGAGGCGAGGACGGCGGGGAGAGGCGCGAGGCGGATTCCGCGCCATCCGGCCAAGCGCAGCCGATGCCGGCCGTGGGGGCCGCGGCAGGAGGCACCGGCACCCTGGCGGTTGTGCCGCCCCAAGCCGCCATGGGCCCCGAGCGGCCGGGTGGAAGCGGATCCGGCGCCGGGACCGCACTTCAGCTTCCGTGGGCGAGCTCCAGCGAGGCCGTGGTGGGGCCGCGAACCCGGGAGGACGATGCGGCGGATGCCTTGCGCTCGCAACTTCGCGGCCGGGACGAGCGCCTGCAGGCCTTCCTCCGGGAGAAGCTGGACCGGGCACGGCAGCTGGAGCAGGCGATCGCGGTGAGCTTTTTCTTCTATCTTGATTGTTGAATCAGTGGGGGCGCGCCAGCGCACCCACTGGGTGTAGCCCCCGAGGTTCGGCCAGGCTGCGGAGCAGCCAGGTCGAATCTTATGGCCGTTTATTGCATCATCTTAATCTTCTGTCTGCGCGCAGCGTCTGTACGACCTGCGGGCCAGCGCGTTCAACCGGCTCCAGGAACGGTACCGCGAGGCCAGAACCCAGCTCGCCGCCTCGGAGGAGGAGCTGCATCGGGTCCAAGGTATGCCTTCGTGCCTTCAGTGGGTGCGTGCCAGCGCACCCACTGGTTGTAGCCCCCGAGATTCGGGCCGGACTGCGGGGCAGCCGGGTCGAATCTTAGAACCTTGACTTTTCCTTCTAATCCTTGCATCCGGCACCTGACCGGGAATCTTGTCGCGCAGCCGATGCGGCCGAGGTGCCAGGCCTTCGAGGCCGGCTTGCGGAAGCCGGCCAGCAGCGCGACCTCGCCGTCAGCGACCGCGACCGGCTCCAGGCCGAGGTGGACCGGATGGTGGCCGAGAAGGCCAGGGCGGAGGAGGCCCATCAGGCGGAGCTGGGCCGGTTGGCGGAGGAGCGCGGCAAGGCGGCCGAGGAGCTGGCGGACGCCGGCAGGAAGATCGCCCAGCTCGAGAAGGATCTCGAGGCCCAGGCTCGCGCGTCGGAGATCCGGGAGAGCGGGATGCTGGGCGAGGCGCAGCACCTTGACGAGACCTTCGCCCGTAAGTATCATCTCTTTCTTCGGGCCGGCTGGCGAAGCCGGCAAGTTGCCCTCTTTGACTGACTTGTTTCTTTTCTTTGCCAGGAGTCTTTCCGGAGACACGGGAGGCGCCGAAGCGGCCGTGTACGCCCACCGGGCCGAGCAGCGCGAGCTGGGGGCGGAGATCGACGCGTACGCCGCCTGGTCCTTCTCGAAGCTTGTTCTTGCCGGCGAGGCCCGTCTTCGGGCCGTGGAGGAGCAGATGCGTCGCCTGTTCGAGGCCGTCTTGGGCATGACGAGCGGCCTCTGGCCAAGCGCGGTGGCGCCGAACAGCGTCACCCGGCTGGCGCGGTGGCTGGAGGCCGGCGTGGAGCGACTCGGTGTGTGGAGGGCCTCCGCGGCCCGGGCCGGCGTGGAGATGGCGCTGCGCTTCGTCGTGTTGTGGTATCCAGGCGTGGACCTCGACCGTCTGGCGGCGCAGCGGGCTGGCGCGGAGGAGGACTTGGCGGCGCGGGCGCAGCGGATCGCCGGGCGGGCCAGCTACTTGGCAGCGTTCGCCCCGCACGACGAGTTCGTCGTCGAGCGGACGGAAGACGGCAAGGAGCTCCCTGCCGACGCGCTCGGCCTTCTGCTCGACGACCCGGACGGCAGCTCGGCCGAGACGGGCGCCTATGCCGACGACGAGACTGACGCGGATGACGACGCCATGGCGGAGAGGACGGTGGAGAGCGCTGGACCCAACCCGGCGGCTGCGTCCACCTTGGCTGGGCCGAGGCCGGCCGGAGACGACGCGGGTGCCGCTTAGGGCCTTTGTGTTTTCTGTGCTCAATCTTTTGTTAGGTAGTAGGTCCACCCACTGGGGGTGTAGTTCAATGTAATGAACTCGTGGCCGGAGGCCCATGCTATATATAAATTTGGCATGCGATTTGGCGCCAACAGTCGTGGTGATTTCACTTTCTGATGTTCGGCCTTGGGCCTTTTCCTGTTTGTCGTTACTCTGTGCTTCCTTCCCGCTAGCCGGACAGCCGGGTTGCGGACTGTGGCTAGGACGGGAACTCGGCTTTGAGAGCGAACGCACAGTACTTAGGCTTTTTCGGACGTTGAGCGCGAGCGAAACACCCACTGGGCCGGCTGGCGGCAGGCGGCGAGGCCGCCTGGCGCATAGCCGGTCGTGCGGCGAACAAGCGAGATAAAACGGGTTAAGCCGGGTTGGCCGTGCCAGGCTGTCCCCTTGGTCGTTCTTGTGTAACGATGCTTCCGGCCTTTGGCTCTTGCCGGCCGGACAGCCGGGAGCCGGCTGTGGCTGGCGAAGAGAGGGCTTTGGCGGATCGTACACTCCGAGACGGACTAAGGGAAAAAAGGCGGGGCGTGGTCTAGCCGGCTAGTCCCCGAGCCCCCGAGCCAGCTAAGCCGACTCGGTGTTGGAATTAGAAAAAACATGATCGTGTGTAGACACAGAATAAAGCGGGAAAAAAGGGAGCCCCCGAGCTGGCTGCGCCGACTCGGCAGGAAACAAAAGAAAGGGGGAGCTGCCTGCTTTGATTAAGTCAAAAAGATGGTGATGCATACATACGTGGTTTTAGCTGTAAAAAGGACGGAGGAGCTCCGCATTCCAGGGCCGGCTGGACTCCTCGCCGGCTGCATCTCACTTGCGCTTGTTCGACTTCTGCGCGTCGATGAGGTAGTATGCGTTCCGGTCGCAGAGAGCCTTGCTGACGATGAAGGGGCCTTCCCAGGGGGAGGCCAGCTTGTGCTGCCCAGCTGTTCGCTGGACGAGCCGGAGTACGAGGTCGCCTTCGCGGAACACGAGGGGCTTAATCTTCTTGCTGTGGTAGTGGCGCAGGCCTTGTTGGTAGATGGCGGACCGGCTGAGGGTCAGGAGGCGCGCCTCCTCGAGCAGATCCACGCCGTCTTCGCGTGCTTCTTTTGCTTCGGCTTCGGTGTACATCGCCACCCGGGGTGAGTCAAACTCGACTTCAGTTGGAATGATGGCTTCAGCTCCGTAGACGAGGAAGAATGGGGTGAACCCGCTGGAGCGGTTCGGCGTCGTCCGGAGGCTCCAGAGGACGGCCGGCAGCTCGTCGAGCCAGCTGCCGGGTGAGCGCACGAGCGGCTCGACGAGTCGCGGCTTGATGCCGGCCAGGATGAGGCCGTTTGCCCGCTCGACCTGGACGTTCGACTGGGGATGGGCGACGGAGGCCAGGTCGAGCCGGATGCCGGATGTAGAGCAGTAGTGAGCCAGCGCGCCCTTGGCGAAGTTGGTGCCGTTGTCGGTGATGATGCTGTGCGGCATGCCGTAGCGGACCGCGATATCCTTGATGAATCGGACGGTCGTGGGCCCGTCGAGCTTCTTGATCGGCCTGGCCTCGATCCATTTGGTGAATTTGTCGATGGCGACGAGGAGATGCGTCATGCCGCCTCAGGCGGTCTTGAAGGGCCCCACCATGTCGAGTCCCCAGACGGCAAAGGACCATGTGATCGGGATGGTTTGGAGGGCCGAAACCGGCTGGCGGCTGCGCTTGCTGAAGCGTTGGCAGCCCTCGCACTTGAGGACCAGTTCCTCGGCGTCTTGCAGGGCCGTGGCCTAGTAGAAACCGTGCCGGAATGCTTTGGCCACCAGGGATCTTGAGGCGGCGTGGTGCCCGCACTCGCCCTGGTGGATGTCGAGGAGGATCTCGATCCCTTTGCTCTGCTCGATGCAGCGCTGGAACACGCCCGTCGTGCTGCGCTTGACGAGCTCGTGGTTGATGATGCCGTATGCGGACGCCCGCCGCTGCACTTGCCGGGCTTCAGTTTCGTCGATGGGAAGTTCGCCGTCTTCCAAGAAGGCAAGGATTGGCTGAGCCCAGGAGGGCACCGTGACCACCGTGAGGACGGTCGCCGGGATGGGACCCAGGACGGCAGGCCTCGAGCCGGAGCCGGCAGTCTCCGGGCTGGAGCCGGCAGCCCCCGAGCTGGAGACGGCAGCCCCCGAGCTGGAGACGGCAGTCCCCGAGCTGGTGCTGGCAGTCCCCGAGCCGGAGACGGCAGCCCCCGAGCTGGGGTCGTCCGGGACGAAGATGGACTCCGACTCGGGAGACGGCCTGATGGACGGCCTCCGCAGGTGCTCGAGGGAGACGCTGGACAGGATGGCCTGCCGGGTGGAGCCCACTTTGGCCAGGGCGTCGGCTGCTTCGTTGTCGGCGCGTGGGACGTGGAGGAACTCGCAACCATCGAACCTGCCGGAGAGTTACTGGACCAGGAAACGGTAGCTGGCCATGTTGGCGTCTTTGGCGTCCCAATCGCCGGAAACTTGCTGCACCACCAGGTCCGAGTCGCCGTAGCAGAGGATGCGCCGGATGCCGATCTCCCTAGCCAGCCGGAGGCCGTGCACGAGAGCCTCGTACTCGGCGACGTTGTTGGAGGCGGCGAACTTGATCTGGAGCATGTACCGCAGCCGGTCGTTCTTGGGGGAGGACAGCACGATGCCGGCTCCCAAGCCGTTGCGCATCTTGGAGCCATCAAAGTGCATGCGCCAGTGAGTCGACTCCGGCGCCGGCGGCAGGTATTGCGTCTCGGTCCAGTCGACGAGGAAGTCGGCCAGCGCTTGGGACTTGATGGTGGTGCGCGGCTCGTAGAGGATTGTGTGGTCGGCTAGCTCGAGGGCCCACTTGGCCACCCGGCCAGAGGCATGCCGGCAGCCCACGATCTCGCCGATGGGGGCCGTGCTCACCACGGTAATGGCGTGCTCTTGGAAGTACTGCCTCAGCTTCTTGGCGGCAAGGTACACGCCGTAGCACATCTTCTGGTAGTGGGGATAATTCTGCTTGGAGGCGGAGAGCACCTCGCTGAGGTAGTACACCGGACGCTGGACCGGCTGCACCTTGCCCTCCTCCGGGCGCTCGACGACCAGCACCGTGCTGACCGCGCGAGAGGTGGTGGCGATGTATAGCAGGAGTGGCTCTTTCTCAGCCGGCGCGGCCAGGACGGGCGCGGTTGACAGGATGCGCTTGAGGTCGCGGAAAGCTTCGTCCACCTGGTCGCTCCACCCGAACGCCGCCGTCTTCTTCATCAGCTGATACAGGGGCAGGGCCCTCTCTCCCAGCCGGCTGATGAACCGGCTGAGAGAGGCCAAGCAGCCGGTGAACTTCTGGACGTCGTGCAGCCGGGTCGGCTTGCGCATGCGCTCGATTTCCTTGATCTTCTCCGGGTTGGCTTCGATGCCGCGCGCCGAGACAAGGAAGCCGAGGAGCTAGCCAGCTGGCACGCCGAAAACGCATTTCTCCGGGATGAGCTTGATCCGGAACCGGCGCAGATTGGCAAAGGTTTCCTTGAGGTCGGCCAGGAGCGTGAGGTGCTGCTTGGTCTTCACCACGATGTCGTCGACGTAGACGTGCACATTTCTGCCGAGCTGGGGCAGCAAGCATTTCTGCATGCAGCGCTGGAAGGTGGCGCCGGCGTTCTTCAGCCCGAACGACATGGTGACGTAGCAGTACGCCCCAAAGGGCGTGATGAAGGACGTCTTGAGGGCGTCGACCGGGTCCAGCTTGATCTGGTGGTAGCCGGAGTAGGCGTCCAGGAAGGACAGGAGCTCGCAGCCGGCTGTGGAGTCGATGACTTGGTCGATCCGTGGCAGAGCGAACGGGTCCTTGGGGCATGCCTTGTTCAGGCTGGTGTAGTCGATACACATGCGCCAAGTACCGTTTTTCTTCAGGACGAGGACCGGGTTGGCCAGCCATTCGGGGTGGAATACTTCCATGATGAACCCGGCTTTGAGCAGCCGGGCGATCTCTTTGCCGATGGTTCTTCGCTTCTCCTCGGAGAAACGGCGCAGCGGCTGCCGGACGGGCTTGGCGTCCTTTTGGACATGAAGTTTGTGCTCGGCAAATTCCCACGGGACACCTGGCATGTCTTTGGGAGACCATGCGAAGATGTCCAGATTCTCACGGAGGAAATCGACGAGCTCGCCTTCCTATTTGCTGTCGAGGCCGGCACCCACGACGACGTACTTGCTGGAACTGGGGTCGGCCGGGTCGAGCGGGACCTGCTTCATGTCCTTGGCAGGCTTGAAAGAGGCTTCGTCGGCCGGCTTGGGCGGAGCCGGCACAGCTGACTGCGCGTTAACCAGCGCCACGATCCTGTCGAGCTGGCGCCTCTCCTCGGCGATGACCAGCGACTCGGCCAGCTGGGAGCCGGCTTTGGCGCACTCGAGGGACTTCTTGTAGTCGCCGATGATGGTGATGAGGCCCTTGGGACCCGGCATCTTCAACTTCAGGTAGGCGTAGTGGGGGACCGCCATGAACTTGGCCATTGCGGGTGTTGGAAATATGCCCTAGAGGCAATAATAAATTGGTTATTATTATATTTCCTTGTTCATGATAATCGTTTATTATCCATGCTATAATTGTATTGATTGGAAACTCAAATACATGTGTGGGTACATAGACAACACTGTGTCCCTAGTAAGCCTCTAGTTGACTAGCTCGTTGATCAAAAGATGGTGAAGGTTTCCTAGCCATGGACATGAGATGTCATTTGATAACGAGATCACATCATTAGGAGAATGATGTGATGGACAAGACCCAAACTATAAACGTAGCATATGATCGTTTCAGTTTATTGCTATTGTTTTCTGCATGTCAAGTATCTGTTCCTATGACCATGAGATCATGCAATTCACTGACACCGTAGGAGTGCCTTGTGTGTATCAAACGTCACAACGTAACTGGGTGACTATAAAGGTGCTCTACAGGTATCTCCGAGGGTGTCTGTTGGGTTGGCATGGATCAAGACTGGGATTTGTTACTCCGTGTGACGGAGAGGTATCTCGGGGCCCACTCGGTAATACAACATCACAATGAGCCTTGCAAGCAATGTGACTAAAGTGTTAGCCACGAGATCTTGTATTACGGAACGAGTAAAGAGACTTGCCGGTAACGAGATTGAACTAGGTATAGAGATACCGACGATCGAATCTCGGGCAAGTAACATACCGAAGAACAAAGGGAACAGTATACGGGATTAACTGAATCCTTGACATAGAGGTTCAACCGATGAAGATCTTCGTAGAATATGTAGGAACCAATATGGGCATCCAGGTCCCGCTATTGGTTATTGGCCGTAGAGGTGTCTCGGTCATGTCTGCATAGTTCTCGAACCCGCAGGGTCTACACACTTAACGTTTGGTGACGATTAGTATAGTTGAGTTGTTGTGTTGGTGACCGAAGGTTGTTCGGAGTCCCGGATGAGATCCCGGACATGACAAGGATCTCCGGAAGAGTCCGGAGGTAAAGATTGATATATGTGATAATAGTGTTTTGATCTCCGGAAGGGTTCCGGAATTCAGCGGAAGGGGTTCCGGGTGTTTACCGAAGTGTTCGGGTGCAGCAACACTTTATATGGGCCAAAGGGGTAAAGCCCACGAGGTATTGGAAAGTGCAAAAGGAAGTTTTGCTGCTGCCTTAAGCGGTACTACCGCTGGTAAGGCAGTACTACCGCGTAAGCGGTACTACCGCTTGTGTGAAGCGGTACTACCGCTCATGAGCGGTACTACCGCTTGTACGCGGTACTTCTGGAATCCGAGTGGGACTCTTTCCGTGCGGGCCAAACCGACCTTGTGTGGGCAAAACCAACCTTGTGGAGGCTTTCTCTCCAAGTTTAGACCCCAGGGCTCAACGTATAAATAGAGGGGCAGGGCTAGCACACGGGACACATCAAGATTTCCCAAGCCGTGTGCCGGCAACCCTAACCCTCTAGTTCCTCCCGTCATAATCTCCGTAGTGCTTGGCGAAGCCCTGCAGAGATTGTTCCTCACCACCATCACCACGCCGTCGTGCTGCCGGAACTCATCCACTACTTCACCATCGCTCGCTGGATCGAGGAGGTGAAGGCGTCATCAAGCTGTACGTGTGTTGAACGCGGAGGTGCCGTCCGTTCGGCGCTAGATCGTGTTTGGATCGAGGGACGACTTGCGATTTGGATCGCGAAGACGTTCGACTACATCAACCGCGTTTCTTAACGCTTCCGCTTAGCGATCTACAAGGGTATGTAGATTCACTCTCCCTCTCGTAGATGCTCATCACCATGGATAGATCTTGCGTGTGCGTAGGAAAATTTTTGTTTCCCATGCGACATTTCCCAACAGTGGCATCTGAGCTAGGTCTATGCGTAGATGAGATCTCGAGTAGAACACAAACGAGTTGTGGGCGTGGGTGTATACATATTGCTTGTCGTTACTAGTTGATACTTGATTCGGCGGTATTGTGAGATGAAGCGGCCCGGACCGACATTACGCGTACGCTTACGCGAGACAGGTTTCACCGCTACGTGCACTCATTGCATAAAGGTGACTGGCGGGTGTCTGTCTCTCTCACTTTAGTTGAATCGATTTCAATGAAGAGGGTTCTTTTAGAAGATCAAAAAGCAATCACTACACCACGTTGTGGTTTTGCGTAGGTAAGAACGGTTCTTGCAAACCCGTAGCAGCCACGTAAAATTTGCAACAACAAATTAGAGGACGTCTAACTTGTTTTTGCAGGGTATGTTGTGATGTGATATGGCCAATTACATGATGAGATATATGTGATGTATGAGATGATTATGTGTTGTATAGAATATCACGACTTGCATGTCGATGAGTACGGCAACTGGCAGGAGCCATAGAGTTGTCTTTAATTATTTTCGTCGTTTTGCTTTACTTTATCACTATGAGTTAGCAATAGTCATGGAAGCAACAGTCGGCGCGACAACCTCATGGCGACACGTTGATGGAGATCAAGATGATGGAGATCATGGTGTCATGCCGGTGACGATGGAGATCATGCCGGTGCTTTGGAGATGGAGATCAAAAGCACAAGTTCATGGCCATATCATGTCACTTATGATTTGCATGTGATGTTAATCCTTTTATGCATTATAAGGTGATCCCTCACTTAAATTTCAAGATAAATTGTGTTCTCCCTGAGTGTGCACCGTTGCGAAAGTTCGTCGTTTCGAGACACCACGTGATGATCGGGTGTGATAGACTCTACGTTCACATACAACGGGTGCAAGCCAGTGTTGCACATGCGGAACACTCGGGTTAAACTTGACGAGCCTAGCATGTACAGACATGGCCTCGGAACATAAGAGACCAAAAGGTCGAACATGAGTCATATAGTAGATATGATCAACATAAAGATGTTCACCATTGAAACCACCTCAACTCACGTGATGATCGGACTTGAGTTGGTGGATTTGGATCATGTTACACTCGAATGACCGGAGGGATGTCAATCTGAGTGGGAGTTTTAAGTAATATGATTAACTAAACTCATTATCTTGAACAATAGTCTAAATTGTCTTTGCAATATTTATGTTGTAGATCATGGCTCGCGCAGTAGCACCCCTGAATTGTAATGTGTTCCTAGAGAAAGCTAAGTTGAAAGATGATGGAAGTAACTTTGTGGACTAGGCCCGTAATCTAAGGATTATCCTTACGGCTTCCTAGAAGGCTTATGTCCTTGATGCACCGCTTGGTGATCCACCCGCTCCAGTTGAGTCTCTAGACGTTGTGAACGCCAGGCAGGCTCGTTCTGAAGATTACTCAATAGTTCAATGTGCAATATTGTATGGCTTAGAACCGGGACTTCAAAGACGTTTTGAACGTCATGGAGCATATGAGATGTTCCAGGAGTTGAAGTTTATCTTTCAGAAGAATGCCCGGATCGAGAGGTATGAGATCTCCGACAAGTTCTATGCTTGCAAGATGGAGGAGAACGGGTCTATCAGTGATCACATACTCAGAATGTCTGGGTACTCCACCCGTCTGGCTGAATTGGGGATGCCCCTTCCGCCAGAGGCTATCACTGACAGAGTTCTTCAATCATTGCCACCTAGCTACAAGAGCTTCGTGTTGAACTATAACATGCACGGGATGAACAAGTCAGTCGCCGAGCTGTTTGCGATGCTGAAAGCCGCTGAGTCTGAAATTCAGAAGGAGCATCAAGTGTTGATGGTCAATAAAACCACTAGTTTCAAGAAAAATGGCAAGGGTAAGAAGGGTAACTCCAAGAAGAGTGGCAAAGCAGTTGCTCCTCCCGTGAAGAAACCCAAGGCTGGACCCAAACCAGAAACTGTGTGCTTTCATTGCAAGGGAACTGGACACTGGAAGTGGAACTGCCCCAAGTATTTGGCTGACAAGAAGGCGGCCAACAACAAACAAGGTATATATGATATACATGTTATTGATGTGTACCTTACCAACTCTCGTTGTAGTGCCTGGGTATTTGATACCGGTGCGGTTGCTCATATTTGCAACTCAAAACAGGAACTGCGGAATAGACGGAGGCTGGCAAAGGACGAAGTGACGATGCGCGTGGGAAATGGTTCCAAGGTTGATGTGATCGCCGTCGGCACGCTCGCTCTTCGATTACCATCGGGATTAGTGATGAACCTGAATAAATGTTATTTGGTGCCTGCGTTAAGCATGAACATTATATCTGGATCTTGTTTATTGCGAGACGGTTACTCATTTAAATCAGAGAATAATGGTTGTTCTATTTATATGAGTAATATCTTTTATGGTCATGCACCCGATGTGAGGGGTTTATTCTTATTGAATCTCGATAGTAATGATACACATGTTCATAACATTGATGCCAAAAGATGTAGAATTGATAATGATAATACCACTTTCTTGTGGCACTGCCGTTTAGGTCATATTGGCATAAAACGCATGAGGAAGCTCCATGCTGATGGACTTTTGGAGTCACTTGATTTTGAATCACTTGACACATGTGAGCCATGGGCAAGATGACTAAAACGCCGTTCTCTGGAACAATGGAATGGGCAAGTGACTTGTTGGAAATCATACATACTGATGTGTGCGGTTCGATGAGCATTGAGGCGCGCGGTGGTTATCGTTACTTTCTCACCTTCACTGATGACTTAAGTAGATATGGGTATATTTACTTAATGAAACACAAGTCTGAAACATTTGAAAAGTTCAAACAATTTCAGAGTGAAGTTGAGAATCATCGTAACAAGAAGATTAAATTCCTACGATCTGATCGAGGAGGAGAATATCTGAGTTATGAGTTTGGCAGTCACTTAAGACAGTGTGGAATTGTTTCACAACTGACACCGCCTGGAACACCACAGCGTAATGGTGTGTCCAAACGTCGTAATCGAACCTTATTGGATATGGTGCGATCTATGATGTCTCTTGCCGATTTGCCACTATCGTTTTGGGGTTATGCATTAGAGACAGCTGCATTCACTTTAAATAGGGCACCATCGAAATCTGTTGAGACGACGCCATATGAACTTTGGTTTGGCAAGAAGCCAACGCTGTCGTTTCTTAAAGTTTGGGGATGTGATGCTTATGTCAAAAAGCTTCAGCCTGAAAAGCTGGAACCCAAAGCGGAGAAATGCGTCTTCATAGGATACCCAAAAGAGACAGTTGGGTATACCTTCTACCTCAGATCCGAAGGCAAAGTGTTTGTCGCTAAAAACGGAACATTTCTTGAGAAAGAGTTTCTCTCGAAAGAATTGAGTGGGAGGAAGATAGAACTTGATGAGGTTGTTGAACCTTTACTTCAACCTGAGAGTAGCGCAGCGCAGAAAGATGTTTCTGTAGAGCCTACATCAGCTGAAGAGGAAGTTGATGATGATCATAAAGCTTCGGATCAAGTTGCTATCGAACCTCGTAGGTCGACAAGGACGCGTACTGCTCCTCAGTGGTACGGCAACCCTGTCTTAGAGGTCATGTTGTTGGACAACGATGAACCTACGAGCTATGGAGAAGCGATGATGGGCCCGGATTCCAAGAAGTGGTTAGAGGCCATGAAATCCGAGATGGGATCCATGTATGAAAACAAAGTATGGACTTTGGAAGTATTACCTGAAGGGCGTAAGGCCATTCAGAACAAATGGATCTTTAAGAGGAAGACGGACGCAGACGGTAATGTCACCGTCTATAAAGCTTGACTTGTGGCAAAAGGTTTTTCACAAGTTCAAGGAGTTGACTACGATGAGACCTTCTCACCCGTAGCGATGCTTAAGTCCGTCAAAATCATGTTAGCAATAGCTGCCTTTTTCGATTATGAAATTTGCCAGATGGATGTCAAAACAGCGTTCCTTAACGGTTTCCATAAGGAAGAGTTGTATATGATGCAACCAGAAGGTTTTGTCGATCCAGAGGATGCTGACAAAGTTTGCAAACTCCAGCGATCCATTTATGGACTGGTGCAAGCATCTCGGAGTTGGAATCTTCGCTTTGATGAGGTGATCAAAGCATTCGAGTTTATACAAGTTTACGGAGAAGCTTGTATTTACAAGAAAGTGAGTGGGAGCTCTATAGCATTTCTAATATTATATGTGGATGACATATTACTGATTGGAAACAATATAGAAATGTTGGAAAGCGTGAAGGAATATTTGAACAAGAGTTTTTCAATGAAGGACCTAGGAGAAGCTGCTTTCATATTAGGCATCAAGATCTATAGAGATAGATCAAGACGTTTAATAGGACTTTCACAAAGCACATACCTTGATAAGATTTTGAAGAAGTTCAAAATGGATCAGTCCAAGAAGGGGTTCTTGCCTGTTTTGCAAGGTGTGAAGTTGAGTAAGACTCAATGCCCAGTGACTGCAGGAGATAGAGAAAAGATGAGTGTCATCCCCTATGCTTCAGCCATAGGCTCTGTCATGTATGCAATGCTGTGCACAAGACCCGATGTCAGCCTTGCCATAAGTATGGTCGGAAGATTTCAAAGTGATCCAGGAATGGAACACTGGACGGCGGTCAAGAATATCCTGAAGTACCTGAAAAGGACTAAGGACATGTTTCCCGTTTATGGAGGTGATCAAGAGCTCGTCGTAAAGGGTTACGTCGATGCAAGCTTTGACACTGATCCAGATGACTCTAAGTAACAAACCGGATACATATTTATTCTTAATGGGGGTGCGGTTAGCTGGTGCAGTTCCAAGCAAAGCGTGGTAGCTGATTCTACATGCGAAGCGGAGTACATCGCTGCCTCGGAGGCGACGAAGGAAGGTGTCTGGATGAAGGAGTTCATGACAGATCTTGGAGTAGTGCCTAGTGCGCTTAACCCAATGACTCTGTTTTGTGATAATACTGGTGCCATTGCTCTAGCCAAGGAACCAAGATTTCACAAGAGGACCAGACACATAAAGCGACGTTTCAATTCCATCCGCGATTACATCAAGGAGGACGACATAAATATTTGCAAAGTGCACACGGATCTGAATGTTGCAGATCCGATGACTAAACCTCTTCCAAGGGCTAAACATGAACAACACCAGAACTGCATGGGTGTTCGATTCATTACAATGTAAATCACATATTGATGTGAACTAGATTATTGACTCTAGTGCAAGTGGGAGACTGTTGGAAATATGCCCTAGAGGCAATAATAAATTGGTTATTATTATATTTCCTTGTTCATGATAATCGTTTATTATCCATGCTATAATTGTATTGATTGGAAACTCAAATACATGTGTGGGTACATAGACAACACTGTGTCCCTAGTAAGCCTCTAGTTGACTAGCTCGTTGATCAAAAGATGGTGAAGGTTTCATAGCCATGGACATGAGATGTCATTTGATAACGAGATCACATCATTAGGAGAATGATGTGATGGACAAGACCCAAACTATAAACGTAGCATATGATCGTTTCAGTTTATTGCTATTGTTTTCTGCATGTCAAGTATCTGTTCCTATGACCATGAGATCATGCAATTCACTGACACCGTAGGAGTGCCTTGTGTGTATCAAACGTCACAACGTAACTGGGTGACTATAAAGGTGCTCTATAGGTATCTCCGAGGGTGTCTGTTGGGTTGGCATGGATCAAGACTGGGATTTGTTACTCCGTGTGACGGAGAGGTATCTCGGGGCCCACTCGGTAATACAACATCACAATGAGCCTTGCAAGCAATGTGACTAAAGTGTTAGCCACGAGATCTTGTATTACGGAACGAGTAAAGAGACTTGCCGGTAACGAGATTGAACTAGGTATAGAGATACCGACGATCGAATCTCGGGCAAGTAACATACCGAAGAACAAAGGGAACAGTATACGGGATTAACTGAATCCTTGACATAGAGGTTCAACCGATGAAGATCTTCGTAGAATATGTAGGAACCAATATGGGCATCCAGGTCCCGCTATTGGTTATTGGCCGTAGAGGTGTCTCGGTCATGTCTGCATAGTTCTCGAACTCGCAGGGTCTACACACTTAACGTTTGGTGACGATTAGTATAGTTGAGTTGTTGTGTTGGTGATCGAAGGTTGTTCGGAGTCCCGGATGAGATCCCGGACATGACAAGGATCTCCGGAAGAGTACGGAGGTAAAGATTGATATATGTGATAATAGTGTTTTGATCTCCGGAAGGGTTCCGGAATTCACCGGAAGGGGTTCCGGGTGTTTACCGAAGTGTTCGGGTGCAGAAACACTTTATATGGGCCAAAGGGGGAAAGCCCACGAGGTATTGGAAAGTGCAAAAGGAAGTTTTGCTGCTGCCTTAAGTGGTACTACCGCTGGTAAGGCAGTACTACCGCGTAAGCGGTACTACCGCTTGTGTGAAGCGGTACTACCGCTCAAGCGGTACTACCGCTTGTACGCGGTACTGCTGGAATCCGAGTGGGACTCTTTCCGTGCGGGCCAAACCGACCTTGTGCGGGCAAAACCGACCTTGTGGAGGCTTTCTCTCCAAGTTTAGACCCCAGGGCTCAACATATAAATAGAGGGGCAGGGCTAGCACACGGGACACATCAAGATTTCCCAAGCCGTGTGTCGGCAACCCTAACCCTCTAGTTCCTACCGTCATAATCTCCGTAGTGCTTGGCGAAGCCCTGCAGAGATTGTTCCTCACCACCATCACCACGCCATCGTGCTGCCGGAACTCATCCACTACTTCACCATCGCTCGCTGGATCGAGGAGGTGAAGGCGTCATCAAGCCGTACGTGTGTTGAACGCGGAGGTGCCGTCCGTTCGGCGCTAGATCGTGTTTGGATCGAGGGACAACTTGCGATTTGGATCGCGAAGACGTTCGACTACATCAACCGCGTTTCTTAACGCTTCCGCTTAGCGATCTACAAGGGTATGTAGATTCACTCTCCCTCTCGTAGATGCTCATCACCATGGATAGATCTTGCGTGTGCGTAGGAAAAATTTTGTTTCCCATGCGACGTTTCCCAACAGCGGGCCGGCCCAGCAGTGCGTGGTAGGGGCTGGCCAGGTCGACCACCTCGAACCAGATCGGCTCGCGGCGGAAATGGCTACTGGAGCCGAAAAGGACGTCTATCCGGAGCCGGCCGATCGGGGAGCAGGAGTGTCCCGGCACGATGCCGTGGAACACTGTCCGGGTCGGCTCCAGCTGTCGCGCCTCGATGCCGAGCTTGGTCATCGTGTCGCGGTAGAGGATGTTGATGCTGCTGCCGCCGTCGATCAGCACCCGCGAAAAGCGGCAGGTGCGCTTCTCGGAGACGAAGGTGGGGTCGAGCACGAGGGCGTAGCCGCCCGGCGTGGGCATGACGGCCGGGTGATCCTCCCGGGTCCATCTCACCGGTCGGTCGAACCAGTGCATGTACTGGGGAACCGGAGGGACGACGGCGTTCACCTCGGCCACGTGCTTGCGCTTGGCGTGCTTGTCATCCCCCTCGCTGGTGAAGATGACGTAGGATGCGTCCGAGCGCGGGAAAGGGTTGTCGGCGAGGGCGCCGGGTGGCGGTGGAGGCGGCGGCTGCTGCGAGCCGGCTCCAGGCGGCGGGGGTGGAAGGTTGCCCTTCAAGAGGCGCTGCGTGAAGCTGCACTGCCGGAGCATGTGCGTTGATGGCTTCGCGCCACTATGGTTTTTGCAGGGGGCGTCGAGCATCTGTTCGAAGGTCAGCTTGGGCTGCCAGACGGCCTTGCCGGTGTGCGGGCGCTGGCTGGGGCCTTGCTCGGCCGGCTGCCCCCTCTCCACGGCAGCGACTTGCCGGCGGTCGTAGCGAGGCGCCGGCTGGTCGCTCCGGCGCTTGCCGTTGTTGCTGCCGTCTTGCCGGCGCTGACTGTTGTCGCCAGCCGGCTTGGGGGGAGCCGGCTGGGCCGGGAGAAGCTTGCCGTCCGCGCCGATCGTGATCTTCACATCCATCGCGGAGTCGGCCGTAGCGTACTTGTCCGCCACGGCCATGAGCTCCGCCAGGGTCTCCAGCTCGTCGCACACCAGCCGGTGTTTGACCAGAGTGCCGTCTAGGCATCCGTCGATGAAGTATTGGATGGCCTGGACCTCGTGGACCCCTTCGCAGGAGTTGCGAAGCTCCGTCCACCGCGTGAGGAAGTCGCGCAGTGGCTCGCTCGGCTTCTGGACGCACATGGAGAGCTGGCGAGGCTTGCCGGGTCGCGTGTAGGTGCTGGTGAAGTTGCGAACGAACGCGTCTTCGAAATCCAGCCAGGAGTTCACACTGCCGGCTCGGAGGCTGTTAAGCCACGTCCGGGCCGAACCGAGCAGCATGAGGGGGACCTAACGGACGGCCACACGCCGGTTGCCGCCGGCTATGCCGACAGCTATGGTGTAGTCGGTTAGCCGGTCCTCCGGCTTGGTGGCGCCGGTGTATTTTGGCGAGTCGCGGGGCAGCGAGAAGCCTTTGGGGAAGGGTTCTTCGCGAATGCGGGGGCCGAAGCACGCCGGGCCAACAGAGCTTTCCTCCTCCAGGGCCGTGGAGCGCGCCAGCCGGTCGATGCGGTGACGGGCGTCGCTTTCGTCGTAGGGCTCGCGGGGGCCGAGCCGGTCAGCCACGGGAACGCGGGGACCGACTCGGTCGGCCGCGGGACCGCGGGGAGCAGGAGCTTCTGGGGCTGGCTCGGGCCGCCGAGCCGGCCGCACGGGAGGCTCCGGCTGCTGAACCCGGCCGTCACCGGCCATTTCGCTAGCGTTGCCGTCTCCAGCGGTGGGGGCGCGATTGTGCCGGCTCCGGCCGGACCGGTGCCGGCCAGAGCGGCTTGCGCTAGTGGCGTGCGAAGACGTCTATCGCGCATCCCGGAGAGCCCTCTCCGGGTCCCCGGTTCCTCTTGAGGCGGTGCCGGATGGCTAGGCCGGGTCGAAGCGCTGCTGCTGCTCGTTCGCCGCGGTGATGAGGTCGCGGATGCGCTGCTGCTGCTGCAGCAGCTCCTCGCCCTCCAGAAACTCGAGATTGGCAATCGCGGCCTGCGCCGCGCGCATGTTCTTGACGGGGGTGTCGCAGACGGGTCGGCCTGCGCCTAGCGCACGGACGAGTGCGCCCCTGCGGATCTGCACCTCCGCGACCCGGCTGGGCTCGACGGCAGGCGGAGTGAGGCCATGCGCGCTGTCGAATTCTCGCTGGGCGGACTCCAGCCGGCGCCGGGTTGCCGCAAGCTCCGTGGCCTCGAGCAGCAGATGCTGGCGGCCCTCGTTGAGCTGGGCCGCCGCAGCAGCCGCGTCGGCGTCAGGCGTGATGGGGGCTTGCAGACTCCGGATCGTGTCGTGGAGCGGGTCAGTCCGGCGAGGCGGAGCCGCAGCCAAGGCGGCGGCCGCGGCAGCCTTCTCCTTGGCGCGCGGGGAGCCGGAACTGGTGCCAATGGTGAGCACCTCCGCGTGAACGCAGAGAGCAGCGACGTCGTCGGGGACGGCGCGGCTAACGGGGACAGGTGAGTCGGCGCAGTTGCGCACTTCGCTGGGAAACACGTCGGGGACAAGCGCGATGAAGACGCGCAGCGCGCCGAAGGGGACGATGAAGCAGCCTGCGGGGCCGGCGACGTCCGCGCCCAGCGCGGCGCTGCAGCCGGCCGGTTTGGCCGTGCGGGGCGCACGGACCAAACCGTGCACAATGCGCTCGCCGGAGCTGGTGAAGGGCCTCGTCCGGAACTTGACTCCGGCCGACGCCGCGAGCAGCCCCACGGTGGGCGCCAACTGTCGTGGTATTCTCGCAGGGGGTGCGTGATTCACGGCAGATGCCATGAGATGGCTTATGAGGTGGGGCTACGATAGGACGCCGGTGGGTTCCGGAGGCGAGGTTGGCACGAGCGAGTCCGGGACACAAGACGTACCCAGGTTCGGGGCCCTCTGGAGAGGTAACACCCCTACTCCTGCCGTGTGAGCTGATAAGCACAGAGGTTACAGAGTCGCTCCTGGAGCTGTCTAGACGGAGGAGGGAGAAGGGGCTAAGCCACCGTTCTGCCTCTCCCGTGCGAGTGTTCGTGATCCGGAGAGAGCTAGCTGGGGTGAGAACTGATCTTACCGTACTAACTCGAACTCTCAGCCACTAAAACCCGATCCCCCTGCATGGAGGCCTCCCTGGGGGTGTTATAGGCCGACCCCCAGGGTTACAACGGTAACGTACCAGAGGCGCGGGCCCCTGGTGTCATTGACCAGGATCCGGTGGCCGGGTCGCCGGGTCGCCGGGTCACCGGGTTGCCAGATGCCGGGATGCCGGGTCGCCGGGTGCCGGGTCGCCAGGTGCGCCGCACCTGCCTGGCACGGGCATCGTGACGGGTCTTGTCTCGTCAGTCTGGGTTCGAGGCACTGTGGCGCGTCATGTCCATCGTCAGAGGGAGGTCGGCGCCGCCGTTTCTACAGGACCGCGCCTCACTGACACCGCCCGCCTCGGGCGGGGGCGCAAGGAAAGCTGCAGCCTCACCTGCTCTGTCAGGGTAAAGGGAGGAGCGCTGTAGCACCGCTTGCTTCGTCGCTAAGGTTTTGCGGCCTCGCGGCCAGCCGGTATGGGCTAGCCGGCCAGGCCGGGTTGCCATGCCGAGCCGGCTCGCGCTGGGAAGCCGGCGTGCCTGGCCAGCCGGCCAGAGGGACTTGTCTTGCTCTGATGATTTTCCGAAAGGGATTCGGGCTCCGTTGCCTACCCGGGGGTCATCCCCCCGACACCGATGATGGTTTCCCCTCTCCGGCATGGTACTGGAACGGCTCCAGATTGGATTTTCATCGATACAGAGAGTTGCGACGGCGAAGTGGAGAGTCTCTCTTTATTTCTGGGATTTCTGGGATTTATACGATTTTTCAGCGTTGGAATCACGCGCAACAGAGCCACGTGGGCCCCAGCACACATCAGGGCGCAGCCTTGGGGGTCGCGCCCTGATGGCTTGTGGCCCACAGGTGGCTTCCCTCCGGTGGTTCTTCGCTCCAATATTGCTTATTTCCTCCAGAAATAATCATCAAAAAGTTTCGGGCGATTCCGAGAACTTTCATTTTCTGCACAAAAACAACACCACGGTAATTCTGCTGAAAACAGCGTCAGTCCGGGTTAGTTCTAAATAAATCATATAAAGTGCATCAAAACCATATAAAAGTATTGTAAACATAGGCAAATATGGCATGAATACTTCATAAATTATTGATACGTTGAAGACGTATCATGGACCTCTGTGCCCAAGGTTACGGTCGAAGATGGACCAGGAGTGTCATAATGTTATTAGAGTAGACCACTATTATAAAGGTAGGGAAAAACTATTTTGCAAGAAAGGAAAAACTAGCCACACCTAATTGCATGTTTATTTTTTCCAACAAGCCAATCCTAATGAAGCTTGCCAATACATTCATTGTATTGACCCTTCTGGTTGCGACCTATCATGTTGCAGATTTACCGTATCGAAGGAAAAGTATGAAGTTGGGTTACGACGCTATACTCAATCTTGGTATTTCATCACCGACTGTCTGTATCAGCTATTGATCCATGGACTGGTACAGAAAGCATAGAGATTCGGGGGCCTCTCGGGACCAGGTCGTGACACCCCCTGCATTCGCACCTAACAGTCAAATGCCTAAATTATACATTAAGCCGCCTTCCTAGAAGAGCTTTTGACCAACCACGATCGTCAGTCGTGCCACCGGCGTGACACCTCCTTGTCACGCCAGACAGAATGGCGTGATAGTACCCAGAACCCCTGGATTTTAGATTATCGACCATTGCTAGTGTCTTCAACATATCTGACTTGAACCCCCGGATGAGCTGATTTACAACTGAAGTGTCGTATCAGTAGGTGTCGTCTTTTAAGGTTGCTTCATTTTTTCCCTTTGAGGATGTGCAACGGTACCGCTGTTGTGTTCAGACGGTTGTGAGCCGAAAGCCCAAAACATTATGCACCACATCAATTTTAAACCTGAGTAAAGCATGTTTTAAACCTTGAATTGGTACATCTCGTCAGAAATGAACCCTGGCCTCTCAATTCCTAAAATTCACACCCTGTATTCACTTATCCCGGTCAATCCTAACCTTGCAAGAGTAAAATCTTGTTTGTAGTATCAGGAAACGGAGAATCACGTACAGGATCGATCTCTACTCTCATTGACTACAGTCCCACGTATAATATTCATCTCCTTCCCCTGTCTCTCTCTCACTCAAATTCACTTCAGATCACCTTCCCTCTCTCTTCACGCGCTAGCCTACCCCGCCTCATTGAGTAGCTCGTTGAAGGAACCGGCTCGCAAAGTCATTTCTACCGAAACCGGTACCTACCGGTGATCTTCCCACCAATGAGATGCTGCCATATGTAAAGTTGTAGGACCATGTGCATGTGTATATGAAAGTATTCATTGCAAAGAATCTCTTGTATTACTGATTTTAGTCTAATCAATGTCAAAATAATGTAATACTTTTTAGCAGGAGCAGTACGCATGCATGCACGCCGAATCTCTTTTCTCTCTCTCACTCTCTCTCTCTCTCTCTCTCTCTCTCTCTCTCAAACAAATCCATCCATTTTATCTTTGTTTAAAATTTTAGATGGACAATATCTCTAACAGTAATTTTCTATTATTGATTTTTTTATATATTCAAATTCCTGAACATGTGATTGTAGAACAAGACCAATTTTGAGTATATTTAAACTAGTTTAATTTTTGTTGTTTCAATCATATCAAAATTTAAATTTCACTTATTTCAAATTTACTTCTTCGAAATAACTGGAATCGGTTTTGAAACTAGTGAAATTGTTTTTCGAAATAAGTGAAATCAGTTTTCTCAAACTAGTTTGTTCAAACATGTGAAATTGATTATTTCAAAACATTTTGGTAATAAATCAAATAAGTTTTATGAAATGAGTGAAGTTTGTTCTTTTGAAATGAGTGAAATCAGTTTTATATGAATTAGTATTTTTTTTTTAAGTATATGAAACATATTTCACTGTGTTTTGTCAAGTTTCCTATTACACTGGTGAAAATAGTCAAAACTGGTTATTTACCAAATGTGGAACTTATATTTGTCAAAAGATAGTATTTCAATTAAGTGAGTGTGATTTTTTTAGATGAGTGAAATATATCTTATGTAATTGAGTGTAATGTGTTTCCTAAAATGAGTGAAATCTATCTTTTATAAATGAGTGTATTGTTTTGAAACTAGTGAACGAGTGAAATCCATCTTTTGTAAGTGGGTGAAATATGCTTTCCGAAATGAGTGAAATTAGTGAAATATGCTTTTTGAAATGAGAGAAATCAGTTTATTTAAAATACGTGAATCGGTTCTTTTTGTAATGAGTGATTTTTTTAAACACATGAAAATAGTTTTCTCAAATGAGTGAAATGTGCATTTTCAAATTAGTGAAACACTGATTTTGGATCGAGTGAAATTATATTCTTTGAAATGAGTGAAATAATAAAATTAAAACTAGTTCAAATGTATCCTTGATGGTCCTTTGACTATTGTAGTTGTGGGTATGTTGTACTAACCTTGACTGCCTTCTTGGCATTCCCTTCTATGATTTCGATACGTCACTCTTGACGTGTCCCTTGAAAGAATGTGCGACGAGACTAGCTAGCCATCGAAGTACCACTCAAAAAAAAGCTATCAACCAAAGCTAGTTGATTGATTTCTCACACACACCAGTCGTTGACAATAAACCTGGGCATGGGTAGCCCGGTCCAACGACACAGCCCGAACCAGACCTTAAAAACCCCAGCCGGGTCGGGCTTTGTGTTCGGGTTGGGATCAGGATTCATTTTTTGACCCGT
Source organism: Elymus sibiricus (assembly GCA_039707655.1). NCBI lineage: Eukaryota > Viridiplantae > Streptophyta > Magnoliopsida > Poales > Poaceae > Elymus > Elymus sibiricus. Next base: position 490,157,586 of record CM077665.1, read on the forward strand.
TATGTATTTCGGGCAGGGCTCTAGCTTGGGATATTAGGTTGTTTACATGGAAGCTCGACCCGGCCTAGCACGGAACTACTCTTTTTAGTCCCTTCAGGCCAGGCATGGGCCTGCATTTTCGTTTTTTCGCTCGAGCTCGGTGTTGAAGAAGCGTTTGAGTTAGGGTATGCTCTCCAAAACCCTGGTTCGAACTCTGAGGTCTTTTTGTTCAGCTGCCTCACGACCCGACAGTGACCTTGGCGAGGCTACGACGAGCGATGCTTCGCGAGAACACACACATAGGGCACAGCGGGGGCGAACGGAGTTACCCAGGTTCGTGTCACCTTGCGGTGTAAACCCCTATGCTTGGTGGGATTGCTCTCAGGGAAGCAAAAGTGTTACAAGGTAGGAGACGACCGGAGAGTGGTCGAGTGGGGGTGAATGATTGGATCAGATCCAGATCCTCCTCTACGGTGGCAGCCCTGCCCTTCTTATCCTTACCTTGGTCCTCTTCCTCGAAAATATCAGCAGGAAAGGGCAGCCACAGGGCGGCAATTCAAAGGGGGGACAGACGCTCAGTCTATCCTGATAAAAGGTGGTCTTCGCCTGCAAAGACACCGTCCATGACGCGTCGGTGGGCTCGGTGATGACCTCCGTCCTAGCGAGCAGCATCATCATGATCGCCTTGCACCAAAAGGGCAAACTTTGGGAACCTGCTTTGGAGGAGGCAGCGGGCGCTGCACTTTAATCGTCAAAGAGGAAATCCTCCCTGTCCGCGCCTACTGGCACGGTCGTGTCGTCCTTGTCTGCGCGGGTGCGTCACCCACATGGTGGGCACACAGCCGTGCGACCAGCGTCGCACGACCCCTCCAAGCGGAGGGCCTCGCAGGAAGCCGCCTCGCGAGGAGGGCCTCATGAGGCCACCTACGGCTGAAGATGGTTGACTTGAAGAGCATTGCCTTGCGGAGAGGGGCCTCGCGAGGTCCGACCCTCGCGAGGTGCTTGACTTGTGGAGATCCTGAATGGGCCGCCTCCTGGGCCCTTTGCCAGGTGTCGTTTGCTGGGCCGCAAGCAGACGGATCGTGGTATCCTGGTTCCCACTAGACCAACACTCGGGCCTAGACTTTGCCCGTCAAAATTTTACGGGCCAGATCGGGCTCGGGCTTGACTTTGCCCGTCAGGATTTTACAGGCCCGGCCTAAGGAATGCTCAGGTTTAGTTGGCAAATGCATGCTGCCTCGACGTCCGACATATTTGGGGCAAAAGTACACACGTCGGTCGGAGAAAGCATCACTCTCGTTGTGTGTGTTTGGTAGCATTTTTAACCCAATATGGTTGTGATCCTCGCATACATGTTCAGTGTAGACATGCTGAGTATATGCATTTATTATTGTTTGCTAGCGGTACATACACTGAAACATGCTGAGCATAGACTTTGTTTGGGAGTGTGCATCTATTTGGATATGCTAAACAATTTTGAAATCCGAATAATTTTTAATGGCGAAAACAATTTGAAAAACTTGAAGAATTTCTGAAAACGTGAACAATATTTCTAACATTTTTTGAAAATTTAAATAAATTTCAGAATTTGAACAATTTCTGAAAATTTATACCAAATTTGAGTTTCTGAATAATTTTTAAATATGTAAACCAAATTTGAAAATCTGAACTTTTTTTGAATTTTTTTAAGTTAACAAATTTTGGCATTTTAAAAAATGAAAATTTAAGCAAATTTTAAATTCTGGCATTTTTTTAAATAAACAAATTTGAATTCTAAACTTTTTTGTAATTTTAAACAAATTTAAAAGTTGAACATTTAAAATTATGATTTTGTTTTGAAAATTTAAACAAATTTTGAGAATGCGAACATTTTTAAAATTTTAAACAATTTTCGAAAATGTAAAGAAATTTTGAAAATCTCAATGTTTTGAAATTTTAGAAAAAAATGGAATTTTGATCATTTTTGAAAATTAAACAAATTTTAAAATCTCAATGTTTTTGAAAATTTAGACAAAAAATGGAATTTCTATCATTTTTTAAAATTAAACAAATTTTGAATTTCTGAACATTTTTTTAAACACGTCGGCACTCGCTTCACTCGTGTATGCTCAGCAGCGAACGGTTATTGGAGTGTTTTCTCTTCATGCATGCTCCGAAGGTATTTGGATTGAACTCGTACAGGCTAGTGAACGCCCAAAAATGGGTTCAATAGGGAATTATTGTCCTCATGCACTCTATCAAACACATCCATAGTTGTGGCACCAAAACGCGTGGTTGCCGAGTGTGGTTTCCCGTCAACACAGGCTCAGGCTCCTCGAGTCGAACAAGCTGCTCACGAACACGCATACAGGAGGACGTGTGGCAGCCAAAGGAAAAAAAATTGGGGAGGATGGATGGAGTAGCTTGTGATCCTGGTTGGGGTGCCGATTTTTGGAATGAAAGAGTCCAGGGTTCATTGATACGTCTCAAACGTATCTACTTTTTCAAAAACTTTTGCTCTGATTTTGTCCTCTAATTTGCATGATTTGAATGAAACTAACCCGGACTGACGTTGTTTTCAGCAGAACTACCTTGGTGTTATTTTTGTGCAGAAATAAAAGTTCTCGGAATGGACGAAACTTTTTGTGGATTTTTTCTGGAATATATAAGGAATTTTGGAGCGAAGAGCTGCTGAAGGGGGTGGACCAGAAGGCCACCACACGCAACCGCCGCCCCCCCCCCCCCCCCGGGGGCGCGGTCAGATGGCTTGTGGGGCCCTCGTGGCCCCTCCCACCCTAATTCCAACTCCATAAATTCACATCCGCGGAGAAAAAAAATCAGAGAGAAGATTTCATCGCGTTTCACGAGACAAAGCCGCCGCCATCTCCTGTTCTTCCTCCGGAGGGCTGGTCTGGAGCCTGTTTTGGGCTCCGAAGAGGGGAAATCATCGCCGTCGTCATCACCAACCCTTCTCCATCAACACCGCCATGATGCTCACCACCGGGAGTGAGTAATTCCTTTGTAGGCTTGCTAGACGGTGGTGGGATTGGATGGAATTGATCATGTAATCGAGTTAAGTTTGATAGGGCTTGATCCCTAGTATCCACTATGTTAAAAGATTGATGTTACTATGACTTTGCTATGCTTAATGCTTGTCACTAGGGCCCGAGTGTCATGATTTCAGATCTGAACCTATTATGTTTTCATGAATATAAGAGTGATTTGGATCCTATCTTGCAAGTTATATGTACCTATTACGTGTCATGATCCGCATACCTCAAGGTGACAATAATTGGGATTCTTTCCGGTGATTTTCGTAGTTTGAGGAGTTCATGTATTCACCATGTGTTAATGCTTTGTTCCAGTTCTCTATTAAAAGGAGGCCTTAATATCCCTTAGTTTCCAATAGGACCCCGCTGCCACGGGAGGGTAGGACAAAAGATGTCATTCAAGTTCTTATCGCAAGCACGTATGACTATATACGGAATACATGCCTACATTACATTGATGAATTGGAGCTAGTTCTGTGTCGCCCTAGTGTGTAACTGTTATATAATCAATGTCATCTAAATCATTAGTCATCACCGATCCACGTGCCTACGCGTTACATATACTGAATCTTGCCAAGTTACTATTGCTATTGTTACTGTCACACTTGCTACAAAACTGCTACTGTCATTATTACTGTTACTTTTTCTACTACTATTTGCCGTGCTACTAAATCTTTGCTGCAGAGAGATATCCTCGGTGCGGTTGAATTGACAACTCAACTGTCAAGGCCAAAAAATATTCTTTGGCTCCCCTTGTGTCGAATCAATAAATTAGGGTGAAATACTACCCGTGAAGACTGTAGCAATCCCCTACGCTTGTGGGTTATCATTCATTTCTGACGAGCTCTACCAATTTAAAGTTTAAAATAGACTTTACTCTTAAAACATCTGCTCCGCACGTTAAGCCATTCTAGATCTTAACAAGCTAAACAGCCTGCAAATCACATGTATTGGCACCCATCTAGGTTTCTTTTGGTATCGATGGCATCTAGAGGTGGATTATTGGAAGCATTATTATGTTTTGGGAGTGCCTAACAAACAGACGTATGTTTTTTATTCGGGCTCAGGTTGGGTTGTTTTTCATTGCCGTGTTGCCACCTCTCTTGATTTCAATTAGTCTAAAATCATCGGTTGCTCGCCTGCTGCTAATACAAGCCATGCTAAACTGTGAACTGTGATGATTCCATGTATGTTTTGAACATCAAGATAAAAAGAATTAAGAAATTCTTCAAATGGTGGGGGTCAAACAAATTTGGCCATGAAAAGATCAGGAAACGAGAGATTAGAGATGAGCTGGCCTCCATTCAAAATATTGAAGAAAGTGGGGGCTTGGATCCTAATCTGTTTTGCAAGAAAACTGAACATCTAGTGGAAATAAATGAAATTCTGGTTAATGAAGAACTCTTTCTCCTACAACAATCTCATGAAAAATGGCTTTTGCAAGGGGATCGGAATTCTGCATACTTCCAAAAAATTGCTAAGAATACTATCCATTTCGTGTGTGCAGGGGATATAGTTATCGAGGGGACCGAAAATTTGCTAAATCATGCTACTAAGTTTTATAAAACTCTGTTCAGGCCTGCCCCTGGCAATATGTTTCAACTGGATCCTGGGATTTGGGGAGAGGATGAGAAACTTAGTGAGGTCCATAACGAACTCTTAAATAAACCCTTCACACAGGAAGAGGTGAAGCATGCTATGTTTTCAATGAAGAGTAATAGAGCACCAGGCCCGGATAACATACCTGCCGAGTTTTATCAATGTTGTTGGGACATTGTAAAAGCAGATGTTGTGAGGCTTTTTGTTGCTTTTCATGAGGGTTCGCTGGATGTGCAAAGTCTGAATTATGCCATCATTACTCTTCTCCCAAAGATTAATGGTGCCAATAAGATTCAACAATTCAGACCTATTTGTCTCCTAAGATGTCCTTATAAACTGATCACTAAAGTGCTTGACAATAGGGTTACCCCGTTTTTGACAGGTTGTTCAGTAAACATCAGAATGCTTTCATTAAGCTGAGAAATATCATGGATGGTATTCTATCTTTACATGAAATCTTACACCATACTCATGTTAAGAAAAAAGTTGGGATTGTCATTAAGCTTGACTTTGAAAAAGCCTACGATAAGGTGAACTAGGATTTTCTCCTTAAATGCCTTGAGATGAGGGGGTTTGGCCTTGTTTGGTGCAATTGGGTCAAATGTATACTCCATAATGGCACTGCGAGCGTCAAATTAAATAATACCATAGGGCCATATTTCCATAGTTACAAGGGTGTAAGGCAAGGGGATCCGATGTTGCCTTTTTTGTTTAATATAGCGGCTGAATGTTTGTGCAAAATGGTTTTGCAAGACCAAAAGAACAAGATGTATGTTCGTCTTGCTCCTGATTTGATTGAAGATGGAGTGGCCATTCTGCAATATGCAGATGACACGGTTCTTTGCATTGAGCATGACCCTGAAAAAGCCTTAAATTTGAAACTGCTCCTTTATGTCTTTGAACTTATTTCTCGTCTGAAAATCAATTTTCAAAAGAGTGAAATCCTTTGTGTCGGGGGAGACGATGATATTCTCAAAACTTATGCTAATATTTTTTATTGCCAAATAGGGTGTTTCCCTATGAAATACCTTGGGGTACCTGTGAGTTATTCCTCCTTGAGAGGAGTGGACTGGGACTTTTTAGAGCCCAAATACAATAAAAAGTATGATTCTGGTTTGGGGGCAATGCTTCATCAGGGGGGAGGATCACCTTGTTGAATGCCAACTTGTCTAGCATAGCTTATTACTATATGCCTATGTTTCTCCTTTCTAAGTCATTCATCGAAAAGATTGACAAGCATAGAAGGAGATTTTTCTGGCAAGTCACTAAAAACGGAAAAGGATATTACCTGGTTAAGTGGGCTAGGATTTGTATATCCAAATCCAAAGGGGGTCTAGGTGTTAAAGATTTACATAAACAAAATGTGAGCCTTCTCACCAAGTGGTGGTGGAAGTTGGAAACTAAGAAAGGATTGTGGCAGGATATTATCAATGCCAAATACTTTAGGAGGGACACTGTAGCTACTGTTAAAGGGAAAATCAATGCTTCCCCTAGCTGGAAGGCCATCTTGAAGGTGAAAACCCGTTACATGGTAGGGAGAAAGGTTGTGATCCACTTCGGTGATGTTGCCAGGTTGTGGAAAGATCCTCTTGGGGACCAAGCTCCCTTAGCTGATCAATTCCCTTGCCTTTTCAACATTTGCAACTTCCCAGATTGCACCGTTCATAAGTGTGTGGGGACTGATCATAGTTCCTTTTTTAGAAGGAGATTGGGCCCTGAGCTTAGTGTGCAATGGACTCTTGTGGTGGACAGGGTCAGAGATTTGTGTGTGTCCAGTGGTAAATATGCAGTTAAATGGATATTGGGTCCGAAAACATACTTCACTACTAAGTCTGTTTATTCCTTTTTAGAAAAAACATTGCTGGTTGCAACTTCAAATGGATTTGGGATGCCAAAATTCCTTTGAAAATCCAAATTTTCTTATGGCAATTATTTCAGGATGCTGTCTTGACTAGGGATGTTATGAAACGTCAAGGATGGAAAGGGAATCCTAAATGCTCATTCTGCAATGGGCGCGAGACGTCACAACACCTTTTCTTTACATGTCCAGTTGCCAGGGTGGTGTGGAGAACTGTTGCGAGTATGTTGGGCACTGATTTCTGTCGTGATAATGTGTGGCAAACGTACTCTTGGTGCTTTGCTTTCTTCCCTGGAGGGGAAACTTTATATACTGTTAGTCTGGCTGCTATATGCTGGGCGATCTGGACATGTCGTAACAGGGCTACGTTTGAGTTCAAGATCCTAAAAACTCTGTTTGAATGTGTTTTCTCTGCATGTGCTTTACTTTCTTACTAGGCAGGTTTGTTGAAACCAGAAGACGCTAATGACCTGAGGACTGGAACCAGACTGCTTAAGGAAAATGCATCAAAGATGATGCGGATTTGTGTTGCGGCTCAGGAGGGAATGACGCGCTGATGATCTTCTGAGGTTTAGTGATCTGTTGGGTGCTCTTAGTCAAACTGATGGTTTCGTAGTCTCATTTTCCTCCTGAGTGAGGTGTTTCAACTGCTGGTGCTCGCTTTGTGAGCGTTTTGCTTTAGAATTGGTCTGTTGTGCCCCCTGAATTTGTATAACAGTGTCGCCCGGTTTTCGCCATGCATTGAGTTATCTCGATGGCGAGTGCTCACAGTGGGTTTCCCGGTGATGCTTAAACCCGCTTCTCCTTTCCCGTCTCCTTTACTGAACTGATGTATTTCCGTTATGTCAGAGTAATGGAAAAGGGCTATGCCCGGTTCAAAAAAAAAAGTAGTGTTTACAACCATCCGCTGACACGGCCAATGCTACCCCCATCTACTAGTTTTGGGTGCTCTGATAGATTTGCGACCAATAGGCCAAGTAAAGTGTTGTTCGCTTCAATGTCTTGGCAATAGGACGAAAATACACTTGGCACATCCTCCTGTGTAGGGGAGAAAAATAAAATAGTACTCAATAATACATACAGAAAAGCAAAACTGGAAAAAATATTAGAATCAATGACTGATGATACTACTAGTGCAGATTAAGAAATTCTGATGTTATTGAGCATTGCTACGCAATTGATTGACAATACACACATGAAAGCTGACTGAAGACCGCTGAAAATAGATGGTTCATAAAAAAGGTTCCAGTAGCTTGAAGCAAACACACACACACACACACACACACACTGATAACTGATTGTTACCCTGACAACAACTATAACAAAGTAAAAATTGCGTGAGGCGAACAAATTATACTTCAGAAAATAAAAACATCCTCGCCCTACTGACTAAACTCGAGCAAATCTCTTGTTGATGATCATTATACTTTCAAACTCCACGAATGCGCTGCGCCTGAAAGTGACTAGTACAGCATTGCCAACCCTTCATAAACTCCTTCACCCCTTCATAAACTTGATTCGACCGTCCTTAAAAGTCTTGTACATGAGTCATGACAATGGTAATGCTCCCTGTTCCCGTGCGTTTTCCAGCCAGACCGCTCCCTGTGATCTGCAGGCTGGAAACTACCTTAAATGTTAATTTATGTGATGCCCCGTGGGTTACATAAATCAGAAAAAGAAAAGGTGTCAGCCCGGACTGTTGTTAAAAAATGAAACTAGTTATGAATAGGCGTAGCAGATACAAAAAAACTGAGAACTGACAGCAACATGAGACACACAAATGCCAATCCTTAGGGTTACTTGAAGACTAATAACTGAAAGGCATTGATCCTTAGAGCATCTCCAACCCCCCCCCCCCCCCCCCCCCTCAACAGGCCTCCCAGGCGCATTTTCAACCGCCGGCGGAAAAAAATCGCCCAGTCGCGCCCCCAGGAGCCCAAATTTCGCCGGTTTGCACCGAAATTGGCGCCGGCGGACCCAGGCCGAACCAACGCGCCGGGGGCGACCGGGGGCGCCGGGGGAAAGGAAATTGGCGCAAAAACAAACCGCGCCAGATCCCCTCCCTGTGGGCCCGCCGAGTCAGCGACTGCGCGTCGCCGAGCCTTCGTCGTCCTCATCGCCTCGCCTCGACTCCCGCGCCGGTTGAATGCGACGGGTTTCAATTGATGAAGGTCTGGCCGCGTAGTGATGGCGAGCTGCCGCACATCCCGCCTTTTCCCGCCACGCGTACACACCGCTCCCGCCCTCTCATCGCTATTAAAGCCGGCCTTCACCGCCGCTCGCCGCACACTCGCTGTCGTGGGAGTAATCTTGACTGTAGTACGGGGGGGTACATATGAATAGGGCGAAGCCTAGCTACGGAGCAAGTGTAACACTCGGAATTTACGAGTTCGGACCCCACTCGGAGTGGTAAAAGTCCTACGTCTCGAGCCCGGGGGCTAAGTGTTGCTTGGTATGTGTTCTGATTACAGAGAGTTCGTAACCCCTCTTCTGGTGACGGGGGGTGGCTTATATAGAGTGCGCCACCACCAGTCGAGTGCCATTACGAGGGTCATTAATGCTAGTAACTGCCGGAGTTGCTGGAAACTGCCGCGTTAACTACAAGCGTTACAGGTAACGCAACATCCACAATATTCAATGCTAATTAAGTCCCTCGAACGTTGTAGCTCCCACGTCGCCTCTGCTTCTTCACATCCGGGTGTCAGAGTTAGGCCGAGTGGTTGATAACGTCCGAGTGACTTCCAAGGATCCGAGTGCATCTTGTACATCCGTCCGAGTGCTAAAGTAGTCCAGGGACTTCTGTGAACTTGTAGGACCCCAGGTGTGTCCTAGATAAGAGGTCTATGAACCTACCTAGGGTAGGTGACCTCGTCAGTAGCCCCCAAATCGGTTGAGGTTTTTGGGAGCCGAGTGACCAAAGCACTGGGTTGTTGGTAGCGTTTAGCGGACGCTAGGGAGCGAGGCGGATCGTTCCTCATTCGACATCGAAACCGCCACCGGTTCAGGCTAAGTAAATTCGGATTGACTCGAACAGCCCGGCTGTTCAAGCCACTCGACCTGACGCAGGTCAGTCCTCGGGAGAAACAACCTTACGACTTAGAGATGAGATTACTGAACCTTCTGTTTGACCTCCACTTGGATGCTCTTGAATTGGTTTAAGATTCAACTGAATGCTCGATGAGGCCTTTTGGTTCGTTTAGTGAGTTTCGGCGCGTCGGAACACACCAGTGAATACGGGATTCACTCGGTGGGTTTTGGTACGTCGGAACGCACCGGTGAATACGGGATTCACTCGGTGGGTTTTGGTACGTCGGAACGCACCGGTGAATACGGGATTCACTCGGTGGGTTTTGGTATGTCGGAACGCACCGGTGAATACGGGATTCACTCGGTGGGTTTCGGTGTGTCGGAACACACCGGTGAATACGGGATTCACTCGGTGAGTTTTGGCATATCGGAACGCACTAGTGAGCACGGAGCTCACTCGGTCCATTTTGGTGCATTGGAAAGCACCTGTGATTACGAGGTTCGCTTGGGCAACGGTGCCGCGAAATCTCCGGCGATTTGGAAATCATGGGGAAGCGCGCGCGTGCAATCATGACGGTTGTGTCAGGAAAGTGGGGGAAGTGGCCGCGGCGCCTTGATTTTCGCGTCGGGAATTTGCCACGTGTCCCCGCAATTCTGTCCCAGAGATATCGCGGATCTGCATGCGCGCGTTGATTGCGCGGTTGCTGCAGATCCGGCGGCTGAGATTTCGTTGAGCCAGAGTATAAAAGTAGGCCGGGAGGGAGATAGGAAAAACATATCCATTTTCTGCTTTCCCGATTTACTCCTCCGCTTCCCGCCGATTTGCTGCCGCCCCTCACCGGAGATGACGAAGAGCGCCACTGTGAGAGCTGAGAGGGCGAAGAAGACCTCGCACGAGTCCTCCTCGAGCGCGGGCGCCCCAGCCGGCTTCATCCAGGGCGATTGGCTGGCCTCTCAGGTCACGGCCAGTCGGTTGGAGGACCTAGAGAGTCAGGGTCTCCTGGTCGCCGGAAGCTGGAGGCTGCCGGAGAAGGGGGGGTAGAGCCCGCGCCGCGCGGGAACGAGAGGGTGCTCCTCACCACTCACCTCGACAGAGGTTTTTCTTTGCCCCCGCATCCTTTCTTCCGTACTTTCTTGGATTTTTTCGGAGCTCAACTTCATCATCTTCCCCCCAATTCCATCACCTATCTGGCCGCTTTCGTTTCGCTCTGTGAGAACTTTCTTGGTTGCCACCCCCACTGGGGTTTGTTCAAACACTTATTCACGTGCCGAGTGATGAGTGTAAAGAAAACCAATCTGACGGAGGAGAAGACGAACGTAGTTCAGTTGTGCGGGGGCCTGGGTATTCGGATGAGAGGCAAAAGTAGTTTCCCATCTATGACTTTCCCAGACACTGTTAAGGGTTGGCAGACATCTTGGTTTTACTGCGAGGACATCCCAGTCTGAGAGGGTCAGTCGCGTCTCCCTCCATACTCGGCTGAGCGCATTCGGCGACTCCCCAAGCTGACTGTGTCCAAGGACGAGAAGGTAGATGTAGACATCCTTGTGTTTGCGCTGGTATCTCTAGTGAACCATGGGATCAACGGACTGGACCTGCTGGAGGTATTCTTCCAGAGAAGAATTCGGCCGTTGCAGGCCAGAGCCCACCCCATGTGGCTGTACTCGGGTCCGGATGACCTTACGCGTACGCACCCGGAGGAGCTTAGCGAGGAGGCCATGGCTAACAAGCTCAAGGCCATCACCCCAGTTCGGGATAACCCCAGGGGTACAAGGCGCGTGCCTCCGTACTCGGTGGAGAATCCGGCAAACGAGGTAAATTCCGAGTGCCATTACTGTTTTCGAATGATGCAGCTTTCAATTATCAAATCTTGATTGAAGTAACTTTTATTTTGATAGGCCTTCACTGGCATGGTGAGCTTGATACCCGCAGGCAACCACGCTCCTGCTGACGTGGCCAGTGACAACTAGCGTCACGACAACTCGGACGGAGAGGAGGAGTACGTGGATGACAGTGAAGACGGAGGGGACGAGAAGGAGTCGGAACCAGGGGACGAGGCGGAGTCTTCTCCTTCGGAGGAGGTGCTTCCTAAGCCCCGCAAGAGGATGCGCCAAGACCCTGGGGTCCGTGGAGGCAACGCAGGGGGGTCGAGCACCGCCAAGTCCTCTGTGGTCATCCCTCCCACTCGGACTTCAAAGCGCGGGTGTGCCGAGCTTGTTCCATCTCCAGAGAAGAGCACCAAACAGTCGAAGATCACTTCCAGCAAACCTCGAAAGGCGGTTCTGCCCAAGATCGAGATGAACGTGCCGGTGGATTCTGCGTAAGAACCTTCACTCTGTCTATCGTTCCAAGTGATTGACCGAATGCGATAACATTCCGAGTGATTCTTCTGCAGGGTTGATACGTCGACTGCTTCACTAGAGAAGGACAAGGCCGAGGTCGACGCCGCAACTTCAAAAGGTAACTCCGGATCCTGATCGTATTTGATCTTCGAACACCTCATTTCCTTTTTGAACTTATTTCCCAATGGCTTTCGAATACTCGCAGAGCCACGCGAAGTGATTGAGATCGACGTGGACGACCGGGTCGCACCACCGAATCCCATCTCCAGCGTGGATGTTGTGATGCGGGACGTCTCGCCTTTCCAAGTGCCAGCACCAGCTCAGGGAACCTCTTTGGGAACTAGATCAGCACTCGGAATGCCCCTAACCATCCCACCTGCAACCAGCGCCATCGGACTGCAGCGCGTCCCGGAGGACCAAGTGGGAGCAAGTAAGGAGGCTCTGATCCAACTGAGACTGATGAACGACAAGCTGTAGGAGGCATGCGACGCCGGCGAGGCTTTGGAGAAGAATATCCGAGTAAGTACTCTTGTAAGTACCTTCTTTAGACAAAGTTTTTGCGCGTTGTAGATGTTTTTGATGTTCCGAGTGGGTTTGCGTTAGGAGCACACCCACTGGGTGTGGTCTTCGAGACTTCCGAACGTTATTCGTAGGAGATCTTGTAGTCCAATCTGAATGATGACATACTTGTCGAAGAGGATGCGGTGATGGTCCATGGACTAGAGCCTCTCGACGTTGACCATCGGGGTGTAAAACTTGTAGTTCTCCGGTGGGGGCGCGCTGAGCGCACCCACTGGGTGTAGTCCCCGAGGCTGCCGTCGACTGAAGCAGTCGGCGACAGTCTCAAAATCCGAATGTAGTTCAATCCGAATGATGAGGTACTTGTCGAAGAGGATGCTGTGATGGTCCATGGACCAGAGCTTCTCGATGCTGACCGTTAGGGTGTAGGACCCATAGTTTTCCAGTGGGAGCGCGCTGAGCGCACCCACTGGGTGTAGTCCCCGAGGCTGCCGTCGACTGAAGCAGTCGGCGACAGTCTCAAAATCCGAATGTAGTTAGATCTGAATGATGAGATACTTGTCGAAGAGGATGCGGTGATGGTTCATGGACCAGAGCCTCTCGACGTTGACCGTCGGGGTGTAGAACCTGTAGTTCTCCAGTGGGGGCGTGCTGAGCGCACCCACTGGGTGTAGTCCCCGAGGCTGCCGTCGACTGAAGCAGCCGGCGACAGTCTCAAAATCCGAATGCTATTTGTCTTGATGTTTGACTGTTATCACTGATGTTTCCTTGTTTCTTGTCGACAGGGCGTGTGTGAGCTCGGGACTCGTTATAATGCCCTTGAGAAGGAAGTACAGGAGCTGCGTCGCAGTCTGCAGACTGAGAAGACCAAGAGTACGCGTCTGGAACAAGAAAAGCGATCACTCGGAGGTAATCGAATCTTGACTGGGTACTTTTGGACTTGAACCTTTTTCCCTGTCCGACTGAAAGTACTTCATCAGATGTACGTAGTGAGAACCTTCAACTTACTAAGAGGCTCCGGGCTTTTATTTCTATAGAGACCATGAAGGAGGCTTTGGAGAAGAAGGACCGCGAACTGGCAACCGCTCAGAAGGAGGCCAGTCGGAAGGCAAAGGAAGCTGAAGACAAGCTGAAATCCTTTGAGAAGTTGGAGGAAGAGAAGAAGGCTCTGGAGGAAGTTGCTAGGAGGAGCACTGCGGAGGCGGTCGAGGCTGAGGCAAAATTGAAGCAAGTCGAGTTGAAGAGGCAGGAGCTGGAGAAGCTCATCGAGGACCACTGCAACGAAATGAATGACAAGCTCAAAGGTACGCATCAGGCATGACCAAGTTCCGAATCATTTCATCCCAACTCTTCTCCCCCCTTAACTTCCTTTTCCCGAATGATCGCCGGATCTATGCTGGGACACCGAGGAGGAAACCTCCAAAATCGAGAAGGAGCTAGATCCGAGTGCGGGTCTTCTTCGTAACAGCTCGGCTCTTGCACTGCTTTGACTCGACGAGCGCACTTCGGAGGCGGCTATCTTCCTCAACCATTTACGCAAAGCGGCCAAGGAGATCGACAAGGAAGTCGCCCCTGACGAGGAGCCCCCGAGTGACTTGGACGCCCTCATCAACCATCTGCGGGACATTCCGCACCGAGTGCAGTTGTGGAAGAAATCTGCGGCCCGCGTTGGGGCAGACATTGCACTCTCCCTTGTCCCTGTGCATTGCAAGGGCGTAGACGAGGAGAAGCTGAAGGCGCTGGAGGTCGTCAACCGAAAGAACGCCAAGATCGAAGACTTTATGGAGACCTTCCTGCCGGCGGCCACCCGGATTGCGGAGGTCATCGACCTCGACAACTTCACCGACGTAGCAATCCCCGACAGCAGCCGAGTGAATCTTGGATAAAAAACTTTTAAGCCATATTTGCCTCGGTATGCCGAGTGATTTCTGTATCCGTACATTTGCCGCGCCTTCGCGGCTACAACTATCTGCACTTTTGCTTTGAACTGCTTGACATTCGAATGCCTTTATTTGACCGTCTGAACGTTCGTCTTGATTTTAAACTTAGGCGAAATCATGTTAGCTGCTAAATCCCCGAGTGTGGATGATGTCCTCACTCGGATTGGTTTGTAACTTAGGCGAAGTCGGGTTCGCAGCTAAGCCCCCGAGTGTGGACGATGTCCTCACTCGGAGTAGTTTTTAACTTAGGCGAAATCTGGTTCGCAGCTAAGCCCCCGAGTGTGGACGATGTCCTCACTCGGAGTAGTTTTTAACTTTAGGCGAAATCAGGTTCGCAGCTAAGCCCCCGAGTGTGGACGATGTCCTCACTCAGAGTGGTTTTTAACTTAGGCGAAATCAGGTTCGCAGCTAAGCCCCCGAGTGTGGACGATGTCCTCACTCGGAGTAGTTTTTAACTTAGGCGAAATCAGGTTCGCGGCTAAGACCCCGAGTGTGGACGATGTCCTCACTCGGAGTAGTTTTCAACTTAGGCGAAATCAGGTTCGCGGCTAAGCCTCCGAGTGTGGACGATGTCTTCACTCGGAGTAGTTTTTAACTTAGGCGAAATCAGGTTCGCAGCTAAGCCCCCGAGTGTGGATGATGTCCTCACTCAGAGTAGTTTTTAACTTAGGCGAAATCAGGTTCGTAGCTAAGGCCCCGAGTGTGGACGATGTCCTCACTCGGAGTAGTTTTTAACTTAGGCGAAATCAGGTTCGCAGCTAAGCCCCCGAGTGTGGACGATGTCCTCACTCGGAGTAGTTTTTAACTTAGGCAAAATCAGGTTCGCAGCTAAGCCCCCTGAGTGTGGACGATGTCCTCACTCGGAGTAGTTTTTAACTTAGGCGAAATCAGGTTCGCAGCTAAGCCCCCGAGTGTGGACGATGTCCTCGCTCGGAGTAGTTTTTAACTTAGGCGAAATCAGGTTCGTAGCTAAGCCCCCCGAGTGTGGACAATGTCCTCACTCGGAGTAGTTTTTAACTTAGGCGAAATCAGGTTCGCAGCTAAGTTTTATTCACGCACCCACTGGGGGTGAGGAAAATAAACAAAATTGAGAAAGTTTCGACAAGGAGTAAAGAAAGTAAAGACTTTTATTTATCGAATTCACTCGGAAGCTCATTATAGGAATGACAGAGTGTTTTTAAACAAAGTGTAGAACTTGCGGAGCAGATCCGTGTTCCATGCTCGGGGCTCTTCCGCATCGGTTTCAAAATTGTACAACAGATAAGCTCCATTGTTCAGGACTTTGGAGATTGCGTAATGCCCTTGCCACGGAGGCGCTAACTTGTGAGGCTTCTGCTGATCCAATCGGAGAACAAGATCACCTTCTTGAAAAGCGTGCCTTCTGACTTGGCTGTCGTAAAGGCGCCTCAAGTCTTGCTGATACAGCGTCGACCTGATCAAGGCTAACTCTCTCTCTTCCTCTAAGAGGTCCAGACCGTCCTGGCGTGCCACTTCTGCTTCATCTTCATTGTAAAGTTCCACTCGGGGAGCGTTGTGACGAACGTCACTCGGCAGAACCGCCTCAGACCCGTATACCATACAGAAAGGAGTGCACTTGCTCAAACGATTCAGAGTCGTCCGAATGCCCCAGAGGACAGACGGTAGTTCTTCAACCCAAGCGCCAGCAGCAATTTTCAGATCCCTCGTCAATCGGGGCTTCAATCCTTGAAGAATCATCCCGTTTGCTCGTTCTGCTTGCCCGTTCGACTGCGAGTGAGCTACAGAGGTGTAATTAACCCGAGTGCCTTGAGTATAGCAAAACTCACGGAATTCATCTGAATCAAAATTCTTCCCGTTGTCAGTGATGATATCATGGGGCACTCTGAATCTAAATATAATCTGCCGAATGAAACTGACAGCAGTACCTGCATCCAAACTTTTGATGGGCTATGCTTCGACCCACTTGGTGAACTTATCCACAGCAACCAACAGATGGGTAAACCCACTCGACCCTGTACGCAGGGGGCCGACCATGTCGAGGCCCCACACAGCAAATGGCCAGGTGAGCGGGATGGTCTTGAGTGCAGATGCAGGCTTGTGTGTCTGATTCTTGAAAAACTGACATCCAACACAGAGGTCAACCATGTCTTTAGCAGCTGCATTGGCTCGGGGCCAATAAAACCCTGCACGAAATGCCTTTGCGGCCAACGTCCGAGAGGACGCGTGATGACCACATGTTCCCGAATGAATTTCATGCAAAATCTACAGCCCTTCCTCTGGGGATATGCATTTTTATGCCACGCCTATAGTGCTTTTCTTGTATAGCTGTTCTCCCATCACCTCAAAGGATTTGGATCGTCGGACGATCTGTCTGGCTTCTTCTTCATCTTCAGGGAGCTCTTGCTGGAGCAAGTAAGCTAAGTAAGGTTGGGTCCACTCGGGAGTGATCACCAACATCTCTTGAAGGAGATCCACTACGGCCGGAATGTCAACTTCAGTCGGGTCAGAGGGTCCGACTGCCTACAGGGGCTCTTTAGTAAAAGGGTCTTCTTTGACTGAAGGAGAGTGCAGGTGCTCAATGAATATGCCCTTCGGGACAACCCGCCGTGTAGAGCCAATTTTAGCCAAGTCATCGGCGGCCTGGTTCTTTGCTCGGGGTATATGATGCAGTTCTAAGCCTTCAAAGTTCTTTTCCAACTTCCGGACTGCATTACAGTACCCAATCATGGCCGGACTCCGGATATCCCATTCCTTCATCACCTGATTGACCACGAGGTCCGAGTCACCGAATATCATCAAGCGTCGGATACCGAGCGAGATAGCCATTCGGAGCCCATAAAGGAGGGCTTCGTACTCGGCCTCATTGTTAGACGAGTCGAAGTGAATTTGAAGGACGTAGCTCAGTCGGTCTCCTCCGGGGGAAACAAGAACTACGCCAGCCCCGGACCCTTGAAGCATCTTAGATCCATCAAAAAACATGGTCCAGTGTTCGGGAACACTCGGCGCGGGTTGTTCCTGCTATATCCACTCGGCCAAAAAATCCACAAGTGCTTGAGACTTGATTGCCTTCTTGGCTTCGAACTTGATCTCCAACGGTAGGAGCTCAATCGCCCATTTTGCCACTCGGCCTGTGGCGTCTCTGTTATGCAGGATCTCCGACAGGGGAACATCACTGATAACTGTTACCGAGTGCTCTTGGAAGTAATGAGCTACCTTCTTCATAGTGAGGTAGATGCCATAAACTAGCTTCTGATAGTGTGGATACCTTTGATTGGAAGGAGTCAAGACCTCCAAAATATAATAAACAGGCCTCTGCACTTTGAATGCTTTTCCCGATTCCTCGCGCTCCACAGTGAGGACAGTACTAACCACTTGGCTAGTAGTCGCGATGTACAAGAGCAAAGGCTCTCGGCTGCTCGGAGCAGCTAACACCGGCTAGGTGGAAAGCAAGGCCTTGAGCTAATCGAATGCGGCTTGCGCTTCAGGGGTCCATTCAAAGGTATCAGACTTCTTCATCAATCGGTAAAGAGGCAAGGCCTTTTCACCGAGTCGAGATATGAATCTACTCAGGGCTGCAAGGCATCCCGTGAGCTTCTGGACGTCATGCAGACGGACAGGTTTCTTCATTCGGACGATGACGCCGATCTTGTCCGGATTAGCATCAATTCCTCGCTCGGAAATGAGAAAACCGAGTAGCTTACTCGAGGGCACTCCGAATGTGCATTTTGCAGGATTGAGTTTTATTTGAAAACGACGGAGGTTGACGAAGGTTTCAGCAAGGTCAGCGAGGAGGTCGGAACCTTTCCTGGACTTGACCACGATGTCATCCATGTAAGCCTCTACATTCCGACTGATTTGCTCTTGCAAACACTTCTAAATCATGCGCATAAAAGTTGCCCCAGCATTCTTGAGGCCGAATGGCATAGTGATGTAGCAGAAACACCCAAATGGGGTGATGAAAGCTGTTTTTATTTCATCTGGTCCATACATTCGGATCTGATGGTACCCGGAGTACGCATCTAAGAATGACAGGCGTTCACATCCGGCGGTGGAATCTACTATTTGATCTATGCGGGGAAGGGGAAAATGATCTTTCGGGCAGGCCCGATTAAGGTGCTTGAAGTCGATGCACATCCGGAGGGACTTGTCCTTCTTGGGCACCAACACTGGGTTGGCCAGCCACTCGGAATGGAAGACTTCGCGAATGAATTCAACAGCTAGGAGCCGAGCGATCTCTTCACCAATCGCCTTGCGCTTCTCTACGGAGGATCGGCACAAGTTCTCCTTGACTGGTTTGACTTTAGGATCCAGTCGGAGTCGGTGCTCAGCCAGTCCCCTGGGAACCCCCGGCATGTCAGACGGCTTCCATGCGAAGATATCCCAGTTCTCACGGAGGAACTGGATGAGCTCGGCTTCCTATTTTTCACCGAGTGTCGTCGAGATGTTGGTCGGAGCCGCACTCGGATCGGTGGGATGAACGTGAACCTGCTTAGTTTCGCCGGCCGACTGGAAAGCTGATTCCGTCGCCGGTCGCTTGGACTTTAGAAAGTCTGCGGTGTCCACTGCCTTCTTGTACCCGTCGAGTTTGACAGCGAGTACTTGCTCATTTGCAATTTTAGAGCCCTGCTGGAGGCACTCTTCAGCAACCTTCCGATCGCTGGTAACCGTGATCACACCATTCGGTCCTGGCATCTTAAGCTTAAGATACACGTAACATGGTCGGGCCATGAAATGCGCGTAGGCAGGCCTACCCAGGATAGCATGATACGCACTCCGAAAATCAACCACTTCGAACGTCAGGCGTTCCTTTCGGAAGTTCTTCTCTCCGCCAAAGACGACATCCAAAGCGATCTGACCGAGTGACTCGGCTTTCTTTCCAGGGATGACCCCATGGAAATGCATGTTAATCTTACTCAGGCGGGACATCGGAATGCCCATTGCGCTGAGTGTATCCGCGTAAATTGTGTTCAGCCCGATGCCGCCGTCCATCAAGACTTTGCGCAGTCGGACTCCATTGATAGCCGGATCGACAACCAGCGCCTACCTCCCTGGGGTGGCTGTGTGGGCTGGGTGATCGGACTGATCGAAAGTAACAGGAGTTTTCGTCCAATTGAGGTACTTGACGGCAGTCGGAGCCACCAAGTTCACCTCCCGATTGATGACCTTCAATCGGCTCTTGCTTTCGACATCTGCGAAGATCATGTTCAGGACCTTATGGACGTGAGGGTACTCGAAATCGCGCTCGCCTTCTTTGTCGTCGTCCTTCTCAGTAGAGGCCTCTTTACCCATCTCATGCTTGAGCATTCGTCACTCCCGAGTGGTGTGCTTTGGGTAAATGAGGTTGCCCTCATCATACTGTGGATAGCGCAGGGCTGATCCAGCACTTCAGAATTGTACTCGGGCTTCTTTTTGTTAGCCCAATCTTTCTTCTTATTCTTTTTGGGCTTCGGCTTCCCCTGACCAGGAACCGCAGCCACTTCTGCCTTTCCCGGAGGATCGGCTTTCCGCTTCTGCTTCTTGCCTACGTTCCCCGCCGATTGAGGGGCATTGCCAGCTCGCCCTTTGCCGCTACGGAGGCGGTCTTCCTCTTCGCCATTGGCGTATTTGTTAGCAATCTCCATGGCCCGACTGAGAGACAGATCTCCCGATCGGCCAAACTTTAGGATGAGCTCCCTGTATCGAGTGACTGCCTTGAAAGCGCAGACGGCCTGGTGCTCGGTGACATTCTCGACCGTGTTGTGCAGAGTGGTCCATCGTTGTATGTACTCCGGAGAGTTTCATTGCTCTTCTGGACACAATGCTGCAACTCTGTCAATCCACCCGGACGCTTGTAAGTGCCCTCAAATGTCTTGATGAACACCTGCGCCAGATCCTCCCAGCAATAGATGCTGCTAGAAGGTAACTGGTTCAACCATGCCCGAGCAGATCCTTCCAGCATGAGGGGAAGATGCTTCATTGCCACGAAGTCATCACCACCCCCAATCTGAACTGCCACTCGGTAATCTTTGAGCCAGGTTTCAGGCTTGGATTCACCGTTAAACTTCCCGATCCCCGTCGCCAACCTGTAGTTGGGGGGAATCTCGGCCTCTCGGATATATCTGCAAAAACACTCGAGACCTGACGTCCCCCATCCGCTCACTCGGTCCCTGAGCACTCGGCTTTTATCCACCAATCTCTGAGTGATGGTAGACCTGGCATTGAGCAACGGGGGGCATCGTCCTGCTTCCTCATAACCTCTGGGGCGAGGGGGAGTCCGATTGCGGTCTTCTCTGTGAGGTCGACTGTCATCATAGGGGCGCTTGCCATGTGAACCACCCCTCGGAGGGGGCGTCCGACTGATGTCACGGTCGTCGCGCCAATGCCCTCCGTGCTGGCCTCTCGACGGAGGAGGAGAGTATCGGTGTAACGCCCAGGATGCGATCATATCCTTATTTTGGCACGATGGCCTCGATAGGGATAGAAGCGCATCTCGTCGTTTCGCAAGAATGGATATCATTACAAGTACATGTAAAGAAGAGATGAGTATATGGAATTGGCTTACACTCGCCACAAGCTACATCAATACAACAACATATACAGTCATCATACAGAAGAGCAGGGTCCGACTACGGACGAAATCAAACGTAAAATGACATCCATCCTTGCTATCCCAGGCTGCCGGCCTGGAACCCATCCTATGATCGATGAAGAAGAAGAAGAAGAACTCCAAATCAAACAAGCATCGCGCGCACGTCAAATCATCGCATTACATGTACCTGCAACTGTTGTTGTAGTAATCTGTGAGCCACAGGGACTCAGCAATCTCATTTCCAAGGGTATCAAGACTATTAAAGCTTAATGGATGAGGTATGGTTAAGTGGTGAGGCTGCAGCAAGCACTAAGCATTTATTTGAGTGGCTAACTTACGAGTACAAGAATAAGGGGGATGATCGTCGCATAAACGGTCGTGAACTAGTAATGATCTCTAAGAGATCCTGAACACCTACTTACGAACAAACATAACCCCACCGTGTTCTCTCTCGATTCAGAAATCACGAGAAGAGACAGTCACGGTTACGTACACGGTTGGTGTATTTTATTTGAGTTTACTTCAAGTTTGCTATGACCGGGTGTTAAACAAAGTTTCCAAGTTGCCACGTAACCGCGGGCACGGCTTTCCGAAAGATTTAACCCTGCAGGGGTGCTCCAACTCATCCATCACAAACTAACCACACGCCGCGGGAATAACCTCGACCACGAAACCCGTGATCTCCTTGGAAATTCCATAGGAAAATCTCAACCCCGAGATAGCCCGAAGTGTCCTCGAAATCCCGCGCACAAAACGTTCGAGAAAGATGAAACAAATCCAGCAAGGCCTCCCGACGTGTCGACGATCCCAATAGGAGCCGCATATCTCGTTCTCAGGACACGGCTGACAAGCGACGCGTACAGTGGCCTGATAGAAATCACCCGAGTTGCCCCGGGGTGGCCCCGCACAGTGCTATGTTTTGGACCAGCACCAGCAGCACTGGGCCCCTTGTATTAGGTTGAATAACGAACCTCGCGTAGCGCTAACTCCCTATGCGTCAAATTAATTATCAGAATTATTATGTTGGGCAAATATAGTACCAAAGTTGGGCCTTGCCAGACAAGCTTTATCCTAAAACGAAAATCAAGGGGGTCCCCATAACAACCCCGAGCATGTTAGGAGCGTTCAATATGGAACATAACACCGGTTCACAAGTAACTAGGGCGGCAAGAGTGGAACAAAGCACCGAGCAAAAGGCCAAGCCTTCCACCCTTTACCAAGTATATATGTGCATTAAATTAAATAGCAATAATATTGTGATATAACAAAAGGATATCCATGTTGACACATGGAACAACTTGCACCTGCAACTAGCAACGCTATAAGAAGGGCTGAGCAAGCGGTAACATAGCCAAACAATGGTTTGTTGGGATGTGGAGGGGGGTTAGAGGCTTATCATGGCATTTTGGGAGGCTTGACAAACAAGTGGTAGGTAGCGAGACAAGTGATAGAAACGAGACAACTAGCATGGCAATGATAGTAGTGGTATCCAGGGAAATGGTCATCTTGCCTGAGATCCCGCTTAGAAGAAGAACGAATCCGTGAAGTAGACGAACGGGCATAGTCGAACGAATCCTCACACTCCGAATCGGTTTCGGAACTCTATCGAGAAGAAGCAATCCGGAAACAAACAAATGACATTCTAAACACCACAACATATACATGACATTATGCAAACAAGTATGATGCATGTCCGGATTAAATAGGCATGTCATGGCAAGATGCAACAATCAAACACTACAAATTAAGTGAAGTTCAATATGCAACGAGTTGCATATTGACGAAACTTCACGTTCAAATCATTTAGTTCACTCTCGTTTAGGTACTCATCAATATTAAATGTTGTTTAACATGGGTGGTCATGGCCTAAGGTGAAGATGGAATTAGAGCGATTTTAAATGGAGAAGGAGAACATACATACAACAAAATAATAACTCTTCATATTATGAGAAATGTGATTAATGTTGTTTAACTAAACAATCATTTTAAATGTTGTTTATCATGGCAAGAGTTGAAGGATGAACAACTACATCATCTAGGCTTTTTAAATGAGGCCGGAAGAAACATATAGCACTTTCGAAACGACCTCATATGCAATTCTTAAGTTTGGTACAGATCTTCCTATCACACA
Organism: Elymus sibiricus; assembly: GCA_039707655.1. Taxonomy (NCBI): domain Eukaryota; kingdom Viridiplantae; phylum Streptophyta; class Magnoliopsida; order Poales; family Poaceae; genus Elymus; species Elymus sibiricus. The sequence continues at coordinate 490,180,555 of CM077665.1, forward strand.
TTTTATATTTATTAAACATCAAAATAAAGTGTACCATGAGATTCTACGCGTTTTTCTCGTCAAGTTTCATATGTGGGTCATTTTTAACGGATCTACGGTTATTTAGTTATGAAAAAAATCACCTTGGCATGGCATATATGCAAATTAATGCAAACCGAAAGTTTAAACATTTTTAACAGGTGTGAAAGTTGGATATTATTAATCTACACAAAATTCTGAACATCTTTCATATATAAAACATTTTAATCCGACGGACGGCTATTAAGTTATTATATGCATGAAGTTCGGGTACTTTTCTGCAAATCTGCCAAGTCTGTGGATAATTACGAAATTCACAGCAGAAAAAAAATAGCACTACGGGCCGAATCTGAGACGGTCCAACAGTGGCACATGGCGCTACATACAATACAGCGCACGTGGGCAGGAGATAGCAGGGGTGGTCTGGGCCTCACCTAAGTGGCCATGGGCCGGCGGATCTAGGGGGCTGGGCCTTGGCGTCCTGGGTCGCTGCTGCTGGGCCGGCGGTTGTTGCGGCCCACAGGGCGGATGCGTGGCGAGCGAGGCACTGGCGGACGAGCGGGCGTCGTCTCCGTCCCTGCTCCCGTGCTCGAGAAGGAAGCGAGCGGCGGCGCGGTCAACGCGGCACGACGGAGCGGCGAGGGGCGATGGTGGGGCTTGAGGCGGTCGGGAACGGGCAGATCGGAGGCGGGGCGACCGGATCCGGTGGTGGCGCGACGAACAGCGGCGGCCGGAGCTTGGGGCGGCGGCATCCATGGCGAATCTGAGAAGGAAATGGAAGAGGGAGAGATTAGAGGAGGGAGAGAGGCGGAGCGGCAAGGACGGCGAGGCGCCGGTGGGGGGACGATCTTCCCGGCGACGGCTCGGGCTCCTCCTTTGGTCTCCGGCGAGCTAGCGGCGGCGAGGTCCGCGGGGAAGCAGCGGCAGATCGGGGTCGGCCGCTGGAGGGGCTCCTCCCCTCGATCTAGATCGGGTGCGAGGACAGCGGGACTCGCGGCGGCGGGCTTGGGGCCCGGGAGGGCCGGCTGCGGGCCGCGACGGGCCACGGTGGCTGGAGGCGCTGTGGAGGGCGACAAGTGGCGGCTAGGGTTTGGGGTGGCGCGGATTTCGAGGTGGAGGGTTGGTTGTCCAAATCTGGCAAGGGGGAAGCTGCCTTATATAGTAGGGAGGGCTAGGTTTAGGGGCTTTTGTCCGTTTTCGGACCGTCGGATCTCGATCGGGCGGTCCGGAAGCGGAGGGGGGCTAAGCTGGGCTAGGTGGGTTGTGCAGAGGTGGTGGGCTGAGATGAGAGGGAGAATGGTGGCCCGTGACACGAGTTTTGAAAACACCGAAAACGTCCGCTAATTAACAGCTGACGGCGACGCTACAGTTGAACGTTGGGGTATCAAACGACCTCTGATTGTGACGAAATTTGGCAGGCGGTCTACCTACAATATATTAAGGCCGCATGCCAACTTTCGACCGAATCCGAGAATATTTTTCGCGCGCTTTTAAAAACGTTTTTTTTAAACGATGTCGCGGGCGTGTGTGTGTGGTTGGTCTCAACACGGTCAACGACAAGAACGGAGAGAACCGGCGACTACGAACGGATGCGGTTTTGAAAAATGACGGCAACAGAGTGCCGATGCAATGCGGATGATGCGAATGATGCGATGATGAATGCGACAACCAAACGAATCACACGATGACAACGGAATAAAAGGGGAATCTTCTGAAGCGTCGGTCTCGGGCTGTTACAATCGGTGTTTCCCATAAGCATGTGGACTATGCGCAGACTGGACACTGTCAGCCCGAAAGGACTTGTTGTAAACACGCTGATTCGACTCAGACACTTCTGCATTCTGTCTCATCGCCGTCTTCAGCAGAGTCTGAATCTGCCGAATGCCTTCTCCAGCCGCAGAACCGGACGGCTGAATAGATTCTATCCGAGTGGTTGCAGCTAGGTTCTCTATAGGAGTGCGCATCACTGGGATCTTGGGCGGCTTATCACTCGGGATCGGCCGCCGCCTGGCGTAACTGGAGCTTGGTTGCTCTCTTGCTGCACGTTCGTTGAGTGCTCGCTGGAGCCTCTCTAAACGCTCACGCTCAGCCAAGGTAGCCTGGCGTGTGGCCTCCAAGGCTATCTCCTCGGGTGACGTTCCCATGATAGGGATAAGAAGGACTTCGTCGTCCCTCCTTGTCCTCTCTTCCCGCTGCTCCCGAGAGAGAGGCTGGGGAAAATAACCATCGGAAGGACCGTCGCCGAGACGACCTCCGCCTCGATCACGAGAACCACCCATCGAGTACCCAGGGGCACCATGATCGGTGGAGTGTGCCATCAGTATCTCAGCAACGTTTCCACTGCTTTCACACTCGGATTCATCGGACAGCTCGTCACCAGATGTGGGAGACAAGCTGAGGGTAGGCTCATCGGAGTCGAGCACCGCGACCTGCTCGGAGGTAGGTTGCCGCGCTACGACATGCTTGAGCCACCCCTGCAACTATGAGCGCCTGGAACGCTTGCGGCGGACGGAGGTCGAACGGATCGACCCTGAGCCGTATGGCTCCGACAACTGTCACAGGAGAACCCCGTGCGCTGCTGCGCTGAAATGCACAGCCCCGCGGGCGGGGAACGCATCCGGGTCCAGCGGTGCGTCGTGCAGCCAGGCCGAACCATCAGCGATGAAGCGGAGGCTGCTGAAGAGGATCTCACCGCCGAGTGCCAGCATGATGGTCGGAAAAAAGAAAGGAATCTCCACTTGCGCCGGAGTTTGCTAGAACTGCCGCCCCATGGTGGGCGCCAACTGTCGTGGGAGTAATCCTGACAGTAGTACGGGGGGGTACGTATGAGTAGGGCGAAGCCTAGCTACGGAGCAAGTGTAACACTCGGAATTTACGAGTTCGGACCCCACTCGGAAGTGGTAAAAGTCCTACGTCTCGAGCCTGGGGGCTAAGTGTTGCTTGGTATGTGTTCTGATTATAGAGAGTTCGTAACCCCTCTTCTGGTGTCGAGGGGTGGCTTATATAGAGTGCGCCACCGCCAGTCGAGTGCCATTACGAGGGTCATTAATGCTAGTAAATGCCGGAGTTACTCGAAACTGCCGTGTTTACTACAAGCGTTACAGGTAACGCAACGTCTACAATATTCAATGCTAATTAAGTCCCTCGAACGTTGTAGCTCCCACGTCGCCTCTGCTTCTTCACATCCGGGTGTCAGAGTTAGGCCGAGTGGTTAATAACGTCCGAGTGACTTCCAAGGATCCGAGTGCATCTTGTACATCCGTCCGAGTGCTAAGGTAGTCCAGGAACTTCTGTGAACTTGTAGGACCCCAGGTGTGTCCTAGATAAGAGGTCTATGACCCTACCTAGGGTGGGTGACCTCGTCACTCGCCATCTCCCTCTCTCTCGCCTCCAGCGCCGACGCCGACGCCCAAAAACTCACCCAAAAACTCACCTGAGGCCATGGCGGAAAGGTTTCCCGGCGACGGAGCGGCGGCCAACGGCTTCGGCTGCCGGTGGCTGCACGAGTGGGAGGCACGCCTGCTGCAGGACGCGAACTACCCGACGCCACCCGACATGCGCGTACCGCGCGCATGGCGGCTGAGCGCCGACCGGCGGCGTCCGCGTGCCTCCGCCGCCCTCCGAAGCGGAACGCCCCGGCGAGATCGCGAGGATTCGAGTCTCCTTGCCGGAGTACGTGCGCGAGCAGCCACGCTACGCGCCCGACAACCACGCGCTCTGGACGGCGTACTTTCAGCGCCGCCACATCGACCAACGGCGCCCCGGCGCCGAGGGGGCGCCACAACTCCGACGGCCGTCGACAATGGTGGGGCGCCCCCGAGCGCACTCTCCACGCCGTCCTCGCCATGCCGTCGTCGCGAAGTACCCGGCGCCTTCCTTCTCTCGCCGCAGCGGGAGCTCGTGCATACCGAGGCGCATAGACCCGTCGTCCTCGTCGTCCTCTGGCTCCCGCTCCTTCGGTACGGCGACGCCACTCGTCGTCGTCAAGCCCGAGCCGCAGGAGACGCCGCTCCGCCGGCGCAGCCGTGACGGCAACCTCGTCATAGGAGAGGGCCAGCGCGCCCCTTCCCCTCCCCGCGGCCACATCCGCCTGGTCAAGCCGAGGAAGGAGCCGTTGGCCGTGGTGAAGCAGGAGCACGCGGAGATGGCCGCCGACCTCGAGAGCGGCCTCGCCTGGTCGCGCGCCGACTACGTCAAGGAAGAGATGGAGCGCCAGCGTCGTGCTCTTGAAGAAATCGTCGAGCGACGCCGCGAACGCGACGAGGGCGGCGTCATTGTCCTCTCCGACAGCGACAAGGAGGTCGCCGCGCCGAGCAACCGCAGCGGTGATTCAGGGCAGGGCTGCAGCAAGGAGGCCCTGACGGACGGGCCGCCGTGCGACGACGACGGCGACTACACCGTCTTCTACAACCTCCTCGGCATGAACTAGGCGTAGTTTTTGTAAGTTTTTTAACTATATTTTTTTAATTCGCCAAATATCAATGAAACCGCCTATATTTCGTCCAAATCGAATGAATTGTGTCGAGTTTGGGCGTCCAAATTTCGGCGCGTTGCGATTCGCGGCTGGGAATCGGATCGCCCCCACGCCGAAAATTACACCGATGACGCCCCAAGAGGCGCTATTTCCCCCCGAAAAACGCCCAGGGGGGCAAATGGCTGGAGATGCTCTTAGAAGCGTACTGAGAACTAACTCTGAAGACTAAAAACTGATAAGTGAGACTAAGAACTAAAGAAACTAACGAAGAATGAAACTAGAGTAAAATGCACTGAAGGTCCTAAAAGTATTTCAAGTGTGTCAAGTAGGTCCTAAAAGTTTGAAATCGTTCACCGCGGGTCCTATATGTGCATTTTACCCGTGACTTTTAGGACCTACTTGACACACTTCGAATACTTTTAGGACCCGCGGTGAATGACTTGCTCACATTTAGGACCCGTGGTGAACGGTTTTAAACTTTTAGGACCTACTTGACACACTTGGAATACTTTTAGGACCTCCGGTGTATTTTACTCATGAAACTAACTAACGAAACTGAAGAAAATGACACCTAGCTCTGAAACTACTTACAAAAATAAATACAGTATTAAAAACTGAAACAGGACTGAAAACCTATGAACACTAAGAAAATGATGCCACTCTCTGTTTAAAGACTAAAACCTAACTCATGACTTATACTCCATACATATATATAGGGCCTAATACGTATATAAAGATTGTGTTTGACCATTGGTAAAAAAAATATAAGATGTAAGATATAAAAATAATATCATTAATGTATATATGAATTGAGGGAGTACTAAACTGAAAAGTGGAAACTCATACTAAGAACTAAACCAAAGTATCAAAACTGATGACTGAGAATACCGAAGAAAGCTGGAAACAAACAAAGGATAAAACTTGAAGAAATAACACTGAAGAAAGAAGAAATAAAGAATGAACGAAAGATTGAGGAAAGAAAATAACTAACACTCTGATGATGGAACGCTAGTAACTGAAAGAAGAAGAAAGATCTCAAATTACGAATTATGAAGGATGTTGTGAAACTGAAGAAGATGAGAAGAGAAAAGCAATGATAAAATGATGGAAATGACTAAATCCTGAATAATGATGGACTGACAAAATGAACCTAGTATCTGAGTGAAACAATGAAAAGGCTGAACATACATCCCTTAGCTATGAATGATAAACAGAAATGTACGACCAAACAAAATAGAAAGCTTCTGACCGAGGAAACTGAATACTGACAGACAACTAATAAGAATTAAAAATGAGTAAGAATACCGATAAAGTGGAAACACTCACAAAAATGAAGAAGCCCCATGGAAAATGAAAATAAGAAGTGAACACTCACAAAAATGATTGATTAAATAAACTCTGTGTGCTAACTCAGAAAAACTAAGACCTGAAACCTGAAGATCAACAAACAGACAGAAAACTGAACCTTTGCCTGAACTATAAAACACATCAACACCCAACTCTACTTACATCACCAGCAAAAGAAGACTGACGCTAGCTAGCAACTTTAATTGGGACTATCTATTCGTCACAATGATTACTACTTCTCTGTTAAGTTTTGCTACATTAATGACTGAATATTACAGGTGAGTGGCAATGGGGATGATGACATCAAGCATCAGTACGTTGGAATCCAAGAGACTATTCATGCTGGTACAAGGCCTTCACTGAAAAATGAAAATCGAATGAAGACTCGTGTGCATGTATCCAAAAGAATAATATGTCGCTACAGATTAAAACAAACTATTATTTCTTTTGGACACATAGATGATCACCCATATGTGATTACTGACAACACTAAATAAAATGACAACTAACAATGGAAAATAATAAGAGACATAATCTGCAATTTTCATGCTTACTAGTACTAGTTACTCACATGTCTATTGAGTTTTTTGCTATATTAAAAAGACTGAATTTTACAGGTGCATAACAATGGGAATAAGATTTCTAGTATTAGCGCCTTGGAAGCCAAGAAACTCTCTTCATGCAGGTGAAAGGTCTTCCCTGAATAAATGACATTTGCATGTACACTTGTGTGCGTGTGTCCAAGACAAAAAATAAATCAGTAAAATAGCTTCTTCTTTTTTATACCTTACAAGTTAGCGCCAAAACTGACAGAATATTGATAAACTGCCGATCTTCTCTTGTGTTGCACTTATGTACACTGAAGTTTAACTGTTGTACGCCCAGTTCAATTTTTTATTTTGTTTTTGAAAATTGAAACGAAAAACAGCGCAGGCTAAGAAATGAAAATAACTTTGTGCAAACTTATGTGTCAGGGGCAGGAGCTGTGCTCATATTTTACTGACGTCGGTCAAACAAATGATGGGGCTGAAGCTCCGGTATCTTTACAGCGATCAGGGTCGACTCAAGTATTGGAAACCAACAACACGTCAACTGGCAAGCCAAGACTTAAGGTAGGGTGGAAAAGTTCAAATGGAAAAAGAGAAAAATGTGGAACTTAGACAGAAGGAGAAAATATACTCCCTCTGTCCCAAAATAAATGTCTCAAGTTTGTACTAACTTTAGTACAAAGTTGTACTAGAGTTGAGACACTTATTTTGGGACGGAGGGGGTATTTAAAAAAGTAATAATCACTACCAGTCACTATGTTCCTGAGTTCAAAACAAAACGAAAAACACAACACTATGAACCGTGAACAAAAACTACTGCATCCCGACGAGCTATCTAACTTCCCTGTAGTGGATTAGTGATGTTCAAACTGTAGTTTACAGCAGTTGAAAAACAGAAATATGGACCCACAAAAAAAACAGAAGTTATCTTAAGTTTACAACAATTACACTTCAGCTGAAAACTGTAGCCGTTGTCAGACACTGAACAAGGGGGCCCTTGGTGTTCGAGAGGCGTTGATCCTCCACAACTGGAGGGCAAACCCAGCCGCCGGTCTCTCCTGGTAGCTATAAATTTCTACAGGTATGTTCAGGGAGAACAAAATGTTGAGAGAACTCTGATTTTCACTGTTCAGATGACCCTGAAAATATGAGACTGCTCCAAAAAACTCAGGCCTGAGAAACAAATCGTGCACAGCCAAAAAAACATAATGAAGATATAATATGATAAAATCGGGAGCAGAACAAACACAGCCAAAAAAACATAACGAAGATATAATATGATAAATTCGGAAGCAGAACAAACATCCACCCACAGAGGACGCGGACGCACAACAAATTCAGGGGCGTTTCCGTTGAACTACTCAAAGCGCAAGGACCAAGCATGCGAACTGAACCACCCCCTGCGACAAAGGATCTATGACAAGCGACCATACAATAAACCACAGCAACTTGCAAAGGATTTCATACATGGTAGTAGAACAAACGAGACGAAAACCGCATATGGAGAAGCACACCACCTCACTTGAACCAATAATAATGCCATTATTTCTGGGCAAAAGCAAACGCCGCCTCTCCCAACCCTCACAAGGCTCAAAACATAACCATAATAACAAATCCTCCGCCTAAGAGACAGCATGTAAGATAATGGAAGGGAAACAGGATAGTTGATAGGTCGCCGTGGCAGAGTTCCCGTTGGTGCCGCTGCTCAGACTCAGGCTCAGGCCAGCCGCTAGTCGTGCTGGACACACTAGTACCGGTAGGCCGCAGGCTTGTAAGGACCCTCAACTGGGATGCTAATGTAGTCAGACTGGGACTTGGTGAGCTTGGTCAGCCTGGCGCCGAGCTTGCCCAAGTGGAGGGCCGCGACCTTCTCGTCGAGGTGCTTGGGGAGAACGTACACCTTCTTCTCGTACTTGCCGCTGGCCTTCTCGTTCCACAACTCAAGCTGGGCAATAACCTGAAACAAGCACAAAATTGGGTGTTAAATCATAGTTGTATCAGTTGTTACCTGATGGTTGGCAGGAGACTGCACATTGATAGTACCTGGTTAGTGAACGAGCAGGACATGACAAAGCTGGGGTGGCCAGTGGCACATCCCAGGTTCATCAGACGACCCTCAGCAAGAACAATGATGCCAGTTTTGGTCTCAGGGAAGACCCAACGGTCAGTCTGGGGCTTGATGGTGATGCGCTTGACACCAGGGTAGGTCTCAAGGCCGTTCATGTCGATCTCATTGTCAAAGTGACCAATGTTGCAGACAATGGCGTTGTTCTTCATCTTCCTCATGTGGTCAACCATGATGATGTCCTTGTTTCCGGTGGTGGTCACAAAGATGTCAGCCTCAGAGACAACATCCTCCAAGGTGAGGATCTGGATGCCCTCCATCAGGGCCTGAAGGGCGCAGATGGGGTCAATCTCTGTCACGATCACACGGGCACCAGCCTGCTTGAGTGCGGCGGCACAGCCCTTGCCAACATCACCATAACCGCAGACCACGGCGACCTTGCCGGCGATCATAACATCAGTGGCCCTCATGAGACCGTCAGGGAGCGAGTGACGGCAACCGTAAAGGTTGTCAAACTGTTGAGAAGAAACATAGATTAGTGTTTGCTATTTTAAAAGAACATAGATTAGTAGTTGTTAGCAAGGTGAAAATGTCACTGAATTCTACCTTAAGATTAAAACAGAACAAGAGTAGAATTTTAAAAAAGAAACTACACAGGACAAATCACATAATTCAGTGCATGGCATAGTAGTGCTTCATGCTCAAATGAGTGTACTGAAATAAATAAAAATTGGGAAGCAGGTTATTCTATATTTAGACCACCCTGGTCGTCAGATCCAGGAGACATGTGACTAAAGTTATCATTAGTTAGTTAGTCAACAACCAGCGTAACAAACAATTAACCCGAAGACAAAGATACAGATCCAGGTCTATTACTCCACCGCTACTTCACCATGAAGCAGCATCTAAACTAGGCAGCAACGAGATCTAAATATTAAAACATCAGATCTACAACATAAACATGTACTGCAACAATACTACTACGCTCAAACAAGTAGAAACTCGCTGACACAGAGCATCAGATCTGAAATGGAGAATGGGAACCAGGGAAGGAGGTATACCTTGCTCTTGGTGACGGAGTCGTTGACGTTGATGGCGGGGAAGAGGAGGGTGCCGGACTCCTGCATCTGGTAGAGCCTCTTGACGCCGGTGGTGGTCTCCTCGGAGACACCGACGAGCCTCTCCTTCATCTTGCGGTACTTGTGGGCGTCGGTCTTGAGCCCGTCGCGGATGATGGTGAGGACGATCTTGAACTCGGGGTTGTCGGTGGACTCCGGGTCGGGGACCTTGCCGGACTTCTCGAACTCCTCCTCGGCCTTGACGCCCTCGTGGATGAGCAGCGTGGCGTCGCCGCCGTCGTCGACGATGAGGTCGGGGCCGCCGCCGACGCCCCAGTCGAGGCACCGCTCGGTGCACCACCAGTACTCCTCGAGGGTCTCGCCCTTCCAGGCGAAGACGGCGGCCGAGTCGCGGGCGATGGCGGCGGCGGCGTGGTCCTGGGTGGAGAAGATGTTGCAGGAGCACCAGCGGACCTCGGCGCCGAGGGCGGTGAGGGTCTCGATGAGCACGGCGGTCTGGATGGTCATGTGGAGGGAGCCGGAGATCCGGGCGCCCTTGAAGGGCTGCGAGGGGCCGAACTCGGTGCGGCAGGCCATGAGGCCGGGCATCTCGACCTCGGCGAGCTCGAGCTCGAGGCGGCCGAAGTCGGCCTGGGAGAGGTCCTTGACCTTGTACTCCCGGCCCGACGAGGTCTTCTCCACGGAGAGCGCCATGGAGAGAGAAGGTTGGTGGATCGGATCTAGCGGAGGAGGAAGAAGGCTGATGGGAGGGAGGGAGGAGAGGAGGCGGCGATGGTAGAGGGCGGGGGTGAGGAGGGTTTTATGGGGAACGGGTCCGGTGGAAATGGACCAACTACATTCTGCAATTCCGCAAATTCCCCAATCCAGACCGTTCGATTGCGTATGAACGGTCGGAGGCGCGCCTCACCAAACCACCACGAGATTTGTCAGGAAAACCCTACCGGCTGAGATATATTTTTGCAAACTCACCATGTAGTATGTTGGATTTTATCTCCAGGTCCAGCCAGATATTATTAAATTTTGAAAGAGCCAGGGCTCAAATTAGACAACCGGCATTACAACAAAGTCCATGAGAAAAAGAAAATACAATTTCACACGTGTCGATGTCATCGATGAAGTTTCGTCATCGGTAGAACAAGAGAGTGATACCCTCTGAGATGTTTTTTTTTTTGCAGAATTCACCATGTGGTTGGTTCGGTTCTCTCCAGGGCCGACCAGATATTTATTATTCCTCAAGAAAAGTAAGGGCTCAAATTAGACAGCATGTGTAACGAGAGAGTCCTTGGGAACACAAACACAATCTATTTCTTAAAACTCTGTCATCATCTCCAGAACAAGAAAGTGAGCCAACGCATGTAAAAGTGACACAATAACGTTGATCCACGAGCCGCATGAGAAGTTGAAGTTGGGTCGAAGAGCACACCCATGTAACCCTTGTTGTCTCTGCCACCACGGAAGGGGGGTGGAGCATGATGACCGCCCTTGACCTGAGAACTGACGCCAACATCAAAATCACAATGCATCGTCGACCTCGTCATGTATACGAGACTAAAACAAGCACCCAAGGTTGTGGGGGTCGTGATTCTACCATATGTTCTTTTTAGAAAAAGGCATCAACCATACATTAAATAACCCCTGGGATCACAATATAATCAGTGTGGAGGATAGCTCTTAGTATGGGAGGAACATCGTGAATCGGTACTTGACCACCAAACTTCCTAGCATGTGCAGTCAGTTCATAAGCCATCTTATTCCTTTCTCTATTCACTACGTTGATTGAGACATCCTGGAATGTAGCCATCACAGCTCCCCTGATCCAAACTAACCTCTCTCGTTCTACGATTTTGGTTAGTGGGATTTACATCTCTATGATTCTGATAATTAAGATTCTACGATTTACGATCTTACTGTCACAACTTCATTCTGATTCAGAATCACGATTCTGATGATGATAATCCCCCTCTCGACCCCTCCCCGCATCGTGGAGCATGGTTAAATTTTTCGTTATAATTTAGCTTTATGGTGATGGTCACTCGAATAGTAGTAGTGGTGTTGTCTAAATAAAAGTCCTTCGACTCCTATCGTATCTCAATGGCGCTTTGTGGAGCGTTGCCAAGGAGTTTCTCAAAAACTTGACCATGTTGTTCTTCACGGGCGACAGGTTTTGTGTCTCTACTCTCTGTGTACGTGGCTTCATGTGTATCGACCACGACAACATCACCTTATTCAACAACCCGTTCTTCTAAACCTATGCGAGCAAGGTATGCGGCTTGGCTTAGCGATATCGACGCATCTGTCTGTCAAGATCGGGTGATGCCCCGCCTCGATATGCTTGACGCCATAAACCAGGTCCGATCCTCCACGAGTCTTTATAGGTACTTCACTAACTGATATTCTCGATCTTGTCCACGCCAACAAGAGGTATCAGCCGCAACAACGATGAGCTTGGATGTGTGATGTCTTCTTTTTTTTAGTGTCCATTTTGTGTTTGTGAGGTCAATTACATGGTTGTATGTATCCAATAATCTCTTGAGCTAATATATATTATTTGGTTGTGAGGTCGATTATATGGTTGTGTCAAATATTCTGTTGATATTTTTATAAAAAATACTCTCTTGTGTTGTGGGGGGGTTCTCAGCTAGCTCAAAGTGGACGAGAGGTACTAATCAAATCAATAGGCCAGGCCTTGCCAACATACTTGATGAGTGTTTTTAGACTACCAGCTGCTACGTGTGATGATATTACTAGTATGCTCAGAAACTATTGGTGGGGGGCAGCAAAAGGTAGGAGAAAAACACATTGGCGTGCATGGAAGGATTTAATTAAACCAAAGTCACATGGTGGAATGGGATTCAAAGATATGCGCATTTTCAACCAAGCTTTACTCGCGCGACAGGCGTGGCGTATCCTCACAGTCCCGGATAGTTTATGTGCACGTGTCCTAAAGGCACGCTATTTTCCAAATGGTGACATGCTTGATACTGTGTTCTCTGGAAGTGCTTCGGTGACTTGGCAAGCAATTGTGCACGGACTTGAATTGTTGAAAAAAGGAATTATTTGGCGGGTAGGAAACGGTTCATCCATTCGCATATGGCGCGATAAGTGGATTCAGCGAGGGGAACCAACCGTGCCAATCTCTCCCCAAGGAAGGTGTCGTCTTCGCCGCGTGGACCAGCTGTTGGATGAACAGGGCAATTGGAGATTGGATCTCCTTCAACGCTGGTTTATTCCTGCAGATATTGATGCTATTCTCAAGATTCGTACCTCACAAAGGCTCGGTGATGATGTTCTGGCATGGGCGATGGAGCGTTCTGGAGTCTTTACAGTTCGGAGTGCGTATCAGTTGGGCCTCAATGAGCATCTACGATCGTCTTCAGTCGCAGCGAGCAGGGCACCGGACGGACGAAGAGCCGTTTGGGCCTATCTATGGAGGTGCCCTACTCCTCCGAAGGTGCGTGTCTTTGCGTGGCGGCTGGCTACTAACTCCCTTCCTACTTGGGAAAATAAGCACCACCGAACTCTTGAAGTATCTGATGTTTGTCCCATTTGTACGACTGGGAGGGAGGATACACATCACGCCTTCTGCAAGTGCCCGAGAGCGGTCGTTTTGTGGCAAGCTATGGCGGAACATTGGAATATCCCGGACGTGCGTACTGTGACAGACGAGGGCCCGGAGTGGCTGCTTCCGGTGCTCGCGGATCTTTCAGATCATGATCGCATGTGCCTCCTTATGACTTTATGGAGGTGTTGGCATGTGCGGAATGAGATCGTGCACAACAAGAAGCCACCAGACGTTGAATCTTCCGTGCGCTTTCTTCTCAGTTATGTCAACACGCTTCAGAGCATTCAGCAACATCCAGAGATGGACCACGTCAAGGGCAAAGTGGTGGTCTTACCACATGGGAAGCAAGTGTTGCCATCTAAGGCTGAGCACAAACAACAACCGAGGCTTGCATGGTCTCCACCACCAGCCGGATGGACCAAGCTATCAGTTGATGGATCCTTTTGCGAGGCGGATGGCACGGCTGGAGCGGGAATGGTTTTGCGTGATGATATAGGAACCATCATTTTTTCAGCTTGTCGATCCTTGAGATCGTGTGCGGATGCGCTAGAGGCGGAGCTCTCAGCCTGTAGGGAGGGGATTGCATTTGCCTTGCAGTGGACTACACTGCCAATTGTTCTGGAGACCGACTGTCTCGAGGCGAAGAATCTGATTTCTCAAGGACACGCAGGCCGCTCGAGATACACCATGATGGTGGATACTATTTTGAGATCCCTACACGAGGGCAGAGAGGTGAAGATCACGCATGTGAAGCGTGATCAAAATGTTGTGAGTCATTTTTTAGCTAATTTTGGTAGATGTGAGAATCGCACTGCTCTGTGGATTCGATCGGGTTCGGGTGTTGTTTCAGAACTTTGTAAGGCGGACTGCCCATTGATTGAGTAATAAAAACACCCTATTTCCCCGCAAAAAAAAAAAAAAAGAAGATACTGATTGTGCATGCGTACGTAGGAGCAAAGAAATTTGCCCTGTGTACCACCTACCACTCTATACGAAATTAAATTGATAATGATTGTGCGTCGTGGAAGATGGGTGCCCTTCCCCAATCTGGATCGGTAGGTGCAACCGCACATGTGGTTGGTGAGGAGAGATCTGAGCTTTTTGGTTGGCCACAACACATTGACTGCAACAACCGTGAAGGCGACAGATACGGTAGGCGTCCACAGAAAATCCTGGTGTGGGCTGGGCACCCGACCCACCCCACCAGTCCACTCCGCACCAACCCCCCCAAAGCGCCACGTACCCCCTCTCTTTCGGCAGTACGCTAGGGTACCCATCATGCCAGCTAACGTAAATTAGGGTCGATCGTTGCCGGTGTCGACATGCTTTCTACGCATGATCTCATCGGTCTGCCCCTGCTCCATCGGTGAAAGGCAGTGTTCGGCGTAATTTTGTGCTCGTGGACCGGAAATATTTGGCCAGAGCATTTATCTGATCGGCCGGGCACCTTTTCTTGGTACAAAAGCTATATGGCGTGAAGACATATTTCTTCATCTACAGTTTTTTTTTTTTGAAAGGTCTTCTGAAACATGGCAAGTGACAATGTTTATTCAAAAACATTCGACATCCAGATCCCTATGTAACAGAACCCAAGGTCCAAAGACAACATGTTGTAACTGAGAGGTCATGTATGTTGCCATGCTGGGTCCCCGCAACAGAGTTAAATACTCAGAGGCAGCGCTGCTTCGCTGCCTTTCCCCGTGCAAACGGAAACGGTTCAGTACTAGTAGTACTACTCCTGCGCAGCAGGGGCGCACTAGGGATCCAGGCCGTGTAAAGCCACTGGTCACGACGGCATCTTCGATTAACTAATCCAAGTCGTGCCAACTAGGCTAGTGGAGTGCGTGATGGATCGATCGTGTGGTAATGTGGTTGGTGGGTTTGCATTAGTAGGCGACGATGTGTTTACGTGAGCGACTGGGATAGCACGGCCAACGTGTGGCTCTCGCCAGCGTGGTGGTTCTACGTTGCCATCAAGGTGCGCTCTCTACGAGCGTAGAAAATGGGGAGGCAGGCTGGAGAAAATCAGTACTGCTCCCTGGAAGTGGAATCTTGCCGGATGGTGACATCTTCGCGTGTGATGACTTAATTTGGTCATTGCCACCATGCCACCAAATGTTTGGTTAAGGTCGGTCTCGAACAAGCCATTTTTGACTGAGGGTTGGATATACACACATGATAGAGTCTCACCTTGATTGTTCATTTCGGGAATATAGGGAATATAATGTTCGGTGGATGTATACTTTCCCCATGATTGTCAAAACTTGTATGTTTCCCGCAAAAAAAGGGAAATAAATTCATATACAAGAAAATTAACTAGGTTCTAATTATCTCAAAAGTAGTTTGGTCACCGACATCCCTCTTGTACTAGCGCGGAACCCTAGCCGTTGTTGCTAGGTCGGTGGTCGGATTCATCTTCTTTGACAGTGGGTGTGGTGGTCTCGATGAAGGATCTCCCATTTGGGGGTTTGGGTTTGTATATGATGCCTCGAGGATGTGGCGGTAGATCTTGGTGATCACATGTGATCGTTCGAGCTAGAGTTAGTCATTCGGCTAGATCGATGCCACTAGCGCCAGCTCGTGGTCTTTCCTTGGTGCTTGTCAACATCCACGGATGCAACTATTCGGAGGTCATTATGCAAGTGGTAACCTTCAACTATTGGTTGGGGTAGTCGATTGGATTGGCTACACAGGTGTTGGCATTGTATCAGCACCGGTCTCGCCATCTCTTTGGTGCAAATTGACACTATCATATAATCATGGCAAAGATCCCGATAGTTTGACAACTATGGCTAGTAGTGACGATGACAGCTGTTTGGGTATGTGGTTGTTGGATCCTTTCCGATGTGCGGCTATCTAGCTTGATACATTTCTTCAAGTGTTGTGGATCCCCTCTTAGGCATAACCCTTCTCCGACAAAAAACATCATGTGCCTTGACTACTGCAATGGCTACCCTTCCACATTTCTTGTCGTGTGCAGCGGTACCTGACTCAATCTGTTGTTGCTCATGGTGAGGCAGGGCAGTGGACGAGGTACGACTAGAATTTTGTGGTTGTATCAAAACATTGTCGTTAAGTGAATGTGTGGATGGCGGCATGGGAGTTGTGGAGTAGTCACTTTGGTTAGCTTCCGTGCGAATATGTCGACATCATCACCTACTATGCAGGGTGAAAATTCTAAGTCTAGCACTGACTAGTTGGCCCTGATGATGATTAACACATTTCTATTACCTTTTCTTCTTGAAGGCGCCAATCTAGAGAATTGGAACTTGGTCCATAGGTGAAATTTTGCACTTTGCATATTATATTTTTGGCGAGTTTTTAATTCTTTTGGTTGTATCTCTATTTTTTTGCAAGGAATGTGCATCTTTAGTTGGTGTTGAGGCCGAAAGTAATTAACTATTTCTTTAACTAAATAAGAAAGTAATTCCACCATAGTTTATAGTTATACTACATAACAAAATTCCTTTAAAAGTTAAATAGGGATACAACCCTACGAAAAATAGGCCAATCACAAACTTGTATGCCCTGCTTAATATGAACCTCAACGTATAGTATACGGTCGCTTACTAGCTGACAATGTGTAACCCATCATCGCTTTAAAAACTGTGTAAATAAAACTTTATATGCCTTCGTATCCTTTTGGCCATTTGTATGGGACGATTCTTCGGATGAAGTTGTTTTCAGCAAAAGCAATATAACAAATAGAGGTGCACGCGGCACCTCGTGGATGGTCGCGTTTGAGAAAAGCTGCCGAGGCATTGCTCTCACTCTGGCCAAAGGCCATTGTTCGTTGCAGCATCCATAGTGGGATGACCCTTGTGTAACAAAAGTTCATGGTGTGATGGTGTCTAAGGCCAGCTCCAACGTACGACCCTAACCGGCCCGACGTAACCTTTTGTCCGGATTTCGTCCGTTTGGAGTGCCAAACGGATACGTCCGTTCGCTTGCGGTCGTGCGGCCGTCGGTACGCCCAACCGGCCCGACGTATCCCAAAGTGTCTGTGTTTTTTAATTAAATTTTAACCCCAAAATAACATAAATAAACGTTGCAAATAAAAAAACATAAATATAAACATTAAAACGTCCACACATCCACAGTAGCTAAGTTCAACACGATTCTTAATTAAACTAATAAAACTTAAAAGACATGAAATAAAGTAGATGGCCCATCGCTGGTGAGGCCCTCGTCGTCTTCAGGAGCCGCCGTCCTAGTCGTCGTCGCCGCCGATGAGGTCGACGTATGGAGGTGACTGCCAAAGGTGGGCTGGCGGCCCCTGCCAGACCGGAGGCGCTTGCGGCGCCTGCACCACCTCCTCCCGTGGCTCCTGCTCCGGTGACTGCGGTGGCATGGGTGACCATGAGCCGACACCCAGCGAGTCGGCCATCTCCGGTGCCGTGGACGACCAACTACAGTTGGGTGGCTCACAGCCGGGGCTCGGCGCGCGTGCACATTCATTTGGACGGCCGCCACGCGTTCCCGAGGCGGACAGGGAGCAAGCGTGTGCCCCTGCAAAAGTTAGGCCAGCCACAAGTTAGCATATGGCTAATATTAACCTCAACGTATGTATGATAGCGAAATGGTTTGCAAACAGACAATGTGTCACCCATGATCCCTTACGAAACGGTGAAAATAAAACTTTATATGCCTTCATGGCTTCATATCCTGTTGGAGTTTTGTATGGAGATGATTCTCCAGACCAAGGCGTTTTCAGCAAAAGAAAAGGAGTGATCTGTATGCGGCACCCCGTGGCCGATCGCGCTTGGGAAAAGCTGCCGACGCTTGCTACCGTCCATGTCGTGGGCTCTTGCAAATCTGACAAATGAATGAGCACCAACCGCCTGGGGCGAGTCACTGTTTGCTTTCAAGCAGATGTCGGGAAAGCAGCCAACGCAGCACAGCGTTTTCTAGGGCCCCGAAGCGATATTTCCTGTAGGTCTTGAGGATCTCGATGCGAGGTGACTGCTCACTCCATTGCTGTAAAAACAAGTACAACAAGGACGCGTTTTGTTATTGTGTACACCCCGATCAGGCCGGGAAAATTTTGGTGTGCGGTCGCATATAAATGCTAGCCCGCACGAAGCTTAAAGCACACCTCACTCAGACACGTTGGAAACGGTCGAATCCACAGTTTTCAGCGAGTCAGGCTAGGCCGAGCCAACTCTATCGCACATGAGTAGGCCACGTTGCACGAGGGGATGCGACGTGTATGCAACGTGTACTTTCCTTCTTCTTCTACCTTCAATAACCTTCTCCTCTAATCCTCTTTCTTTCGTCCCTTCTAATCTACACAACGGTGCTTCGTTTTGAGATAAACTTTACACGAAAAAGATGCACATCGATGTTAAGGTTCCATTTTTGCGATTAGTTTGAAGTTTCGTTGACCGTAAATGTTCAAGTTTGCGTTCATGTTCGGAGCTATTTTGGACAAACTTTGTCAAATTCGTTGCGTACAGTCGACCGTTCGAAATTTCATTTGACCGGCAGCTTCATCACGCAGTTCCACAAGAGATTCGTGTTGTAACTTTTCTGTTTCGACGATCCTACTGCACTGACGCCGCAATTACGTGCACACTGTATCTCTTCCGGATGGAGTGCAGTGGAGTGAGTTAGGGTTTCTTCCGGACAGGAGATTTTATGGGGTCGGGGTGGGCCAGCGGTGGGCCGGGCTGACGTGACGGACGCTCGGGCCACCTCATATCCGGCCTACATTTGGAACGAATATGAGGGGTGCCGGTCAGCCTGGGTGATTGAGGCCCATTTAGGGCGTCCGTCTGGATTGATTTTTTGTGACCTGACCAGACGGTCTGCCCGGACGTTTGAGACGAATGTAAGGCGCCCGACTATAGATGCTCTTAAGGAATATCGTTATGTCAGATCGTATGTTTATTTTGTAACAATATTGTGAAGCAACACACATCAGTTAGATTATCTTAGTCACTTCTCATGCACATCGGCACGAAAACACCACATCAAGTTTGCTGTCGATATCAGTCAAGTCGGATTTTCTAGTAAAAATGGTCTCACATACAGTACATTCTGATAGTTACATTGGAAACCCATTTGAGTTGTATTTCAATGGGGTTTGTGAGTGTAATAAAGTGAGATAAGGGCATCTTCAAAGCGGGCTCTCAAACCTTTATTATGTGTTAACACCGCAATGTTCGAATCACTTTGTCATTCGATGGGGATTTTTACATGTCTGTTTAGCAGTTCAGAGTACGGATTCCGGTATCCTAGCAACAAATGTTGAGAGGTTTGGCGGGAGTCCAAATATAAACTTGACCGACACAAAGCCTTCGTGTGGTCCTCTCCTATTTTCTCTCTCTTCACAAGCATGACTCACTCTCCTCTATCTGCTCCCAACCGGACACCACGCCACAATATCCCCCCACATGCATGATCCCGCTCTACTCTTTCTCCCACCAACCGGAATAATTTGTGAATAGCGATGGAAGGCTCTCTTTAGCATCATATTCGTGGACCATGTCAGGACATAAAAACAGACATTTGTGATGTCCATTTACGGGTCAGCATTGAAGATGCTCTAAAAAATATATTTTCGAACATTTTTTGTTATGAGCTTCTGGGACAGTCCAACCTCTCTTTACATCCAGTCTAGGTAACGGGTGCATTCTTGGTACTAGTTTTCCTCAAAATTGGTTGTGGTATCAAGGGAAGTAATTTTCGTAGTCAGGATATCACTAAAGAAATGTTATGTAGTGTTCATAAAACTGTCCGGCCTTATATGAAATATTTTTGTAGCTTGTGAGAAATTGTTATTCATTAAGAAAAACAACTATCACATTAGTTAGAAACAAGGAAATTGCAGTATTTCTTCATGATGAAAAGTCCCACAACACAACGAAACAAACCGTTACTTCGAGAATATTGCTACAAAGTTGTAAATTAAGAATAGGACCATCACATTGAAAGTCCTCTTCTCCTCCCAAGCTCAAATGAGCTCAGGATCAACAGTAGAATCCAAAAAAATGAATTCAAAACACTCTGAATTTTCTTGCGGCAAAAGTTTGAAAAACGTTTTGTGTGGTTGACAAATTCTAGAGTCTTTTTTTTGCCATGACTTCCACGAATGTCATTTCATGACAAATTTTTGCAAGTAAACAAAACATTTGTCGAAGTTTACCACAAAAAGAATTCATTATTTTATTTTTGAATTAATGTTTTGGTTTCACTGTTCATCAGAAAGTATTTGAGCTCGGGAGCAAATACTCCGGATCCACCATCACATCTCCTATTTTTAGGTCGTACAATAAGAAATAACTCACCACCGATATGAATAATAGTTACTGGTGGTATGAAAAAACAATATAATTAGATATAACTAGGAGCGAATAAAATGGAAGTAACAAAATATAAAGAAAATAAACGTCAATCCAGATTCGGATGAGCTATATGCACTCGTTTTGGATATTGACACTATATTGTAAATGTTAAGGACGTAAAGTACATCTTAACGAAATTTATTGTAGTAAATATATGTTATGATTCAAAAATTGCTTTCTGATCCTAGGCTCCAGTGAGCATTACTTCCTTGAAGAAAAAACGAAATAAATATTTGAGGTGTAAGAAATTCTGAAAGAATTGCATGTCTATATAAATGTGATCTATCTGTTTGTATATTTTCATGTAGTACATACCCTTATATAGAAAAAAAGAATCATTCTGTAAGTAAATATTAAAATGTTTAGATCACTATTTTAGTGATCTAAACGCTCTTATATTTCTTTACAGAGGGGTTACATATTAGAAAAGTACTCCCTCTCTAACTTTTTGTAAGACTTTTTTAGAGTCCATGGCAGTATAAAAAAAGGTAACAAATGGAGTAGCAAACTGTACATGCACCTTTTTTATCACTAATTTTTACAGTTACAAATATGTGCATTTGTCTTTTTCTGTGTATAGCTATATGGTCAAAATATCTCTTAATAAAACTGTACACATACGTAGATTTTTTTTATATACACACGTGGAATTATTTGTACTTCTGAAACTTATAGATACAAAATTTTCTTTTTCTTTTTAAATATTTTGCTCACTTGAGCCTGGACTCCAAAATCCAAATTCCTCTCTCGTACCGAAGTGCACATAAAGAAAATAGTAGCATTAAGTAAGCTGGCTCCAGGAATCTTTGGAGCAAAGCACGTCGTACACCGGTGAGTGATGACCCATACGGATCCACGAGCAAATCTCACCTACCACCAAACATAAGATGCAACATATCTTTCTTTTTTTAGCAACGGGAAAAATATTACAGAAACTTTCTCTATCAAGTCTCTTTCTGTTCACCAAACCCCAACAACCCTGAGTCATTCATTTGTTCGGAAATCTTTTACTATTCAAACTTTTGATTAGTGCCAAGCATGCAAGAAATGAATAATCCTTTAACTAATGCCAACACCCAAGAATTTTTTTAATTTAATGCCGCAATCAGTCCACTGAGTAATTCGCTGGCCATGTACGAAAGTCTCATCTTTCCCTAGGAAAAAAAAGTACTAGTGGAAGAACCCGGCCAGTAGTCATCAAAGGTGTGCAGATGTGCAGTCATGGACAGGATTTATCGACCGGTGCAAACTGCCCAAGACAAATTTTGGTCAAGGTGAAGGACTAGCAGTACAAAGCACAACGTCGACGAGGCTGTGTACAAAGATTGTATAGCTCAGAAACCTGCCAGATTAGAGCATCTCCAACCGTTTCCCCTACCCCCAGCGCGTCCGGCGAAGGCGCTTCGCGTTTCAGCCGGCGCTATTTTCGGCTTGAGAGGCTCAACTTCCCAGTCGCACCCCCCGAGTTTCGGCAACGGACGCACATAAAAATTCAAAGTTTTTTTTTTCACTGTCAAAAAACGACGCGAGTCGGCGATCATGCCACAGTTCGGCGTCCATCATGCCACAGGTCGGCGTCCATCATGCCACAGGCCGGCGATCGCCACCACAGTCCGGCGATCCAACATGCCAATAGTCCGGCGAACAAAAAGGCGGGAGACATACACATATGACTCAAATGGCAAGCTCGTCATCTCTCGCAGAGACGGGAGAGGTCGGCGTAGGCGTAGTGCTCGGCGGCGATGACGGGGGCGCATTCAGCGTCGGGGATGTCGCGGTTGTGGGACTTGGCGTCGGTGATGCCGCGGTCGGCGTTGGCGTAGGAGTGGCAGCGCTCGGCGTTGGCGTAGGCGTTGTCATGGCCGCCGGTCCCGGCATGAGGTTCAGGATGAGGTTGCGCTCCGCCAAGTACCACGCCTTCACCTGCGGGTCCATCATCGCCGTGTTCGCTCCCATGAGGAACGGAAGGTCGGTGTTGCGCTTCTTCGTGGCGACGTTGGTCCTGAGAAGGTCGAGCTTGGCGTCCTGTTTCGTCATCAGCGCCGACCACCTCGCCTCGGACTTCTCCTCCCTCAATGCGGAGTGGCTCTTGGCGTCGGCGATGCATTGCTCGATCGACGCCTGCAGCCTTTCGGCGGCGGGCACCGCGTCCCTGGCCTTCTTCGCCTTCTTGTTGCCATCAGGTCGCCCTTCGGCCGCCACCGAGACAGGCGCGTCCGGGTTGTACACGCCGACCTTGGCCTTGGCGAGGGCAAGCCGGACCTCCGCCCATTTCTCACACGACTCGATCCTGGTGAACACGTGGAGGAACTTGAAGTCGGCCTCGGGGACGCTGTCCTTGCGGAACAACTCGAACATCCAAACCATCTGCATTAACAGAAAAGTGTCGGCGTAGAGCACGGCGAAGATCGCGGACAGGACAGGCGAGCCATGGACGTACCCGCCGTTCGATGTTCGCGCCGCTCTCAGGGCAAGCCTGGACCTCTTCCTGGATACCATGCCACTTGTTGCACGCCGTTTGGATGCTCGCCCAATGGTTGGACATGGCCTTGTCGCCGCGCTCCATGTGTGTGCCGGCGAACTCGGGGTCGACCAACTTGCGTTCGTCGAACGCCGTCTTGATCCTTCCCCAGTATGTGTCGGCGTTTTTATTCGCGCCGGTGATCGGGTCCATGCTGACCAACTTCCATGCTTCGGCGAGGCACTCCTCTTCCTTCGTCGTCCACTTGATGCGGGGCTCGGCCGGCTTCCCTTTCGCCACCCGCGTCGTCTTCTTTCTCCCTTTGTGCCTCGCCGGCTCCGGCTCCGGCTCCGCCTCCGCCGGTTCTTCATGTTGGAAATATGCCCTAGAGGCAATAATAATTTAGTTATTATCATATTTCCTTGTTCATGATAATCGTTTATTATCCATGCTATAATTGTATTGATTGGAAACTCAAATACATGTGTGGATACATAGACAACAAAGTGTCCCTAGTAAGCCTCTACTAGACTAGCTCGTTGATCAAAGATGGTTAAGGTTTCCTAGCCATAGACATGAGATGTCATTTGATAACGGGATCACATCATTAGGAGAATGATGTGATGGACAAGACCCAAACTGTGAACGTAGCATATGATCGTGTCAGTTTATTGCTATTGTTTTCTGCATGTCAAGTATCTGTTCCTATGACCATGAGATCATGCAACTCACTAACACCGGAGGAATACCTTGTGTGTATCAAACGTCACAACGTAACTGGATGACTATAAAGATGCTCTACAGGTATCTCCGAAGGTGTCTGTTGAGTTGGCATGGATCAAGACTGGGATTTGTTACTCCGTGTGACGGAGTATCTCAGGGCCCACTCGGTAATACAATATCATAATGAGCCTTGCAAGCAAAGTGACTAAAGTGTTAGCCACGGGATCTTGTATTACGGAACGAGTAAAGAGACTTGCCGGTAACGAGATTGAACTAGGTATGGAGATACCGACGATCGAATCTCGGGCAAGTAACATACCGATGAACAAAGGGAACATCGTACGGGATTAACTGAATCCTTGACATAGAGGTTCAACCAATAAAGATCTTCGTAGAATATGTAGGAACCAATATGGGCATCCAGGTCCCGCTATTGGTTATTGACCGTAGAGGTGTCTCGGTCATGCCTACATAGTTCTCGAACCCGCAGGGTCTGCACACTTAACGTTCGGTGACGTTTCGGTAGTATTGAGTTATGCATGGTGGTGACCGAAGGTTGTTCGGAGTCCCGGATGAGATCCCGGACATCACGAGGAGCTCCGGAATGGTCCGGAGGTAAAGATTTATATATGGGAAGTCATATTTTGGCGACCGGAAAAGTTTCGGGTTTTTCCGGTATTGTACCGGGAAGCTTCTAGAAGGTTCCGAAAACTTCCGGAGGAGTCTGGAAGTCCACCAAGGGTTCCACCACGTCCCAAGGGTTTGCATGGGCTGAGGGGAGGCGCCCTAGCCTTATTGGGCCAGGCGCACAAGTTCCTCAAGGCCCATGTGGCTTGGGAGAGGTGGAAAGTCCACCTGTTTATGGAAAGGGAGGGAATTGGACTAGGAGTCCAACTCCTCCCCCTTGGCTGCGCCCTAGGGCTTGGAGGGGCTGATCTCCACGCCCCTCCACCTATATATAGAGGGGAGGGGTGCCCCAAGAGCACACATGAAGCCCTTGGCGCCCCTCTCTCTCCCTAGATCGTTTTCTCCTTCGTTCGCGGTTTCGGTAGCGCTAGGCGTAGCCCTGCCGGGATAGCACCACCACCACAGCCACCAAGCCGTCGTGTTGCCGGAGAACTCATCTACCTCTCCACTCTCCCTTGCTGGATCAAGGAGGCAGAGATCGTCATCGAGCTGTACGTGTGCTGAACGCGGAGGTGCCGTCCGTTCGGCGCTAGATCGGAAGGGCCGTGATTGGATCGCGGGATGGCTTGCGATTTGGATCGCAAAGACGTTCGACTACATCAACCGCGTTTCTTAACGCTTCCGCTTAGCGATCTAAAAGGGTATGTAGATCCACTCTCCCTCTCGTAGATGCTCATCACCATGGATAGATCTTGCGTGTGCGTAGGAAATTTTTTGTTTCCCATGCAACGTTCCCCAACAGTGGCATCATGAGCCAGGTTTATGTGTAGATGAGATCACGAGTAGAACACAAAGGCGTTTGTGGGCGTTGATGTTCAGATTGCTTCCTCCATTGGTCTTTTCTTGATTCAGCGGTATTGTGGGATGAAGCGGCCCGGACCAACCTTACTCGTACGCTTACGAGAGACCGGTTCCATCAACTGACATGTAACTTCGTTGCATAAAGATGGCTGGCGGGTGTCTATCTCTCCTACTTTAGTTGGATCGGATTCGACAAAGGCGGTCCTTGAGAAGGTTGAATAGCAATTTGTGTATCACCGTTGTGGTTTTTGCGTAGGTAAGAATCGTTCTTGCTAGATACCCGTAGCAGCCGTGTAAAACATGCAACAACAATTAGAGGACGTCTAACTTGTTTTTGCAGGGTATGTTGTGATGTGATATGGCCAATTACATGATGAGATATATGTAATGTATGAGATGATCGTGTATTGTATAGAATATCATGACTTGCATGTCGATGAGTACGGCAACCGGCATGAGCCATAGGGTTGTCTTTAATTTATTTTCGCCATTTTGCTTTACTTTATCGCTATGAGTTAGCAATAGTCGTAGAAGCAACAGTTGGCGCGACAACCTCATGGCGACATGTTGATGGAGATCAAGATGATGGAGATCATGGTGTCATGCCGGTGACGATGGAGATCATGCCGGTGCTTTGGAGATGGAGATCAAAAGCACAAATTCATGGCCATATCATGTCACTTATGATTTGCATGTGATGTTAATCCTTTTATGCATCTTATTTTGCTTAGGACGACGGTAGCATTATAAGGTGATCCCTCACTTAAATTTCAAGATAAATTGTGTTCTCCCCGAGTGTGCACCATTGCGAAAGTTCGTCGTTTCGAGACACCACGTGATGATCGGGTGTGATAGACTCTACGTTCGCATACAACGGGTGCAAGCCAGTGTTGCACAAGCGGAACACTCGGGTTAAACTTGACGAGCCTAGCATGTACAGACATGGCCTCGGAACACAAGAGACCGAAAGGTCGAGCATGAGTCATATAGTAGATATGATCAACATGGAGATGTTCACCATTGAAACCACCTCATCTCACGTGATGATCGGACTTGGGTTGGTGGATTTGGATCATGTCACACTTAGACAACCTGAGGGATGTTGATTTGAGTGGGAGTTCTTAAGTAATATGATTAATTGAACTCATTATCATGAACATAGTCAAAATGTCTTTGCAAATTATGTTGTAGATCACTAGCTCGCGCTGTAGCTCCCTTGAATTTTTATATGTTCCTAGAGAAATAGATTTGAAAGATGATGGTAGCAATAATACGGACTGGGTCCGTGATCTGAGGATTGTCCTCATTGCTGCACAGAAGGCTTATGCCCTTAATGCACCGCTCGGTAGATGTTGTGAACATCTGACAGGCACGTTCTGATGACTACTTGATAGTTCAGTGCATCATGCATTACGGCTTAGAATTGAGGCTCCAAAATGTTTTGAACGTCACGAAACATATGAGATGTTCTAAGAGCTGAAATTGGGATTTTAGGCTCGTGCCCGTGTTGAGAGGTATGAGACCTCCAACAAGATTCTTTGCCTGCAAGATAAAGGAGAATAGCTCAATCGGTGAGCATGTGTTCAGATTGTCTGGGTGCTACAATCACTTGAATCGAGTGGGAGTTGATCTTCCAGATAAGATAGTGATTGATATAGTTCTCCAAGTCACTGCCACAAAGCTACTAGAGCTTCGTGATGAACTATGAAATGCCAGGGATGGAAATAATGATCCCCGAGCTATTCGCGATGTTTGACACCGCGAAGGTAGAAATCAAGAAGGAGCATCAAGTGTTGATGGTTAGTAAAACCACTAGTTTCCAGAAGGGCAAGGGCAAGGAGGGAAACTTCATGGATGGCAAGCCAGTTGCTGCTCCAGTGAAGAAACCGAAGGTTGAACCCAAACCCGAGACTAAGTGCTTCTATTATGAGGAGAATAGTCACTGAAGCGGAACTGCCCTAGATACTTGGTAGATAAGTAGGCTGGCAACGTCAACAGAAGTATATTTGATATACGTTTTATTCATGTGTACCTTGCTAGTACTCCTAGTAGCACCTGGGTATTAGATACCGGTTCAGTTGCTAAATGTTGGTAACTCGAAATAAAAGCTACGGAATAAACGGAGACTAGCTAAGGGCGAGGTGACGATGTGTGTTGGAAGTGTTTCCAAGGTTGATGTGATCACCATCGCACGCTCTCTCTACCTTCGGGATTAGTGATGAACCTAAATAAATGTTATTTGGTGTTTGCCTTGAGCATAAACGTGATTAGACCGTGTTTATTGCAATACGGTTATTCATTTAAGTTAGAGAATAATGGTTATTCTATTTACATGAATAATACCTTCAATGGTCATGCAGCCAATGTGAATGGTTCATTGAATCTCGATCGTAGTAATACACATGTTCATTGATGCCAAAAAGATGCAAAGTTAATAATGATAGTACCACATACTTGTGGCACTGCCGCTAAAGGTCATATTGCTGTAAAACGCATGCAGAAACTCCATGCCGATGGATCTTTGGACTCACTCGATTTCGAATCGGTTGAGACATGCAGACCATCACTACTGGAATTCAGTTATTTGCCATCTGCCAGCTCTTTGCCGTCTGCCAGCTGATGGCAAAGAGGTTGTTTGCCGTCTGTCTTGCCAAAGCAGACGGCAAAGAACCAGCTGATGGCAAAGAGGGTCTTTGCCATCTGCACTTCTTTGCCGTCTGCTGGCAGACGGCAAAGAGTTCTTTGCCGTCTGCCAGCAGACGGCAAAGACCAAAGTGGGCCCCACGGGGCACGGCACTGGCTAGGTCAAGCTCTTTTCCATCTGCCACTTCTTTGCCGTCTGCTGGCAGATGGCAACGAGGTGAGGGTGGGCCCCACAATGTCACGGCGGGGGCGGGCTAACGGTCACCGTCTTTGCCGTCTGCTGGCAGACGACAAAGAATTTTTTGCCGTCTGCCAGCAGACGGCAAAGAGGGGGGCTTAATTTTCGCCCCCGCGCCCAAAGCCTCTCTCTCTCACACACATCTCTCTCTCCCTCTCTGTCTCAGCGCCGCCGCCCCGCCCTGCCCTGCCCTGCCCCCGCCGCCCCCGCCGCCGCCCCGCCCTGCCCTGCCCTGCCCCCGCCGCCGCCCCGCCCTGCCCCGCGCCGCCGCCCCGCACCTCCGCTGTCCCGCGCCGCCGCCCCGCAGTCTGCCGCAGCGGCCACGCGCCGCCGCCCCGTCGAGCCCCCCCCGGCGAGCCCTCCGCGGCGGCACCCCCCGGCGAGCCCCCCTGACGGCACCCCCTCGACGAGCCCCCCGGCGGCACCCCCTCCGGTGAGCTCCCCCACCTCTGCCCTTTTTTTTTCTGTTTTTCTGTTTTTTCCTTTTTTTTAATATCATGATTATAGATATATATAGATGCTACTGTTAGTAGATAGTAGATGCATCAATTAGGTTAATTAGTTAGATGTTGTTAATTAGGTTTTTTGAGTAGGTTAATTAGTTAGATGCTACTGGTTTCGACATCAATTAGGTTAATTAGGTTAGGAGGAGGAGAAGAAGAAAAAAGAGGAGAGGAGGAGAAGAAGAAGAGGAAAAAGGAAAGGAGGAAGAAGAAGAAGAAGAAGGAAAAAAAAGGAAGAAAATGAAGAAAAGGAAGAAGAGGAAGAAGAAG
Source organism: Elymus sibiricus (assembly GCA_039707655.1). Taxonomy (NCBI): domain Eukaryota; kingdom Viridiplantae; phylum Streptophyta; class Magnoliopsida; order Poales; family Poaceae; genus Elymus; species Elymus sibiricus. Next base: position 490,209,320 of record CM077665.1, read on the forward strand.
AAAAGAAAAAAAGAGGAAAACCCCCGACCCCGACCCCGACCCAACACCCCGACCCCGACCGCGACCCGACACCCCGACCCCGACACCCTGACCCCGACACCGCGACCCCGACCCGACACCCCGACACCGACACGGCACCCCGACCCCGGCACCCCGACACCCCTGACACCCCGACACCACGACACCCAGACACGACACCCCCGACACCCCGACACCCCGACCCCGACACGACACCCCGACCCCGACACGACACCCCGACACCCCGACCCCGACACGACACCCCGACACTTAAATTAGGTATATATTCAATTTTTTAGGTATTCAATTTTTTATTATGTTCATGATGATGATACACTTAAATTATATACATATTATTCATGTCAGGTATTCATTCTTTTTATGTTGTACTAATTTCGTTTACTCTTTGTCATTGCAGGTGTTGACAGATGGTGGGCGCGGGTCGAGAGCGCTCCGAGGCTCCTACCTCGGCGCGTGGTGGGAGGGGTAGTTCCATTCCACCCCATAGCCTCCGGAGAGCGCTGGATCTCAGTATGCAGACACCACCGGCAGTCGCTTCTTCTTCGGCCGGGAGAGGTCGGGGGGGGGGGAAGAAGGCTGGTAGAGGTGGACGTGGCGGCGGGAGAGGTAGGAAGGCTGCTACTACGCCTTCCTCGCCGCCACCCCCAGCTGATTCACCCGACCATAGGAGTGCTCCGTCTGAGATGGAGCCGCCTGAGGTGGACCCGTCTCGGACTCCGGTCCACGAGCCTCGGGCCGACGAGCCTATGGCAGACGCGCCTACGGTCGACGAGCCTCGGGCCGACGAGCGTCGGGCCGACGAGCCTTCGTCCCACGAGACTCCGGAGCTCAGCAGGGATCATGCTGAGTCACAGCGGAACTCGACGGAGTCGAGTGGCCGTGCTGAGGGTGGCTATAGTTCTGATAGCTATAGCGAGGGTGAGTGGGTTGAAGGGCGCAAAGTCTACCAGCGTGGTGGTACAAAGCTCCCGCCCACCCCGGCGACCCCCGACCAGAGGTGGTTGATTGCGCCTAACGGGGCCAAGTAAGTGCATTTACTCTTTTTTAACCTTTTGCCTTCACGTTTCTTCGAATATCTAATGCGTTGGCCTTGTCATACTGCAGGTCTTGGACACACGAGCCTCATGTCCGCAGGCCCAACAGTGTCCTTGGTGTGATTTGTCGCCAGAGCTTCCCGAGGTGGGTCACGTTGCCCGGTGAGGGCCGGGTTCCAGAGTTAGGAATGACCTGGGAGCACTACTTGGCTGCCCCGGCCCCGCCGGGGCATAGGATCGGCGATGTCGAGTGCCACAAGGTGGCCGACATTGTGATCCAGACGTTTTGGGTAATTTCTCCTTTGCCGTCTACGTTGTGTTTCCTTCTTTGATTGGCAACCCTAGTGATTGTACTAATCCGTGTTTTCTTGTTTTATTGCAGACCTTCTACAGGTGTGCTGAGGGACAGGAGGAGGCCGCGGCTCTGGTTATCGACAACGAGTGCAGGCGCCTACTTCAAAACTTTCGGCACGAGGCTCGGACGCAGGCTATTCGAGACTACTTCGCCTCGGCTGGTATTAGGACGAAAAGAGAGAAGTGCCGCGAGAAGTTTCTGAGTAAGGAGAAGTACATGAAGGTAATTACCTATTCTTAAGGCCTTGTACTTAGTTTCCTTGATTTGATTCGTAGGCGTAGCGCTCAAATTTCTCTTGCTTAACTTAGGTGCCCCCGAGATGGTGTGCGGATAGGATGGACTGTTGGGAGGCGTTGGTGGATGAGTGGTGCTCTCCCCAATGGCGCTCCACCCACGACACTGCAAAGGACAAGCGTGGCAAAATGAAAGGTGTCCCACACCATTTAGGCAACGTCAACCTACATCAGTACGGGGAAAACTGGGTATGTGGTTTGCTTCATGATTCATGCAAATTTATTTTTCATGCTAGCTTGAGCCCTCAACTAATACTCTGTTCCTCTCTTTTAGGCACGAGAGAACAAGGCTCCAGTGCCACAGCTGTTCGACCTCTATGCCATGTCCAATACTGCCTCGTACAAGAAGGCCAAGGCATTCTCTGAGTCTGACCTCGATGATCCAAAGAAATTCACCAACCGCGCCTCCCACCACAATCTTGTGAGGTACAGAGACGAGAGGAAGGCGAGGAAAAGGCCAGACTTTAACCCGAGCCAGCAACCTCTTGATCCAGAGCTGGTTATGATATCTGGTGGCGGGAGGCCCCATGGCTCGTTAGCCATTGGGGATGGACTGATACGTTGTAGTAGCACTCTCCCGCAGATCAAGAAGCGCCAGACCGGCTCCGATCCTGAGATATTGCCTCGTGCACGGCCAGTGGAGCTCGAATTCAAGGTTAGTTATACGGACTCAGATACCTTTCCTTCATTACATTGTGTGTGCGGCCGTCGATGATTACAATGCTAACGAGTGGTGTTGCAGGCTGCTATTGAGGCAGAGAGAGCGAAGACCCAGGCTGCTATTGAGGAAGAGAGAGCGAAGACCCAGGCGATTCTAGAGGAGAGGGACCGACAGGCGGCGGAGAGGGAGAGGGAGCTTGAGGACAGGACGGCTAATGCGTTGGAGGAGGAGAGGAACCGGAACATGATGGCTAACCGGGCCCTATACTAGATGTTCGCGGTAAGTTTCTTCTGCATATTAGCCAAATCATGCACGTAATGTTCCTTACAGTAGTATCTAATATGACTGACTCGTCAAAACCAAATGTGCAGACCCTGTGCGAGAAGAGCGGCACGACCCCTCCGCCGATGCCAGTCATTGCTCCGGCGGGCACGGTGAGTTTCATTTGAATGTTCATTAGTTACTAGTCTTCACATTTGAGTTGCATCATGCTAACGATACATTGGAAATGATCTTTGGTGCAGCATAACTCCCGACAAGCATCGACCGATCCTCCTCCGTCAGCCACTGGCGCGACCGGTCCTACAACTACACCTACAACTACACCTCCGTGATGACGGTAAGTTTTTGCAAGTGTTTAGCATAACAAATGCGTACTTAGCTTAAGAGATGACCTATTTATCTCCAAAATGCCGTATACTTAGCTTAGTTTCCTCGAAAATGACATTATAACCTTACTTAGCTCCAAAATGACCAATTTTACCATGGATAGCTCTCAAATGACCTATACTTAGCTTAGCTTAAGAAATGACATATTTAGCTCTAAAATGACCTGTACTTAGCATTATTTCCTCCAAAATGACATAATAACCTTAATTAGCTCCAAAATGACCAATTTTACCACGGATAGCTCTCAAATGACCTATACTTAGTTTAGCTTAAGAAATCACCTATTTAGCTCCAAAATGACCTATTTAACCTAGGAAAGCTCTAAAATGACATATACTTAGCATTTATTTCTCCAAAAATGAATTTATATGGTTAGCTAGCTCAAAAATGACATAATAACCTTAATTAGCTCAAAAATGACCTATTTAACCTAGGATAGCTCTAAAGTTACCTATACTTAGCATTTATTCCTCCAAAATGACTCAATATGCTTAGGTAGCTCAAAAATGACATAATATGCTTAAGAAATGACCTATTTAGCTCCAAAATGACTTAATATGCTTAATTAGCTCAAAAATGGCATAATTACTTAGGTTAGCTCTGAAATGACCTATACTTAGCTTATTTAGTTCATTTATGACAAACTTAGCATATTTAGGTAAAAAATGGCCTATTTAACTAGGTTAGCTCTAAAATGACACAAGTAAGCAATAAGAAGAAGAAAAAGAAAGAGAAGAAAAATTCTTCTTCTTCTTCTTCTAGTCTTCTTCTTCTTCTTTTTCTTCTTCTTCTTCTAGTCTTCTTCTTCTTCTAACTTCCTTCTTTCCCATTTTGCAGATTTGATTCACTTCACGGAAGCTTGCGTTCATGGAGTCCTTGTCCTTCCATTTTGTTTTGATTTTGTAGGATCAACAATTGACACTGGCATATGTATGTATAGATGAATGAAACTTGCATATGTATGGATGAGACTTGCATATGTTTTGATTTGGTATGTGTTGGATGATCATATCCATATGGCTTGCATATTATTTGCATATGTGTTGTTTATTATGTGGTGGATGACACATTTTATGTGATGGACTAGACATAATGTTTGCCTTATTATGTGATTCTGAATATATATATATATATATGTGTGAATTTATGTGCAAATGAATTGATATAAGAGAAAACAGTAAAAACAGGGGCTATATAGCCACTTTGCCGTCTGCTAGAAGACGGCAAAGAGGTTTGCCGTCTGCTAGCAGACGGCAAATAGGCCACGTGGCAGCAGCCTGTGCAATCTGGGCTGGCCTATTTGGCCTGTTTGCCGTCTGCAAGCAGACGGCAAAGAGCTTTCTTCTTTGCCGTCTGCTGGCAGACGGCAAAGAGCCTGCGCTGGCCCAGCTGACGCCTGACGTCAGCTGCAGCTCTTTGCCGTCTGCTGGCAGACGGCAAAGAGTGCCGTTAGCCCCCTAACGGGGCTGGCACCTTTTGTCTGCCGTCCAGGGGCTTTGCCGTCTGCCAGCAGACGGCAAAGAGCTTGGCTTCTTTGCCGTCTGCCAGCAGACGGCAAAGTGGCCTTTACCGGCACCCGTTCGGCCGGACTGTTCGCCGTCTGCTGGCGGACGGCAATGGCTTTGCCATCCGCCAAGCAGGCCTTTGCCGTCTGCTATGGCAGACGGCAAAGAAGCTGATTCCAGTAGTGCATGCCTCATTGGCAAGATGACTAAAACCCCGTTTTCCGGCTTGATGGAGCGGGCAAGTGACTTATTGGAAATGATACATGTTGATGTATGCGGTCCAATGAGTGTTGAAGCGTGCGGTGGATATCGCTATTTTCTTACCTTCACTGATGATTTGAGTAGATATGGGGATATTTACTTAATGAAACACAAGTCTGAAATGTTTGAAAAGTTCAAACAAATTCAGAGTGAAGTTTGAGATCATCGTGACAAGAAGATAAAATGTCTACGATATGATCGTGGAGGTAAATATCTGAGTTACGAGTTTGGTATGCAACTTAAGACAATGTGGAAGTTGTTTCACAACTCACGCCACCTGGAACACCATAGTGTGATGGTGTGTCCGAACGTCGTAGTCGTGCTCTATTGGATATGGTACGTACTATGATGTCTCTTATCGATTTGCCACTATCGTTTTTGGGGTTATGCATTAGAGACAACTACATTCATTTTAAATAGGGCACCATCTAAGTCCGTTGAGATGACACCGTATGAATTTTGGTTTGGCAGAAACCTAAGCTGTCATTTCTCAGAGTTTGGGAATACGACGCTTATGTCTGATAAGCACGATCCCAAAGCGGAAAAGTGCATCTTCATAGGATACCCTAAGGAAACAGTTGGGTATACCTTCTATCTCAGATCCAAGGGCAAAGTGTTTGTTGCTAAAAACGAGTCCTTTCTCGAGAAAGAGTTTCTCTCGAAAGAATTGAGTGGGAGGAAGGTAGAACTTGATGAGGTTATTGAACCGTCACTTCAGTTGGATGGTAGCACGACGCAGAAAGATGTTTTTGTGGCGCCTACACCGAATGAAGAGGAAGTTAATGATGATGATCATGACACTTCAGATCAAGTTACTACCGAACCTCGTAGGTCGACAAGGACACGTACTGCCCTGAGTGGTACGTCAATCCTGTCTTGGAAATCATGTTGTTAGACAACGATGAGCCTACACACTATGAAGAAGCGATGGTGGGCCCGAATTCCAACAAATGGCTAGAAGCCATGAAATTCGAGATAGGATCCATGTATGAAAACCAAGTATGGACTTTGGTAGACTTGCCCGTTGAACGACAGGCCGTTGAGTACAAATGGACCTTTAAGAAGAAGACAGACACTGATGGTAAATGTCACCATTTATAAAGCTCGACTTGTCGCAAAGAAGTTTCCGACAAGTTCAAGGAGTTGACTACGATGAGACTTTCTCACCCGTAGCGATGCTAAAGTCTGTTGGAATTATGTTAGCAGTTGCTGCATTTTTCGATTATGAAATCTGGCAGATGGATGTCAAAACATCGTTTCCTTAACGGTATCCGTGAGGAAAGGTTGTATGTGATACAACCAGAAGGTTTTGTCAGTCCTAAGGATGCTAAAATGTATGCAAGCTCCAGCGATCCTTCTATGGACAGGAGCAAGCATCTCGGAGTTGGAATATACGCTTTGATGAGGTGGTCAAAGTTTTTGGGTCTATACAAAGTTTATGAGAAACTTGTATTTACAATAAAGTGAGTGGGAGCACTATAGAATTTTTGATAAGTATATGTGGATGACATATTGTTGATTGGAAATGATGTAGAATTTCTGGAAAGCATAAAGGGTTGTTTGAAAAGGAGTTTTTCAAAGGAAAACCTGGAATGAAGCTACTTAAATATTGGGCATCAGGATCTATAGAGATAGATCAAGACGTCTGATAAAACTTTCAATGAGTACATACCTTGACAAGATTTTGAAAGAGTTCAAAATGGATCAGTCAAAGAAAGAGTTCTTGCCTGATTTGTAAGGTGTGGAGTTGAGTGAGACTCAAAGCTCAACCACGGCATAAGAAAGAGAAAGGACGAAGGTCGTCCCCTATGCCTTATCCATAGGCTCTGTATAGTATGCCATGCTGTGTACCGCACCTGGTGTGTGCCTTGCCATGAGTCTGGCAAGGGGTACAAGAGTGGTCCAGGAGTGGATCACTGGACAGCGGTCAAGATTATCCTTAGTAACTAGAGGACTAAGGAAATGTTTCTTGATTATGGAGGTGATAAAGAGTTCGTCGTAAAGGGTTACGTCGATGCAAGCTTTGACACCTATCCGGACGACTCTGAGTAGCAGTCCGGATACGTATAGTGGAGCAGTCATTTGGAATAGCTCCAAGTGGAGCGTGGTAGCATCTGCAGTATGACATATAGATTTGCAAAGAACACACGGATCTGAATGTTGCAGACCGTTCACTAAAGACCTCTCTCACATGCAAAGCATGATCGAACCCCAGAACTCATTGGGTGTTAGATTCATAACAATGTAAATCACATGGTGATGTGAACTAGATTATTGACTCTAGTGCAAGTGGGAGACTGTTGGAAATATGCCCTAGAGGCAATAATAATTTAGTTATTATCATATTTCCTTGTTCATGATAATCGTTTATTATCCATGCTATAATTGTATTGATTGGAAACTCAAATACATGTGTGGATACATAGACAACAAAGTGTCCCTAGTAAGCCTCTACTAGACTAGCTCGTTGATCAAAGATGGTTAAGGTTTCCTAGCCATAGACATGAGATGTCATTTGATAACGGGATCACATCATTAGGAGAATGATGTGATGGACAAGACCCAAACTGTGAACGTAGCATATAATCGTGTCAGTTTATTGCTATTGTTTTCTGCATGTCAAGTATCTGTTCCTATGACCATGAGATCATGCAACTCACTGACACCGGAGGAATACCTTGTGTGTATCAAACGTCACAACGTAACTGGGTGACTATAAAGATGCTCTACAGGTATCTCCGAAGGTGTCTGTTGAGTTGGCATGGATCAAGACTGGGATTTGTTACTCCGTGTGACGGGAAGGTATCTCAGGGCCCACTCGGCAATACAATATCATAATGAGCCTTGCAAGCAAAGTGACTAAAGTGTTAGCCATGGGATCTTGTATTACGGAACGAGTAAAGAGACTTGTCGGTAACGAGATTGAACTAGGTATGGAGATACCGACGATCGAATCTCGGGCAAGTAACATACCGATGAACAAAGGGAACATCGTACGGGATTAACTGAATCCTTGACATAGAGGTTCAACCGATAAAGATCTTCGTAGAATATGTAGGAACCAATATGGGCATCCAGGTCCCGCTATTGGTTATTGACCATAGAGGTGTCTTGGTCATGTCTACATAGTTCTCGAACCCGCAGGGTCTGCACACTTAACGTTCGATGACGTTTCGGTAGTATTGAGTTATGCATGGTGGTGACCGAAGGTTGTTCGGAGTCCCGGATGAGATCCCGGACATCACGGGGAGCTCCGGAATGGTCCGGAGGTAAAGATTTATATATGGGAAGTCATATTTTGGCGACCGGAAAAGTTTCGGGTTTTTCCGGTATTGTACCGGGAAGGTTCTAGAAGGTTTCGGAAACTTCCGGAGGAGTCCGGAAGTCCACCAAGGGTTCCACCACGTCCCAAGGGTTTGCATGGGCTGAGGGGAGGCACCCTGGCCGTATTGGGCCAGGCGCACAAGTCCCTCAAGGCCCATGTGGCTTGGGAGAGGTGGAAAGTTCACCTGTTTATGGAAAGGGAGGGAATTGGACTAGGAGTCCAACTCCTCCCCCTTGCCTGCGCCCTAGGGCTTGGAGGGGCTGATCTCCACGCCCCTCCACCTATATATAGAGGGGAGGGGTGCCCCAAGAGCACACACGAAGCCCTTGGCGCCCCTCTCTCTCCCTAGATCGTTTTCTCCTTCGTTCGCGGTTTCGGTAGCGCTAGGCGTAGCCCTGCCGGGATAGCACCACCACCACCGCCACCACGCCGTCGTGTTGCCGGGGAACTCATCTACCTCTCCACTCTCCCTTGCTGGATCAAGGAGGCGGAGATCGTCATTGAGCTGTACGTGTGCTGAACGCGGAGGTGCCGTCCGTTCGGCGCTAGATCGGAAGGACCGTGATTGGATCGCGGGACGGATCGTGATTGGATCGCGGGACGGCTTGCAATTTGGATCGCGAAGACGTTCGACTACATCAACCGCGTTTCTTAACGCTTCTGCTTAGCGATCTACAAGGGTATGTAGATCCACTCTCCCTCTCGTAGATGCTCATCACCATGGATAGATCTTGCGTGTGCGTAGGAAATTTTTTGTTTCCCATGCAACATTCCCCAACACTTCCTCCTCCACCTCTTCCTCGGCCTCCTCCGGTTCGGCGTCATCGTCCATGTCATCGCCCGTGTCGCCGCCGATGTCCTCTTGCGTGCTGCCGAACCCGGGGCAAAAAGCTGCTGCGGCTGAGCCGGTGGTGATCATCTCCTCCATCTCGGCGTCGGTGTTCCTGAACTGAGGCGACGATCCCGACGTGAAAGGCAGGGGGCCGCGGCGCAGAGCCGTCGCCGACGCACCCGAGTACGTCGGCGAGTAGCCGTAGTTGTGGTGGCCGGCAGTGAAGGCGGAAGGCGTGCGCGGGAAGGTGATGTTGGGGTTGAAGCCGCCGAGGGCGTCACCGTCGACATATTCCGGTGAGGGCGCGTAGCCCCACGCCGGCGATGGGAAGTTGGCCGGCGACGCGACGCTCTGCAGGATGTCCCACGCGCCTTGTGGGAAAGGCCCCGTCTGTTGAGGCGGAAAGATCGGCCGCTCGTTCGCCATAGCCGAGCGAGACGACGCCTCCTGCTCCGCCGCTGCATCCCTGGCTTTCTTCATGAGGAGTGTGTTCCGCCGATCGGTGGTCACCGCCGACCGGCAATCAATGTCAGCCTTCCACTCCGCGTTCGTCAGCCCCGGGGGCCTTGCCATCGGTGCCCGAGGCTTCCTCCCCTTTGGCGCGGCGGGTTCGGTGGCTTGGCGAGGGGCAGCGTACTTCTTCGGCGGCATTGCGGGGGATGAGGATGGAGAGAATGGCGGGGAACGACGGGGAAATGTGGACGACGGGGAGGGAAAAGGAGGGAAACATCAGGAAAAACCAGCTGGTGTCGCTGACAGAACGGGGCCCCACGCGCCTTTTCGCTTCAGCCGGCGCCCTGGGTTCGGCCTGGGTGCGCCGGCACCAATTTCGGCCCAAACCGGCGGAAAACGAGATCCTGGGGGCGCGACTGGGCCATTTTTCCATCGCCGGCGCTAAAAAAGGGGCTTGGCGGGCCTGTTGGGGACGCGGCTGGAGATGCTCTTAGGCTCACGCCCCCTGGCATGTGCCCTACGCCCTTGTAGTGTTACGATTTCCCTGAAAAAAAGACTCTCACGTGAGCCTCCTTGCTCGATGGAAGCATCCAGCCTTGTTTGACGAGAGATCACTACCACCGGAGTCATCTCCAACGGACCTCGAAAACCCGCTAAAAGCAACTCTAGAAGACACCGTAAAATGACCGGAACTATAAATTTCCGGCGACTTTGGCCCATTTTTTGAGTCAGACCAAAGCCCGTATAGTCGCTCGGTCCGTAATTTTTTTTATAGTGGCCCGCAAACCGCCCCGTTGGCGCTGTATATCTACGGGTTGGCGGCTTGGATACGGAGCAAAACCCTATCCACGTGTCGCCGTCAACCCCAAATCCCTCACTCGATTTCTTGTCGCCAGAGGAATCAATCTCCCCTCTCCTCCTCGAAATGTGGCCTCATAGTTGGTCGGCGGGCCGCGACGGCGGCGACAACCCCGAGCGAAAGCGCCACGCGGCATCCGAGGTCGCATGGAAGCGGGCCGTGCGCAGGTACATCAAACAGGGCCTCACGATAGAGGAGTATGACCGCGCGTGTCTGTCTCTTCTCCGGCGCAGGCAGCTCCTCCGGGGCGTCGAGCTCGCGCTCCTCGCTCACCCCAGTGAAGAGGGAGTCGGAGGAGATCCCCCAGTCCGCGCGGTCAAGAGGGAGCGGGGGCCGAGGTGGAGCCAAATCGACGGGCCCGTGGCGTCGTCGGGCCAGAGGACTTCCTCCCTCCGACGGAGGCGGACGCGATTTTGGCCGCCATGCTCGCATGCAGTGCGCAGGAGGAGGAAGAGGAGCTGCAGCGTCGCCGGAGGGAGGAGGAGATCGACGCCATGCTCTACGAGCAAGGCCTCGCAAAGGCCCTCGCGATCAACGAGAAGGAGGAAGAGTGGCATCGTGAGAAGACTGAGCAGGAGAGGATCTACGTCGACCTCACCTCCGACGATGATTGAGCGCCGCCGCTGGGCTTCGGTGACCTCGATTAGGTCAGCTACCGCACCGGATGAGCTCCGGCGAGCTTGATTTTGGCTAGTTCTAGGGTAGGGTAGCATCTTGCGAGCTTTTTATGTAAAAATCTATGCTATGTATGATTGATCTGTCGCTATGTATGAATGATCTGCGCGCTTTTGCGTTAATTTGTCGCACGAAACTAGTTTTTCAAATTACGTAGTTTCAATTATGGATTCTATTCTGCCGCGGCTATTTTGAGTCCGCGAACTTTAAACTGCGTGTTCAGTTCCGCGTAGTACGGGGTCTGCTACAGTTGCTCTAACGTCCGGACCAAGCTATTGAGACACACCTTGCCATTTAACACGGTACCTTATCGGTCCGTAGACACGTTTGTTTATCCGAAAATGCCACAAATCACACACAAACTAGGGGGTTTTGCACGCTCCTGGGCCGTCGTCATGTACGCATCCGACACCCTGGTCTCACCCAAAAGCATCTCTCTCGCAACCGCACTTCCGCTCCCCGCGCCACTTTCATGCTAGCCCATGGCAGACGCGACTGGTCAATGAAGCCGACATTGAAGCGGCACGCCGGCCGCGCCACATCCCGGTCTCCGTGCATGTTCAATGTCAGAGAGACGTAACCGGGAGATTGGATGAGACGGGGTGACCATCTACCGCATTCAAACTGGCTGCCCGTTTGTCCGCATGATGGCATTAAATAGGCGCGACAGCCGAGGAACCCACTTTGGCACCCATGTCATACTCTTCCTTGTCAGCGACCCATATCTTCACTTCCTGCGGGTCAGGACCGGCGAAGATATCGGGCAAGGGGAATAATAATGACTTGCAGCACAGACACCCATAAAGATTTAGACTATGTTAACTTTGCCATGTTAAAAAATGTCATGTCCACTTTGTTTAATGAAATATGTCGAATATGTCATGAATGTAGTCTGGTTTAAATAAAGTCATCCGTTTTGTTTCAATTTTGTTTAAAATGTGTCCAAACATTTGAGGTGCACGGTTGGATAGTCATCCCCATATCTATGTCCACAAACACGTTGATGCATCCATGAACTAATAGTGTGTCCATTTTTGAAGATGTCCTAAGACAATGGAAATTCGCAGGGGCATGTGGGTGTGGGGGCACGCACCTGCCCAACCCTACTTGGCCATCCGATTGCCTCGTGATCCGCAATGTAGTTGGATCCCGCACGAGGGCACAATAAGTTTTAAGTATTAATTTTTGATATTTACGATTTTTGTAGAAGAACAGGAAGGCCTCTCCCCGGTTCCATTTCATCAATGAAACCAATATCGTTAAGACATCAACCCACTGAAGGGGTAGTTCCGCAGAAAAAGAAAGCAAAAGAACCAAGTTTGTTCTAAACTTAATACAACTGGCTATAGCCAAGAGGTACGAAAAGGGAAATCACACAACAAAGGTGTGCTGGAGTTGCATTGGCTTCGCGATTTTCAAAGGAGGCGCCATCGCAGCTTGTGGAGACCAGCAGGCTCCCAACGTCGAAGTCGGGCTGAGAAGTGCCATTTTCACTCCAGCATCACGTTTCTTCAGCGGGAGTGTTGTGCAGCCAACGTCGGGGGTCTTGAGATGACGACGAGGGTTTTCAGTAGCAGCCTCGACAGCTTCTTGACTCATCCACTGGTAAGCCGAAGAGGATGTTGGAGGAACCTGGATAATTGGTGTGTGAAGGCCTCCAGCCTTGCTCCACTCAGCTGGGGAGATAGGACAGTCCTTGATTTTAACATTCTTAAGATCAGCCTCGAGACCTGCTTGACAGAGATCCAAAGAGTATTGTAAAAAATCATAGAGTTTCTAAATTTCCATAGTCCCCATAAAGTAGTAGATGTAACAGTATTCAAAGCAAAGTTCTTGTTGTTGGAGACCCAAAATCTGGCTACAGATTCGAAGTCATTCCCAACATCAGTGATAACCCACAAGTATAGGGGATCACAACAGTTTTCGAAGGTAGAGTATTCAACCCAAATTTATAGATTTGACACAAGGGGAGCCAAAGAATACTTGAGACTATTAGCAGTTGAGTTGTCAATTCAACCACACCTGGAGATAAATATCTGCAGCAAAGTGATCAGTAGCACAATAATATGATAGGTTTGATAGTAGTAGCAATAGTAACAGTAGCGGTAACAGTAGTAGCAATAGTTTTGTAGCAGTTGGAACATCATCAACAACAGTAGTAACTTAGCAAGAACAATAAGTGGAAAGGTCATAGGCACTGGATTAGTAACTCGTTGGATGATATTCATCATATAACAGTCATAACCTAGGGCGATACAGAACTAGCTCCAGTTCATCAATGTAATGTAGGCATGTATTTCGTAAATAGTCATACGTGCTTATGGAAAAAACCTTGCATGACATCTTTTGTTCTACCCTCCCGTGGCAGCGGGGTCCATAAGGAAACCAAGGGATATAAAGGCCTCCTTTTAATAGAGAACCGGAACAAAGCATTAACACATGGTGAATACATGAACTCCTCAAACTACGGTCATCACCGCGAAGTATCCCAAATATTGTCACTATGGGGTTGACGGATCATAACACATAATAGGTGCATATGACAAGGCAAGATCGGATCAAGAACATAGATATAGAGATGATAACATAAACGGTTCAGATCTGAAATCATGGCACTCGGGCCCTAGTGACAAGCATTAGGCATAGCAAAGTCATAGCAACATCAATCTCAGAACATAGTGGATAATAGGGATCAGGCCCTAACAAAACTAACTCGATTACATGATGAATCTCATCCAAATCCTCACCGACCAGCAAGCCTACGAAGGAATTACTCACTCCCGGTGGGGAGCATCATGGAATTGGCGATGGAGAAAGGTTGATGATGATGAAGACAGAAGATTCCCCTCTCCGGAGCCCCAAACGGGCTCCAGATCTGGCCTCCCGATGAAGAACAGGAGGTGACGCCGGCTCCGTCTCGTGAAACACGATAATTCTTTCTTTTTGATTTTTCTCTCCAAATTTAGGAATTTATAGTGGCGGAGATACGACAAGTGGGGCCCCGAGGTGGGCACAACCCACCAGGGCGCGCCGGGAGGGGGCTGGCGCGCCCTGGTGTATTGTGCCCAGCCTGGGCCCCCTCTCCGGTGATTTCCGGCTCCAGTATTTTTTATATTTTCCAAAATAAATCTCCAAAAAGTTTCGTTCCATTTCGAGAACTTTTATTTCTGCACAAAAACAACACCATGGTAATTCTGCTGAAAACAGCGTCAGTCCGGGTTAGTTTCATTCAAATCATGCAAATTAGAGTCCAAAACAAGGTCAAAAGAGTGAGGAAAAGTAGATACATTGGAGACGTATCAACTCCCCCAAGCTTAAACCCTTGCTTGTCCTCAAGCAATTAAGTTGACAAACTGAAAGTGATAAAGAAAAACTTTTATGAACTCTTTTGTTCTTGTTTATATATATATGCTTAAGTAGCACCCAGGTTTTCAGCAAAGATTATGACTAACCATGTCAACAATAACTCTTAGGAATTATATTCACTCATAACAATAACATAAGCAACTAGTGAGCAATAATAATATATCTTAAGCGCCAACACTTTGTCAAAACAGTCATGATACAATATGACAATAGTGGTATCTCGCTAGTCCTTTATGAGACCGCAAAACATAAATGCAGAGCACCTCCAAAGTTCAAGCAGCGACTAAACATTGTAATTCATGGTAGAAAAGATCCAGTCATGCTACACCCAACATCAACTATACACAATGCATGAGGATGACAATAGTGCTCTCAGGTCTGGCGCTTATTTGAGAAGGTGACGACTCAACATAAAAGTAAATAGATGGTCCCTTCGCAGAGGGAAGCATGGATTTGCAGCGGTGCCAGAGCTCAAAGTTTAAAACAGAGATATATATAATTTTGAGAGGTACACCCTTCCTGTCAACATCACGACCAAGAGTTATCAACATCTTCCATGCTAAACAAATTAGCGGCGGTTCCCAAGTGGTAAAAGTAAAGGTTTACTCCCCCTCCACCAACAATCACACTCCACGGCGAGCCGTATCCACGGGTACCATCCAAACCAACAACATTCCTGGGGGAGTTTTGTTTAATTATTTTTGAGTTTTGATTTCGGGACTGGGAATCCCTATTACCGCCCCTCTCGTGTAAGGACAAGTGAATAAACACTCATCATGAGAATAACCCGCTTAGCATGGAAGATACTGACTGCCCCTGTCGCTCCATGAGCGGTCCAGGCACACAAAACAAATGTTCATTTGAATTTTAGAGGTGGCACATGCAAATTTACTTTGGAACGGCAGGGTAATACCGCATATAGGTAGATATGGTGGACTCATCTGGCATAACTTGGTTTAAAGGTTTTGATGCACAAGCAGTTTTCCCGCTTAGTACATGCGAAGGCTAGCAATTAGATTGAGAAGCGGCCAGCTAGAGAGCGAAGACGGTCATGAACATGCATTACATATAATCAACATTGAATACTAGCATGAGTAGGATATGGACACCATGAACATAAATATCATGAAGGCTATGTTGGTTTTGATTCAACTACATGCGTGAACATGTGCCAAGTCAAGCCATTTGAAACATTCAGAGGAGGATACCATATCATCATACCGCATCACAACCATTTTAATGCATGTTGACACCCAAGATAAATCATTATCCACTCCTAGCTACTTAAGCATGGCATGAACAATTATAACCTCTAATGGTCATTGCAAACATGTTTGATCATAATGAGCTGAATCAAGGGATACTAGGTTAAACATATTTACAAAAACAAAAACAAGTTGAGTTCATACCCGCTTTTCTCTGCCACAGTCAATTCATCAAATATCGTCATCATTGCCTTTCACTTGCACGACCCAACGATAAGAAGATCATAATAGTGCAAGAATGCCGTGGACTAAGTTGGAATCTGCAAACATTTTATTCAAGAGGAGAAGACAAGGTAATGTGTGTTCTTTGTTAAATAAACGATAATGCAGATGAGAACCACTCAACAATTTCATCGTGGTCCTCTCCTTGGTACGACTCAAGTAAAAAAAGAATTTCAGAGAAACACACTGAAATATTTTTGGAGTTTTTAGTTTTTTAAAGAAGCAAGCAAATTAAAGAAAACAAAAACGAGAAAAACTATTTACACGGGAAAGCTCCCAACAAGTAAAAGAAGAAGTGAGAAATCTTTTTGGGTTTTCTTTTGATGCTACAATTAAACTAAGCTAGAAAGAAAAACTAAAAAGAAATAGGAAATATTTTTGGGTTTTCTCAAAGTTTTTCAAACACGCAAGAAGAAAGCGAGAAAACAAATCAAGCATGGATAATACAATGAGAAAGTGTGAACACCGACAACCGGAATGAAATGTGTGAACATGAATGTAATGTCAGTGGAAATATGTACTCCCCCAAACTTAGGCTTTTGGCCTAGCTTGGTAATCACCATCCGTAGTAGCCATCCGGTCCCAAGTCGTAGTGAGGCGGAGGTGGCACCTGAGCATCCCACCCCTGGGGCTCCTCCTCAGCAGCTGCTAGGTTGTTCTGGTAAGCCACAATATCATCTGGCATAATCCTGTATCCGTTCCTGGCAATAGGATCAAACAAAGCAGGTGCAGGCAACGGAATAACATCACATGTCTCCTGACTAAATACTAAGTTATAATGAATATCACGGGGAGACTCAGTTACGTCAAGGAATTGGTGAGCCTGCAATGTCTTATGATCAAGGTAAACTCGGGGTAAAAGATAATCATGGGGGCGAAATGGGATTCTAAAGTGGTCCGCCAAACGAGTAGCATAAATACCACCATGTATCTTTCCCTTGGTTTTGTTAAGATGTAAGCGTCGAGCAATAATAGCTCCCATACTAAAGGTGTGATCATCATAAAGTGCACGGCGTAAAATAGCAAGATCAGGAGCACTGAGTGCGCCGACCTTCTCCCTAGCAGTTAAACACTTAGTGATGACCAAAGCGAAATAATGCACTGAGGGAAACTGCAAGCTAATAGCAGTGGCGCTCGACACGCCTCTATCCTCACCCATGGTTAATGCGAGGAGAAAATCCTCAAACTCAGATGGCCTAGGTTCTCTCAGGTCCCCATCAGAAGGAATCAAGCATATGTTACAGAAGTCGGTCAACGACATTCTGTGAGTTTCAGCATAAAGGTTAAACTCTACTTTAGGAGGATTGTTTCTCCCTAAATAATTAAAACTTTGCACAAAGGAATTCGTGAGGATGTGATATTGGTCACACTTAGCTGCGAAGAACTCGGTTAACCCGGCATTTGCGACGAACTGGGCGTACTCTTGATGGAACCCGACCTCCTCCATGAAGGCATCATGCGGCCATTCGCACGGCCGCACCTCAACCTTTCTTGGGATGTGAAGGTCATTGTCCGATGATTCCCCAATGACTCCCTTGGCAGTTTTCTTGGAGGAGAACTTCCTAAAGATATTCATTTTTATTCCTATAAAATTTCTAAAAAATTTTAGTCCACAAAAATTTGTCAACAAAACTTTGTAAGATTGTTAGCAACCACTCCTAAGCATGCATAGAGGCCATATTGAGCATTCAAACTACTTAGAACTCTAAGAATTCAACATGCAAGCTTATCTACAGCAGCACCAAGAGTAGCTAATTACTCTAAAAATAACCCACTAAAACGAAAACTAATTGGAGCAATGGAGGAGTCACATCCCAAGTAGCAATCCCTCCAAACAGTTTCGGAAGCGGAGCTTCGAGCAAAGAGATCAAAATCCGCGGGTTTGAGAGCAAGAACACGAAAATGGTTGCTGTGGTGATTTTTTGCTGGAGGTTGGTGGTGATGTGGGCTAAAGAGATAAGTGAGGGGGCCCACGTGGGGGCCACAACCCACCAGGGCACGCCCTGGGGGTGCTGGCGCGCCCTGGTGTCTTGTGGGCACAAAGGGCACCCCCCTCAGGTGTTATTTGCACCAGAAATTCTTAAATATTCGGAAAAAAATCGTGTTAAATTTTTAGGGCATTCTGAGAATATTTTTTGGGGTCATTTTTTTATTGCACGGATAAAACAGAAAACAGGATAAACGTGGCATTTTATTTTATTTGACTAACTAGAACAGAAAATAAAAGGTGGGAACAGAGAATGATGCTTACTAGATTCATCGATGTCATACCTCTAAAAAATGATCCATTAATAAGGTTGATGAAGTCTTATTAACAACCACTTCCGATTAGCATGAAACCGAAGAACTTTCGTAAAACACTAAGTTACCTCAATGGGGATGTGCATATCCCCTACCATAAGTATATCATATTTCTTTTTGGCAGTAGGTAGAGGTAATTGAAAACTTCCAATAGTGATGGTCGGAGATTCTTCAATAACATTTATACCATTCACTTGGAATTATTTCTTCGGAAAGTGCACTGTGTGCTCATTACCATTGGTATGAAAAGTGACTTTGCTTTTATTGCAATCAATAACAGCCCCTGCAGTATTCAAAAAGGGTCTACCAAGGATAATCGACATGTTGTCGTCCTCGGGCATCTCAAGAATAACAAAGTCCGTTAAGATAGTAACATTTGCAACAACAACGGGCACATCTTCACAAATACCGATAGGTATGGCCGTTGATTTTTTAGCCATTTGCAATGATATCTCGGTAGGTGTGAGTTTATTCAAATCAAGTCTTTTATATAAGGAGAAAGGCATAACACTAACACCGGCTCCCAAATCACACAAAGCAGTTTTAACATAGTTTCTTTTGATGGAGCAAGGTATAGTTGGTATTCCAGGATCTCCAAGTTTTTTAGGTACTCCATCTTTAAAAGAATAATTAGCAAGCATGGTGGAGATTTCAGCTTCAGGTATTTTCTTTTATTAGTGATGATGTCTTTCATATACTTTGCATAAGGGGCCATCTTCAAAATATCAATTAAGCGGGTACGCAAAAAGACTGGCCTAATCATTTCAGCAAAGCGCTCAAATTCTTCATCATCCTTTTTCTTAGATGGCTTAGGTGGGAATGGCATGGGTTTCTAAACCCATGGCTCTCTTTCTTTACCATGTTTCCTAGCCACAAAGTTTTTTTTTATCATAACGTTTATTTTTAGGTTGTGGGTTATCAAGATCAGGAGCAGGCTCTATTTCAACATCATTATCTGGTTCTACATCATTACTAGGTTGAGCATCATTGTGAACATCATCATTATCATTTTCATTATCACTAGGTTGGTGTTCACTACCAGATTGAGTTTCAGCATCAGAAATAGAGACATCATTATTACCAGGAGGTTTTTGTGTCTCAGGTTCACTAGAGGTATGCAAAGTCCTATCATTTTTATTTTTCTTCTTCTTCTTGGAAGGACTAGGTGCATCAATATTAATTCTCTGAGAATCTTGTTCAATTCTTTTAGGATGACCCTCAGGATAAAGTGGTTCTTGGGTCATTCTACCTCCTCTAGTTACTACTCTAGCAGCAAAATCATGCAAATTATTATTCATTTCATCAAGCAATTCTTTTTGAGACTTAACAACTTGTTCTAACTGAGTTTGAACCATAGAGGCATGCTTTCCTACACCTCTAACATCATTACTGATTCTAAATAGCAAGTCACTCAAGCGAGCAATCATATCACAATTGTATTTCAATTGTTTCAGAACATGGGCATTGAAATGATCTTGCTTCATAATATAGTTGTCAAACTCATATAAGCATTGACTAGGATGTTTATTGTGAGGGATGTCACTTTCATTAAACTTTAATAAAGAATTTACCTCTACCACCTGTGGAGGTGGTGGTGTGTCAAGGCCATGTATTTCTTCAATAGGTGGCAAATTCTTAACATCCTCAGCTTTAATACCTTTTTTCCTTCATAGATTTCTTTGCCTCTTGCATATCTTCAGGACTGAGAAATAAGATACCCCTCTTCTTCGGAGTGGGTTTAGGCGGTGGTTCAGGAAGAGTCCAATCATCATAATTCTTCAATATGTTATTCAATAATTCCTCGGCTTGTTCAACAGTTCGTTCCCTGAAAACACAACTAGCACAACTATCTAGGAAGTCCCTAGAAGTATCGGTTAGTCCATTATAAAAGATATCAAGTATTTCATTTTGCTTGAGAGGATGATCAGTCAAAGCATTAAGCAACTGGAGAAGCCTCCCCCAAGCTTGTGGGAGACTCTCTTCTTCAATTTGCACAAAGTTAAATATTTCCTGCAAGGCAGCTTGTTTCTTATGAGCAGGATTTTTTTCCAGAGAAGTAATAAATCATATCCTGGGGACTACGCACACAACCAGGAGCAAGAGTATTGTACCATGTCTTAGCATCACCCTTTAATGAGAACGGAAATAGCTTAAGGATGTAATAGTAGCGAATCTTCTCATCATGAGCAAAAAGGGTGGCTATATCATTCAGCTTAGTAAGGTGTGCCACTACAGTTTCAGTTTCATAGCCATGGAAAGGATCAGATTCAACCAAAGTAATTAACTCTGGGTCGACAGAGAATTCATAATCCTTATCGGTAACAAGGATAGGTGAAGTAGCAAACTTAGGATCACATTTCATTCTAGCATTCAAGTCTTTTCCTTATACTTGCATAGTAATTTCTTAAGATCATCTCTATCCTTGCAAGAAAGAATTGCTCTACTTATCTCTTCGTCCATAACATAACCTTCAGGTATCTTAGGCATTTCAAACTTAGGAGATCTAGGACTAATAGGAGTTTCATAATCATAATCAGTTTCATAAGCTTCACCAGTTTCAACAGTTTTATTCTCTTTAGCTCTAGCAATTTGTTCATCAAGAAATTCTCCTAGTGGCACATTATCATCAAGCATGGTACTAGCATCATCATAAGCATCATTCATAGCAGAAGTAGCATCATCAATAACTTGCGACATATCAGGATTACTAGCATGTGGTGGTGTTGCAAGCTTACTCATAACAGAAGGTGAATCAAGTGCAGAGTGTGACGGCAGTTCCTTACCTCCCCTCGTAGTAGAGGGAAAAATCTTGGTCCTTGGATCCTTCAAATTCTTCATAGTGATAAATTGATATAAATCCCAAGTGACTCAACAAATATTGCTATGCTCCCCGGCAATGGCGCTAGAAAAAGGTATTGATAACCCACAAGTATAGGGGATCGCAACAGTTTTCGAGGGTAGAGCATTCAACCCAAATTTATAGATTCGACACAGGGGGAGCCAAAGAATACTTGAGAGTATTAGCAGTTGAGTTGTCAATTCAACCACACCTGGAGATAAATATCTGCAGCAAAGTGATCAGTAGCACAGTAATATGATAGGTTTGATAGTAGTAGCAATAGTAATAGTAGCGGTAACAGTAGTAGCAATAGTTTTGTAGCAGTTTGAACAGCAGCAACAACAGTAGTAACTTAGCAAGAACAATAAGTGGAAAGGTCGTAGGCACTGGATCGGTAACTCGTTGGATGATATTCATCATATAACAGTCATAACCTAGGGCGATACAGTACTAGCTCCAGTTCATCAATGTAATGTAGGCATGTATTCCGTAAATATTCATACGTGCTTATGGAAAAGAACTTGCATGACATATTTTGTCCTACCCTCCCGTGGCAGCGGGGTCCATAAGGAAACTAAGGGGTATTAAGGCCTCCTTTTAATAGAGAACCGGAACAAAGCATTAACACATGGTGAATACATGAACTCCTCAAACTACGGTCATCACCGCGAAGTATCCCAAATATTGTCACTATGGGGTTGACGGATCATAACACGTAATAGGTGCATATGACAAGGCAAGATCGGATCAAGAACATATATATAGAGACGATAACATAAACGGTTCAGATCTGAAATCATGGTACTCGGGCCCTAGTGACAAACATTAGGCATAGCAAAGTCATAGCAACATCAATCTCAGAACATAGTGGATACTAGGGATCAAGCCCTAACAAAACTAACTCGATTACATGATGAATCTCATCCAACTCCTCATCGACCAACAAGCCTACGAAGGAGTTACTCACTCCCGGTGGGGAGCATCATGGAATTGGCGATGGAGAAAGGTTGATGATGACGAAGACCGAAGATTCCCCTCTCTGGAGCCCCAAACGGGCTCCAGATTTGGCCTCCCGATGAAGAATAGGAGGTGGCGGCGGCTCCCTCTCGTGAAACGCGATAATTCTTTCTTTTTGATTTTTTCACCAAATTTAGGAATTTATAGTGGCGGAGATAGGGCAAGTAGGGCCCCGAGGTGGGCACAACCCACCAGGGCGCGTCGGGAGGGGGCTGGCGCGCCCTGGTGTATTGTGCCCAGCCTGGGCCCCCTCTCCAGTGGTTTCTGGCTCCAGTATTTTTTATATTTTCCCAAATAAATCTCCAAAAAGTTTCATTCCATTTTGAGAACTTTTATTTCTGCACAAAAACAACACCATGGTAATTCTGCTGAAAACAGCATCAGTCCGGGTTAGTTCCATTCAAATAATGCAAATTAGAGTCCAAGACAAGGGCAAAAGAGTGAGGAAAAGTAGATACATTGGAGACGTATCAATCGGCCTCATTAATACACTTAGAAGTTTCATTACAAATTGTACAGACAAGCCAGAACTAAACAACTAAGGGGGAGGTGCCAAACCAGGTGTCCTCCCAGAATATAATTTTGTTGCCTGCACCAACCTTCCATCTATATCCAAATTTCAAGGCTTGGAAGATGGATTGGATACCTTTCCAGAATGTGGAGGTAGGATGGTCAGGGTTGAGGGAGAAGAGGTTAGGTTTACCAGCCATGTATTTATGATCATTTTCCAAGGTTTACCTCCCCCCTCATAATATCTTTTGACCCACGAGCCTAGGAGGCAAAGATTGATATCTTGAAGGTTAGGGATTCCTAGGCCTCCAAAATCTTTCTTCATACAAACTAATCTCCAGTTTGCTAGGTGAAGCTTTCTATGTCCTTCAAAGTCATTCCAGAGACAGTGGGCCATTTGAGAGTTGATCATCTCAATAGCCCATTTGGGAAATTTGAAGAAGGATAGCAGATAAATAGGGATACTAGCAAGGCATGCTTGTATAAGGATAAGTCTGCCTCTATAAGAAAGGAGATTCCCTCTCCACCCAGCAATCCTTTTCATAATTTTGTCAATGAGTGGCTGGATATCTTTTCTTCTAAGTCTGTCATAGTGTAATGGAATACCTAAGTATTTGATGGGGAAGACTCCTCCACTGCAGTCAAGAGCAGAGAGGAAGAGTTGGAATCTGCCACTATCCATATTGATAGGGAGCAACTCACTTTTGGTATAGTTAATTCTCATGCCAGAAACTTGTTCAAAGCGGGTCAAAACTATTTTGAGGTTCTGAGCATGTGTGACATCATCATCTAAAAACAGGATGGTATCATAAGCATATTGAAGGAAAATTATGCCTCGAGGACAGACCTCTGGGCATAGCCCAGCAATTAAATTGTTATTAGCAGCTTTGGCAAGCATTCTGGTAAGAACATCCACTACTAAATGGAAAAGAAGGGGTGAAATGGGATCCCCCTGCCCGAGCTCTTTTCCTGTGAGGAAGAAGTCACTTTCTACATTATTTAATTTGACACCAACGGAGCCACCATGAGTGATTTGATCGATCCAGTGGTTCCATTTACTCCCAAAACCCCTTTTCTCTAGTAGATCAGCTAAGAAGTTCAGATCTACTTTATCAAAAGCTTTCTCATAATCAAGTTTCAGGACAAGCCCCTGTTTCTTACTAGAGTGAACTGAGTGTAGCACTTCATGGGCAGTGACTACACTTTCCAGAATATATCTGCCTTTAAGGAAGGCAGACTGCAACCAGTCTTTGCAAGATCTTGGCAAGCATGTTTGTAAGGACTTTAGAGAAGATTTTAAAGCTACAGTTAATAAGGCTGATGGGCCTAAACTCCTTCATGGAAGTAGCCTCAAGTTCTTTTGGGATCAGGGTGAGCATGGCAAAATTAAGTCTAAAAATGCTCAGATTACCTTCATGGAAATATTTGAACATATATAAAAGGTCTTTTTTTATCAAAGTCCAAAAATGCTGATAGAAGAAGAAAGGAATCCCATCAGGACCAGGAGCTCCATCAGGGTATGAGTCAAATACAGCTTGTTTAACTTCTTGTTCAGAGAAATCAGCTTCAAGGGATTCATTTTCCTATTGAGTGACTTTTTCCTGAGGGGAGAAGAAATCAGGGCTCGGCTTGAACTCACTGTTGCTTTCTTCCTTGAATAGATATTTATAAAAGTCACTAGCTACATCTAACATATCTTTGATGCCAGTGACAGGACCACTAGGTCCATCAAGAGAGTGGATTAGGGTTTTCCTCCTTCTCTGATTTGCTACAGCATGGAAATATGCGGTGTTCCTATCTCCTTCTTTAATGTGCCTATCTCTAGATCTTTGTTTTGCTTTAATTTCCTCCTGAAGCCAAATCTTCTGTAGCTCATTTATTATGAACTTCCATCTAGCAGTTTCAGCATCAGAAAGGTCTATTGTTTCTGCTTTAATATCTAGAGCATCAAATTCCTCTGTGAGGATTTTTTTTGTATCTCTTAAGGCTGGCCTCTTCATTAGAGCTCCACCCCTTAGTGAATTTTCTCAACTTCCTAATTTTATCTTGCCAAGTATCCACAGAGGAGGGAGCTTGAATAGGCTCAAACCAAATTTTGGTGACTAGTTTAGAGAAATCCTCTCTCAACAGCCACCATTTTTCAAAATTAAAACTACTTTTTCTTGGTTGGAGAAGCACACCTAAGTCCCACAATAAGGGGGTGTGATCACTACCACATCTAGGGAGTGCTCTACATGTAGACATGGGGAAAATTTCTTCTAGCTCAGTATCACAAAATAATCTGTCTATGGTGGACATGATAAGGTCTACCTGGTTGTTAGCCCAAGTGAATTTCCTACTGGAGAGTTTAATTTCCAGAAGACTCCATATTTCTATCCAAGCATTAAAATTATCACACCATTTATGGTTGACCACTCCATTGCTTTTATCTCTAGCACCCCTGACAAGGTTGAAGTCACCTCTAATGAGGGTGAGAATGGAATTATCAACAAAAAGAGAGTGTAATTCAGAGATAAATGCATCTTTGCCCTCATCATAGGGTGAGCCATACACTGTAACTATTCTAAATGTGTGATCATTAGTTTTAAGTTTCACCACACAGCTAACAGAGAATTCTAAGTGGGACCATGAGATGATATCAAAGATATCCAGGTCAACTCCCATTAGGATGCCTCCAGCAGATCCTCTAGAAGGGAGGTTGTGACATGCAAAATCTCTGACACCCACCAGAGATTTCAGATAGCTGCTAGTAAAAGACTCTTGTTTAGTCTCCTGGAAACCTAATATCATAGCATGAGTTTTGGCTATGGTATCTATAATTAAGGGTTTCCTGCCTGCCGCAACAATACCCCTGATGTTCCAGAACAAGGCATTCATCTAATCAACATTTTCTTGGGGTGCTTTCCCCGTCTATTCTTACATACCAGAGACCAGTGCCCTGCATTGGGACTAGCAATGGGGTCAGAGAGAAGCTCACTATTAACTTTACAATTATTGATGGGGGTCTCAGGCGCAACACCCACAGTCTTGCCCTGAGACACTGCACCATTGGGACTACTAACATTGCTACTTTCTATGTCTATTCCAATTGAAGAAGCAACATAAATGAAAGAGGGGTTGTTGAAGAGGGAGAAGTTAGAGTTTTTCATACCATGGTTTTTCTGGGATTCCAGATTTTGGACTTCTTTCAATTGTTGTGCTTTTTCCATGATGGTCCTTTTGTCACCAGCAACTCTAGCACTGGCTCTGGTAGCTTGGACAGGACCCCATTGCTTTGGTTTGAAGCTAGTATGTGTTGGTCGCATAGGGAAGTCCACATCATACTGATAGGGTGTTGGAGCAACAACAGCAGTAGACAATTGATCAGAGAGTCCATCATCTGGAAAAAGGTTCTCATCCAACTCATCTTCCTACATCACATCTTCATCCTCAAGGAGTTCCATCTCCCTCAGCAGGTTGAACCCCTCAGGTCTTCCCTGTGCAGAGTCAATGAGAGCTTCCAAGTTGATCCTCATAGTGTGCTGAGAGTCAGGGAGGTGAGTCTTCAGCATGGATGTTGGAGTTGAAACAAATAAGGTGTGCTCTTGTACAAGATCATGATTTCTATGCCTGTTGGTTCCTGAGCCAGCAAGGGATCCAGTCTCAGACCCAGACCTTGAGCTCATTTGGGAAGTATTATCAACAGAAGTATTTCCTTTGGAGCCAGAGGTCATGGACACATGGTTATCCAGAGAGGGGTTAGAGGAGGTGGCTGTTATTTCCTCATCATTGCCAGGGGGTTCCACCTCAATAAGCAACCAGTAGATTTTGCCTTGAATACCAAAGAGTCTCTCACTAGGAATCTTGGAGTAATCCTTGCAGAAAATTTTCACTCTGATTGTCTCATAGAAGGATTTGAAATTGTGTTGCCAATCTACATCAACTAGCACACCCAGAGTGGAGGTGATCTGGTCTAGCATGATCCAGTCACACCACTTGGGGTTCATCTTTTTTATTTTGATCCAGACTTCTTGCAAGTCTTCCTCAGGTTCAATATTACCTTTCCAGACTTCAACTTTCACTGAGACATTCTCACTTTCTAGTCCAAACCTTGGGTACCCAGCAACTTGCACTACATCAATTTCAGGTGGAAACTTTACCAGGAAGGTCCACTCATCTAGGGCATTGATGGGCCAGGGCCAGTTGGTTTTGTAGATGTTAGCAAATTCCTTAGCAAGCTCCTCTTTAGATATATCACCAGATTCAACCAACACAATGCCTACATTCTTCAGTGCCCCCTGGTGTTGAGAATTGGTATCAGGGGTGTCCAGGTGATAGAATCCTAGGCCAGGAGCTGTGCTTCCAACATATCTAGCAGAGGTATGGGCTTTCTTTCTAACTGGGCACGACTCCACTTTATGGGTGAGCACCTTGCAGATGAATCAGCTCTTCGGGCGCTCACACTTGTCAACATGGTGGCCTGGATCTCCGCAATTGTAGCAGGTCACAGGGGCATAGGACATCAAACCAGTGGCAGTGAGAGGGGCCTTAGCAGCTGCTTCATTCTTCTTCCTCTGAGAGTTTTTGTTCTGGGCTCTCCCTCCCCCATGAGAACCGGAGGAAGAATTACCCACTTCAGAGACCCCGTTGGAGGCTATTTGCCCCTGTTGCTGACCTTGCTGAAGAGGAGCTGGGCCAAACCACTAAGGAGGAGCTCCACCCCATTGTTGCGATGGGTATGGAGGCGGGAACTGATTGGGGAAATTCCATGGGGGAGGCGGCCCCTGGTATCCAAAGCCGAAGAACTGCGGTGGGGGAGCATTGATCGGCGGGCGCATCATCGCCTGATCATGCTGCCAGGGGTTGGAGCTACTGTTCTCCCCCCGCCCTCCCTTATTCCTGTTACGGCCACGGCCGCGTCCGCCTTCAGACATCTCGGGAAGCAGAGGCGCGGCGGCGGCGGCAGGAGCTGGAGGAGGGAGAGGTGGGAAAGGGTTGTGGGTACTAGGGTTTTCCATAGGAGGGTTTTTTATATCCTCCCAAAGCTGACGATGGAAGTTTTCTGCCTGGTCACCATGGCAACAAGGCACCAGCGGCGTCGAGGTGGCATCCATTTCACTTTTCCCTTTAGTTTGAATTTGAGCGCGTCTTCCACCCTGCAGGAACCCGAATCCCCCGACTTGTTGCATGACCAACACTGCCGGATCATCTTTGGTGGGATCAGGAATCCGGACTCCATTGGTGCAGGAGCGGTCCATTCCTTGCAGGTCTCGAACAGCTGGGGAACTTTGAGGAAGCTGGTGTTCATTGCCCGAATTGCCTCGAATTTGGTCTGTAAACTGGAACTCCAACAAGTTCAGTTCCACAATTTCAGCAACCATCGGAGTGTCGCGAGTAGTATCTGTTGGGGATATAACCCCGTGGTGAGACCCGCCCAGATGGGGCCGGGTCATACGGTTGGCGGCTAAATGACAAGGCTTAACATAAGTTTATTCCATGTGCCTGGAGGCCTAGGGCCAGAAGACAAGATGTAACTCGCTGGTGTAAGCCGCCGTTGGCGGCTTGTTAGATAAGGCATGTGTAGTTAGAGGTGAGGTCGGTTATCAAGCATAACCCAGCCTAGACTCTTGTAAGCCCAGGGCCTTGACCTAAGTATATAAAGGCGGGTTACCTGGGCGGCTTAGGCCACGAAACAACTGATCGATAGCTAGGTCAAGCGAATTCGCTCCCTTGCAATCGATACCCAATCAATACAACACCAAGCAGGACGTAGGCTTTTACCTCTTTCCGAGGGGCCGAACCTGGGTAAACCCTTGTCTCTCGATTCCGATCAACCCCTTTGAGCTCACCGCCTTAGCGATGGCCTCGAACCTAAGTCCTTTCACTAAGGCATCTGCCGTGAGAAAACCACGACAGTTGGCGCCCACCGTGGGGCTGGCGCTCGGTGGTGTGGAGTTCTCGAAGGGCTCTCTCCCAGGGATCGAGGGATACGCCGTTGGCAGGATGACTAAGAGTCGTCGGGGCAAGCTCTACATCGACGACGCTGGCTCGGGCCCCGAGGCCGACTCAATCGAGTACGGGTACCGGGTCCCCTTCGGCGGAATTCACGTCTTCATCGGCAAGATCGGCGGATCTAAACCCGGGCCGGACATCTGCACCGACCTCGTCGAGCCGGCCCGGCATGCGCAACCCGCCCAGGTTAACCCGGGCCGGAAGCACGTCTTTGTCGGCTTTACCCAAGGCGCGGAACTTGAAGGTTCCATGTCACGGGAGGAAACCCTCATATGTTCAGAGGATGGATCCTCGAGCGGAGAGGTGGAATCAATCTACCAGCTTCGCAACGGCTGGCTTGGGGGCTACGTCGAGGACTACCCTGAGCCGGAGTACCATGAGCAGGAATACTATGAGCCGCCGAGCCACGCCGCTGTCTTCATGGCAGGATCGGCACCGGCCCCTGGTAGCATGGCCGCTGGTGCGACCGGGTCTGGGTCTGGCAGGCTGACCGCTCAAGTTTTGCTGGATCTGATGAACGAGCTTACAACTCTGATGGGAACAGAGGTCACGGTCAAAAACCAAGCAGCCCATAACACGGAGATCGCGAGGTTGAAGGACCAGATGGCCGGAGTCCAAGAGGAAATCAATGCACTGAAGGATCAGATGGATGCTGAGTCGGAACGCCTTAGGGCGGAAGCTTTTCGCCTTGACCTGGAGCAGCAGACCGCAGATGCAGTCCACCGGATGAGACATCAGTCCCGTTTGCCAGCTCAGTATGAGGCCAGGAATCTTTTCAACATGCCAGGGACGGGACGGAATGCACCTCTGACCGTAACGCGGACGGCGGAAATACCTGGGAGCAGGGCGGCGGTTCAGCATAGGCAGCCAGACCCGCCCCGCAGGAATCAGACCCCGCCGCAGCCTTTTCCGACACCGCCCGGTCATTATTCTAACCCGGCGGAGAACATGGTGGCAGCGGCAGTCAGACTTGGCACGATCCCCATCCCTGATGGGACACCTTTCGCGGAGGAAGTGCGCAACGCCATTGGCTACTTGCAGACAGCGGTGGCACAGCAGGAGAAGTATACTTACAGCCGGAGTCGCGTGCACTCAACCCCCATCCCGAGCCGTAGCTACAGCCGGCGCTTAGAGTCACCTGCGATCTCTAGTAGTGAGCGACGTCGAAACCCGACGCGAGATGATCAGCCGGCTCTTGATGCTCAGGCGCTGGTGGATCGGGCGAGAGCGCAGCGAGAGGCGGTAGCTTTGGCAGCTACGGCGGCTTATCAAGAACCCACAGTAGCACCTTCCGTTTTGGTAGGAGCCGGGGTAACCTCCAGGGCTGTGGGAGTGCCGTGCTTAGTGCCGGCTTTGCGAAATGAACGCCTGCCAAAGGACTTCAAAGGTCCTCGCAAGGTGCCCAATTATACTGCCGATCTGCCTCCGGAAGCTTGGATCGAGAGTTATGAACTAGCCATGGAGATGTTAGACGTCAGCGATGCAGTCTGCGCCAAGTATTTCATTATGATGTTGGAAGGGCCAGCTCGCACGTGGTTGAAGGGTTTGCCACCCAACACCATTAATTCCTGGGCCGAGTTAAAGGCAAAGTTCATCAAGAATTTTCAAGGAACGTGCAAGCAGCCCATGACGATTGTGGACTTAGATCATTGTGTGCAGCGTGAGGATGAGTCGGCCCATCATTGGGTCCGGCGGGTCTCAACTATTATCCACTCCTCTGATAACATCACGGCGGCTCAAGCGGTTCTGATTCTGGAGAAGAATTGCCATTTTTTGCCCCTGAAGCAGAAGCTCAGCCGGCTCAAACGTTCATGCCAAGACATGGGGGAACTCATGGCGGCTCTCACTAAGTATGCAGACTCAGATAGCATGAAGGACCCTGGTTCCGATGATGAGAAATCAGCCAAGGGTAAGAAGAATAACAATGGCAAGAGTCAACAGCAGAACGGGGGAGGAAATAGCAATAATGGCAATGGCGGAAAGCGGAAGCACCCGGACGGCGGGTCAGATTTGGTGGCCAACACTAGTGCTGGAGGAAACCGTGGCAAGGGCAATGGTAAGCCGCCTTTCGGTAAAAACAAGCCTGTCAATATGGAGGCAATGTTGAATACTCCTTGCCCGAAACATAGTCTACCCGATAAGCCATC
The DNA here is from genome assembly GCA_039707655.1 of Elymus sibiricus. Classification (NCBI taxonomy): domain Eukaryota; kingdom Viridiplantae; phylum Streptophyta; class Magnoliopsida; order Poales; family Poaceae; genus Elymus; species Elymus sibiricus. Next base: position 490,239,939 of record CM077665.1, read on the forward strand.
CACTCATGCCTGGAGGGATTGTTGGATCGTGCGGGAGTTTCCGAAATTACAGCGTTAATCAGCATCAAGGTGGCGGCGGTGGACCGTCTGGCGGATTAGGATCCGGCTCTCCTGGGTCCGGCTTTGGTGTAGGCGGCTCAGGTTCTGGCTATCAGGGCCAAGGAAATGACGGTGGTAATAACCAACAGTCTGGCAATGGAGGTCAGCAACAAAACAACCAGTCCGGGTACCAGAGTAATCCAAAGCAGCTTAATGGAGGCCAATATCATGTTTTTACGACCAGTCTTGACAAGCGGGATCGGAAGGTGCGCAAGCGAGCGGTTAATGCGGTCATGCCGGCTCTCCCTCGGTACTTAAAATGGTCAGAGTATGACATAACTTGGAGCAGGGAGGATCACCCGCCACGTGTGGATAACCCGGGGCAGTTGGCTTTGGTAGTAGCCCCTAGGTAGGAGGATATGTGTTCACCAAGGTGTTGGGGAACGCGACAGAAAACAAAAATTTCCGGTATAGCGAGCACGCCCAGGACCACTATGGAGACTGCATACAAGGTTTGATCTGATCCGTACCGACTCGAAGCGCAGTGGAAGAAGAGTCGGTGGAGATCGTTGGTGCAGATCCCCACAGCTAGGATTTTACAATCTCCCAACCGCGAGGATGTACTCCCTCGTCGGACAGCCCTTCGGGAGGCGGTCGGACAGTCCCTCGGACGATGTCACGGACAGCCCTTCGGGAGGACCTTCGAAACTCGGACGGTCACTCGGACAGCCCTATGGGAGGACCTCTCAAACTAAGACCGAAACTACGATCTCTCTACAGAGTTGCACACATACGGTGTCATCTATCCGGCAGGGCTACGCCGTCCAGAACTAGTTCCTGCCGGAACCCAGACAGCCTTTCGGCTCTACGAAAAACTCTTTTCGTGGGAGGGAGAGAGAGAGCTAGCAAAGCATAGCATGTGTATGAGAGCAAATGGATGAAGAGATGGCAGCCCTCACCTCCTCTATTTATAGGAAAGCCAAGGGGTAGGATGGGTATTCAAAATACCAAAACTTGCTCATGAAGGAAACACTTTCCAAGGGCAAAATGGGAAAGCCAAAAGGCAAGTGGTGCTCCATGGAGGAGCACCACATGTGGCCGGCCACCCTCTTGGTGGGGCCCCCCAAAGGAGGTCCCACCCATCCATCCCTTCTAGAAGCCTTTTGGGAAAATATCCCAAAAGGCACTTTTCCAAAAATATCCCAAAAAGCACTTTCACTATTCACGACGACATTTTTCAGCGTCTGTTCGAACTAAAAATATTTATGTGGGCTTAGAACATTTCCAGTACCCACTAAAATAATTTTCAATGCGGTCCGGAACAATTCCGGATTAGTGATTTTCATCTGCGAAAAGCATCTCAAGTGGTTCCGGCAGCTCCGGAACATTTCCGGTTTTTCTTCCGGAAAATTCCCAGAAGTTTCCAGAATGATTCTGGTACCCTCCAAGAATTATCAGGCATGTGCCGAAATCAATTTGACTTTATGGTAACCCCTGAAACAACTTTTCAGTTTCACCGGAACTCATCCGGTGACCTCTCTCTTCGGAACTTTTCCGGAAACTTTTTCCGGAAACTTTTTCTCAGACTCCCTGTCTAGTATTCAGCAAAGAGATGACCCTTAAGCGTGTGACCCTATAGGTTCGGTGAAGTATAGACATGACCCGGAACCCCTTCCGATCAATGATCAACATCGGAGCCGTGGACACCCATATTGACCCCTATACCCACACGAATGAATATTCGAGTAAACCTCCAGTTGCCGTGTGCTATTCCTGTTGCTTCGCGATATTTCACAAACACCCGAGGTGAGATTTTCTGCATCCCCGTGGATCAACACTTTTGCACTATGCAAGTTACCTCGTTACCGGTTTTGTTCTCTTTTCTCGTTTTCGTGTTCCGGCATCCCTGTGATCAAATCACACTGTGTCTGGCTAGACGATGATGGATACCGTAACACCGAGAGGGCCCGAGAATATCTCTCCATCGTCGGAGGAGCAAATCCCAATCTTGAGCTATCAAGTTACTTGCCATACTTTTCCGTGAACCCGTAAGCCGCCGTAATAGTCACCCAGTAACGGATGACGTTTAACAAACCCCAAAGTTCACGAAGCAAGCACGAAGGAACTCGATACTCTCATGGTCTAAGGAATTATGCAAACATTAAGTATCTCCGTGTTATTAACCATTAACTTGTGACGAATGAATCTCATAGCATAACATCAATTTGGGTTGATTCAACACAAGTGTTCTACCAACATCGTGCCCCTCAAAATTGCCGGCATAGCCATGCCCATGATCAGGAAAACAGGATCATCCTGCAATACTTGAGCCAGTCTTAGAGGCAAGACTAGGAATACAATTTACCGTTTATTATACCACACGTGCACATGAGTTTCCCTCCAAGCCTCGTGGTTATTGTAGACTCGAGAATCATTGCAGTTATAGCATGGATCATAAACATTCATTACAAACTCGAAGATACAAAATAACTGTTATTACTGCCTCTAGGGCATATCTCCTACACAAGGTGCTTATGAACGGTGGCAGCAGCATCAACATCCTGTACTATGACACGTTCCGCCGGATGAATTTGCTTGACAAGGACCTTAAACCATCTTCGACGGTTTTTCACGGTGTGGTGCCCGGAAAGTCGGCTTACCCAGTTGGAAAAATTTCCCTGGAGGTAGCTTTTGGCGATGAATTTCAACTACAGGGTGGAATCTTTATGGTTTGAGGTGGTTAAGATCAAAAGCCCGTACCACGCTTTGTTCGGACGGCCGGCTTACGCCAAGTTCATGGCTAGGCCTTGTTATGTGTACTTGCAACTCAAGATGCCCGGATTAAACGGGACGATTACAGTGCATGGTGATCGGAAGATTGCTCTTGAGTGCGAGGAAGGCGATGCAGCATATGCAGAGTCAAGTTGTGCCGAGGCGGAACTCAAGTTTTATAAGGAGAATGTTGACCCGACAGATATGACCCCGTTAAAGAAGCCTAGCACGGAATCTGAGCTGCCTCTGAAGTTTGTGGCAGAAGATACCAAGCTAGTGGATTTCACTCCTGCCGACTCATCGCAGCAGTTCACTATTGGGGCTAATATGTGATGTGGACATGGCGTCTATAGACACGACCAAAAATATTGTGCGTGTATGCAAATATCAGGTGATTCCTATTAAAAATTATATGAATTGTTATTTTATTGCTCCGAATAGAAATACGACACAATATTTTATATTGTGCAGAATTAACAGAGAGTTGCATAAGCCGCGTGTCAAGATGCGAGATGAAGACCGAAATATATATTCATTTAGAGATGAAATATGGAGATGCATGTTCAAATCCACAAGCAGCAACACTATGTGCGTGCAATTAGAATCAACCGAGCCACCAAAGAAGCATGCTACGTGCTTAAAAGAGGAGGAGGATTAGGCTGCCTTGGACTAGAAAGAGCCACGTGCACACAAAGTCCATCTATGAATCAGTTAAAGGAGATAAATCTTAACAAGGCAGTATAATATTATTTCTCCATGTGGATCGGCCGGTTCCTGGTATTCAACGTAACCGACCTGGACACGTTGTGGCGCAGCGCCCACGGCGGCCGAAGCATAATAAATTGTTAGGTGCTTTTAGGTTTAGACTCGGGTTTTATTGTATTGTCTAGCTATAGCTACAAATCGCATCTACGAGACGTGTAGGACTATCGCCTTGTCAGATCCACAGTGAAACCCTAACTTTTTATCTAGTTCGTGTGCTTAATTTATCATCCGCAATTTCAAATTGCAATTACCATTGTTCTTGCATGTTCTTCGGTTGCTTGCAGGAACTCGAACCTCGTTGTTCAGGTTGATCGTGCCTGCGGCAAGGTCAATAACCATCGGAGATTGGTTTAGCGATTGTCGAGGCGTATCGTCGGGTACGGTATAGCCAGATCGTCAAGGTCAAAATCCACCAAATCGATAGTTATCCCCACTCTCATCGAAAGATCGGGCCGCCGTCACATCAAGTGGTATCAGTTGTCAGGTTTATCGATGAGAGATTTATAGTTTTCATAAATTAGTTTGTTTTTTTGTCCTATAACCCATGAAAAAGCCAAAAAAATATATACATTAGTTCATCCTTTACGCCTATCTTTTTAGCCTTTAGCAATTTTTGCATCTAGTATTTGCATAGTTGAATTGTTGGTTGCATTCATCCTAGAATTAGTGCTGGTTTAGATTAGTTGGGCGAGAAAATCATCTACTAGATCAATCTGTTTTTGTCCACCCTCATATTCTCTATCGCAAAACTACTTCTCGATCTGAAAGAAAAACGATAGCGATCGGTGGCTTCCAATTTCTGTTGACTCCGGACGTCTATTTTTCTTTGCTACAGTTTTTATCTGGCTGTAAATTCGCACTGCAAATATCCGCACACATATGCTCCATCCGTACAGGTTTTGCGCTTCGCGGGCGGCCAGACAACCAGACAAATCGCGTCTGTTGCCCCGCGCCGCTTCAGCACACACAAACATGCTAGCCGCCAGACATCCTGCTCTGGTTGTCTGACTCCACGCGTTCCACAATCAACATTGTGTGTCAAACTGATCCTGTGCCCTACTACTCGTCCATACTAGTACTAGCTAATCTCAACACCACACTTCTAGCTAGCTCTCATTGCAACCTGTTCAATAGCTTTGCATCTTTTTCTCTTGAGATTTAACTTCTGTTCGTGCTTTCTGCTAGCAACCGGCCTGAGAAAAAAAAGCAAAAAAAAAAAAAAACAGCAAAAAAAAAGAGAAAAAGGAAAAAAAATGTTGCAAAGTTCTGGCCTGTTAGCATCTTTTGGACAATCCCTTTTGTTCAGAACGTTTACTTTATTCATATAAGTGATAATTACAGCATATTTTTCTGCTCTTCGTTGCCTACACTGCATTTATACCTCATTTATATCCAGCTATTTAGAGCTCTCAAAATTTTCATTGGTTTTCACTCACTTATTTCAGTATCTGGGCTTAGATTGTTTTATCTCTTTCTAGTCAACTACCAGCACTAGTTAGGAGTTTGAGCAATTATTCAGCTTGCATTACTTTTTGCTTAATTGTGCCATATATTGTGAGTTGAGGAAACCATCACCAAGCTCCACTTCCTATATTGTACCTTGTTCGGTCACTTGGTAATCGCTATATCAAACTTTTGATAACTTTTGACCGCGCCGAAGGCCGACAACCACTGCTACCGGTAAGAACTGGTAAGAGCTTGGTAATTGCTAGAGTGGAGAGACATTTTTCACCACTTCCGAGTAGTACTATAGGAACATTATACTTGTGATTTTGTTCTTGTTTGGCACTAACAATGGCAGGTTCTCGAGTGACCAATAGTTGGGCTACATCTATTGTCGGGGATGACTTGCCATATATTGATGCGAGTCATTATGTCCCACCACAGAAGGTACGACGACCGTCACACGATGTATATGAAGGTAGAAGCGCACATGATCAGGTTATCTCTTTGCCACAGTTCGAGGCTAAATATGATCCTGATTCGTATATTGATTGGGAAATGGAGGTAGACGAAATATTTTCAAGCCATAATGTTTCCGAAAGTAAGAAAATAAATGATGCCACTAAAAGTTTTTTTGGTTTCGCTTTAGTATGGTGGAGAAATTATTGTAGGGAAAATATTTACAATAGACCTTCGACTTGGAAAGCTTTAAAACTTGTTATGCGAAACCGTTTTGTTCCTTTATCCCATGCTAGTGATTTGCTTAGAAAATTGCAACGTTTAGCACAAGACACCAATACTGTTGAAGAATATTATGATAATTTGTGTACTGCTTTGTTCCGTTGTGGATTAGAAGAATGTGAAGACGATTTTCTGAACAGATTTTGGGGAGGTTTAAATAATGATATACAAGATATAATAATGCATCAAGAATTGTATTCTGTCAACCATTTGTTTCGTCTTGCTTGTAAAGTTGAACAGAAAATAAGAAGAGATGCATGCACGACGAACAAGTGTGTGATGGAAATCCCGTCAAAGAAGGTTCCTTCCTCCACCGCTCCGGCAACTAAGATTGCACCACTTGCAGCTTATGAGGCGTCACTAACCATCGGAGATTGGTTTAGCGATTGTCGAGGCGTATCGTCGGGTACGGTATAGCCGGATCGTCAAGGTCAAAATCCACCAAATCGATAGTTATCCCCACTCTCATCGAAAGATCGGGCCGCCGTCACATCAATATGGATCCCAAATAGGAAAGCGCGCTCATCGAATTCATTCGTGAGAATCGGGACATCTTTGCATGGAAGCCTTCTGACATGCCGGGTGTACCGAGAGAATTCGCTGAGCACCACCTTAATGTGGATCCTAAGTTTAAGCCGGTCAAACAGTTCCTCCGTCGCTTCAATGAGGAGAGGCGTAAGGCTATCGGGGAAGAGGTGGCCCGGCTCTTGGCAGCAGGGTTTATCGTTGAAGTTTTTCACCCGGAGTGGTTAGCTAACCCGGTGTTGGTACTCAAGAAGAACGGCACGTGGCGCATGTGCGTGGATTACACAGATCTTAACAAGGCGTGTCCGGTTGACCCGTTTGCTCTCCCCCGTATCGACCAAATCATTGATGCAACGGCGGGTTGTGAGAGTCTGTGCTTCCTGGATGCTTATTCAGGTTATCATCAGATCAAGATGGCAGTCAAAGACCAAGAGAAGACGTCTTTTATTACGCCTTTTGGAGCTTTCTGCTATGTGTCTATGCCTTTTGGGCTCAAGAGTGCCCAGGCGACTTACCAGCGTTGTGTGCAGAACTGTCTTCATGGTCAAATTGGACGCAATGTTCATGCTTATGTGGATGATATTGTGGTCAAGTCAAGGAAGAAGAAAACTCTGCTGGCGGATTTGAAGGAAACCTTTGATAATCTGCGGGTTTACAAGATGATGCTTAACCCGGCAAAGTGTGTATTCGGTGTACCTGCGGGCAAGCTCTTGGGTTTTTTGGTCTCTGAGCGTGGCATTGAGGCTAACCCGGACAAGATAAAGGCTATCACCTCCTTGTCTAAACCGGCGTGTATCAATGATGTTCAGCGCCTGGCGGGTCGTATTGCTGCCTTGAGCCGGTTCATAAGCCGCCTCGATGAGAAATCTATTCCTCTGTATCAGATGATGAAGAAGACAGGCGATTTCGTCTGGAGTGATGCGGCTAATGAGGCATTTGAGGCGCTTAAAAAGCAGTTGGCCGAGCCGCCCGTTTTAGTTGCTCCCGTGGAAAAGGAGCCTTTGCTCTTATATGTGGCGGCTAACAACAGAGCTGTCAGTGCTGCAGTTGTGGTCGAGCGCAAGGAGGCGGGTAAGGAGTACCCAGTTCAGTGGCCGGTTTATTATGTCAGTGAGGTCTTGACAGAATCCAAGCAGAGATACCCACATTGGCAGAAGCTGGTGCTTGGTGTATTCATGGCCAATCGCAAGCTGAAGCATTATTTCCTCGGGCATCCAATTACAGTGGTCAGCTCTGCTCCTTTGGGAGATATCATTCAAAACAGAGAAGCTACTGGCAGGATTGCTAAGTGGGCAATTGAGCTTGGGCTTCTTAATCTGAAATATGTGCCCCGGACGGCTATAAAATCTCAAGCCCTGGTGGATTTTATCAATGACTGGACAGAGTGTCAAATACCTGAAGAGAAGCCGGACAATACCTATTGGACGATTCACTTTGATGGTTCCAGGCAATTGGAAGGCTCGGGGGCCGGAGTTATTTTAACTTCCCCACGAGGTGACAAATTCTGTTATGTTTTGAGGCTAATGTTTCCTTGTACTAACAATGCAGCGGAATATGAGGCTTTGCTTCATGGGCTCCGTGTGGCCAAGGAGATGAATTTGAGCCGGGTCAGATGTCTTGGCGACTCAAACCTGGTGGCTCAGCAAGTCTCTGGCACGTGGGATTCTAAAGACCTCGTATCTTCTTTTCATCATGCCAACCAGGCTGGCTTCCATGTCCCGGCTTGCAGACAGACGGCTCAGATAGCCAGCGTGTAACTCTTCAGCGGTAAGCTTTTCGAGGTTAGGGAGATCAAATTGCATTTTTCCTTCCTTGAGATGAGCCTCCTCGTCCTCGCTGGTATGCTTTGATAATATCTTGGAAGGAGCCGGAGATTTGTAACCCGTCCCAGTGATAGTAACTTCTTCATGGGAAGCCACGTTTTCAGTTGTCGGCTGGGGGCTGGGCCGCTTAGGATCAGCCTCTGGATGAGCCTCAGGAGCCTCAATATCCATATCCACCGGCTCATTTTAATGGGGAGCTTCTTCACGGACATTTTTGTTAGCCTCAGGCGGCTCAATATGAGCTTCAGGGGTGTTAGACTTTGGGTTCGCCGCCTCTGAAGTTTCAGGAGTGGAGGATGACCCGCCTGCCTTCCTCCGTTTGGCTTGAGCCCTATAAGCAAAGGAGAAATTGCATATCAGTAAGTAAGGATAAGCTGTTAATGCATGGAGGGGGATATAAAAACACCTATCCCGGGTTGATAATAAGAGGAGGTAGCTTGGAGGCAGTTGAGTTGCCGGAAGAAGGGGGTGAATCCTGAAATGTTATTGTTAACAAATATAAGTAAGTTGCAACACAAGGCTAGCATGCAGAAGAAATAAGTTCAAGGCAAGAAAGTACCTCAGTGCGCCGTTTGCGAGGAGCCGGTTCATTTGGTAAGCCGGCTAAGAGATCCTCAGAGCCGGTGCTCCGGGTCTGGCGTCTGATATCTTCTTGCTGTTTCTTCAAAAGAAAATTGGGATTCAAGTGAGCAAAAGGGCAAGAGCATTTTACCTTTCGTACAGCCTGCCGTATTCTCTTTACTGGTGAAAGTTCCGAGTCAGAGGAGATAATGGTTACCTCTGCAGCATCAACATGACTAGTTTCTACTTCTTCCTGTGAGTAATCATCGTCAATGAGTTGCATAAAGAGAAGACCAAGGGAGTCAAGTTCTACCTTTGAGTCATCTAAATCAAATTACTCTTCTGTTGACTGTCTCTTCCTACGGATCGGCGCCTTAGCTTTGGACGCCTTGGGAACCTTGCTCTTCTTCTTGAGAGAAGGGAGTAACTGTTTTTTCCAAAAGGAAGAGCCGACCTACGTGTAATAAAACATGTTGGCAGAGAAGTTGATAAAACATGCAAAGTATAGCGTTAAGAGAATAGATGAGAATTAAGATGGAAACACTTACATCCGGAGCCGGGTTAAGTACAGAGAAGGGACTTAACCCCGTTTTGCTGCAGGCCGCTTGTGATTCCCCCAGCAAGGACTTGACAATAGTATTAAGATCTGGGTCTGTTAAGGGGGTCTGGTTGAAGCGTTGAGGGTCATCCACTCTACCAGTGTATTGGCACATCAAAGCGCCGCGGCGGCTTAACGGAAGAATCCTCCAAGAGACCCAGCAGCGGGTCAGATCAACACCTGTTAATCCATTGGCTAACAGGGCCCTTATTTTTGAGAATGTTGGGGCATATTGAGCACGTCCGGCGGCGGTCATCCGGTCTGGAAGCTCCGTATCCGTGCTAAGCCGGTAGGGACGGTAACCCGGCAGTGGGTTCTCCCCCTCTGGTGAAGTGTCTTGGCAGCAGAACCAAGTCTTGTTCCATTCTTTGGGGTGACTCGGCAGAGTTGCTGCTGGGAAGAGTACATCCCTCCGCCTCTGAAGAGTGACGCCTCCGAGCTTGAGGCTTAATTCATCCGGCATTTCTGTTTGGCGGTTGATATAGAAGTACTCCTTGAAGAGGTCAACTGACGGCTCTTCCTGTAGATAGGCTTCACAGAAGGTCTGAAACTGGCACAAATTGGTGACAGAATTGGGACCAATGTCTTGGGGGTGAAGCTTGAACGAGTGTAGAACATCCCGGAAAAACTTAGACCCGGGCGGGGAGAAGCCACGCAGCAGATGATCTGTGAATACAATGACTTCCCCGTCTTTGGGTTTAGGGGTGATTTCATTGCCTGGGAACCGCCAGTGGATAACATCCTGAGTCGGCAGAACTCCCATAGTGACAAAGTCTTTGAGTGATTCTTCGGTCACCCCAGACCTTACCCAATTACAGGTGGATGGGGTTTTAGACATGGCGGCGGCTAAAGAAACTGCGGAAAAGTACAAATATTTGGCGGGTTAAAAATACATTATGACCAAGGTCGTTATGACTCTAGAAATGGTGACGGCATGTGGCGGGTCAATATAAAGTCTTGAGCCGCCGAAGTTGTTTGCCGTGTGACAACATGAGCCAGCAGCCTTACGGCGGGTCAAGTTTATCAGCGCACATTGAAAAATTGCTAAGTGTGGAGAAACAGATTCCGCAACTACAGCTATGGATTTAGGCAAAATGGACAAATCTGACCTAAAGTCGCAACAAATTCACAAAGTGAACTGTTTTCGAAAAAAATTCACTCGCATAACCCTTTTGTGTGGCACCCGATAGCAAGGCGTCACACTACACTGTGTGGCGCCTTTGCCTTAGGCGCCACACTACACTGTGTGGCACCTTTGCCTTAGGTGTCACACTAGGTCTCGGGCGCCACACAGTGTAGTGTCGGGCGCCACACAGTGTAGTGTGGCGCCTAAGGCAAAGGCGTCACACAAAAAGGTTACGCGAGTGAAATTTTTCTGAAAATGGTTCACTTTGTGAATTTGTTGCGACTTTAGGTCAGATTTGTCCGTTTTGCCATGGATTTAAGATCTACGGGCGAGGGAAAAAGAAAAATAATTCTAACCCTAAAGGACCAGTGGAAGAACAGACGGCCTCTATACAGATTAAAATGAGCTGCGGATCTACAACGAGTACGGCGTGATTATGGAGCGGACGGCCGCGTGGTTTGGACAGCATTATAAGGCTTTAAAGAGGTGCTCTTTATCTAATCTGTGAAGAACGCTTTGATGAGCGGTGATGAACACTGAAGAAACCTGGTGAACTCGGGAGAAACCTAATGCAGATCTAACAAGGGGCGGCAGTGGAACCTTGAGGATGCGGACGAACGCGCGAAGGCTCTGGAAAGGTTCAGGTTGATGCAGCGGCCAGTGTTGGTGAAGACGGCGAGGACCGAACGGTGCGGCGAGCTTCGGCGGCGCGGGCGTCCGGAGGAAGAAGAAGAAGGTGACGGCGGGGAAAATGAAAGCAATAGCCCCCCGTGCTTATTTATAAGGTTATAATAGAACAACAACGGTCCGGTGTGAGAATCGAGGGAGCACGATGATGATTAACTAAGAAGACGCCTCGATTCTCGGGCTGGTCATATTAATGGAGAAAGATCCGTTCTGACGTCAGGGGAATCTTTTTTGATTTTTCTGATGACGTCACGTTGGGTCATGAAAGTTTATCAGAAACAACACCGCCCATTTTCGGCGGGTCATGAAGATTGTCAGAGAAGGCAAGACTCGCCAACCAGAAGATTTGGAGATTGACATGAACCAGTTCAAATCAATCTGGGGCCTAATATTGGGGATATAACCCCGTGGTGAGACCCGCCCAGATGGGGCCGGGTCATACGGTTGGCGGCTAAATGACAAGGCTTAACATAAGTTTATTCCATGGGCCTGGAGGCCCAGGGCCAGAAGACAAGATGTAACCCGGTGGTGTAAGCCGCCGTTGGCGGCTTGTTAGATAAGGCATGTGTAGTTAGAGGTGAGGTCGGTTATCAAGCATAAACCGGCCCGGACTCTTGTAAGCCCAGGGCCTTGACCTGAGTATATAAAGGCGAGTTACCTGGGCGGCTTAGGCCACGAAACAACTGATCGATAGCTAGGTCAAGCGAACTCGCTCCCTTGTAATCGATACCCAATCAATACAACACCAAGCAGGATGTAGGCTTTTACCTTTTTCCGAGGGGCCGAACCTAGGTAAACCTTGTCTCTCAATTCCGATCAACCCCTTCGAGCTCACCGCCTTAGCGATGGCCTCGAACCTAAGTCCTTTCACTAAGGCATCTGCATACTCTGACAGAAACAGGCAGACGAGCTTCTGGTTTGCTGTGATTGCACTTATGCAGACGGTGGTATGCCGAGAAATCTGACGAGTGCTGGATCCTCTCAGAGTTCACGCCTGTCCAGATATTAGCAGCAAAGTGAGCAAAATCATCAATCTCACAGATGTTGCTCCTAGGAGACCATCTAGTCCAAAGCAGGCGCCGGCGACAGGAATGGTAGCGGATCTACTGGCTCCGGCGGCACCTTGGTGGGCATTAGTCCCATGATACAATCCCAGCGCATCTCCCGATTCTGTTCCCCAGAGCGTGCTTCTCGCTTTGCCCAGTTCACAAAAGCTTCAGGGGGCTCTGACGGATGAGGCATCCTCCTCTTCTCCTCCAATGTGCCCTCGAAGTAGATTCGCCAAGCCAAATTGAGAAGTTCGCGCTCTGCTTGGTTTTTGCAGATCTGAGCATACATGCTGCGAACTGATCCCGAGCTCTCCTTGGCCTCTTCTTCCGCCTCCCTCGCCTCCCTGACGTAGTGGATCCAGGAGAGCGCGTCGTCGCAGATCCGGATCGTGCGCTCCCTCCAGCGCCGCTCTTGCGATTTCGCAAGCTCCTCCGGAGAGGAGAGCGTGATTGGCTTGAGCAGATCTGGGAATGCTTGGTAAACATGGGGGAGCGGGATTCGAAATCCCCCCTCCCTCGACCTCCTCACTCCGGTGGATCTGGCATCTCCGGCCATGTGGAGCGGGCTGGTGGGTAGCTACGGGTGGGGAGAGAGAGGCGGCAACGACGCCGCTCGCCGTGGCTGCAGCGGTGGTGATGGTGGGGGAGAGTAGCGACGGTGGCGGTGGAAGCAGGCGCAGTAGGTGGGTCGCGAGAGCGGACATGGGGCGTGTGTTTCTATCGAATCTCGTATGCATCATTTTTCTATTTACGATTTTGTAGATCACAACTTCTAAAACTTACGATTTTGTCGGCCGCTCGTTAAGTTTTGGAGTTGAAACTTTAGCTTACATTTTTGTCGGTCGCAGATATTGAAACTTGTGATTTTGTTGGCCACTCTTACTAGGTTTCAAAAGTTGAAACTTAACAAAATTTAAAAAAACTCATCAAAACGTATTTAGAATATATCTCATTTTGGAACCCTCGTCACTAGACGATATGAGTAAAAAATATAAAACTTAAGTATGACTTTCCGTTCAAATGATATGAAAAATCGAAAACCAAAAAAAAAAAACACGCATGAGAGACTCAATGCACGTACTTGCGACAAATCCCCCTTCCTAAGACGAGGGAACAATACGAATGAAAGAAAACGGAAAGTTGCCGCTGGTTCCGTGCCGTTCTGTCATGGATCACCACCGCTGCTGCGTGCTGGATCGGTTGGTGAGTAAAAAGAGAATCGATAAAGGTCAAACAAGATGATCATCGGTCTTGGGATGTAGATCTAGATCACAAAGTAAGCACCGGGGTCCCAGACACGCATTCCTTCAAACCAAGCCGATGCAAGACGACGAGGGGTTCAGATACTTAAACCTCCAGAACTTGTTGCGACGTGGTCAGGGCACGGGCACTGCACCAGTTGGACTGATTTTGAACTACGTACATGGATCGAATCTATAAGTGCATATTCGTGTTGATCCAAGGACGGACCAACCTGATTCCGAATCTAACGTCTCGTGAAGAGACGGTTTTCCTCGATCTCCGCCAAACAAAATACTCCCTCCGATCCTTTTTAGTCTGCATATAAGTTTTGCTCCAAGTCAAAGTATCTCTACTTTGACAAAACTTATAGAAAAAAGTATCGATATTCACAATGCCAAATCAATATTGTTAGATTCAATATGAAATGTAGTTTCATGGAATATATACTTGGCATTGTAGATGTTGATATTTTTTAATATATATTTGGTCAAAGTTTGCAAAGTTTGACTTGACACAAATCTAATACGTGAAGTGAAAAGGACCGGAGGGAGTACATCAACAACCAAGAACCACGAGTGTTTTGTCATTTCTTTTTGTTGATGTTACTTTTTTTTTACACAGACGTTTGACGCTCGTACCTACCGTACATATATATATATATACTCATCCTTATGAACGTCGGAAAGCTAACTTCACTGCCAAGTGTAGGTGTTAAACTCTCATAGGTTGATTCCATCACAAAGAATCCAACCATGTGAATTGGGCTCAGTTCGCCGTGTCTTGTTATCTCCACCGCTCCCTTCAACGCCCGTGCCACCTTCCTAGGCACAGCCCTCCCCGGCACCTTGCCTTGCCACGAACAAGGCTGTACTAGGCGTGTTAACATCGAAAACCATCATGTATACTGGGAGCACATTCTCTCTAAAAAACAGTCTGCACTTATTTGAAAAATCCAGAAACATATTTATACTTTACATGGTATTAATCGAAAGCGAAATCGTACCCAGTGGACACGAGAAACAATGTGCGTACAAAGGCACAAACTTTGCACCTTGAGCTTTGAAAAGTTTTGGGAGCGTCGGGGGAGGATTTATCCAAGTGATTAGAGCATCTACCGGCGGAACTTGCAAATCCGACTCCTCAAACGTCCGCGGACACGTCCGGTCATTGACCGGGCGTATCCGTTTTGAGCCCATACTTTTCCGTCCGTGCAACCGCATTTTTCATATTTTTCCTCATATGCCCGGTCACGTGCATGTGATTGGTGAAGAAGAGGAGAGAGAAAAAAAGAATGAATAAAGAAAGAGAAAAAGTGGTCTGGGGTGGGGTCGCGTCCTACGTGGCGGACTGACCGGGCGTGTCCGGGTGCGTCCGCGAGCCCTCATATCGTCCCCATATTTGAGATGGATATGAGGGGTGCCGGTCAGTCCGGGCGTTTGAGATGAGTATGAGGGATCCGTCTGGGTCGACTTTTTGTGACCGGTCAGTGACCGGGCAGGCCGTCCGGACGTTTGAGACGGATATAAGGGTCCGGCTGTAGATGCTCTTAGGTCCAGATTGATCACTATTGTTGTTGGACAATGCAAGTGCCGCTGTTCGTTCAAAAAAAAAATATCCCTCTTCTAGAGAGTATGGAGCATTCTCAGTGATGTGGCTTTTAGAGAAGGAAAGCCTCTATTGGTCGGTGCGACCAATTTTTGGTTTCTTATTGGTCATCTTGTTCAGCAACTTGTTCACAATTTATGTGGATTCATCCTAACCCTGTGTGAGCTCCTTGGGAGGCTCCTTCATCAGGTAATTTGAAAATAAACATGGATGCCGACTACGTCTCTAATGTCAACTCTGCATGTTTGGGAGTCGTGGTAAGAAGAGCAATGGGGGGTGTCTTTTTATCTGCCTACGATTTCATCCTTGTGTGTTTGAGCGTGAGGAAGTCAAGCTTAGAACGTGCTTCGTGGGACTTTATATTGCTATCATTTTGCCTCAACCTATGATCATGGATATTGGTTGCTTGTTTGTCCATAAGTTTCTCTCTAATTCCTCTCTTGACAGATTGCCCTCGATTGATCTCAACCAGGGAGGGGGGGGGGGGGCATCGAACTCATCATGATTCCAA
Source organism: Elymus sibiricus (assembly GCA_039707655.1). Classification (NCBI taxonomy): domain Eukaryota; kingdom Viridiplantae; phylum Streptophyta; class Magnoliopsida; order Poales; family Poaceae; genus Elymus; species Elymus sibiricus. The sequence goes on from CM077665.1 coordinate 490,255,426, forward strand.
ATTGGTGAAAATCAAGAGGGGGTGAATGCAGCGACACACGAGCATGCAAAATATTGCTTCAGTGTTAAAATTGATAGTGTGTTAGTAGGTAGTGCACTGTTCTACGCGACGAGCTACTTTCTCTCTGATTTTACTAGCATATATGCCCGTTCGTTACAACGAAAGAAAAAATTATGATGTACAACAATGAGAATTATATGTGCAAACACACCATCATATTTTTCGTTACAAAGAAACCGCTAATTTCTTCATCCACAAAAAATAACCCGACAGCGTGACACAGGGGTCCATAAGAAATTCATATCAGTTTTACATTAATCATGAAACAATTATCATTAATCAAGGGGATTTAATTGACACACTCAAGCCATCAACCCGTTTAATTACGGAGTAAATGCCATATGTATCCATTAAGGGCATCACAATCTGAAGAAACAACCATAGATGGAATTTTATTATGCAACGTGTGCATTATTCCTGATTTAAAAATTGTGCATCCTTCTTTTTTGATTATGCACCTACATATCTCATGGATCCAGTTTAATTATCCCATCAATCCATTTAATTAGGATCTAACCATCATAAATGGAATGCATGTTCAATGAGCCCACCAACATAGCACATATAGAGGTTTAGGTGGCCCTGTCTCTCCTTGTTTTCCGTGTGTATCATCGTGTGTCACAATCCCGCCTTTGATTGCGGCGATTAATGTCTTCGATGGTGCAACATCCTCCTTTGATATTCATGGCAGCCCTCACACAATCTTTGGGAGTTAATTCTTTTCGGTTCTTTAGACCGTAAATAGTTCCTTCTGGGCCGTGATCTAATTTTCTCGAGCCATGCATGTTCCCTCCTTTATCAGGTCTTTCTCTTCATTCTCTCTGTTTCTTAGGTCATGAGAAGGCTTGCTGATATTTCAGGCAATTTGCAAAAATATATAGATGGATGGGATTAGATGTAAAGAATTTAAGGGGTACTATTAATTGGCTAACGAGCCCTCTCTTGCAACACAATTCTACGCTTAGGCCAGTCGACTGGAGCCTTCATGTCGATAGGGAGATACTGAGTTCGAATCCCAAATCGGTAGCATTTATTTTTTTCTTGTGGCCCAATCAAAGAAAGAAAAGATGCAGAGTAGGCCCGTTGGCCAACTTCGGGATTGACTCCCTATGGCCCAGTCGAAAGAAGAAAAAGATGTGGAGCATGCCCCTTAACTGCACGATCTGGAGGCCCAATCAAAAAATTATTTATGCGTGGACGGACAAAATTTTTAGTACCACCTGAAATAGGTATGGGAGAAAATAATTATATGCAGTGAACAGACCAAAAATTCAGAGAAATACATCATCCTTTATTAGTAGGTATAGATTAATACTTTTATGTAATATACATGGGTTTTCATTTTTTGACAAAAGTGTTGCAACACTATAAGCAACTAAAAGAAAATTACATCCAAGTCATGTAATCTTGCAAATAGGACCCCATGGATTAATTAGAGAATGCAATTGAGTCCTGTCAGTGTCAGATACTATAATCTCGTCAGAGACGCTCAAGCCACCATATCCGACCACTGCCTTGCCAACTGAGGCAAGGAGAAGAGGACCTCCCCATGGAGGATGAACGGAGGGTGCTAAAGATATCTATTATGCTAAACTTTAGCTCTACTAACGGAGGTCGGTATGACGAAAGAATAGTGATGAAGCGCCTCCAAACCAAATTCATCAACACAAAAAGACCCCAGAAAAGCTATAAAGTGAACCCCCTCCCCTCTCTTCGCCTGAGACCACAACAATGAAGAAATGGGAGAAAACAGGTCTTGTCAGCAAGATAGAGTGCAAAACTTATTTAACGAGCCCATATTGGTTCCGCCTTCAACATGCGTCATCCACCATGAAAGATGGCTCGAAAAGGGACCCTAGGAGCTCTACGATGCTGCTGGTCAGCACCGGTGTGAAGCCCCACCTCGACCTTACGCCAGACGCCCTAGCGGCATACACAACCCTGTTCAAACACTGTTGTAAAGGATCATCTGGTCTCTCCTCCAAAAAAAAGCTAGGGTTTTTGCCTCTCGCCGGCGCCGCCGCCGGTCCGCCTCGTCTCCGGTGGCCCTAGGGCCATGGGGACGTGGTGGATCCTGGTAAGGGCCGGCGAGAGGGCTCCGTTTTTAGTCGTTCCTTTGAGTTTTGTTAGGGTTTGTGTCCTGCTCAGGAAGGCGAGACGGCGGCGGCTCCCTGAAGATGGAATAAAGGTCTCCCCGCCTAGCCCCCGTTCCGGTGGTGCGTCTAGCATCGTTGGTGGGCGTGTGGAGGTGTGTCTCCGGCGGATCTATCTTTGGTGGATTTGCTCGGATCTAGTCGTTGTTCGTCTACGTTCGTGTGTTTTCGGGTTGTATCCTTTCGATCTACGTTATTCTTCATCGGCGGCGGTTGCTGTTCTGGTGCGCTGGTCCTATGGGGCCTTAGCACGACGACTTCCCGACTGTCTACTACAACAAGTTGTGCCCGACTCCGGCAGTGGAGGGGCGATGATGGCGGCGGGCCTTCGGCTCGCTTCAGTGCTTGTAGTCGTCGCTAGGTGGTCTACGGATCTGGATGTAATTTTTATTATTTCTGGTGTTCGTTGTACTGCCATGATTGAAGATGAATAGATTGGAAGTTTTTCGCAAAAAAAAAAGGATCATCTGTTAGTCTAGCTCCCCACATTTGTTTTTATTCATATAGTAAATAAATGAATAATTTTACAATAAATTTCTGGTGGCTTGCTCTAATATCCACACACAATAGACATTTTTAGAACTCGGTTTTGATTTATTTTTTCACAACAGTACAGACGCAGACGCTCATACATACGCACACACACTCATCCATATGAACGTACGCACGCATATCCTACCCCTATGAGCATCTTCGAGAGACTGAGACGGCGTATCATCTTGAGATTTACGAAGTCGTCACAGACGCCTTTGTCGTCGATGTGAACGTCTCCTCCCACTGAATGCACATCGTCGCAAGGCCTGAAATAAATCCAGAAAAATATGAGCACGTCTAACTTTGATGTGCCGGAGATTCCATTATCCTCCTAATCATCCAACAACGGGTAGGTTCACAGCTTTAAACTTCCTAAAACGGAGGAAGCACATCACATAATCCACATTTTTTTTGAGAAAACACAAAATCCACACTCACGTTAACACGGCTGTCATGTGACTGCGCGGTGCGGTGGCCCAACCGCCCACCGCGACGGCGGCCCAGGCACCTTGCACCCGCAGATTTTTTTTCAAAACTAGGCCATTTTTTTTAGCATTTTCGAAAACTAGCAGTGCTAACGCGTAATTTGCAAAAGTAGCAGCCCGTCGGCCAGCCGTTGGCCGAAGAGGGCCTTTTCGGCCAGCCGTTGGCCGAAGAGGGCCTTTTCGGCCAGCCGAAGACCAAAGAGGCCTCTTCGGTTACGCGTAGGCCGAAGAGTGTGTGAGCTGGGCCGAACACGGGCCTCTTCGGCCAGCCAGCGGCCGAAGACTCTTTTCGGCTAACCAGCGGCCGAAGACCGGCCTTTTCGGCTAACCAGTGGCCGAAGAGCTCGTGGATAACGCCCGAGCCAGCTTCTTCTTCCTCTGGCTGTTCTTACGAGCTCTCTCTCTCGTTCCTCTCTGTAACGTCGCCCCCCCTCGCTGATCTCTCCGTTTCTCCACCCATTTTCGAATCCAAACCACAGAAACGGTAGATCGTAGCCATCTCCACCGGCCTACGGTCATTTTTTTCCTATGGGATAGCTATTTGTGCGTACAAGTGAGTTGGAGTCATGGTGGGGTGAGGAGGAGGAGGAGGCGGTTTGGCTGGTGAGGAGGAGGTGCAGCTTCTTGCCGCCAAGGGGGTGGCGTTGGTGTTGTCCGTTGGTGCAAGTTCTCCGTGAGGTGGCCACACGCGTCGAAGGTATAATCACGCGTCACATTTTTTTAGTGTTAATTGGTTTGTGCTGTCATTTTAGCGGTAAGTTAGTGTAGCGGGTAATAATTTTGTTCCTTGTGATTAATGAGATGGAAGTGTCTGACAGGTTAAAATGTCTGAATCAGTAAATTTGTCTGTTTACTATGGCCCTGGCAATGTTCGATATAATGAGTTGGGGGTTGATCTTAGCGAGTATAAAAAATGTGTCATGACACTTCCAGACCCGGACAGACTGGACATTAAACAGTTGAAGTACTGGTTGACAACTAGTTTTGGGCTGGATCCTGGGGTATGTTCCGTCAGTATTCAAGCATTGTGGACCAAATCGTGTAAAAATGTGAAGTGGGAGTTGATGCTGATAGATAGGAGCCAGAAGTGGTTGACCCTGTTAAGGCGTTGCAGGGACCGAAAAATCCACCCATATGCCCTAGTTCAACCTGTGGCGAAGGAGGAGAATACCGGACAACCAGAGGGGGGGGGGTATGAACCCGGGCAGGGCAGTCAAGTGGCTAACGAGATTTATTTATCCGGGTCACAGCCAATGGATGTGGATGCTAGCCAACCCGAGGAAGAGCCAGATTACGTGCCACACAATTTGTGTGGTGACGATACTGGGCAGAGTAGTCGGTCTCTAATATTAGCTGGTTCTGGTTTTGCTGATGGCGATGAGGAAGGGGAGGAAATGCAGAGGGTGATGGAGGAAGAGGACGAGGATGGACTGGCTGAGGATCTGGATTCTGAAAATTCCGAGGATGAAGTGGAGGTACCGATTCCTGCCGCATGGGATCAGGACCTATCGACCGGTCTCACGGTAAACGATGGCCATGAGACTCCATGGCAGTATCATCTGAACCAAGTCCAGATAGGTTCTATGTATGATACAAAGAAGAAATTGAAATATGCGGTGGTAAAGTGGCTATGTCCACGCAGAGGGTTTTCCGGACACACATATCAAATCGAACAAACTATACCGTGAAATGTGTTGAAACAGGTTGTCCTGGGAAGGTGCACGGGCACGTGCCGAAGTATAACATCCACTGGGTTGTCACCGATGTTGTTCCACATACTTGTGTGAGGAAAAACCTTCTGGTGAATCATCCGAACCTGTCTTCAACTCTCATTGCGCAACTCATGTATACTGAGATAGTGCAGAAGAAAGATATGGAAGCAAAACACATCCAGACAGCAGTGAAGGTCAGATGGAATTATGTCATTCCTTACGGGAAGGCTTGGAGGGCTAAGCAGAAGGCTATGGAGGAAAGATTTGAGACGTTCTTCGACTCATATGATAATGTTGTGCGGCTCCTTCAAGTATTGAAGGAGAGGAATCCCGGCACTTATGTTAACGTACAACACACAAGATTGGCGAGTATACCAGATTTTAAGGTGTTGAAGAGAGTATTCTTTTCTTTTGCTATTTGCATCGAAGCTTTCCGGCATTGTCCTCCTGTGATGTTTGTGGATGGCACATTCCTGACTGGTCAGTACAGAGGGCAAATCCTTACTGCTATTGGTGTTGACGGGAACAATCAAATCATCCCACTTGCCATGGCATTCGTGGAGGGTGAGAACTTTCCAAGCTGGATATGGTTCTTGAGGCAAGTGAAAATTGCCATCGTGAAGGACCGACCGAACGTGTGTGTCATTCATGACAGACATTCATGACGATCGGACATACCAGAGTGAAAACTACGATCAAAAGGATAATGGGACATCTCCATGAAACTACACTTGCCTGCTCACCCACCTTACTGCCGAGGGGGTTTTATAGGTTCAGAAGAGAAGATGGCGGGAAAGAATGGCAGGAGAGAAAGGCGGGAAAGAAAATGGCGGGAAAGAAGGGCGGGAAAGAAAATGGCGGGAAGGAAAATGGCAGGATAGTAGGGCGGGAAAGAAAATGACGAGATAGAATGTCGGGAAATGGTTGCGGGAAAGTACAAAGTTGGAATGTGAAAGATGGGGAATAGTTGTGCAGGAATTATACTGCATTTAAGTGGAAAAAATAACACTTCGGTCTTGTGTAAACCGAAGAGTACCCCATGCAACTTCGGTCAAGCGTTTACGTAAAGAGTATGAGCTCTTCGGTCGCTGGTTGGCCGAAAAGGCCCGTCTTCGGCCGCTGGCTGGCCGAAGAGGCCCGTCTTTGGCCCAGCTCACACACTCTTCGGCCTACGCGTAACCGAAGAGGCCTCTTCGATCTTCGGCTGGCCGAAAAAGCCCTCTTCGGCCAACGGCTGGCCGACGGGGTGCTACTTTTGCAAATATCGTGTTAGCACTGCTAGTTTTCGAAAATGCTAAAAAAAATGGCCTAGTTTTGAAAAAAAATCGCACCCGCACCCACACCAACCCCCTACCGCGCGCATCCGGTCGAACACCTCGGCCGCACCCACCACCACCGCCACCCACCTCCCAAGCGCACACGCGCCGCACTCCTATATATCCCCACGCCCCCAATCGCCACCACTCGCCGCCCACCTCCCTCCCCCTCTCCACTCCCCCCTCCGCCGACGCCCCAGCCGTCACCGCCGCAATGGACTCCGTCGCGTCGTGGGGGCTGACCCCGCTGGCGGACGCCGACCCGGACGTCTTCGACCTCATCGAGCGGGAGAAGCGGCGCCAGCGGAGCGGGATCGAGCTCATCGCCTCGGAGAACTTCACCTCCTTCGCCGTCATCGAGGCGCTCGGCTCCGCCCTCACCAACAAGTACTCCGAGGGCATGCCCGGCGCCCGCTACTACGGCGGCAACGACGTCATCGACGAGATCGAGAACCTCTGCCGCGACCGCGCCCTCGCCGCCTTCCGCCTCGACGCCGCCTCCTGGGGCGTCAACGTGCAGCCCTACTCCGGCTCGCCCGCCAACTTCGCCGCCTACACCGCGCTCCTCAACCCGCACGACCGGATCATGGGCCTCGACCTCCCCTCAGGCGGCCACCTCACCCACGGCTACTACACCGCCGGGGGGAAGAAGATCTCCGCCACCTCCATCTACTTCGAGAGCCTGCCCTACAAGGTCAGCGCCGCCAACGGCTACATCGACTACGATAAGCTCGAGGAGAAAGCCATGGACTTCCGCCCCAAGCTCATCATCTGCGGTGGCAGCGCCTACCCCAGGGACTGGGACTACGCCAGGCTCAGGGCCGTCGCCGACAAGGTCGGGGCCATGCTCCTCTGCGACATGGCGCACATCAGCGGACTCGTCGCCGCGCAGGTATAATCACCACAAACTCACCTCCACTAAGTAGTTACATTCAGAAATTGGATCTTCGCTTTAAGATTGCTTTTTTATGTGATGCGATCTGGTTGTTGGGATCTTAGTATTGGGTGCATACAGGACCTGGTTGTTGAGTTTATTTTAGCTCTATATGATTGTCTTTTAGCTGTATGCATCTGTTAGATCTGTGCATGCTTCATGGAGTGGTTGGTGGCTTGGTGCCGGGTTGTTCTCAACAGGAAAATACTCTGCTTACCGGGTATGTTGCTAGTAGATCCTATCTAGTAACTAACTGAGTAGCACTTTGGTGTCCGTTGCATAAATGTGTAATAGTTTCTTAAAATGTTGTGTAGTAATAATTTCAGACAATCCAAGATTGATGAAGTAACAACAATTGTTTATTCCTGATATAACATGCAACTTAGAAGTGTTGCTAATAGTTCATATCTACAACTGAGTAGCACTTTGGTATTTGTTGCATAAATATGTAATAATTTCTTGAAACGTTTTGTAGCAATTTCAGACAAATAGAAGATTGAAGAATCAACAAAAAATGTATATTTCTGATAGAACATGCAACAGTCTAGAGTTCAGACTGAAGTGAAATTTTTGTTTAATAAAAGCTTCATTGATCAAATTTGCAATAAATGTTTTAAAACAGCTAAAACTGAACACCGATCAACTATAGTAAAAGATTTTCTGTGCATATACACAACAACAAGTAAACTTGTTTGTTTAATAAAAGCTTCATTGATCGAATTTGCAACAGATGTTTTAAAACAGCTAAAACTGAACACCGATCAACTATAGTAAAAGATTTTCTGTGCACATACACAACAACAAGTTTGGGCACTGATTAACCTATGGAATGCCAGCTCTTATAATATCCTTTCATCATACTACACAGAACAGGTTCTGAGTCCTGATTTTACATATGGCCCAGTATAAATATAATGTGCCACTTGTCTCAGTTGCATATAAGTACTTTATATATATATATATATATATATATATATATATATTGAATGCTCAGCTGTCTGCTAGGATAACTGATGTGTTATATTCCTTCTGTATGGTATACTTAGTCAGAGAAAACTACATGTATGACTATATTTTTCTGAAGTTCGTCTGAACTGTGCTTTCCTGTAAGAAAAACACAATACTTATATCAAGTATAGTCTTGAAAAATACATGTAATGTACTAATGTTGATGTAACCCTATGGTATCTGAGATGCTTACTGTTTCATTTCTTTCATGTAGGAAGCTGCAAATCCTTTTGAGTTCTGTGATGTGGTTACCACCACAACACACAAGTCTCTCCGAGGACCAAGGGCTGGCATGATCTTCTACAGGAAAGGCCCTAAGCCTGCGAAGAAGGGCCAGCCTGAGGGTGCTGTGTATGACTATGAGGACAAGATCAACTTTGCGGTGTTCCCATCGCTCCAGGGTGGTCCTCACAACCACCAGATTGCTGCCCTTGCTGTCGCCCTGAAGCAAACTTTGACACCTGGATTCAAGGCCTACGCAAAGCAGGTCAAGGCCAACGCTGTTGCCGTTGGAAAATATCTCATGAGCAAGGGTTACAAGATGGTTACCGATGGAACTGACAACCACCTTGTTCTGTGGGATCTCCGCCCTCTTGGCTTGACTGGTACACCAGTTTATTTGTGCGAGTTGATTTTCTAGCAGTCCTATTAGCACTTGTTCTAATATTGGCTTATGTCTGTAGGAAACAAGGTTGAAAAGATGTGTGACCTTTGTAGCATTACATTGAACAAGAATGCCGTCTTCGGTGACAGCAGTGCATTGTCCCCGGGTGGTGTCCGCATTGGTAAGAATCACTCCATCTGCTTTAATATTTTAATAATTACATCTGCTGATACTGCAAGCCTGAAGAAATTATTACTACCTCCATCCGAAATAGATGAGTTTCTAGAATGCGTGCAGTCAAAGTCCTCATTCATTAGATTGGTTATTAAAAATATTTCCATATTTGCAGTTTATAATTAATGAACGGAGGCTGTACTGTTTACTTCATTCATGTTAAATACATTTCAATGCGAGCAATCAGGGTCATTTTGACTGCCTGATCCACATGCCCTGTTACGCCTGTTGACATAGCTGAGAGGCTCTACACAATGACTGTATCAATCCAACTGGTTTCATAGTTAGGGATCGTGCTTATTGCTAAAAGTATTATGATGCGGTGCTTGATGCTGAGCATGGACACAATCTCTACAGAATCCAGAAAACAAGCTAAACCAGGAGTTTGTTTTTATTCCTTTTGCGCCTAGGAGTTTGTTTAGTTCCAGTTCTTTCCTGCCACATAACTGCTGAAATGTCGTCTGAGTAAATTCTGGCTATTGTTTTCAGGTGCTCCTGCTATGACCTCCAGGGGTCTGGTTGAGAAGGACTTCGAGCAGATTGCCGAGTTCCTCCACCAGGCAGTGACCATCTGCCTGAACATCCAGAAGGAGCATGGCAAGCTGCTCAAGGACTTCTCCAAGGGCCTGGTGAACAACGAGGACATTGAGAACCTCAAGGTCGAGGTCGAGAAGTTTGCCCTCTCCTTCGACATGCCCGGCTTCACGCTCGAGAGCATGAAGTACAAGGAGTAGGATGATGATACATATGTCGTGGTTGTCTCCGTGATCGTCCATACGCCTCGCGCTTCTAAGCCTTGTTGGCCGCCGCGCAATGCCACCGTGCTGTGCTTCTATGAGATTTATCGGCTCGCCCTGGAGCCCTGGATAGTTTTGTAAACGCCTCCCACCTCCTCTGCTCTGTTTGATGTCCACATTCCATCACATTTCTTTGTAGGAATTGTTCGCGTGGGATCATGGAATGTCGAGTATTTGCCAATAATCTTCCATATTATTTTTGTGTACGCTATACACATGGGAAAGAAATCTGTGTTGTTTTCCGTTTTGAGAGAGAAGTCTGATCAATCAACTCAACGTTACACTGACCCGGTGGCCTGATTTATGTAGCACTCCCTTCGTTCCAAAATACCTGTCGTTGTATATTAGTTTGAACTTTGAAGGGAGTACATGTTGGTTTCGGTAGTAAACGTGAATCTTATGTCAATGTTGCCCAGTATAGTCCAGTACTGATTAATTAGAATAATACTCCCGGCCCCACTGCCACTCCCTTCGTCCAGCAAGAGTTGGTGCTCTAGCTCGCATGTGTGCTGAGTGCCTCATTCTAACACACCATACACTGCACATCAAGCAATTTCCTACCCCCGTCTAGATTAATTTTGTGCTACATTTTGACCTTAGATTTGATCAGACAAATTGGTACATTCATATCTGAAAGAGGATTTCAATGATGTATCATTTTTGTTACCTATAAATTATATTTTACTAGTTAAATCTAGGTTAAACTTTGACCCAAAATACGAGGGTGGCTAATAAACGGAAGTAGTAACAAGAAATGTCATGTTTGCGGAAAGTAACATTCTCAGCCCGAGTTCAAATGAGCTTGGGTGAACAGTAAAATAATAACAAAAAATCTGATTTTTTTGACAAACATTGACAAAAGTTCTAAGAGCTTGCAAAATTTCATCGTGAAATAACATTTGTGGAAGGTGTGGCAAAAGAAAAACAAATTCAGGGCTCCAAAATGCTTTAGAAAGTTCTAAACTCTGAGATACCATTTGTGGAAGGAGTAGCATTTTCAGAGTATCGATTTTTTTTGCCACACCTTCCAAAATTGTAATTCATGATGAAATTTTGCAAGAGCTAAGAACTTTTGTCAATGTTGATCACAAAAAAAGTTTATTTTTTTATTTTTTCCGCTTTTACTGTTTATCCGAGCTCAAATGAGCTCGGGCTGAGAAACTCCATGTCCCAAGTTGGCACCATACCCATGCTAGAGATAGGTAATCTGTGCTGAAATCTCAACAAAACTGAAATTTCACCAAACAATGGAACCACAAATAAGCCTGGCCTAAAAGGAAGCAAAGTTGCAACTCATGATGAAGCAACAGTTTTGCACTTATGTTTGCTGCCAAATCTCGCAATAATAAGCAGCTTACTTTCGTTGGTTACCGTGACGAAGAGTTTATTCAATTTACAACGGTAAGCTGTGACTAAAATCTACTGAGAAATTTTAGCTTTTATCTCATAATCCGTGTAGCTGTGAACTGCCATCCCACATCCTTTTTATTGTAATTTGCAAATTATACTTATAATTTTAAAGCACATTCCACATCATTGACTGGCCAAATTAATGAAATCATCTTCATCTGCAGGTTGAATTGCGAAGCATCTGTTGGGGAGACCTCCTCCCCAGCGCCTTGAGCGCTCGCTTGACAATCAGCGCTCGCACGCGAGCAACACCTGGGCCACCAATTAGCACACGGGTGGTCGCTCGCCCGGTTGCTAGCCTGGTCGAGTTCTTACAACCCGAATCACTCGCCCGCTCGCTAGACACCTCGCTCGATGGTTCACTTTTCTGAAAAAGCCAGTAGTTGCTGCTCCTAAAAAACCAGACACCCGATTTTCCGAAAGAAAAGGCCCGAGAATTTTTTAAAATTCACATATTTGAAAAGTTCATATTTTCTATTTTTTTTATCAAATTTGGAAAATGTTCATAGATTTTAGAAGGTTTGAGAATTTGAAAACGTTCACAAATTTCTAAAGATGTTCACACATTTCATAAATTGTTTGCGAAATAAAAATTCTTCACGAGTTTGAAAACAAATCACAATTTTTTTTAAAAAATTTAGCAGTTGAAAAATGTTTATGAATTTTAAATAATATTCACGAATTTGAATAAAATTTCACAGATTTGAAAAATTTCACTAATTTAAACAAACCTTTTTATTTCGAAAATAATGTACGTAAATTTGAAAAAAATGTTCATGAATTTTTAAAAATATTCAAAAACTTGAAAAAAAGTTCATGAATTTTTCAAAAAGGATGCAAGTTTTTAACAAGAATTTGATAAAAAGATCACGAATTTGAAAATTCTTCACAAATTTAGGAAAAGTTCGGGAATTTAAAAGAATGTCCTTGAATTTAATAAATGAAATTGAAAAAAGGAAAGGCAAAATGGAAAACAAAAAAGGAAAGGAAAAAGAAAAGAGAAAAACCAAAAATCCCAAAAGAAAGCCGGTGAAAAGAAAAACCAGAGAAAATCCAGCCTAGAAAACCAGAGCGGGCCTTCTAGAAGGTTCTCAAAGTCGGTGAAAGAGAGATTACATGGCCGCAACCCATTTAGGAACTAGCGAGGGAGGTAGTGGGTGCCTTATACTCACAGTACTCTATTTGGCGAGAGCTAAATAGTAATTGGCTCTATAGATACTTCATGAATAAATAGCATGATTGCCCCTACTCGAACGGCTTGCTAACCGATAGACTGATTAGAGTGTCACGTATTTCTTCTTCCTCTCGCAAGGTGACTAGAGAAAGCATGTCTTCGTTCAATATTCGTCGGCGAGTCATCGGATTCGCCTCCCCTCCGTGTCTCGCTTCTGCGGTTGGCGGCAGGAAATTATGGTGCCTCACATCTGACTAGTGGATAGGTCGGATTTTAGTTCTCACAGGCGCGGCGCTTGGACGTACGATGAGCTTGTTCTTCGGGCTCCAATCCTCCCAAGTTTGTCCATTGGAGCAGATTAGATGGAGCTCTGATGAATATTCCTGCCAGCTTTTCTGGTCAGCGGTCGTACATACACGATGATGATACCTTATGTCAAATTCTTTAGATCGATTAAGGGCTCAATGATGACTGCAAATATCGGGGCGCTGCCATTCAGAGGCAACTTTTCAATTGTCATCGACAAGGTCACCTTAGTGAAGCAAATCCCCGATACTTAGCTTTCTCAAGATCTATGGTGACCATATGTGTAATCTATGTAAACAAAGTGTCTAATGAAATATATGGTTGCTTCAAAAAAAAAAAGATCTATGATTGCGAAGGACGTATTGGATCATAGAAGGGCAACAAGAGCTAATTGACTCAGTTAGGGCAATAGATGATAACGACTCGTGAGATTCGAACTGACATTATTTATGCTTAAGTCCATAAGCTACTTTCTTTATTTTATGATTGGAATTCAATTTAGACTAGATCGTTGATATTGTCCGCAAGGGATGTGAAATATAGGACCTACTAGATATGAGAGGGATGGCAAAGACGTATAGATACAAGCGAACAGTTAATATGGGATGAAGGGAAGAGAGCACTCCCTCCGTAAACTAATATAAGAACGTTTAGATCACTACTACTTAGTGATCTAAACGCTTTCGTAAACTAATATAAGAACGTTTAGATCACTACTACTTAGTGATCTAAACGCTTTTATATTACGCTCTTATATTAGTTTACAGAGGGAGTACTGTCGAAGGGCCACGTGCCGCTTATCAGCGGCGAGTAACACACGTCGCGCGTGGAGGCAGCTCCAAGGGTCGTGCTCCGTGAAGGTGTTCGAATTGGGTTTTCCCTTTTCTAGCTTCCAGACGGCACCCGCGGCGACACATGGCCGCGCCGCAGGGCGACGCGGCGTCTCTCTCCTCCCCTCCCTACCTCAAGCAGGGCTCGGGTCCCGAGTTCGCCCCATCCTCATCCCCCATCCCCACCTCGAGCATCCCCGGGGGGTTCCGGAACCCAGTCGGCTCCATTCACACCGCCCTGCTCCCTCCTCCACCCTCCCTCCTGCTGTTCGAGAGAGAGAGAGAGAGAGAGAGAGATCGAAAGGAGGAAGAGGGGAGGATGGATCGGTACGAGGTGGTGAGGGACATCGGGTCCGGGAACTTCGGGGTGGCGAAGCTGGTGCGGGACATCAGGACCAAGGAGCACTTCGCCGTCAAGTTCATCGAGCGAGGCCACAAGGTACGCACCAAGCAAGCAGCCTCCCGTACGAAAACTATCGGCGCCTGATGCAAATCATCTGCCCTGATCTTGATTCGCCCGTTTTTAGCCCTATGGCCCCGTGATTGGTTAAGTTGGAGTGGAGGATCGAATGTTTCGGCCCGTCAGTGTCCATGGATTCGCTCTGCTCTGTCCTCTGTTTTGACGCGCTAGTGGAGCTGCTGGCCAGATGAGGGGGGATGATCCCGAGATCTCGTGGTTCTCTTCTCCGTGTGTGCTCAGCTTCGGAATCTCCAGAAATGCCTGGAGTTTCGGAGGATAGGATTAGGACGTGATCTTGGCTTTGTTTTGTGCTTTGCTGAGTGGGTTGTACAAAACTTTAGTAGTCTCTTCTCTTGGCGTTGATAAATGCAGAGCACTCTGTTTTTAGTGTGGGTAGGTTCACCACGACTGCGCGTTTGCGCCGCTCTGCGATGATGGATCGGCAGGTGGCGGCAGCACCGGGCGATGCTGGCTAGGTGGTGCTCTTTGAGTGTAGGGGCTGAGTTTCAGGGGCCAAGACTCTAGGTTCAGACCTTCATTAGTTGAACTTGACAATGGCCTTGTTCACGCGACGTCCGTGTCTTCTTGTTGAAGGCATTGCATGGGGTTTACTCAGACTCTATCACAACTCTGAAGAATCATATTATTCTACAAATAGACAATGTTTGCCATGGTAGGTCGAGGAAGTATCCCGTGCGTGCCACCTTGCCGTTGCTTCCAATGCTTCCCTCCAATAAAAATAATCGGAAAGGATCAATGACGCACACCGAATCCATCCGCGGTGCCACATAATTTCCAATATAATATATGATTTACTATTCATAGCCTTTGTTTGGTGTGGCTTTGGTTTCAAAAGCATTTACACATTTATCCTTTTGGGTGTAGCAGTTGAAAGCATCCTTTTTTTAGCCGAGTTGAAATCATCTTCTATTGAGATGTAATACTCCCTCTGTTCCATAATTGTTGTCGTGGTTTTAGTTCAAACAAAGTTTTATCACAGTTATTATATAAAGAACTAATAAATGATTCGCCTAAGTAAGTGATTCCACAGTTCAGGGCGACATCCAACGGCTCGGAGCGCGTGGTGGGTCGATCCAAACGCTTGGAAGGCTGTGTCGTGCTTAAGTAGCAAACAAACCGGCGTCAAATCTCGTCTCGGTCTTCTAACTGTGCTGAGGTTACTAGCGTGAGACATTGGTTATTGTTGCACATGCTATAAAATATTATAAAAAGTGCCATCCTTTTGACTTTAGACTATATCCATTCATTTTGTTTTCTCTACTGATCTTTTCTGAGTTCAGTTGAGCTTTTGTTGGGTGTTTCTAGCCTCTGTATTAGCTGTTCGGGCATGTCAGGAGAATGTTTATGTTTTATAGTACGCCATGCCTATGCCGTCCATTTCGTTTTCTTGTTCCTCTTGGAGAAGTATGAGCCATTATTTTAAGTTTGTTTTGTTTCTTTCAGGCCCTTTGTTTGAACGTTTACTATTTATGATTCATCAATTTACTCTCAACATTTCTTTTTGCTGCATAGATTGATGAACATGTTCAAAGAGAGATTATGAACCACCGGTCACTCAAGCATCCAAATATTATTCGATTCAAGGAGGTAATTTCTTGGCTTCTAGGATAGTGATTATCCCTCATATAGGCTTAAAGTTGAATGACTTATGAGTGTAATACCTCTTCAATTTAACTCAGGGTAACTAGTCACATATTGTAATGATGCTTCATAACAAAAAAAAAATGTGGCTTCACAAAACTATAGATCTGTTGTTACTTTTAAAATTGCAAGTTGTTGTTCACAGTGATTGATTTTGGAGACTTGACTCGCATATGAAAGCATACTCTGTTTCGGTTGAGAACATACTAATACGGAAGTTTAAGATTATCTGTAGTGGCAAGTAGAATATGTAAGTGAAATTTAGTTCCATGTTTTGAGGATAGGACTCTTTACTACTTTAGTGCATATTTTTTTTCCGTCAAAGATTTTAGCTAACCACTTCACTACCATTAGGCCACTTGCTTTGAATTGTTAAATGCTCATCAGCTTAAGTTTTTCTTCCTCCTTGCACTGTTCTGCACTACTCAGGCAAGTTCAGTTGTAACTTAGATTTGCATCCCCATACTTTGGATTGTTTAGAGTTCTCATTTAACTAGAGGCCATTGACAATTTAGCGGGTAATTAACCAGTACAAAGATGACATACATGTGTTTTTAGGGGTGTGAACATTTCCTCTTGGTTGGAGAGAACTTCATTTTTAACGAAACGAATAACTTGATTTTCCATACAGATGAAATTGTTGCATGGAAGAAATATCATCTCATATGCACACTCCTGATCAGGACTACTTCAGATTTTTTTACCTGTTCCCATTCAAGAATATATGCTTTACATTGGGTGGAGAGTTTGGAATCAACTGAGCTTGTAAATGCCGCTTGCTGTTTTTTTTTTTTTTGGTTCATCTTGAATTGTCGACCTGATTATCAGAGCCTTAATGTTTGATTCGTGCTTAAACATACTTCGTTTTTCAGGTCGTGCTAACTCCCACGCATTTGGCAATAGTTATGGAATATGCCTCCGGAGGTGAGCTCTTTCAAAGGATTTGCAATGCAGGGAGATTCAGCGAGGATGAGGTAGATAATATTTGCAAGAACCTTTGGGACTCCTTAAATGGTCGCATATAATCACATTAACTATTATTTACTCATTATTTTTAATAGGGAAGGTTCTTCTTCCAACAATTGATTTCTGGAGTGAGCTATTGTCATTCGATGGTACGTAGTACACTCTGCCAAGCCAACTCGAAGATAGCAGCTTAAGTCCAATGCTCATGACACGATATGCCATCTTTTTTTTCTTACCTGCAGCAAGTATGTCATAGAGATTTGAAACTAGAGAATACTCTCTTGGATGGTAGTGTCGCACCTCGACTCAAGATTTGTGACTTTGGTTACTCCAAGGTATTCCCGTGCAGATAATAACCTCTGAATGTTGTGTTTTCATCGCCTAAACCGGGACCCCTGTTTTGACTTTCTTTCATTTCAGTCTTCTGTCTTGCACTCTCAACCGAAGTCAACTGTCGGCACGCCGGCATACATCGCCCCAGAGGTCCTCTCTAGACGAGAATATGATGGAAAGGTATGAATTTTCAAAGTTTGTTCCGCTACCGCATGATTTTAAGGGTTCAAGTACCACATGTGAAGCATTCAGATACCTGCTCTTGTAATCTTAGGTCGCTGATGTTTGGTCTTGTGGAGTAACGCTGTATGTGATGCTTGTCGGGGCATATCCTTTCGAGGACCCTGATGAGCCAAGGAACTTCCGCAAAACGATCACTGTGAGTACAAACCCTTTCCCACCTCATCTTTCATGAAACTTTTGCATCATCTCTATCTGATGCTCTCACTGTTACTACAAAACTTAATTGTTGGTGTCTTCCACAGAGGATACTCAGCGTACAGTACTCCGTTCCGGACTATGTTCGAGTTTCGACGAATTGCATACATCTGCTGTCCCGCATTTTCGTTGGAAATCCTCAGCAGGTTGTATATTCTTGTCCTGAAATACTTAAGTTCCTGGTCATGTAGTACTCACATTGGTATTTGCGTGCAGCGAATAACTATCCCGGAGATCAAGAACCACCCATGGTTCCTCAAAAGACTGCCCGTTGAGATGACTGACGAGTACCAAAGGAGCATGCAGTTGGCAGACATGAACACGCCGTCACAGAGCCTGGAAGAAGCCATGGCGATCATCCAGGAGGCGCAGAAACCGGGCGATAATGCCCTAGGGCTTGCTGGGCAGGTTGCCTGCCTGGGGAGCATGGATCTAGACGACATTGATTTCGACGTCGACGACATTGACATTGAGAACAGCGGGGACTTCGTGTGCCCGTTGTGATGCTGATGAGTGGTTCAGAAGTTCTTCTTGGTGGTTTAGCTGTGGATGGATCCCTGTTTGTCATGCTTGGGTTCGATATTTTCTGTAGACACTATAAGATTAGTTTACTTATATCGAAATCACTACTTAAGGGTTCTCGCTGGGTTAACGCGTCGCTTGTCAGCTTGACAAGTAGCACAATCGCTGTTAGGGCATCTTCAGCCGCAACCCATAAATTTCCTTCCGCATCCGTCCGCACACAGGGGAACCAGTCCACTGACATGGATGCGGGAGGGCGATATCCAACCACCGTATATATTTTGACAACAACTTGAACTCATGCAAACATGACCAGATTTCATGCAAATATGACAGATTTTATGCAAACACGGCCGGACATGACAGATTTCATATAAACACAACGGATTTCATTAGTACGGTCGAACAAGGCGGATTTCATTAGTACGGTCGCGCGGAGCTTCACTCTCACGACAAGGATACATTATACTAGTCTACGGCTGGCCGCGGTGGATCTCTTTGTCTTCTCCATGTCCGACAGTCCGGCGGGAGTCCCGGAGGCATATGCTTCAGCGCAAAGGACGTCTCGCTTTTTCACCGCTCGTTGGAGTGGAACCCCCGACTGATGCTTCAGCGGGAGGGGAAGCGGACACCTCCGCTTCCGTGCAGCCCATGCGGGGTCGACGAAGGTCTTCGCAGGAGAAGAACAGGGCAAGGCACCGGCTGTGTACGTCAGCATCGCCCCTATGGTGGCCTTCTTGGGACCCGAGCAGCGGCGGCGTCCCGTGTTCTACTTCTCCTCGATGATCACGGCGGGCGCGGACGCGCTGGCCACCGGCTCATCGCTCTTTGCGCAGCCGGCTTCTTTCTTTATCTGCATGGCATGGCTACGCGCGCGTCGACGGCTGATGGCGCGGTCGTAGGCAGCCTCGGTGCTCCCCGGCGTGCCGGCATGGAGCAACTCGCCACTCCTCATCGAGCTGGCTTGGAGCGGCGAGTTGCTGAACCAGGCGCCGGCTTGGGGCGGCAACTGGCTCCGTCGGGCTAGGCAAGGGAGGCGGAGCAGCGAGTTGCCTCGCTCGTACTCGTATCCGACGGGCTCGCCGGGTTACCCAGCCGGCTTGTATGCCGGAGAACTGCTCTTCGGATGCCAGCAGAAGAGAAGAAAATGGTGAAGGAGGAGATGGGGGAGTGGCGGAGGGGGTGCGATTCTTGTCTGGCGTCTGGCCTCATTTAAATAAAGGGCGGGTGGGAGGAGCTCGGCCTGCATTGCGTTTAATATCGGTCCGCTCATTTACGGATGTGGACTGATGTAGGTTTCTTGGCTTCCACGTGGGTTTAATAGAGGCGTTTCAATGCGGCGAGGAGACGTGTTCAGCGGGGCGTGCAGCGGGCGACGCCCTCGACCGGCGGTCCGCTTCAATGGCGCGAGAGGTCACGTCCGTCCTGAGCTGCCTTCAATGTGGAGCGGCGCGCTCTACAGCGGCATAAATGCAGGCAGCTGGCGCCAGGAAGGAAGCGCGCACGGGAGGGTGGAGGGTTTTTTGGTGGGCCAGTGCGGTCAAAATAGTGCGAAGTAGCGGTCCGGACTCCCGCAAACCTCCCCCACGTCTGTCTCCGGTTTGCGGGAGAAATCGGGTCCGGACTGCTCCGCGGACTGATACAGGACCGCGTTGGGTGGCTTCCACGGTCCGAATAGCACGGTCCGAACGGTTGCAGGAGGTTTGCGGGTCCGCCGTGGAGATGCCCTTACTCGTTCTTTGAAACTGGCTCCCCGGAACTACTGAAGAAAGTATACGACCGAACGATACAATATGGTGAGATAGCCTTTTTTACAAAGCAAATCCAAGGATAACCAGACAGGCTGCCGGCAAAGAACATAGGAAGATCGAGAAAGCACGGCTACACTACGAGCTAGTACACCTAAGCTCCATAACAACACCATCAAGAGGGAGAACGGATCGCTATGCTACGGCCCAGTACACCAAAGCTCCACAACAACACTCTCAAGAGGAAGAACAGTGTAGAGTGTCGTCGCTACCGAGTCCACAACGGAGCCTTGACATGGAGAGAAGAACCACAACGACGTCTTCAAGAAGGGCACCACACCCACCGACATCGTTGTTGTCGGCACCAAGGTGCGGAGCATTCGCATGGCAAATCACCCGTGCCACCACAAAAGTCGCCAGGACGAGCGGAACCAGGTCAGATCCCTAGATCCAGATCAAGGCGTTGCCCGAGTGAGAGCAGAGAGCACGCCCGGGCCACCCACCTCTAAACCTCCCATCGCCCACACAACAAAGAAGGAGAGCCGCCACCGCCATGATGGCACCCGTCGAGAGCACACCATGCGGACCGCCATTCGGGTTCCCTGCCCCAACAATCCTATCGCAAGACACCGTATATCGCTCACTTCACAACACACTCAACCGCGGTAGGAAGAGCAGACACGCCATCTACTCCTAGCCGGTGTCAGTCACCGAGACTGGATAGGCACCTCCACCGTAGGAGGCATGCACACCCGCGTCCCCAGCCAATCCTGGTGGACTGGGCGGAGGGGGGGGGGGACACAACTCCCTGACTGTTGACGGCCATCGGTGAGCAAGCACCAAGCCCTGGCCCAAGCTAGCTCGCATGACGCCATGTTCGTGACCACCGACAGCGATGCTAAGATGACCCGACCACGACCACCGCACCACACGGACTGTGCCCAACCTCACCTACCTGGGGCAAGAGCCCCGACCTACCTCGGGCTCAAATCTGGTCTGCCCAAGCACGGGCCCATGTTGAAACCATCGTCGTTGGGCGTGACGCTGGTACCGCATCTAGCACTCGCCGAGCCCAGCACACCACTGGCTCAAACATGGGAGAAGTGAAGGCCACACCACCACCCTGCATCGCCTACCGGAACACGACCGCCATGCCTGCGCCGCCACCACCATCACAAGCACGCGCCGACAACCCTGACTGCCGCAACTGCATGAACCCGCTAGAATGAGGTAATCGAGCTCACACGACCGCGACGAGCAAGCCCCAGCACACCACCGCCTCCACCATGCCATCACCACCCTGGCAGAGGCTGCCGGCGACGTGAGCCACCGCCAGGAACCTCGGGGCGGATCCCGATCTGCCGCCACCACGAGCTCCGACCCATCCCACCACCGTGAATCACTCTGTGCGGCCACCGAACTTCGAGCGCAACCGCGTGGGGAAATTCGACCACAACACCGCGCCCAACGCTAGCGCAACGTTCTAGCCCAGCAGCGCCACCCGTGATGGCACCTCTGTGCGAGGAGGCGCATCGCCCTGCCGCCGGCTAGGCTTTGCCCGGTTGCGCCCCTTGGCAGATGCGAGGGAGGGGGAGGGAGAAAGGGGAGCTTGCGGCGGCGCCGAGTGAGGCGAGCGGGGAAAGGAGGGATTTTACCCAGGGAACAACTCGTTGCGCATCGTGTTGCTGCTTCTTCTCATGTTGCCTCCGTCACACCGCGTCTCTCAGTTACCATTGTGGTTGTTGTTGTCGCCCCCCTCCCAGTGGTTAGTTCTCCTTTGTCTTCTCGTATTTAGGGTTACTATGCTCAACGACATTGTTCGACTGTATCTTTTGCGGATCAAAGTTGAAGACGTTGTATGGTGTGTTATTGAGATTTTTCCCTTTGAAATTTAGGGTTGATTATTATTTTTTGGTTTGTAACGGGTGTCCAATTTCCCTTTTATTATGATCCTGGTTTGTTCCATTTTCCCTTAACTTCTCCCATTAAATTTCCTTGCGTGGATTTTTATGGAAGGGGTTTCTTCTAGTTTCAACTCGATCCAATGTCAGCTTTATGTACAATAGATCTGAACTTAACGATCTACTCCCACTGTTTCAAAATAATTGGAGCTCTATTTTTGTTTAAAGTCAAACCCGTTTAAAGTTTGATCAACTTTATGAAAACATGTTAAGGTCTAAAATAACAAATACACATAATACAAAATATATTTTATAAAGAACCTCATGAGATTAATTTGGTGTTCTTGATGTGAATATATTTATCTATAGACTTTGTCAAACTTAAACATGTTTGACTTAGGAATAAACCTATAACTTTAGATATTTTGAAACAGATGGAGTATCTAAATCTATTCAATGGAGAGAAGATCTCTCGGGTGACACTTATATGCAATAACTTCATATATTTTTGTAATCTAAATAGAAAATATGTTAAATCCAGAAGTTGTAGCAAAGGGATGAGATTTCCACGTGATTCCGTAGAGTATTAGAGCATTTACAACCGGACTTACGTAGTATGTGCCATATATGTCCGTGGACAGTGCCTGGTCATCCTTTAGCGCCCGGTCATCCATCATTTATCCGCGTCCGTAGACGTCCCAGTCATATCCTAACCCGCAAATCCATTCAATCGCATGCAACATCAATCAACACCATGTAGCTCAATTGAACACATATCATATCATCATACATAGTAAGTTCATCTTACAACCGGAAAAAACACACATCAAGTTCACAAAATATGGATAAACTAACTACGATCTATGACGAAATACGACTTAAAAGGTAGCTACGACATATCTATAAACATAGATAGGTGGCGTTGGAGTTCACCACTTCCTCCTCGGGCCCTTCCCCTTGGGTTCTTTGGAGTTGCATTAGTACTCTTCGGCGTAGGCATCGGCGACCGAAGGGGCGTCGTCGTTGTCGGCTCCTCGGTCAATTCTTTCAAAGATGGTTGTGCCCTCGTCGGACGAGGACGAGGTGGGGAGCCCGACCAGACGCCGAGCGGCGCATGCCTTCTCCTTGGCGAGACGAGCGGCTTTCACCGCATTGACCTCCCTTTGCCTGGCGAGTCGCTCAAACTACTCGATGCCAATCTGCAATGCCTTGGCATTTTTGTGGCAACGACGACTGGCGTCCATCTCCACCGAAGTCAAGAAGTGACATATGATGTCGTGGACGAGGTCGTTCTCTGAGTCGGAGGGGCAGCACAACGGACACGGATCTGGACAACCCGCAACCTTACCAGCTATATCCCCTTTGCCTCACGCGGCGAGCTGCTCGTGCCTCCAACTCAGGGAGTCATGGTGCAGGCTTGGTGGTGAGTACACGAGCACCCAACACCTTCTAGGAGGAGGGCTGGAGGTGACGGGTGCCACCGCTCGCCCCGCCACATCACAGGAAGGGCGCGGAGCGCAACGGGCGGATGCGGTCGGGAGTAGAGGTTGAGCTGCCCCACCAGGCCGCCAGGGAGGGCGTAGAGCTCGAGCTATCACCACTATCCATTCGCGGCCGATGGAGGGCGATGCGTAGGGTGATTTGCTCGTCATCCAGGGCTAAACTCAAATTTTCCTTGGCCAGCGGACCCTAGTCAATGGGGTCGAACTTGCTTCCAGATCCGCTACCGGAGATAGCCATGGTGGAGCGAGGTGGGGTACAGACATGGAGGGGACGGGAACAAAGTGAAGTGAATTGAAGGGTGATACGTCTCCAACGTATCTATAATTTTTGATTGTTCCATGCTGATATATTATCATTCTAGGATACTTTTTGGGTCATCATTTACCAATTTATAATATTTTTGAGCACTAACCTATTGACCCAGTGCCCAGTGCCAGTTGCTGTTTTCTGCTTGTTTTTGCCTTTGCAGGTTTACTGTACCAAACGAAGTCCAATTGCCACGAAACTTTTTGATGATTTTTTCTGGACCATATGAAGACCTAGAAGCTTCGGAAGGAAGCCGTGAGGCGCACGAGGGCCTCACCACACATCAGGGAGCGCCCTGGGGGGGGGGCTGATATGTGGTGACCCCCTCGGGCACCTCCTGACGTCCCTCTTCGGCCTATAAATTCTCTAATATTCTGAAAACCCTGGAGGTAGTCCCGAAACCCTTTTTCCGCCGTCGCAAGTCTCTGTTCCGTCGCGAGGCCATCTGGAGCTCCGTTCCGGCACCCTGCCGGAGGGGGGATCGATCACGGAGGGCCTCTTCATCAACCTTGCAGCCCTCATGATGATGTCTGAGTAGTTCACCACAGACCTACGGGTCCATAGATAGTACCTAGATGGCAATCTCTCTCTCTCTCTCTCTCTCTCTCTCTCTTATGGTCTTCAATACAATGGTCATCACATCTTTGCTTTGATCTATCCGATGTAATCCTATTGTGCGGTGTGTTTGTTGGGATCCGATGAATTATGGGTTTATGTTCAGATTATTCATGAAAAGTATTTGAGATGACTCTGAATTATATTATCTCTTATGTGCATGATCATTATAGCTTCGTAATGCTCTCCGATCTATTGATATGCTGTGGCCAAGTAGATTGATATTTCATCGGTGGGAGTGGTGCGTTGTGGTAGGTTCAACCTGACGAGTTTCTATATCCCAGTGACAAAGTAGGGGACAAGATGCGTCTTTGTGTTGTTGCTACTAAGGATAAAACGATGGGGTTCATTCATATTGTTTGAGTTTACTTTGTCTACATCATGTCATCGTTCTCCAAGCATTACTCTGTTTTACTTAATACTCTAGATGCATGCTGGATAGCGGTCGATGAGTGGAGTTATAGTAATAGGTGTAGGCAGGAGTCGGCCTATTTGCTTATGGACGTGATGCCTATATATACATGATCATTGCCGTGAACATCGCATACTATCCACTTTTCTATCAATTGCCCAACAGTAATTTGTTTACCCACCGTATGCTGCCTACATGAGAGATGTTGCTAGGGAACACTATGGCCCCAGGTCTATTCACTTATATATTCGCAAACACTATATTTACATTGCTGCCTTTATTTACTTTTTACTTATTTTGCAATTTATATTTATCAACAATTATCTACACAACTCATTTGCTTGCAAATAACGAGATCAAGGGGATTGACAACCCTCTTGCCCGCGTTGGGTGCAAGTTTTTGTTCATTTGTGTGCAACCGCTGAAGACGGTTGAGGATTGATATTCCTATTGGTTCGATAAACCTTGGTTTCATAACTGAGGGAAATACTTATCTGCTTTGTGCTGCAATTACCTGTTCCTCTTCACGGAAAACCCAACACAGATCACAAGTATCAGGAAGGACTTCTGGCACCGTTGCCGGGGAATATCATCATCAACTACCAAGTAACTTCACACAAATTTTCATTCACTTGTTCTTATTTTTATTTTCTGTTATATTTAGTTTGTCACATAAAAATCAAAAATACAAATATATTTACCTTTGCTTGTTACTAGTTTACTTCTTCGCTTGCTAGTTTGCTTGTTTTGCTTTACTTTGCTTGCTCGGTCACCATGTCTCAAGATACTATAAGTTGTGTGACTTCTCAAATACTAATAATAATGATTTTATTAGTATACCTATACCATCCACCACTAGTGCGGAGGCTTTTGATATTAATGCTGCATTGCTAAATCTTGTCATAAAAGATAAATTTTCGGGAAGTCCTAATGAGGATCCCGCGTCACATCTTAATACCTTTGTTGAATTATGTGACATGCAAAAGAAAAAGGATATGGATAATGATATTGTGAAATTAAAATTATTTCCTTTTTCACTAAGAGATAAAGCTAAAGCTTGGTTTTCATCTTTACCTCGTAATAGTATTGGAACATGGGATAAGTGTAAAGATGTTTTTATTGCCAGGTATTTTCCTCCTGCTAAGATCATCTCCCTTAGAAATCAAATAATGAATTTTAAACAACAAGATCAAGAGCATGTTGCACAAGCTTGGGAGAGAATGAAATTAATGATAAGGAATTGTCCAACTCACGGTTTAAATATGTGGATGATTATCCAAAACTTCTATCCTGGACTAAACTTTGTGTCTAGAAATCTTCTGGATTTTGATGCAGGTGGTACCTTTATGGATGTGACCTTAGGTGAGTCCACAAAACTTCTGGACAACATCATGACAAATTATTCTCAATGGCATACCGAAAGGGCTCCAACCGGTAAGAAGGTAAATTCTGTTGAAGAAATCACTACTTTGAGTGAAAAAGTGGATGTTGTTATGAATATGGTTGCTAGTAAAAATGCTCATGTTGATCCCAATGATGTTCCCTTTTCTACTTTGATTGAGAAAAATAATGATGCTATTGATGTGAACTTTGTCTCGCGAAATAATTTCAATAACAATGCTTATAGAGGAAATTTCAATTCTAGGCCGTATCCCGGTAATTCCTCTAACAACTATGGAAACTCTTATGGTAATTCTTATGGAAATTCTTCTACAAATGCTAATAGGACACTCTCTGATCTTGAGAACACAATTAAATAATTAATTAATTCTCAAAAGGTTTTCAACGCTATGGTAGAAGAAAAATTGCATGTAGTTGACACTTTGGCTAAAAACATGGATATGATTGCTCTTGATGTGGAAACTCTTAAAAATAAAGCTTTGCCACCCAAGCATGACTTCAATGATGCTATTAAATCTATCCAAATATCTATCAATGAAATTAAGGAGAGGACCGCTAAGTTGAGAGCTAAGCGGGAATTTTTAGAAAAAGCTCTTCCACCCGGTTTTTACCGGAATCATGAAGAAGATCTTAAAATGATTGGTGTTTCTCCTATTGAATCTTTGTTTACTTCTCCGAATATAAATGATAGAGGGACTGGAGATGAGTCAACTTTAGTAGAGGAGCGTCCCGTTTGCTTGGAGGGTGATGATTTTGACGCTAAAACTGAAAAATGTGGGTTTGGAGAGGTCAAAACTTTAA
The DNA here is from genome assembly GCA_039707655.1 of Elymus sibiricus. Taxonomy (NCBI): domain Eukaryota; kingdom Viridiplantae; phylum Streptophyta; class Magnoliopsida; order Poales; family Poaceae; genus Elymus; species Elymus sibiricus. Next base: position 490,282,051 of record CM077665.1, read on the forward strand.
TTAGTGATGCACCCACTATCTTGGATTACAAGGAGTTTAATTATGATAATTGTTCTTTAGTAGAATGTATTTCCTTGTTGCAATCCGTTATTAGCTCACCCAATGCTTATGAACAAAACAAAGCTTTTACCGAACATATAGTAGAAGCTATGATAAGAGCTTATGATGAGAAACTTGAGCTTGAAGTTTCTATTCCTAGAAAATTGCATGATGAGTGGGAACCTACTATCAAAATAAAGATCAATAAATATGAATGTAATGCTTTGTGTGACCTTGGTGCTAGTGTTTCAACTATTCCTAAAACTCTTTGTGATGTACTCGGTCTCAATAATATTGAAGATTGTTTCCTCAACTTGCATCTTACGGATTCTACCATCAAGAAACCTTTAGGTAGAATTAATGATGTGCTTATTATCACAAATAAAAATTATGTGCCTGTATATTTCATTGTTCTTGATATTGATTGCAATCCTTTTTGTCCCATAATAATTGGAAGACCATTCTTACGAATTATAGGTGCAATCATTGACATGAAAGAGGAAAACATAAGGTTACAATTCCTATTAAAGAAATGGATGGAACACTTCCCTAGAAAGATAATTAAACCACTTTATGAATCAATTATGAGAGCTACTTATGGGTGGAGTGTCAAAGATGACAAAACTTGAAACTATGCATTATGCCTAGCTAGGGGCATAAAACAATAGCGCTTGTTGGGTGGCAGCCCAATAGTTATCTTTAAAATTTTTCTTAGAAATTTATGTTTATTTTTAATAGCATGATTATTGCCCTGTAATGATTTTTTTTTTGTGTTTGAATTAGTGTTTGTGCCGAGTAAAGCCTTTGGGATGACTCACAAGATGAGTAGAATCGATGCTGAAACAAAACAGAAACTTTTAACTCCAGTGCAGGAATTTTCATTTTTTTCTGGAGCGTTATAATGATCTGAAATTTTTACACAGTGTTTATACACAAATTTTCGAGGTTTTCCTAACTTTTCAGAATTTTTAGAGTTACAGAAGTATAGGGTCTCTACAGATTTCCACAGACTGTTCTGTTTTAGACAGATTCTGTTTTTGCTTGCATAGTTGCTTATTTTGATTAAACTATGGATTGTATCGGGTGGTATAAGCCATGGAGAAGTTATATTACATTACCTATTATGCATTTATGAAATTTGAATCAATTTACAACAGTACTTAAAGTATGCGATATGTTTCTTATACTAACGGATCTCACGAGGTTTTGTTGAGTTTTGTGTGATTGAAGTTTCCAAGTTTTGGGTGTTATCTTGATGGACAAAGGAATAAGGAGTAGCAAGAGCCTAAGCTTGGGGATGTCCAAGGCACCCCAAGGTAATATTTTAAAGGAGACTCAAGCGTCTAAGCTTGGGGATGCCCCGGAAGGCATCCCCTCTTTCGTCTCAAATCCATCGGTATGTCACTTGAAGCTATATTTTTATTCGTCACATGATATGAGTTTTGCTTGGAGCGTCGTTTGCTTTTGTTTGCTTTTACTTTTAGTTTGCCACAATCATTGTTTGCTGGACACACCTATTTAAGAGAGACACACCTTCATCATAATTTGTTAGAATGCTCTATTTGCTTCACTTATATCTTTTGAGCTTAGCAGTTGCTCTAGTACTTCACTTATATCTTTTTGAGCACGGTGGCATGAAGATTTTAAAGAAATGATTTCACTCTCGTTCTTCACTTATATTTGTTTGAGAGTTAATAAATAGTGACTGTAATTTGCATGGGTCATACAGACTAGTCCAAAAATATTAGGTATTCAAAGAGTGATAATCAAAACCATCATGTAGCACATATAAAGAAATTGTGGGTTAATGATATTGATGTAGTAATATGAAATAGGTGTGAGTTCATAATTGTTAAACCGTAGAAGTGTCGATATTAAGAGGGATTAACCTTTTTGTTCATCTAAAAATTAAAGAGGCATGGTGATGATGTGTGAGCATTTCTATTCCTCGCTGAAATCCTAGTGTTGTTTCGGGTCGAAAGCGTGCAATGGTTAACTCCTACCAACCTCTTCCCTCGGGGCATGCGACTAATACTTTGATTTATGATAAACTAATAAAACTTTGCAATAAGTATATGAGTTCTTTATGACTAATGTGAAACCATGGACATACGCAATCTCACCTTTTCATAACTTGCTAGCCTCTTCGGTACCGTGCATAGCACGTTCTCACCTCGAGGATCGGTGCAACTTTCGCCGGTGCATCCAAACCCCGTGACATGATACACTCTGTTGCACATAAGCCTTATTATATCTTCCTCAAAACATCCACCATACCTACGTATCATGTCACTTCCATAGCCATTCCGAGATATATTGCCATGCAAATTCCATCGTCACTTCACATGACTAGTTCGTTCATTGTCATATTGCTTTGCATGATCATATAGAGCTGGCATAGTATTTGTGGCAAAGCCACCTTCATAATGTTTTTGATACATGTCACGCTAGATCATTGCACATCCTGATACACTGCCAGAGGCATTCATACAGAGTCATATCTTCATATCAGTTCTCCATGTTGAGTTGTAAGTAAATAAAAGTGTGATGATCATCATTGTTAGAGCATTGTCCCAGTGAGGAAAGAATGATGGAGACGATGATTCTCCCATAAGTCGAGATGAGACTCCTGACGAAAATAAAGATGGGGGAGGCCAAATGAGCCCACCATCCATTCAAAAAAATAAAAAAAATGATGAGAGAAAATGAGAGAAGGGACTTCGCTACTATCCTTTACCACACTTGTGCCTCAAAGTGGCACCATGTTCCTCATGTAGAGAGTCTCATGATATATCACTTTCATATGCTAGTGGGAATTACCTATTCATTATTTCAAACTTGGCTTGTATATTCGTACGACGGGCTTCCTCAAATGCCCGAGGTATTCATGAGGAAGCAAGTTGGATGCACACCCACTTAGCTTCATTTGAGCTTTCATACAGTTATAGCTCTAGTGCATCATTTGCATGACAATCCCTACTTCTTGCATTGACATCTATCGATGAGCATCTCCATAGCCCGTTGGTACGCCTAGTTGATGTGAGACTATCTTCTCCACTTCCTACCCCTTTGATATCTACCACCATACTCTATTCCACCTAAATGCTATGTCCAATGGCTCACGCTCATGTATTGCGTGAAGAATAAAACGTTGATGCATATTGAAAAAGTACGAACCAATTGCCTGACTTGGACACCGTGGTGCTTAACATTTGTATTAATGTGGTGAAGATGGAGCCATGCCTTGCTAATATAATAAGATGAATGGGGGGGGGGGGGTAAACATTTCTTAAAAATCGTATACTTTTAGGAATGAACAATTCTTTTTCTTACACTTTGAATATTGTTATGTTAATATTTGTTGATTCATCTTTTCTCAATGAGCATACCTGAATAAGATTACATAGTGGATAGCATGTCAGATCAAAAATTCTGTTTTTATCATTTACCTACTCGAGGACGAGCAGGAATTAAGCTTGGGGATGCTTGATACGTCTCCAACGTATCTATAATTTTTGATTGTTCGATCCTGATATATTATTATTTTAGGATACTTTTTGGGTCATTATTTATCAATTTATAATATTTTTGAGCACTAACCTATTGACCCAGTGCTCAGTGCCAGTTGCTGTTTTTTGCGTGTTTTTGCCTTTGCAGGTTTACTGTACCAAACGAAGCCCAATCGCCACGAAACTTTTTGATGATTTTTTCTGGACCATATGAAGACCTAAAAGCTTCGAAAGGAAGCCGTGAGGCGCACGAGGGCCCCACCACACATCAGGGCGCGCCCTGGGATGGAGCCCTGATATGTGGTGGCCCCCTCGGGCACCTCCCGACGTCCCTCTTCGGCCTATAAATTCTCTAATATTCTGAAACCCCTGGAGGCAGTCCCGGAACCTTTTTTTCGCTGCCGCAAGTCTCTGTTCCGTCGCGAGGCCAACTGGAGCTCTGTTCCGGCACCCTGCCGGAGGGGGAATCGATAACGAAGGGCCTCTTCATCAACCTTGCTGCCCTCATGATGATGTCTGAGTAGTTCACCACAGACCTACGGATCCATAGCTAGTACGTAGATGGCAATCTCTCTCAATTATGATCTTCAATACAATGGTCATCGCATCTTCGCTTTGATCTATCCGATGTAATCCTATTGTGCGGTGTGTTTGTTGGGATCTGATGAATTGTTGGTTTATGTTCAGATTATTCATGAAAAGTATTTGAAATGCCTCTGAATTATATTATCTCTTATGTGCCTGATCATTATAGCTTCGTAATGCTCTCCGTTCTATTGACATGCTTTGGCCAAGTAGATTGATATTTCATCGGTGGGAATGGTGCGTTGTGGTAGGTTCAACCTGACGAGTTTCTATATCCCAGTGACAAAGTAGGGGACAAGATGCGTCTTTGTGTTGTTGCTACTAAGGATAAAACGATGGGGTTCATTCATATTGTTTGAGTTTACTTTGTCTACATCATGTCATCGTTCTCCAAGCATTACTATGTTTTACTTAATACTCTAGATGCATGCTGGATAGCGGTCGATGAGTGGAGTTATAGTAATAGGTGTAGGCAGGAGTCGGCCTATTTGCTTATGGACGTGATGCCTATATATACATGATCATTGCCGTGAACATCGCATAACTATCCGCTTTTCTATCAATTGCCCAACAGTAATTTGCTTATCCACCGTATGCTGCCTACATGAAAGATGTTGCTAGGGAACACTATGGCCCCCGGGTCTATTCACTTATATACTCGCAAACGCTATATTTACCTTGCTGCCTTTGTTTACTTTTTATTTATTTTGCAATTTATATTTATCAATAATTATCTACACAACTCATTTGCTTGCAAATAATGAGATCAAGGGGATTGACAACCCTCTTGCCCGCGTTGGGTGCAAGTTGTTTGTTCATTTGTGTGCAGCCGTTGAAGACAGTTGAGGATTGATATTCCTATTGGTTCGATAAACCTTGGTTTCATAACTGAGGGAAATACTTATCCGTTTTGTGCTGCAATTACCCGTTCCTCTTCACGGAAAATCCAACGCAGATCACAAGTATCAAAGGGTAGCGGAGCAGTCGAGTGTAAGGCGAGGGTTTTGTCTAAGCGGAGATGTGATGGGGTTTACGTGGGTTCGAAGCCAGAATGCTAATATCTATGGGCTGGGTTTAGGGGTGGGGGGGGGGGGGGGGGGGGGTATGCGGTTTTTGGGTCTGAGCAGCGCCCGGGATGTCCGCTGGACACATATGGGTCTAGTTGGTTGTGGATGCTCTTACATTAGAGCATCTCCAACAGGCGCCCAAAAAAGGCCACACGCGTTAAAGACCATCGTTTTTGTGCACCGGAGACAAAAAACAGCGCTCCAGCAGACGTTGTAAAATAGAGCGTGCACAAAAACTTTAGCGCGCGTGCTAAAAGCGGTATCCCGGGCTGCAAATCTTGGACGCCGGATTGTGCACGCTGGCTGCTGCAGGTGGGGCCGTCGGATTGGGCGTCATGTTTTTGTGTCTGAAAAACCTCTTCATCGCTCGCGCGCGTAAAAAGACTATTTTGGCATTGTAAAATAATTATATCGCGCCGAGACGAAGCGCCCCTGGAGATGCTCTTAGTAATCGGTGCTCATCTTTTGATTGTACCACGACGGAGTTCTCTTTAGTCTGGAGAAAGGGACGCAACCACTTCACTCCAATCCACAAAGACACGAGATAAACAGAGAAAGGCGAAAGAAACAGAGTACTGGACCGTCCCTAAGGAAAAACAGAGTACTGGACCGAAGTCCCTGTCACTCGCGCGCCCGGGGTTGCATGCAAAGCTCAGTGAAACCGGCGGATCCGCACACGGTTTTTGGGGCTGCGCGCGCCCGGCAAACGAGGGCGCCACGGTCACTCGCTCAGGCGAGGCACGCCGCGACGGTACTATACGAGCGCGCGGCCAACCGTGATCGCTCCCATCTCATGTGCATCGCCCTCGCGCGCAGGCAACCCCAGCCGCCATCGGACAAGCACAGCGCGCGTGGCCGTCACGCGCACACACCGGCAGCGATCTTGTCGCCGTCGCTCCCTCGCTCGCGCGCACGCCGATCTCGTTACCACGATCGATCACGAGCGCGGGCACTGCACAGCAGTACGCCCCCATGCCCCTGCCCACGGCGCCGTGCCATCCATGGCGCCGGGCACGCACGTAGCGCGCGCCGAAACCAGGGCAAGGGCAAAAAGACTTTTCGGGCTCCGTGCTGATCGATGCTCAGCTCAATCATGCGCTGCGCCACTCCGTTCGTCAATGTGATGTCGCAAATCCATCCCTTTCGTCCCATAATCACGCCGGGCAGACTAGAATATACAGTATGTGTAGCAGCGGTACGTGGCTGCGAGTCACTAGCATGACAAAGCTGAAGAACATGGCAGGCAGCTGAGGTGCCGCTTGCGAGGGTGTGCCAATGATAGCATGGTTTTCAGGGCTGGGTGCTCCGGAAGAACGGGTGGTCGTGTCGCCGCTCTATGTCCATGCCTGAAGAACGTGAGCGGAGGGTAGGGTAGTCTCACGGAGCAGATCGGTAGACCGGCCGGCAGGCTGGTATTTGCTAATCCGTTGGCTGCGCCGTTGATGCTGACTGGGGACGGCGGGATAGGATAGCGCGCGGTAACGGTGTAGGCGAGTAGCTAGTGTTCGTAGGCGATCATGTGCTGTCGATGGCGAGGGCTCAACGGTGCGAGATGATGTCGAGCCCCCTTTTGGTATCACACAAGCGGATCTTATCCTATCCTAAAAAGTTTGTACGTCGAACTAGATTTCCCATGATCGGTTTGAAGGCTACTCCGAGGTTTGTGGACTGCACCGTGACTAGCCTAAACAATTAGCTGCTTTGTGTGGGATCAACGAGCCGGTTTAAGAAATTGGAAGTCCAAAATATCTCCCGCTGCTTGATAGATGATCTTCGGTATCTCAGCTTCTCTTCATGATTTGGGTCGTTTAGAGCATCTACACTCGGACCTCTCAAATCCGTCTCGAACGTATGGACAGGTCCTTTGGGCATTGACCGATCATAAAAATTCGACCTAGACAGACGCCTCAAACGGGCCTCAAACGTCCGGATTGACCAACACCCCTCTTATCCAGCCCAAATATGGAGCGGATATGGGGGCGCTCGGGCATGTTCGGGCACGCCCGCCACGTCAGACCCGACAGCTCGACCCCACCGTAAATTGCACCAAATCCATCCCTAGAACTACCGGATCCATTTGCTCCTTCCTCTCTTCTTCCTCCTCCGCGCCGTCCGTCTCGCAACTCCACCGCCGCGCGCGCTCCGCAGCCGTTCCTAGCATCTGCCCCGCCAGCTCCGGCAGAGCAGTCCTCTCTCCTGTCCTCGCTGGGGACGTCGTCGCCGGCCTGGAAGCCACCGCGGTACGCCCGACAACTCTCTGGCTCCGCCTTGTGCTTGATGTGTTCGACATATTGTCTGACCAGATTTTTTGTGATTTTATTAGGAAAACGATGGATTCCGATGCTTCGCCCGAAGAGGAGTATGGTCTGATGGAGCTTGATCAAATGATTCAAGATGAGTTCTTTGATTCCTCGGATTCAGACGAAGAAGTGAACATGATTATGCTCATGAGCATGCAAGAGGAAACGGACCGGCAAGTGGAACATATTCTCAATTTCAAGGGCTCAATCAAAAGGAGAAGAGTGATCAATCAGGATAGGGTATCCGAAGAAAAGCTACTGCAGAAGGATTACTTTGCTCCGAACCAACTTTCCCAGATGATCCATGATTTCGTCGCCGTCTTCGCATGCGAAAACCATTGTTTTTGCGCATTGTGGAGGGAGTGGAGGCACACGATGACTACTTCAAGCTCACAAGGAATTGTTGCGGTCAACTCTCTTTCTCTGCCAAGCAGAAGTGCACGACTGCAATGAGAATGCTTGCACTTGATACTGCTGCAGATGTCATTGGTGAGATGGTCATGATGGGGGAGAGCACATTCGTGAAGACTAATGTCAAGTTTGCTCGTGCTGCGGTGGAGGTGTTTGGAGCAGAGTATCTGACAGAACCAAATGCGCAGGACACGAAGAAGTTGTTGGCTTTGGAGAGGCCAGAGGGTTTCCAGGAATGCTCGTATCAATTGATTGCATGCATGGGCAGTGGAAGAACTTCCCCAAAGGTTTGCGAGGAATGTATCAAGGTCACACCAAAGAGGCCACCATCATACTAGAAGGTAGAAGCGGTGGCATCACATGACTTATGGATTTGACATGCTTTCTTTGGAATGTCGGGTTCTCACAACGACATCAACGTGCTTCAACGATCTCCGGTGTTCAGGAGGCTTTGCAATGGGTAATCACCGCCGTGCAACTACACCGTCAAGGCGTCAACGGCCGAGACTACAACATGGGATACTATCTTGCCGATGGCATATACCCTTAGTGGGCGGCGTTTGTGAAGACCATATCCGAACCGCGTGGCAAAAAACAGAGCCAATTTGCAACAATGCAGGAAGCGGCTAGGAAGGATGTGGAGAGGGCATTTGATGTGCTTCAAGCTCGTTGGGGAATTGTTCGTGGGGCTGCAATGATGTGGGAATCAAAAAATTTGTGGCAGCTCATGACATGTTGTGTTATTTTGCACAATATGATTGTCGAGGATGAGAGTGATGGTGTAGCGCAAACTAATGATATTGAAGCACCTGGAGAACAAGTTGAAATCCCGAAAGATCAAGATGCAACTCAGTTAATGAACTTTCTGCAGATGCATCAGAATCTTCGAGATCATCAGGACGCACAACTACTCAATGATCTTGTGGAGCATATGTGGACCCACAATGGAAACCAAAGAACTGATGTTTGATTGTGCACTTAAAATAAATTTATGTAAATAGTATTTACGTTCGGTACCAATATTTGTTATTTACGTGCGACAATGGTTCGTGTGATCAATGTGCATGGTGTTGCATGGATTTCATAGACCGGATTTGAGATATGTGGATGCAGGGAGTGAAATATCACGGGCCACCGGGATGCGTCCGCGAGCGTGCCCGAGCACGTCTGCGGACGTATAGGGGGCCGGAATTGCCCAGTCCGTCTGTAGATGCTCTTAGAGCATTTATAACTAGACTTGGCAAATCTAACCCCTCAAACGCCCGTGGACGTGCCCGGGTGCATCCATGAACAGTGACCGGCCACACCTCAAATAATCTCTTCCACAACCGGATACACCATTCGCAAATCCTCAAATCCATACTGTACATGCACGTAAAATCTAATCTAAAGTGGAGCCCGTCCGGCTCCGCCGTGGCCATGTTGGCGGCCGGCTGCGTCCGGCCAAATGTTGATCCGGTCGCCGGTGAGGTAGAGTAGGACATGGGACACATACCGTCTCACTAGAGTTGATGCCTCGTTGTCTCCCATGCCCTACTCTTCCTCATCGGAGCCCGGTACCCTCACGGTGTCGGTGGATGAGGGATCGATGATGGATCCGTCCTGGGAGGAGCAGGCGACGATCACCACGACGCGATTGAGGCGCATGCACTGGTGCACCATACGGGGTGCCGGAGAATGTGATTTCGCCTCGCCAACGTCCATCGTTGTGAGGGCTGTCGCCGTCTCCCGCATTCGCTGCCTCACATGGCAGGCACGCCGCGTCATGTTTGCATCGGGCGATGCACATGTTGCGTCCTCCAGCTCGGCGCGCCAACGGTGGGGTTGCGTGTCCGCCACCGTGTTTGGGACGCCAGACAGACCACACTGCCTCCACTGAGGCAGTGATAGCACCCCTAGCAGCGGTCCATGCGACATTTGGGCGGATGCAATGGATTCCCGATGGAAGGAGTCCGAGCGCTGTCGTGGAGCAGCCTTTGCCCGGGAGGGACGGAGCGCAAGCCGGACCATCTCCTCCTCGGGGCTGCGTGCACTAGTGGAGAAATGGCTAGCCACAACTCTTGTTCGTGGCGCGCCATTTCTCACCAACGCCAGCACTAATATTTTCAAATAGTGCTGACGTTGGCTGAATTCGTACGCCATAGATATTCGACTAGTGCTGGCGTTGAATACTATTCCCGGCGTTATACTTTAGGCCCATTAAGCCCACACCAGCACTAATCTGCCTAATACCCTACTACCGCGCCCCCCACTCCCACTCTCTCCAGCCCCAACTCCCTCGTCCTCCTCTCGATCCCCGCCGCCGCCTCCGACGCCGCCCGTTGCTGCCCCGTCCGACGCCACCCGTCGCCGCCCCGCCCGACGCCGCACGTCGCCGCCCCGCCCGCCGCCCCGCCCGACGCTGCCCGTCGCCGCCCCTCCAACGCCGCCCGACGCCGCCCGACCCGACGCCACCTGACGCTGCCCGACCCGACGCCGCCCGACCCGCCGCCGCGCCCGACGCCGCCCGACCCGATGCCGGCCCTTCGACGCTTTTAGGTATTTTAGTCCTATTCACATGATAATAGATAAATTGAATACCTAGATTTTGATGTCCTAGATTAAGATGAAATTTTTAGTCCTAGATTTTGATGTTTGATATTAAGATGAAATTTTTAGTCCTAGTTTTTTAGTCCTATTTTAGTCCTTCTCCACGGGAAAGTTGGAATAATATATATGGAGAACATAATGGAAGCTTTCACATCCTCTAATATACTATCAAGATTGGGATAAATATATTCTCTACTCTCTTGAATAAAGTTTGTAATATTATCCCTACAACATGAAAGCGAAAAATGAAAATACATGGTCAACCCTTATGTACAAGTTATAATTACAAGTTATAATTTGCTTGTGTACATAGTTTGCTTGGTTTCATTACAAGTTATAATTTGCTTGTGTACATAGTTTGCTTGGTTTCATTACAAGTTTTAATTTGCTTGTGTACATAATTAAGCATGGACAATTCGACAAACAACAATGAATTGGTGGGCGACGTGGAGAAGTGGAATCGATGGAGATTAGAGGAGTCAGACTGGAGCATCTAAAAACTCGAAGAACACAATGCCGAATTGAAGAATGAAAGGGATGAGTTGCTCCTAGAGGGTGCTAATGCCCGCACTATGGTCGACAAACTGAGGGAGCTGAGGGATAAGTTGACATATGATAGGGATCAACTCAAGCTGAAGAAAAAAAACTCAGGACAGAGAGGGTTGAGCTACAGATAGACGTTGCTCATTTCAAACAAGATGGAGAGAGCAAACGGAAGAAGCTGCGCCAGCTGAACATAATCCTTGATGATGAAGAGTAGTTAGTTTATTATGAAGTTTAATTATGAGTATGTTTAAATGATCAGTACTAAGTTTTAAACTATGTAGTTTATGAGTATGTTTAAATGATCAGTACCTTTTGTGAATTTTAAGCTCTTAAGTTTTTGAAGTATTTTATTATTATCAAAAAACAAATTGCTCGCGTTGATCAAAAACGCACGCCATAAACATGTAAAATACTGCTGGCGTCGTCTCCAACGCTGACGTGGCTTGAGCCTGCGTCGATATTTCCCCAAAGAGGAAGGGATGATGCAGCACAACGACGGTAAGTATTTCCCTCAGTTATGAAACCAAGGTATCGAACCAATAGGAGGATCACCACCACTACGTAAACAACACCTACACACAAAGAACAAATACTTGCAACCCGACGCGAAAGAGAGGTTGTCAATCTCTCTACGGTAAAAAGATAGATTAGGATATGATAGATTGGATAGATAGATCTCTCAAGAACACAAAACAAAAGAGGCAAATAAAAAGTGCAGCAAGGTATTTTTGGGTTTTTGGAATAATAGATCTGAAAACAAAAGCGGCAAAAAGATAAATTGGAAAGCAATATGTTGGAAAAGTAGACCCGGGGCCGTAGGTTTCACTAGTGGCTTCTCTCATGAGTATATCACACGGTGGGTGAACAAATTACTGTTGGGCAATTGATAGAAGATCAAATAATCATGACGATATCCAAGGCGGTGATCATTATATAGGCATCACGTCCAAGATTAGTAGACCGAAACGATTTTGCATCTACTACTATTACTCCACACATCGACCGCTATCCAGCATGCATCTAGTGTATTAAGTTCATGGAAAAACAGAGTAATGCAATAAGAACGGTGACATGATGTAGACAAGATCTATTCATGTAGGAATAGACCCCATCTTGTTATCCTTAATAGCAACGATACATGCGTGCCTCGCTGCCCCTTCTGTCACTGGGAGAGGACACCACAAGATCGAACCCATCACAAAGCACCTCTCCCCATGGCAAGAAAAATCGATCTAGTTGGCCTAACTAAACCAAAGATTCGAAGAAGAAATACGAGGCTATAAGTAATCATGCATATAAGAGATCAAAGAAGACTCAAATAATATTCATGGATAGAAACTGATCATGAACTCAAAATTCATCGGATCCCAACAAACACACCGCAAACGTTTACATCAAATAGATCTCTAAGAGACCATTGTATTGAGAATCAAAAGAGAGAGAGAAGAATCCATCTAGCTACTACCTACGGACCCGTAGGTCTATGGTGGACTACTCACGCATCATCGGAGAGGCACCAATAAGGATGATGAACCCCTTCGTGATGGTGTTAGATTGGATCTCGTGGTTCTGGAAGTTGCGGCGGCTGGATGTGTTTTTCGTTGACTCCTTTAGGGTTTCAGGAATATTTGGGAATTTATAGGCATCAGAGGCGGTGGAGGGGCGTCCCGAGGAGGGCACAACCCATCAGGGCGCGCCCGGGGCCTCTGGCGCGCCCTGGTGGGTTGTGGTCTCGTCGACCCTCCCCTCTGGCACTTCTTTGGCCCATTGGATGTCTTCTGGCCCAAAAAAATCTCCAAAAATTTTCGCGGTGTTTGGGCTTCGTTTGGTACTGATATTCTGCGAAGTAAAAAACAAGCAAAAACAACAACTGGCACTTTGGCACTATGTCAATAGGTTAGTCCCAAAAAATGATATAAAGTTGCTATAAAATGATTGTAAAACATCCACGATTGATAATATAACAGCATGTAACAATCAAAAATTATAGATACGTTAGAGACGTATCAAATGCCAGTAGTATTTTTGCACTGTGGCGCCATATTGCTGGCGTCGGGTGTCGCCAGCAAGGCCATTTTTGCCACGCCATAGCTAGGTTTTTCTGCACTAGTGGTGGGATGAGCTCGTGGTCGAACGAGAGGTGTATGACTTGAATCCGCTGCCCGTCATGACGGAGAAGGTCGGAGATTGCCGAACGGGAGCTTGGATGGTGAAGTGGAGTGGAATGGCTAGGGTTTGGTCCGGAGAGAAGATGGGGACGAATATATGTGGGGTCGGGTGGGTCGGCATGGGCCCAGACCGACATGGCGGATGTGCCCGATCACGCCTGTGCCTCCCCATATCCGCCCTATATGGGTCGGTCAGCCCGGGTGTTTGAGGTTGGTTCCGTCTGGGTTGTGTTTTTCTGACCGGGCCGTCTGCCCGAACATATGAGGAGGGTTTGAGGCACCTCGCTGTAAATGCTCTAACTGTTGTTTTGGTGTTGCCTATTGCCTTTTGTTGAGGTATTCTTGATGGGTTCTGTTGTGTTGCATAAGCGTTCAGGTTGCGTTTGTGGTGTGTTCGGAGTGTTTGGTGGCTTCTTGTGCGGTCGTGTGCTTTTCAACTTTATGAGTTGTCCTTTTATGGTCAGTTGTACCAGTTTTCATCCATTTTTATTAAATTAATTAGGCACCTTTTTTTTCTTAATAAATTGATGACGCAATGTTTTTTGCATTCAATTAAAATAAAAAGTGGAGGGACCACAAAACACAAACCATGCTTTTTTTTCTTTGACAAACAAAGATTATAATTTTGCAAACTCTTGAAACATAAAGAACATTAAGCATGTGAAATGGTTGATATATTTTCAAGATCATTATGTTGGCTCGACATGATTTTGGAAATATTTCAAAGAAAAAATATTTTGATAAATACCGAGTGCAACATAGAGAAATGTACATAAGCACCCGCACGCATTACAAAGGCATGCAATTATGCACACACAGGCGCACGCGCGCACACACACATGCGCATGCACATACTAAGTATATTCCGACTTAATAACCCTATCTGGTGGACCAAACTGGACCACCATCCTTCTAGCCATCTAAGATCATCTCCAATTAGAAACCTCCAATATCCCCTCCCCCCTCTAATTATCCGCGGATATCAACCAAGCAAGCCTCATTTGTTCGTCCAGGTAACGATGCCCCCTATTTCCCCCTTCCCATTTGTCCATCCATTTTTATAGTCATTTTCATTTTTTCAAGTGAGTTTGCTAAAAACTAGAATGATATGGATTGAACAAAGAAGTAAAAAATTGAATTAAAAAGCACATAATCGAAAAGATAGATATTATTCGGAAAACATAGTGCAAACAGTAAATTCGGACGTCATCACAAATATACTAGTTTCCAACATGGATCCATGCATGATTTACAAGATCATTGAATAGTTGTACATGTGAGTGTTGATCTCAATGTTATCGATGCTTCTCTAGGAAATTGACAACATGTATGCCTCTTGTTCGGGGAGGCAGACATGTACTCCAAGCTTCTTCAAATCATGAGTAATGCGAACACCATCGGCCTCATCCACGGCAATCACGTTGTGCAAGGTCTTGATACGTCTCCAACGTATCTATAATTTTTGCTTGTTCCAAGCTGTTATATTATCATTCTTGGATGTTTTACAATCATTTTATAGCAACTTTATATCATTTTTTGGGACTAACCTATTGACATAGTGCCAAAGTGCCAGTTGCTGTTTTTGCTTGTTTTTTACTTCGCAGAATATCAGTACCAAACGAAGCCCAAACACCGCGAAACTTTTTGCAGGTTTTTTGGGCCAGAAGACATCCAGTGGGCCAAAGAAGTGCCAGAGGGGAGGGTCGAGGAGACCACAACCCACCAGGGCGCGCCAGAGGCCCGAGGCGCGCCCTGATGGGTTGTGCCCTCCTCGGGACGCCTCTCCACCGCCTCTGACGCCTATAAATTCTCAAATATTCCAGAAACCCTAGAGGAGTCGACGAAAAACACATCCAGCCGCCGCAAGTTCTAGAGCCTCGAGATCCAATCTAACACCATCACGGAGGGGTTCATCATCCTCATTGGTGCCTCTTCGATGATGCATGAGTAGTCCATCATAGACCTACGGTTCCGTAGGCAGTAGCTAGATGGCTTCCTCTCTCTCTTTTGATTCTCAATACAATGGTCTCTTGGAGAGCTATTTGATGTAAACTTTTGCGGTGTGTTTGTTGGGATCCGATGAATTTTGAGTTCATGATCAGTTTCTATCCATGAATATTATTTGAGTCTTCTTTGATCTCTTATATGCATGATTACTTATAGCCTCATATTTCTTGTTCGAATCTTTGGTTTGGTTAGGCCAACTAGATCGATTTTTCTTGCCATGGGAAGAGGTGCTTTGTGATGGGTTCGATCTTGCGGTGTCCTCTCCCAGTGACAGAAGGGGCAGCGAGGCACACATGTATCGTTGCTATTAAGCATAACAAGATGGGGTCTATTCCTACATGAATAGATCTTGTCTACATCATGTCATCGTTCTTATTGCATTACTCTGTTTTTCCATGAACTTAATACACTAGATGCATACTGGATATCGGTCGATGTGTGGAGTAATAGTAGTAGATGCAGGCAGGAGTCGGTCTACTTATCTTGGACGTGATGCCTATATAATGATCATCGCCTTGGATATCGTCATGATTATTTGATCTTCTATCAATTGTCCAACAGTAATTTGTTCACCCACCGCGTGCTATACTCATGCGAGAAGCCACTAGTGAAACCTACGGTCCCCGGGTCTACTTTTTCCAACATATTGCTTTCCGATCTATCTTTTTGCCGCTTTTGTTTTCAGATCTATTGTTCCAAAAACCCAAAAATACCTTGCTGCACTTTTTATTTGTTCTTTTTATTTTGTGTTCTTGAGAGATCTATCTCTCCAATCTATCATATCCTAATCTATCTTTTTACCGTAGAGAGATTGACACAACCTCTCTTTCGCGTCGGGTTGCAAGTATTGTGTGCATGTGCTGTTTACCGTAGAGAGATTGTGTGCAGGTGCTGTTTATTAGGTGGTGGTGATCCGCCTACTGGTTCGATACCTTGGTTTCATAACTGGGGGAAATTCTTACCGTCGCTGTGCTGCATCATCCCTTCCTCTTTGGGGAAATACCGACGCAGTCTCAAGCCACATCAAAGGAATTTCTGGTGCCGTTGTCGGGGAGGAAGCGGTCTCTTCTACGTGCCAATCTCTGGCGCCGAGGAGACACCATCATCATCTACCAGGTTCCTAATCACAAATCTCATCTCCTTGCAATTACATTATTTGCCATTTGCCTCTCGTTTTCCTCTCCCCCACTTCACCCAATTTGTCGTTTTATTCTCCCTCTTTTTCCTTTGCCTTTTTCTCGTCAGATCTCTTGCTTGCTTGCAATCTTGTTTGCGTGGTCACGATGACTCAAGAAAACACCAAGTTGTGTGATTTTTCCAATACTAATAACAATGATTTTATTAGTACTCCAATTGCTCCTCCCGCCACTAGTGCGGAGTCTTGTGATATTAATGCCGCCTTGTTGAATCTTGTCATGAAAGATCAATTTGCTGGTTCTCCTAATGAGGATGCCGCGTCCCATCTAAACACGTTTGTAGAATTGTGTGATATGCAAAAGAAAAAAGATGTGAACAATGATATAGTGAAGTTGAAATTATTTTCTTTTTCCTTGAGGGATCGTGCAAAAATTTGGTTTTCCTCTTTGCCTCGCAATAGTATCGATTCTTGGAATAAGTGCAAGGATGCTTTTATCACTAGGTATTTTCCGCCCGCAAAAATTATTTCCCTTAGGACACTAATCATGAATTTTAAGCAACTTGAGCATGAACATGTTGCACAATCTTGGGAAAGAATGAAATTGATGCTAAGAAATTGTCCCACTCATGGTTTAAATCTTTGGATGATCATACAATTTTTTATGCGGGATTGAATTTTGTCTCTAGAAATCTTTTAGATTCTGCAGCGGGTGGTACTTTTATGGAAATTACTTTGGGAGAAGCTACTAAATTGCTAGATAATATTATGGCAAATTATTCACAATGGCATACCGAAAGAGCACCTACTAGCAAAAAGGTTAACTCGGTTGAAGAAATTAGTAATTTGAGTGATAAAGTTGATGCTTTGATGAAATTGGTTGCAAGTAAAAATGCTCCTATTGATCTTAATGATGTGCATTTGTCTACTTTGATTGAGCAAAATAGTGATTCCTTAGATGAGAACTTTGTCTCGCGAAACAATTTCAATAACAATGCTTATAGAGGTAATTTTAATCCTAGGCCTTTTCCTGGAAATTCCTCTAACAACTATGGTAATTCCCATGGTAATCCTTCTTGCAATAATAATAGTAACACCTCTGATCTTGAGAGTAATATTAAAGAAATTATGAATGCGCAAAAGGTTTTCAATACCGCGATAGAAGAAAAGTTGAATAAGATTGATGATATGTCTAGAAGCATTGATAGAATTTCTCATGATGTAGAAAATCTCAAGTTGAAAGCTTTTGTGCCTAAGATTGATGAATCAATTAAAGCTTTATATGTCTCTATGGATGAAAGTAAGAAAAGAACCGCTATGCTTAGAGCTAGAAGAGAATTCTTAGAAAAATCATTTTCTAGTGATTGCCTTCAGAAAAATGATGAAGATCTTAAAGTGATTGATGTTTCTTCTATTGAATCCTTGTTTAGTAATATTAAAATTGATGATAAAGGGACTGAAGTAGAGTCAACTTTAGCTAGAAAGAGTCCCAATAATTTGGAGGGTGAAAATCTTGATGAAAAATTTGATGAAAGTGGGTTTGAAGAGGTCAAAACTTTAACTAGTGATGTGCCCACTATTTTGGATTGCAGATATTTTAATTATGATAGTTGCTCTTTGATTGAATGTATTTATTTGCTGCAATCCATCTTGAATTTACCCCATGCTTATGAACAAAATAAAGCTTCCACTAAACATATCGTTGATGCCATGATGAAATCTTTTGAAGAAAAGTTGGAGTTGGAGATTTCTATTCCTAGAAAATTACATGATGAGTGGGAACCTACTATTAAGGTCAAGATTAAAAATTATGAGTGCTTTGCTTTATGTGATTCGGGTGCTAGTGTTTCCACGATTTTGAAATCTTTATGTGATGTGTTTGGTCTCATCAATATTGAAGAATGTTCTCTTAATTTGCACTTGGCGGATTCTACTATTAAAAAGCCTTTAGGAAGAATTAATGATGTTCTTATTCTTGTAAATAGGAACTATGTGCCCATGGATTTTATTGTTCTTGATACTGATTGCAATCCATCTTGTCCCATTATACTTGGTAGACCGTTCTTACGCACTATAGGTGCCGTGATTGATATGAAAGAAGGCAGTATTAGGTTTCAGTTTCCACTAAGAAAGGGTATGGAACACTTCCCTAGAACAAGAATTAATCCACCATATTAATCAATCATGAGAGCATCCTATGGAGCAAAACCAAAGATGACAATACTTGAATCTATGCGTTATGCCTAGCTAGGGGCGTAAAATGATAGCGCTTGTTGGGGGGCAACCCAATGAATAAATTTATTTTCCTCTTTTTCTTTCTGTTTTTGAGTGTTGACACAATTATGCCTCTGTTATGATTGTGTCTTTATGTTTAATTTAGTGTTTGTGCCAAGTAGAGCCTTTAGGATGATTCATAAGATGCGTAGAAACAATGCTGAATCTGAAACAGAAACTTTGCCTCCAGTGTTCGAATTTTCATTTTTTACAGGAACGTGATATTGAGATGAAATTTAAACACAGTGTTGCTATACAAATTCTTTACGTTGTCCTAATTTTTCAGAATTTTTAGATTTACAGAAGTATGGTTAGAGTACAGATTACTACAGACTGTTCTGTTTAAGACAGATTCTGTTTTCGTTGCATTGTGTGCTTGTTTTGATGAATCTATGGGTTATATTGAAGGGTATGAGCCATGGTAAAGTTAAAATACAGTAGGTATAATGCAATAATAAAATATGAATGGGTTTGCTTTATTATACTAACGGATCTCACGAAGATTTTGTTGAGTTTTGTGTGATTGAACTTTTCAAGTTTTGGGTGAGATCACGATGGATGAAGGATTAAGGAGTGAAAAGAGCCTAAGCTTGGGGATGCTACAGCACCCCCAAGATATATCCAAAGAGAAACAAGCAACTAAGCTTGGGGATGCCCCGAGTGGCATCCCCTCTTTCTTCTAACGACCATCGGTATTTTACTTGGAGCTATATTTTTATTCGTCATATATCATGAGGTTTGCTTGGAACGTCTTGTATCATTTGAGTCTTTGCTTGCTTTACTTTTTTTAGTTTGTAACTTGTATCCTTGCTGGACACACCTATTTGACAGAGCCAAAATTATGCTATGATTTGTTAGAATTGCTCTATATGCTTCACTTAAACTTTTTGAGCTATAGAATTGCTCTAGTGCTTCACTTATATCTTTTTGAGCACGGTGTGCTTCGAAATTTTTGTAGAAATACTCTCATGCTTCACTTAGATTAATTTGAGAGTTAGTAAATTTTGAAGAAATCCTCTCATGCTTCACTTATACTATTTTGAGAGATGAAACTTTTATGCTCATGTTCTTCACTTAAATTTGTTTGAGCTTGTCAAAAGCAATGGCAATATATGAAACTAGTCCCAAAGTGATAGATATCCAAGGAGGATATAATAAAAACTTTCATGAAGATCATTGGACAAATTAAACTTGATTTCTTGTAATAGTTTTGAGACATGATGATAGTAATATGTGAGTTATGTTAGTGAGTAATTATGCTTTAGTAGGAATATTGGTGTTAAGGTTTGTGATTCCCTATGCAAGTACGAAAGTCAATAGTTATGCAATGAAATTACATCCTACTTATGGTGCATTATTCGGTGTTAGTTATCCTTAATGCTCGCTTATGTGAATTTTCGTTTCTTGGTTGGATGCTTCTCAACTAGCCTCCACTTGTACTAAGTAGAAATACTACTTGTGCATCCAACATCCTTAAACCCAGTTTTGCCTTATGAGTCCACCATACCTACCTATATGCGGTATTTCTATGCCGTTCTAAGCAAATTTGTATGTGCCATCTCTAATTTTCAAAATAAATTTCCTTTTTGTGTGCTCGTACCGCTCATGAAATGGTAGGGGGTGTCCAATATTTTTCCATGCTAGATGTGTTATTCTAAAATTGAGTGTTTATTCACTTGTCATTGCACGAGAGTACGGCGGTAATAGGGATGCCCATTCCCGAAATGAAAAAGATTTTTTTTTACTTTATGTTATCAAATAATAAATTCCTTGGAAAGTGTTCGTATGGAAGGCAACCGTGGATACGGCAGCCATGGATTGTGAAAGAATGGTGCAAAAAGGTATAAACTTTATTTTCTGTTTGGGAACCGCCTATGATATATCTAGCATGGAAAGTATTGTGAACTACTTTGTCGTTTTCGTTGACAGGAAAGGCATGCCATTCAAAATATTTTTCTCTCTCAATTTAAACTTTGAGCTCTGGCACCTCTACAAATCCCTACTTCCCTCTGCGAAGGGCATATCTATTTACTTTATGCAATTTTTATTTTTTACTTTGAGTCTCCATCTTCTCTTATAAAGCACCAACTAGGGGGCACTATGATCGTACTTGAGCATTGGGTATAGCTAATATTTGAGTGTGTTTCATGAATGGATCAATGATTGAGCATGATGGGCTGGGGATAACTTTCTTTAGTGTTGATATTTTGAAAGACATGGTTGCTTGTTGGCATGGTTGAGTATTGAAGTCATTATGTTAAAACTAGACTATTGCTTTGAATTATCTAAAGTCCAAATGTCCATGCTACAAAAGAAAAGATTATGTGATGAACATGTTAGGCAGCATTCCACATCAAAAATTCTGTTTTTATCATTTACCTACTCGAGGACGAGTAGGAATTAAGCTTGGGGATGCTGTTACGTCTCTAACGTATCTATAATTTTTGCTTGTTCCATGTTGTTATATTATCATTCTTGGATGTTTTACAATCATTTTATAGCAACTTTATATCATTTTTTGGGACTAACCTATTGACATAGTGCCAAAGTGCCAGTTGCTGTTTTTGCTTGTTTTTTACTTCTCAGAATATCAGTACCAAACGGAGTCCAATCGCGATGAAATTTTTAGGAGATTTTTTTGGGGTCAGAAGACATCTAGTGGGCCAAAGAAGTGCCAGAGGGGAGGGTCGAGGAGACCACAACCCACCAGGCCTCTGGCGCGCCCTGATGGGTTGTGCCCTCCTCGGGACCCCTCTCCACCTCCTCTGACGCCCATAAATTCCTAAATATTCCAGAAACCCCAGAGGAGTCGACGAAAAACACATCCAGACGCCGCAAGTTCCAGAGCCTCGAGATCCAATCTAACACCATCACGGAGGGGCTCATCATCCTCATTGGTGCCTCTCCGATGATGCGTGAGTAGTCCACCATAGACCTACGGGTCCGTATGCAGTAGCTAGATGGCTTCCTCTCTCTCTCTTTTGATTCTCAATACAATGGTCTCTTGGAGATCTATTTGATGTAAACTTTTGCGGTGTGTTTGTTGGGATCCGATGAATTTTGAATTCATGATCAGTTTCTATCCATGAATATTATTTGAGTCTTCTTTGATCTCTTATATGCATGATTACATATAGCCTCGTATTTCTTTTTCGAATCTTTGGTTTAGTTAGGCCAACTAGATCAATTTTTCTTGCCATGGGAGAGGTGCTTTGTGATGGGTTCGATCTTGTGGTGTCCTCTCCCAGTGACAGAAGGGGCAGCAAGGCAGACATGTATCGTTGCTATTAAGGATAACAAGATGGGGTCTATTCCTACATGAATAGATCTTGTCTATATCATGTCATCGTTCTTATTGCATTACTCCGTTTTTCCATGAACTTAATACACTAGATGCATGTTGGATAGCGGTCGATGTGTGGAGTAATAGTAGTAGATGCAGGCAGATGTCGGTCTACTTATCTTGGATGTGATGCCTATATAATAATCATCGCCTTGGATATCGTCATGATTATTTGATCTTCTATCAATTGCTCAACAGTAATTTGTTCACCCACCGTGTGCTATACTCATGAGAGAAGCCACTAGTGAAACCTACGGCCCCCGGGTCTACTTTTTCCAACATATTGTTTTCCGATCTATCTTTTTGCCGCTTTTGTTTTCAGATCTATTGTTCCAAAAACCCAAAAATACCTTGCTGCACTTTTTATTTGTTCTTTTTATTTTGTGTTCTTGAGAGATCTATCTATCCAATCTATCATATCCTAATGTATCTTTTTACCATAGAGAGATTGACAACCTCTCTTTCGCGTCGGGTTGCAAGTATTTGTTCTTTGTGTGCAGATGTTGTTTATTAGGTGGTGGTGATCCTCCTACTGGTTAGATACCTTGGTTTCATAACTGAAGGAAATACTTACCGTCGCTGTGCTGCATCATCCCTTCCTCTTTGGGGAAATACGGACGCAGTCTGAAGCCACGTCAGAACTCCAAATGCCCTCTTTACATCTTTAGTAGCACCTTCTTACATTTGGGAAAAGAGAGTTTTTTTTAATCTTAGGGTTGGGAGATAATCTTCACAATCGCGACCCACTAAGGGTAGATACCATCAACAAGGTAATGCCCCTTGGTGTAGTCGTGCCTATTGATGGTGTGGTTGCACCCCCCAGGCCCCTAAGTATTTAAGCAATACATATCTCTAAAGGGTGTTGATGTCGGTGTGGGGGTTTTTTCTCTGGACATTGTCCAGGTTGTCTACCTGGACATGTGGATTTTCTTTCATTTCTCGAGTACACGAAATATTGAAAGGTAGCCCAAATCCAGAAGTAGAAAACATCGATAAAGGTATACCGAATTTTCCATTTTTTGAGTTGAGGAGCTATCATGCTCCAAATTTCATTTTAAACGAAACTAGCAAGATCCAAAAATTCCAGCCAAACACACTACAAGACAACCCACACTCTACTTGAAAGAAAAAGTAGCGAAAAGGAATGAACATCGGCATGTTCAGAGAAAAACCATGAACAACAAGCAAAACACCATTGTAAAGTAGCACGCACAACTAATGCACAAAACTAGAAGAATCTGCCAGTTCATTGAGAGCTCCAATATATCATTCAACACCAAGCTAATGCTAGCCCTAGCCTTCTTGTCAGTGCCACCCACCCCGCACGCCTGGATAAAAACCAGTTGCCACCCTTGACAGTTACAACTTTACAGTATGAAGCCATCGTCTGATGTTTGTTTTATGCATAGGTATCCAATTTTTAATCTTTCTACCGATATTGTACATTGCAACAATTGAATCATGCTAGTACACGCGATTGGAACACATTGTGTTTCTTGTTTGCTATAGAAGTCAAATAACGACATCAACAACCACCTATCCCATCCCTCTACCATTACATAGCACACTCAAAACCCAAGAGCTAATCTTCAGAAACCTACCAAGCACATCTATAATTTCAGCAGAGCATTTTACCATGCCTTGGAAATGTCTCGCTAAGATGCACTTAAAGAACAAATGATCGAGATCTTCAATGTCATCACAGAAAACACTTATTATCAATTCCTTTCGTAATCCTTATAATCAAGACATAATTAAATTACCAAAGGTCACTAAACCATCCATATATTACTCCGTGGAAATATAACCCCTGTACTATCGATGGCTAAATACGGAAGTATTTAATCAAAAGTCGGACACATGTCTCTTTCTCGTCGGAAAATTTCACACCACTATATTTGTATTAATTATAAAACTAAAATTACATACCCTTCTATACTTTTCACGCAATGACATATCATCAATCCACAAATCCTCACTAAATCTAATTATGTTCCTATTTTTCTATGATAAAATTAAGAAACACTTATTATACTCTGCCCAAAGTGAGATTGTTCAGGTTTTTCATTTCACTAATACTACGTGGAGTTCATAATATATTTCTTTCTAATAAGGTTCTGTTAAATCTCATTTCATTCTTAATCTTACACAACAGTTTACAAATAAGACACATATTTATAATATGTTAACCCATTTGCACTATATAATTAGCATAGTTCTATTGTCTCTGTAATTTTCTAAGGAGTAAAACTCATTTACGGTACTAAACTTGTGTCGCGAGTTCACTTTGGTCATTGTACATCAAAAGTCGGTCAATACTGTCACTACGTACAAGTTAACGTGGTTATACGGTCACTGACCCGCCGTATAGTTTCGTATTTTATCCATGTTGACCGGTCAAACACACTATGTGGCAACGTTCTCTCTCTTCTCCATGTGAGACCCACCTGTCAGTGTGGGAGGAAAGAAACAAAGAGGAGAATAAAAATCTGGCGGAGTGGGGATTTGAATTGGGTGACCTGTAGGTCACAACAAGCACGCAACAGCCAACTGAGCAGAGTCTTAATGTAGAGCGACAATCTTTTATACAAATAAGAGCGCATCCACGCAACACAGAAGGTACACGCAATATTTTTTGCTTGCTCTCTGTGGTTGCCGTGGTTCATTGGTTCCCAACAATCTGTTCCAAAACATTTGTTGCTAAGCAGTAGAAATCCTTTTTACATCCCTCACGCTTATATATTTTTCTTGAAACGATTTGGTAAGGCTAGCAAAGAAGTTCGTGCGTTACAACGGATGAAAACAAATACCACAGTCCCCTAAAAACCATGACTCCGGACTCAAATAGGTCCACGACCTTTATTTCAATACATGTCATTTCATTTGTGTTGCCACTTATCCTCCTTTTCATCCTCGCCAACAACGGCCTCGGTGTTCACACGATCATAATACGTTTTAATGTTGTTAATTTTAAGGCGTCTCTCTTTCGACATAAAATGGTAACTATGCATGTTTTTCCTGTGAGGTTTTCGTGAGGTGTGTATGTGTGGTTATAGATGTGTTTTTTTTGTCTCACATCCTGATTTTGCTGAGCTGTTCATTTTCAACTCGGATTGGCACCGATATGAAAGGAAGATGGATCATGCACTGTTGATTAAGGTTGCACCCTAAATAACAAATTTTAAAATGGTTAATGGCTAAAATAACATCATGTTCAAATTCTCGATATTTTCTAAGCAAATTTCCTATATAACATGTTAAATTTGAAGTTAGTGTTTAAAAGATATGAATATTTTTTAAAGCATTTGATATGTACGGCGGATTGATTAAGCCAAATATCAGTTTTTTTTTTTTTTTTGCAAAAGCGATAATCTCACTTATACCTAGCCTACCGGTTGATTTTCAGAAACATCAAGGGGTTTCTAGAATGCAAAAATCTGACTTAAAAGTGAACCGCGGGTTGATTAACAGAAACGTGAAGAAATTTTCTGTAAAATAGCATGACGGACCCAGAATACCTATTTTATTTATTAGTAGGTATAGATTAAGCTGCTTCACAGATACACAAAAAATGCATTTTTTGTCGGAGATGGAAGATGATTTTAAGATGAATATCAACATGCCGTTCTTTCTTCCGTTCAAATGTTTGTCTTGAGAATGTAAGAACTTATTTATACACACAAAACAAATTTCCATGAAGAAACGTGAGAACATATTTATACATAAAAACAAATGTATAAACAGTTTGTAAGGCATATGTGGAAAAAATGTGAGAACATATTTATACACACAAAATAAAATTTTGATGAAGAAATTAATTGCAACTATATAATTTTATGTATCCGCAAGAAAAAAACTATATAATTTTATGTGCACAAAAGCACCACTTCTATTATCCGGTACCAGGGCCCCTCATATATCAGGGCCGGCCCGAGCGTGGTGTAAGTGCAACGACGAGGGAGCTCTATGTGCGTTGTGTGTCGCGTGTGTGCATTCATACATGTGATCGTTATTTTATAAAAAAATATATCCCATTGTCTAGAAACATAAATTGTTAGGTGGTCAGGTGGCTAGCGTGTGGCAACTTCATTGTGAGGCTGCAGGTTCGAATTCCCACTCCGCAAGAATGTTATTCTCCTCCTTATTTCTTTCCTTCATTCACTGACAAGTGAGACCCACATGGGGAAGAGAAAGAACATATTTGACTGGTCAACACAGATAAAATACGAAGCTATACCTTAGGATGATCGAAGTGAACTGGCGGCACAAGTTCCAGTACCGTGCGTGTATTTTACCCATTTCCAAGTTAGAATAAATTTCTAATTTGATTATCATTTAGAATAGTGTCATTTTGTTCTATTTTCTTTTGAGTTTGGTGAGAGGGAGAGAAGTTCCCCATCGATATGGTTTACTGTTTTCATAATTTAACTTATACTAGTTAAATGCCCATACGTTGTCATGGGGCATAACAATGTCGCTCTAGGTGTACTTTGTTAAGTAGGTATATTGAAGTCATGCTCTTGTGAATTCATCTATAAAAGTCCAAACTATAGAAAAGGCGGGCAATATATTTCAATATGTTTGTCCCTCTTCATCCCATTCTCCACTTGTTCTACTTTTTCTCGACACACATCTTATTTCTCCCCATTGGACAAACATTGCTCTTCCTTCCCCGTCGTATCTCGATCCACTTCTTCTGTTGGTGTACTAAGGTTTGGACTTTTTAGTACCCCATACTTGTGCACGGGCAGTTGTAGCCACCCCAGCGGCAAGGCCTGCCGGGGGATAGCTGAACACAAATCCAAGGATATCCAGGAAACATTCAAGGCGATAAACAGAAGACTAGAGACCGGAGGCTGGAATCCCGGCAAGATCTTGCCGGGATGGTTCACCAAGCCCCGGCAAGACTCGCGCCCGGCAAGGCCCCGCCACCCTGTCACCGCTCCAGCGTAGCAACCAGCTTGTCTTTTAGCGGTTGTTCTCCTAGGTGCGTGTCAGGAGGCTAACGGCGATGGGCTTAAGCGGTGCTGATGGGACGGCCCCTTTTTCCATCCCCAAGAAAGGCAAGGACACCTAAACGGAGCATTAAATGTTCTTGTCCTAAGTCGTCAGTATTAGGTATGATAACACTATAGCAACTTTACACCTCTTGTATACACTGTGCGCTACTGTTGGTGACCCCTTCGAGCGTATAAAAGGAGGCCCAAAGCACAGCTACAGAGGGGAGGACCTTCTGGCCCAGATTGCACGCGTAGCAGCTGTGTACTGTTCATCACATAGCGCTCCTGGAGCCAGAATTCAAACACACCTAATACACTAAAGCAGGAGTAGGGTTTTACGCTTCTCAGCGACCCGAACCTGGGTAAAAATCCCTCGTGTTGATCGTTGGATCTGCTCTTTGTGCAAACCTTTCTCCCCGCCGAATCGTAAAGGGATCCTCTCGATCCCATAGGTGTCGTTTCTCCGACATCTTCGCTCAAGCTTCGTTGTCGTCGCTCTACTTCACTCGATATAACTCCACTATAACATGATAAGTTGTAGCTTATGATGCCATGCCAAAAATATTTCTACTTCACTCAGTATAAATTCACTATGACATCATAAGCTGCCGCTTATGATGCTATGCCAAAAATATACTCACATATCAATAAGGACATGTACAGAAGGGTCACCAGCAACAATGTATCTTTTTACCTAGCGTTGTCATTATTGATGCGTTTTTGTGATCCCTGTTTCTAAAATCCTCAATTACTACCTCCAGAAAGGGAATGTGACCACAATTCTCCTATTTTCTGTCATATTTTTATTTTCTTTTTTGAAAACAGAACCTCGATGTGTAATTCGGACACTATAAAGTAGCCTAATTTGAATACGATTTGCTTTCATGGGCTCCACTCCAAGCCCACACATCCTTCTATGCTAGAAAGGTCAGTTTACAACTTCACGTGAAAAAAATCATAGCAATTTTGGAGAAAGCACTTTGAAAATTTGAATTAAAGGAGAGACACAACAAAGATTACCTCAATCGATTTTAGCATTCACTCCAGTTTATTATTTACACTCAAGTTGTTTTACAGTTTTGAACAGCAATAAACAAATACAATTTTGTATCAACGGTTAAATATGGACCGAACAACACATCCACGCTGATATTCTGATTCTTGCAGCAATAATGATATCACTTTATCAGTTTATGTAGATTGTTATTCAAAGTTGCGGACACGCTGTTACAAACCCACAAAATTGAAGATGCAATGCTGGTTCTTGATGACATAAGTTTGCTCTTCTTGATAGAAGTTTTCTTGTCAACTTTTTTTGCAAATTTGAATGATTAATAAAATCAGCGGATCCACACAAAACACATAGGTTACAGAAGACGTGATAGATAACCAAGGAGGACAGAAGGAGAGGTCTGTGTGTGTTCTTAAACAACAGCAGGTACTCGGATAACTGGTATGAAGGCCAACATGATGTTGCTACTTAATTTTGTGAGGAGCTATATTGGCTACTTCAGAATACAACAGAAATCAATCCATGCTTAAATATGAGGTTGTCCAAATGAATGTAGCAGCAAAAATAGAGTCCCACCTGCTGCTTTGGGCACCACATGCAAGCAGTAAAAATAATGCATAAACCAAAATGTGGTAGGCAACACAAGCAAATAAAAATCTTTCTTTTCCTGAACCATGTATCCAAATCTGAGCGAAAAAAGGCATTGTCATATTGCTTATATCCTGATCGAATTAGCTTCTTGCAAACACAACTCTAATAAGGACCAAAAGGAATCAACTGGAAAATAGAATATATAACAAAATGGAGCAACAACCGAACTTGAAAGGTTTCATCTACTGCCATGTGGAGCAGCCTTTGTTGGATTGTCATTTTGGACTGATTTTGCATATCACTACTCTTATGCTTGGGTTTCCTCACATCATTGTGTCACATCAGCTATATTCAACAGTTAGTTATATGTATAGTTCTGCTAGCTAGCTGGTGGTTTCCATGATTTAAGGTATCTGATGCACGTGCAAAACATTAGCTTTTAGAGATTAACCTCATAGTCAACTCTATTATGCTCACTAAGATTAAATAAGTCAGTCAATAGATGTGATATATCCAGGTTAATTTTATTTGCAAACCTCGAAAAGGACATTCTGATTTGCACAATATTATAACACGTGGCACGATGAAGAAGAAAAATACCTTTGATGATCATGCCACTTGAGTTTAGATGATGTATAGCTTATTGTGTATACTTGAACTTCTTTCATTAATATTCTGTTTCTGATGCCAGAAGCATGCATGGTCCTGAATCTAAAAATAAAACATGGAGCCCTATCATCATACATTTCTTAAAGGAAAATTCACTATAACTGCACTGTTGTACATGGCAAATACCACGCCCCACCATTGCTTAGGAATTGTGATATCTACTGGAATATTACATCTAATGCACTCCAATTAGCGAGTAAGAGCATATGTAAATTTGTAAAAGCATAAATCAACTTCTGAAACTGTAGTTTAAGGTGGGAACAGGAAAATAGTGTGCAAGTATAGATTGTACATTCCTCTAGATAAAGAAAAGCATGTGAGCGTAACTTCTAAATGCATGTGTACGCTCCAGTTTTTAGAAGCTTCAGCAATACCTATACAATAATATTTTTATAACCAAA
Organism: Elymus sibiricus; assembly: GCA_039707655.1. Lineage (NCBI taxonomy): Eukaryota > Viridiplantae > Streptophyta > Magnoliopsida > Poales > Poaceae > Elymus > Elymus sibiricus. The sequence goes on from CM077665.1 coordinate 490,311,697, forward strand.
ACCATTGTTTTATCCTTGACTTGCAAAGAGCATGGAAAATCCATGGCCTGCAGAACCATAATTGCAAAACCTCATATAAACAACATGGGCACTTCCTAAATATTGCAACATATAATTGTACGTATATAAGGGCCCGAATTTCCCGTTTCGGCCAAGTTTCAAGCCATACAAATTCTTCTAAAGATACGTCTGTTGCTTCCAGTATTGAAGCATATTGAACATATCGTCTGAAATCTCAGCAGCGAACATCAGAATTAGAAAAAAACAAGGCTTATCGATACATGGGACTAGTTCTAAAACTATAAACAAAGAAGTAAATAGTTCCCCAAATTAACACAAAACCTCTTGTGTTATAGAACTATGATACCAACTCGTGTGCATCTACAAGATGTTTGCAACATAATAAAATCAAGACCAATACATTAATTCATACTTGATCAATTTTTAGTTTAATCTAGATAGTGAAACATCCTAGTGGCTACAACACAATGCAGGCATGCACAATGAAATGCATACTAACCTCTTTCCTGGGAGGAGCTTGAACCAAAAGGGAGATGGCTCTGGAGGGCCGAGTTCGCGGTGGGGCTTGAAGATGAGGAGGTCGAGGCAGACGACGACAAGGGCGGCGGTTGAGCAGGACGTTCTCCATAGCCACCTGCCTACATGAGCCTCCCGTGCTTGCTTCCCACCCGCTCGCACAGCAGTAAAGCTTACAGCTCTTGCCCGCACATCACTAGTTCTTCTGCTGTATAGGGAGGTGCCACCGCAATGGATAGGAGGGCGGCGCGAGGAGCCGTAGAAGAGCGGTGAACGGCGACAGATAGGTTATCGTGCAGAAGAGAGTGGGGGCGGGGCGGGGCGGCGGCGTCCACCACTAGGACTGCGGCCACCGCGACCACGATGCGGATGAGGAGGACAACGATGGTGGGAGGCATGGGTTGGCCACGCGAGTCCTCCACGAATCAAATCTGGAACGGTGAGATGGTGTGCGTGGCGACGGTTTTTTCAGGGAGAGAGGGATGTGATCGGGAAGGGGGAGTTGCGGGAGGGAGGGGGGCGTGTGTTCGTGGGTACTGGTTATTTCTTTCATTTTTTGTTTTCTATTTTTGTTTTTAATTTTGAGCAGGGATCGTTGGCTGGGTGAGTCGCGCGGGAGGGAGGGATCGTATGTGAGAAGGGAGGTCGAACCATCACGACGTTCGATCCCCCTTTAATAGTAGAGAGATCTAGCATGAAAACTCTTTTAACATTACATTTGTAGAAAAACTAATCAATCCTATCATAAGCCTTCTTAAAATTTATTTTCAAGAATATTCCATCTTTGTTTTTCTTATGCATTTCATACAACAAGGCCACACCTACTTTATTATTTTCAACAACAACTCAATTATTGTTAAATTTAGTAGAATTTAAATAACACATTAAGACAACAAATCAACATGTAATGTTGAATTTTACTAGGATCTCCGCATATAGGAATAAGAGTTAGAATCTACAATTAAATCTTCAATATCCAATCTACCATGGAAAACATAATGAAGATCATGATAAACTACAGGCCAAAATTTATGGTAAAAATCTATAGGTAGTCCATTATGTTTGTTTGGAAAACGCCGGTGTTTATTCTTTCCAACCTATACACACTATGAAGAAAAGATCTGCCAGCATAATCTAGAGCACAGGGCATAGGATAATCTAGAATATGTTTAAAACTGTAACAGAAATACAATCCATAGATATTTCCATATCCATTCAGATGGAATTTTCATGGAGACACACACACAGACATAAAAGGTTGGATGATCATAGGATAGACTCAAAATGGTGAATGCAAACCAAGCTCAAGCCGGGAACAACGTACACGGCGGATAATGAGAGGAAAACGTGGAGGTTTAGGAAGAAAGGAAACCAAGATCCGTGGCACGGCACACGAAACGCATGCGTCATATGGATTTCGACGGACGCGGCGGAAAATAAGAAAGGAAACCACTATACGTCCGAAAATTCAATATGGCTCATACGATCATATACTCATATTATCTGGACCTATGGTTTGCATAGGGATATGGGCTTGCAGTTGTATAACTAGACGTATTGGTTTTCTTTGGAATATGGGAACAGTTGTTCTGGCTCCCTCCTGTGCACAATTAATGCTAGAACAAATGTTAGTCCTCTACGGTCTAGTGTCGTGGTAGCATTTCCTGGACCGGCTATGTGTAACATCAGGACCAGGATCGAGACGATGCGTCCGTCTAAAGCTCTCAAACCAAATTATTTAATCGCGCTGCTCACTCACCCCGATTCCCTATCATCATCTGCTAGTTTTCCTCCTCGCCCATCATGTTGAGCAAGTCTTCACTAGAATTTTTATTTTCCTCAACTACCCAAGCCATTTCAGATTAATCAGTCCCATTTAGCATAAAAGGATTGAAATGGTGCGTACTAGTTGTTTCTTTTTTTGGGATAAAGTGCGTACTAGTTGTAATGGCATATGCATTTCCCCCTTCCCTGATCCCTTCATCTCACCCTGTTCTTGCATGAATTCAGGAGACAAATACCAAACCGGAGGTCACAACGCCAGAGCCCGGCCAGCTGAAAAACCTCCAGTGCTCATTCAAATTTTGAACGCATGAGGATTTCAAAAAAATAAAAATAAAAATTGAACGCGTGAAGAACCGCACCTGACCAAAAATAGACACGCAGGTCAGGATCCATAGCGAGAGCACGACACCACGTTTACACTGCATTCGTACTGCCCTGCTGCAGAACATCGACTGCAGCGAGGCGAGCAAAAACTGATTAAATCACCAAAAAGGAAGATAGGGCTGCCCAGGTAACACGGAATAGCAGCAAGACCAACGCCTCTTTTCTTCCTGGTCATAACAATTCAACCACTAAAACGAATTGCAAGATTTGAACCTGCTCTAGGGGCAGTGTCTGCAGTGTTCGGACACAGAGAAATAAAATGGCTAATCACGCATAGGAACATGAGCTCTCCCCCAGGCGCACGTGATGGATCCAGGTCAAAGACGTTTTACCAGAAAACTGACAGTTCTAGCTACCGATTCCTTACAGTCTTGTTTTTGTAGGTTCCCTTTCAGAATTCATTAACTACCGAAATTCAGAACAAATCATCAAGCTAGATGGTCCTCTCTGCAAGCATTGCGCTAGTTCACCTATGTACCCAACGATGTTCATTCAGTATGAACGAAAACAACTCAGAATTCAAGTACAAATGAGCTTCAGAAAACAGCAAGAAGCATGCATTTGGTAGTTTGCTATGTACATATCATCAAGCGATTACTTCTTAATCCATCCCGGCGCTCGAGGATCTGGCTTCACAGCAGGAGACTCGACTGACTCGGCCGGACAATTGTCCCTGCTGTTGGCATCGTCCGCCAAGATCTCCTCTCGGTGACCAGCGCTGCAACGGAGGAATCCCGGCCGGCCGGTTCCCGCTGGCTACTCATCTCGGCTGGGTGCAGAACCACGTACATGAAGATCGTTAGCCTGCCGATGGTTCTCAGCGGCTACCCAATAACACAGGCTACCGTGCGAGAAAAAACATTATTGGACTCACCTGCGATCCGAATTTGCCGGGAAATCCATGGCGGCTCGGCCATACCTTGCGCCGGAAGCACTATCCCAAATTTATCGAGCTTGCTGCATCTCGTTGGCAGCCACCCGCGTGTCACCATTAAAGCGGCCGAGCGGTGCATGTTTTTTGTGGCGAACAGTTCTTTGAAATGGATGAAAATTCTGTACCTTGGTCCAGTTAAGAGGCAAGTACTGTGCGGGCGGTCCATCTCGTCAACTGCACGCCTGCTCCCACGGGCCCCCACCAACCTGCCAACTCTGTAGGTCTTCAGCCTACCAGGGTACGCGGTGTATCATACGGGTGTTATTCGTCTGCCACTCAATACAACACTTTTGAGAGGTCGCACGGGAAACATTCAATGCGCTGCTAGCCTGCTAGATCAGGTGTTGCATGGTCCAGATAAGGGCATCTTCAATGGCTGTAAGATAGTTGTTGGTAAACTTTGCCACCTAGGATATATGATGACATGGTAATAAATAAATGAGGAGAGAGAGTAAAGCTGTATGTAGATTAACCAACAACTCTTGCACAAGCTCCAAGGCTATGTAGAGAGCAATTGCATTTATTTTCTCTTCTCCTATTGGATAGTATAGATGTCACCATTGGAGTAGTTGTATGATCTTTTGTTGGTTGATGACATGGACAATTTTACCAACAAGACTACATACAAACTATTGGAGATGCCCTAATGGGACTATATGTTAGTACGACCCATATTGCCGGACGCTGCTTCGGTGCCTTAACTGCATATGCCTTTGGGTCAGTGACATGTAGGCCATCCGGCTGTTGGACCCACTTGTAAGTGGCCCAAAGGCACCTGCAGTTACGGCAGGAAAGCTCAGTCCCATATTGCCGCTCTCCTATACGTGAGTGGATCCAGCTTCTTGCTGCATGGCGCCAAGCTTGCTTGCCTGGTTCTGTTGGCCCTTGGCCGTACCAACGAACAACCAGCAGATGCCAATGGTGTACCGGTCCTACCGGACCGGACTATCGGAGCGCGCGGCAGGTAACAGCCAGCGCGGCAGCACGGCTGGACGCTGGAGGCCGCCATCGGCGGTGCCGCGGACTCGTGGATACACGCGTCAGATGGTCTGCAGTGCCACCGCGGCAGGGACGAGGTAGTTGCCTTCTCTATCTAGCCTGGTCCGATATTCTGGGACGGGGACCTAGAAATGCATGCCTGAACAACGGTGGCGTTTTTTTCTTTCCGAAACGGAGGTAAAAGAATTGCTTCATTGATTAATTAAGAAGAAGAAAATTGTCCAGTTAATTTATTAAAAACCGGGCTAAAATCGATACAATCACACCATAATTGGACTACTCATCAATCATGAGACCTCATGAGCACACATGCAACCCACCAAACTCTTTCAACACACAACAACCGTAACTCTTGACGCTTGTACAACACAATGAAACCCGACAAGAATATCCCACAAAATATAGTTGACCACACCAAAATCACAATGACTACCTAAACAGTGAGAACGAACCAACCGTGAGGATGAGCCAAGGAACCGAGAATCATCCATTAAGCAGCCGCTAGCATCTTACCTGTAACGCCACTCTTCTTTCCTTTGCATCTTAGTGACTTCTCTTTCACTATACCGGTCTGAGGGCAATCACTCGCCTTATTGCATTTGCCCTTGAATATCGTTTCCATCAGGAGGCAAGCAATCGCCCTGCCAGTTCCAGGGCTAACACCCTCCACACTGGCGAGCAAGTCACAAAGCTCTTTTGTAGAGAGAGCATTGGAATTATCCGTCGGCGGAGGTGGAACTGGTGCCAAAGCCACATCTAAGCGCCCAGGCGAGTTCACCCCATGCAACTCACATGACAAGGTTGAATCATGTCCCTCACATGTGATTGCCTGTGTGTCCACAATCGTATGCTTCACTGACAGAGGCGAATTAGAGCTCGCACATATATAGCACACAACCACGGTAATGGTCCCACCCTCAACGGTAGACAACACAGTGAGCAAAGCAGACGACGATGACGATTTGTCCACGACTCTAGGGGAGAAACAACCATAGAGCTCCTCAACCTTGTTCTCCACTGAGCCACCAACATCAACCTCACTAAAAGAACGCCGCGAAGGAGCGGACGGCAACATAGCCGGCATAAGAGAGCGCTTTTCTAGAGCAACCTCCGCTCGCTCGAGAAAGCTCCCAATGTGCACCAGCAGCTCGCCCTGGGCTGCTAGAGTGGATTGGAGCAGTACATCGGATGGGGTTGCCGAGTCAACATGAGCGGAAACGGTGATTGACCCGTTTGTACTGTTTACTGAATTGGATTCGAGCACAGATGGACGATCTTTACATCTAAGATATAGTTGAACAGATAAAGCCTACTACAAGAAAATATTAAAAACCGAGTATTCAATATACTCGGTTAAGGCTCAAAATATGCTCAGCAGTTATAAGTCAAGTGTCACACTTGGCATTCAGGACCCGCCTTACACCATGTCCGCAACAATGTAAGTCGAGTGTTCTCTGTTTGTTACTCGATAAAGTACAGAATTTTGTCCAAAAGGACCACCTGCCCAATGCAATTGACAAAAAAGACCATCTCCGGATCAGATTGTCAGAAAAGACCACCCGTACCATGGCGGCAGACGCGCCAGCTGACACGTGGCACCTGCCGCCACAGAGCCAGGCGGCAGGCGCTGCGCTACAACCCAGGCGAACAACAACGGAACGGGATCGGCTGGTGGGCCCTGCCGCCACACAGCCAGGGGCAGGCAGTGGGTCGGTGGGCCCTGCCGCCATGCGGTCAGGCGGCATGCACATGCATGCATGATTTAGTAATAGTTCTGTGTAGCTAGCTAACTATAGGTACCGTGTCACTGTTGGTTTTATGCGCAGGACAAACAACCTACGTTGCTACTCACTGAACTACTGCTTAATCTACACGTGATTAAACATGACGGCCAACGCTCAAGTCCAAGATTTCCAACAGCCCCGGCCGGGACAATCTCACGCAAAAGCAAAGCAAGCAGTAGATGACACCGAATGAAACAACCAACAGTGATACGGTACCTTGCTAGCTAGCCACATAATACTACTACTAGATTACAAGGTAGGTATATGGGTATATTAGAATGAGGGTTGCTGCATGTGTGTGCATGCCGGCTGGCTGCATGGCGGCGGCCCTGCTTGCCGCCTAGATGCGTGGCGGCAGGGCCCATCGGTTGATCCCGTTCCGTCGCCGTTCGCCTGCCTGTAACGCAGCGCTTGCCACCTGGCCCTGTGGCGGCAGGTGCCACGTGTCAGTTGGCGCGCCTGCCGCCACAGCCCAGGTGGTCTTTTCTGGCAATCTGATCCAGAGATGGTCTTTTCTGTCAATTGCATTGGACAGATGGTCTTTTTGGACAAAAATTATAAAGTACAAGCAGAGTGCTATATTAAGCTGCTCGGCAACATAAAGCCTTTTAACGACCGGACTGCACTAACGGCTATGTCACGTGGCACCTGGCTATAAGTGGAGTGCCCTAATAAGCCGAACGCCATGATGTCGGCTTTCATTTCTGGCAGAGCATCTTAGGGGCTGCCATGTGCTACATTAAATGAAAAATGTTTCTGATAAAAAGATTAATTCAAGTCTACAAAAAAAGATGGACCGTTTATTCGTATGGAACCTGAAAAAAAAAACGTCAAATAAATTTTGAAGACGTTAGGTCTCCATCCAACGATCATGATTACGCCATTGTTTATCTTCTTCCTCATTTTCTGCTTTTATCATGTTTTGCCCTCCGAGACAATCCTAACTGCATGCCTTCGCCACCCGCGATCGGCAGACGCTACCGCATGCCGCTCAACCCTCCCCTCAATCTCCCTCCACCGTCGTGTTTGTCATCGTCTCACCCATCCCTCTAAGCTCCTCCCACTCACCCCTCTCCCCCTCCCCCATGTACAACATCGACGATGACCCTGCAGTCCCGATCCACACCAGTAAAGTTTCGGACTCTCTCCCACCAATGACGCCACGTCGATGGCTCCCGCTCATACCGGGCTCACATTCGTTGTGGAGTCCACGTCCAACCGCAGACTCCCTGTCTCGTGTTTCGGGCGAAGCCGAAAAACTGACCGACACGCAAAAAAAAAAAAGATACATCGACCCGTATCACATGAAACAGAGAGCTGTAGGCATCGACCATATTATACTTCACTCATCTCATTTTCACCAGAAATGCTACCACTACAAACCGCTTTACTGCTAATAGTGCTATGCTACTGCTAGGTCTCACATACACGACACACGACACACGTCCAAGTCATCACGGATCCACGGTCCGGTGCCGGTGCCATTTCTGCAATTTTCCGCCAACTCCAGTGGCCGATTCCGAGCCCCGGCGCTATATATACTCCATCCGCAAGCAGTTCAAGGCAGAGAGCAGCAGAGCAAAGCAGCCAGATCGTCGTTTCGGTACGCGTCGTCAAGCATGTGCAAGGTCATCGACACGGTCCAGTCGTTCGCGTGGCTGCGCCGCGCTGTGTGGCGGTGGCGCTGGCGCTCCAGGTCGGCCTCGGTGCGGCGTGCCAAGGACATGCCGGACGCCGCGGTGCCGGCGGGGCACGTGGCGGTGCGCGTGGAGGGCAGCGGCGCCGGGGAGTCGTCGTCGAGGCGGTTCGTGGTGCCGCTGGCGCAGCTGAGCCACCCGGCGTTCTGGGAGCTGCTGTGTCAGGCGGAGGAGGAGTACGGCTTCCCGTCGCCCCCCGGCCCCCTCGCGCTCCCATGCGGCGAGGACCACCTCCGCGACGTCCTCCGCCGCGTCTCCTCGTCCAACTCCGAAGAGTGCCGCTCATTCCGACGCCGCAGCGTCATGGCGGCGCCGCACAATGACTCGCGGCCGCTGCTGCAGGGCGCACGATGACTCGGGCGTCATGGTGGCGCCGCTCGTCTCGTGATCGATCGGTCGTTCAACGGGATAGCCGTGTCTATTTGGTCCTTTTTCCTACGAGCCGGAAGGAGCACATTCCACACTCCGGCTACACGCGCGGCGTCGTGCCATCCATGGCGACGAGTGCGCGCGCTGAAACGGGCAAGGCTTTCCAGGTCGACCCGGTGATAAGAGCATCTCTAGCAGACCCGTATAATCGCCGGAACTGTAAATTTCTGGCGATTTTACGGGTTTGGACCGTTTTAGCTGCCAGAACAGATACCGCAAATGCAGCTTGGCCCGTAATTTTTTTCCGGTGGCCCGGAAACGAGACCCCGCGATCGCTATATGTACGGGTTTCGCTGCTGGATACGGGTCCGAACCCTATCCCTCCGCCGCCGCGAAATCCCCCCACCCCTCACCGCCGACGACTTAGATTCGCCGCGCTCCCATCCAATCCGCCGCCCCGCCCCTCCATTCCACCGCCGGAGATGGCCAACAACGACCCCGAGAGGGCGCGATGCGTCAGATCCGACGCGGCGCGGAAGCGCGCCGCATTGCGGTACACGCGTTGGGGCCGGTCATCGCCGCCGTCGCTCCTCCGCCGCGAGACGGAGGAGTACGACCGCGCGCGCGGCCGCCTCTTCTCCGGCGGTGGCAGCTCCTCCGCCGCGTCGAGCTCGCGCTCCTCCCTCACTCCGGTGAAGAGGGAGCTGGAGGAGCTCCCCCCGGTGAAGAGGGAGCCAGAGCCCGAGGCGGGGCCGGAGCGACGTGCTGGGGGCGTCGTCGGGCCGGAGGACTACCTCCCCCCGGCGGAGGCGGATGCCCTTTTGCCCGCGCTGCTAGCGCGCAGTGCGCGGGAGGCGGAAGAGTACCGGCAGCGTCGCCGGAGGGACGACGAGATCAACACCGTGCTCTACGAGCAGGGTGTCGCGTCGGCCCGCGCCTTCGGTGACAAGGTGGAGGAGTGGCACCGCGAAGCCGCTGAGCAGGCGCGCATCTACGTCGACCTCACCTCCTCCGACGACGAGGACTGAGCGCTGCCGCTGGACGGCTACCGCACGAGCTCCGGTGAGCTCAGTTTTGCGTAGTGCGGTAGGGTATTTAGCTCCGGTGAGCTCTAGTTAGCTTAGGTGTAGTGGCCCGGTCTAGCTCTGGTGAACTTATATGTAATATATGCGCTGTGTACGAACTTATGTGAAGAAGAACTATCTATGCGAGCGAGCTCCGGCGAGCTTTTGCTTAAATTTCTCGCGCGAAACAAGTTTTTAAAAATTTACGGGTTTGGATACAGTTTCTGTTTTGCCGCGGCGAATTTGAGCCTGCATAAACGACCCCGTGCGAACTGTAAACGCAGTTTACAGTTTCGCGAAATGAGGGGTCTGCTAGAGATGCTCTAAATTAGTACTGCTATCCTACACTATCACTCCACCAGTCCAGCTGGCCTTACAAAATGTACATAGCTTCTCGACCAAGAAATTAAATGTTTATATATTTTCGTGCTATTTGCAAATAGGCTGTACGAGGGAGCGAAAGATAGACAACTAAACGCATAGCTCGATTGTATCTTTTCTCGTGTTGCGCGATCTCCGGACGGAGCTTCATGGCGGCCCTGGACGGCGTGGTTCGCCCGACGGAGGCTGGCGGCGGCTCCGGATTTCTTCGGCGACCTCGACTATCGTTGTGGCCGTGAGGACGGCAACGGCGACTAGATTGGGAGGCTCGATGTGGCTCAGCTACTCGTCTCCGGGTGGTGCGGGTTGTCGTGGCGGTGCCCGCTGAGATCTCCGGCTTGTTGTAGGGATCTGACGGATGATGCGGTCCTTGGGTTCTTTTTGCTCTAAGATGGTGTTCTGCCGGTTGCCGGCCCTCATGGATCTGGCCGTTGACGAGTTCCGGAATGCTCCATTGAAGATTTTCATTGGGTGCTTGACGCCTGTAGAGTGCTGGATCAGATGGAATTTGGTCGTGTGCCCCTATGTCCGCCCGAGTGACTTCAAGAGGGTGTGGCGCGAAGCTTCGGTATCTGTTGACATTATGAGACACGTCGGTATTTCCATTTCCATGGGGAAGACAATGACAGAGAACGTCATGGTGGTTGAGGGTCTGCCGGCCTCTCGCCCTTGATGGTCTCGGCATCCCGGACCTGCGCCGTTTTGGTGTCGCCCTACGCATGCGCTGGTGCTGGCTCCAACGCACCGACGCCACGAGGTCGTGGAACCACCTCCAAATCCTTGCTGACACCAATACCACTGCTGTCTTTCGCGCCTCGACCACTTGGGTGCTCGGCGACGGACACGGCTGCCGCTTCTGGGAGGATAACTGGCCGGAGGTGAGAGCCATCCCTGAGATCGCCCCACTCTCTCCTCTCTTGTCCCGCGCCGCCACCGCAAGGCGTGAACCGTCACCGAGGGGCTACACCAGCGGTCTTGGACCCGAGACATTCAGGGCTCCCTTACCCTCATGGCCATGGTGGAGTACATCGACCTATGGCGTATGCTCGGACATGTTATGCTCTCTTCTGAGCCGGAAAAGTTAATTTGGCGATGGACCACTTCTGGCTCGTACTCAACTAGCTCCTGCTACCTCGCGCTCTTCCAGGGCTCGACCCACGCCCCACACTGGAGGTTGACATGGAAGTCCTGTGCACCCCTCCAGGATCGATGCTGGAGCGCAACACGCCTAACGAGGCATGGGCTCCCTCATGACCCAATCTGTCGTTTATGCGATCAGGATACCGAAACCATGCACCACCTTCTCATCGGCTGCTCCTTCTCCCGACAAGTGTGGTGCGATTTTCTGTCCTGGTGCTCTCTTACCTTGCCTTCTTCGTCATTGATGGACGACTTCTTGGAGTGGTGGCACTCAGTGCGCACGACTACCTTGCGCCGTTTTGCAAAGTGCTTTTCTCCATGATCCTCCTTGTTGCTTGGTCCATCTAGACTCACTGCAATGCCTGCGTTTTTTGACGGGAAGCAACCTTCCATACATCGCCTCTCCAACTCCATCAAGGACGAGGCAAGAGCTTGGGCCAAGGCGGGGGCCAATGGACTCGCCAACGTGTTGTCGTAGTTGTATTAGTGATTACATTGGGCTGAGCAGCCCAAGTTTCTGTGTTCTCGCGTTGATGTAGGCGCCATCCTTGTGCAAGCCTCACATCACCGCCCCCCTCTCTCTCATGTAATCTTGTACAACAATCTTCTACCTATCAATGAATGATACGCAAGCCATTGCGTATTCGAAAAAAAAGGTCTGAGGCCTTGTAATGGCGGATCGAGTCTTCGTGGCCATGAGGACTTTGCTTGGTGATTTGTGACTCCTAGAAGCGGCATCGGCAAGTGGGGGCGACAACACAGGAGGAGTACAGAGTCTTACCTTTTAGGGTGAAAACCCAAGACCTAGCCTTAATTGGTTGTGCCTCGCAGTGACCTTGTTGAAGGTATTGTTTTGAGGGCGTGTATCTTCTCCAGGGTGAAAACCTAAGTGGGAAATGTCGCTTATGGACATTCCCCCTAACAATAGTTCCTACATATATGTAACAAATTTTTTGTTTGCCCCTCCCTCCTACTTTTTATGTTTCAAAATGTTGCTCACCGACATCTCTCCCCCTATATTAAGAATCTTTTCAAAATGTCTTTTGTAATCTGCTCAAATTTAATGTTTAAAACTCTCCAATTTACTTTATGATTATTGATTTTTAAACAAAAAAGAGACAAATAATGTAGGCTCCATATAACACCTTTGATTTGGCACAACATCTCGGGATCCTCCACAAAATTATGAAGCGTCCTTTCTATACGTTTTGAAGGTTGTGGATGTAACTGACTCTACTAGAGCATCCTTTGTATGCTTGCGTACAGCGAATTGACTTGTATGGCGGGCTAACTACGCAACATTTACAGGATTTTACAACTTTGGTCCTACACTTCCCACGTGCAAATCACCGACGATGGGTTGGACTCCATTGTTTGGAAAGTGACGTCGTGAGGATGCTACTCCACGACATCGGCCTACAAGGCCCAATTCTTTGAGCAAACCACTACAAACTTCAAGAGCACGGTGTGGAAGGTTTGGGCTCCTCCTAAGTGCAAATTATTCGCGTGGCTCATCTGAAAGCACATTTGCTCCCTTGGTGGTTTTGGTAATTAATAACAACATATATGTCATTGAACTAATGTTTCCACTAAGCATATTTCAGGAAAAGTTCAATGATAGGGATGGCAAAAGGATTGTGGAGAACCCCAAAATGCAAGGAAATTGATTGGCAAAGCTTCAAGCAAGAGGACTCTACATTTTACTTTGTGAGAAATCACTTTGAGTCCATAGGAAAGCCAATACTATTATAAGGGGGTAAGGTACTGTTGGTGAACAAGATGCTCCACGTGCACAAGAGATAGTCACCAAAAACACCCACAAGCTCTTCCACAAAAGTCTGTCCAAAGCCAAATATCCAAAATCGGTGCAACCAACATTTCCCACTCGGTGCCACCGATTCCCAAACTCAGACAGACCCATGCCAAACCCTAGCACATCGGTGCAACCGATTCCACTTCGGTGCCACCGAGTTTGGGTTGCCAACTTTCTGTTTAGCCATCTTCAGTCTTCGGTACCACCGAGTTTTGCCAGTCGGTCTCACCGAGTTTTTGGACCAACTCTCTGGATAACCATTCACAAGAATTGGTACCACCGAGAATTGTGAATCGGTCCCACCGAGTTCCTGGACCAACTCTCTGGTTAGCCATGGTCAAGAATCGGTGCCACCGAGACGTGAGAATCGGCGTCACCGAGTTGCGCAATCTGACCGTTGGTCACCTAATCGGTACCACCGAGAATTATATATCGGTCTCACCGAGATTCAAAAGTTACTGCCTTTTGGTCACTTCGGTACCACCGAGATTAACACATCGGTGTCACCAAGTTGGTCACTTGAGGTGTAATGGTTGAATTTTTGGGGATGCCTATATATACCCCTTCACCACCACCCACTCGAAAGAGAAGCACTCAGAACTATTCCATACTTGCCCCATCCAATTTTCTGAGAGAGAGCCACCTACTCATGTGTTGAGATCAAGCTATTCCACTCCATCCATATGAATCTTGATCTCTAGCCTCTCCAAGTTGCTTTCCACCAAATCAATCTCTTCCACCATAGCCAAATCTGTGAGAGAGTGATTGTGTGTTGAGGAGTCTATCATCTTGAAGCACAAGAGCAAGGAGTTCATTGACATTACCGAGCCTATTACCATTTGGAGGGTGGTGCCTCCTAGATTGGTTAGGTGTCGCTTGGGAGCCTCCTACTTCATGTTGTGGAGTTGAACCAAGAAGTTTGTACGGGCAAGGAGATCGCCTACTTCGTGAAGATCTACCCATAGTGAGGCTAGTTCTTCATGGACGGAAGCCGTTATGGAATAGTCAAGGTTGCTACTTCGTGGACCCTTATGGGTGGAGCCCTCCGTGGACTCTCGCGACCGTTACCCTCCGTGGGTTGAAGACTCCATAAACGTGGACGTACGATAGCACCACCTATCGAAACCACGGGAAAAATCTTCGTGTCTACAAATTGCGTTTGATCTTCCTCCCTACCCTCTACTATACATGCTTGTTGTTACTTTCCGCTGCTATACTCTTAGACATGCATGTGTAGGGTGTGCTTGACTTGCTATCATTGTTAAAATCTGCCAACACTTAAAATTGGGAAAAGGTAGAATTTTTATTTGGTCAAGTAGTCTAATCACCCCCCCCTCTAGACATACTTTCGATCCTACATCATCATTCAAAACCGGATTAGGATGGTGGACCGTTTGGTCAAAGGGGTGGCCCAATTGTGTTCTTTGTAGCATCGTTGTAGAGTTGGTCGCCCATTTATTTTCTAGTGATGCTTCTCCCTCCGAATTTGAGACTATCCGAGATTGGCTTGGTCACCATTGCTTCAATACTAACTCTTGGATGGGCATCAACAATGCTTCCACATGGTGGGAGCACTTCATGGAAGTAAATCGCGATAACCGCAAGGGTATGGCTATGCTCGCAATGCTCGTCGTTTGGGAAATTTGGAATGAGTGCAATGCAAGAGTCTTCAACAGCAAATTCGTGAGTACGAGATACATATTCAATAAGATTCGTGACGAGGCTTCTATATGGGTCAAGACGGGTGCTAGATGTTGAGAAATTTGATGTCGGGGGAGTAGTTTTTTTCTCCGGTGGGGTGGCTTTAGAGCATGTGCGAAACACAAACTCTTTATTATTTAATGCACGAGGGCTGAGGCAAAGCTTTTGCCCTTTTCAAATAAAAAAAGAGTTTAGAGCAACTCTAACTGGCCGACCTAAACGGAAGCACGCTTTGTCTACTTTTGTTCATTTGGGTCGGCATGTCCGCGCCCTTTTGCGTTTGAGTTGGCCATGCGCCCAACGCGCGGACACATTTTCGTTCTCGCCGCCGGCCTACGTCCATTTGTTTTATCATGTACACATATTTTTTTATTGGCATTGAAACACTATTTTTTATTCATCAAATACATTTTGATATATACATTTACCAATTCTTCGCTACGAGAACAAGACCAAAGAAAACAAGAACCACAATTAGACATTTTAAAAGACATCCAACTTTCATAATTGCTCCCGCTAGTTGGACTAATATTTTCTCTATGTCATCATTGTTGATCTGCGGATTCTTGAGCTTGATAACTTCTTTCTTCTTCGATTCTAAAGAAGTAGACGTTGTTTCCCCTTTAGTCTCATCTCTAGCTTCCATTCTAGCTACGAGTGCACGCACATCTAGCAAATTTCATGCGATTAAAAGATCGGTGTATTCTTCATTCCAATACCAAAATTTGCATTCATCCTATACATAATTTGAGCGAATAAGCTTCGAATCGAAGAGCAAAACCGAATCAAGAGAAGAGCATACCCCATCATTTTTGCACTTGACGAACACCCATTCGGGATGTTCCGGCGTCGTAGAAACGCGGCGCACGACCTGTCGCGGGCAGTCATCGCACTTTATGAGCGGCAATGGTGAGCCGGCAAGCCTCTAGGCCAGCGCTGAGCCAGGGCGCCGGCCGGCCGTGTCTTGACGACGAATCGACGACGGGATAGATCCGAACGGCTAGAGGCGGATTGAACACATGCATGCGGCACCGAGGCATTGCCCGGGCTGGGTGGACCGATACCCGGCCAATCCATGGCAAGACGCAGTCGCCAGCGACCGGATTCCGCAAATCCGGCTGGTAGGATGCGCCAAAATCTGCCACCGCCGCCTTAGATCTACCGCTTGGCCTCCCGCACCAGGCCAAGGGAGTCACCAAGCCGATGGCTGTGCTGCTGGGAGGAGGAGGCGAGGGAGCTGGGGAAAATGGGTGGCGGCCTAGGGTTTGTGCACGGGCGAGTGGCGGGTGGGGAAAGGGGATAGAAAAACGAGAGTCTGTGTCCCCGACCGGCGGGACAGGGGAAGGAGTAGACGGACGAGGCGCGTGTCCGCGTCGACGTAAACGAGGCCCAAATTTACGCCCCAAATGAATCGCGCGATGGACAAAAGGCAGACGCGTGTTCGTTTGGGTCGACGCGTTGGACCGGTTTTTGTGTCCGCGTCGAGCCAAACGAACACATACGGACGAAATGGGTCGGCCGGTTGGAGTTGCTCTTAGTTCAGTAGCAATTGTTGCTCCTCTTTTGATCGTACCACCACGGAGTTCTCAGTCCGAAGAAAAGGACGCAACCACTTCACTCCCATCCACATGGACACGAGAAAAACAGAGAAAGGAGAACGAGAAAAACAGAGAAAGGAGAAAGAAACAGAGTACTGGACCGAAGTCCCTGCCACTCGCCCAGCCGGGGTGCGAAGTTCAGTGAAACCAGCGGATCCGCACACGGTTTTGGGAGTGCCCGCCCAGTCAGGTGAGGCACGCGGCGACGGTACGACGCGAGCGCGGGGCCAACCGTGACCTCGTCTGCTGTCCGAGCGCGCGCGCGCCCATCTCATGTGGAGCGCCCTCGCGCTCAGGCTATCCCAGCCGCCATCGCACAGGCACAGCGCGCGTGGCCGTCACGCACACACACCGGCAAAGATCTCGTCGCCGTCGCTCCGTCGCTCGCGCGCATGCCGATCTCGTTCGAAGGCGATCGATCACGAGCGCGGGCACTGGTCCGCAGTACGCCCCCATGCCCCTGCCCGCGGCGCCGTGCCATCCATGGCGCCGGGCATGCACGCACGTAGCGCGGGTGTCTGTGTGCGCCCGCCGAAACCGGGGCCAAGACTTTCTGGGCTCCTGACAAGACAGACCAAGCTGGAGGTCGCGCGGATCGATGCTCAATCATGCGCCGCGCCATGCCATTCGTGCAGATGATAGTATCGCAAACCTATTCATCCCATAATCACGCTCGGCAGACTAGAATACACAGTGCATGTTCTGTAGAGATGCAGCAGCCATACGTGGCTAGCATGACAAAACTGAAGAACATGGCAGTCAGCTGACGTGCCGCTTGCGAGGGTGTGCCAATGATAGCATCGTTTTCAGGTCTCGGTTCTCCGGAAGAACGGGCGGTCATGTCGCCGCCCCATGTCCATGCCTGAAGACCGTGACCGGAGGGTAGGGTAGTCTCACGGAGCAGATCGATAGACCGGCCGGCCGGCCGGCTGGTATTAGCAAATCCGTTGGCTGCGCGCTTGATGCTGACGGGGGACGGCGGAATCGGATAGCGGTAACGGTGTAGCTCTTGTTCCTAGCCGGTCATGTGCTGTCGATGGCGAGGGCTCAACTGTATGAGACGTCGAACGAACACCCTTTTGGTATCATTACTGGCGGATCTTTCTATCCTATCTTCCCAGCTCAAGCATGTACCTCCAACTACATTTCGCATGATCGGTTTGAAAGTTTTTTTTCGTTTTCAAAATGATCCAAATATATTATCAAAGCTCACCAGAAGTATAAAGCACCTCAAATATAATAAAAATTACTTCGAGATTTGAGACCACCCAACAACTACCACCGCCGTCAGAATGAGCGAGCCTTTGACATGTCGTTGTCGCTGCTTCCTTATAAGAGCCGGCTTGACCTTATTAATGATAGCCAAGAAGTCTTCGTGTACGTGCCCTTAAGGACCAACGCCCTGGAACCATAGTTGTCGTTGTTGAACCCTTGAATGGATCTGAAGCACCTGACATCAAATCTGGTCACATGACGAGAAACCCTACCCTCACCGCCGAAGGAGACGATAGGAATCTACGTCGGAGCTCCGTCGACTACGTCCAGATGGACAAACTCGAGGAGGATCGGAGCCCGGAAAATAAACTCGAAGTAGAAGCGCTGCCATGTGTCTGACCGTCACACCTGCGAGGATTAAAAAACCCTAACCTAAACTACTAACCGGAGCGGAGGCACCGGGATTCCTTCTCGCCACCGGCCACCGAAACGGGAGGCAGAGAGAAAGCGAATCCATGGGTTCGCCGGTGAATCATGCAGGGGAGAGTTTACCCTAGCCGGCAAGGGATAGGTGAGGGAAAGAAAAAAACTAGATTGGTTCTCCCGTCGTCTCACGTCCGATCGGTTGGAAGGCTACTCTTAGGATTGTGGATTGCACCATGACAAGTCCAAACAGTTAGTTGTCGTGGAAAGAATAGCCTTCAATTATTTTGCATTTTGTGTGGAAGAGAAAACATCCGAATCATTTTAGATATTAAAATTCCACTCTTGTTTAACTCATATTCCTCAATTCATGATGTCTATGTTTATTATGCCCGAGGGGCATATTTATAAGCTAGAGTTCTAGATGAGATTTTTCTTTGGTAGGAGCTAATAAATATAATTAGGTTAGGTGGGTAGATATAAGTAGACATGTGGATCAGGGAGGTCTAGGTGTAAAGAATCTGCAAATTATGAACATTTGCCTTTTAAGTAAATGGCTATGGAAGTTGGAGAATATTGTAGGAATGTTGCTTGAGGTTATTAAAAAGAAATATCTAGTAAGGAGCTCCAGAGTTATGTTACTATGAAACCTGGTCACTCTCAATTTATGCACATCATTCTTAATTGTAGAGATATTTTCTATAAGTTATGCACTACAAGGATTCCAGTCTATTGCAACAATATTGCAACAACTATCTTTCATTGCAATAAAATGCTATATTCCCACAAAATTCCAGTTCGTGGTAATAGGATCTACATATTGCCACAGTTTTGTTTCGTTGCGCTAAGTACTCATTTTGTTGGAATAGAAGCCATGTATTTCCACAAGGTACATCAGCGTTGTAATATGGTAGTGATATTGCGACAGTTGGGTCCCATTGCGGGAATTGGTCATTTTGTTGCAATAAAGACTAGATATTGCAACAAAGTAAATCTTTGTGGTAATATTTAGACATATATTGCAACAATTCTTACATATGGCGCTAGTCATAGATATTGTTGCAAAAACATGGCTTCGTGTTGCAACAAAACATGCATTGGTTGTAATAGGGTGGCTTTTTGCCTCACCTTTGTTGTGTTGCAATAACTATTGCATATTGCGACAAATTGTGCATCCATGGTAATACGTACAACATATTGTAACAATCCTCTAGTGTTGCGAAAGAGAGCAAGATATTGCAACGATATTCTCTACATTGCTCCTGATTTTTTTATTTTTTTATTATACTATTTCTCAGGATTTTATTAAAGGGTTGTACTAGTTTATAGAGGTATTAACACATTTGATACCACAACTTGCACCTAAGTTACGTTTTCATCACATATTTTGCAAAGTGGACATCGGTGGTACCACAACTTGGAGGAACGCTCGCTTACGTGCATGCCAAGTGTCGCACAGTCGCGTCTCGCCTTTGCCCCATCCCAAACCCCACCCTCCGCCCTCGCATTGACTTCCTGGCGCACGGCGGCGGAGGCGAAGCCACCGCAGCCACGGCGTAGGCGGCGACATCAAGGAGAAACTTAACTTGGGGGTGCGGTGC
Source organism: Elymus sibiricus (assembly GCA_039707655.1). Classification (NCBI taxonomy): domain Eukaryota; kingdom Viridiplantae; phylum Streptophyta; class Magnoliopsida; order Poales; family Poaceae; genus Elymus; species Elymus sibiricus. The sequence continues at coordinate 490,331,122 of CM077665.1, forward strand.
TCGCCGGAGAAGGGGGGATTTAGAGGGAATTGCCGGTCTGGCGGCGGACCGGCGGAGGAGGAGCTCGGCGCAGGGCGGGCCCAAGTCACCCAATGCAACACTAACTCACGATGAGAATGGTGAGGCCACGAATAGGCTTTTTGGTGCGGATCATTTTTTGGTTTATTTTGAATTGGGCCTGAATGTTTGAAGACTGAAACGGAGCAGTGCAGTGCGGGTTAAGAAAAAAAAAGTGGAGCGGTGCGGGGCGGTTTGAGGTCGATTGGGTCTAGCCCATGGGTCCAACCAGCGGTTCCAGTCCATGGCTACATGCCTACACGGCCACGTCCCTTACGCCCCACCGTAAAAAAAGTCTCAGATGCCATGTTCTTGCGCCGCCGCCGCCGCCGACACCCTGCACTGACCACTGCTCTCCTTCGTGGAGTCTTCTCCATGGCCGTCATATTTAATACTGATGATGCCAGAGCTAGTTATTGATCATAATTAGTTGCCCGTAGGTCATTATATGCGGTCTTTTCTTTTGGAACATAAAACATTACTTGTCCACAATTCCCAGGTATACTATAACGTGTTATATTTGTTGTATTTGTAGCCGGGGGTTGGACTGCAGATGGTGGAGCACAGACTAGACTCCCTGGAGAGCATGGGCACACCTGCTCGCCGAGGAGCGCATCCACATCGGGCGAGTTAATTGCATGGAAGTACCTCAATTCGGCATGTTGTAACGGATTAGTACCACTAGTCATTTTTTTGCAAGTCAGTACCATCTTAGAGCCTAGTTGTTGCAAAACGGTCTAAACCGCGTATAATGGCGTATTGTTGCAAAACGGTTGGGTAGGGTTCGTGAGTAGTGGTTTGATGCGGTGGGTTTCCTTTCTTTTTTCTTTTTTTCTCCCCTATACTGAGATGGATGGATGGATGGACGTGGGATTGCTGGGAATGGATGGCAGGCTGTTTGTTCGTCTTAACCGTTAGCACTCTATCTGGTTAGTGCATTCTAAAGCTCCATCCATGAAGTAATATGAAATAATTCTTTGGTGGAGCGTAGAGCAGTTTGCAGAAACAGTGTGTAGGAATAATGAACTTGCAGTACTATTAATAAGCAGCTAGCTTGATCTTGTGAGATTTTCTTATTTTTTTCAGTTTTTGTTTTCTCTCTCTATATCTACGAATTGGTTGTCGATCTTTCCTGAAGTGCTTTTTGTGCTGCATCTTCTGAAGTCCTAGAAGAACTTCTCCCTTATCTATTAAATGTTCTGTAGAACCTCTAGGTTGCTGATATGTATTGCTTGCTTTCGATCCATAATTTGCTAGCCAGCCATTGGATTCAAAACCTCTTTATTTTTCTTATGTATCATGCGTTCGAGGGTTCAAGCTACAAGCAAAATTATCACTACCATTGTACTATATTTGTCTGTTTAGTTGCATGCAAATATGGTCAACAAATACATATACATAACAACTGTTACAATCTGTCTCAAAGAAGTTGTCAGACATTCCCGCTGCAACATGCGGGGCATCTTCTAGTTATTGAAATAGCTGGTCCTAAAGAATGCTCCGCCAAGCTTTGCTTAGTGGCTGGTTTCATATCCTGAAAATTGCAATGCACGTTAAGATATTGAATACCTCGTCATGCTTGCTATGGTTTGTGTCAACCTGTGTTATTTTTTTCATAATGTAGCTTGCTATACTGGTTCCAAGTGCTTAAGTAGCACCTCTCATATAACTCAGTTGCGGTTAATTAGTGGCTCTATCTTTTGTGTTTATGCATTCTTTTTTCCTGGGTATCATTCATGGATGTGTCTTAGTAGTCGATGTACTTTCGGTTCCATTTAGTATATGCAGGTAGCAGCAGCTTAAGCGCAATTGGAAAACAAGCAATAAGTACTAAGTTCTCGTGTTTGGCAAATTAAGTTTGCCACGGCATGTAGTAAGTAGCAACATCAGTGCATGTAATAGTTTGCCTGGCAGTTTTCAAACAGACGGACAAATAGTTCACACTTTTTAATTTTTTGTGAAACTGATTTGATTTTATGCTTGCTTAACGTATTGCATTTCTTTTAAAATTTACTCAAAATTTTATGTCTGCTTTACCTACACAAGGGCACAATGATGAATTCTACGGAGGATGCTTGTGTTTATGCTTTAGACATTTACACTTGTATAATTGTTCTGATCCCTCAATAATTGTTCTTTTTTATTTCTTGATTGCAGGATCCAAAGATCTAGCTGGATTGGACTCTAGATCACGGATAGTTTAGTCTTCACACTTAATTAGGACGGCTAAACTACATTTGAATTTCATTTGATGGATGTTGTGAGAATTATGAATTTTATGAATCTAAATATTATATGTATAGTTTTGAATATTGTAATTGAATGCTTGTATTTTTTTAACGGTTGCAATAGGCTATTACCACAGCGCATTTTCGGTTGCCACATGTTAGCACCACTAAAAATATAGTGTTGCGTAAAATCTCAGTCGCCACGCCCATCTGTTTTGTTGCACTAGTATGTTGCAACGAAGCACTTTATATGCACCTTATATTGTCTCAATAGCTTGACACCACAATTTGTTCCTGATGTGATAATTGTTTGGCGTCACCAAGCTAAAATTTGTTGAAATACAGTATTGCCATCAAAATTTTACATTTTCGCAGTAGCTTCTTGCTACAAACATTTTGCCTGTTGCGATAACTCTTTGGTGCCACCAAGCTAAGTTTTGTTGAAATAGAGTATCGGCACGGAAATTTTAAATTGTCGCAATAGTTTCTCGCTACAAACATTTTACTCGTTGTGATACCTATTTATCACCACCAAAACAAGTATGTTGCAATTTCCCGTTACAATGACTGGAATATTTGTTGCCATAAGTTAATGCCACAAGTGTAGCGATTTGTGGCAACATGTCTAATGCCACGAAAAAAAGAATTGTTGCCATAGTTTATTGCCACAGCTGACTATTGCCACGAAAGAGTAATGCACCACGAAACAAGCGCCGTTGGCATAGGTTGTTGCCACAAATATATATCGCCACGAGCTATCAGTCGCCACGAATTGTTACATGTTGCATTAAAGCTATCTCCATAAATCAAATTGTGGCATTAGGTGAGTGTTGCCACGGGAAAACATGTGGCAACTTCCCACATGGATGTTGCAATAGCACGCTTTATTGCCACAGTTGCTTTTTCGTGGCAATAACCTATTACCATGCGTCCAGTCACAACGGCTGCCAGCGAATGTCGTTTCGTGGCAATAGGTACTTATCGCCACAAATCGGCATGTATTGCAACAAATGATTTTGTTGCAATAGACCCGAATCCTTGTAGTGGCAAAAGAAAAGTCAGGAATGGCTTAAGTACTTGGTTTTGGGAAGGATGAGTGGATTCGCTATAAGCCTCTTTGTCACAAAAAAATCCTAGATTACATAGGGCTACAACCAGTTGCAATATTCTAGTCACTACAGATTTCATTTCTGGCTGGGATAGTATCAATCCGTCGTAATTTGAGGTGGTGATGGTGGTGGTGGTGGTGGGGGTTGTTGGAGAGTTGGGTTAGTTTACATAATTTCTGAAGTTGTCTAGCTGATTGGTGAAGATGATACAGTTAGATAGAAACTCACTGGACCAGACTTTTTTAAATGTTAAATCTATGTACAATATGTTGAAAACAGTCCAAGAGGATTGTCCCTTTAAGAAGTTATGGTTTATCGAGATACCTCTGAAATTAAAGTGACCTGGTTAATGTTTAAAAATAACATTCTTACTAAGGACAACATGCTGAAGAGGGGATGGTATGGTAGTTATAGGTGTAGATTTTGAAATGATAAGGAAACAATAAACCATCTCTTTTTTCACTGTTCTTTAGCTAGGTATTCTTGGAGTGTTGTTAAATGTGCCTTTGGGGTTGATATGAATGTTGATTCTATTCAAGACTTAAGTTGATGGATTGTCGGCTTTCCTGGTAAAGTTAGGGGATTGTTGGCGGTATGGGTAGTTGCTATTGTTTGGGATTTGTGGAAAACTAGGAGTAGAGCTTGCTTTGACAACTTTGAGTTTTGAAAATTTATACAGAGGCCAGAACTACTCGGGTTGCAAGCCAGAGGGGCAAAACTACTCTTGCGGGTGGCTGCTAATGTCTTCAGTAGGAGAAAAGATTGGGCATCTATGGTGCTTAATCTTGCTGGTAAAAATGTCGACTACAATTCGGTAAGTGTTCTTTTGTGTGTAATTTGTATCCTGAGAATTATAGTTCTACTCTTTTGGTTCTTGGAGCTTTAGTTCTGTGGTAAGAGGTGGTATTTGGTAGCAGCTGTGAGTTGATGGTTGTGACGATGTCTTATGGAACCTGGTGGATGTTTTTCTTATCAATTGTTAGAAATGAAGATGGGGGGTGGGGGGCTAATTGGAAAAATAAAATAAAAATCCATCCTTGACCTTTGAACTACTACTTGACTCTTAATTTGATCCCTAGAATTTTCATTGGTAAATATGAGAGATATGAGTAAACTTTACTACCTATAAATGACGATCCAAGTGCATAGTTAAAGATCAACCTTTTTATGGGGTATTGCATGGAAAACGGCATTCCAATCATGACTTTATTACCACATCTCTCCAACCCCTACTAATCAAGTTGTATTTAATCTGAATACATTATTAGCAGATAGCCAAAGAAATTTATTGAATTTCAAAGGGCCTCTAACAATCCAAAAACTTATATATTTCCCATCTAATCTACATTTTTATGGCGATATGCGTGGAAAGTGTAGAAGTAACTCTAGGTTTTGTCAAAAGATAGACACGCGTGCCTTCCTCATTAGACAACTCCACACCACTACATTGTTGTTCATGCGAAAAGTTAAATTAATCCTATCAAACCTCGCTCTGTTCACATTGCCTAATTTTCTTTGACAAAGTTTAGAGAATGTATACTTCCGTTACTTTCACTAAATCATGCCATAAGTGAGATTGTCTAGATTTTTCCTTACACCGGGAGAACCCAAAGTTCCTAATATGTTTATTTCTAATAAGGTTCTGCCAAATCTCAAGTTCATTCTCAATCTTCCACAGCCATTTATTAAGGAAATGCATGTTAATAACATGTAATCCACTAACCCAAGCCCAATATAATCATCAGACCGACACGCTTGTAGATGACATCATCCAGATCCCTCATTTTCCTACCATAAGGGCTTGTTTGGTTTATAGGAAAAGTAGAGGATAAGTGTAGGAATAGGAAGTTTTATTCTGAAAACACTATTTATTTCCTTGGTTTACAGGATTGGAGGGGAATGACAATGGAGGCAATTTCTTTGATCTCATTTTCCAAGAAAAACGTAGAAAATTTACAATCCACTTGGACTACCTTTTAGATTTTTTACACGCAAAGTACAATATCAAAGTTTTTAGTGACATAATAATATCCTAGTTATAACTTTTCATCTGTTTTGAGTTTGATTTTATCGTGTTTAGTACTATTCCAAATTTCTCCTATTTCTGTGAATCAAATACACAATTTAACAATACTATTGTGTTTCCAATCCTTTGTTTTGCACTAGTTCCTTTTTTGTATTTTTCCATTCATATATTTATAGAATCATGTGAGCTGAAGACGCCCTATGTGTTTTCCAAGAGAAATAAAAAATATTTTAACTACAACCTCTAGACAGTTCAAACATGGACCATACAGAGAGGAACATTACTGAGACATGATTTAAATAAGACTAATCTGATCCACAGTTTTTTTTTCTACCGGCCCAGTTATGTAATTTTCTCGCAACCTTTTCGTTAGTATTTTTCTAGTCTTTATTATCTAGACTAAGAGCATCTCCAACAGCTGCCCAAAAACAGCTCCGCGCGTTAAAAATCCCTTTTTTTGGGCGCCGACAGCTCCAGCAGAGGCCGTAAAATACTGCGCGCGCTGTAAAGTTTTGGGCATGCACTAAAAAGCGCTATCAAAAGCTGTAAATTTGGGGCACGGGATGGCGCGCGCTTCACAGTTTGCACTGCGCGCTTTTTTGGTCGCGCGTTTTTGGGCTTATGCTAAACCAATGTTAGTCCGGGCGCAATAAAAGTGCTACAGTGGCGCGCTAAAAAATTTATTGGGCGCGAAACTTTTGTGCGGCGGTTGGAGATGCTCTAATTAACTCAAAAGAATGCCCACATTGAAAAGTTTTATAATCTTCGATATAACTTTGGATTGTATTTTTGCCTCCCCAAAAAATCAAGAGTTCATTATAGTGGAAATCAACTTTTAAATGTGAGAGATGCTTAAAAAGACATATATAATTCTAGATGCATAACACAATTCGATTTATCTTGAAACATGAAGATTGGTTCCAGCATATTGTAGCAAAATGCAAGTGAAAATCTAGAGATGTCTTTAAACTCTATCAGAGCATCTACAGCCGGGCGGCCCAAACTGGCCTCAAACGCTCGGGCGACCCGTCCGGTCACTGACCGGTCACGAAAATCTGACCCAGACGAGCGCCTCAAACGGGCCTCAAACGCCCGGGCTGACCAACACCCCTCATATCCAGCCCAAATATGGGGCGGATATGGGGGCGCCCGGGCAAGTCCGTCACGTAGGACTGACGAAGGGGTCCCATGCGGAATCGCCTGGAAACCCGGCGGTTCGGCGGACGCCTCCTACGTCGCCGTGGTGTGAACGCCGTGTGGCGCCGCTTCGCCTCGCCACCTGAGGCCAAATCCGGCTATTTAAGCCGGTCAACGTCCCCCAGCCCTAGCCCATCCACCACCTCCCTCTCTGCGCCGCCACCCGAGCCCGTCCGCCTCCTCTCCCACACTCTCTCTCACAATCTCCGGCATCGCCATGGTCCGGCGGAAGATCACCACCTACGCGATGCTCACGCCGGAGCGTCGGAGGCAGATCGAGGAGGAGATCCAGGCCAGGCGCGTCGGCCGCATCGCTGTCGGGCTGCCTCCGGACTCGCCGGAGCCGAAGGAGGAAGAGGAGCAACAGCCGAAGAAGGAGGAGGACGGAGAGTAACAGCCGGAGGCGATGGAGGTGACAGATCCGGAGGAGGACGAGGCGGATCAACCTGTTCCGAGGTTTAACATGGCGGAGGTGGAGTTCGCCGTCGCCCAAGCCGAGAAGACGGCGGAGTAGTAGGGCATCGTGGATTCCATCCAGGATGAGGCCTATGTGGAGGCCAACCCACAGTTCCTTCGGCAGAAGCAGGCGGAGGCAGACGCGCTCTTCGCCGAACTCGACGCGGACATGGAGGAGGAGGAGGCCTGTGCGGAGCAGCTAGAGGGGGCGGAGCTGCAGCTGCCGCCCATGTACCTGCCGGAGGGCATGGAGATAGTCGGCATTTCCGACGAGGAGTAGCTAGGTGATCTACGTAGTACATAGATTTTTTTCGTTTGCATGTTTTTATATGGATTTGAGAATCTAGTACGAGGTGTCCGGATGCAGTTGTGTTAATTTGAGGCGTGCCCGGTCATCCAATGCGGACGCGTCCGAACGCGTTCGCGGGCGTTTGAAGAGTCATATTTGTCATACGATAGGTTGTAGATGCTCTCAGCACAATCTATAGAATTTTCCATATCCATCGAGACGGATTTGTCATGGAGACACACACACACACAAACACACCAAAACGGTGGGATGTCATCGGATAGACTCAAAATAGGAAATGCAAATTGCAAACCAAGCTCAAGCTGAGCCCGCTCAGTCGTGAACAACGAGGCAGAAAATGAGAGGAAAACGCGGAGGAAAAGGGAAGCAAGATCCGTGGTACCGCACACGAAACGCATGCGTCATATGGAGATCGATCACCTACGTCAGTGGATCTGGGAGTGGGAGTGGGACTGGAAGCTAGCTAGCGCCTTTAAGTTGGTTGGCCGTACCAATAAACAACCAGCAGATGCCAATGGCGTATCGGTCCTACTGGACCGGACTATCGGTGCGCGCGGCAGGTAGGCAGCCAGCACGGCAGCACGGACGGTGTCGCGGACTCGTGGATGCATGGCCAGATGGTCTGCACTGCCACCGCGGCAGCGACGCGGTAGTTGCCTTCTCTAGCTAGCCTGGTCCGATACTCTGGGAGGACTACTGCCTTCTCTAGTCTGGTCCTCTCTGCCTCTCTGGGACTACAAGAAATGCATGCATGAACAACTGTGACGTGTTTCACACCGGCGTGTAGTGTTTACTTGACTGGGTTGGAACACATGGACGATCTACGCATCTAAGGGCATCTCAATACGGACCCTTAAACCACCCGCAACCGTTTGAACCATGCAAGTTGAAAATGTTTTGCAATCCAACACGGTACTGTATCCGTCCGTTTGCCGGTACGGACGTCCTTTTTACCGCAAACCAGAAGCAAACCGAAGGGGAGGGGGGACTTTGCGGGTGTCCGGAGCGCTCCCACGCACGCATCCAACAACCCTGGCTCACCCAAACCCCTCTCCCTCTTCCGCGTCCTTTTCCACCCGAAATGGTCAGCGCCGCATCATGCCGGCCCAAAGCGGATGCGATCGCTCACTGAAACCGGCTGAGATTGCCGCCGCACCGCTTTCTGGTGCACGCACCTTCTCTCCGGATTCAACGAGAACTCTGTCCGGCTCCCTTCATTAATTATGTGTGGTTGCTGAGAAACCAACTCCGACACCACCCGTCCGTCTGTCTACCAGCCACTATTAACAATCTCGCCACATCCGCCTGCTATTTAAACATCAGGCCAGGCAATTTGTCTACCATGGTTGTAGATGCTCTAAGTAGAGCAATTTGGGGGAGGGGGGGGACCAAGAAATGCATACATGAACAATGATGACATGATTCACACCGGTGTGTAGTGTTTACTAGATTGGATTCGAGCGCAGATGGACGATCTTTGCGTCTAACACATAAATCTCTCTACAAGAGAAAAACATTAAAAGCTGAGTATTCAATATAGTTGGTCAAGGCTTAAAATATACTCGGTAAATTATAAGCCGAGTCACATTCAGCATTCAGGGCTTGCCTTATATCATGTCGGCAACTGAATGTAAGCCGAATGTTTTCTGTTGGGTATTCTATGAAGTGTAAGGCCCTTTCCAGTGCTCCATGGTGGACACGTGCTAAGCATGTCTCATAAGCAAAAAAATGACATGGCATAGCAATTAAGGAGGAAAGAGAGCACTTTGATGACCCCAAGAAGAACCAATGCCATACATGTGAACCTAGGCAAACCACTTAACTGAAAGAAGATGACCAATGCATGAGAGAGTTTAGGTGATAAATCATTAAATAGAGTGAGCTTAGCAACAACAAGTTAAACACCTATGCATTGCAAAGTTGAGTTGCTAAGCTATTTAATGCTCTTAGCACCACATCTTAGCACATTTGCATTGGAAGCAGCCTAAGCCGAGTGCTATATATATCAGACTACTCGGCAACATAAAGTCCTTCGACCAGTTGACTGCGTTAACGGTGGTTGTGCCTCGTGGCACCTGCCTAGAAGTCGACTGCCCTAATAAGCCGAGCGCCATGATGTCGGCTTTCATTCGGGGAGAGAATCTCAGGGTTTAGCATGTGGCGCTAAACCAAATGAGAAATGTTTCTGATCAGAAATATTAATTCAGGTCCATATCCCTTGAGGAAAAAAAGATGGACTACCTATTCGTCTGGTACCTAAAAAATGATGTCAGTCAAATTTTGAAGATGTTAGATCTCCATCCAACGACCATGATTATGCCATTGTTCATCTTCTTCCTCATTTTCTGCTATCTTCATGTTCCGACCTCAGACACAGTCATAACCGTAGGCTTCGCTACTCGCAATCGGCAGGCGCTACCGCACGCCGCTCCGCCCTCCCCTCAATCTCCCTCCACCGTCATGTTTGTCATCACCTTGGCCATCCCTCTAAGCTCCTCCCTCCCAATCCCCCTCCTCAATGTATAACATGGACGACAGACCTGCACCCATGATCCACACCAGCCAAGTTTCGGACTCACTCCCGCCCTCGAGGTCATGACGTCGCTAGCTCCCGCTCGCGCATGGCTCAAATTCTCTATCGAGTCTACGTCTGACCTCAACCTCCCCATCTCACACTAGGACGAAGCCAAAAAGTGACTAAGAGCATCTACAGCCGGAGTTAGCAAATATGACCCCCTAAACGTCCGCGGACGCGCCCGGTCAGTGACCGGGCGTGTCCGTTTTGATCCCCTATTTTTCCATCTGTGCAGCCGCACTTTTCATATTTTTTTTCATATGTCCGTCCACTTGTACGTGATTGGTGGAGAATAAGAGAGATAAAGAAAAAATGAATAAGAAAAAAGAAAAGGTGGTCCGGGTTGGGGTCGCGTCCTACGTGACGGACTGACAGGGAGCCGTGCAAGCCCTCATATGCTCCCTATATTTGAGATGGATATGCGGGGTGCCGGTCAGTCCGGACGTTTAGAAAGGAAGTGAGGGGTCTAGTTAGGTCAACTTTTTCGCCGGACACTGATCGGGAGGGTGTTTCGGGCGTTTGATGAGTGTTGAGTATCGTGATTATTTAGGTAGTATAGGATAGCGTAGGATTACCTTGCCTTGTACTCCAAGAAGGTCATGTACTCACTACATATACGCCTATGAGACTCAAGCAATATATCAATCAATTCCACCAAACCCGCTCTATTCCTTCTAACATGGTATCAGCCTAACCGATCCAAACCCTAGCCGTCGCCTGCAGCTTCCGCTCCGCGCCGCCCCCGGGGCGGTCGGCCTCCATGACCGCCGCCGGGGGCCGCGCCGCCCGTACCTAGGGTTCGTCCGCCGGTCGTGTTGACCGGCTGCCCTAGAGAGTCTTTTTCCCGAGTCCTTGCTCCGGGTTTTTCTCTCTCGTCGTTCGTCTTGATCGGCGTTTTCTTTTTGGTTTTCCGATTTAAGATCGGTTTGCGTCGCCCGCCGCCGCTGTCGACCCGCGCCTCTACTCCGACACCGACGCGACCACCTGGCCTCTTGTCCGACCGGGCGGCCTCGCGCGACGCGGCGGGCTGACACGGCCACCATCCGCGTATCTGCCCGCCCGTCGCTCTGTGCCGGGCGTCACCGCCTGTCCCCGAGTTCAGCGCGCCCCTCCACCGATCGAGCAACGGGCTGCCGCTGCGTCGCCCCGTCGGGCTGCAGCGCCGCCGCCCCGTGGTTCTCCCCGTGGCTGCACCGATCCGCGCCGCCGCTGCGTCGCCCCTTCGGGCCGTAGCGCCGCGGCACGTGGTCCCCGCCGCCGCCCTGAGGCCGTTCCCGTGGTTGCACCAACCCGCGCGCTGCCGCTGCGTCGCCCCTTCGGGCCGTAGTGTCGCGGCCCGCGGTCAACCGCCGCCCCGAGGCCGTCCGCTCTAGGCCGTCCCCGAAGCTGCACCGACCCTCGCGCTGCCGCTGCGTCGCCCCGTCGGGCCGTAGCGAGCGTGGCACGCGGTCCCTGCAACCGCCTGAGGTCTTCCCCGCCGTCGCCCCGACCCGCGCGCAGCCGCTGCGTCGCCCCTTCGGGCCGTAGTGTCGCAGCGCATGGTCCACTCCGCCGTCCCCGCGCGTCGACTCCACGTGATATGCGCCGCGCCGCCTCCCTTGGCGCGGGAACGTCACCGTCCGCGCCGGTCTTCGTCACGCTGTTGGGTTCTTCCTCGCCTACTTCGAGCACCGCCGCCGCGCTCCTTCCCTTGCCGCCGCCGCCGCCTCCTCAGGCCGCCGCCGCTCTTCTTCCGCGGCTTCACGGCGACTATCTCGACACCGGCCACCCCGACTCGACATCAACCACAGCGTTCTTCGCACGGCTACCTCGACCACGGCTACACCACCATACGCTCTCGGCTACCTCGACATCGGCACAAAGGGCTACCGCCTTGCTTGAGCAACCTCATCGGTTTCTACTCCAGCCACGACTTCCGCGATGCATCGACCGTTACGACCGTGGGGGGGTGTCCGTCGGCTTACCTTCGGATTCTTCTCCAGTCTCACCGTCTGCGTCGCTACCGTTGTGACTGTGGGGGGATGTTGAGTATCGTGATTATTTAGGTAGTATAGGATAGCGTAGGATTACCTTGCCTTGTACTCCAAGAAGGTCATGTACTCACTACATATACGCCTATGAGACTCAAGCAATATATCAATCAATTCCACCAAACCCGCTCTATCCCTTCTAACAATGAGGTATAAGGGTAGATACTCTAACACACACAAAAAAAAATGATGTCTGGTGTTTAACAAACCGAAAAAAATATACAGTCTACGCCCAATCGCCTCCAACAGAAAGTGACACATATCACGTGAAACAGAGAGCTACAGACATCGACCACACTTCACTCATCTCACTTTCACCAGAAATGATACCACTACAAACCGCTTTACTGCTGCTAGTGCCATGCTACTGCTAGGTCTCACGTGCAAGACACAGCTAATTTTTTTTAAATAATACATTTTTTTTTATAAATTACAGAAATAATACACGAATTTGAAAATTTTCAAAAATAGAATCCAGTCGGCTGGAGCTAAGCCGATAGGCCACGTGGCAGGTTCAGTCGGCTACGGCTAAGCCGACAGGCCACGTGGCAGCTTCTGATTTGCCCGAACACGTCGACCGTCGCGTTGGATTCGCCAGTCGGCCTGGCGGGCTGCAGTCGGCTGCGGCCCAGCCGACAGGGTTCCAGTCGGCCCCGGCGCAGCCGACAGGCCGTCCAATCGGCCGGGGCGTGGCCGACAGGGGCCTACCAGCCCACCCGCGCCTTTTCTCCTTCCCTCCTCCTTTTCTCCTTCCCTTCTTCTCCTTATCTCCTTCCTCCTGCGCCCGTGAGCTCTCCTTCTTCCTCTTCTTGCTCTCTCTCTCATTTCTCTCTCAGTCTCTCGCAACCCCCCGTCGATCTCCTCGCTGGTCCATCCATTTTTGCATCCAACCCACAGAAAGAGTAGATCATAGAGCATGAGCCTCTGGAGAGGTGGTCTTTGCTGCATGACACACATGGAGCAAGGTACGGTGTCATGACTACCAACCTCGCAGAAACATACAACTTTGTCCTCAGAGGAAACCGGGCATTGCCACTTACAGCCATCGTTGAGGGTATTTTCTATGGCACCGTGAAGTACTTCAGAGATAGACGTCAAAAGGCAGAGCAACATATGTTGAACAACCCAAACACACGTTACTGTGAAAGGATTATGAAGTACATGGAAGAAAAGATGGAAAAAGCCAGGTCACACACTGTAGTCCCCATTGGTAATCAAGAAAGAAGGTTTGAGGTCCGCTTAGCTAACAACAAATTCGGCTGTGCAAATGAGCTGAGGACGCATGAGGTGAAAATTGGAAATGAAGTCTGGCCAACGTGTGAGTGCACATGCAACAAACCGAAGTTGCTTCACCTACCATGCTCCCATGTACTTGCTGCTTGCGGGCAGCTTGGAATGGACGCAATCTCGTTTGTGACTCCATATTTTCTGAAAGAGTCCGTCCTCAATACCTGGACAGGTGAGTTGCTGGGATTTCGCTCAATGGGTAACTTCAGCACCGTTAATCCTGATGAAAGGCGGTACATTCCAGACCCAGAGAATATGCGAACAAGTAGAGGCAGACGACAATGTCATCGCATCCGGAATGATATGGATGAATCTGAAGCGGGAGGCCCCACTATGAAATGCATTTTATGCAATGAAATTTGCCATAGGGACACTAATTGTCCCACTTTCGTCACTGCCAGTGGTACTGGGCGTGGATGAGGCAACCGGGGACGAGGAAGCAGAGGAGGAAGAGGAGGAAGAGGGAGAGGAAGAACCTAGGCTGCACTAAGTTCTAAATTTGTATTCAGTGTGGCATTAACTTCTAAATTTGTATTAAGTGTGACACTAAGTTCTAAATTTGTATTCAGTGTGGAACTATGTTGAACTTTGTATTAAGTGTGGCACTATGTTTGAAATTTGTATTAGTTGTGATATTATGTTGCAAATTGTATTAAGTGTGGACTATGTTTAAAATTTGTATTAAATATGCCACTAAGTTTGAAATTTGTATTAATTGTGGCAATATGTTTGAAATTTGTATGTGCAGGAATGACAGAAATGTCGTTGCTTAATCCGGAAATTGATAGTAAACATCGTGCGGCGGTAGGTTATGAGCGCCAGCTTGAGCCCCTGTGCACTCGCACTCAAAGGGAAGACTGGATGATACACGAGGGATGGGTTGAACGGTACGTGCTTTATTTATTTGTTTCAATCACGTATATTGATGGGACGCACTAACTGAATTGCCCTAACATGCAGGTTGAAATGGGCTGGCCTATTACCTTTCGCGCGGCTGGTTGAGCGCACGGATACCTCCAGACGCGTCGCCATCGACACCTCTTTGCTCACGTGCTTAGTGGACCGGTGGAGGCCTGAGACCCACACGTTTCACTTCCGCTGGGGAGAGATGGCTCCTACTCTGCAGGATGTGTCACTTTTGCTGGGACTACCGTTGGCAGGTCATGCCATCGGACCGTTGGAGGCACCGGCTCGTTGGCAGGAAGATTTTGCACAACGTTTCGCGGGTCTTTATGACGGTGCTCCGGCTCTGGCATCGGAGCATCATGGACCTAAGTATGATTGGTTGCTCCATTTCCAGGTTAGTTCCCCTGCCTCATATCTTTCAGTTGTCGCTATGTACTAATGCTTTATCTTTGCTCAATACAGATCCAGAAGTTCCTGGGGTATCCGCAGGTCCCGTTGAATGCGACACAGATCACTCGCAGCCTGGAGGCATATATACTGTGGCTTCTCGGTAAGGTGATGTTCACAGAGAACCATGTCACCACTATAAGCGCGCTCTACATCCCTATTGCACTAGAGATCGCGAGAGCTCAGACGCTGGCTCAGATCACACAGAGGAGTTGGGGTTCGGCGGTCTAAGCGGCTACATATCGAGGTATGTGCAACGCCTGCCAGCTGACGGCACCCACGTCAGCTCTTCTTGGATGCCCTCTATTTCTACAACTGTGGTCGTGGGAGAGGTTCTCTATAGGACGACCGGACGTACGTATTCAAGAGCCTATGCCCGTAATGTTCGATGCTGAAGGCATTGATATGCCTACTTTCGGTCTGTGTTGGACACGTCGCAAGGTATGTCCCGTGTTATAATTTTCTTCTTTGTGTACACTATGGCTGAAACTAACTTGTGTTTGCCGCAGAGACGCTATGCTGGTGATCAGACTAGGCGAGCATACAGGGCATTAAACGAGCAGTTTGATTTGTACACTGGGGTGATCTGGCAGCCGTACACGCAAGGAGTCATGAATGCAAGATACCCCGGCGGTATGTCTGAGCTATGCTTCAGAGATAGTGATTACTGGATGACGAAAGCGAAGATCATATTCGACGTCTTCGTCGAGGAGATGGCCCAGCAGAGGGTTATGAGGCAATTTGGTCTTCAACAGTTGGAGGTGCCTCCCCCTACAGAGCACCCGGTGCCAGCACACATCCACAGGTATTGTCTTGTTATTCAATATTGAATTGTCTTTCACAATTGTCCATAGTGAAGCATTACTTAATTGTTTAACACCATAATTTTAGGATCACAAGGAAGGGGATTCACAGGACTGCTGCTGAGTGGCTACAACGTGTTCAGCCGTACGTTACACAATGGGAGACCGCGAACACACTTGTGTGGCAGGAGAATGTCGAGTTTGATCTCGATGAATTCGATCTCTATTTGCAGCGGTACATGAGCACAACACGGTTATGCATCGTTCAACACACTCACCCAGATGAGTTACCTGCCCCTAGTGTGTCCGATATGTACCCGAGCTATGATATTTCGGGCTCTAGGCAATTGGCGGTAAGATATATTCTCTTTGTGTAATGCATCTAGTTGTTACATACTTTGCCGTGCATACTTAATAATCGTCGTGACAATTTCAGGCTGAGTTGACTATCGGACTTGCCGAGGAGGTGTCCAACTATCGGCGTTCACTTTCGGATGCACCACTACTCGTTGCTCGGCCTCAGGTGCAGAACTTTATGGCGCGCATTGAGGGGAGGCTACGAGCTGTGTATCGGGCTATCACGTGCAGACGCACTTCGGACGTTCTTCATCAGCAGCCCGTACAACGCCCCCCGCGTCACTCGACTGGTCAGGTAGACCCCACGCATCACCGACATGACCCGCGTCCACGTCTAGCAGAGCAGTGGACGCCCAGGCCACCACGTCCTGACCAGGCTGGTAGTTCGGCGTGGCATCAGCAGCAGGATCCCACGTCAGGCTACGTGTTTCGGCCAGGACCACAGCAGCAGGGTCCCACGCCAGGCTACGTGATGCAACCCCCCCCCTACAGGTATGTTTCTTCATATTAATTCTTTCCAATATCGATTGCGACTACGTATTTCGTCAGTACTTATGTTCCATCCCTCCCGCAGCAGGCTACGGATATATGGCGTCTATGTCCGGACATGATGCGTCTATGTCCGAATCCAGGTGGGAGAGTGAGCCTGACGATGGGCATAACACACAGGAATACTTGTCGCAGCACAACGAGTGGGTGGACATGTATTCGACTCCTGCACCACCTCCCACACAGGAAACACAGTATGACCTGGACGGGTCCGAGCTTCCTCCCCGTATCATCCGGCCACCCCACAGGTATATGTGGCCGACGCCGGAGACACCACCTCAACGACGTGGCGGACGAGGTGGCTGATGATTGTGTGTCACTTATATCTAGCTATGTATGCGATAGACATATATCTGCCTATGTATGCGAGAGACATATTCTACCTATGTATGCGAGAGACATATTTCTATTCAATCGCTTTGTTAATCGAGTTACATTTCCGGAGAGACTGCTGCAGATAATTAAGATACAAGTACATCTGAATTAAACGGTACGACTGACCATAAATAATACTGCATACAAACTACATGAAGACATCATCGTGCTTCTCGCTAACACTACATAAAGTCATCATCACTATTCTCACTAACATGTTTCTTCGACTTAGATTTTTTATTGGCTGACATAAACTCATCGCTGGAAGAGTAACCATCATCACCGGGCTTTGGTGATGCATTGCTGCATTTCTTCTTCTTCGAGCTTGAGCCATCATGAGTTGATACATATTTCGGCGGCGGAACGGACCCAAATAAAAGCTTGAACCATGCCAACATACTGACATCGTGGTTCATTTCTTTAGCGTCCACATTGTATCTCTACAATTCACAAAATGAACAAAAATGAATTAAAACGACAAACATATTAAATATGTAAATCAAATACGAAATTTAAATTACCTTTTGAAACGCAATATATTCATCAACTGGCAAATCTATCACATGATGATCTAAATCATCAAATGATCGTGTGAATCGCGCTGATTCATATATTAGTTCACAAAGTCTTTCCCACCTTGCACGCAACCGAAAAAGTTCTAGTCGAATGTCCGCTGTGTTTCTACTATGACAAGCTGTTTGTCTAAACCTCCGCAAGTTACTCTCACTGCTAACTAATTCATCGAAAGATACACCTGGAGTTCCATGAAGCCCGGACTTCATGGAAACCGCACCCATCAAGACATCACAAGATGCCTCTCGTGAAAATGGACGAGGATCACCCATCACTGCGGATTTGTTAATGCTACCACAACAAGTAGTGAGGAGAAGAGGAAGTGAGGAGAAGTATTGTGAGGACAAGAGGCAGAGAAGAGCTCTTTTTAAATAACCGTCGAGGCTCAGTGCGCTGCTGTTTTCCAGTCACACTCACCACCGAAAGCAACACTTCCAGTCAAACTCACCACCGAAAGCAACACTGCCAGTCAAACTCACCACCGAAAGTAGCACTGCCAGTCACACTCACCACCGAAAGCATTGTGGATGGTGGCCGCAGAAGGTCAGATGAGCCGGATGGCGGCGGCGGGCATCACCGGCATCACCGAAAGGGGGGTAAAAAAAACCCAGTCGGCTTAGCCCCAGCCGACTGGCCAGTCGGCTTAGCCGTAGCCGACAGGTGCCCCAGTCGGCTGGGGGGGCATGCAGTCGGGGGGGGGGGGGGGGGCATGCAGTCGGCTATGCTGGGCCCAGTCGGCTTAGCCGCAGACGACTGAATCCAGTCGGCTTAGCTCCAGCCGACTGGATTCTATTTTTGAAAATTTTCAAATTCGTATATTATTTCTGTAATTTATAAAAAAAATGTATTATTTAAAAAAAATTAGCCAAGACACACGACACACGTCCAAGTCAGCACCACGGGTTCACGGTGCGGTGCAGCCGGTGCTGGTGCCATTCCTGCAATTTCCGCCAACTCTGGTGGCCGACCCCGAGCCCCGGCGCTATATATTGCCACCCCGTCCAGCTCTCCAAATACTAATCAGGTCGTCGAGCAGCGAGCAAAGCAAAGTGAGGTCGTCGCTTCAGTCCGGTCAGTCAAGCTCAAGCATGTGCAAGGTCATCAACACGGTCCAGTCGCTAGCCTGGCTGCGCCGCGCCGTGCGGCGGTGTCGCTCCCGAGTAATGGCCTTGGTGCCGCCCAACAAGGATGTGTTGGAGCTTGACGCCGCCGTGCCGGCGGGGCACGTGGCGGTGCGCGTGGACGGCCGTGGGGACGGGGAATCGTCGTTGAGGCGGTTCATTGTGCCGGTGGCGCAGCTGAGCCACCCGGCGTTCCGGGAGCTGCTGCGCCAGGCGAAGGAGGAGTACGGCTTCCCGTCGACCTCCGGCCCCTCGCGCTCCCCTGCGACGAGGACCACCTCCGCGACGTACTCCGCCGCGTCTCGTTGTTCGAGAAGCTCTCCTCCTTCCGTCGCTGTCGGAGAAACGACACCTATGGGATCGAGAGGTTCCCTTTACGATTCGGCGGGGAGAAAGGTTTGCACAAAGAGCGGATCCAACGATCAACACGAGGGATTTTTACCCAGGTTCGGGCCGCTGAGAAGCGTAAAACCCTACTCCTGCTTTAGTGTATTAGGTGTGTTTGAATTCTGGCTCCAGGAGCGCTATGTGATGAACAGTACACAGCTGCTACGCGTGCAATCTGGGCCAGAAGGTCCTCCTCCCTGTAGCTGTGCTTTGGGCCTCCTTTTATATGCTCGAAGGGGTCACCAACAGTAGCACACAATGCATACAAGAGGTGTAAAGTTGCTGCAGTGTTATCATACCTAATACTGACGACTTAGGACAAGAACATTTAATGCTCCGTTTAGGTGTCCGTGCCTTTCTTGGGGATGGAAAAAGGGGCCGTCCCATCAGCACCGCTTAAGCCCATCGCCGTTAGCCTCCTGACACGCGCCCAGGAGAACAACCGCTAAAAGACAAGCTGGTTGCCACGCTGGAGCGGTGACAGGGTGGCGGGGCCTTGCCGGGCGCGAGTCTTGCCGGGGCTTGGTGAACCATCCCGGCAAGATCTTGCCGGGATTCCAGCCTCCGGTCTCTAGTCTTCTGTTTATCGCCTTGAATGTTTCCTGGATATCCTTGGATTTGTGTTCAGCTGTCCCCCGGCAGGCCTTGCCGCTGGGGTGGCTACAACTGCCCGTGCATAAGTATGGGGTACTAAAAAGCCCAAACCTTAGTACACCGACAGGAGCCCCGGGGCCTAGGCCATACATGGGTGCGAGGCGTTGTTGGGCTAGGCCCAAACAGTGCACGGGCACGAGTGGCAGGGATTAACTGTCGTAATCATTCCATTTTCTGCGCCCCCCCACTACGCGCGTTGAATGCGCGACGTGGGAGACGTGGGCGGAGCGGCCGTTACAGCAGCACGCTCGCGAATCATTTCTATATTAATTTAGTAAAGAGGCAGCTCCGCGCCTTCCCCATAAAAAGGAAACCGCAGTGGCGCTGCTCATTTACCTCCTGTCTTTTCCAATCTGGGAATCGCCGTCGTCTTCTTCCTTGAGCCCAAAACAGAGTTCCTCCCACTCATCCGCCGCCTCCACGCCCTCACCGTCCTCGGCCTCCGCCCCCATAGCCACCATGCCGCCCAAGACGAGAAAGGGCAAGGAGGTGGAAGCCGCTGTCCCGGAGAACAAGCTGGCGAAGATGCGGAAGGAGCACGTCGTCTTCCCCCCGGCGCTCGATGCGAGCACCCTGAAGGAGCGATACCAATGCATGTGAGCAAAGGAGACGAAAGCACATCCCGCCACTCTCGTGAGTCCAGGTTCTTCCAGGGGTGGCCCAGACAAATATCACTTCTTTGCCGATTACTTTTACTGCGGGCTCTGCCCCCCATTCTCTGATTTCTTCAACGATATCATGTTCACATACGGCTTTCAACTCTTGGATTTCACGCCAAATGCCGTGACGTGTATGTCAGTTTTCGCTCATCTTTGCGAAAACTTCGCCGGAGTAGTCCCTAGCACAGGCCTCTTCCGCCATTACTTCTATCCCCGCATCCAAAAGGGCGAGGCCCTCTCTGGTTCTATCACCTGGATTCGAAGAGCATGGACCAAGGAGACATATCCAGAAGGGGCCTACCGCGATAAATGGGACGAATGGCAGGGCAAGTGGTGCTAGATTCGGGAGACAGAACCCCAGCCCTTCTGCTCGATGCGGGAAACGAAGATGGTGCGCGGCAATGACTGGAGCGCCCTTGATCCTGAGGATGAGAAGCTCACAGTCGCAACCACCAGGATTCACCGCCTCAAAGTTGCCGGGCTCAAAATAGAGATGATAGGCGCCGATTTCCTTCGCCGGCGCATCGCTCCTCTGCAGAACTAAGGGAGGCCAGCTTGGGAATTCCGAAACGCGGCATACATCATGAGGCTGCGTCCTGGGCTGAACAACAATCTGACGTTCCTGCAGCATGCAGCTCTCTGCCAGAAACTCTTTAGGACTGATGCGGTAGGCAAGCTGCCGGCAAGGATAATCCCTTTGTGCAATAACTCTGCCCTGGCCTCAATCATCGCCATGATGCCGGCGTTTGACGCTCACAGCCTTAACGGGACCTGGATCGAGCCATCCGCAGAGCAGGCACAACAATTCTTTGATAACCTGTCGGAGAGGGCCATCCATGCAGAAGAAAACCTTGTCCGCCCCACCACTGATGAAGAGGTGGCGTACATCGCCAGCAGGGCGGAGGAGGCAAATCTTGCCGCGGAGGCCGGCAGCGCTGGCTTCGCGGAAGGGGAAACCAGCGAAGGCGAAGTGCTATCGGAGGAAAATCTTGCCGGGCAGGGCGAGGTTGCCGGGAAGCAGAGCGGCACTGCTGCCGAAGGCCCTTCTGCCGGAGGCACAGCCGAGGAGGAGGAGGAGGAAGAGCCCCCAGCTCTCGAGCCGAGGAAAAGGCGTGCCCTTCGAAAAGTCACCTCTGGTGCTTCTGCCCGCCAGCCTTCCTCGAGTGGCGCCGGCGAGGCTGCGCAGCAACCTGCCGCAGCCAAGCGACCCAGGACCGCTCCCTCACCTCCTCCTACGGACACCGCGGCGGAAGTCGACTTCGACCTCTCTGCCTTCAGTTTCGAAGAAGAAGAGTAAGGGTCCTGTCACACCTTTTAATTCCTGTATTTCTGGCTTCACTTGACTAATTCGTATTGCTTTGGCCTGTCTCCACAGAGATGCAGAAACCTTGGCGCAAAGGGCGGCGAAGAGGGCGAAGACCTCAACGGGTGATGAACCGCCGGCAAGCACCTCAGGTGCGCCAGAAACGATCAACATCAGCCCGGAGTCGAGCCCACAACGCAGTCCTCAACACAACCCCCGGCGCAGCCCCCAGCGTGAGTCCGTTACTCACTTTCCGCTGGCAAGTGCCGGGGTGTGTATCTTTACTGCTGACATCTCCGGGCGTGCAGGAGTGGAGCGGCAACAAGGAGTACCAACGGGAACCGTCCCTGATGTGTCGCCTCCGTCAACTACACCATCCAGAGGCGAGTCTTCGGCAAGCGAGCTCTACCATGATGAAGAGGAGCCGGCAAGCACAGGCACCGACAACCCTTCTCAGCGGCTCGACACAGGTAAACCGCTTGCCTCAGAGTACCTGTCGCTTTGCCTTTCTTTTTGTCTTCTTGGACTTCCTTCTCAACCTTATTTTGCTTGTTTCCTTGGCCTTCAGATCCTCCTTTGACAGAGCATATGGATGTTGACGCCGTCATCGAGGAGACCGCCAGGGATGCCGCCGCCAAGGCCGACAGAATTGCCGCCAAGGAGGCCGCCAAGAACGCTGTTGCCGAGGCCGCCAAGGAGGCCGCCACCGAGGCCGCCAGGGCCGCACAGGAAAGAGCCACCAAGGAGTCTGCTGAAAAGGCCGGTGAGGAGACCGGTGACCATACAGACGGAGCCCCCAGCTGCCGGTGAAGCGGCTGTTGAGGATCAGCCGTCAACATCCGAAGCCCCCTCGTCAAGCAAGTACCTCAAGGTTGGCGACAACTTGTTCGTCAGCATACCAGGAACAGCAAGCATCGGGGTGCCAATTGAAGGGGAAGTCTTTGAGGAAGTCATCGTTGCTGCCGGGCTCGAGATTGTCGATGAACCAAGTGCCAGCGGCAGCAAGTCCGAGGAAGAGAAGCTCCTCCAGGCCATGAGCAGCAATTTCCAGAAGCTCCAAGCACTTCACCGTGCCCGGAAGGACAAGCTGGATTCTAGGGCAGCAGTTGTTGAAACAGCAGAGGCAGATCTCCAGAAGCGCATCGAGGAGACGCATGTCTGGTATGCTGAAGCCTTCCAAGAGTTGAAAACTGCTCGGGAACAGCTGAGCGAGAACTGGAACGACCTCCTCATGAAGCAGTCCGATGTTGAAAAGGCACAAGAGGAGGCCAAACACCAGGCCGCTGCAGAGGAGGCTCGCCTAACAGAGCTTCGTGTTGGGCTTGATTCCCATGAAGAGGACCTCACCGCCCGCGAGAAGGCGCTCGCCGATAGGCTTCGCAGCAAGGACGAGGAGATCGAGAAGCTTGTCGCGCAGCGGACCCAGGAGCTAGAGCAGAAACACAAGGAAACACTCAAAGCTCTAGTCACAGGTCACGCCGGCAAGCTGAAGGAAGCCATCGATGCTGCCGAAGCTGCAGGGGCCGCCAAGAACTTGCTGGAGGAGAAGGTGAAGAAGCTAGAGGCGGATCTCGAGGATCACGGCAAGAAGATCTCAACGCTCGAAACCGAAAGAGACAAAGCTCTTCACAATTTGATGGAGATACAGGTTGCCGTGTTCGAGAAGACTCAGCAGCTCACCTCTGCCAAGGAATCCATCGCCGATATGGAGTTGAAGCTAACCACGCTGAAGGAGACTCTTGAGACTGCCAGGGGTCATGAGAAGACCCTGATCAAAGACCTCCAAAATGATCAGGAGCTGCTCAAGAGCGCTGCCGCCGCACACAACGACTATGTGTCAGGTGTGCAGGTCTGGACTGAAAAGCTCGTCGACGTTGCGGAGAAGCTTGCCGCACAACTGTCCACCATGGGCCTGCAAGGCTTCAGGTATTCTTCTGACGACAGGGTGTCCACGAGCGCCAAGCTGACCATGTTCTTTGACCGTGTGCTCGAAGCCCTGGAACTGCTCCATTCTGGCCGTGCAACCCATCTGGCCAATGAGTCCCGCAAGCTCTGCCGGGCCGTCCTCCGCAAGGTGCTGGTCAAAGTGGTGCACAAGAACCCCGGCATCAACCTCTCCAACGTCCTCGATCGCTTGCCGAAGGATGTAGACGTCAAGGCACTCGAGGAGCTTGTCGCGCCCATCGTTGACAGGGTAAGCCAAGTCAAGACGGTTGAAGGCGATTGCCGGGATTAGCTGCTTCTTCTCATCTCGTTGCTGCCACCATTCCATGTCAAAGACAATTTTGCCTTATGTTAGAATCGCGGCATTTATTGTGTAATATAACTTGCTACGTTCTGTATGAATGGACGTCATTCTCCTTGCTTAATTTCTTTCTGTATGGTACTCGCCCTACGCTTTGCTGGAAACTTGCCGGTGCGCACAACCTTGCCGCGAGCGCTAGGTGCGGGACTTTAGCAGCCTGCTGGAGGTGCCGCTGCCGGCAAGATACCTTAGCATTTTCAGTGCAGCCACTTAAGCTGTTGAGCGGACTCGAAACAGAGTAAGGGCGCAACTGATCACGACAAGGTTCCCTTCGCGTGTAGGTTTTCCATACATAGACCGAAACCGTTCAAGGAGAATAACTTTACAAAACGAAAAATTTGTTCAAAGTTTCTGCAACTTAGCTTTTCGTTGCTGTACTTCTTCCGGCAAGATGTCAACCTTGAACGTCGCCCGCCGGTATCCATACCATCCTATCCTCCCCGGCAAACTTGTACGCGAGGGAACCTTCTGTCCTTTAAGAAAAAGAAAGAAGAGAAAATAGAGATATGGAACCTTGGCGGTTAGTTAATGCTTACCGGAAGCAAGTGTAATACAATATCTCAGACAAACATGCATATAGATAAACATGGGAATCGACAAGAATTGTAAAACACTTAGGCTTTATTCAACTATGCACAGGGTCTGCGCCTGGCTTTGTACAAAGGATTACATGCTTCAGCGGCAAGACTTGTACAAAAGGTGGTTGCTGGGGAACCCGGCAGCCGCGCCTTATGGATAGAACTTACGAAGATGTTCGATATTCCAGGAGTTGCTCACCGGAATACCGTCTTCGGTCTCCAGGCGGACTGCGCCAGGCCTGGTGACTCGTACTACCCGATAAGGGCCTTCCCACTTCGGCGTCAACTTGTTGGAATTCTTGGCCGACTGAACGCGCTGAAGAACAAGGTCGCCTTCCTCAAGACTTCGGGCATGAACCTTGCGGCTATGATAGCGACGCAAGGCTTGCTGGTAGCGTGCAGCTCGCATAGCAGCCTGAAGACGATCCTCCTCAAGGAGCACATCGTCATATTGCCGCAGCTGCTCTTGCTCGAGCTCATCGTAAGCGAGCACTCGAGGTGACCCGTATATGAGTTCCGTGGGGAGAACTGCTTCTGCCCCGTATACCAGGGAGAAGGGTGTCTGGCCAGTGGCTCGATTTGGTGTCGTCCTGATCGACCAAAGAACTGCCGGCAACTCATCAATCCAGCGCCTTCCCCACTTGCGCAGCCTGTCGAAAGTTCTTGTCCTGAGACCCCGCAACACTTCAGCATTAGCCCTCTCCGCCTGGCCGTTGCTCCTTGGATGAGCAACAGAAGCAAAACAGATCTTGCCGCCAAGGTCTTGGACATATTGCATGAAGGTGTGGCTCGTGAACTATGTACCGTTGTCGGTGATGATCCTGTTTGGTACACCAAAGCGGTAAACTATTCCCTTGAAGAACTTGACGGCTGATTGTGCTGTCACCTTCCTCACTGCTTCCACTTCCGACCACTTCGTGAACTTGTCGATGGCGACGTACAAGTACTCAAAGCCCCCGGTAGCACGGGGAAAAGGGCCCAAAATGTCGAGCCCCCAGACCGAAAAAGGCCAGGAGGGAGGGATTGTCTGAAGAGCTTGAGCTGGCTGATGCAATTTCTTCGAATGAAACTGGCACGCTTCACACCTGGTTACTAGTGCAGTTGCATCCTGGAGAGCAGTGGGCCAAAAGAAACCTTGCCGGAATGCCTTACCAGCAAGAGCTCTTGATCCTATGTGGGAGCCACATATGCCTCCATGTATCTCTGCCAACAGCTCCAGTCCATCCTCCCGAGGAATGCACTTCAATTTCACACCGTTTGGTCTCTTTCTGTACAAGACATTGTCCACAAACTGGTACATGTTAGACCGACGGGCTACTTTCTCCGCTTCTTAAGGAAATGGACGATGTGCTGTGCCCATGTTGGAGCTTGGGGCTCGACAACAAGGACTAGAGGCATGTCTTCTGCCATGGGAGCATTTGTCTCTACAGCAAAGGCTCGAGGCCCTGCCGGAGCCTGTTGCTCCCCGGCAGCCTTGACGGGAGCGTTTGTCTCCATGGCAAGAGCTTGCGGCTCCGTCGGAGCCTGTCGCTCACCGGCAAGCTTGGTGTTGTTCCCGGCAACTTCTTTGCCGGCGGCCTCTGGGAGATCTGCCGGAAAATACTTGCCGGGACTCAACTTCCTCCTCTTCTCTTGTCCCATCGATGGCGCTACAGATGGTTGAGTCAACCGGAGCACAAAAGTTCCTGGTTCCATAGGTAACTTAAGGGCGGCGCGTTTTGACAAGTCGTCAGCAATGTTGTTTTCCGCACGAGGGACGTGCTCTGTTTGCAGACCGTCAAAGCGCTCTTCCAATTTCCTCACTTCATCGACATAAGCTTCCATCAATGGACTCTGATAGTCTTTATTGACTTGCTTAACAACAAGCTACGAATCACCCCTGACACTGAGCTTCCTGATTCCAAGGTCTGACGCGATCCTGAGGCCGGCAAGCAGCCCTTCGTACTCCGCAGTGTTGTTTGTCGATCTCTCCCGGGGAAAATGCATCTGAATTACGTATTTGAGGTGCTCTCCGGTAGGTGCGACAAGCAGCACGCCAGCACCGGCGCCTTGCAGCGAGAAAGCCCCATCAAAATACATAATCCATTCTTGATTTGTTTCCCTACCGGGGAGGGTTGACTCCGGAATCTCTTCGTCTGGCATTGGGGTCCATTCCGCAATGAACTCCGCCAAGGCTCTGCTCTGAATGGTTGAAGTACTCTCAAACTTAAGGCCAAAGCTCAACAATTCCAACGCCCACTCCACAATCCTGCCGGTTGCATCTGGATTTCGCAAGATCCGCTGCAATGGAAAGCGAGTGACTACGGTAATCTCATGTGCTTGGAAGTAATGGCGCAGCTTCCTTGAGGCCATAAGAAGGCCGAAGAGCAACTTCTGCACACCAGAATATCTTGACCTAGCCCCCTGCAAAAGGGAGCTGACAAAATAAACTGGGCGCTGCACCATCTTCTTCTTCTGTATTGCTTCACTTAGTTGCGCAAATCCTTCTTTACCAGCACCAGACCCTACCGGAGAAGATCTCGGCTCGTCGCTTGGGGATCTTGCCGCTGCCGCTGCCTCCTCATCTACGCTCCTCTTTGCCACTAACGCAACACTCACCACTTGGTTCGTTGCCGCTAAATATAGCAGCAATGGCTCTTGTGGTTTTGGCGCGACTAGTACTGGCAGAGAGGAGAGGTACCTCTTCAAATCCTGCAGCGCTGCCTCCGCTTCCGAAGTCCACTTCATTGGACCTGCCTTTTTCAAGATTTTGAAAAAGGGCAGGGCGCGCTCAGTAGATTTTGAGATGAACCTACTCAGAGCAGCAACGCAACCGGCAAGACGACGCACATCTTTGACACGTCTTGGCGCTTCGATTTGCTCAATGGCTTTGATCTTGTCGGGGTTCGCCTCGATCCCCCGCTGAGACACAAAGAACCCGAGAAGCTTGCCGGATGGAACACCGAACACACACTTCTCAGGATTGAGCTTCAAGTTGATCTTGCGCAGATTTGTAAATGTCTCTTCTAAATCCTGTATGAACGTTGCTTTGTCCTTGGTCTTGACCACTATGTCATCCATATAAGCTTCCATATTTCTATGTAGCTGGGGCTCAAAACCAATCTGGACCGCTCTTGCAAATGTTAAATCAGCACTTTTCAACCCGAAAGGCATACGTAAGAAGCAATACGTACCACATGGGGTGATAAATGCGGTCTTCTCTTCATCTTCCTTTGCCATGAAGATCTGATGATATCCTGAATATGCATCAAGAAATGAAAGCAAGTCGCAGCCGGCAGTGGAGTCCACAATCTGGTCGATGCGCGGCAAGGGAAAAGGATCTTTTGGACAGGCTTTATTGATATCTGTATAGTCAATACATAGCCTCCATTTTCCATTTGCCTTGCGCACTACAACTGGATTGGCCAACCATGTTGGATAAAGCACTCCTCTTACCAAACCTGCCGCTTCCAGCTTCTTGATTTCCTTGGCAATAAACTGTTGCCGCTCCAAAGCCTGCTTCCTGACCTTCGGCTTGACGGGCCGCGCGTGTGGATAGACAGCAAGGTGGTGCTCAATCACCTCCCTGGGAACACCGGGGATATCAGATGGTTGCCACGCAAACACATCGATATTCGCCCGCAGGAAGGCAACGAGCGCGCTTTCCTATTTGTTGTCGAGGGTGGAACTTATAGTGAAGGTTCCTCCCGTACCATCCTCCTTGGCGGGCACTTTCTTGGTCTCTGGTGGAGCTGCCTTGGACTTCTTGCTCTTGCCGGTGGAGCTCTCTAGCACATCCTCAACGGGAGCGCATCACTCCGAGGAGGTGCGCTTGCCGGAGTGTGTGCGAGAGGTCTTGCCGGTCTTCTTCCCCCCGGGGGCTTCAGCGACAGGAGCAAGTGCCTTGGCGGCAGATGCTGCAACTGCCTCCCGGTAAAGCTGGTCGGTGCAGATAAGCGCGTCCTTCTTGTCGGAGTTGACAGTGATAACGCTCATCGGCCCGGGCATCTTCAGTACGTTGTAAGCATAGTGCGATGCTGCCATGAACTTGGCCAGCGCTGGGCGGCCAAGGATCCCATTATATGGCAATGGAATCTTGGCGACGTCAAACACAATTTTCTCCGTCCTGAAGTTCAGGTCACTACCAAATGTTACCGGTAGTGTGATCTTTCCCTTGGGCTGGCTCCTTCCGGGATTGACTCCTTGGAACGTGCCCGTTTCCTCAAGATCCTCATCAGGAATTTGCAGCCTCTTGATTACCTCAGGTGAGATCAGGTTCAAGCTGGCCCCACCATCAACTAACATTTTCGTCACCTTGAGGTTGCGAATCGTTGGTGAAACCAACAATGGCAGACACCCGACCGCAGTTATGCGATCAGGGTGATCCTCGGCGTAAAAAATGATAGGCGTGTTGGACCATTTCAATGGCTTGCGGGCATCAACAGATGGTTCCGTCGCATTAATCTCGCGCGCCCACTGTTTAAGTTGGCGGCGGGAAGAATGCAACGAGGCGCCCCCGTCAATGCACATCATGTCTGTAGCTTTCTGAAACTCTTGCTCACTGGAGTCGTCATCCTCCTCGTTGTCATCGTCACCCCCCTCTTGCTTGTCGCGGCCTCGAGCGGGCCTGTCCTTCTGTTGCTTGGCCTTGCCGCGGCGACCTCCTCGGCCACCGCGTTTCTTGCTGGACCCTCCTGCACCATCCTGGCCTTTCTCCTTGTCTCGCCTTTCGTATTCAGCCTTCTGCTTCTCGACAAGCTGCTCAACTTGCCGGCAGTCTTGGAGATCATGGCCCTTGGTGCGATGGATCTTGCAGTACTGCTTGCCGGAGCCCTCTGGCTTGTCGGCAGCCGCCAAGGCTTGACAGGAGGCGCACCCGGCAACCTCCTTGCCGGGGTCGTCAACCTTCGCCCTCTTGGCGGTGTCGGGGTTGCTGGATCCCTCGACAGCAAGAACGGCCTTGCCCTTGCGCTTCCTATTACGCCGCCGGCCTTTCTTTGCCGGGGCGGCGGCGTCTTCGTCGTCGGAGTCGACTCCTGCGCCAGCATCTTCGCCGGGGAGTCTCCTCCCTTCTTCGGCTCGTGCACACTTATCAGCGAGAGCGTAAAGCTTGGCAACATCCCTGACTTTGTTCATTGTCAGCTCTTCGCGCATCCTGCGGTTGCGCACGTTCTGATGGAACGCGCTGACAACAGCGGCAGGATGAACGTCTGGGATGTTGTGATGTACACGGCTGAATCTCTGTATGTACTTGCGCAAAGTTTCGCCTTCCTTCTGGGGGATGAGATGCAAATCACTTTCCTGGCCAGGAGCTTGGTGGCCTCCGGTAAAGGCGCCAACAAACTCATGACACAGATCTACCCAGGAAGAAATAGAATTCTCCGGCAGGTGCATCAACCACGACCTGACGTTGGGCTTAAGCACCAACGGGAAGTAGTTGGCGAGTATCTTGTCGTCACGAGCCCCGGCAGCTTGCACCGCAATGGTGTAGATGCTCAGGAACTCCGACGGGTGGGTCTTGCCGTCATATTTCTCTGGGACCTCCGGCTTGAACATGCGGGAATTGGGCCACTGGACTCGCCGCAGCTCACGGGTAAACGCTGGACAACCTACCTCATAGGGTAGATCGACAGGATACCCTGGCGCAGGCTTGTCTACAGTGGGCCCTGCGCGCTTATCTGACTGATAGCGCGCTTCCCGCCGTCGCTCGATGGTAGTCCGAGCGTCTTCTTTGCCTCGTTCCCGAAGAACTTGACGTTGGTCACGATGAGTTCGTGGATCGGACGACGCCGTTGAATCATCATCACGAGTGTCAGTCCGTCGAGTCGGCGACCGCTGTTGTCGCCGCGGAGGGGAGTGCACCGTAGTTGTACTACCTCCGGTCTTTTCGCCATGGACGCGCGTCGGCTCGACGGACTGCCGGCGCGAAGGCTCCGCCTGCTGTGGTCTATCATCGTTAGCGAGACCAACGAGGCTCTGAATGGCAGCTCTCCACTCGTCGAGCTTGTCCGCAGCAGGAGGAAAGTTCAGGAGCAGCTGTGCTCGCGCCAAGGCTTCTGCTGGTGTAGGCGGCGACGACAAGTGCGAGGAACGTGAGGTGCTCTGACTCCTAACCACGTTAGAAGGAGCTCCATCATGATCCTACGTCCGCGCACCGCTCCCACCGGCACCTCGGCGTGCATGTTGGCCCTGCGCATCTCGAGGATGATGCTCAGGAGCCTTTCCGTGGGGACGCTTAGAACCACCACCGTCACGGCGCTGCCCGTCGCGCGCGACCTGAGAAGGTCGCGGCGCATGCAACGGCGTATGTGTGTTGGAGGGCGGCCTTCCGTCCCCGGAGTTCGCTGCACCACCCGCCGGTAGCACAGCTCCATCTCTAGATCTTGCGGCGCGAACGACGCCGCTCGCTTGGCTATGATCGCCAGAACGCCGTGGAGGTTCATGGCCTCCCCCTGCCCCGCCTGCGTCCAGGCCGTCGCCTGTTTGTGTAGCTGCAGGCACAGCGGACGTGGAGGGGCCAACCGTCGTGAAACCCTTCCTCTTGGGGGCCATGGCGATGAAGATGTTGAAGAAACTGGCGCGCTGATCGCTAGATCAGGTTCACGCAACCTTCGCCCCCTATCTGGCGCGCCAAAGATGTCGAAGAAACAACACCTATGGGATCGAGAGGATCCCTTTACGATTCGGCGGGAAGAAAGGTTTGCACAAAGAGCGGATCCAACGATCAACACGAGGAATTTTTACCCAGGTTCGGGCCGCTGAGAAGCGTAAAACCCTACTCCTGCTTTAGTGTATTAGGTGTGTTTGAATTCTGGCTCCAGGAGCGCTATGTGATGAACAGTACACAGCTGCTACGCGTGCAATCTGGGCCAGAAGGTCCTCCTCCCTGTAGCTGTGCTTTGGGCCTCCTTTTATATGCTCGAAGGGGTCACCAACAGTAGCGCACAGTGCATACAAGAGGTGTAAAGTTGCTACAGTGTTATCATACCTAATACTGACGACTTAGGACAAGAACATTTAATGCTCCGTTTAGGTGTCCTTGCCTTTCTTGGGGATGGAAAAAGGGGCCGTCCCATCAGCACCGCTTAAGCCCATCGCCGTTAGCCTCCTAACACGCACCTAGGAGAACAACCGCTAAAAGACAAGCTGGTTGCCACGCTGGAGCGGTGACAGGGTGGCGGGGCCTTGCCGGGCGCGAGTCTTGCCGGGGCTTGGTGAACCATCCCGGCAAGATCTTGCCGGGATTCCAGCCTCCGGTCTCCAGTCTTCTGTTTATCGCCTTGAATGTTTCCTAGATATCCTTGGATTTGTGTTCAGCTGTCCCCCGGCAGGCCTTGCCGCTGGGTGGTTACAACTGCCTATGCACAAGTATGGGGTACTAAAAAGCCCAAACCTTAGTACATCGACAGTCGCCGCCGCGGTGTCATGGCGGCACCGCACGATGACTCGTGGCCGCTGCTGCAGGGGGTGGCCGTGGAGAAGCTCGTCTCGTGATGAATCGATCAGTCGTTCGTTCGTGCGCCCAGCCTCTGTACATTGCACAAGCGGGATAGCCGTATCCGTTTGGTCCTTTTCCTGCAAGGGCAGCACTGCGCGCGCACCCATGCCGTGGCCGCCGTGCCATCCATGGCGACGAGTGCGCGCACTGAAACCGGGGCAAGACTTTCCATATTCGTGACAAGATTGTTACGCTGACAGATTGACCCGATGGGAAATTAGCACTATCACTCCTTTGGTCGAGCTGGCATTGGAACATGTACATATCTTATCGTCCTAGAAATTAAATGTATATATTTCCTGCTATTTGCAAATCTGTTGGTTGTGGCCTTCAAAAAAAAAAATCTGTTGGTTGTGCCTGACAACACACGCATAGCTCGGTTTGTTTATTATAATGTGCAAAGGCCAATTTTTATTTATGGAAAAGAGTGTGTGCTATCAAAGTCCAGGGCTAGCTCAATATTACCAGTATAACTGAATATCCATTTATGAGTCGAGGCCCATCTGCACCCGCGAAGAAAAATTCAAAACAAGTACTAAAAAATTTAAAAAAAATCATTTTTTTTTGCATGACAGATAATTTGATGCATGGGGAGCGTTCTAGATTTTGAATCATTTGGACATATGAATAGCTCTCAGCAAAAAAAGATAAATTGATAAAAACAATACATGAACAATAAACTTTTTTACAGACCCCAAATTTATAATTTTTTGTCGAGAGCTACTCAGATGTCCAAATGATCTGAAATTTCGAGCGCACCTCTCACACCAAATTATCTACCATGCAAAAAGATTTTTTTTTTTAAAAAATTCTAGTATTGTTTTTGAATTTTTTTCTTCATCGCAGGTGCATATGAGTCTGGACACCGAATCACTGCTCTCTAGTATAACGTATTGTTTTGGATCAAAAGGTAGGAGTATATGAGAGCAACGTTTTGGCTCACATCCTCACATGAGCCCGGGACTGAATTAAAAATCGTTAAAAATATTAAATCAATTTTAAAAATCAAAATTTTGTGTGGAGAAAGATGGCTGAGGGTGTGATGTATGTGCCAAATTTCATATCTCGGTAGCTCTAAGCAAAAAAGACAAATTTGAGGTCCGTAAAAAAGTTCACTGTTTGTGCACTGTTCGGACCCGATTTTGTTTATTTTTGCTGAGAGCAATTGAGATGTCCAAATGATTTAAAATTTGGCACGCACCTCACGCACTCAATCATCTTACATGCAAAAAATTGAACTTTTTTGAATTTACTGTCAACAAGAGAGCATAGACCGCCACTACCAGGTGCATCCACTGAAGGCCATACCTAGCGTTTCATCCTAAACTGAAGGCCCGATATTCGAAGAACCGCCAAAAATGAGACCAACAAAGTTATCGCCACCAACTTGCTGTAAACAATATTGCTACAATGTTCCCACAAACACCAATACAGTGGTCCAGGACGAAACTGACACATCGAGTATTGCTAAGACGCCAAATCTATTCGCGCAATATGGAGCACACCCCAGCAATCATCGGAAAACAAGAGTAGCCAATTGAGCTCATCCATCCCGTGGGCGGAAGCAGATGGCAGTCTATCGTGCTGGGACATATGGCCACATCGAACGTGTCGCCTCCAATGGACTCTGTGGCCAAGCTGCCGCAACTTTTGGCTGAATAGGTCACATCATCATATGTACCTATGTCGAAAGGACCACGGAGACTGGGACATGGACAACATAGGAAGGATGGCACAAGATAAAACAAGAATTAACATTGCTTCAAACAAAATCACAGCCGGGGTGCCCACTCGGCTTATCGTATTGGCAAACGAAGAAATTGCACAAGCTTAGTGCACAAGAGCTGGAAAAGAGAAACATTGCATGGGTTCCCAAAGGAGGCACTCAAAACAAGAATGATATGCAAGATTTCATTGCACGAAGTGCAAGAAAGGTGAAGAAAGAGAAGAGTGAATGCTATGAACAACCAAGACGAAGGTTTCAACATCTTCGGTCCACACATTATCCACATTCTTCAACTATGCCATTGATGTTGATGCCATGTAATTCATCTTCAGGTATGATTGGTTACCCACCATTGGTTTATTTTGATCCATGGATGCAATACAATTTCTTACATCATGAAAGGGTATTACCAAATCATCGTACGTTCGATTAGCTGCATTTGTGTTGCAAATCTAAAAGGTCGATACACCATTATCATCCTAAGAATATAGATGGCCGATATATAATTATCATCCTAAGAACATGCAACATGGCCGATGGAGTGTTGACATCGTCCTCGGAACAAACGTGGTGCAAGTTATTTTTTGGCACACAAGCTTTGGCGAAAAACAGGGGGGCCTGTGTTGACACCATATTTTGGCACGATAAAAAAACAATTAAGATGGCCTCAAATGAAAAGGTGTTCAACATGAAAAAGTTTTGCATTGCCGAATGGAACACCTTTGTTGTTTATGTCAACGATGTCCAACCTCATCTTAATGGCCGAAATTGTACTCGAAGTGCTAGAATTTAACATCCCAAGTGATGTTCGGCCGATTACGCCTCCAAGACAACCTCGTATGAATGAGTTCTCTACATGGATTGACTTTGTCTCGTCGATATGATCGATTTTGATATAAAATTAATCTAAATCCAAGTTCGTATGCAAAAGTTAGAGGCAACACACTGCGGACCAACCCTGACTGAAAAATGGCGCGAGGTACCAGACAAACCACCTAGGTGATGTCTGATGGGCCGCGCGAGCTATTCAGCCCTCAAGACGGCCTTGAATGGACCGACCTTGACTGAAAGTTAGAGGCGAGGCAACACACTGTGGACCGACCCTGACTGGAAAAATGTCGTGAGGTACCAGACGACCACCTAGATGATGTTTGATGGGTCGCGCGAGCTATTCAGCCCTCAAGACGGCCTTGAATGGAAAAACTTATAACACAGAAAAGTTTTGTCTCATCGAGCCGATTGATTTTGAAATAAAAAACGTCCCAATCAGAGGTCATATGCAAATTCTGCGGTATGCGCAAGGTGCAAGACAGAAGTTTGGGCCAAATTCGGGTTGTATCCGAGTTAGACTAGAATTAGGACTTTAGGACGTAAATTGATGTAATTTTATTGTAAGAAAAGCCTAGATGAATTTATTACCTGTACGGGAAGTCCATCCGCCTCTTATATATATTGGAGGTGACGGCCGATTGAAACAACACACAATCGAATAAATCAACCTATCACCGCTGTGTTTTATAGTTTTCATAACATAAGCCACACATATGGCATTAAACCCCTCTTTAACATTACATTTGTAGAAAAATAATAATCAATCTTATCATAAATCCTATTAAGATTTATTTTAAAGAAGACTCCATCTTTTTTTTTCTTATGCCTTTCATGCAACAAGGCCACATCTCTTTTATTAGTTTTAACAACAACTCGATTTTTGATAATGATAGTAAATTTTTAAATAACACATTAAGAGGACAAATCAGCGTGTAATGTTGAATTTACTTGGATCTACACATTAGGAATAGGAGTGAGAAATCCACAATTAAATATTGTAGTATGCAATCTACCATGGTATAGTTCATGGAAAAGCTAAATGAAGATCATGATAAACCATAGGCAAAAAATTCTGATAAAACTCAATAGGTAGTCAATGAGGACGAGGACTTCTATTATGCTTCAATTGGGGAACACCCGTTTTTATTCTTTCCAAACTAAGCATACTATATGAAGAAAAAGATCTATCAGCATAATTTAGAGCACAAGGCATTAAGACTATGTAGAGATATGTGAAAAACTGTATCAGCAGCACAAATCCGTAGATATTTTCATGGAGACAAAAATATCATCGGAAAGATTCAAAACGGTGAAATGCAAAGCAAGCCCAAGCTGTGCCCGCTCAGCCGTGAACAACGCGGCGGACAAAAGATAGGAAAACGTGGAGGTTTAGGAAGAAAGTAAACCAGGATCCGTGGCACGGCACACCAAACGCATGCGTCATATGTAGGTCGGTCGGCCTAGCTAGGCACCACGTACGTCCGCCGGTGGTCCGACTTTCTTGCTGCATGCATGGCGCCTACGTAGCCTGCGGCAACTCAACGTGCCCGCCTGGTTCAGTGGATCTGGCCATCCTGGCGTGGGAGTGGAAGCTCTTGGGCGTACCGACGAACGAACAGCAGACGCCAATGGCGTGCCGGACCGGACTATCGGTGCGCGCGGCCGGTGGGCAGAGGCGGCCCTCGGCGGTGAAGCGGACTCGTTGACGCATGGCTGGTCTGATGGTCCGCGCTGCCGCCGGGGCAGCGACGAGGTAGTTGCCTTCTCTGGCTAGTCTGGTCCGATCCTCTCGGAGTGCCTTCTCTAGTCTGGTCCTCTCTGCGACAGTTGGACGGGGGACCAAGAAATGCATGCATGAGCAACCGTGGCAGGATTCACACCCGTGTGTATTGTGTGCTGGATTGGACTGGAGCACAGATGGACAGATTAAGCTACGTTAAACTACGTTCTTCCGCAAAAAAAAAAAAGATTAAGCTACGGTAAACTAGAAATGGTTATCTCATCCGAATCATTAATTCACTACTCCCTCCGTTCCTTAATATAAGTCTTTTTAGAGATTTCAATAGGAGACTACATACAAAACAAAATGAGTGTCATTTTGTTTTGTATGTAGTCTCCTAGTGGAGGGAGTAGATATTTTGCGAGCAGTGTACGTCGAATCGCCTCCAACAGAAAGTAGGCTCATCATGTGAATCTAGGATTTTGGAAACGGGGAGCTGTAGGCATCGATCACACTCCACTCGTCTCACTTTCACCAGAAATGATCCTACAGACCGCTTTACTGCACTGCTAGTGCTATGCTACTGCTAGTCCCACGTTCAAGACACACGGCACACGTCCAAGTCAGCACCACGGGTTCACGGTGCGGTGCCGGTGCCATTCCTGCAATTTTCCGCCAACTCATGTGGCCGTCTCCGAGCCCCGGGGCTATATATTCTCCGCGCACGATCCGGCATCCGCAAGCTCAAGACAGAGAGAGCAGCAGGCTGAGCAGTGCAGAGCAGAGCAAAGCCAGGTCGTCGCTTCAGTCCGGTCAGTCAAGCTCAAGTGCAAGGTCATCAACATGGTCCAGTCGCTGGCCTGGCTGCGCCGCGCCGTGCGGCGGTGGCGCTCCCGTCTAACGGTCTCGGTGCGGCCCAACAAGGATGTGTTGGAGCTTGACGCCGCGGTGCCGGCGGGGCGCGTGGCCGTGCGCGTGGAGGGCCGCGGCGACGGAGAGTCTTCATCGAGGCGGTTCTTTGTGCCGGTGGCGCAGCTGACCCACCCGGCGTTCCGGGAGCTCCTCAAGCAGGCGGAGGAGGAGTACGATTTCCCGTCGGCCTCCGGCCCCCTCACGCTCCCCTGCGACGAGGACCGCCTCCGCGACGTCCTCCGCCGCGTCTCGTCGCCCGACTCCGAGGAGTGCCCCTCCTTCCGTGTTCCGTCGCCGTCGCGGCGTCGTCGTGGCGGCGCGTCACGATGATTCGCGACCGCTGCTGCAGGGGGTGACCGCGGAGAAGCTCGTCTCGTGATCGATCGTTCGTTTGTACACCTCTGTACATTGCACAAGCGGGATAGCCGTGTCCATTTTGTCCCTTTGATGCAAGTCCATGCCACGGCGCCGTGCCATCCGTGGCGACGAGTGCGCGCGTTGAAACCGGATAAGACTTTCCAGACTCATGACAACACAGTTATTATTACGCTGACAGATCGACCCAATGTTAAGTTAGTACTCCCTTCGTTTCATAATATAAGAAGAAACAACTTATACTAAAAAAACAACAACTTGTAAAACAATAATATGGGACAGATGAAGCAGTACACTAATATAAAACCCTTTTGCGAAGGGAGTATTATCATGCACTATCAGTCTATTAGTCGTGCTGGCATTACAAATACATATCTTAGAGCATCTACAGTAGGTCGTCCCAAACCCGCCTTGAACGCTTGGGCGGACGGCTTGGCCAGTGACTGATCACGAAAATGCGACTCAGACGGACTCCTCAGACGAGTCTCAAATGCCCGAACTGGCCGGCACCCCTCATATCCAGTCCAAATTTACGGTAGATATGGTGGCGCCCGGGTGCATCCACCACGTCGGACTGACGATGAGGTCCCAGGCGGAATCGCCCAAAAACCCGACAGTCCGACGCATGTCCCCTCCGTCGCCGCGTGGCGCCGTAGTGGCCTAGCCAAGCTATTTAAGCCGAAAGACAGCACCGAAACCCTACCCATCTACATTTTCCCCCTCCCGTCCGTCACCGCCACTTTCTGCTAGTAGATATGGCTCAACGCCGCCGAGCAACTTATCTAACGCCGTAGCATCGGTTGCAGCTCCGAGCATGTCCTAGCAAGGCGCCAAGCCCAGATAGCTGCGGGGCTTCCTCTGGATGCGGTAGATCCGGAGGAGGAGGAGGCCGAGCCCGAGGACAGGGAGGAGGAGGAGGACGAGGAGGTGGGGGACGTTGAGGCCGCGGATCTGCAGGCGGAGCAGCAGGCGATCCTCGATTCCCTCCGGTTGGAATCGGCGGCGGAGGCCAAGCGGCGTCGTCGGCAGTAGGCGGAGGTGGACAAGCCATGGACGTCGACGAGATACCCGTGGCTATGGATGAGGAGGAGGAGGTGGATCCGGATCCCTCCTACGTGCCACCTACCCGGCAACCGGCACGGACGTCATGGACATCTTCGACGACGAAAACTAACGTTGTGTACGCAATACGTAGAAAAACTTTGCATGGTTTGTATGGATCTTGGGGATCAAGTATATATGAGGTATTCGAATGCATAGCACCAAATATGAGGTGTGACCGGTCACTGCCCATGGTCGCGTCCGGGCGTTTGAGGGGTCGGACTTACAAAGTCCGGTTGTAGATGCTCTTATCGTCCTATTGAAATTAAATGTATATATGTGTTTGCATCCTATTTGCAGATCGGTTAGCTATACGATGGAGCGAAAGGTAGTCAACTACATGCATAGCTCGATCAGTATCTTAAAAGCTGAGTATGAGCTCTTTCTTGCACCTACTTGTTTTTAAAGACATATTATAGACGCAAACCCTCACAACACGCAAGAGGAAGAGGACGGAAAGGAAAGTACTTGGATAGATTCAAGTCCTATGCTTGGTATTCGAAGATGTGTTCATAGATAACCTCTACCCAGGAAGAGTGTGGTGTTGGCCCAAGGAATCAATGATTGGTGGGAGATTTGCACTGCAGTCGATGCTTCATTGTCTATTTGTGCACTGATTTGCATGGTTGAGACATTGAGACAATATGTGGCGGCGGATAACCATGATCCTACGCTGCAATGTGTCTTTGTAAAGGTGGTACGCGGTGGCAGTGCTACGCATGATGGCGGCATATCGCGGCCATTGCATTGGAGTTACGACTCGCGGTGCATTGTCTCGGGACCATTGGTCATGCCCAGATTTACCATTGAACTACACTTGCATCGGAGGGGGTCGCTGGATCGTCTCCCCTATGAGATTCTGGTGGCACTATCTTCCTCACCCTGTGCCACTCGTGCATCGATGGATATTCTTGGCTTCATAGACCACTCTCGATGCCTTGCTGCTTTCATACTCTGTGCACGTTTTCCAGTCACGTGGATGGGTCCACGTCTGAATCGTGGACACTTGCACCATCTTCGTGGGGTCAACAACTGCTCGGCGAGAATCAATGTTGCATTTTTATTTAAAATATGTTTCTTCTAAATTGTCATTACTTTGGTCTTGTATGTCTTTTCTCTTTGTCGGCGTGAAACTCTCTCTCTCTCTCTCTGTGTCAATGTTGGATGTGTGGATCCTACTTGTGCAAATGCCGAATGTGTTCTCATTGTGTTATGTATTCCTTGATGCTTCATGATGAGTTAATAAAGAACATCCTTATAAAAAATGAGATAGCATTCTATCAATAGAAGATACCGATAGTTTAGACGAGTTTCTAAACGAGATATGCACCAAAATGGGTATGATGTACTGATGTCTATTACGCAACTTTATTCTTGTAGACTTTGTTGGGTCTCCAAGTGCAGAGTTTTGTAGGACAATAGTAATTTTCCCTCAAGTGGATGACCTAAGGTTTATCAATCCGTGGGAGGTGTAGGATGATGATGGTCTCTCTCAAACAACCCTGCAATCAAATACAAGAAATATCTTGTGTCCCCAACACACCCGATACAATGGCAAATTGTATAGGTGCACTAGTTCGGCGAAGAGATGGTGATACAAGTGCAATATGGATGGTAGATATAGGTTTTTGTAATCTGAAAATATAAAAACAGCAAGGTAACAAGTAGTAAACAGCGAGCAAAACGATATATTAATTCTTGGAAACAAGGCCTAGGGTTCATACTTTCACTACTGCAATCTCCCAACAATGCTAACATAGTTGAATCATATGATCATCCCTCAACGTGCAACAAAGAATCACTCCAAAGTTCCTATCTAGCGGAGAACAATAATATGAAATTGGTGTAGTTAGTAGAACCACCTCAAATTTATTCTTTCCGATCAATCTTTTGAGCTATTCCTATAAGTGTCACAAACAACCCTAGAGTTCGTACTAAAATAACACCAATGATACATATCAATCAACCCTAATGTCACCTAGATACTCCAATGTCACCTCAAGTATCCGTGGGTAAATTATGCGACATGCATCAAACAATTTCAGATCTATCATATTCAATCCAACACAAAGAACTTCAAGGAGCACCCCAAGATTTCTATCGAGAACGTAGGACAAGAACGTGTATCAACCCCTATGCATAGATTACCCCAATGTTACCTTGGGAATCTGTAAGTTGAGTACCAAAACATATATCAGGTGAATCAATAGAACACCCGATTGTCACCACGGGTATCCACATGCAAGACATATATCAAGTGATCTCAAATCCAATATTCAATCCGACATATCAAAATCTCAAAGGTAAAGATTCAATTCATCACAACAAGGTAGCAAGGGAATAACATCATATGATCCGACTATATTAACAAAGCCCGTGATAGATCAAGATCGTGACATCTCAAGAACATGAGAGAGAGAGAGAGATTGAACACATAGCTACTGGTACATACCCCCAGCCCCGAGGGTGAACTACTCCCTCCTCGTCATGGATTACACCGGGATGATGAAGATGGCCATCGGTGATGGTTTCCCTCTCCGGCAGGGTACTGGAATGTCTCTAGATTGGTTTTTCGTCGATACAGAGAGTTGCGGCGGCGAAACAGAGAGTCTCTCTTTATTTCTGGGGTTTCTGGGATTTATAGGATTTTTCAGCGTTGGAATCACGCGCAACGGAGCCACGTGGGCCCCACAAGACAATAGGCCACGACCGCCCCCCAGGGCCATGCCCTGATGGCTTGTGCCCCACGGGTGGCTCCCCTCCGGTGGTTCTGCGCTCCAATATTGCTTATTTCCTCCAGAAAAAATCATCAAAAAGTTTCGGGCGATTCCGAGGGCTTTCATTTTCTGCACAAAAACAACACCACGGTAATTCTGCTGAAAACATCGTCAGTCCAGGTTAGTTCAAATAAATCATATAAAGTGCATCAAAGCCATATAAAATTATCGTAAATATAGGTGAATATGGCATGAATACTTCATAAATTATCAATACGTTGGAGACGTATCAGCATCCCCAAGCTTAATTCCTACTAGTCCCCGAGTAGGTAAATGATAAAAGAAGTAATTTATGAAGTGTGAATGCTAGCATAATGTATAATATTGTTCAAGGATAATTTCAGCCAATTTTCTAGCATCATAACCAACAAGTATTTCTCATAAAGCTTCTCATGACCAAGTAGCAAGTTATTCACATGTTAAAGTATACATCATAAACTTTCTTGAAAACTAGCAAACTATGTTTTCAGTCATCAAACAATTACAATTCATCTTATTTTCAGGAAGGGTCTATGTAAGAGCTTTGGTTTAGCAAATCCCACATACTCAACTATCATTTAGTCTTCCATTATTGCTGACACTCAAAGCATATTTTTAGAACATATTGTTTCAGTCAAACACGTAGGAAGATAGGGGCTTAATGTTTTGCCCCCCAACTTATTTATCTCGGGGATATTGTCAACAAATAATGAATCATGATCACCTATATTCAACTGGATATATGTGTCTGGATCTTTCCTCACCACATGATGCTTGCCAACTAAAGAATTAATCGATTGGAATAAGAAGTTGACTCAACATGAAAAGTAAAAGATAGTCCCTTCGCAGAGGAAAGCAGGGATTTGTAGAGGTGCCAGAGCTCATTGTTTTAAAGCAGAGAAGAACATGTAATTTTGAGTGGTATACTTTTCCTGTCAATGTCACAACAAAGTTTTCAATATCTCCATGCTAATCACATTATTGGCGGTTCCCAAATTTTTTTTAAATTTTTACTCCCCTCCACCATTCAAACACATTCCATGGCTAGCCGACTCCACGGGTACCATCCAAACAATCAACTTTCTAGGGGGAGTTCTTGGTTATTTATTTTTGTATTATGCAGGACTGGGCATCCTTTTTACCGGCCTCTCTCGTGCAATGACAAGTGAATAAACACTTATCTTGAGAATAACCCGCTTAGCATGGAAGATAATGACCGCCCCGTTGCTCCATGAGCGGTACGAGCACACAAAACTGATGTTTATTTGAATGTCTAGAGGTGGCACATGCAAATTTACTTGGAATGGCAGTGAAATACCATATATAGGTAGGTATGGTGCACTCTCATGGAAGAAACTTGGCTAAAGGATTTGGATGCACAAGTAGTATTTCTACTTAGTACAAAGTTTTGGCTAGCAAAAAGGTTCTAAACAAGCATCACATGTTAGAGGATCCATGGCAATATAACTGCTATGTGAATATAAACAATCATAACCATTACGTTGTCTTCCTTGTCCAACGTCAACTACTTGATCAAGTTTGAAAATAATTAATGGGTTTCACATTCATAGAAGATGTCCAAGATAGTGTATTTATATGTGAAACCTCTCTTCCCTTACTATTCTTTCATGAATTGTTTAAATGACCAATGCGATGTTTGCTAACTTCCAATAAATTTTATCGCTTATACTCCTAGTATGCGAAGTCACTACTCCCCATGGGACAAGAACATGAAGCATATATAATTTCACATTTATGACATTCAATTCATTCAACGTTTACTCTCAGGATATAAGTGAAGCACGAGAGTAAATTTCGAACTACTCTCAAAAGATATAAGTGAAGATCAATGAGTAATCAAACAATAAAGTAGCTATGTAAGGACTCTCTCTCTCAATAAAGATTTTCAGATCTGAGTATTTTATTCAAGCAGCAAACAAAACAAAAATACACTCCAAGAATAGCACGCATCATGTGAACGAATACAAATTTAGGCTCAACATAGGCTAACCGATAATTGACGAAGAGATGTGGGATGCGTAGCATCCCCAAGCTTAGATGCTTGAGACTTCTTGAAATATTTACTTGGGGTGCCTTGGGCATCCCCAAGCTTGAGCTTTTGTATCTCGTTCAATCCTCTCATGTCCCGGTTTCATCTAGGTCTCAAAAACTTTATCCACACAAAACTTTAAAAGAACTTGTGAGATAGGTTAGTGCATATAAAAATAAATCAACACTTTATGTACTACCAAGACAAGTTGCATAATAATTTTCAAACACTACTGGAATCAGGATCTTTGCCGTCAGCCAGCTCTTTGCCGTCAGCTAGCTG
The DNA here is from genome assembly GCA_039707655.1 of Elymus sibiricus. Taxonomy (NCBI): domain Eukaryota; kingdom Viridiplantae; phylum Streptophyta; class Magnoliopsida; order Poales; family Poaceae; genus Elymus; species Elymus sibiricus. Next base: position 490,374,644 of record CM077665.1, read on the forward strand.
ACGGCAAAGAAGGTCTTTGCCATCAGCTTACAGAAAACTGACGGCAAACAAAGAGCTGACGGCAAAGATCATGTTTGCCGTCAGCCATCTCTTTGCCGTCTGCTAGCTGACGGCATAGAAGCTTTGCCGTCAGCTAGCAGACGGCAAAGAGGAAGGGTGGCCCACTAACGAGAACCACCTAACGGCCACTTTCTTTGCCGTCTGCTAGCTGACGGCAAAGCTTCTATGCCGTCAGCTAGCAGACGGCAAAGAAAGTGGCCAACTAACGTCCGCCCCCCCCCGGCCCCACCCCACTAGCTAGGCTCTTTGCCGTCTGCTAGCAGACGACAAAGAGATTTGACCTATCTAAAACAGTCAGCGTCCCGCGCCCCACCCCTCTCTCTCTCCCCTCACCTCACCCGCGCCGCCCCCGTGCCCGAGCCGCCGCTGCCCCGCGCCACCCCCGGGAGCCCGAGGCGCCGCCGGGCAGCCCCGCCCCGCGCCCCACCCCTCTCTCTCTCTCCCCTCACCTCACCCGCGCCGCCCCCGTGCCCGAGCCGCCGCCGCCCCACGCCACCCCCCGGAGCCCGAGGCGCTGCCGGCCAGCCCCGCCCCCCGGAGCCCGCCCCGTCGCCGGCCGGCCGCCCACCCCGCCCGGCTGCCCCACCCAGCGGACGCAGGCCGCGGTGGCCGCCCTGCCCCGCCCCATCGCCGGAGCCGCGCCGCGCCGCCCCGCCCCGCCGCCGGAGCCGCACCGTCGCCGGCCGCCCTTCCCCTCGGCCTCCTCAACCCGCGCCCCCTCCCCGTGGCCTGCCTCCTCAACCCGCGCCCCCTCCCCGTGGTGAGTTTTTCTGTTTTTTTTCTGTTTTTTTAGATTTAGTTTAGGTTAGTTTAGTTTAGTTTAGTTTAGGTTAGTTTAGTTTAGTTTAGTTTAGTTTAGGTTAGATTTAGTTTAGTTTAGTTTAGGGTTTTTTTTCTGTTTTTTAAGAATAAACAAGAAAGATGAAAAAAAAGAAGTAAAAGAAGAAGAGGAAGAAGAAGAAGAAGAGGAAGAAGAAGAAGATGAAAAAAAGAACATTAAGTAGAAGAAGAAGAAGAAGAAGAAGAAGAAGAAGAAAAAAGAAGATGATGAAAAAAAAAGAAGTAGAAGTAGAAGATGAAAAAAAGAAGTAGGAAAAGTAGAAAAAGAGGGTCGCCGATGGTGATGCATTTATTGATGATGCTGATGAGCACGTCATTACTGATAGTGATGATGATTATGCATTTATTGATCCCGGAGCATATATAGACGATGAAGATTAATATTAGTAATGTCAGGTATTCAATTATTATTATGTACATATATATTATTAATTAGTTCATGTTATTAGGTATTCAATTTTTTTATGTTGTACTAATTTCGTTTACTCTGTCATTGCAGGTGTTGACAGATGGTGGGCGCGGGTCGAGAGCGCTCCGAGCCTCCTTCCTCGGCGCGTGCTGGGAGGGGTGCTATTATTCCACCCGAGCACCTCCGGAGAGCGCTGGTACACAGTATGCAGACACTGGCGGGCGCTTCTTCTTCGGCCGGGAGAGGTCGGGGGAAGACGAAGAGGGGTGCTAGAGGTGGACGTGGCGGCAGGAGAGGTAGGAAGGCTGCTGCGTCTTCCTCGCCGCCACCCCCAGCTGATTCTCCCGACCACTGGAGTGCTCCGTCTCAGGTGGACCCGTCTGACTTGGACCCGTCTCGGACTCCGGTCCACGAGCCTCGGGCCGACGAGCCTCGGGTCGCCGAGCCTTCGTCCCAGGAGACTCCGGTCCCAGAGTCTTCGTCCCAGGAGACTTCGGTCCCAGAGTCTTCGTCCCACGTGACTCCGGAGGCTAGTGGCCATGCTGATGGTGGCGAGGACAGCTTTTCTGAGGATAGCTATAGCGAGGGCGAGCTGGTTGAGGAGGGCAAGAAGGTCTACCAGCGTGGTGGTACAAAGCTCCCGCCCGTGCCGGCGACCCGCGATCAGAGGTGGTTGATTGTGCCTAATGGGGAGAAGTAAGTGCATTTACTCTTTTTTAACCTTTTGCCTTCATGTTTCTTCAAATTAATATCTAATGTGTTCGCCTTGTCATGCTGCAGGGGTTGGAAACACGCCCCTGGTGTCCGCAGGCCCATCCAGGTCCTTGGTGTGCTTTGCCGGCACCATTTCCCGGGGTGGGTCACGTTGCCCGGTGAGGGTGAGGTTCGACAGCTAGCACTGAGCTGGGAGCTGTACATGGCTCCGATCCTGAGATAAGGCCTCGTCCACGGCCAATGGAGCTCGCCATCGAGGCTAGGGCCCAGGAGCTTTTGGCGGAGGCAAACAGGCAGGCGGCGGAGAGGGAGAGGGACATGGAGGAGAGGACGGCTAGGATGTGGGAGGAGGAGAGGAACCGGAACGACGCGTCTCACTGGGCCCTATACGAGCTCCTCGTGGTAAGTTTCTCCTGCATATTAGCCAAATCATGCACGTAATGTTCGTTTCATCACTAACTAATATGACTGACTCGTGAAAACAAAATGTGCAGACCGTGTGCCAGAACAACGGTCAGACCCCTCCGCCGATGCCCCAGATTGGTATAGCGCCCACGGTGAGTTTCATTTGAATGGTCATTAGTTACTAGTATTCACATTTGAGTTGCATCATGCTAACGAGACATTGCAAATGATCTTTGGTGCAGCATGCCTCCCGACAAGCATCGACCGATCCTTCTGCGTCTGCCGCAACCCCGACCGGTCCTTCTTCGTCTCACACTGGCGCAAACCCGACCGGTCCTTCACCTCCGTGATGATGGTAAGTTTTCCCAAGTGTTTTGCTTAACAAATGCATACTTAGCTTAAGAAATGACCTATTTAGCTCCAAAATGACCTATACTTAGCTTATTTTCCTCGAAAATGACATAATAACCTTACTTAGCTCCAAAATGACATATTTTACCTAGGATAGCTATAAAATGACCTATACTTAGCATTTTTTCCTCCAAAATGACTTAATATGCTTAGTTAGCTAAAAATGGCATAACTACCTAGGATAGCTCAAAAATGACCTTTACCGTAGCTTGTTCAGCCGGATGTGGTGCCGTCTGCTGGCTGACGGCAAAGACCTTTGCCGTTCGCCATGCATGCCTTTGCCGTCAGCCATGGCAGATGGCAAAGATCCTGATTCCAGTAGTGAAACATTATATACTTTATAATATCATTTCCATAATTTATATCTACAAATATAAGTCATGAAAACTATCGGAGAAGTAGATAACAAAACTATGACAACAATATGTCTAAACAGGACAGTCTGTAGCAATTAATTAACAAAGTGTACTTCTCTATCTCTAAAAATTATTAAAATTTAGGACATGATAAAGAATTTATATGAAAATACTGTGTAAAAATTTCAGAAACTTTTCACGTTCCAGTAAAATATAAAAATTCAAACACTACAGAAAAAGTTTCTGTTTTTACACGGCACACATCAAACATGCAATTCAAGCATCCTAAAAGGCAATTCTTGGAACTTTTTATTGAAAAAGAAGATTATAAATAACATCAAGCAAATACTAAAAAAATAAAATGATGCTCCAAGCAAAACTCATATTATGTGATGAATAAAAATATAGCTCCAAGTAAGATATACCGATAGTGTAGAAGACGAAAGAGGGGATGCCTTTCGGGGCATCCCCAAGCTTAGACTCTTGAGTCTTCCTTGGATATTAACTTGGGGGTGCCTTGGACATACCCAAGCTTAGGTTCTTGTCACTCCTTATTCTCCTCATATCGGTGTCTCACCCAAAACTTGAAAACTTTAATCACACAAAACTTAACGAAACTTCATGAGATGGGTTAGTATAATAAATAAAGATCATTCACTTAGGTACTGTCAAGACAAGATTCATAATTGTTATCACATAATACCTACTGTATTATACCACTCACATAATTTATATCACTGAATATAAGCTATGGGAACACTAAAACAAGCAAACTATGGATGCAAAACAGAATCTGTCAAAAACAGTACAGTCTGTGAAGATCTGTAGTATAACCATACTTACCTGTCTCTGCAAATTCTGAAAAATTAGTAAAACTTAGAGAATTTGCATATAAATACTGTGTAAAAATTTCATAATTTTTTGACGCTCGTGTAAAATCATAGAAATTCTTTACTGGAGGCAAAAGTTATTATTTTTGCACAGAATCAAATCAACAAGTATCCATACTATCCCAAAGGTTTTACTTGGCACATTATTGAAATAAAAGACACAAAACATGATTTCTACATTATCTTAATCATGTGAACACTCAAAAACAGAAAGTAAAAGTGTTGGGTTGTCTCCCAACAAGCGCTTTTCTTTAATGCCTTTTAGCTAGGCATGATTTCAATGATGCTCACATAGGAATAGTATTTGAAACATGCAAAAGAGCATGATGGATCACATGGCAAGCACATTTAAGTCCAACCCACTTCCTATGCATAGGGATTTTGTGAGCAAACAATTTATGGGAGCAAGAATCAACTAGCATAGGAAGGCAAAACAAGCATAACTTCAAAACTTTGAACACATAGAGAGGAAACTTGATATTATCGCAATTCCTACAAGCATATGTTCCTGCCTCATAATAATTTTCAGTAGCATCATGAAGGAATTTCACAATATAACTATCACATAAATCATTCTTTTCATGATCTACAAGCATAGAAAATTTATTACTCTCCACATAAGCATATTTCTTTCCATTCATTGTAGTGGGAGCAAACTTAACAAAATAACTATCATGAGATACATGATTGACATAACCAAATTGAAAATTAAAACCATGATGATAAGTTTCATGGTTATCATTACTCATTATAGCATATGTGTCATCACCATAATCATCATAAATAGGAGGCATGCAATCATCAAAATAAATTTGCTCATCAAAACTTGGGGGACAAAAAATATCATCTTCATCAACACATAGCAACCCCAAGCTTGTGGCTTTGCATATCATTAGCATCATGTATATTCATAGATTCATACTAACAACATTGCAATCATGCTCATCATTTAAGGAATTCTCATTAAGTATTTTTATAATTTCTTCCTCTACCAATTGAGCACAATTTTCGGCATCCTTATTTTCACGGAAGACATTATAAAGACGAAACAAATAAGGCAACCTAAACTCCATTTTTTCGTAGTTTTGTTTTATAAAACCAAACTAGTGAAAAACATGTAACTAAAATATTTAATTGCAAGATCTAAAGATATACCTTCACGCACTCACCTCCCCGGCAACGGCGCCAGAAAATGGCTTGATGTCTACTACGCAACTTTATTCTTGTAGACTTTGTTGGGCCTCCAAGCGCAGAGTTTTGTAGGACAGTAACAATTTTCCCTCAAGTGGATGACCTAAGGTTTATCAATCCGTGGGAGGTGTAGGATGAAGATGGTCTCTCTCAAGCAACCCTGCTATCAAATACAAGAAATCTCTTGTGTCCCCAACACACCCAATACAATGGAAAATTGTATAGGTGCACTAGTTCGGCGAATAGATGGTTATACAAGTGCAATATGGATGGTAGATATAGGTTTTTGTAATCTAAAAATATAAAAATAGCAAGGTAACAAGTAGTAAACAGCGAGAAAAATGATATATAAATGCTTGGAAACAAGGCCTAGGGTTCATACTTTCACTAGTGCAATCTCCCAACAATGCTAACATAGTTGAATCATATGATCATCCCTCAACGTGCAACAAAGAATCACTCTAAAGTTCCTAATTAGCGGAGAACCATAAGATGAAATTGGTGTAGGTAGTAGAACCACCTCAAAGTTATTCTTTCCTATCAATCTTTTAGAGCTATTCCTATAAGTGTCACAAACAGCCCTAGAGTTCATACTAAAATAAAACCAATGATACATATCAATCAGCCCTAAGGTCACCTAGATACTCCAATGTCACCTCAAGTATCTGTGGGTAAATTATGCGACATGCATCAAACACTTTCAGATCTATCATATTCAATCCAACACAAAGAACTTCAAGGAGCACCCCAAGATTTCTATCGGAGAACGTAGGACAAGAACGTGTATCAACCCCTATGCATAGATTACCCCAATGTCACCTCGGGAATCCGCAAGTTGAGTACCAAAACATACATCAAGTGAATCAATAGAACACCGCAATGTCACCACGGGTATCCACATGCAAGAAATATATCAAGTGATCTCAAATCTAATATTCAATCCAACGTATCAAAATCTCAAAGGTAAAGATTCAATTCATCACAACAAGGTAGCAAGGGAATAACATCATATGATCCGACTATGTTAACAAAGCCCGTGATAGATCAAGATCGTGACATCTCAAGAACACGAGAGAGGGAGATTGAACACATAGCTACTGGTACATACCCTCAGCCCCGAGGGTGAACTACTCCCTCCTCGTCATGGCCTCCACCGGGATGATGAAGATGGCCACCGGTGATGGTTTCCCCTCTCCGGCAGGGTACTGGAACATCTCCAGATTGGTTTTTCGTCAATACAGAGAGTTGCGGCGGTGGAACGGAGAGTCTCTCTTTATTTCTGGGGTTTCTGGGATTTATAGGATTTTTCAGCGTTGGAATCTTGTGGAACGGAGCCACGTGGGCCCCACAAGCCAAGAGGCCACGACCCCCCCAGGGCCGCGCCCTGATTGCTTGTGCCCCACGGGTGGCTCCCCTCCGACGGTTCTTCCCTCCAATATTTCTTATTTCCTCCAGAAAAAACATCAAAAAGTTTCGGGCGATTCCGAGAACTTTCATTTTCTGCACAAAAACTACACCACGGTAATTCTGCTGAAAACAGCGTCAGTCCGGGTTAGTTTAAATAAATCATATAAAGTGCATCAAAACAATATAATAGTATTGTAAACATAGGTGAATATGGCATGAATACTTCATAAATTATTGATACGTTGGAGACGTATCATGTACTAGATACCGATGCTTCACCATTTGCAACTAATTTGTATATTCATAGATCTTGTTCTTTTCAAAGTTGGGGCCTTTGTCAACTTTTTAGGAGAGAGGCAATACAGCCTCTCAAATTCTTATCAAATTTTGTCTCTCCATCCTCATTTGGGAGATGATTCATGATTGGCTTGGTCCTAATTGACATGAACATTGACTCCTAGGCCAACTTTCACTAGCTTAAGAATTGGTTCTATTCCCATATTCATCTCTAGGACGTCCAGGGGCATGACATATTGGGCATGCTAATTTGTTAGGTGACATGGACACGTAAACTATGAGATTATTCTGAAATAATTTATTCTTACTAATAAACATATTCACAAATATTTAACTAGAAGCCGTGGACGGAGTGTCGCTAGGGCTAAACACCTTAGCTATGTCATGCCACGAGAGTATATGTTTACGTTTGTTTTTGAGCCTTCGGGGCATCCTTGTCTAACACGAAACACCCAAACACTAACCGACGTTGCAAAAAAAAATCATTTTTAGTGATTTTTATTCAATATAAACTAAAAACATTGCGTGAAAATACATGTAAGAAGAACACCCTTATCATTTGACTGGAGCATAAGTAGAAAAATATAATATTGAGTGAAGATAAAAATGTTCATCTCTCTACAAATTCTATTTGTACAAAAAAGCCTTTCTTTGTGTGAATACAATAGTTAGAAAACAAATTAAATTGTGTCTAATTAATTATTAGTCAAAGAGTAATGCCATTGATCTTCACATTTCTAAAATCTCTTTCGATTGTGTGGTGAGAAATAAGCAGTTAAAACCTCTCATCCATGCAAAATAATATCTTAATGCACTCTGGAAGATATTGTTTTCTCGCGGGAACCGTTCTCCATCATGGCAATATTGAGTTGTAAGATCTTGGGAGTTTGGTAGAGGTACTACATTGAACGGCTGCATAATCGGACGGATAACACAACTTGTCTCTAGAATTAACATAGAGCCACCAATGCTTCAAATTAATAAATATAAATGAAAATATAAAATAGTTATATAATGTTCTTTTTTAGATTGACAGAGGGAAGAGAACTGGAGGTAAGAGAACTTTTCCACCGCTATGTTTTATAGTTTTCATAACCCAGGGCGCACATATGGCTTTAAACCCCCCTTTAACATTACATTTGTAGAAAAAATTAATCAATCATATCATAAGCTTATTAAAAATTATTTTAAAGAAGACTCCATCTTATATTTCTTATGCCTTTCATGCAACATGGCCACATCTATTTTATTAGTTTTAACAACAACTCATTTTTTTATAATGATAGTAAAATTTTAAATAACACATTAAGAGGACAAATTGACGTGTAATGTTGAATTTACTAGAATCTACACATTAGGAATAAGAGTGAGAAATCCACAATTAAATATTGTAGTATTCAATCTACCATGGTATAATTCATGGAAAAGCTAAATGAAGATCATGATAAACTATAGGCAAAAATTTCTGATAAAACTCAATGGGTAGTCCGTTAGGACGAGGACTTCTATTATGCCTCATTTGGGGAACATCTATTTTTATTCTTTCCAAACAAAGCATACTATGAAGAAAAGATCTATCAACATAATCTAGAGCACAAGCCAGAGTACTATGTAGAGACATGTTTAAAACAATATCAGGAGCACAATCCATAGATATTTCCATATCCATGCAGATGGAAATTTCATGAAGACAAAGATATCATCGGATAGACTGAAAATGGGAAATGCAAACCAAGCTCAAGTTGTGCCCGCTCAGATGTGAGCTTTGCTACACCTACATTTTGGACGCGTTTGGTAGGCTGCATTAGGTCGGGCCAGGCCCGCACGGGAAGAATTTGGGTCGTTTGGTTACCCGCATTGACTGGTTGGCCTGCATAGCACGAACATTAAAGCACCTCTGGGCCGACATCCACATGAACGCTCAAATTGACCGTTTTTGTGGAGTCAGGCCCGAGCGGTGCAACCCTAGGCACGTGGGCGTGGGTGGTTGGACGCGTGGATGCATTCTCGAGAAGTCGCGTTGTTTCCCAAAGCGCCGTCATAAATTACCCTCACCTCCCTTCCTCACCGCTCTCTCCACTCTTCCCCACTCACACCGGCGGCGGCGACCACCGGAGCGACAACACCAGGATCTACGGTGGCGGTGACCACCACAGCGACTTCAGACCTCCACCGGACTAGCGCACCAGGAATTGTGATAAGTTCTTTGACCTCTCTAGAGTAACTCCGTCGACTCGGGCTAGATTTAATAGGAGCACGTGATAGGAGAGTGAGGGATGGGATTGAACACATCGAGGTTGGGGGTATTGAACACATCTTGAGTTCAGGCCTAATCGGTCAATTACATTGGGGGTGGGGATTGGGGTACAACCTAGCCACGACGGCCCTGGAGTCATGTCGAGCGGCGGTGGGGCGTAGGCTTCTTTCATCCTCGCCGTCGTCTTCTTCCTCTTCATCTTCTTCCTCATCGTCATGGTCAAGAACGATGGGTCTTGCTCGGTCGCCTGCCGCCGGCGCCCTGGCCACCATCTCCACCTCGTCGTCTTCATCCGTCGGATCCACCATAGTTTGTGTTTCCCAGTACACCGTGGCACAGTCGTCATTGGGATGCTCGTACTCTATATACTTGGCCCACTTGGCCCTATGTCGAGCGTCGCCGGAGTTGGCCTGATTCATGGCCCAACGAAGGATGTTGACTAACATAGCGCCCTTTGCTGGGTCAGGAATTAGCGTCTTCAACTCCTTCGCCGTCACCTTCTTCACCACAACGTCGGCCTCCTTGTGCACTGATACGACCATTTTGCATCATGATTTCGTACTGTTATTTACTTTGTTTTGTTGAATAATAATGCCTTGGGGAGTGATTCTAATGCCTTTTCTCTCATAATATGCAAGGTTTACACAAAGAGGGAGAATACCGGCAGTTGGAATGCTGGACCTAAGAAAAGCATATCGGAGATACCTATTCTGCACAACTCCAATGAAGCTAAAATTTTACGGAGATTATTTTCGCATTTAATAAAAAATACCGGAGCAGAAAACTACCAGAGGGGGCCTGCCAGGTGGGCACAACCCACCAGGGCGCGCCAGGCCCCCCTGGGCGCGCCCTGATGGGTTGTGGCCACCTCGGCCCACCTCCGGTGCCCATCTTCTGATATATGGTCACTCTTGACCTCAAAAAAATCAGAGGAGGACTTTCGGGACGAAGTGCCGCCGCCTCGAGGCGGAACTTGGGCAGGAGCACTTTTGCCCTCTGGCGGAGCGATTCCGCCGGGGGAACTTCCCTCCCGGAGGGGGAAATCGAAGCTATCGTCATCACCAACACCCCTCTCATCTTTGGGAGGCCAATCTTCATCAACATCTTCAACAGCACCAACTCCTCTCAAACCCTAGCTCATCTCTTGTGTTCAATCTTTGTACCGGAACCTCAGATTGGTACCTGTGGGTGACTAGTAGTGTTGATTACATCTCGTAGTTGATTACTATATGGTTTATTTGGTGGAAGATTATATGTTCAGATCCATTATGCTATTTAATACTCCTCTGATCTTGAGCATTATTTTTTATTTGTGAGTAGTTACCTTTGTTCTTCAGGTCACGGGAGAAGTCATGTCGCGAGTAATCATGTGAATTTGATATGTGTTCGATATTTTGATGATATGTATGTTGCGATTCCCTTAGTGGTGTCATGTGAACGTCCACTACATGACACTTCACAATTCATGGGCCTAAGGGGATGCATTGTGGAGTAGTTATTAGATGATGGTTGTAGAGTGACAGAAGCTTAAACCCTAGTTTATGCACTACTTCGTAAGGGGCTGATTTGGATCCAAACGTTTAATGCTATGGTTAGATTTTATCTTAATACTTTTCTCGTAGTTGCGGATGCTTGCGAAGGGGTTAATCATAAGTGGGAGGTTTTTCAAGTAAGAATAGCACCCAAGCACCGGTCCACCCACATATCAAATTATCAAAGTAGCGAACACGAATCAAGCCAACTTGATAAAAGTGACTATACGAAATTCCCGTGTACCCTCAAGAACACTTTGCCTATTACTAGTGATTGTTCTGGCCTGTCCTTTGCCTCAAAAGGATTGGGATACCTTGCTGCACCTTGTTTACCGTTACCGTTACTTGCTTGTTACAAATTATCTTGCTATCAAACTATCTGTTACCTACAATTTCAGTGCTTGCAGAAATTACCTTGCTGAAAACCACTTGTCATTTCCTTCTGCTCCTCGTTGGGTTCAACACTCTTACTTATCGAAAGGACTACGATTGATCCCCTATACTTGTGGGTCATCATGCACTTCAGCCATGCTCGTGAAGTTCGAGCACACTTCCAATGTGTCCTCGAACTTCGTGTGGTCACCGGGCGAGCACCCGAGGAAAAATGCCCTCCATCCCATGTGTGATGGTTTTGTCACGGTAGATGTCCTCGTGCGAGAACTTAGTTGTGAGGCCATCGCAACTAGGTGATGACTTGGACGGGGTTGATTGGGAATGAGAGAAAAGAGTTTACCCAGGTTCGGCCCCTCTGATGGAGGTAAAATCCTACGTCCTGCTTTTGTGTTATTGATGATGATGATCTCGATTACAAGGGTGCGGAATTGCTAACCTAGCTCTCGAGTATTTCTCTCCTCCCTCTTCTACCTCAGGGGCTCTCCTTTATATATAGGTCGAGGCCCTTGAGATTACAATAGAGTCCGGGTCGTAACCTGACCCGTGACATAACCTATCTCCTACTTATCTTGTTTCTCGAGTAAGGGAAACTCATTGTGACTCCCTCCTTGAGTCGGTCTGTCAAGTACTGGTCCATGAGCCCGCCCTCTTCAATGAGCCGCCTCCTGGGCCTTGAGCTTCATGGTTGACACGGCCCATGTGATGACCCTGCTATTAGTCACCGTCAATTATCCGGGTCGTACCTTGTGCGGGTAATCCGTTGGGTACATACCCAACATTAGCCCCAAGTTTAATTTGGATTTATCCATGTTAAACTTCCATCCTGAAAATGCAGGAAAAGTTAAGAAGTGAAGTTAATACTTTGAGCTTTTATCCTTAAACTGGCATTTTCTCTTTCCTTGTCGTTTGAAATTTTGCCCAGGTCAATACTGTGCCGGGTCATGCCTCTCTCTTCTGGGACTTAGTATTTCTCCAGTCGTCACCACCATGGCATCACCTTACCAAACCCTTACGCCAACATGTCATCATAGCAAATCTTTTTAAACAATTGCCAAATCTGGTCAGGACCGGGAATCTAGGCGTCTTCTCAGCCATGAATTACTGATGACCCACAAGTATAGGGGATCAATCGTAGTCCTTTCGATAAGTAAGAGTGTTGAACCCAACGAGGAGCAGAAGGAAATGATAAGCAATTTTCAGCAAGGTATTCTCTCTAAGTGTTGTAAATAACGATAGTAGATAGTTTTGTAGCAAGATAAATTGTAACCAGTGACAAGTAACAATAGTAGAAAAGGTGCAACAAGGTAGCCCAATCCTTTTTGTAGCAAAGGACAGGCCTAAAAGTACTCTTATATTAAGCAAGCGCTCCCGAGGACACATGGGAATTATGTCCGGTCATGTTCATCATGTTGGGTTGATTCGCGTTCGCTACTTTGATAATTTGATATGTGGGTGGACCGGTGCTAAGGTGTTGTTCTTACTTGAACTAACAACCTACTTATGATTACCCCCTCTCGCAAGCATCCGCAACTATGAAAGAAGAAATAAGATAAATCTAACCATAGCATGAAACATGTGGATCCAAATCTGCCCCTTATGAAGCAACGCATAAACTAGGGTTTAAGCTTCTGTCACTCTAGCAACCCATCATCTACTTGTTACTCCACAATGACTTCCCTTAGGCCCATAGCATGGTGAAGTGTCATGTAGTCGACGTTCACATGACACCACTAAGAGAAGTAGCAGGATACATATCATCAAAATATCAAATGAATACCAACTTCACATGATAACTTATAACCGGACTTCTCCCATGTCCTCACGAACAATAGTAACTATTCACACCTCATCAACATGTTCAAGATCATAGGTGCAATAATAATAATTAAGGATCTGAACATAATTTCTTCCACCAAGTAATCCAACAAGCATCAACTACAAGATGTAATCAACACAACTAGTAACCCACATGTACCAATCTGAGCTTTTGGGACAAAGATTGAATACAAGAGATGAACTAGGGTTGGAGATGAGGTGGTGCTGGTGAAGATGTTGATGAAGATTGGTCCACCCACGAAGGAGGAAGCGTTGGTGATGACGATGGCTTCGATCTCCCCCTCCCGGAGAGGGATTTCCCCGGCAGAATCTGACTGCCGGAGTGCAAAAGGGCCTCTTTCCTGGTTTCCATCTTGAGACGGCGGCGCTTCGTCCCGAAAGGTTGCTTCTGATTTTTTCTAGGGTAAATCACACCATATAGGAGAAGAGGGGCATCGGGAGGCCAGCCAGGGCCCCACAAGCTATCAGGGCGCGGCCTCGGGGGCGCCCTATTGGGTTGTGGCTGGATGGTGGGCCCTCTCTGGCATATTTTTGGCCCATAAATTCACATATATTCAATAAAAATTCTCGTGAAGTGTCAGGTCATTTGGAGTCTGGTGATTTTTCTGCCTTTTTCTCGGTTCTCCGGTCCAGAATTCCAGTTTCCAGATAATTCCCTCTTTGTGATGTACCTTGCATATTCAGAGAGAAAGGGCATAAGAATTGTATGATAATAGGAAATAATGGACAAGAATAACGTAAATATGAATAGGAAATCATGATGCAAAATGGACGTATCAACTCCCCCAAGCTTAGACCTCGCTTGTCCTCAAGCGAAAGCCGAACTCGAGAATAATGACCACATGATTTGAGAGAGAGGTGTCGATAAAAAAAATACGGACATGAGAGCATCATGCATATCATTATAGAAGCAAGCATTTCATCATATAACTTCTCATAATCAAGTAACGACCTATTCACAATTATCGAAGTATGAAGCATAAACCTTATTGACAACAAACAAACAACGCTTTTAGTCATGGTGATAATCCTCATTCATCATATTCAAGAGAAGAGTCTATATAAGAGCTTTCATTGTAGCAAACCCACATACTCAACTATCATTTAGTCATCTATGATTGTTGAAACTCATTGCCTATTTTTGGAGCTAATGTTTTTGCCGGACACATAGGAAGATAGGGGCTTCATTTGCCACTCAACTCATTTACCTCAGGGATAATGTCAACAATAATGAATCATGGTTTCTTACATTCAACTAGATATATATACTTGGATCTTACCTCAACATGTGATGCTTACCACTAAGAGAGTTTATATCTTAGAAGAAGAATGGATATTGTTGACTATTGAATAAAGGTAAGAACTTTATGAGAATGAAAGATAGGCCCTTCGCAAAGGGAAGCAGAGGTTGTCATGCGCTTTTATTTGGTTAGATGTGCAATCTCTTAATGCAAAGGAACTTCACTTTATATTGCCCCTTGTGATAGCAAACTTTATTATGCAATCTGTCGCTTTTATTTCTTCACCATCACAAGATTGTACAAAGCTTATTTTCCTTTTCAATAAAAGATCATACATGATTAAAGGAAATTTTTATTGCTTACGCACCGATGACAACTTACTTGAAGGATCTTATTCAATCGATAGGTAGGTAAGGTGGACTCTTACAAAAATAAACTAGGTTCAAAGGGTTATGGATGCACAACTAGTATCTCTACTTGGTGCGGAAATTTTGGCTAGCAAAAGTTCTAAAGGAAGCATCACATGTTAAAGGATCCATGTCTATATAACTTCTATGTAAATGTAAGCAATCATGGCCATTAGGCTGTCTTCCATGTCCAACTTCAACAGTTGATCATTATTTTATATTTGGTGAGGGTTCATAATCATAGATGATGTCCAAGATAGTATATTTGTATGTGAATCTTCTCCTCTCTATCATGATCTTGCATTGATTATAATGCTTGTTCTATTCCCAACAATTTTCATAGTTCATACTTTCTTTTTATGTGAAGTCATTACTTCCCATGGAATAAGCATATGATCTTTACTATTCTTTTTTATTGTCTTGCTATGATCATTTGTGCAAGGGAGTAAAGCACACGAACTCAACTAATCTTTATTATATAACTCTCACACTCGATTACAAGGATAGGTAGAACTCAAAGAAAAATTCTAAGCAAGGCACATCTGAAACTTTATTCCTCTAAACCACAAAATAGCTAAAGATCGAACTAAAATAAAAGATGATGGTGAAAAAATGATGGTGATACGATATCGGGGCACCTCCCCCAAGCTTGGAACAAGCTAGGGGTTGTGCCCATACCCATGTACTCAAGTATCTTCGGTGATGGTGGTGGTGTGCGGAAATCCTCCATCTTCCAAGGCATAGGCTCCCCATCATGGAAGGAGACTCTTGTCTCCGGAGTCCTGAAATCAGCAGCGAGGCTCATCCTTTTAAACCTAGATTCATACTCACAGTTCTGGATTTGAAGTTGATAGATTTGATCTTGGAGGTGCTCAATCCGCTCTTGAAGTTTGAAGAGACCTTCTCCTACGCTTCTTGTTTCCAGCTTGTTTTCGCAGATGAAGTCCGTGATCATAGAGTGCTTAGCACTCAGACCACGTTCCACAATCCCTTGGCACTTGAAGATCCACTGCTCCACTTCTGCAAGCCTGGCCTTGTCGCTTCCCTCCTTCGTGGGGCCTTGAACATCCCGGATGTGGAGCACCCCCTCACACATCTCAATAGCTTGAGGGTGCTTCATCACCTTCGACAAGTAAGGGTTGATGACCCTCTCGAAGAACTTGTCTTTAGATGAACTTGGGGAAGTCACGGCGAACTAGATCTGTCAGAAAAAATAGCCCAAAACAAGAACAGAGGAGAAACTTGCGATGCGGTGGTCAAAACATCCGGGAGTATATATAATGATTTTTTCTAGGTCAGAATACGTGTTCGGGAAGAAATCGGAGTCGGGAAGGCACATGAGGGCCCCACAAGCCATTGATAACCCACAAGTATAGGGGATCGCAACAGTTTTCGAGGGTAGAGTATTCAACCCAAATTTATAGATTTGACACAAGGGGAGTCAAAGAATATTTGCAAGTATTAGCAGTTGACTTGTCAATTCAACCACACCCGGAGATTAAATATCTGCAGCAGAGTGATCAGTAGCACAGTAATATGATAGTTTTGATAGCAGTAGTAACAGTAAGAGTAACGGTAATAGTGATAGCAATGATTTTGTAGCAAGTGTAACAGTAGCAATAGCAATAGCAATAGCAAGAACAATATGTGGAAAACTCATAGGCATTGGATCGGTGAATTCGTTGGATGATATTCATCATATAACAGTCATAACCTAGGGCGACACGGAACTAGCTCCAGTTCATAAATATAATGTAGGCATGTATTCCGTAAATAGTCATACGTGCTTATGGAAAAGTACTTGCATGACATCTTTTGTCCTACCCTCCCATGGCAGCGGGGTCCATAAGGAAACTAAGGGATATTAAGGCCTCCTTTTAATAGAGAACTGGAACAAAGCATTAACACATCGTGAATACATGAACTCCTTAAACTAAGGTCAGCACCGGAAAGTATCCCGATTATTGTCACCCCGGGGTTTATGGATCATAACACATAGCAGGTGCATATGACTGGCAAGATCGGATCAAAAACATAGATATAATGGTGATAACATAAAATGGTTCAGATCTAAAATCATGCCACTCGGGCCCTAGTGACAAGCATTAAGCATGGCAAAGTCATAGCAACATCAATCTCAGAACATAGTGGATACTAGGGATCAAGCCCTAACAAAATTAACTCGATTACATGATGAATCTCATCCAACTCCTCTCCGACCAGCGAGCCTACGAAGGAATTACTCACTCCCGGTGGGGAGCATCATCAAATTGGCGATGAAGGAGGGCTGGTGATGATGAAGACCGAAGATTCCCCTCTCCGGAGCCCCGAACTGACTCCAGATCTGGCCTCCCAATGAAGAACAGGAGGTGGCGGCGGCTCCGTCTCGTGAAATGCGATAAAACTTCCTCTCCTATTTTTTTCTCCAAAAATAGGAATTTATAGTGCTACAATTAGGGTCAGGGGGGCCACGAGGCGACCACAACCCACCAGGGCAATGGTGTTGATGTAGATGCCCTCCGTGATCGAATCCCCCTCCGGCAGATTACCGGAAAAGGCCCCAATATGGGATCTCACGGGAACAGAGGCTTGCGGCGGCGGAAAGGTATAATCATGGCTCTTTTTGGTATTGGGGGAATATTTGGGAATTTATAGGCCGAAGAATAGGGTTAGGAGGCCTGCTGGGGGGCCACAAGCCAGGGGGTGCGGCCCCCCCTAGGGCGCGCCCCTGTGGCTTGTCGCCTCCCGGCAAGTCTCCTGCCTTCATCTCCAAGTCTGGTAGTTTTCTTCTGGTCCAAGAAAAATCATCCCGAAGGTTTTATTCCGTTTGGACTCCGTTTAATATTCCTTATCTGCAATACTCAAAAACAAGGAAAAAACAGAAACTGGCACTAGGCACTAGATTAATAGGTTAGTCCCAAAAATAATATAAAATAGCATATTAATGCATATAAAACATCCAAAACAGATAATATTATAGCATGGAACAATAAAAAATTATAGATACGTTGGAGACGTATTAAGCATCCCCAAGCTTAATTCCTGCTCGTCCTCGAGTAGGTAAATGAAAAAAAAGAATTTTTGACGTGGAATGCTACGTAACATATTTATCCATGTAATATTCTTTATTGTGGCATGAATGTTCAGATCCATAAGATTCAAAAGAAAAGTTTAATATTGACATAAAAACAGTAATACTTCAAGCATACTAACAAACAATCGTGTCCTTTCAAAATAACATGGCCAAAGAAAGTTATCCCTACAAAATCATATAGTCTGGCTATGCTCCATCTTCCCCACACAAAGTATTTAAATAATGCACAACCCCGATGACAAGTCAAGCAATTGTTTCACACCTTTTATGTTCTCAAACCTTTTCAACTTTCACGCAATACATGAGCGTGAGCCATGGATATAACACTATAGGTGGAATAGAATATGGTGGAGGTTGCAAGGAAAAAGGAGAAGATAGTCTCACATCAACTAGGCGTATCAACGGGCTATGGAGATGCCCATCAATAGATATCAATGTGAGTGAGTAGGGATTGCCATGCAACGGATGCACTAGAGCTATAAGTGTATGAAAGCTCAAAAAGAAACTAAGTGGGTGTGCATCCAACTCGCTTGCTCATGAAGACCTAGGGCAATTTGAGGAAGCCCATCATTGGAATATACAAGCCAAGTTATATAACGAAAAATTCCCACTAGTATATGAAAGTGACAAAATAGGAGACTCTCTATCATGAAGATCAAGGTGCTACTTTGAAGCACAAGTGTGGAAAAAGGATAGTAGCATTGTCCCTTCTCTCTTTTCTCTCATTTTTTTTATATTTTTTTATATATTTTTTATTTTGGTGGGCATCTTTGGCCTCTTTTTTTTATTTGCGCTTCATTGGCCTCTTTTATTATTTGTAAAGTCCGGAGACTCATCCCAACTTGTGAGGGAATCATAGCTTCCATCATCCTTTCCTCACATGGGACAATGCTCTATAATGATGATCATCACACTTTTATTTACATACAACTCAAAAATTACAACTCGATACCTAGAACAAAATATGACTCTAAAGCAATATGAAAATGATGGTGCGTGTCATAATAAATGGAACGGTGGAAGTTGCATGGCAATATATCTCGGAATGGCTATGGAAATGCCATAATAGGTAGGTATGGTGGTTGTTTTGAGGAAGGATATATGGTGGGTTTAATGCACCGGCGAAAGTTGCGCGGTACTAGAGAGGCTAGCAATGGTGGAAGGGCGAGAGTGCGTATAATCCATGGACTCACATTAGTCATAAAGAACTCACATACTTATTGCAAAAGCCTATTAGTCATCGAAGCAAAGTATTAGATGCATGCTCCGAGGGGAGAGGTTGGTAGGAGTTAACCATCGCGCACTCCCGACCCTCACACAAAGGATGACAATCATTAAACAAATCATGCTCCGACTTCGTTACATAACGGTTCACCATACGTGCATGCTACGGGAATTACAAACCTTAACACAAGTATTTTTACCAATCCACAATTACTCACTAGCATGACTCTAATATCACCATCTCTATATCTCAAAACTTTATGCAAGGAATCAAACTTCTCATAGTATTCAATGCACTTTATATGAAAGTTTTTATTATATCCCTCTTGGATGCCCATTATATTAGGACTAAATTCATAACCTAAACCAATTACCATGCTGTTTAAAGACTCTCAAAATAATATAAGCGAGGTACGAGAGATCAATTATTTCTATAAAATAAAACACCACCGTGCTCTAAAAAGATATAAGTGAAGCACTAGAGCAAAATTGCCTAGCTCAAAAGATATAAGTGAAGCACATAGAGTATTCTAATAAATTCACGATTAATGCAGGTCTCTCTCAAAAAGATGTGTGCTGCAAGGATGATTGTGGCAAACTAAAAAGCAAAGACTCATATCATACAAGACGCTCCAAGCAAAACACATATCATGTGGTGAATAAAAATATACCCTCAAGTAAATTTACCGATGGATTGAAGACAAAAGAGGGGATGCCTTCCGGGGCATCCCCAAGCTTAGGCTCTTTGTTATCCTTTAATATGACTTGGGGTGCCTTGGGCATCCCCAAGCTTAGGCTCTTGCCACTCCTTATTCCATAGTCCATCAAATCTTTACCCAAAACTTGAAAACTTCACAACACAAAACTCAACAAAAATCTCGTGAGATCCGTTAGTATAAGAAAAATAAATCACCACTTTAGGTACTGTTGTGAACTCATTGTTTATTTATATTGGTGTAATATCTAATGTATTCCAACTTCTCCATGGTTCATACCCCCCGATACAACCCATAGATACATCAAAATAAGCAAACAACACAAAGAAAACAGAATCTGTCAAAAACAGAACAGTCTGTAGCAATCTGTAGACTTCGAATACTTCTGTAACTCCAAAAATTCTGACAAATTAGGAAAATCTGGGTAATTTGTATATCAATCTTGTGTAAAACTTTCAGATCCAATTGATGCTCTGGTGAATTTATAAAATTCCTGGACTGAGCACAAAAATTTCTGTTTTTCAGCAAAACCAAATCAACAATCACCGTAAACCATCCCAAAGGTCTTACTTGGCACAAACACTAATTAAAACAATAAAACACAATTACTACAGAGGTAATAATGTGTGAAACACTCAAAAACAGAAAGGAAAAAGCAAAAATTTATTCATTCATTGGGTTGCCTCCCAACAAGCGCTATCGTTTTACGCCCCTAGGTAGGCATAATGATTTCAATGATGCTCACATAAAAAGTAGTAATTGAAATATGCAAGAAAGCATCATGAATCTCATGACAATCACATTTAAGTCTAACCCACTTCCTATGCATAGGGATTTTGTGAGCAAACAATTTATGGGAACAAGAATCAACTAGCATAGGAAGGCAAAACAAGCATAACTTCAAAACTTTGAACACATAGAGAGGAAACTTGATATTATTGCAATTCCTACAAGCATATGTTCCTCCCTCATAATAAATTTCAGTAGCATTATGAAGGAATTCAACAATATAACTATCACATAAATCATTCTTTTCATGATGCACAAGCATAGAATTTTCATTACTCTCCACATAAGCAAATTCCTTTTTATCCATGGTAGTGGAAGCAAACTCAACAAAATAACTATCATGAGACACTTGATTGTCATAACCAGATTGAAAATTAAAACCATGATGATAAGTTTCACCATCATCATGAATAGGAGGCATGCAAACATCATAATAAATTTGCTCATCAAAACTTGGGGGACTAAAAATACCATCTTCATCAAACATAGCATCTCCAAGCTTGTGGCTTTGCATATCATTAGCATAATTGACATTAATAGAATTGATAGTAACATCATTGCAATCATGCTTTCCAATCAAGGAGATATCATGAATCACCTTATAATTTTCTTCTTTCAACACATCATCAAAATTTTCATGATTTTCAAGCAAAACTTCATAGAGATAATCAAGTGAACTCAACTCACTAGCAATTGGTTCATCATAATTTGGTCTTTTGAAAAGATTAGCAAGTGGATGAGGATCCATATCAATAGATTTTTAGCAAGCGAAGATGCAAGCAAATAGAAGGCACATGGCAACACAAGCAAACAATAAGAGATCCGGCGAGAAAAAGGCAAACGAGAAAGAGGGCGAATAAAAATGCAAATCTTTTTGGTTTTTTCTGAAAATCATTTTAGAAGTGGGGGAGAGGAAAACGAGAGGCAAACGGCAAATAATGTAAATGCAAGAGATGGGTTTGTGATGGGTACTTGGTAGGCTTGATGTAGATCTCTCCGGCAACCAAGCCAGAAATTGGCAAGTTGACGGGAGAGTTCTTGTCTTGACTTGCTATGTATCCTCCCCGGCAACGGCGCCAGAAATTGGCAAGTTGACGGGAGAGTTCTTGTCTTGACTTGCTATGTATCCTCCCCGGCAACGGCGCCAGAAATCCTTCTTGCTACCTCTTGAGCTTGCGTTGGTTTTCCCTTGAAGAGGAAAGGGTGATGCAGCGAAGTAGATAAGTATTTCCCTCAGTTTGTTGAGAACCAAGGTATCAATCCAGTAGGAGGAACAAGCA
The DNA here is from genome assembly GCA_039707655.1 of Elymus sibiricus. Taxonomy (NCBI): domain Eukaryota; kingdom Viridiplantae; phylum Streptophyta; class Magnoliopsida; order Poales; family Poaceae; genus Elymus; species Elymus sibiricus. The sequence goes on from CM077665.1 coordinate 490,396,393, forward strand.
AGGCACCAATATTTGCACCTACACAAACAATCAAACACTTGCACCCAACGCTATAAAGGGGTTGTCAATCCCTTCACGGTTACTTGCAAGGATGAGATCTGATAGAGATAGATATAAAAGATTGCCAAAAGTAAAACTAAAATAAAAGTAAATCAAATTGCAGCAAGGTATTTTTGGTTTATAGATCTGAAAATATAATATGGAAAATAGACCCGGGGGTCATTGGTTTCACTAGAGGCTTCTCTCTTGAAGGAAAAAAATACGGTGGGTGAACAAATTACTGTCAAGCAATTGATAGAAAAGCGCATAGTTATGACGATATCCAAGGCAATGATTATGCATATATGCATCACGTCCGTGTCAAGTAGACCGAAATGATTCTGCATCTACTACTATTACTCCACACATCGACCGACTCCTGCCTGCATCTAGAGTATTAAGTTCATGAAGAACAGAGTAACGCATTAGGTAAGATGACATGATGTAGAGGGATACACTCAAGCAATATGATGAAAACCCCATCTTTTTATCCTCGATGGCAACAATACAAATACGTGCCTCGCTACCCCTACTTTGTCACTGGGTGAGGACACCGCAAGATTGAACCCAAAACTAAGCACTTCTCCCATTGCAAGAATTACCAATCTAGTTGGCCAAACCAAATCAATAACTCAAAGAGACTTGCAAAGATATGAAATCATGCATATAAGAATTCGGCAAAGACTCAAATAATATTCATAGATAATCTGATCATAAACCCACAATTCATCGGATCTCGATAAACACACCGCAAAAGAGTATTACATCGGATAGATCTCCATGAAGATCATTGAGAACATGGTATTGAAGAACATAGAGAGAGAAGAAGCCATCTAGCTACTAGCTATGGACCCGAAGGTCTGAGGTGAACTACTCACGCATCATCGGAGGGGCAATGGTGTTGATGTTGATGCCCTCCGTGATCGAATCCCCCTCCGGCAGATTACCGGAAAAGGCCCCAATATGGGATCTCACGGGAACAGAGGCTTGCAGCGGTGGAAAAGTATTATCGCGTCTCTTTTTGATATTGGGGGAATATTTGGGAATTTATAGGCCGAAGAATAGGGTTAGGAGACCTGCTGGGGGGCCACAAGCCAGGGGGCGCCCCCCCCTAGGGCGCGCCCCTGTGGCTTGTCGCCTCCCGGCAGGTCTCCTGCCTTCATCTTCAAGTCTGGTAGGTTTCTTCTGGTCCAAGAAAAATCATCCCGAAGGTTTTATTCCGTTTGGACTCCGTTTAATATTCCTTATCTGCAATACTCAAAAAGAAGGCAAAAATAGAAACTGGCACTAGGCACTAGATTAATAGGTTAGTCCCAAAAATAATATAAAATAGCATATTAATGCATATAAAACATCCAAAACATATAATATAATAGCATGGAACAATAAAAAATTATAGATACGTTCGAGACGTATCAGTGTATTGTGCCCAGCCAGGGCACCCCCTCCGGTGGTTCTTGGCTCCAGTATTTTTTATTGATTGTAAAATAATTCTCCAAAAAGTTTCGTCCGACACCGGGAACTTTTATTTCTGCACAAAAACAACACCATGGTAGTTCTGCTGAAAACAACGTCATTCCGGGTTAGTTTCATTCAAATCATGCAAATTAGAGTCCAAAACAAGAGCAAAAGCTTTAGGAAAAGTAGATACGATGGAGACGTATCAACTCCCCCAAGCTTAACCCATTGCTTGTCCTCAAGCAATTCAGTTGACAAACTCCCCCAAGAAAATGAAAAACTTTTACGAACTCTTTTGTTCTTGTTTACATAAATATGCTTAAGTAGCATCCAAGTTTTCAGCAAAGATCATGACTAACCATGTCAACAATAGCTCTTAGAAATTATATTAACTCATATCAATGGCATAATCAACTAGAGAGCAATAATAACATATCTCAAGTGCCAACTCTTTGTCAAAATGGTCATGATATAATGTGACTACAGTGGTATCTCGCTAGCCCTTTCTGAGACCGCAAAACATAAATGCAGAGCAACTCCAAAGTTCAAGCAACGACTAAACATTGTAATTCATGGTAGAAAAGATCCAGTCATGCTGCATCCAACATTAACTATTTACAATGCATGAGGATAACAATAGTGCTCTCAGATTTGGTGCTTATTTGAGAAGGTGATGACTCAACATAAAAGTAAATAGATAGTCCCTTCGCAGAGGGAAGCAGGGATTTACAGAGGTGTCAGATCTCAAAGCTTAAATCAAAGATAAATATAATTTTGGGAGGTGCACCCTTCCTGTCAACGTTACGACTAAGAGTTGTCAATATCTTCCATGCTAAACACATTAGCGGCGGTTACCAAGCGGTAAAAGTAAAAGTTTACTCCCCCTCCACCAACAAACACACTCCACGGCTAGCCGAATCCACGGGTACCGTCCATACCAACAACATTCCTGGGGGAGTTTTGTTTAATTACTTGCAATTTTTTTGATTTCGGGACTGGGAATCCCTATTACCGCCCCTCTCGTGCAAGGACGAGTGAATAAACACTCATCATGAGAATAACCCGCTTAACATGGAAGATACTGACCGCCCCCTGTCGCTCCGTGAGCGGTCCAGGCACACAAAACAGATGTTCATTTGAAATTTTAGAGGTGGCACATGCAAATTTACTTGGAACGGCAGGGTAATGCCGCATATAGGTAGATATAGTGGACTCATCTGGAATAACTTTGGTTTAAGGATTTTGACACACAAGCAGTATTCCCGCTTAGTACAGGCGAAGGCTAGAAAATAGGTTGAGAAGTGGCCAGCTAGAGAGCGAAAACGGTCATGAACATGCATTATGAATAATAAACATTGAATACTAGCATGAGTAGGATATGGACACCATGAACATAAATATCGTGAAGGCTATGTTAGTTTTGATTCAACTACATGCGGGAACATGTGCCAAGTCAAGCCACTTGAAACATTCAGAGGAGGATACCATATCATCATACTACATCACAACAATTTTAATGCATGTTGACATCCAAAATAAATCATTATCCACTCCTAGCTACTTAAGCATGGCATGAGCAACTATAATCTCTAATTGTCATTGCAAACATGTTTGATCATAATATGCTGACTCATGGATACTAGGTTAAACACATTTACAAAAACAAAAATAAGTTGAGTTTATACCCGCTTCTCCCTGCCACAGCCACTTTATCAAATATCGTCATTATTGCCTTTCACTTGCACGACCGAATGATATGAAAATAATGATAGTGCAAGAGTGCCGTGGACTAAGCTAGAATCTGCAAGCATTTTATTCAAGAGGAGAAGACAAAGTAATATGGGCTCTTTGTTAGATTAACAACAATGCATATGAGAGCCACTCAAAATTTTCATCGTGGTATTCTCCTTGGTACGACTCAAATAAAAGGAAAATAATTTCAAAGAAATACATTGAAATATTTTTTTTGAGTTTTTGTTTTTTCTAAGGGAAGCAAATCAAAGAAGGAAAAACAAAGACGAGAAAAACTATTTACACGGGAAAACCCCCAACAAGTAAAAGAAGAAACGAGAAATCTTTTTGGGTTTTCTTTTCCTACTACAATTAATTTAAACTAGAAAGAAAAACCGAAAAGAAGCAAAAAATATTTTTGGATTTTCTCAAAGTTTTTTCTAACACGCAAGAAGAAAGCGAGAAAATAAATTTAGCAAGGAGAATACAATGAAAAAGTGTAGAGACCGACACCTGAAATGAAAAGTGTAAACATGAATATAATGTCGGTGAAAATACATACTCCCCCAAGCTTAGGCTTTTGGCCTAGCTTGGTAATCACCATCCGAGACCTGGATAATAGTTTGAGTGATAGCCCAAAGAGGCTCTTGGTGCAGCCACCTCAGCCCGTCTCGCAGCTTCAACCTCCGCATTGTACGCGCACGCCTCGCTCTCGAGAATGTAGTATATTCTCTTACTGTGATAATCAAAGAGAGCAGGAGTAGGCAAGACAACAGGTACAATGGGATCTTTATTGAACCTCAAGTTGTAAGTATAATTAAAGACTGTGCCCTTAAGGAACTTATGACGTTTCCTGGCCTCAAAGTGTAAGTACTGAGTAGGTAAAATGGGATCATTAGGCCAAGGTGATACACGTAACTTCTTAGCTACACGGGAGGCATAGATCCCACCATAAAAGTGACCACTAGTAGCGTTGTGTTACAATCTCCGTGCAACCATTGCTCCAAGATTATAACGTTTAATTCCTATTATAGCAGTGTGTATAAGACTCAAATCAGGGGCACACAGTGTGCTGCAATCTTGCTTGCCTACGATGCATTTGCCATTAAAGAGTGCAAAGTAGTGTATATATGGAAAGTGGATGCTTTTTATTCTGCCTTGTGCCACTCCTCTATCTTCACCGTTGCAAAGATTAATCAAAAATGACTCATACTCAGATTTTGGTGGTTCATCTAGTGAACCCCAATATGGAATTTTGCACGCTTCACAGAACACATCTAAAGGCATGCTAAAGGGATTGTCATAAAGGTTAAATGAAACTCTAGACTCACGAGGAAAATATTTAAATTTCTCTGTGCATGTTTTTGTGAGGTCGAGATGTTGAATGCACTCATCTGCGATGAAGGGCGCAAGTTCTGCGTTGTGGATAAATTGCTCGAATTCCTCCTTGATACCCGCACCTACCATGAATTCGTTACATGGCCATAAGCATGATTTGGTAGCGGCATCCCGCATCGAGCTTGCACTTGGCTCAAAATAAGACCGTTGTATTGTGCCACTACTCGATGATGCCTCCGAGGATTTTCTCCTCGAAGAACTCCTTCCAAAGAAAGTCGTTTCATTCGCGTACAAATTGCTGAAAAATTTTGGGTCCCAAAATTTTTGTCAACAAAACTTCGTAAGATTGATAGCAACTACTCCTAAGGATGCCTAGAGGCCATACTAAGCATTCAAACTACTTAGAACTCTAAGAATTCAACATGCAAGCCCATCTACAGTAGCACCAAGAGTAGGTAATAATTCTAAAAATAAACCACTAAATCAAAAACTAATTGGAGCAATGGAGGAGTCACACACTAAGTAGCAATCCCCCAAAACAGTTTCGGAAACGGAGCTTCGAGCAAAGAGATCGAAATCCGCGGGTCTGAGAGCAAGAACACGAGAGAGAGAGAGAGAGAGAGCTATGGTGATTTTTTTCTGGATGTAGGAGATGTAATGGGCTAAAGAGATAAGTGAGGGGACCCACGTGGGGACCACAACCCACCAGGGCGCGCCTGGGGTTGCTGGCGCGCCCTGGTGTCTTGTGGGCACCAGGTGCACACCCCCTCTGATGTTATTTGCACCAGAAATTCAGAAATATTCAGAAAAAAATCATGTTAAATTTTCAGAACATTCTGAGAACTTTTATTTTTGGGTCATTTTTTTATTGCATGGAGAAATCAGAAAACAGGATAAACATGGCATTTTATTTTATATGACTAAGAAGAATAGAAAACAAAAGGTAGGAGCAGAATGTTGTGCCTACTAGATTCATCAACTTCATACCTCTCAAAAATGATCCATTAATAAGGTTGATCAAGTCTTATTAACAACCACTTTTGATTAGCATGAAACCGAAGAATTTTTGTAAATCACTAAGTTACCTCAACAGGGATATGCATATCACGAACAACAAGTATGTCATATTTCTTTTTGGCAGTAGGTAGAGGTAGTTGAAAACTTCCAATAGTGAGTGTCGGAGATTTTTGAATAGCATTTATACCATTCACTTGGAATTGTTTCTTCGGAAAGTGCACCGTATGCTCATTACCATTGATATGAAAAGTGACTTTGCTTTTATTGCAATCAATAACAGCCCCTGCAGTATTCAAAAAGGGTCTACCAAGGATAATCGACATGTTGTCGTCCTCGGGCATCTCAAGAATAACAAAGTCTGTTAAGATAGTAACATTTGCAACAACAACGAGAACATCCTCACAAATACCGATAGGTATGGTAGTTGATTTGTCAGCCATTTGCAAAGATATTTCAGTAGGTGTAAGTTTATTCAAATCAAGTCTTTTATATAAAGAGAAAGGCATAACACTAACACCAGCTCCCAAATCACACAAAGCAGTTTTGACATAAGTTCTTTTAATGGAGCAAGTTATAGTTAGTATTCCAGGATCTCCAAGTTTTTTAGGTACTCCATCCTTAAAAGAATAATTAGCAAGAATGGTGGAGATTTCAGCTTCAAGTGTCTTTCTTTTATTAGTGATGATGTCTTTCATGTATTTTGCATAAGGGGCCATCTTTAAGATATCAGTTAAGCGGGTACGCAAAAAGACTGGCCTAATCATTTCAGCAAAGCATTCAAATTCTTCATCATCCTTTTTCTTAGAAGGTTTAGGTGGGAAAGGCATGGGTTTCTGAACCCATGGCTCTCTTTCTTTACCATGTTTTCTAGCCACAAAGTCTCTTTTATCATATCGTTTATTTTTAGGTTGTGGGTTATCAAGATCAACAACAACATCATTATCTAGTTCTTTATCAACTTCCGGTTGAGTATCTTCATGAACATCATCATTATCATTTTCATTATCACTAGGTGAATGTTCATTACCAGATTGAGTTTCAGCATCAGAAATTGAGACATCATTATCTTGAGGAGGTTTTTCTATCTCAGGTTCACTAGAGGTATGCAAAGTCCTACCATTTTTCTTTTTCTTTTTCTTTTTAGAAGGACTAGGTGCATCGGTGTTAATTCTCTGAGAGTCTTGTTCAATTCTTTTAGGGTGTCCTTCAGGATAAAGTGGTTCCCGAGTCATTCTACCTCCTCTAGTTGTTAGTCTAACAGCAAAATCATTCATATTATTATTCATTTCATTAAGCAATTATCTTTGAGATTTAGCAACTTGTTCTAACTGGGTTTGAACCATAGAGGCATGTTTTCCTACACCTCTAACATCATTACTGATTCTAAATAACAAGTCACTCAAGCGACCAATCATATCAGAATTATATTTCAATTGTTTCAGAACATTTGCATTCAAGTGATCTTGTTTCCTAATGTAGTTGTCAAACTCATATAAGCATTGACAAGGACGTTTATTGTAAGGGATATCACCTTCATCAAACTTTAATAAAGAATTTACCTCTACCACCTGTTGAGGTGGTGGTCTGTCAAGGCCATGTATTTCTTCAATAGGTGGTAAATTCTTAACATCCTCAGCTTTAATACCTTTTTCCTTCATACATTTCTTTGCCTCTTGTATATCTTCAGGACTGAGAATTATGATACCCCTCTTCTTCGGAGTGGGTTTAGTTAGTGGTTCAGGGAGAGTCCAATCATCATAATTCTTTAATATATTATTCAACAGTTCCTCAGCTTGTTCAACAGTTCGTTCCCTGAAAACACAACCAGCACAACTATCTAGGAAGTCCCTAGAAGCATCAGTTAGTCCATTATAGAAGATATCAAGTATTTCATTTTTCTTAAGAGGGTGATCAGGCAAAGCATTAAGCAATTGGAGAAGCCTCCCCAAGCTTGTGGGAGACTCTCTTCTTCAATTTGCACAAAGTTAAATATTTCCTATAAGGCAGCTTGTTTCTTATGAGCAGGAAAATATTTTTCAGAGAAGTAGTAAATCATATCCTGGGGACTACGCACACAACCAGGAGCAAGAGTATTGCACCATATCTTAGCATCACCCTTTAATGAGAATGGAAATAATTTGAGAATATAGTAGTAGCGAATCTTCTCATCATGAGCAAAAATGGTGGCTATATCATTCAACTTGGTAAGATGTGCCACTACAGTTTCAGTTTCATAGCCATGAAAAGGATCAGATTCAACCAAAGTAATTAACTCTGGGTCGACAGATAATTCATAATCCTTATCGGTAACAAAGATAGGTGAAGTAGCAAACTTAGGATCACATTTCATTCTAGCATTCAAAGTCTTTTCTTTATACTTGCATAATAATTTCTTAAGATCATCTCTATCCTTACAAGCAAGGATTTCTCTAGCTACTTCTCCATCCATAACATAACCCTCAGGTATCTTAGGCAATTCAAATCTAGGAGATCTAGGTCTAATAGGTGTTTCATAGTTCTTAGTTTCAAGGACTTCATCAGTTTCAGTAACTTCATCAGATTCAGTATTTTCATTCTCTTTAGCTCTAGCAATTTGTTCATCAATAAATTCACCTACTCGCACATTATCATCAGACATGGTACTAGCATCATCATAAGCATCATTCATAGTAGAAGTAGCATCATCAATAACTTGCGACATATCAGGATTAATAGCATGTGGTGGTGTTGCAAGTTTACTCATAACCAAAGGTGAATCAAGTGCAGAGTGTGATGGCAATTCCTTACCTCCCCTCATCTTAGAGGGAAAAATCTTGGTTCTTGTATCCTTTAGATTCTTCACAGTGATAAATTGATATAAATCCCAAGTGACTCAGCAAATATTGCTATGCTCCCCAGCAACGGCGCCAGAAAAATGTCTTGATAACCCACAAGTATAGGGGATCGCAACAGTTTTCGAGGGTAGAGTATTCAACCCAAATTTATAGATTTGACACAAGGGGAGACAAAGAATATTTGCAAGTATTAGCAGTTGAGTTGTCAATTCAACCACACTTGGAGATTAAATATCTGCAGCAGAGTGATCAGTAGCACAGTAATATGATAGTTTTGATAGCAGTAGTAACAGTAACAGTAACGGTAACAGTGATAGCAATGATTTTGTAACAAGTGTAATAGTAGCAATAGCAATAGCAATAGCAAGAACAACATGTGGAGAACTTGTAAGCTTTGGATCGGTGAATTCGTTGGATGATATTCATCATATAACAGTCATAACCTAGGGCGACACAGAACTAGCTCCAGTTCATAAATTTAATGTAGGCATGTATTCCGTAAATAGTCATACGTGCTTAGGGAAAAGAACTTGCATGACATATTTTGTCCTACCCTCCCGTGGCAGCAAGGTCCATAAGGAAACTAAGGCATATTAAGGCCTTAATAAAGAACCGGAACGAACCATTAACACATAGTGAATACATGAACTCCTCAAACTACGGTCATCACCGGAAAGTATCCCGATTATTGTCACCCCGAGGTTTACGGATCATAACATATAGCAGGTGCATATGACTAGCAAGATCGGATGAAGAACATAGATATAATGGTGATAACATAAACGGTTCAGATCTGAAATCATGGCACTCGGGCCCTAGTGACAAGCATTAAGCATGGCAAAGTCATAGCAACATCAATCTCAGAACATAGTGGATACTAGGGATCAAGCCCTAACAAAACTAACTCGATTACATGATGAATCTCATCCAATTCCTCACCGACCAGCGAGCCTACGAAGGAATTACTCACTCCCGGTGGGGAGCATCATGGAATTGGCGATGAAGGAGGGTTGGTGATGACGAAGACCGAAGATTCCCCTCTCCGGAGCCCCAAACGGACTCCAGATCTGGCCTCCCGATGAAGAACAGGAGGTGGCGGCGGCTCCATCTCGTGAAACGCGATAAAACTTCCGCTCCTATTTTTTCTCCAAAAATAGGAATTTATAGTGCTGGAATTAGGGTCAAGGGGGCCACGAGGCGACCACAACCCACCAGGGCACGCCTGGAGGGGGTGGCACACCCTGGTGTATCGTGCCCAGCCAGGGCACCCCCTCCGGTGGTTCTTGGCTCCAGTATTTTTTATTGATTGTAAAATAATTCTCCAAAAAGTTTTGTCCAATTCCGAGAACTTTTATTTCTGCACAAAAACAACACCATGGTAGTTCTGCTGAAAACAGCATCAGTCCGAGTTAGTTTCATTCAAATCATGCAAATTAGAGTCCAAAACAAGAGCAAACGCATTAGGAAAAGTAGATACGATGGAGACGTATCAGCCATCAGGGCGCGCCTCGTGGGTCCCGTTGACTCCGTTTTATTTTTGGAATTTTTCTACAATACTAAAACCAACAGAAATTATTTTTTTGGAATTTTTGGAGTCGGTTTACTTACCGTATCACATACCTACCTCTTTTTCAGGTTTCTGGGGTGTTCCGGAAGGTCTCCCGTATGTGTTCTTCCGGTGTTATCACCTGAATGACATTAGTTTCTTCATTAATGGGTGTACCTGAAAAGTAATGCTTGATTCTTTGCCCATTCACCACCCTCGGGTTTTTGCCTTTGAAGTTGTTAATTTTTTTAGCACCGGAGCGGTAAACCTCTCCGACAATGTATGGACCTTCCCATTTGGATAAGAGTTTTCCTTCAAAAAATCTGAAACGAGAATTGTACAAAAGCACAAGATCTCCTACATTGAATTCTCACTTTTGGATCCCTTTTTCATGCCATCTCTTAACCTTTTCTTTAAACAACTTAGCATTCTCATAAGCTTGTGTCCTCCATTCATCTAGGGAGCTAATATCAAATAACCTCTTTTCGCCGGCAAGCTTAAAATCATAATTCAATTCCTTAATTGCCCAATAAGCCTTATGTTCTAATTCAAGGGGCAAATGACAAGCTTTTCCATACACCATTTTATATGGGGACATCCCCATGGGGTTTTTATTAGCATTTCTATAAGCCCAAAGAGCATCATTTAGTTTCTTAGACCAATTTTTCCTGGATCTATTAACAGTCTTTTGCAAGATCAACTTTAATTCTCTATTAATCAATTCAACTTGGCCACTAGACTGAGGATGATATGGTGATGCAATTCTATGGTTAACATCATATTTAGCTAGAAGTTTACGGAAAGCACCATGAATAAAATGTGACCCACCATCAGTCATTAAGTATATAAGGACTCCAAACCTCGAAAAAATAATTTCCTTAAGCATTTTAATAGAGGTGTTATGATCAACACTACTAGTTGGAATAGCCTCTACCCACTTAGTAACATAATCAACAGCTAAAATATGAGTATACCCATTTGAGGAAGGAAAAGGTCCCATAAAGTCAAAACCCCAAACATCGAATGGTTCAATGGCAAGTGAATAATTCATAGGCATTTCCTGGCGTTTACCAATGTTACCAACTCTTTGACATTCATTACATGAAAGGACATACTTACGAGCATCCTTGAAAAGAGTAGGCCAATAGAAACCAGATTGTAATACCTTGTGTGCAATTCTGTCTCCAGCATGATGTCCTCCGTAAGGTTCAGAATGACACTTCCTTCAGATTTGTTCATGTTCATGCTCAGGTATACAACATCTAATAATACCATCTCTCCCTCTTTATAAAGATGCGGGTCATCCCAAAAGTAATGTCGCAAATCATAAAAGAATTTTTTCTTTTGTTGATAGGTGAAACTAGGTGGGATATATTTAGCAACAATGTAATTAGCATAATCAGCATACCAAGGAGTGCTACGTGAAGTATTTATAGCAGCAAGTTGTTCATTAGGAAAATTATCATCAATAGGCAGTGGGTCATCAAGAACATTTTCCATTCTAGACAGGTTATCTGCTACGAGGTTTTCAGCTCCTTTTCTATCCACAATATGCAAATGAAATTCTTGAAGCAAAAGCACCCACCGAATAAGTCTAGGCTTAGCATCTTTCTTTTCCATAAGGTACTTAATGGCAGCATGATCTGTGTGAATAGTTACTTTGGAATCAACAATATAAGGTCTAAACTTATCACATGCAAAGACTACTGCTAAAAATTCCTTTTCAGTGGTGGCATAATTTCTTTAAGCAGCATCTAGAGTTTTACTAGCATAATGGATAACATTTAATTTCTTGTCTACTCTTTGCCCTAGAACATCACCAATAGCATAATCACTAGCATCACACATAATCTCGAATGGTAAGTTCCAGTCAGGTGGTTGAACAATAGGTGCAGAAATCAAAGCTTTCTTAAGTATTTCAAAAGCTTCTACACAATCATCATAAAAAAAAGGAATATCTTTTTGAAGAATATTAGTTTGCGGCCTAGAAATCTTTGAGAAATGTTTAATGAAACGCCTATAAAAACCAGCATGACCAAGGAAGCTTCTTATACCTATGATATCTTTGGGGCATGGCATCTTCTCAATGGCATCAACTTTAGCTTTATCCACTTCAATACCCCGTTAAGAAATTTTGTGCCCAAGTACTATGCCTTCATTCACCATAAAGGCGCACTTCTCCCAATTCAAAACAAGATTAGTTTCTTCACATCTCTGCAAAACTCGATCATGGTTGCTCAAGCAATCATCAAAAGAAGTTCCATAAACGGAAAAATCATCCATGAAAACCTCAACAATCTTTAAAAAAATATCAAAGAATATAGCCATCATACATCTTTGAAAGGTAGCAGGTGCATTGCATAAACCAAAAGGCATATGTCTATAAGCATACGTTCCAAAAGGGCAAGTAAAAGTAGTTTTCTCTTGATCCTCTTTTGACACAGGTATTTGAGAAAAGCCGGAATATCCATCAAGAAAGCAAAAGTGTGTGCTTAGATAATCTTTCTAGCATTTGATCGATAAAAGGTAAAGGATAATGATCTTTCCTAGTAGCTTTGTTTAATTTCCTGAATTCAATCACCATCCTATACCCAGTTACTATTCTTTGTGGGATAAGTTCATTTTTATCATTAGGAATAACAGTTATACCTCATTTCTTAGCAACACAATGAACAGGACTTACCCATCTACTATCAGCAATAGGATAAATTATACCTGCCTCCAGAAGCTTTAATATTTCAGTTCTTACCACTTCCTTCATCTTAGGGTTTAAGCGGCGTTGATGATCAATGACAGGTTTAGCATCCGGTTCCATATTAATCTTGTGCTAACATAGAGTGGGACTAATGCCCTGTAAATCATCGAGAGTATATCCAATAGCAGCCCGATGCTTCTTCAGAGTTTTAAGTAATCTCTTTTCTTCATGCTCTGAAAGGTTAGCACACTACACCACAACACTGATGTAAGGACAAAAAAACTGCCGGGAGAACGCTCTTTAAAGGGCAGACAAACTGCCGGGACAGTGGTTCTCCCGGCAGATAGAACCGCCACGAGAACAGCTACCGGGGATTAGTTCTCCCGGCAGTTTTTCTGCCCTGACCCATGTATTTGCCGGCAGTTCATTTTCTCCCGGCAGATTGGTCGCGACATGTGAAACTGCAATTACCGGCAGTTAAAATGCCCGTACAAGCATGTTTACCCGACGGGTATTATGCCAGCATGTTGATTTCACTATCAAAATGTTCTAGGCATCCCCTTTTTTAGAAAAGGAGGATGACCCCCGGCCTCTGCATCTGGGAGATGCATGCGGCCATTTTTTTGATTATTCTCGAGGACCTTACAAAGTAGTACAACAATATGCCTGAATCCGCCATCTTGGCAACATCTGCCGCTACTCTTATCCATATGATGAAGGGGTGCAAGCTGGGCCAAATACCCAGACCTCTCACCTAAGCCTAACATCTAAAGCCGGAGGCCCCGACCGAGCCACATACCGGGTCCGGGGCACAAACCGGTCTGACGCACTCACATGTGTCGCCGCCGCCATCTTCCACTGGTTCATCTTCAGAGCAGATTGAGGTGCCAGCCTTGGCAGGTGCCTCCGCCATCGACGCCACCATGACGCCAAACGACGACCTCCACCTACGCGAGTCCATCTCCAAGCAACGGATGCAGATCCATGCTAGGATAGGTCTGCACCACTGCCGTCGCCCACCACCCACAAGCGCCACCCAGCCCCAAGGTTCCCAAAGCGGCGCCTTCAAGAAGGGAACGACGCCGTGAGCGCTGCCGCCGCCCAACAAAGTTAGGGCTTTCGCCCGGGAGACCTAGGGGAAGGAGAAGTGAGGGGATCAGTCCATACCGACGCCTCCAAGGAGGGGAACGGCGCCCTCAGGAGTCGCCATCGACGCGGCCGGCCATGGCCGGCCAGGGATTTCGCCCGAACTAGATCCCCGCCACCAGCAGCGCCTCCTGTACAGAACCGGCGACCCAAGGAAGCACGGCCCGACCAGGCTAGCCCGCACGCCGAACAGGGGAGGAAGGGAGGCGCCAGATCGCGCGCACCGGCCACCGCAGAAGCCGCCGCCGGCCGCCAACGATCACCGGATCCCGCCGCCCGCGCGGCCGGGACGCCAGATCCACCGCCCGCACGGCTGCTAGCCTGCCGTGCCTCGCCAATGGAGCCGCCACTCCAGATCCGGGGCTCCCCACGCAGAGGCAGGGCAGCCGATCCCCCGCCGCCACCATCCTTGGCGCCCCGGGCTTGCCCGACGGCTGCGTCAAGCGGCGGCGAGGAAGGGAGGGGGAGGGTGTGAGGCTGGGGGCGGCTAGGGTTGGGAGGGAGGGGCATGCAGAGGCAGGCGTCCTTCTTGAGTGGCAATTCTAGGGATCCCTATTATGTTATATCCATCCATTATACATGTCACACAATTTATACAGGTACTTCTATCAAAGTACCATAGAGGCCTCATCAAAAACCTTAAACTTCATTCGGTAAACATAAAGATCATATATAAAGAGGTTGTTCCACGAAAGGAGTACATATATATGTTTGCCACACAACCAAACTTAAGGAGTGCCACAAGAGATGTACATATGCTCCTCCAAGGCGACCACCTCGAAGGGCGCCTCCTCCTCGTCGCCTTGGTCGCCTCCCTGGCCGGTTCCTCACGCCTGCGGCAACCCCAGCCGCCGCTGCCAACTCCGACCGCCGCTCCCCTCTCGGCAGGCAGGGTCAGGCGGATCTTCCCCAGCGGTGAGACGACCACGTGGACCTGCTGCTGCCGCCTGGCCGCCACGTGCTGCTGCCGCTGCCGTCCGCCGTCCGGCCGATCGAGTCCCCACCCAGCTGCTACTAATTGCCTCTGCTACTACTGTTGGCTGTAGGCACAGTACTATGAACCTGTGAAAATTAGTGAACACAATTGAATTGCTGCCCATACAGTGGGTATTCAAAAGTAAGGAAAACACTCTTTTGTGACCAAGTTGAATGAATGAAGCCTGCTTAGTGCTTACTGCAACCAAGTTTGTATTTGTCCTGTAGTTTGAGTGACTTGATATTGAGCCTGAAGCATGCTTACTGAACATTTTTCAAGACATTGTTTGGGGTTCAGAAATGAGGAAAAGGCAAATTTTATTTTGCAGAGTTGAGACTAGTCTTTTGTGTTTGTTTCAGTTTCAACAAAGCTGCAACCAAGTTGTAGGAAGGAGGTTACTGAATTTACTTATAACCAAGATTACTGAATACAGTTAAAATATTATTGTATTTTGACATTGACATTGGGCAAGATTACTGAATTTATTTATAACCTTTGATTAATTGTGCATAAACTGAATTTACTTTTTAGTGAAATCAAAATGATGGAGACAGTGTCGTTCTCTCTTTGTATACATAAAATGGTGTCATTCTCTCCAATATAACAGCCTTATGTTATTACAGGGAATCCATTAAAGAAATTGTGTCCAGAGCACTTTGGTATAGTTACAAAACAAGAGCAACAAAACAGTGACTTGTAAAGTTCTTTTTACCCACAGTTAATACTATACGATTTTTAAATGTTGAGCTTTCCAGCTACTGAAGATTTTTAGCACAAGAATTATTTGCTGTTAAATCTCCATATTCAATAAGGCACCAACAAGATGTTTTAGCCAAGCTTACCATGTTTATACTTGTGAAACATAACATGATGCAGTGTAGAACGAAATAAACTAAATAGCCATCATAAATTCACACTAAGAAGTAGAGCTAATTTTGTTGGCTGCTACACACTAGCATTAAAAGACAACAAACAAGAGCTTAAAATGTCACTGAAGACAACTAACATGTGAGCGCCTATTTAGTTCACTAATTAGAATCCATAATTATAAGTTAGTAGTCCCTCTGTAACTAATATAGGATCTTTTAGATCACTAACGTGATCTTATATTAGTTTACAGAGGGAGTACAATTTATATCAAAACTTTGACATCTTTGCAGTGAAGCTTGTTATTTGCAAAGCTGTTATATTATTAAGAAAAGAACAAGAGCTTATTATTTAATTATACTTTGGCATCATGTATGTGAGCTTGTTGTTTATACTTTGATATCTAATTAAGCAAAGAACAACAAACAGTAGCTGACAGATTACCTATTTGTTCTACAAAATACTAAACTGTGCAATGCCAGGTCAACCATTTTTTACACATGAAAAAGAAGTACTAGACTGCGTATGAATACAGGAGAAGGCAACACCTATCCTCTTCATAAATGGTTCTATGGCAGGCCGACCAACGACTCTGTGTCAAGTACTGCCCAATAACACAAGGCTAAGCTTCAGCTTACATAGGGGATGCAAAAGGTCTGTTCTGAATACACATGACATGCTTACCAGAAGATGCACACTGATCACAGAACAAACAATCTAAAAGGTTTATTTCAGTGAAAGCACCAAGTGACAATCAGAGAACAATTTGTAAGATTTACATATAGGAAAAAAGAGCAAGGTACTCAGCTAGCCTCATGACTCATTTCTTCCATTTTTGTCTACTTCAGAGCATAGCTCCCTATTTCCATTACTGAAAACTGATAAAAGACAACCACATGTCTCAGGTTTGTCCCCATCCAAGGGGCACCCTCAAAACATCATAAACTATGCCACACACACCAGCACTACTCCAAACCTAGACATAGAACCTAAAAAACGAGCATCCAGAAAGTTCTATTATCTCCGTCCCAAAATAAGTGTCGATGATCTAGTACAAAATTTGTACTAGTTTAGTACAAAATCTGCGACACTTATTTTGAGACGGAGGGAGTAATTATCAGCAACAAAAAACATTCTTACCGCAGAGCGGATTTATTGCACTTGTAGATTCCAAAAAATGTAACTAAACCAGAAGAGAAAGTAGAACAAAGGGACTAGAATTTTACACATTATATAGTTTTTACAGAAGAAAATCTACAATCCTACAGATCCACAAGCAAAAGCTAAACCACAACACTATAGGGTCTACAGGTCAATGGCATATCCTTGTCACCGACGATTCAGAGCTCCTGAATGAAGCACAACCCAAGGTGCCATCTTCTAAAGCTAAATGTTAACCATTCTTCGTTACAGTTTTTTATCCTAAGTTTGAAGGTAGCTAAATTTCCAAAGACAGACCATATTATCTTTTTAAAATAACATACCAGCCATGATTATTTTGTTTTGTTGAAACATCTCCCATATTTTTGTTGTTATATCTAAAAAAGTGTTATCCAATGGCCTTCAACAAAGCCAGGAAATAGAAGACCTTCCGGATGGTAACGATTGCTCTTTTGACGAAGCGAGGGGCTCACGCATATCATTGGTTACCTAAACCAAGCAAGGAGTCAAACATGTTTGTGGTTATTCTCGATTACGTGTTGAAATGCCCAAATCTTATGATTGTTGTATTTTTTACTTGTTCTAGATCTGGATATGATCCCATCTTTTGTTTTCCTTGTGTAAATGAAACTGTGTTCTTGGTTATTTTTTCTTTGCTCATGGCAAATATTAAAAATTGGCGGAACTTACCATGGCCATTTTCTCCATCGATAGATTTACATGTCTCGTGTTGATGTCACCTTCCTTCTTTTAGTTGGTTCAGATATGGGGGTGTGGATACATATATATAATGTCAAGAATTGGTCTTGACATATTTGTAAGACTGAGAAAGGGAAGAGTGTGATCGTTTTGTTGATATATATGACAATAATCAATGATTGAATGAAGCAAAAAACATGAGAGTTTGTTCCGTCCTCCAATCCTTAGATATATTTGCAAGATTGGAAGATTGAATAATATGCAATGTATTGATTAAATACTTTTGATATACATGTAACAATGGTTTGTGTAAGATTGCAAATTTGCTCGGATTATATTCTGGAGCCGCAACCCTTAAATCCTAGGGGATTACAAATGTGCATAAATGAAGACGAACATTTGATTCAGATTTATGCCAAGGGGAAACATACAGAGAGAAGGGAAGACAGAAGGGGATACTCACGGGGAGATGAGAGGAGGGCTCCAGCTCATCCACTTGAGGTCAACGCTCCTCTGCTCGGGGTAGATCTGCTCACGGGAGAGGAGGGCGCCAACTTGGTGCTCGGTGAAGAGGAGGCAGCCTGCTGGGAGGAGGAATCTCTCAGGGTGGTGGCGAGGGAAGGCGTTCCGCGGAGGATGGTGGTCGCCGGTGGAGTCGCTCGACGACACTAGTAGTGCTCCGTGTCAATCCGGTGCTCGGGAACGCAGCTCTAGAGTGGTTCGGGGCAACGAAGACAGTGGTCGAAGATGGAGGGCGGTCGGCGGCAGTGGGGTGGTTGGGGGAGGCGGAGGGGCTGCGGTGGTGGTTGGGGCGGCGAAGGGGCCGCGGTGGTGGTGGGCGGCGGCGGTAGTGGTGGTGTGGGTGGAGTGCCGCCGCCAGCGCTGGGATGGCTAGGGGCGGCGAAGGGGCCGCGGTGGTGGTGGGCGACGGCAGCAGTGGTGATCTGGGACTCTGGCTGGAGGGCCACCGTCGGCGTCGGGATGGTTGGGGGCGGCGGCGGGTGTGGTCTGGTGGAGGGCTTGTGGATTGGGCGTAAGATTTGGGGGCGGTCGGCGGCGTTGCGGTCTGGTGGAGCTGTGGCGCATCTATTGTTCTTTTCGGGCCAAAATTTTCGTCCGTCGCGTGCTTTTCCTCGCTAGCGCACGCTCAGCCCCGATATTATTTACCGAAAAAGGCTTTCGCCCCGCTTTATAAATAAAGCAAACCGCCCAAGCAACAGAGTACACAAAGTTCACACCACACACACAAGAACGAGAGTGCAAGGGTTCTGCTGAGGGCACAGCTCAACAAGCCCTAAAAGAAAACAAAGGCGATACATCCCGAAGGGAGCTAATCCGGCTCGGGTGGTGGCGGCGGTAGCGGAGGCGCCAAGCGAAGGGCCATCAGACGAAGAGCGGCGATGGAGGAGCTGATGGTGTCACGGTCCTGAGGGCGGCTAAGCGGCTGCCAGAGCTGCAAGTAACCACAAAGTTTGAAAACCGCGTCAGAAGCACGTCGAAGAGGAATGCGCTGGATCACGAGCTTATTGCGAACCGTCCAAAGGGTCCAAGCGAGGACACCAATCTCAAGCCACCTAATGTGGCGAGTGGAGGGTGGGGAAGCCTGGATCTCAGCAAAGAGGTCTGGGAAATTGGTGTGGCACCAATTCCCACCTACGGTCTTTCGAAGGCAACTCCACAGGAACTGAGCGGCAACACAATTGAAAAATATGTGGTTGGAATCCTCGGCAGTCCCACACAACGGGCACAGACCATCTCCCAGGCCATTCCGCTTGCAAACCTCCACGCCCGAAGGAGTCCGGCCCCGAATCCATTGCCACATGAAGATCCTAATCTTCAGAGGCAGACGGATGGACCAAACCTGCACTAGAGGGAGGGGGGCGGTGGAAGGAGCAATGGCCCGGTATAGGGACTTAGAGGAAAACACACCCGAGGGCTCAAGACGCCATGAGGTGTGGTCCATCCCCTGGTCAATATCTGGCTCATGGAGGGCAATGCAGTCGAGGAGGTCATGCCAGGCCGCAGAGTCAGGCGGGCCAAACGGCCGACGAAAGGCGAGGCTCCCGAGATCGGCAAGGGCCGCCTCAACGGAGATCCGCGGCTCAACTGCAATGGAGAACAGGTCGGGAAAGCGAGCCGCAAAGGGGAGGTCGCCGGCCCAGCGGTCGAACCAGAATAGCGTAGCGGCGCCGGAGCCCACTGAGATGGAAGTTCCGATGCGGAGGACAGGAAGCAACTGGACGAGGGCCTGCCAGAATTGCGAGCCACCAGAGCGCTGACAGAAGGCGAGCGGCTGGCCATTAAGGTATTTGTTCCGGATGATGTCAAGCCAAAGACCACCCTCGCCGCGAGCAATGCGCCAGAGCCACCGGGACAGTAAGGCGATGTTCATGCGCTTGGAGCACATGATCCCAAGGCCTTCCTGGTCGCGGGGTTTGCAAATGTCAGGCCAGCTAACCATATGGTACTTCTGCTTATTGTTCTCGCCCGCCCAGTAGAAGCGAGCCTGGACCGAGGCGATCTCATGGTGAAGGGTCTCATGGAGACTGTAGAAGTTCATGAGGAACAACAACAGGCTAGAAAGCGAAGAGTTGATGAGGATCGTGCGGGCGGCCTTGGAGAGCCACCGCCCCTGCCAAGGCTTGATACGAAGCTGGAGCTTGGCAACCGAGGGGCGGAGGTCGGCGACAGAGAGCCGAGAGTCACTAATGGGAATCCCCAAGTAAGTCGTGGGGAAGGAGCCCAGCCGACAATTGAAGCGGTCGGCTATGCTCTGAGACTCAGAGGGGGAGTACCCTAAGACCATCACATCACTCTTGTCGAAGTTGATAGTGAGACCGGACAGCTGCTGGAAGCACAGGAGGAGGAATTTGAGGCTGGAGATGTCAGCGTCAGAGCCTTCCACCATAATGATGGTGTCATCGGCATACTGGAGGAGGGAGATCCCACAACCGCCAGCCAAATGTGGGACGATCCCACGGATATGGCCAGCCGTCTTCGCTCGGTCGAGGATGGAGGCGAGTGCATCAACCACCATGTTGAACAAGAACGGCGAGAAGGGGTCACCCTGTCTAACCCCACAAAGGGTGGGGAAGTAGGGGCCGATCTCGCCGTTGATGTTCACCGCTGTCCGACCAGAAGAAACCATCTGCATGACCCGAGTAACCCAGCGCTCGTCAAATCCTTTCTGGAGAAAAACTTCCCGAAGGAAGGACCAGCATACCGTGTCATAGGCTTTATGAAAGTCAATCTTCAGGAATACCGCTTTGAGATGCCTCGAGTGGACTTCATGAAGGGCCTCATGAAAGACTAAGACCCCATCCAGGAGAAATCGGCCGCGAATGAAGGCCGTCTGGTTGGGGTGGGTGATGCGGTCAGCAAGCGGGGTCACCCTATTGGCGTACCCTTTGGCCAGAATTCGGAAGATCACGTTAATCACTGTGATGGGCCGGAACTGCCGAATGTCCGAGGCGCCAGGAACCTTGGGAATGAGAGAGATGATCCCGAAGTTCAGGCGAGCGAGGTCGATGGAGCCCACATAGAACTCGTCGAAGAGGGCCATGACCTCAGGCTTGATGACGTTCCAGAAGGTCTGGAAGAACCTGACCGGAAGGCCATCGGGGCTCGGGGCCGAGGAAGGGTTCATGCCTTTGATGGCAAGCCAAACCTCTTCCTCGGAGAAGGACGCCGAGAGGGCCACGTTTTCCGCGGGGGAGACAAGCTGGGGGCCAGTCCAGAAGTCGGGGGCCAGAGCAAGGCCGCCCCGAGGGGAGGCGGAGAAGAGGGCTTTGTAAAAGCCGTCAACGTGGGTGCGAATGTCGCAGGGGCGCTGGAGGAGAGTATCACCGTCCCAAAGGAGGGGGATGGAGTTGCGCCGCCGCCGGCCATTGGCAATGGCCTGGAAATAGGCGGTGTTGGCGTCGCCCTTAAGCACCCACTTTTGGGTCCCTCGGATGCGCCAATAGGCCTCCTCGTCCGAATAGATGACCGAGAGCTGGTCCTCTAAGTCGTATCGGAGCAGCCACTCGTCAGCGGAGAGCCCCGATGAATCAGCGCGAAGGTCCAAAGCTTGGATGGAGACGAGAAGGATCCGCTTGCGCTCACGAAGATCACGACCAAGGTTGGCACCCCATCCCTTCATGAACTGGCGGGATCGCTTGGCGCAGAAGTGCCAGGAGTCAACCGCCGAGGGAGTCCGGTGTGGGAACGCCCGAGCCTCAACCCAACGGTCACGAACGGCTTCGACAAACCCATTCTGGTTAAGCCAGAATGTCTCGAAGCGGAACCGAGGGGGGATAGGGGGGCGCTCGTCCACAGAGGACAGGAGGAGCGGGACGTGATCGGAGCCAATCCGCGTGATGGCACGAAGGGAGGCAAGGGGACAGCGCAGCTCCCATTCCGGGGAGACTAGGACACGATCAAGGACGGATCGTGTCGGGACAGATTGCCGGTTGGTCCAGGTGAACCTGGCACCAACCCACTCAATCTCGTGGAGGCCGAGGTCAGCGATGCAGTCATTAAAGAGCTGCATACGAGGGAAGCTAACGAGGTCGTTGTTCTTCTCGTCAGGAGAGCGGATGAGGTTGAAGTCACCACCGACCACCACCGGAAGCTGGGCAGCAGAGACCTTCCGCCGGAGCTCGTCCAGGAAGGAGGTTGAGCGACGGTGGTCAGCGGGACCGTAGACGGCGATGATCTCCCACTTGAAGTTAAGGGCACGCTCGTAGATCTCCATGCTAACGAAGAACTCACCACGGTCCATACTACCCACCTCAAAGGTGGCATCCTTGACACCGAGAAGGATGCCACCCGAATGGCCGGTCGTCCCACTAGAAGGGAGCCAGTGCCAGGCGAACAGGTGGGGGCTCAAGCGTTCCAGCTCGGAAAGAGAGTAATCAGTCCGCAGGGTTTCTTGGATGGCCACAATGTCAATCTTCTCCTCGCGCATGTACTCCACTAGCTGGCGGCGACGGCCATCTTGGCCAAAGCCGCGGAGGTTCCAAAAAAGGACCCGCATCAAGGAGCCATCGAGGGGCTGCTTGACCCCAGAGCAGATGCACTCACGGCGCGGAGCGCGGCAGTACGGGAGCGGGTGCGGCCGCGGACCTCCACCACTGGAGCCGGAGGAGGAGGGACGGGGTCAGACGAGGGAGAGGGCCGGCTCAGACGGGAGCGAGCTTCCGCAAGCTTCCCATCAAGAATCTCACGGGCACGGATCGCCTCGATCTGGACTAAGGGGGGAGCCACCTCCCCCCTGAAAATGATCGCAGAATCAGAGGCCACCTTGGCAAGGTGGCCCAACGGAATTGCCTCGAGCGCGGAGAAAGAGCAGTTTGAAGTACTAGCAGGGGGTGGTGGGGTACCTGTCTCGAGGTTCCGGGCAGCGGCCCGGAGCTCCGCCCGCTCGGGGATGGGCAGAGCTGGGCTGCCAACCGGCCGAGCAGCCTCAACTCGAGCGCTGCGGCGGGAGGCAGTCACCGGAGTCGAGACCGATCGGCCCCGCCTGGAGTAAGCTGCAGTCCTCGGCGGGTGGGGGTGGGAGGCCATCGGAGTGGTCACCACCGAGGCCACCAGCACGGACACAGCCGACGGGGAGGGGGGCGGGGCCGCGGTCAGGGGCACCACGGAGATGAGGTCGGAGACGAGGCCGGGGGAGGCAGAAGCCGCGGGTGGCTCGACAGGAACGGAGCGCACCGGCTCAGGCGAGGAGAGCACCTGGGTGGTCCGGTCCAGCAGCAGAGGGGCGCCCACCGCAGCCCCTACCGAAGGGTCAGGGGGAGGGGAGGGGTCCATCTGAAGCACGACCGACGGGATCGACGGCGGAGCAGCAGCCGCCGGGTCCGGGTCGGGAGAAGCCGGCGGGAGGAGGGCCACGGCCAGCCCCAGAGTGTCGGAAGAGAGGGGGGAGCCCGGAACAGTGGCCGGCTAGCGGGGGGAGGTCGCCGGGCACACGCGCAAGCCCACACTAGAGGTGTCGCTCTCCCCAGCCGAGAGGACCGGAGAGGCCACGGAGACCGGGGAAGGAGGAGCACCGTGGGTCCGACCCCCCGGACCGCCACCTCGACCGGAGGCAGGGGCTGGAGGATCGCGAGGCGGGGACCGGCTGTCCACCGAGAAGCCACCATCGTCATCCGAGTTGCGCGAGTGGCGGCGGTGCCGGCCGCGGTACTCATCATCCCCACCCGGGCCGCCACCAAAGTGGCCGTCGTCGGAGAAGCGGGGGCGGCCCACGTGGTTGGGAGGCTCAGGCGTGATCTTGATGTCGAAGCCCTGGTCGTTGAAGAAGATCCTGACAGAGGCACGGAGCTTGGAGGAGTCGAGAGACTTGACCTTGACGCGGACCTCCTCCTCCTTGCGGAGCGAGAGCTCGTCCACCACGACCACCTTGCCGAGGATCCGAGACATGTTGCGAATGACACGCTCGGATCTCGCGATGTCGGGGAGACCGGAGATGAGGATCCACGCCGTGTCAAGAACTGCCACCGACTTGGGGTCGTGGATAGGCTCGGAGATGTCGACCACAAGCTTGTTGAGGGCCAAGGTGATCTCGGCACTCCGGGTGCAGTAGCCGTGGCTGATGGCGTCGGGGAAGATCACCGTGAACACGTTGGCAGAGGTCAGGGTCACCTGCCACTCCCACTGGCAATGGCACAAGTGGTTGAGCTCTGCCTCGATCATCTCGGGTGAGGCCACCCCCTCGCCCACCACCGTCACCACCGCCAGGAGCGAGGGAGTGGGAGGAGGGATGTCCGGCACCTCGATGTGGAAGAAAGCCATGCCCTCGATGCCGTGCCCGTACATCATCAACTCCTCGGTGACCGGGCGGTCGGGGCAAAGCAACGCGGGGTGGTCGGGGTTCTTGCAGATGTGGCAGCACGGCGGGTTGGTGCAGCTGACTTGGGAGTGACCGGAGACGCCACAGTTGAAGCACTTAGTTCCTGAGGACGCGGGATCGAAGCTTGGCGCGGAGGACGGGCCGGGAGGACCAGCAGCGGCGGTAGCAGCCCGGGCCGGTCCCCTCCTTTTCTTCTTCTTGGCTCCCTGGCGGCCACGGCCCTGTCCACCACCCGCACCCCCAGCAGCAGCGGACTGGGCGACATGAGGGGGCTGGTACCGACGAGACTGGGTCTCGACCGGCTGGACCGGCTGGCGCGGGGGCGAAGCATGGCCAGGGCGGCCTGGAGAGCGGCGCTGAGGGGACGGCGAGCGGCGACGGGAGGCCCGCCAGTCCGCAGCAGGGGGTGGAGAGCGGGACCGGGAGCGACCGCGACGGTCGGAGCGGGGAGGAGAGCGGCGGTCGGGCGACCTGCGGTCGAGGTGGGGAGGCGAGCGGCGGCTGTCCCGAGAGGTCAGCAGGCGGCGAAGGTCTCCCTCCCGGCGAACAGCCTCCGGGGAAGGGGGAGGGGCCTCCCGCCGGTCCTCCATGCGGCGCTTGGCGCGGGCACCGTCGTCGTGCCATTCCCGCGGCATGGGCGGGCGAGCCGAGGGAGGCAGGCGGTTGGGGCGAGGCTGGGTCGGCACGGCTGAGGAGAGGAGGGAGGGGAGCACGGTCGCGGAGGGGGAGGGGGCAGTCGGGGTTGGGGGAGCAGTAGAACAGGGAGCGAGCGAGGCGGCGGCTGGGGGAATAGGGAATCCTGCGGGAGGCCACACGAAGCCAGCGCGCCGGCTAGGGCACGGCTGGGAGGCGGACCGGCCCAGCAAGGGTAGCCCCACCACCCGGGCCGCCGAGGCCCGGTCCACCAGAGCCAGGCCCACGGGGGGGCGGCCCATCCGAGCCAGGCCCACCGGGCGAACGGCAGCATCGGCCGGGGGGGATTCCCCGCTCCGCGCGGTCACCGGCGCCGCCGCCGCCAAGGCCGGCGAGCGGGCAAGAGCCAGCCACGGGCGCCGGAGGGAGCCACAAACGCGCACGAGGGCGCGGGAGGGGGCGAGGGCGGCGATGAAGGGGCGGAAGGGAGAGCACCGGGCGACAATCGACTCGGTCGGAGGGGGAGACCGAGGCACCAAGGGGCCGGACGAGGCGGGAGGGGCTGCGGCAGCCGGAGGGAGGCGCCACGAGCAGCGGGCCGGCCCCAGGTCGGAGCGGCCAGCCACACCCCAGGACCGGCGACGGCGGCCAC
This sequence comes from Elymus sibiricus, assembly GCA_039707655.1. Lineage (NCBI taxonomy): Eukaryota > Viridiplantae > Streptophyta > Magnoliopsida > Poales > Poaceae > Elymus > Elymus sibiricus. Next base: position 490,422,020 of record CM077665.1, read on the forward strand.
CGCCCGGCCTCAAAGCCCTGCCCTTGCCCGATATTATTTCGGTCTCGCATGATGTCCCGGCAGATTACGGGCCGTGGTTTAATTGTCCCGGAAGACAATGGGCCCATAAATGTACCGGCAGTGCATCTGTCGTTGTTATTCAAGTTCTCCCGGCATATTTTCTGTCCTGGACTGTTTGTATCAGCATAAACTAATGTCCCGGCAGTTCCTTTGCCCTTGGTTAGGTATTTCTCCCGGCAATTGATTGCCCCCAATCAAGTGTTGTGGTGTAGTGGCACTGATAATAACAAAATATATCTTCTTTTCATCAAGATAAGCATATTTCAAAGTATTGGGTGAAGTTTTTAGCTCAAACACGGGATCTCCCTTGGGTGGAGGGGGGTCCCCTAAAATATCAACCGGTAAGTTGTGCTTAAGAACAGGTGTTTGTTTCAAAAATATATCACCTATCTCATTTCTCTCATTCATATGCATATCATTTTCATGGTCTAGTAAATATTGCTCTAACGGGTCGGTAGGAGGTACGACAATAGAAGCTAGACCATATCATTTTCATCTTTGCTTGATAATTCTTTCTCATGAGGCTGTTTACCAAACTTGGAGAAATTAAATTCATGAGACACATCGCCAAAGCTTACTTTAACCTTATCGGCAACACAATTAATTTCAGCATTGACAGTATTCAAGAAAGGTCTACCAAATATAATGGGGCAAAAGTTATCTTGTTCCGAACCAAGTATTAGAAAATCAGTTGGGGTACTTGACCTTTCCACACAAGACCTCAACATCTCTAACAATCCCAAGTGGTGTAATAGTATCTATGTTTGCATGTTTTATAGTAACATCTATGTCCTCAAGTTCAGATGGTGCTATGTCATTCATAATTTCTTGATATAAGGTAAAAGGTATAGCACTAACACTAGCACCAATATCACGCAAGCCATGATAACAATGATCTCCAATTTTAACGGAAACCACAGGCATGCCAACAACTGGTTTATTTTTATCTAGTTTGTCTCGCGCATTTCTAGAAGGTTTTGCAATTCTAGCAGCTTCACCACAGAAGTAAATGACTTGACCATCAATGTTGTCAACTAGCAGATCTTTAACCATAGCAACTTTAGGCTCAACGTTTATTTGTTCAGGAGGTGTAGGTGTCCTAGCATGACTTTTATTAACCATAGTTGGAGCTTTAGCGTGTTCCTTTATTCTAACAGGGAAGGGTGGTTTCTCAATGTAAGCAGTAGGAGCAATTGGATCAACATGGCTAACAATCATTTCTTCCTTCTAAAGTTTAATAGGTTTCTCTAATTGTTCTTCAATGGGTGGATGGTACTTAAACCACTTCTCCTTAGGGAGATCAACATGAGTAGCAAATCATTCATAGAAAGAAGCTAATATCTCAGAGTCAAAGCCATATTTATTACTAAACTTATAGCAGGCATCAGTTTCCCTAAAAGATTTTACGCAATCGAACTTGAGCTTTATACCTGACTCTTTACCCTTGTCGAGTGCCCAGTCTTCAGAGTTGCACATAATTCTTTCCAGGAGATCCCATTTGAATTCATTAGTTTTGTTCATGACGGAACCAATAGAGGAAGAATCGAGCAGGTTTCGATCATCATGAGAAAGCCGAGCATAATTTTTTTGAATAATAGTATCTCTTCAGATATCATGGTTGGGAGAAGTGTGCATCATATATTTAAGCCTCTCCCAAGCTTGAGCGATACTTTCTCCTTCAGGAGGCCAGCAATTATAAATCAAGTTCCAATCACGATGAACTAGATGCATACGATAAAACTTCTGGTGAAATTCCAACTTCAAACGATTCCAGTCCCATGATCCAATATCGCCCAATAACCTATACCACATTAATGCCTTTCCCTCCAAAGATAAAGGGAAAAATTTCTTCTTAACTTTATCTCCAGACAACCCTGCAAGCTGAAATAATCCACAAACTTCATCGACAAATATCAAATGATAATCAGGATGAGTCGTTCCAACATATGGGTGTGATAAGAGTTCTTCAAGCATACCAGAAGGAATATCATAATAAACATTTTCAGTAGGTTCAGTAGGTTGAGGAGCAATTTCCTCATTTCCAGTTCAGGGCGAAGATGCCCCGAACAAGCCACTCAAAGGGTGACCACTCATAATGAAAAGCAACAGTAAAATTCAGCACGTATAGAAAATGTTACCTTACCAATTTCCACTTACCAAAGGTGCTTCACTCCCCGGGAACGGCACCAGAAAAGAGTCTTGATGACCCACAAGTATAGGGGATCAATCGTAGTCCTTTTGATAAGTAAGAGTGTCGAACCCAACGCGGAGCAGAAGGAAATGATAAGCAGTTTTCAGCAAGGTATTCTCTGCAAGTGCTGTAAGTAACGATAGTAGATAGTTTTGTAGCATGATAATTCGTAACCAGTGACAAGAAACAATAGTAGCAAAGGTGCAGCAAGGTAGCCCAATCCTTTTTGTAGCAAAGGACAGGCCTGAAAGTACTCTTATATTAAGCAAGCACTCCCGGGGACACATGGGAATTATGTCTAGTCATGTTCATCATGTTGGGTCGATTCGCGTTCGCTACTTTGATAATTTGATATTTGGGTGGACCGGTGCTAAGGTGTTGTTCTTACTTGAACTAACAACCTACTTATGATTACCCCCCTCTCGCAAGCATCCGCAACTACAAAAGAAAAATTAAGATAAATCTAACCATAGCATGAAACATGTGGATCCAAATCAGCCCCTTATGAAGCAACGCATAAACTGGGGTTTAAGCTTCTGTCACTCTAGCAACCCATCATCTACTTGTTACTCCACAATGACTTCCCTTAGGCCCATAGCATGGTGAAGTGTCATGTAGTCGACGTTCACATGACACCACTAAGAGAAGTAGCAGCATACATATCATCAAAATATCGACCGAATACCAACTTCACATGATAACTTATAACCAGACTTCTCCCATGTCCTCATGAACAATAGTAACTACTCACACCTCATCAACATGTTCAAGATCAAAGGTGCAATAATAATAATTAAGGATCTGAACATAATTTCTTCCACCAAGTAATCCAACAAGCATCAACTACAAGATGTAATCAACGCAACTAGTAACCCACAGGTACCAATCTGAGGTTTTGGGACAAAGATTGAATACAAGAGATGAACTAGGGTTGGAGATGAGGTGGTGCTGGTGAAGATGTTGATGAAGATTGGTCCTCCCACTAAGGAGGAAGCGTTGGTGATGACGATGGCTTCGATCTCCCCCTCCCAGAGAGGGATTTCCCCGACAGAATCTGACTGCCGGAGTGCAAAAGGGCCTCTACCCAGCTTTCCACCTCGAGATGGCGGCGCTTCATCCCGAAAGGTTGCTTCTAATTTTTTGTAGGGTAAAACACACCATATAGGAGGAGAGGGGCCTCGGGAGGCCAGCCAGGGCCCCACAAGCTATCAGGGTGCGGCCTGGGGGCGCCCTGTTGGCTTGTGGCTGGCTGGTGGCCCCCCTCTGGCATATTTTTGGCCCATAAATTCACATGTATTCAATAAAAATCCCTCTTGAAGTTTTAGGTCATTTGGAGTCTGGTGATTTTTCTGCCTTTTTCTCGGTTCTCCGGTCCAAAATTCCAGTTTCCAGATAATTCCCTCTTTGTAATGTACCTTGCATATTCAGAGAGAAAGGGCATAAGAATTTTATGATTATAGGAAATAATGGACTAGAATAACATAAATATGAATAGGAAATCGTGATGCAACATGGACGTATCAATTACTGCGGGCGTTTCGCATTTTCACCGCGCCGCTTCGGGATCCCGTCCTTTTATAAGTAGAACCGAGGGTCCCCAGATTTACTTTTTCACCTATTCTTCTTCCTCTCGCCTCCGAAGCACCACCCGAGTTCACCGGAGTTCATCCTCGCGACTGGAACTGTCACCATTGTTACTATTGCCGGGAATCTCCTTCATCGAACGCGGTTTTCATCAGAAAACTAGATTGCCCAAAGCCCTCTTGTTTTGAATCCGATAAGTATCATTTTCACCATTAGGTTTTCTCCGCTTCTTAAAAAGTTTGTCAGAGCTCCATCGGAATTCAAACAACATATCGAATGCGAGTCTAGTTCCTCATCTGATTCCTACTGATAGCTCGAACTTTTAGTTCCGCTTCACCTTCGCAATGTGATAGATCTGCTTCAATCCTCCGATGAATCTATAATAGTTTCCTGTCAATAACTTCGCCATAATTAAAGCCTTTTATTTTCATTTTCTTCCGTATTATTAGATCCATCCGTCCTTCCGTCTTGTTAGAAAGTAGTTCGTCCACATGCGAAAATTCACCAAGTCTTTTTAGTCCCTTTATCCACCTTTAGCCGGCTCAGCGATATACACTGGCTCATTTCGTCACATTAACCTATCATAGTTTGATCTAGCTTATTCGCCGGTTTATCAAGGTGTTCCTTCTTCTCTTTTAATTTCTAGTGAGTTATCCTTCTGTAAATTGCTCAATCATATGCCGGCTCATTCTTTTATTTTCACCTTCGTAGTTGATCTGTAGAAATTGTGATGGCTCCCAAGGCTAGCAAAGCTTGTGGTTGGGTCAGATGACAAGAGTCAGTGCTCATGTAGTAAAACCTCGTAGGTCAGGGTCTTTTGCCGGCTCAAGCCGAAATTAGCTGGCGGCCGCCTGAAGAAGAGTCCTCCCGTCAACCCGAGCAAGGGGAAATTGTTGTTTTCACAGATCACCTGCACAGAGGCTTCCGACCGCCCGGGTCAAAGTTCTTCAGGGATCTTCTCAAAATTTTCAATCTTAGGCCACAAGATATTGGCCCTAATACAATGACCAAAATCTGCCAGTTCCAAGTCCTCTTTGAAGTATATCCTCAAATTGAGCCAACCATCACTCTTTTTAGAGAGCTCTTTTACGTCAACCATCAAACTGAAGTAAAGCATGGCCCCAGTGTAGAGCTTGGTGGAATTTCTATCCAGAAAAGGAAAAATAGTCCATTTCCTGAATCGAAACTGGCGAGTCACCCCAAGGGTTGGAATAAAACTTGGTTTTATTGCAAGAATACTGCTCATCAAGGCCAAAATCCCTTGTCGGGTTACAGACTGGAATGGCTTAGAGCCTCAAGTCAATTTCCGGGTTGGCCAGCTGACGACGAGAGGAAACAACTTGCGCCTATGCTTCTGAGACTAAGAGCCTTAACCGCTCACAGCCTCATCGGAATCGATTTGACCGGTGTTGGATAAGCTGGCGAATTCAACCTCTTAGTCTAAGAGGCGACTTGATGTGATGTTCAACGCTTCAGTAGAAAGAATTTGTCTGACAGTGACATCAACAAGGCCACCAAGAAATTCTTTGGTGCTTCAAAGGAAAAAATGCAGTGTGACCGTGTTGGCTCCATTTTGCTTGACCAACCCGGTTCCTCCAGTAAGTATTTTTGAACTTCTTTATTTTGCTGTCAAGATCTTCTCACTTATCATGCTCATTTCCCGGCTTGTATTATTTTGTAGGCAGGCTCTGAGTGGTGGAAAGCCAGAGGCAAGACCCTTATTCACTCTCAGTCTGAGCAAGCTAATGACCCAGCAGATGAAAACGACTCAGGAGAAGATTCTGAGGTAGAGCTTGAATCTCTTGGCCGTTTGTTTATTGATCTTGCTGACGCATCCACTTTTCAGGATAATACCGAAACTAGTCAAGCCGGTAACATTGAGGTAATTTCAATTTCGTCCAACTCATCAGAAATCTATATCCTGAAGAGGACGAGGCAAGCCGTCAGGACGGTTAAGTTTTCGCACCCAGATGCTTACTTAGATCCGAACTTTCTTTTGAAGAAAAATCAACACGCCGCCTCATCAAAACGCAAGACCCAAAGTAGCTCCGGGGAGTTATCTGCCGGCTTATCTCTTGAGTCGGCCACTTGCAAGCAACGAGTTGAGGTGCCTCACAGTCCAACTCCATCTCGTCCTCGAGCCGGTCTTTTTAAACAACCTCTCAACCCTTCTGATTCAAATTGTCAGGAAACGTCGCCCTCTTCTGGCGAGGCGTGTGCTAACTCCCTGCTTTTACCATCAACCGTGGGTAAACTTTGTTGTTTTTGACTTTGCTTTTGTTACTACTCATAGTTTCTGTGACCCATCATTGTTTTGTTGACTGCAGATCTAAAGCTTTCGCATGGAAGAAAACTGGTGAGTCATCCTCTGCTCCTGCAACTCAAAATCCACCAGTGACTGGATCAGAATTGGATACTTCTGGCCATCATGCTCCAGGCTTTGCGAACGAGCCAGTTCATGAAAATGAGCCGGTTCGAATTAAAGAGCCGGCGACGATGGAAGAGCCGGTCATGGAGGAAGCTACACATAATGACCCGGACTAAAATACTGCCCCGCCAAGCCTTGTGATAGCCTCTCATCATGTCGATGAGGTGGATAGCGTCGTTCCACCTCCCTCAATGGGTCATGTGGAAATGACCATGGTAGCAGAAGCTTTCAAGGCGCCAGAAACTCTAACTGCCTTGGGGAAAATTGTGGCCAAGGATGAGCTGGTATCTTTGTCGAAAGGAAAAGGCAAGATGGAGCTTCCTAATGTTGCCCATCTAGGGGTCAATGAACTTCACCAAGAATATTTAACCTGCCTATCTGAAAGCAGAAATATGAGATGAACTTGATAGGCGTGTTGAAGCGCAAGTATGAGGTATTGAAATAATCACCGGTGCTTTTCTTATTTATATATACTGTTTTAGCCCCCAAGGGCCAGCTCATTAGGATGAGTTAATGAGATGGGTCTTCAAAAATAAGTTATGCAACTTGCGAGAACTGTCTATAGCCCCCAAGGACCGAGTCATTATTTGTAATAATAAGTCGGTAATTTTGGAGAACGGAAATAATTTAAGATAGAACTCAACCCGTGGCCCCCAAAGGCCGGCTCATCTCTTTGAGATGGCCGGGTCATTTTGTACTGAACCACTTGACATCTCCAAAGTGTGAAACAACGCTTGTAGCCCCCAAGAGTCGGCTCATTTCTTTGAAATGGCCGGGTCTTGGTATAGTGTGTAAAAGGATTGACTTGCATTAGCCCCCAAGTGCAATGTAGAGTGTCCGCAGATGGATGGGACTTTGAAAAGTTGAACATTTTCCTGTATCGTAGCCCCCGAGTGTCGGGTCGTCAGTTTGGGGCGACTCGGGGCTTTCTACATAATTTGCTGATAACTTGCAATGTGCGGGAAATGCTGGATGAATCTGAAGCATCCATGGCTGGCTTGCAAAAACGGCTCATACAAGAGAAATAACTCAAGAAGAAAGCAGAAGCTTTGGCGGCTAATCTTCAGAAATCACTGAGCCAATCCATGGATATGTTGCAGAAGACCAAAGCTGGTTTTGATGAAGAGCAAGGCGCCTTACGTCAACGTGCTGAGACAGCCGAGGAACAACTTGGGTCAATCAAGGGGCAATTGGCAACCTTGCGACAGCATATCACAAACATGACTCTTGCCATCTTTGGTAAGAGACTATATCATGATTATCTCCAGGTTGTAAGTTAACAGCCGGCTTGATGTATATTTCATGTTTGTAGGTAAAGTGACAATCTCATGTTGCAGCCTATAGTAAAATTGAAGGCCATATTCACATACCTGGAGCAGATGTTTACAGGATATGTGTATACTATAAAGGCTGTGACAAATGCCGAGAAATCTCCTAGCCGGCTCAAAAACATGCTCAGAGACTTGTCAACACTTCCTGAGCAGATCCAAGAATTAAAAAGATTGGCGGCTCGTGCTGGGGCCAACACTGCCCTTTCTCGCGCAAAGGCATATTTTCCTGAACTAGAGCCGGCTCAGATGGAGGGTGCATTTCTAGAATATAAATTGGACGGCTCTGAGTTCACGTAGGAAAATTTTGCCAGCTGGATTTGTCGAAATGTCGACCTGGTTATACCAAGGCCAACAAACGAATCGAGCCGACAGTATTTGTCGGCGTACGACACCTATGGGATTGCATGGATCCCTTTACGGTTCGGCAGGGAGAAAGGCTTGCACAAAGAGCAGATCTAACGATCAACACGAGGGATTTTTACCCAGGTTCGGGCCGCTGAGAAGCGTAAAACCCTACTCTTGCTTTAGTTGTATTAGATGTGTTTAAGCCGAGGCTTCAGGAGCGCTTGCAATGAACAGTGCGTTCGAGCAGCAGCTACACATGCAGAATGGGCCCGAAAAGATCCTCCCCCTGTAGCTCCGCCTTGGGCCTCCTTTTATACGTTCGAAGGGGTCACCAACAGTGGCGTACAGAACTTACATGAGGTGTAAAGTTGCTACAGTGTTATCATAACTAATACTGACGGCTTAGGACAAATGCATTAAATGCTCCGTTGAGGTGTCCCTTAGCTTCTTGGGGACGGGAAAAGAGCCCGTCCCATCAGCACCACTTAACCCATCCGCCATTAGTGCCTTGACACGCACCCAGGAGGACAAAGCCTAAACGACAGGCTGGTCGCGGCGCTGGAGCGGTGACAGGCTGGCGAGGTCTTGCCGGGGCTCCGCAAGCCATCCCGGCAAGAATCTTGCCGGGATCCCAGCCTTTGGTCTTCTATCTTCCGATTATTGACTTGAATGCTTTCTTGATATTCTTGTACTTGCATCCAGCTGTCCCCCCGGCAGGCCTTGCCGCTGGTGTGTCTACAACCGTCCGTGCACAAGTATGGGGGTACTAAAAGACCCAAACTTTAGTACACCGACAGGAGCCCCCGGGCCTAGGCCATACACGGGTGCGAGGCGTTGTTGGGCTACGCCCAAACAGTGCACGGGCACGCGTGGCAGGAGTTAGCTGTTGCAATCATTCCGCTTACTGCGCTCCCCCACGACACACATTGAATGCGGGACGTGGGATACGTGCGCGGAGCGGCCGTAACAGCAGCGCGCTCGCAAAAGCGGTTTCATACTGACCAGTAAAGAGGCAACCTCGCGTCTTCCCCATAAAAAGGAATCCGCAGAGGCGCTGCTCATTTACCTCCTGTCCTTTCCAATCTGGAAACCGCCGCCGTCTCCTTCCTCGAGCCCGAAACAGAGCCTCTCCCATCCATCCGCCGCCTCCACGCCCTCACCGTCTTCGGCCTCTGCTCCCATAGCCGCCATGCCACCCAAGGCGAGCAGGGGCAAGGAGGTGAAAGCCGCCGTCCCGGAGAGCGAACTGGCGAAGATGCGGAAGGAACACGTCGTCTTCACTTCGGCCCTCGATGCGAGCACCCTGAAGGAGCGATACCATTGCATGTGGGCGAAGGAGACGAAGGCTCATCCTGCTACTCGCGTGAGCCCAGGTTCTTCCAAGGGTGGCCCAGATAAATTCCCTTTCTTTGCCGACTACTTTTACTACGGGCTCTGTCCCCCATTTTCTGATTTCTTCAACGACATCATGTACACATACGGCTTCCAACTCTTGGATTTTACGCCGAATGCCGTGACATACATGTCGGTCTTTGCCCATCTTTGCGAAAATTTTGTCGGAGTAGTCCCTAGCACAGCCCTTTTCCGCCACTATTTCATTCCTCGCATTCAAAGGGCAGATGCCCTCTCTGGTTCTATCGCCTGGATTCCAAGGACATGGAACAAGGAGATATACCCAGACGGGGTCTACCGCGAGAAGTGGGAAGAATGGCGGGCCAAGTGGTGCTGGATTCAGGAGAAGGACCCCCAGCCTTTCTGTTCGCCTCAGCAAACAAAGATGGTGCACGGCAACGACTGGAGCGCCCTCGATCCCGAGGATGAGAAGCTCACAATCGCAATTACCAGGATCCATCGCCTCAGAGTTGCCGGGCTCACAATAGAGATGGTTGGCGCTGATTTCCTTCGCCGGCGCATCGCCCCTCTGCAGAACAAAGGGAGACCAGCCTGGGAGTTCCGGAATGCGGCAGATATCATGAGGTTGCGCCCTGGCTTGAACAACAACTTGACGGTCATGCAGCACACAGCTCTCTGCCAGAAGCTGTTCAGGTCTGACGCGGGATGCAGGTTGCCGGCTGGCATAATTCCTTTGTTTAACAACTCCGCCTTGGGCCCAATCATTGCCATGATGCCGGCGTGTAATGCCCACGGCCTTGACGGAACTTGGGTTGAGCCATCCGCAGAGCAGGCACAGGTGTTCTTCGACAATCTGTCGGAGAAGGCCATCCGGGAAGAAGCGAACCTCATCCGCCCCACCACTGATGAAGAGGTGGCGTACATCGCCAGCAGGGCGGAAGAGGCAAATCTTGCCGCGGAGGCCGGCAGCGCTGGCTTCGTGGAGGGGGAAGCCAACGAAGAAGAAGTGATGTCAGAGGGAAAGCTTGCCGGGCAAGGCGAGGTTGCCGGGGAGCAGAGTGGCACATCTGCCGGGGGCCCTTCTGCTGAAGATACAGCCGAGGAGGAGCTGCACGAGGAGCCCCCAGCTCCCGAGAAGAAGAGGAAGTGTTCTCTTTGGAAAGTCACCTCTGGTGCCTCAGCCCACCAACCTGCCTCGAGTGGTGAAGCCCCCGACAAGGGGGCGGCCGGCAAGACTGCACAGCGGCAAGAAGCTCAACAGCAACCCGCCGCTTCTGCCGCAGCCAAGCGACCCAGGACCACTCCTTCACCTCCTCCCACGGATGCCGTGGCGGAGGTTGATTTCGATCTATCCGCCTTCAGCTTGGAAGAAGAAGAGTAAGGGTCCTGTCTCATTTCATAACTTCTGGATTTCTGGTTTTGCTCAACTTGTTTGTCTTGCTTTGGCCTGTCCCCGCAGAGATACGGAAACGCTGGCGCAAAGGATGGCGAAGAAGGCGAAGACTTCAACTCGTGATGAGCCGCTAGCAAGCACCACAGGTGCGCCAACGCCGATTACCATCAGCCCGGAGTCAAGCCCTCAATGCAGCCCCCGACGCAGCCCCCAGCGTGAGTTCACTCACTTTCCGCTGGCAAGCGTCGGGGTTTGTATCTTCACTGCTGACATCACCCGGCTTGTAGGAGGGAAGCGGCAACAAGGAGAGCCATCGAAGGCCACCCCTGATGCGCTGCCTCCGTCAACTACGCCGCCCAGAGATGGACCTTCGGCAAGGGCTTCCGCTGACGAGCCCATTCTTGTTGAGGATGCGCCGGCAAGCACAGGCACCGGCAGTCCTACACCGGCAACCAACGTTGCCGGGAAAGGAGAAACCACCTCTCAACAGCCTGACACAGGTAAGCCGTTTGCCTCAGAGTACTTGTCATTCTATCTTTCTTTTTATCTTCTTGAACTTCCACCTCAGCCTTATCTTGTTTGTTTTCTTGGCCTTCAGATCTTCCCTCGACGGAACACATGGATGTTGATGCCGTTATCGAGGAGACTGCCAGGGATGCTGCCGCCGAGGCCGACAGGGTTGCCGCTGACGAAGCCACCAAGAATGCTGCCGCCGAGGCCGCCAAGGACGCACAGGAAAAGGCCACCAAAGAGTCTGCTGAGAGGGCCGGCAAGGAGACCGGTGACCATACTGACGGCATTCCTGCCGCAGGAGCGCCAGGCGCTACGCCGGCCACGGAGCTCCCAGCTGCCGGTGAGACGGTTGTTGAGGATAAGCCGTCAACATCCGAAGCCCCTCCTACAAGCAGATACCTGAAGATTGGCGACAACCTGTTCGTCAGCATACCAGGAACGGCAAGCATTGGGGTGCCAACTGAAGGGGAAATCTTTGACGAAGAGGTCATCGCCGCTGCTGGGCTCAAGATTGTCGACGAGCCACGTACCAGCAGCAGCAAATCCGAAGAAGAGAAACTCCTCCAGGCCATGAGCGACAACTTTCAGAAGCTCCAAGCGCTTCACCGTGCCCGGAAAGATAAGCTGGATTCTAGGGCAGCAGTTGTCGAAGCAGCGGAGGCAGATTTCCAGAAGCGCGTCGAGGAAACGCAAGTCTGGTACGCTGAGGCCTTTCAGGAGCTGAAGGCGAATCATGAGCAGCTGAATCAGAACTGGAACGAGCTCCTCATGAAGCAGTCTGACATTGAGAAAGCACAAGAGGAGGCCTCAAAACAGGCTGCCGCAGACGAAGCTCGCCTAACGGAACGCCGCATCGGGCTCAAAGCTTATGAAGATGACCTTGCCGCTCGCGAGAAGGCGCTTGCCGCCAAGCTCCGCAGCAAGGACGAGGAGATCGAAAGGCTTGTCGCGCAGCGGACCCAGGAGCTGGAGCAGAAACACAGGGAGATGCTCGAAGCTCAGACTGTAGATCACGCCGGCAAGCTAAAGGAGGCCGTCGATGCTGCCGGAGCTGCAGAGGCCGCCAAGAACAAACTGGAGCAGAAGGTGAAGAGGCTGGAAGCAGATCTTGAGGATCACGGCAAGGAGCTCTCAACACTCAAAACTGACAGAGAGAAAACTCTCCATAGCTTGATGGAGATGCAAACCTCCATGTCTAACAAGATCAAACAGCTCTCCTCAGCCAATGAATCCATCGCCGATCTGAAGCTGAAGCTGACCATGCTGGAGCAGTCCCTTGAGACCGGCAGGGCTCGTGAGAAGGTCCTGAGCAGAGATCTCCAGAATGAGAAGGAACTACTCAAAAGCGGCGCTGCCAATTATAATGACTATACGGCAGGCATGCAGATCTGGACCGATTGCCTTGTCGACGTCGCGGAAAGGCTCATGGCATAGCTGTCCACCATGGGCCTGTAGGGCTTCAACTATTCTTCCGACGATAGGGTGTCTCCGAGCGCCAAGTTGACCATGTTCTTCGATGGCATGATTGACGCCCTGAAGCAGCTCCATTCTGATCGTGCAACCCATCTGGCCAACGAATCCCGCAAACTCTGCCGGGCCGTCCTCCTCAAGGTGCTCGTCAAAGTGGCGCACAAGAACCCCGGCATTAACCTCACCAACGTTCTTGACCGCTTGCCGAAGGACGTGGACGTCAAGGCACTTGAAGAACTTGTCGCGCCCATCGTCGACAAGGTGAACCAAGTCAAGAGGGTCGAAGGCCAGCGCAGGGACTAGCCGCTTCACTTCTCTTTGTCGCCACCGTTCCATGCCAAAGACAATTTTATCTTAGGTTAGAATCGTGGCAACTATTGATGTAATATAACTGGCTGTGCTCTGGATGAATGTATGCTATTTCCCTTGTATGATTTCCTTCTGTATGTATATGCCCTACGCTTTATTGGAAACTTGCCGGCGCGCGCACCCTTGCCGCGAGCGCCAGGTGCGGGACTTTAGCAGCCTGCTGGAGGTGCCGCTACCAGCAAGAAACCTTGGCATTTTTAGTGCAGCCACCTAAACTGTTGAGCGGACTCAAAACAGAGTAAGGGCGCGACCGATCATGACAAGGTTCCTTCGCGTGCAGGTTTTCCATACAAAAGTCGAAATCGTTCAAGGAGAATAACCTTACAAAACAAAAATTTGTTTAAAGTTTCTGCAACTTAGCTTTTCGTTGCTGTACTCCTTCCGGCAAGATGTCAACCTTGAACGTCGCCTGTCGGTATCCATACCATCCTTTCCCCCCGGCAAACTTGTACGCGAGGGAACCTTCTGTCCTTTTAGAAAAAGAAAGAAGAGAAAATAGAGATATGGAACCATGGCGGTTCGTTAATGCTTACCGGAAGCAAGTGTAATACAATATCTCAGATAATCATGCATATAGATAGACATGAAAATTGACAAGAATTGCAAAACACTTAATCTTATTCAACTATGCACAGGGTCTGCGCCTGACTTTGTACAAAGGATTACATGCGTCGCCGGGAAAACTCGCACAAAAGATGGTTGCCGGAGGACCCGGCAACCGCGCCTTATGGATAGAACTTACGAAGATGTTCGATATTCCAAGAATTACTCACTGGAATGCCATCTTCGGTCTCCAGGCGGACTGTGCCAGGCCTGGTGACTCGCACTACCCGATAAGGGCCTTCCCACTTCGGCGTCAACTTGTTGGAATTCTTGGCCGACTGAACGCGTCAAAGAACAAGGTCACCTTCCTCAAGACTTCAGGCATGAACCTTGCGGCCATGGTAGCGGCGCAAGGCTTGCTGGTAGCGTGCAGCTCGCACAGCAGCCTGAAGACGATCTTCCTCAAGGATCGTAACATCATCTTGCCGCAACTACTCTTGCTCAAGCTCATCATAAGCGAGCACTCGAGGTGACCCGTATATGAGTTCCGTGGGGAGAACTGCTTCCGCCCCGTATACTAGGGAGAAGGGTGTCTGGCCGGTGGCTCGATTTGGTGTCGTTCTGATTGACCAAAGAACCGCCGGCAGCTCATCAATCCAGCGTCTTCCGCACTTGCGCAGCTTGTCGAAAGTTCTTGTCTTAAGACCCCGCAACACTTCAGCATTTGCCCTTTCCACCTGGCCGTTGCTTCTCGGATGGGCAATAGAAGCAAAACAGATCTTGCCGCCAAGGTCTTGGACGTACTGCATGAAGGTGTGGCTTGTGAACTGCGTGCCGTTGTCGGTGATGATCCTGTTTGGTACACCAAAGCGGCAAACTAGTCCTTTGAAGAACTTGACGGCTGATTGTGCTGTCACCTTCCTCACTGCTTCCACTTCCGGCCACTTTGTGAAATTGTCGATTGCGACGTAGAAGTACTCAAAGCCCCTGGTAGCACGGGGGAAAGGGCCCAAAATGTCGAGCCCCAGACCGAAAACGGCCAGGAGAGAGGGATTGTTTGAAGAGCTTGAGCCGGCTGATGCAATTTCTTTGAATGGAACTGGCACGCTTCACACTTGGTTACTAGTGCAGTTGCATCCTGGAGAGCATTGGGCCAAAACAAACCTTGCCGGAATACCTTACCAACAAGAGCTCTTGATCCTATGTGGGAGCCACATATGCCTCCATGTATCTCCGCCAACAGCTCCAGTCCATCCTCCCGAGGAATGCACTTCAATTTCACACCATTCGGTCTCTTTCTGTACAGGACATTGTCCACGAACTGGTACATTTTAGACTGACGGCCTACTTTCTCCGCTTCTTCCTGTTCTTCGGGGAGCTCTCCTGTTTGAAGGAAATGGATGATGTGCTGTGCCCATGCTGGAGCCTGAGGCTCGACAACAAGGACTAAAGGCATGTCCTCTGCCGTGGGAGCATTTGTCTCTACAGCAAAGGCTCGAGGCCCTGCTGGAGCCTGTTGCTCCTCGGCTAGCTCGGCGAGAGAGTTTGTCTCCATGGCGAGAGCTTGAGGCCCTGCCGGAGCCTGCCGCTCACCGGCAAGCTTGGTGTTGTTCCCGGCAACCTTTTTGCCAGCGGCCTCTGGGAGCTCTGCCGAGAAATATTTGCCGGAACTCAACTTTCTCCTCTTATCTTGCTTTGCTGAGGGTGCTACGGATGGCTGAGTCAATTGAAGCACAAAAGTCCCTGGTTCCATAGGTAACTTGAGGGCAGCACGCTTTGACAGGTCGTCGACAATGCTATTTCCTGCACGAGGAACGTGCTCCACTTGTAGACCGTCAAAGCGCTCCTCCAACTTCCTCACTTCATCCACGTAAGCTTCCATCAACGGGCTCTGATAATCCTTATTAACTTGTTTGACGACAAGCTGTGAATCACCTCTGACATGAGCTTCTTAATTCCAAGGTCCGCCGCGATCCTGAGACCGGCAAGCAGTCCTTCATACTCTGCGGTGTTGTTTGTTGACCTCTCCCGGGGAAAGTGCATCTGAATCACGTATTTGAGGTGCTCTCCGGTGGGCGCGACAAGCAGCACGCCAGCACCGGCGCCTTGCAGCAAGAAAGCCCCATCAAAATACATAATCCATTCTTGACTCGTTTCCTTGCCGGGGAGAGTTGTCTCCGGAATCTCTTCGTCCGGCGTTGGGGTCCATTCCGCAATGAACTCTGCCAATGATCTGTTCTGAATAGTTGAAGTAGTTTCAAATTTGAGACCAAAACTTGACAGTTCTAAAGCCCACTCCACAATCCTGCCGGTTGCATCTGGATTCCGCAAAATCCGCTGCAACGGAAAGCGAGTGACGATGGTGATCTCATGTGCCTGAAAATAATGGCGCAGCTTCCTCGAGGCCATAAGGAGGCCGAAGAGCAACTTCTGTACGCCAGAATATCTTGACCTAGCCCCCTGCAAAAGGGAGCTGACAAAATAAACCGGGCGCTGCACCATCTTCTTCTTGTGTGTTGCATCGTTTGACTGTGCAGATCCGTCTTTGTCGGCACCAGACTCTGCCGGGGAAGATCCTAGCCCGTCGCTTGGCGGTCCTGCCGCTGCCGCTGCTTCTTCATCGACTTCTCTCTCTGGCACTAATGCAGCACTCACCACTTGATTCGTTGCTGCTAGATATAGCAGCAACGGCTCTTGTGGTTTTGGCGCGACTAGTATTGGCGGAGAGGAGAGGTACCTCTTCAAATCCTGCAGCACTGCCTCCGCTTCCGGAGTCCATTTCATTGGACCTGCCTTTTTCAAGATTTTGAAAAAGGGCAGGGCGCGCTCAGCAGATTTGGAGATGAACCTACTCAGAGCAGCAACGCAGCCGGCAAGTCGACGCACATCTTTGACGCGTCTTGGTGCTTCAATCTGCTCAATGGCCTTGATCTTGTCGGGATTCGCCTCGATCCCACGCTGAGACACAAAGAATCCAAGAAGCTTGCCGGACGGAACGCCAAACACACACTTCTCAGGATTGAGCTTCAAATTGATCTTGCGCAGATTTGCAAATGTCTCTTCTAAATCTTGTATGAGCGTTGCTTTATCCTTGGTTTTGACCACTATGTCATCCATATAAGCTTCCATATTTCTATGTAGCTGGGGCTCGAAACCAATCTGGACCGCTCTTGCAAAAGTTGAACCAGCACTTTTCAATCCGAAAGGCATATGTAAGAAGCAATACGTACCACATGGGGTGATAAATGCGGTTTTCTCTTCGTCTTCCTTTGCCATGAAGATCTGATGATATCCTGAATAGGCGTCAAGAAATGAAAGCAAATCGCAGCCGGCAGTGGAGTCCACAATCTGGTCGATGCGCGGCAATGGAAAAGGATCTTTTGGACATGCTTTATTGATATATGTATAATCAATACACAGCCTCCATTTTCCATTTGCCTTGCGCACTACAACTGGATTGGCTAACCATGTTGGATGGAGCACTCCTCTTACCAGACCTGCCGCCTCCAATATCTTGATTTCCTCGGCGATAAATTGTTGCCGCTCCAAGGCCTGCTTCCTAACCTTCTGCTTGACGGGCCGTGCGTGAGGACAGACAGCAAGGTGGTGCTCAATTACTTCCCTGGGAACACCGGGGATATCAGATGGTTTCCATGCAAACACATCGATATTCGCCCGCAGGAAAGCAATGAGCGCGCTTTCCTATTTGTCGTTGAGGGTGGAACTTATGGTGAAAGTTCCTCCCGTACCATCCTCCTTGGCGGGCACCTTCTTAGTTTCTGGTGGAGCTGCCTTGGATTTCTTGCTCTTGCCGGTGGAGCTCTCTGGCACATCCTCAACAGGAGCGCAGCACTCCGAGGAGGTGCGCTTGCCGGAGTGTGCGCCAGAGGTCTTGCCAGTCTTCTTCCCCCCGGGAGCTTCAGCGGCAGGAGCAAGTGCCTTGGCGGCAGATGCTGCAATTGCCTCCCGGTAAAGTTCGTCGGTGCAGATAAGCGCATCCTTCTTGTCAGAGTTGATGGTGATGACACTCATCGGCCCGGGCATCTTCAATACATTATAAGCGTAGTGCGATGCCGCCAAGAACTTGGCTAGCGCTGGACGGCCAAGGATCCCATTATATGGCAACGGAATCTTGGCGACGTCGAAGACAATCTTTTCTGTTCTGAAGTTCAGGTCACTACCAAATGTTACTGGTAGTGTGATCTTACCCTTCGGCTGGCTACTTCCTGGATTGACCCCTTGAAACGTGCCCGTTTCCTCAAGATCTTCATCAGGAATTTGCAACCTTTCGATCACATCGGGCGAGATCAAGTTCAAACCGGCCCCACCGTCAACTAACAGTTTCGTCACCTTGAGGATGCGAATCATCGGTGAAACCAACAATGGTAGACACCCGACCGTAGTTGTGCGATCAGGGTGATCCTCAACGTCGAAAATGATAGGCGTGTTGGACCACTTCAATGGTTTCCGGGCATCGACAGATGGCTCTGTCGCATTAATCTCACGCACCCACTGTTTGAGTCGGCGGCGGGAAGAATGCAACGAGGCGCCTCCATCAATGCACATGGTGTCTGTAGCCTTTTGAAATTCTTGCTCACTGGACTCGTCGTCCTCCTCGTTGTCATCGTCACCCCCTCTTGCTTGTCGCGGCCTCGAGCGGGCCTCTCCTTCTGTTGCTTGGCCTTGCCACGGCGACCTCGTCGACCACCGCGTTTCTTGCCGGACCCCTCCGCACCATCCTGGCCCTTCTCCTTATCTCGCCTTTAGTACTCAGCTTTCTGCTTCTCGACAAGCTGATCAACTTGCCGGCAGTTTTGGAGGTCTTGGCCCTTGGTGCGATGGATCTTGCAGTACTGCTTGTCGGAGCCCTCCGGCTTGTCGGCAGCCGCCAGGGCCTGATAGGAGGCGCACCCGGCAACATTCTTGCCGGGGCCGCCAACCTTGGCCTTCTTGGCGGTGCTGGGGTTGCCGGATTCCTTGACGGCAAGCACGGCCTTGCCCTTGCGCTTCCTATTACGCCGCCGGCCTTTCTTTGCCAGGGCGGCGGCGTCTTCATCTTCAGAGTCGACTCCTGCGCCAGCATCCTCGCCGGGGAATCTCCTCCCTTCTTCAGCCCGAGCACACTTATTAGCCAGAGCATAGAGCTCGGCAACATCCCTGACTTTGTTCATTGCCAGCTCTTAGTGCATCCTGCGGTTGCGCACGTTCTGATGGAATGCGCTGACAATAGCGGCAGGATGAACGTCTGGGATGTTGTGATGTACACGGCTGAATCTCTGTATGTACTTGCGCAAAGTCTCGCCCTCTTTCTGGGGGATGAGATGCAAATCACTCTCCTGGCCAGGAGCTTGGTGGCCTCCGGTAAAGGCGCCAACAAACTCATGACACAGATCTGCCCAGGAAGAAATAGAATTCTCCGGCAGATGCTTCAACCACGACCCGACGTTGGGTTTAAGTACCTACGGGATGTAGTTGGCGAGTATCTTGTCGTCGCGAGCCCCGGCAGCCTGCACCGCATTAGTGCAGATGCTCAAGAACTCCGACGGGTGGGTCTCGCCATCGTATTTCTCCGGGACCTCCGATTTAAACGTTCGGGAATTGGGCCACTAGACTCGCCGCAGCTCATGGGTAAAAGCTGGACAACCCACCTCATAAGGTAGGTCGACAGGGTACCCTGGCGCAGGCTTGTCTACAGTGGGTCCTACGCGCCTATCAGGTTGATGGCGCGCTTCCCGCCGCCGCTCGATGGTAGTCCGAGCGTCTTCGTTGCTTCGTTCCCGAAGAACTTGACGTTGGTCGCGGCGAGTTCGCGGTTCAGACGACGCCGTTGAATCGTCATCACGGGCATCGATCCGTCGAGTCGGCGACCGCTGTTGCCGCCGTGGAGGAGAGTGCACCGTGGTCATACCGCCTCCAGTCTTTTTGATGGACTGCCTCCGCGAAGGCTCCGCCTGCTGCGGCCTATCTTCGTTGGCGAGGCCGACGAGGCTCTGAATAGCAGCTCTCCATTCTTTGAGCCTCTTCGCAGTAGGAGGAAAATTCAGGAGCAGCTGTGCTCGCGCCAACGCTTCTACTGGTGTAGGCGGCGGCGAAAGGTGCGAGGAACGTGAGGTGCTCTGACTCCTAACCATGTTAGAAGGAGCTCCATCACGATCCCGCGACCACGCGCCACTTCCTCCAGCGTTTTGGTGTGCATGCTGGTCCCGCGCATCTTGAGAGTGATGCTCAGGAGTCTTTCCATGAGGATGCTTGGAACCATCAACGTCGCGGCGCTGTGTATCGCGTGCGACCTAAGAAGGCCGCGGCGCATGCGCCGGCGTGGGTGTCTTAGAAGGCGTCCTTCCGTCCTTGGAGTTCACTATGCCGCCCGTTGGCAGCACAGCTCCGTCCTTAGATCTAGCGGCGCGAACGATGCCGCTCGCCTGGCTATGATCACCAGAACGTCGTGGAAGCTCAGGATCTCCGCCTCCTCCGCCTATGTCCACACCATCGCCCGTCTGTGTAGCTACAGGCACACCGGACGCGGATGGACCAACCGCCGTAAAACCCTTCTTCTTGGGAGCCATGGCAATGAAGATGATGAAGAAAGTGGCGCGCTGATCACTAGATCAGGTTCACGCAACCTCTCCCCCTACCTGGCGCGCCAAGGATGTCGGCGTACGACACCTATGGGATTGCGTGGATCCCTTTACGGTTCGGCAGGGAGAAAGGCTTGCACAAAGAGCAGATCTAACGATCAACACGAGGTATTTTTACCCAGGTTCGGGCCGCTGAGAAGCGTAAAACCCTACTCCTACTTTAGTTGTATTAGATGTGTTTAAGCCCAGGCTTTAGGAGCGCTTGCAATGAACAGTGCGTTCGAGCAGCAGCTACACATGCAGAATGGGCCCGAAAAGATCCTCCCCATGTAGCTCCGCCTTGGCCCTCCTTTTATACGTTCGAAGGGGTCACCAACAGTGGCGTACAGAACTTACATGAGGTGTAAAGTTGCTACAGTGTTATCATACCTAATACTGACAGCTTAGGACAAATGCATTAAATGCTCCGTTGAGGTGTCCCTTAGCTTCTTGGGGACGGGAAAAGAGCCCGTCCCATCAGCACCGCTTAACCCATCCGCCGTTAGCGCCTTGACACGCACCCAGGAGGACAAAGCCTAAACGACAGGCTGGTCACTGCGCTGGAGCGGTGACAGGCTGGCGAGGTCTTGCCGGGTGCGAATCTTGCCGGGGCTCCCCAAGCCATCCCGGCAAGAATCTTGCCGGGATCCCAGCCTTTGGTCTTCTGTCTTCCGATTATTGACTTGAATGCTTTCTTGATATTCTTGTACTTGCATCCAGCTGTCCCCCCGGCAGGCCTTGCCACTGGTGTGGCTACAACCGTCCGTGCACAAGTATGGGGTACTAAAAGACCCAAACTTTAGTACACCGACAGTATTCAAACCATTCGAACTTATCCCTCCTCGACGTAAGGAAGACTTTGCTCCTGATGTGGACCCATCCATTAACACCAATGAAGACTCAATTTTCCCTGCTTTGACATCCATTCAGTGGACGCCAAGGAACCCCAAGACAGAGCAGGGTGAGGCGACAAAAGATGACCCGGATGCAGAGCAGAGGGACGTCAACTCGGAAGAATGAAGAGCCGGTGTACAAGATTAGTGATGCTCTTCTTTTGAGAGAAAGACTCTGAATATTTTGAGGCCCAAGTTGAGGCTTGTAATATGAGTAGTTGAAAACTTCTGAGACGGCTGCTGTGCCATCGTGCACTTGATATTTTTTTAAGAGCAACTATCATAATTAAAATCTTTGGAATCCAAAATAGTGGGCACATCACTAGTTAATGTTTTGACTTCTTCAAACCCACTTTCATCAATTTTTTCATCAAGATTTTCACCCTCCAAATCATTGGGATGCCTTCTAGCTAAAGTTGACTCTACTTCAGTCTCTTTATCATCAATTTTAATATTACTAAACAAGGAATCAATTGAAGAAACACCAATCACTTTAAGATCTTCATCATTTTTATGAAAGCAATCACTAGAAAACGCTTTTTCTAAGAATTCTCTTTTAGCTCTAAGAATAGCGGTTCTTTTCTTACTTTCATCCATAGAAACATATAAGGCTTTAATTGATTGATCAATCTTAGGTGCAAAAGCTTTCAACTTGAGATTTTCTACATCATGGGAAATTCTATCAATGCTTCTAGACATATCATCGATCTTATTCAACTTTTCTTCTATCGTAGTATGGAAAACTTTTTGAGCATTGATAAATTCTTTAATATTACTCTCAAGATCAGAGGGGTTCCTATTATTATTGTAAGAAGAATTACCATAGGAATTACCATAATTATTAGAGGAATTTCCAGGAAAAGGCATAGGCTTAAAATAACCTCTATAAGCATTGTTATTAAAATTGTTTCACGAGATGAAATTCACATCTACGGAATCACTATTTTGCTCAATGAAAGTAGACAAAGGCACATCATTAAGATCAATAGGAGTATTTTTACTAGCAACCAACTTCATAAGAGCATCAACTTTTTCACTCAAAGTACTAATTTCTTCAACCGAATTAACCTTTTTACTAGTAGGTGCTCTTTCAGTATGCCATTGTGAATAATTTTCCATAATATTATCTAGCAATTTAGTAGCTTCTCCCAAAGTAATTTCCATAAAAGTACCACCCGCGGTGGAATAAAAGATTTCTAGAGACAAAATTCAATCCCGCATAAAAAAATTGTACGATCATCCAAAGATTTAAACCATGAGTAGGACAATTTCTTAGCATCAATTTCATTCTCTCCCAAGATTGTGCAACATGTTCATGCTCAAGTTGCTTAAAATTCATGATTTGATTTCTAAGGGAAATAATTTTCGCGGGCGGAAAATACTTACTAATAAAAGCATCCTTGACTTATTACAAGAATCGATATTATTGCGAGGCAAAGAAGAAAACCAAATTTTTGCACGATCCCGCAAGGAGAAAGGAAATAATTTCAACTTCACTATATCATTTCCACATCTTTTTTCTTTTGCATATCACACAATTCTACGAATGTGTTTAGATGGGACGCGGCATCCTCATTAGGAGTACCGGAAAATTGATCTTTCATGACAAGATTCAACAAAGCGGCATTAATATCATAAGACTCTGCACTAGTGGTGGGAGGAGAAATCGGAGTACTAATAAAATCATTATTATTGGTACTGGAAAAATCACACAATTTTGTATTTTCTTGAGTCATCGTGACTACGCAAACAAGAGATGATGGGGGAGAGGAAAACGAGAGGCAAATGGCAAATAATGTAAATTGCAAGGAGATGAGATTTGTGATTACGAACCTGATAGATGTTGATGATGTCTCCCCGGCAACGGCGCCATAAATTCCTTTGACGTGGCTTGAGACTGCACTGGTATTTCCCCAAAGAGGAAGGGATGATGCAGCACAACTACGGTAAGTATTTCCCTCAGTTATGAAACCAAGGTTATCGAACCAGTAGGAGAACCACGCAACACTATGTAAACGGTACCTGCACACAAAGACCAAATGCTTGCAACCCAACGCGTAAGAGAGGTTGTCAATCTCTCCACGGTAAAAAGATAGATTCGATTGTAATAGATTAGATAGATATATCGCACAAGAACACAAAATAAGAGAGGCAAATAAAAAGTGCAGCAAGGTATTTTTGTGTTTTTGGAATAATAGATCTGAAAACAAAAAGCGGCAAGATTAGTAGGCAAATAAAAAGTGCAGCAAGGTATTTTTCTGTTGGGGCAGTTGATATAAGATCGAATAATCATGACGATATCCAAGGAGATGATCGTTATATAGGCATCACGTCCAAGATTAGTAGACCGAAACGATTCTGCACTACTACTATTACTCCACACATCGACCGCTATCCACCATGCATCGAGTGTATTAAGTTCATGGAAAAATGGAGTAATGCAATAAGAACGGTGACATGATGTAGACAAGATCTATTCTTGTAGGAATAGACACCATCTTGTTATCCTTAATAGCAACGATACATGCGTGCCTCGCTGTTCCTTCTGTCACTGGGAGAGGACACCACAAGATCGAACCCATCACAAAGCACCTCTTCCCATGGCAAGATAAATCGATCTAGTTGGCCTACCTAAACCAAAGATTCGAAGAAGAAATATGAGGCTATAAGTAATCATGCATATAAGAGATCAAAGAAGACTCAAATAATATTCATGGATAGAAACTGATCATGAACTCAAAATTCATCGGATCCCAACAAACACACCGGAAAAAGTCATTACATCAAATAGATCTCCAAGAGACCATTGTATTGAGAATCAAAAGAGAGATACAAAGCCATCTACCTACTGCCTACGGACCCGTAGGTCTATGGTGGACTACTCACTCATCATCGGAGAGGCACCAATGAGGATGATGAACCCCTCCGTGATGGTGTTAGATTGGATCTCGCGGTTTTGGAACTTGCGGCGGCTGGAAGTATTTTGCATCGACTCCTCTAGGGTTTCTGGAATATTTGGGTATTTATAGAGCTTAGAGGGGGTGGAGAGGAGTCCCGAGGCCTCCACAACCCACCAGGGCGCGCCGGGGGCCTCTGGCACGCCCTGGTGTCTCGTGGGCCCCCTAGGTCTCCTCCCAGGTACTTCTTTCGCTCCCTGGATGTCTTCTGGTCCAAAAACATCTCCAAAAAGTTTCATCATGATTGGACTCCATTTGGTACTGATATTCTGCGAAGTAAAAAACAAGCAAAAACAACAACTGGCACTTGGCATTATGTCAGTAGGTTAGTCCCAAAAAATGATATAAAGTTGCTATAAAATGATTGTAAAACATCCAAGAATGATAATATAACAAGATGGAACAATCAAAAATTATAGATACGTTGGAGACGTATCAGCACCCCCAAGCTTAATTCCTACTCATCCTCGAGTAGGTAAATGATAAAACAGAATTTTTGATGTGGAATGCTTCCTAACATGTTCATCACACATTCTTTTCTTTTGTAGCATGGACATTTGGAATTTTAGATGGTTCAAAGCAATAGTCTAGTTTTGTCATGAAGACTTTAATACTCAAGCATGCCAACAAGCAACCATGTCTTTCAAAATATCAACACTAAAGAAAGCTATCCCTAGCCCATCATGCTAAATCATTGATCCATTCATGAAACACAGTCAAATATTAACTACACCCAATGCACAAGTATGATCATAGTGCCCCCTAGTTGGTGCTTTATAAGAGAAGATGGAGAGTCAATTAAAAGTAAAAATTGCATAAAGTAAATAGATAGGCCCTTCGCAGAGGGAAGTAGGGATTTGTAGAGGTGCCAGAGCTCAAAGCTTAAATTGAGAGAGAAAAATTATTTTGGGTGGCATGCCTTTCCTCTCAACGAAAACGACCAAGTAGTTCTCAATACTTTCCTTGCTAGATACATCATTGGTGGTTCCCAAACATAAAATAAAGTTTATTCCCTTTTCCACCATTCTTTCACAATCCATGGCTAGCCGTATCCACGGTTGCCTTCCATACCAACACTTTCCAAGGAATTTATTATTTGACAACATAAAGTAAATTTCTTTTTTCATTTCGGGACTGGGCATCCCTATTACCGCCGTACTCTCATGCAATGACAAGTGAATAAACACTCATATTGAGAATTACACATCTAGCATGGAAAAATATTGGACACACCCTACCGTTTCATGAGCGGTACGAGCACACAAAAAAGGAAATTCATTTTGAAAATTAGAGATGACACATACAAATTTGCTTCGAACGGCATGGAAATACCGCATATAGGTAGGTATGGTGGACTCATAAGGCAAAACTGGGTTTAAGGATTTGGATGCACAAGTAGTATTTCTACTTAGTACAAGTGGAGGCTAGCAAATAGATTGAGAAGCAACCAACCAAGAAACGAAAATTCAGATAAACGAGCATTAAGCATAACTAACACCAAATAATGCACCATAAGTAGGATGTAATTTCATTGCATAACTATTGACTTTCATGCTTGAATTGGGAATCACAAACCTTAACACCAATATTCTTACTAAAGCATAATTACTCACCAACATGACCCACATATCACTATCATCATGTCTCGAAACTATTACAAGGAATCAAGTTTAATTTGTCCAATGATCTTCATGAAAGTTTTTATTATATCCCTCTTGGATATCTATCACTTTGGGACTAGTTTCATATATTTCCATTGCTTTTGACAAGCTCAAATAAATTTAAGTGAAGAACATGAGCATAAAAATTTCATCTCTCAAAATAATATAAGTGAAGCATGAGAGAATTTGTTCAAAATTTACTAACTCTCAAATTAATATAAGTGAAGCATGAGAGAATTTGTTCAAAATTTACTAACTCTCAAATTAATATAAGTGAAGCATGAGAGTGTTTCTTCAAAAAATTAAAGCACACCATGCTCAAAAAGATATAAGTGAAGCACTAGAGCAATTCCATGGCTCAAAAAATTTAAGTGAAGCATATAGAGCAATTCTAACAAATCATAGCATAATTTTGGCTCTCTCAAATAGGTGTGTCCTGCAAGGGTACTTGTGAAAAACTAAAATTCAAATCAAGCAAAGACTCAAATAATACAAGACGCTCCAAGCAAAACTCATGATATGTGACGAATAAAAATATAGCTCCAAGTAAAATACCGATGGTCGTTAGAAGAAAGAGGGGATGCCACTCGGGGCATCCCCAAGCTTAGTTGCTTGTTTATATTTGGATATTATATTGGGGGTGATGTAGTATACCCAAGCTTAGGCTCTTTTCACTCCTTATTCCTTCATCCATCGTGATCTCACCCAAAACTTGAAAACTTCAATCACACAAAACTCAACAAAACCTTCGTGAGATCCGTTAGTATAATAAAGCAAATCACCACTCTAAGTACTTTTGCAAACCCATTCATACTTTATTATTGCATTATATCTACTGTAGTCTAGCTTTACCATGGCTTATACCCTTCAATACAAACCATAGATTCATCAAAACAAGCACACAATGCAACGAAAACAGAATCTGTCAAAAACAGAACAGTCTGCAGTAATCTGTACTCTAACCATACTTCTATAACTCTAAAAATTCTGACAAACTAGGAATACTTAAAGAATTTGTATAGAAATACTTTGTTAAAATTTCAGCTCATTATCACGCTCCAGTAAAAAATGAAAATTCCTGCATTGGAGTCAAATTTCTGTTTCAGATTCAGCATTGTTTCTACTCATCTTGTGAGCCATCCTAAAGGCTTTACTTGGCACAAACACTAATTAAAACATAAAAAACACAATCATAACAGTAGCATAATTGTGTCAACACTCAAGAACAGAAAGAAAAATGTGAAAATAAATTTATTCATTGAGTTGCCTCCCAACAAGCGCTATCGTTTTACGCCCCTAGCTAGGCATAAAGCATAGATTCAAGTATTGTCATCTTTAGTTTTTGCTCCATAGGATGCTCTCATGATTGATTCATATGGTGGCTTAATTCTTGTTCTAGGGAAGTGTTCCATACCCTTTCTTAGTGGAAATTGAAATTTAATATTGCCTTCTTTCATATCAATCACGACACCTATAGTGCGTAAAAACGGTCTACCAAGTATAATGGGACAAGACGGATTGCATTCAATATCAAGAACAATAAAATCTACGGGAAAATAGTTCCTATTTTCAAGAATAAGAACATCATTTATTCTTCCCAAAGGCTTTTTAATAGTAGAATTCGCCAAGTGCAAATTAAGAGAACATTCTTCAATATTGGTAAGTTCAAGCACATCACATAGAGATTTCGGAATTGTGGAAACACTAGCACCCAAATCACATAAAGCAAAGCACTCATAATTTTAATCTTGACCTTAATGGTAGGTT
Organism: Elymus sibiricus; assembly: GCA_039707655.1. NCBI lineage: Eukaryota > Viridiplantae > Streptophyta > Magnoliopsida > Poales > Poaceae > Elymus > Elymus sibiricus. The sequence continues at coordinate 490,449,495 of CM077665.1, forward strand.
CCCACTCATCATGTAATTTTCTAGGAATTGAAATCTCTAACTCCAACTTTTCTTCAAAAGATTTCATCATGGCATCAACAATATGTTTAGTAAAAGCTTTATTTTGTTCATAAGCATGGGGTGAATTTAACATGGATATGATTGAAGCAAAGAAATACATTCAATCAAACAGCAACTATCATTAAAATCTTCGCAATCCAAAATAGTGGGCACATCACTAGTTAACGTGTTGACCTCTTCAAGCCCACTTTTTCATCAATTTTTTCATCAAGATTTTCACCCTCCAAATCATTGGGACGCCTTCTAGCTAAAGTGGACTCTACTTCACTCCCTTTATCATCAATTTTAATATTACTAAACAAGGAATCAATAGAAGAAACACCAATCAGTTTAAGATCTTCATCATTTTTATGAAAGCAATCACTAGAAAACGCTTTTTCTAAGAATTCTCTTTTAGCTCTATGGATAGCGGTTCTTTTCTTACTTTCATCCATAGAAACCTATAAGGCTTTAATTGATTCATCAATATTAGGTGCAAAAGCTTTCAACTTGAGATTTTCTACATCATTGGAAATTCTATCAATGCTTCTAGACATATCATCGATCTTATTCAACTTTTCTTCTATCGTAGTATTGAAAACTTTTTGAACATTGATAAATTCTTTAATATTACTCTCAAGATCAGAGGGGTTCCTAATATTATTGTAAGAAGAATTACCATAGGAATTACCATAATTATTAGAACAATTTCTAGGAAAAGGCCTAGGATTAAAATTACCTCTATCAGCATTGTTATTAAAATTGTTTCGCGAGATGAAATTCACATCTACGGAATCACTATTTTGCTCAATCAGAGTAGACAAAGGCACATCATTAAGATCAATATAGGAATATTTTTACTGGCAACCAACTTCATAAGAGCATCAACTTTTTCACTCAAAGTACTAATTTCTTCAACCGAATTAACCTTTTTACTAGTAGGTGCTCTTTCAGTATGCCATTGTGAATAATTTGCCATAGTATTATCTAGCAATTTAGTAGCTTCTTCGAAAGTAATTTCCATAAAAGTACCACCTGCAGCGGAATCTAAAAGATTTCAAGAGACAAAATTCAATCCCGCATAATTTTTTTGTATGATCATCCAAAGATTTAAACCATGAGTAGGACAATTTCTTAGCATCAAACATTCTCTCCCAAGATTGTGCAACATGTTCATCCTCAATTTGCTTAAAATTCATGATTTGAGAAATAATTTTCGCGGGCGAAAAATACTTAGTAATAAAAGCATCCTTGCACTTATTCGAAGAATCGATACTATTGCGAGGCAAAGAAGAAAACCAAATTTTTGCATGATCCCGCAAGGAGAAAGGAAATAATTTCAACTTCACCATATCATTGTCCAATTTTTTTTTCTTTTGCATATCACACAATTCTACGAATGTGTTTAGATGGGAGTACCGGAAAATTGATCTACGAATGTGTCTAAAAGATCTACGCGGCATCCTCATTAGGAGTACCGGAAAATTGATCTTTCATGACAAGATTCAACAAAGCGGCATTAATATCACAAGACTCCGCAGTAGTGGCGGGAGGAGCAATCGGAGTACTCATAAAATCATTATTATTGGTATTGGAAAACTCAAACAATTTGGTATTTTCTTGAGTCATCGTGACTACGCAAACAAGATTGCATGCAACTAAGAGATCTGGCGAGAAAAAGGCAAACGAAAAAGAGGGCGAATAAAACGGCAAATTTTGTGAAGTGGGGGAGAGGAAAACGAGAGGCAAATGGCAAATAATGTAAATTGCAAGGAGTTGAGATTTGTGATTAGGAACCTGATAGATGTTGATGACGTCTCCCCGGCAACGGCACTATAAATTCCTTTGACGTGGCTTGAGACTGCTTCGATATTTCCCCAAAGAGGAAGGGATGATGCAGCACAGCTACGGTAAGTATTTCCCTCAGTTATGAAACCAAGGTTATCGAACCAGTAGGAGAACCACGCAACACTATGTAAATGGTACCTGCACACAAAGAACAAATACTTGCTACCTGACACGTAAGAGAGGTTGTCAATCTCTCCACGGTAAAAAGATAGATTAGATTGTAATAGATTAGATAGATAGATCGCACAAGAACACAAAATAAAAGTGGCAAATAAAAAGTGTAGCAAGGTATTTTTGGGTTTTTGGAATAGTAGATCTAAAAACAAAAAGCGGCAAAAGATAGATCGGAAAGCAATATGTTGGAAAAGTAGACCCGGGGGCCGTAGGTTTTGCTAGTGGCTTCTCTCATGAGTATAGCACACGGTGAGTGAACAAATTACTGTTGGGAACTCTATAGAAGATTGAATAATCATGACGATATCCAAGGCAATGATCATTATATAGGCATCATGTCCAAGATTAGTAGACCGAAACGATTCTGCATCTACTACTATTACTCCACACATCGACCGCTATCTAGCAAGCATCTAGTGTATTAAGTCCATGGAAAAACGGAGTAATGCAATAAGAACGGTGACATGATGTAGACAAGATCTATTCATGTTGGAATATGCGCCATCTTGTTATCCTTAATAGCAACGATACATGCGTGCCTCGCTGCCCCTTCTGTCACTAGGAGAGGACACCGCAAGATCGAACCCATCACAAAGCACCACCTCCCATGGCAAGAAAAATCGATCTAGTTGTCCTAACTAAACCAAAGATTCAAAGAAGAAGTAAGGCTATAAGTAATCATGCATGTAAGAGATCAAAGAAGACTCAAATAATATTCATGGATACAAACTGATCATGAACTCAAAATTCATTGGATCCCAACAAACACACCGCAAAAAGTCATTACATCAAATAGATCTCCAAGAGACGATTGTATTGATTATCAAAAGAGAGAGAGAAAGCCATCTAGCTACTGCCTACGGACCCGTAGGTCTATGGTGGACTACTCACACATCATCGGAGAGGTACCAATGAGGATGATGAACCCCTCCGTGATGGTGTTAGATTGGATCTTGCGGTTCTGGAACTTGCGGCGGCTGGAAGTATTTTTCGTCGACTCCTCTAGTGTTTCTGGAATATTTGGGTATTTATAGAGCTCAGAGGCGGTGGAGAGAAGTCCTGAGGCCACCACAACCCACCAGGGCGTGCTAGGGGCCTCTGGCGCGCCTTGGTGTCTTGTGCCCCCCTGGGCCTCCTCCCAGGTACTTCTTTCGCTCCCTGGATGTCTTCTGGACCAAAAAAAATCTCCAAAAAGTTTCATCGCGATTGGACTCCATTTGGTACTGATATTCTGCGAAGTAAAAAACAAGCAAAAACAACAATTGGCACTTGGCACTATGCCAATAGGTTAGTACCAAAAAATGATATAAAGTTGCTATAAAATGATTGTAAAACATCCAAGAATGATAATATAACAGCATGGAACGATCAAAAATTATAGAAACGTTGGAGACATATCAATGATCCTTCTCTTTGCTGCGGAACGTGAGCCGGCATTATGAGATCTGGCTGAGATATAACAATCCTTGATGTTTTTACCAAGGAAAATAAACTGGTCATCATATGATCCAATAATCGAGAGGTCTATTATTGACCCGGGAAAATAAGGTTAGTTCTGCAAAACAAATCACAGGGAGCATATATATAAACTATATAAATTCTAAGTAAGATGCAAAAAAATTATAAGCCGGCTAGTTAGGACTCGGCATTTAGACCGGCTTTCGAGGCTCAAGTCTTGCTTCAATGAAGCTGGGATAATAGCCCATGGTTTATCCTCTCTCTCTGTAAGTCGGCTCTCATGTGACTTAAACTGGTGTTTTAACCTTGAAAAGTTCAGGGGCCATATGGATTGAATTATCAAGAGTACAACGGGTCACCTGTTCGGAGTATCATCTTGCAAACAGGTAGGTTTAACCAAGTTTAATAGTGGCATTTAGCCGAGCCAATAGGGATATTAACGGCTAACTCGTTGAGTCGGAAGCCCCCAAGTGACTTATGATCAAAGAATAAAGACTCGTGCACAACTTTTTGAGATGAGACGACATAGACCCCGAGTTTCGAGGGTGCCGGCTTTATTGCTTTTGAACATGAAGGTATATACAATGAGGTGGAGCCAGTGGCTCTAAGTATAATAAGGCCGGAGATGAGCAATATTCCAAGGCCTGGTGGTCTCCTCTTCAGAGGTGTATGACCCTTCACGTATATCAATCAGGTAATATGACCCGTTATTGAGGTTTTTGCTGATGAAAAAAGGCCCTTCCCAAGGTGGCAAAAGCTTATGCATTCCTATTTTGTATTGAATCAATCGGAGCACTAAGTCGCCTTCCTGGAAAGTTCGGCTGCAAACTCTACGGCTATGATAGCGACGTAGGTCTTGCAGATAGATAGCTGATCGGGCTGCTGCCAGGTCACGTTCTTCCTCCAAGGCATCCAAGGAGTCTTGACGCTCCTTTTCATTGTCTGATTCAACATATGCAGTGACCCGGGGGGAATCATGGTGAATATCGCTCGGCAACACGGCCTCTGCACTGTAGACCAGAAAGAATGACGTGTACCCTATTGATCTATTTGGAGTAGTCCCTATGCTTCAATGGACTGCGGGGAGTTCCTCGACCCAACAGTCAGAGGTTCGTTGTAATGGAACCATGGGCATGGGTTTTATGTTGTAATATTGCCTGATTAGCTCTCTCGGCTTGTCTGTTAGATTGTGGATGTGCAACCGAGGCTAAATCAAGCCGGATATGCTCACGCTGACAAAATTGTTCCATTGCTCCCTTGGATAGATTGGTGCCATTGTCAGTGATAATTCTATGTGGATAGCCAAAATAATAATTCAGCTTCTTGAAGAATTTGACTCCTATGTCGGCATCACAATTGCTGATAGGTTCTACTTCAACTCATTTGGTGAATTTATCAACTGCCATCAAGAGGTGAGTCTTTTTGTCTGAAGACGGCTTAAACGGGCCGACCATGTCAAGGCCATAGACTGCAAATGGCCAAGTTATTGGAATCATCCGTAACTCTTGAGTCGACACATGAGCCCGTCGTGCAAATTTCTATCAACCATCGCACTTGCGCACAATGTCTTCTACATCTTGAATGTGGAAATGATGTCTTTAACGTGAATAATAAACGCCTTAAGAAGGTTGATACCACCACCACTTTCATGTGGCACTGTCGGCTTGGCCACATCGGAAAGAAACGCATGCAAAGACTTCATAAAAATGGAGTTTTACCGTCTTTTGATTTTGAATCATTTGACACATGTGAAGCTTGCTTGATGGGAAAAATGACCAAGACGCCGTTCACGGGTCATCCTGAATGGGCGGGTGAGTTATTGGAAATAATACATAGTGATGTATGTGGTCCAATGAACACAGCCGCACGGGGTGGCTATTTCTACTTCGTGACTTTTACTGATGATTTAAGTCGGTATGGCTATATCTACTTAATGAAGCATAAGTCGGAAACCTTTGAAAAGTTCAAAGAATTTCAGAATGAGGTAGAAAATCATCGTGACAAAAAGATTAAGTTTCTGCGGTCTGATCGCGGAGGCGAATACCTTAGTCATGAGTTTGGCCAACATCTGAGTGATCGTGGAATCGTTTCACAGCTTACGCCCCCCGAAACTCCACAGCGAAACGGAGTGTCGGAACGACGTAACCGAACCTTGTTAGACATGGTAAGGTCGATGATGTCTCTTACAGATCTACCAATATCTTTTTGGGGTCACGCGCTAGAAACTGCCGCTCACACACTAAACAAAGCACCGTCTAAGTCTGTTGAGACGACGCCATATGAGATATGGCACGGGAAGAAACCCGACCTGTCGTTTCTCAAAATCTGGGGTTGTGAAGCTTATGTAAAACGTTTACAACCAAGCAAACTTGATCCTAGATCAGACAAATGTTACTTTGTAGGTTATCCCAAGGAGACAGTTGGGTATTCTTTCTACCACGCCTCCGAGAACAAAGTGTTTGTTGCAAAACACGGAGTCTTTCTCGAGAAAGAGTTTCTCGCTAAAGAAGTGAGTGGGAGGACAGTACAACTTAATGAGATTAGTGAATCTTCGGCAACCGTTGATATGGCTAAGGAACCGGAAGCAATTCCGCTAATTATCCCTACAACCGAGCCGGAAGTTGTCGCATGTGATGCGGAAACTTCAGACAATGTTGTAACTGAACCACGCAGATCAGGTAGGGCTATCCAGCCACCTGAGTGGTTTCATAACGAAATCTTCATTCTTGAAGACGATGAACCTGCGCACTACAAGGAACCGATGTTCTTGTTGCTTCCCTGGAATTTGCGTTTGCTCAATCTCGAGATAGCATGGTGGAATTTCACAAAGTTCTGGCAATCCGCGATCCTGATTGATCAACGAAGTGCTATCAGTTCTTTGGGTTCCACCATATTCAAAAGAAAGATGAAATTCACAGATGAAAGGGCATTGCAGATATGATCTGCACGGGGGTCACGCGTATGATGAAGTTTAGTATGGGGCTCGAGATTTAATTATCTCGTGTTTCATACACCCCGAGATGTTAATCTAGCAATTTTGAATTATCATACTTGATGATAAAACGTTGGTAGCTGCGGTTTAAGTCAAAACCTTAGAAGCCACGAAAAATAAAATTTTGCATAAACCGATTAGAGTCGTCTAACTTGGTTTTGCAGGATGTACATGTGATGTGGTATAGCAAAGCTCATATTAATTCGATTATGTATGAGATGACTATATGATGTAAATTTGTTAACATGACCTGCGTGTCATGATTCGGCATGATGGCTGGAGCCATATGATTGTCACTTTAATGACCTGCGTGTCAACCTTAAGTAATGCACTTATTTTATTAGCTATAGAGATAGCAATATTATCTGGTGCATTGACAAGGTGGTGGCAATGTTCGCGAAGGTATACACCGACGCAAATGCCAAAGACGAAGAAAATTTGACTTCTCCGTCAGAAGGGGCTATACCATGTCATGCTAATTATGAATTGCCTGAGATGTTTATCCCTTATGTTGCACCCTTCTTGATTGCGCGGTATTCGCTTTTTATTAGGGTGATCTCTCACTAAAAATATCAAGTAGATAGTGTTCTCCCAAGTGTAGCACCGTCACGGCACCTATCTTTTCGGGGTGCGCCGTGTCACACGGGCACGAACGATTAGTGAAGTGTGAGGCGGGTGAGTTGAGACCTCGCAGCAAGATCACTTGGTTGTCTTGACGTTCAGGCATGACCGTCATGAGCTCGGAACACACGCATCGAAAGATGAACAAGAGTCACATAGAGATGTGATTGGCAAGTTGGCCTACCGGTTAAGATTTTTCATCATCAGTGGTGTTACACCAATGGCGAACAATCAAAACGCGGATCTTGAATCACTCATAATCAATTTTGGGAGATATTGAGTTGAGTGGGAGCGCACTTTGGAATAAAATTGTTTATTCACTAAGTGCCAAAAATCATTATAAACAAAGTCTAAGTGAAACTTGTGTTTTCCGTTGTAGATCAAATGGCTCGCAACACCGCGTTCAACTTAGGCCCGATGTTAGAGAAAGAGAAGTTAGCTGCGACTGGAAACAACTATGCGGACTGGGTCCGTAACCTGGGGATTGTCCTCAGGGATGCTAAGAAAGACTATGTGCTTGATCAACTTCTAAGTGATTCCATTACGCCAGAAATGGCTCAGGATATCATCCACGTGTTTGACTCACGAAGGGATGATTTCAGTGTTGTTAAAAGTAAAGAACTTATGTTATCTTGCATGGATCCTGTGCTACGGAAACGTTATGAACGACTTAGTGCCTTCGAGATTATTGAGGCACTAAATGTTCTGTATCACAAACAGGATTCAGCTGAAGTTCATGAGATGACTGAAGCCATGGAAGAATGCAATATACATAAGGAATCTCTAGTAAATGAACAAGGTGTCAGACTAGCAAACTATTATGATAGTATGGCTGAAAGGGGAATTAATTTTCCAAAGACACCTGGTAATGATTTGATCCTTACCTCGCTTTATGAAGCGATGCTCAAATCAAATGAGATAGGACTGCAGAATCAGCAAAAGTTGCTGGTGAACAAAACCGCCAGTTTCAAAAGGAAAGGCAAGCCTAAGGGCGGAGCCAAGTCTGAAACTGTGTGTTTTTACTGCAAAGGCACTGGACACTGGAAGAGGAGCTGGAAGATATACATGGCAGATAAGAAGAAAGGTATAACTGTTATACGGGTTAATGTCATTGATGTTTTGCTTGCTAGCGAAAATTCTAAGTCTTGGGTATTTGATACCGGATCGGTTGCTCACATTTGCAACTCGATACAGGGACTTCAGAAGGTGCGCAAGTTAGCAAAGAATGAAGTCGTGATGCGCGTCGGGAACGGCGCTGGGATCGCCGCTCAAGCCGTCGGCATTATGCCTCTACGTCTCCCTTTGGGATTTATCTTAGAACTAAATAACTGTTATTTTGTTTCACTGTTGTGTAGAAACATTATCTCTGGATCATGTTTAGTACACGATGGGTATTCGTACAAGTCTGAGAACAATGGTTGTTCACTTTATTGTAAGGATATATTTTATGGATTTGCACCCATTGTTGGGGGCCTTTTCATACTAAATCTTGAATGTGGAAATGATGTCTTTAACGTGAATGCTAAACGCCTTAAGAACGCTGATACCACCACCACTTTCATGTGGCACTGTCGGCTTGGCCACATCGGAAAGAAACGCATGCAAAGACTTCATAAAAATGGAGTTTTACCGTCTTTTGATTTTGAATCATTTGACACATGTGAAGCTTGCTTGATGGGAAAAATGACCAAGACGCCGTTCACGGGTCATCCTGAACGGGCGGGTGAGTTATTGGAAATAATACATAGTGATGTATGTGGTCCAATGAACACAGCCGCACGGGGTGGGTATTTCTACTTCGTGACTTTTACTGATGATTTAAGTCGGTATGGCTATATCTACTTAATGAAGCATAAGTCGGAAACCTTTGAAAAGTTCAAAGAATTTCAGAATGAGGTAGAAAATCATCGTGACAAAAAGATTAAGTTTCTGCGGTCTGATCGCGGAGGCGAATACCTTAGTCATGAGTTTGGCCAACATCTGAGTGATCGTGGAATCGTTTCACAGCTTACGCCTCCCGGAACTCCACAGCGAAACAGAGTGTCGGAACGACGTAACCGAACCTTGTTAGACATGGTAAGGTCGATCATGTCTCTTACAGATCTACCAATATCTTTTGGGGGTCATGCGCTAGAAACTGCCGCTCACACACTAAACAAAGCACCGTCTAAGTCTGTTGAGACGACGCCATATGAGATATGGCACGGGAAGAAACCCGACCTGTCGTTTCTCAAAATCTGGGGTTGTGAAGCTTATGTAAAACGTTTACAACCAAGCAAACTTGATCCTAGATCAGACAAATGTTACTTTGTAGGTTATCCCAAGGAGACAGTTGGGTATTCTTTCTACCACACCTCCGAGAACAAAGTGTTTGTTGCAAAACACGGAGTCTTTCTCGAGAAAGAGTTTCTCGCTAAAGAAGTGAGTGGGAGGACAGTACAACTTAATGAGATTAGTGAATCTTCAGCAACCGTTGATATGGCTAAGGAACCGGAAGCAATTCCGCTAATTATCCCTACAACCGAGCCGGAAGTTGTCGCATGTGATGCGGAAACTTCAGACAATGTTGTAACTGAACCGCGCAGATCAGGTAGGGCTATTCAGCCACCTGAGTGGTTTCATAACGAAATCTTCATTCTTGAAGACGATGAACCTGCGCACTACAAGGAAGCGATGGCGGGGCCCAGCTCAAAGGAATGGCACAAGGCCATGAAATCCGAGATGGAATCCATGTACGAAAACCAAGTTTGGAACTTGGAAGAACTTCCAGATGGCGTAAAACCCATCGGTTTTAAATGGATTTTCAAAAGAAAGACGGACGCGGATGGTAACATTACTATCCACAAAGCTAGACTTATCGCGAAAGGGTTCACGCAAGTTCCAGGAGTGGACTACGACGAGACTTTCTCGCCCGTAGCTATGCTTAGGTCCGTTCGGATATTACTAGCAATTGCTGCTTATTTCGATTATGAAATATGGCAGATGGACGTCAAAATGGCTTTCCTAAATGGAAACCTCAAAGAGGATGTATACATGATACAGCCAGAAGGTTTTGTCGTCCATAAGGATGCTGGAAAGGTATGCAAACTTCAGAAAGCCATTTACGGTCTGAAGCAAGCATCAAGGAGCTGGAACATTCGTTTTGATGAAGTAGTCAAACAGTTTGGCTTCATCAGGAATGACGAAGAATCTTGTGTTTACAAGAAGTTTAGTGGGAGCGCAAAAGCATTTCTAATCTTGTATGTGGATGACATATTATTGATTGGAAATGACGTGAATTTTCTTAACGAAATAAAAGACTCATTGAAAAGGAGTTTTTCAATGAAAGACTTAGGCGAAGTGGCATATGTATTGGGCATCAGAATCTATAGAGATAGATCAAGACGCCTAATAGCGCTTAGCCAAAGCACGTACATTGACAAGGTGTTGAAAAGGTTCAACATGGAGAACTCCAAGAAAGGCCTTCTCCCCATGTCACCTGGCACAGTACTTTGCAAGAATCAGTGTCCTCGGACCCTCGATGAGCGAGTACAAATGAATGATGTTCCATATGCCTCGGCAGTTGATTCTATTTTGTATTCCATGCTATGTACAAGACCAGACGTTTCCTATGCGCTAAGTGTTAGCAGCCGGTACCAAAGTGATCCAGGATTGGAACACTGGGCCGCAGTCAAGGGTATTCTTAAGTACCTTAGATGGACCAAGGATTTACTCTTTGTGTACGGAGGTGATGAAGAGCTCATTGTAAGTGGTTACACTGATGCAGGCTTCATGACTGACCCAGATGACTTCAAATCTTAATCAGGCTATGTTTTCATATTGAACGGTGGCGCAGTTGATTGGAAAAGTTCCAAACAAAAGACTGTGGCGGATTCTACGACGGAGGCGGAATATGTTGCTGCTTCAGAAGCCTCCAAGGAGGCGGTATGGATCAAGCAATTTCTTGAAGACCTTGGTGTGGTTCCAAGTGCTCTGGACCCGGTGGAGATCTATTGTGATAATAGTGGCGCCGTGGCTCAAGCAAGGGAGCCAAGTTCGCACCATAAGACAAGACATATTGAATGCAAATATAAACTCATTCGACATCATGTCGAAGCGGGTTTAGTGAAAGTACGCAAAGTTCACACGGATCTGAACGTGTCAGACCCGATGACAAAGCCTCTACCACGAGCAAAGCATGAGCAGCACCGGATTGCCATTGGTGTTAAGGAAGCCATGTAACTAGATTATGACTCTAGTGCAAGTGGGAGTCTGTAGGAGATATGCCCTAGAGGCAGTAATATCAGTTACTTTGTATCTCCGAGTTTGTAATGAATGTTTATGTTCCATGCTATAACTGCAATGATTCTCGAGTCTGCAATAACCACGAGGCTCGGAGGGAAACTCATGTGCACGTGTGGTATAATAAACGGTAAAATGTATTCCTAGTCTTGCCTCTAAGACTGGCTCAAGTATTGCATGATGATCCTGTTTTCTTGATCATGGGCATGTCAATGCCGGCAATTTTGAGGGCATAATGTTAGTAGAACACTTGTGTTGAATCGACCCAAATTGATGTTATGCTATGAGATACATTCGTCATGAGTTAATGGTTAATAACACAGAGATAGTTAATGTTTGCATAATTCCTTAGACCATGAGAGTGTCGAGTTTCTTGATGCTTGCTTCATGAACTTTGGGGTTTGTTAAACGTCATCCGTAAATGGGTGGCTATTACGGCGGCTTACGGGTTCATGGAAAAGTATGTCAAGTAACTTGATAGCTCAAGATTGGGATTTGCTCCTCCGACGATGGAGAGATATTCTCGGGCCCTCTCGGTGTTACGGTATCCATCATCGTCTGGCCAGACACATTGTGATTTGATCACTGGGATGGCGGAACACGGAAACGAGTAAAGAGAACAAAACCGGTAACGAGGTAACTTGCATAGTGGACAAGTTGTTGATCCACGGGGATGCATAAATCTCACCTCGGGTTTTTTAATATATCGTGAAGCAACAGGAATAGCACACGGCAACTGGAGGTTCACTCGAATATTCATTCGTGTGGGTATAGGGGTCAATATGGGTGTCCACGGCTCCGATGTTGATCATTGATCGGAAGGGGTTCCGGGTCATGTCTATACTTCACCGAACCTATAGGGTCACACGCTTAAGGGTCATCTATCTGCTGAATACTAGACAGGGAGTCTGAGAGAAAATCACCGAAAAAGTTTCGGACACCGGAAAAGTTTCGGACAGCGGAAAAGTTCCGCACAGAGAACACTGGAACAGTTTCGGTAAAACTGAAAAGTTGTTTCAGGGGATACCATTAAGTCAAATTGGTTTCGGCACATGCCTGATAATTCTTGGAGGGTGCCAGAATCGTTCTGGAAACTTTCTGGAATTTTCCGGGATGAAAACCGGAAATGTTCCGGAGCTGCCGGAACCGCTTCAGATGCTTTTCGCAGATGAAAATCACTAAACTGGAATTGTTCCAGATCGCATTGAAAATTATTTTAGTGGGTACTGGAAATGTTCGAAGCCCACATAAATATTTTCAGTTCGAACAGACGCTGAAAAATGTCGTCGTGAATAGTGAAAAGCACTTTTTGGGCTGATTTGCAAATGGGGTTTTTCTTCTAGAAGAAAACCACTTTTGGTGAGAGATAAAGGTGTGTGAAAGGTGGTGGCCCCCCCCAAAGGGGGCAGCACCAAATTTCGTCCATAGGTGGTGGGGAGGGCCCCCTTGGGGTTTCCTTCCACCTCATGGTGGATATGTTCTACACACACCCTTATGTGGCATTTGGGTGAAAAGATCTTAAGCCCCTTTTGGTGTTTTTACCCCTTGCCTCCACCCCTTGGCTTTCCTATAAATAGGAGGTGAGGGGGCTGCCCAAAGATCATCCCTTGCTCTCATACACATGCTATGCTTTGCTAGCTCTCTCTCTCCCTCCCACGAAAAGAGTTTTTCGTAGAGCCGAAAGGCTGTCTGGGTTCCGGCAGGAACTAGCTCTGGACGGCGAAGCCTTGCCGGATAGCTGACACCGTATGTGTGCAACCCCGTAGAGAGATTGTAGTTTCGATCTTTTGCCCGAAGGGCTGTTCGAGTTACCGTTCGAGTTTCCGGCGTCCTCCCGAAGGGCTGTCCGGGTTACTGTTCGGGTTCCGAGGGTCCTCCCGAAGGGCTGTCCGCGACATCGTCCTGGGGACTGTCCGACCGCCTCCCGAAGGGCTGTCCGGAGTGGGAGTACATCCTTGCGGTTGGGAGTTTGTAAATCCTAGCTGCAGGGATCTGCACCGACGATCTACACCGACTCTTCTTCCGATGCGTTTCAAGTTGGTACGGATCAGATCAAACCTTGTATGCAGTCTCCATAGTGATCCTGGGCGTGCTCGCTGTACCGAAAATTTTGTTTTCTGTCGCGTTCCCCAACAGTTATGAGTCACGATATGACCCGGACTCTATTGTAAACCCTAGGGTCTTGACCTGTATATAAAGGCAAGCCCCGAGGACCGAAACACTCAAGTTACAATCTCTCGATAGCTAGGTTAGCAATTCTGTACCCTTGTAATCGAGATCTATCCATCAAATACACACAAAGCAGGACGTAGGCTATTACCTCCATTGGAGGGGCCGAACCTGGGTAAACCCGACTCTCTTTCCCGTTCAACCCCTTCGAGTAGCCACCTAGCGGCGATGGCCTCACACCTAAGTCCTTTTACGAGGACATCTGCCGGGTTGACAAAACCACGACAGTTGGCGCCCACCGTGGGTCCTTCACCCGGTGGAGTTGAGTTCTCGAAGGGTACCCTTCCAGGGTTTGGGAAGTTTGCGGTTGACCAGATGATCAAGAATCGCCGCGACAAGATCTACGTCAATGAGCCGGATCGGAGCGCTAAGGCTGACTCCCAAGTCGGACATCTACACCAACCTCGACGAGACGGCTCGGCGCGCCCAACCCGGCCAGTGCCAAGGCGGTCGTCGCCATGTCTTCGTAGGTTTCACACAAGGAATCAGTCTTTCAGGCAAGCCAACTTCCAGCGAGAACGCCCTCGACAACTCGGATGGCGGGTCATCCACGGGAGATACGTAATCGATATGTCCTCTTTATGATGGCGGATTATGACGAGTCACCACGCCAAGTCGCTGTCTACATGGCAGGAGCTACAACGGTTCCCGATCTAGTTGCAGCTAGAGGTTATGGCTGGTCAGCCAAAATGCCGGCTCAGGCCATGACCGATCTCATTTTTGAGATGGCGAAACTCGTGGAGACCTCAGTCACCGCAGAAAATCAGGAAGAGCGCAATGCAGAGTTAACCAAACTGCGTAGCCAGATAGTCGAGGTGCAAAAGGAGATTGACGCTGAAAACGCGCGGATGGCGGAATTACAGGCTCGTATACATAAAGAGACGGAGCGCCTTAAGGCCGAGGCTTGGCGTCTAGGAGTTCAGAGGGAAGCATCAGAGGCGGTTTACGAGAGAAGACGCCACCGCGGGCTCCCATCGAACCTTGAGCCACAACAGCTTTTTAATACCCCGCAACAGACACCAGGAACTGTTCAACCACCTAGAAATCGACAAGAGGAACCGGCTCAACCCCCGTCGGCTCACTCCCCGCCTCGACGATTCCAGACTCCGTGGGGTCACTTTTCCAACCCTGTTGATAACATGCTAGCAGCAACCCGGAATTTGGAAGCACTGCCTATTAACGGAAACTCCCCCATTGAGGTTGAGGCTAGAAACACTATTGAGATGCTGAAAACAGTTGTGGTGCAACATGCGCATTACTGATACAGCCGGGATCAGATGCATTCCACTCCCTACGCTAGCAAGGGTCGTCATGTGGAGTCTCCGGCCGTTTCCAGCAGTGGACGTAGGCAACAGCCTCAGGTCTCCCCAACCCGACCCATGCCATCATACGCCCAGGAAGTTGTTGATGCAGCTAGAGGCGCACAACAGGCAGAAGCAGAAGCGGCAGCACAGGCGATTCAACAGCTTCACCCTCAACCGGCGAGTTTGGGGGCTGGGACCAACAGTAGGACAATTGGGATACCATGCTTATTCCTGGTACTCAGCGCCGAGCGCATGCCCAAAGACTTCAAGGGGCCTCGTAAGGTGCCAAACTACATGGCGGATCTTGAGCCGGCATCCTGGATCGAAAGCTACGAGTTGGCGATGGACATGCTGGATGTCAGTGACGCTGTATGCGCCAAGTATTTAACCATGATGTTGGAGGGACCGGCTCGGACGTGGCTGAAAAACTAGCCGCCCAACTCCATCAACACATGGGCAGAGCTGAAAGAGCGGTTCATCAAGAATTTCCAAGGAACCTGCAAGAAGCCCATGACAATAGTAGACCTACAACATTGCGTTCAGCGAGTGGACGACTCGTCCCACCATTGGACCCGCCGGGTCGCGGAAATTATCCACTCATCAGATAGCATCACGGCGGCATAAGCAGTCCTAATTTTGGAAAAGAACTGTAACTTCCAGCCTTTGGTCCAGAAGCTAGGACGGCTTAAGCGAAAAGTACAAGATATGGGTGACTTAATGGATGTCCTAACCAGATATGCCGAGTCCGATAGCATGAAGGATCCGGCTCAGACGAGGACAAGACCGCCAAAGGCAAAAAGACTGAAGGAGGAAAAGGCCAGCATGGTCACAGTGGTAACCAGGGGGCTCAAAATAACAAGCGGAAGCAACCCGATGGCGGGTCAGACTTCGTCGGTAATACTAATACTGGTTTCAAAAATCTGTGCCGCAACGGTCGCCCCGGATGGAGTTACGATGGGAATAAGCCTCGCAACTATGAGGAGGCGCTTAAAGCACCATGTCCCAAGCACAGTACCCAGGATAAGCCAGCTACTCACTCATGGGAAAACTGTTACATCATGCAAGAGTTCCGTAACCAGGATTTCCAAAACAATCCAGGAGGCAATGGTGGGGGACACCCGGGTCAGCACGGACCTGGCGGGTCACAAGGTGGCTCGGGGGCTGGTTTTCAACATCAGGGAAATCATGGCAATGGGCAGCATCCTAGCCAGGGCAATTAGCATAATAACCCGGGAGGATTCCAAAGTAATCCCAAGCAGTTGAATCACGGTCAGTACCACTAGTACCTGAATCCCTGAATAAAATTCATGCTCTGGAGGGTCTCAAGAAGAAATTTCATACCTCCAAGAAGGAAATAAGCCGGCCCTGGAACACCAGTGGCCTTATTATACTTAGAGCCGCCGACTCCTTTTTTGTAATTTCCTCCCCCTTGCAAATTATGTATATACTTCTTTATGTTTCGAGTATAAATAAAGCCGGCGTATTTTGTCGTTTTAGCCTGCAAATTGGGCTCGAGTCTTTATTTTTCGAAACAATAGGCACCTGGGGGCTTCCAACTCATCGAGTTTAGCTTTCTCACCCTTGTGACCCAGCAAAATAACGCCACAATATTTTGGGCATTTGGGGGCTTCCAGCTCATCGAGCTTAGCTTTCTCACCCTCATGACCCGGCAAAAATACACGCCATATATGGTTAAACCTACCTGTATGCTTGATGCGACTCCGATCAGATGACCCCGTGTACTCTTGACGAATCAATCCTTTTTGGACCCTGAACTTGTCAAAGTTAAAACACCGGCTTGAGTCATGAGAGAGCCGGCATACAGAGCTAGGATAAACCATGGCTTATCATACCCACTTCATTGAAGCAAGACTCGAGCCTCGAAAGCCGGTCTTTTCCCGTCGAGCCTCGAAAGCCGAGAATTACTTTGGTATCATGCACATAGGGTATTTGCGTTACATCATTATATCATCCGCATCATCATCGCATCATGTCAGCACGATCATACCTATGCGGAAAACTGATTGTCAGATCAGGATATATCATAAGACATTTGTAAACACATACAAAGCCTTCGGCCAATTAGCATCCTAATTTATGATAACCGGGATTACGTGGTCAAAACCTTCAAAATCGGCTTCAAAGAGCCACTTTTATATTTCTGAGCTTCGAAAACCAGCTACTAATGGTACTACGCACCATATTATGTTATCACCACATAAAAAATTTTCAGGCACGCCCTGATTCTCATTACCGGTTCATACATGAAATACCCGGGTTATCGACTGCATGACCAACATAAAATTATATTATTGGGGAAAAGCCAAAAGGACTTTGAGCTTAGAACACCAGTTTCTTTTTGCCGAGTCTTATCGATCCGGCTTGGCAAGATTAGCTTATCTGGCTTTGTTTATTATAGCAAGTTCCAGGTTCAAAGTTATTACCGGCTCACGCTTGAGAAACCGGGTTGAATAATTGAGCTCACATAATGGCCAGTTGACAAGTCATATAATCTTCAGCATTGTTGAAGGAGAAGTGGACCGTTAATGTCTAGAAGATATGACCCATTGCCGACTTATTTTGCTCAGTTCTTCCTTGCCAAAAACATTCATCGATAAAGAGAATATGGGAATGAGAGAACGGCAGAACAGCAAAAGGGTATCATGCCCAGGAGTATAAATATTTTGCACCAACAAAGGCGCAAACGTGCGCGATGGCACGACACAGTAGTTTTTTCAAAAACTACCCCTATTACAGGCTCAAGGAGCCACAAATTGTTTTTTACCCATACTTGGGGGCTTGAGCTGACAAGACGACGATTGAAAGGCTCGCATCGTCATTCGATTGACTCGCTGACCACGCCATCCGGGTCGGTCGAGGGCTAATCCTGCGCGTCAGACGCCTCTGGGTTATCCGCCACTTGGTCTTCTGGTTCTTGTATTTGAGGGTTATCCCCGTCCCAGTTACAGTGGGATAAGGCTTGGAACACGGCCTCGTCGTCAAGGATGGGAGACGGGTCAACTTCAGGAGCAAAGATGTGCTTACGCCATTGAGGAATCAGGTTCATTGATATTAAGCTGGGCGGTGGAATCCGTGAATGGTTGGCGTCATAAGCTGTCTGATAATTCTTCAGCTTCATTTCAGATACCAACTAAGTGGACAATACTTGAGCGGCTTTGACACAGGAAGTATAGTCCTCCTGAGAAAATTCTGACCCGTCATTCTTGAACTCGGGGAAGCCTTTTGCTAATTCAGTCGGGTCAAGCTCCTCTCCGTAAGCAAGAGCCCGGCTTAATGAGTATATCGCGCCGACTCGGGCAGCCGACCTTTTTAGCTCTTGAACTTGCTGTGGAATGGTTGACAGGCATTCCAACACATTTTTGATAAGCTTCAAAGGCTGATTATCCCCCATCATTGCCTTGATTGCAAGATGACTCCCAGCGTAGAGTTGCTCTGTCAGAGAATAAACAGCCTTAAGCATCAGCAGGCTATTATCATGAAGATTGCTAGTCCGGGGGCCTGTGAAATAGCATCAATACATGAGTCGCCAGGTGATTTATATCTGTATCCCAAGAAGACGAGTGGTCATATATAATTACCATAAACAGCTTGGGTCAGCTGGGCAATGTGCCGTTTTAACCCGGACAGCTCCTTGGTGATGGGTTTGAGTTGGCCCTCAGCATCCTCTGCACGCTTCAGCAGAGTCGCCTTTTCAGCTTCAAAGGATTTCTTCTCCTTCAAAAAGCCCGCCTTGGCGTTTTCTAGTTCAATCAATGAGAGTCGAAGTTTTTCTTCAACCTCCGCTTGGGAGGTTTGCCCCTTTTCCAAGTCCTTTTTCAAGACGGCTACGCTTGATTCAGCCGTCTTCAAAGCTTCCTGCATAGTAAATAAATTTATGTCAAGTCCCAAGCAAATTGCAAGCAATATATTTGGCACTTGGGGGCTAATGTATATCAGTTCTTTCGACATTAATGATACGGACAAGACCCGACTCATCTCAAAAAGATGAGCCGGCCCTTGGGGGCTACAGGTCGAAGTTTTTCAAATTATTAAGACCCGACTCATCTCAAGAAGATGAGCCGGCCCTTCGGGGCTATAGGTCGAAGTTCTTCAAATTATTAAGACCCGACTCATCGCAAAAAGATGAGCCGGCCCTTGGGGGCTACAGGTCGAAGTTCTTCAAATTATTAAGACCCGACTTATCTCTAGAAGATGAGCCGGCCCTTGGGGGCTACAGGTCAAAGTTCTTCAAATTATTAAGACCCGACTCATCTCAAAAAGATGAGCCGGCCCTTGGGGGCTACAGGTCAAAGTTCTTCAAATTATTAAGACCCGACTTATCTCAAGAAGATGAGTCGACCCTTGGGGGCTATAGGTCGAAGTTCTTCCAATTATTAAAGACCCGACTCATCTCAAGAACATGAGTCGGCCCTTGGGGGCTACACAGGGATATTTGGTATGAACACATAAAGAGGAATGTACCTCGTATTTATTCTTCATCATACTGACGAGGCCGATTTCTATTTCGCGGCTCGTAGCCAGGCGGTCCAGACAGGCGGCATGAAGATCTTCAGCACTAAAATTTTCATAATTTGGGAGTTCCAGCTTGGCGTTCCCCTTCTCTTGTAGCACTACTTCATCCTTAGCAATAATTTTTGTTACCACCCTGGAGACCTCAGGAGCGGTGTAACTCGCCCCAGTAATAATAACCTCCTTAGGGGCATCTTTAGTTGCTGCTGAAGGATTGGGCGGGTTGAGATTGGCTGCCGGTGTAGCCTAACATTCACGGCGTCAGTACTGGCTGGCTCAGACGGAGGAGGTAAGTCGGTTTGGACCTCCTGAGGGTCTTCAGATTGATCAGCATGAATTTCAGGAGCCGCCGGATGAGGAATCTCTGGCTCAAGGGCCTCAGGGTTAATAGAAGACCCGTCAGTTTTCCTTTTCTTAGCCTTGGACTTGCAAAATGAAGAGTGCAGTATAAAACATGGGTAGAAACAATAAGTCTACTCAAACAGGCAAAATAACAAGAGGAATTTACCCAGGATTGATAACGAAGGGTGCTAGTTTGGATGTAGTTGAGTCGCCCGACGAGGGTGGCGACTCCTGATAAACCAAGACATAGGAATTAAAAGTTGACACATTGATACGTCTGCAACGTATCGATAATTTATGAAGTATTCATGTCATATTTGCTTATGTTTTTACTATGGTTTTATGATTTATTGGGACTAACCTATTAATAGTTGCAAAATTGCACAAGTTCTTGTTTTACAGTTTGATGTGTAGGAATTAATTGAAAATTGGCGAAAAAACGCAAAAGGAGCCTTATTGGAGGAGGACTCTGACTTTCCTGAAATCTGTCCACAAACAGTTTTTAGAGATCGTCAGTTTGACCCCCGAATACGGCGTCAAATGGAAAAAGCTAAAACTAGTAAAGTGTGGGGAATTTTATGGCATTGGTTCAGGACTCCAAATTCGTCCAAAACGGAGTTCGGATGCGATCTATAGACCCGTTCTACTGGAGGAAAATATCTGATTACGGGATTACGAGAATTGATGACGTGATTGAGTCCAACTCTTATCATATCTGATGTATTCGGCCAAGCCACGACTTGGAGGACTCATGAGGGCTGTGTGGAGTCCCTAGGAAGGTTCTAGAGGTGCCCAAGAGCCATTGGATCAAGGGTCCATCCATCGGAGGGCCATAGAGCACCACAGAGGCACATATAAGGAGAGAAAAACCCTAATTTCGGGAGAGCCACCAAAAGCCACGAATTTGCCTCTCCCTTGGCAACCGCCAAGAAGGGGAGAGGCTCCTCCTTTGCAGCACCAAGACCAAGGAAGAAGGGGGGGGCAAGGGGCCGCCGCCCGTCGCCACCGCCGCCGCCCGTCGCCGGCGTCGTGGCCGCCATCGCCTCCATCTCTTTGGGGCTGCACCTCTCCATCAAACACTCTCTCTTTCTCACCATGATAATGCGTGATTAATCAACCTTGGGGCTGAGGGTTTGTATCGGTAGCTATGTGTTTAATCTCTCTCTCTCTCTCATGTTCTTGAGATGGCATGATCTTGATATGTCACGGGCTTTGTTAATATAGTTGGATAATATGGTGTTTTTCCCTCTTTATCTTGTTGTGATGAATTGAGTTTTCCCTTTGAGATTTTGTTATTATCGGATTGAATACTTTTATGGATTTGAGAGAACTTGATGTATGTCTTGCATGTGGATACCCGTAGCGAAATTGGGGTATTCAAGTGATTCACTAGATATATGTTATGGCGTCAACTTGTGGATTCCGGTGACCTTGGGGATCTACGCATAGGGGTTGATTGCACGCTTTCCTGCCTTGTTCTCCGATAGAAATCTTGGGGCACTCTTTGAGGTTCTTTGTGTTGGATTGAGTATTATGAATCTGAATTTTTTTGATGCATATCGTATAATTAACTCATGAATACTTGTGGTGACATTGGAGTATCTAGGTGACATTAGAGTTGGTTGATGCGTATCAAATGGTCTTATTTTAGTACGAACTCTAGATAGATTGATCGGAAAGGATAACTTGGTGTTATTTTAATACGAACTCTTGGATAGATCAATCGAAAAGGATAACTTTAAGGTGGTTTCGTATCCTACAAACAATTTCTTCTTATGTTCTCCGCTAGATAAGAACTTTGAAGTGATTCTTCGTTGCACGTTAAGGGATGGTTATGTGATCCAATTATATTAGCATTGTTGAGAGATTGCACTAGCGAAAGTACGGAACCTAGGCCTTGTTTTCAAGAATTGCAATACCGTTTGTGCTCACTTTTGGTACTTGCTACATTGCTGTTTTTATATTTTCAGATTACAAAAACCTATATCTACCATCCATATTGCACTTGTATCACCATCTCTTCGCCGAACTAGTGCACCTATACAATTTGCCATTGTATTGGGTGTGTTGGGGACACAAGAGATTTCTTGTATTTGATTGCAGGGTTGCTTGATAGAGACCATCTTAATCCTACACCTCCCACGAATTGATAAACCTTAGGTCATCCACTTGAGGGAAAATTGCTACTGTCCTACAAAACTCTGCGCTTGGAGGCCCAACAAATTCTACAAGAATAGAGTTGCCGGGGAGGTGAGTGCTTGAAGGTATATCTTTAGATCTTGCAATTAAATCTTTTAGTTTCTTGTTTTTCACTAGTTTGGTTTTATAAAATAAAACTACAAAAAAATGGAATTTAGGTGGCCTCATATTATTCGTCTTTATCATGTCTTTCGTGAGAATGATGGTTTGGAAAATTGTGCTCAATTGGTAGAGGAAGAAATTATGAAAATACGCAATGAGAATTCCTTGAATGATGAGAATGATAGCAATATTGTTAGCATGAATTTTCTCAATATCCATGATGCTAATGATATGCAAAGCCACAAGCTTGGGGATGCTATGTTTGATGAAGATGCTATTTTTTGTCCCCCAAGTTTTGATGAGCAAATTTATTATGATAATGGCATGCCTCCTATCTATGATGATTATGATGATGACATGTATGCTATAAAGAGTGATAGTAACCTTGAAAATTGTCATCATGATTTTAATATTGAATGTGGTTATGTCAATCAAGTGCTCATGATAGTTATTTTGTTGAGTTTGCTCCCACTACTTTGAATGAGAAGAATTTTGCTTGTGTGGGTAGTAATAAATATTCTATGCTTGTGCATCACGAAAAGAATGATTTATGTGATAGTGATATTGTGGAATTCCTTCATGATGCTACTGAAAATTATTATGAGAGAGGAACATATGCTTGTAGGAATTGCAATAATATCAAGTTTACTCCCTATGTGTTCAATGTTTTAAAGTTGTGCTTGTTTTGCCTTCCTATGCTAGTTGATTCTTGCTCCCATAAATTGTTTTCTCACAAAATCCCTATGCATAGGAAGTGGGTTAGACTTAAATGTGCTTGTCATGAGATTCATGATGCTCTCTTACATGTTTCAAATACTATTCTTGTGTGAGCATCATTGAAATCATCATACCTAGCTAAAAGGCATTAAAGAAAAGCGCTTGTTGGGAGACAACCCAAAAATTATACTTTATGTTTTGATGTGTTCACATGATTAATCTATTGTATTAATCATGTTTTGTGTCTTTTATTTCAATAAAGTGCCAAGTAAAGCCTTTGGGATGACTCACAAGATGAGTAGAATTGATGCTAAACCAAAACAGAAACTTTTGACTCAAGTACAAGAATTTTCATTTTTTACAGAAGCGTGACAATGATCTGAAATTTTTACACAGTCTTCATTTACAAATTCTTCAGGCTGTACTAATTTTCAGAAGTTTTAGAGACATGGAAGTATGTTTACACTACAGATCTTCCCAGACTGTTCTGTTTTTGACAGATTCTGTTTTGCATGCATAGTTTGCTTGTTTTAGTGTTTCCATAGCTTATATTTAGTGGTATAAATTATGGGAATGGTATAATACAGTAGCTATCATGTGGGAACAATTATGCATCTTGTCTTTACAGTACCTAAGTGAATGATCTATCTTTATTATACTAACCCATCTCACGAAGTTCCATTAAGTTTTGTGTGATTGAAGTTTTCAAGTTTTGGGTGAGACACCGATATGAGGAGAATAAGGAGTGACAAGATCCTAATCTTGGGGATGCCCAAGGCACCCCAAGGTAATATACAAGGAAGACTCAAGCGCCTAAGCTTGGGATGCCCCGAAAGGCATCCCCTCTTTCGTCTTAACAACTATCGGTATATCTTACTTAGAGCTATATTTTTATTCGTTACATAATATGAGTTTTGCTTGGAGCATCATTTTATTTTGTTGTTTTCTGTTAGGTGTTATTTATAATCTTGTTTTTCAATAAAAAGTTCCAAGAATTTCCTTTAGGATGCTTGCATAGCATGTTTGATGTGTGCTGTGTAAAAACAGAAACTTTCTCTGTAGTGTTTGAATTTTCATATTTTTCTGAAACATGGAAAGTTTCTGAATTTTTTACACAGTATTTTCATATACATTCTTTAGCCTGTCCTAAATTTTGAGAATTTGTTGAGTTATAGAAGTGCACTGGTTTAATAAATTGCTACAGACTGTTCTGTTTGGACAGATTGCTGCAATAGTTTTGTTATCTACTTATCCTATAGTTTCCATAGCCTATATTGGTAGATATAAATTGTGGAAACGATAGTAAACAGTAGATGATGTTTGAAAATTATTGTGCAACTTGTCTTGGCAGTACATGAAGTGTTGATTTATTCTTATGTGTACTAACCTATCTCACGAGTTCTTTTCGAGTTTTGTGTGGATGAAGTTTTTGAGAATAGGTGAAACCATGATATGAGAGGAATTAACGAGATACAAAAGCTCAAGCTTGGGGATGCCCAAGGCACCCCAAGTAAATATTTCAAGAAGTCTCAAGCATCTAAGCTTGGGGATGCTACGCATCCCACCTCTCTTCGTCAACTATCGGTTAGCCTATGTTGAGCCTAAATTTTTATTCGTTCACATGATGCGTGCTATTCTTGGAGTTCTATTTTTGTTTAGTTTGCTGTTTGAATAAAATACTCAGATCTGAAAATCTTCATTAAGAGAGAGAGTCCTCACATAGCTACTTAATTGTTTGACTACTCATTGATCTTCACTTATATCTTTTGAGAGTAGTTTGATGTTTACTCTTGTGCTCCACTTATATCCTATGAGTAAATTGTGAATGAATTCAATATCATAAATCTTAAATTATTAATGTGCTTTATGCTTAGTAGTACCTTCACATCTGGTTTAGAAAGTAAAATCTATTGAAGTTTGACAATCACAATATTGGTCATACAAGCAATTCATAAATTATTATTATAAGGAAGAGAACTTTTACATACAAATATATTATCTTGGACATCTTCTATGATTGTGAATACCCATTAATTATTTTCAAACTTGAGCAAATTAGTTGAAATTGGACAAGGAAGACAACGTAATGAGTTATGGTTGTGTATATTTGCATAGAAGTTATATTGTTATGCATCCTCCAACATGTGGTGTTTGCTTAGGATCTTTTGCTAGCCAAAAATTCGTACTAAGTAGAGATACTACTTGTGCATCCACAAACCCTTAAACCCATTTTCTTTCCATGAGAGTCCACTATATCTACCTAATGCTGTATTACCCTGCCGTTTCAAGTAAATTTGCATGTGCCACCTCTAAAATTTCAAATGAGCATCTGTTTTGTGTGCCTGGACCGCTCATGGAGCGACAGGGGGCGGTCAGTATCTTCCATGTTAAGCGGGTTATTCTCATGATGAGTGTTTATTCACTCGTCCTTGCACGAGAGGGGTGGTAATAGGGATTCCCAGTCCCGAAATAAAAAAAATGCAAATAATTAAACAAAACTCCCCCAGGAATGTTGTTGGTATGGACGGTACCCGTGGATTCGGCTAGCCGTGGAGTGTGTTTGTGGGTGGAGGGGGAGTAAACCTTTACTTTTACCGCTTGGGAACCGCGTCTAATGTGTTTAACATGGAAGATATTCATAACTCTTGGTCGTAACGTTGACAGGAAGGGTGCACCTCCCAAAATTATATCTATCTCTGATTTAAGCTTTGATCTCTGGCACCTCTGCAAATCCCTGCGTCCCTCTGCGAAGGGCCTATCTTTTACCTTTCAATATTTACTTTTATGCAAGAGTCAATATCATGCTTTCTCATTTCAACCTCAATTATTCTCTAGTTGGCAAGCATCATGTGGTGGGGAAAGATCCAGGCACATATGGCCAGTCAAATATATTTGATCATGACTTATTATTGTTGACAATTATCTCTATGATAAATGAGTTGGGAGGCGAAACATTAAGCCCCTATCTTTCTCTGTGTTCGATGGATGCCATTTGTTCTAAAAATATGCTTTGAGTACTAGCAGTCATAGAAGACGATATGATGATTGAGTATGTGGGTCTCTTACTTAGACTTTGTTGAGAATAAGTTGAATTGGAATTGTTTAGTGACTAAGAACATAGGTTGCTAAGTTTCAAGAGAATTCATTATTTGAACCATAACATGTGAATTGGTTGCTACTCTATCATGATGATTTTTATGAGAAAAAGTTGCTGGTTATGATGCTAGAAAATTGACTGAAATTATCAATGACCAAACTTATATATTATGCTAGCATTCATACTTCATAAATTAGTTCTTTTATCATTTACCTACTCGAGGATGAGTAAGAATTAAGCTTGGAGATACTGATACGTCTCCAACGTATCGATAATTTATGAAGTATTCATATCATATTTGCCTATGTTTTTTCTATGGTTTTATGATTTATTGGGACTAACCTATTAATAGTTGCAAAATTGCATAAGTTCTTGTTTCACACTTTGATGTGTAAGAATTAATTGAAAATTGGCGAAAAAACGCAAAAGGAGCCTTGTTGGAGGAGGACTCTGACTTTCCTGAAATCTGTCCACAAACAGTTTTTAGAGAACGTCAGTTTCGCCCCCGAATAGGGCGTCAAATGGAAAAAGCTAAAACTAGTAAACTGTGGGGAATTTTATGGCATTGATTATGGACTCCAAATTCGTCCAAAACGGAGTTCGGATGCGATTTGTAGACCCGTTTTACTGGAGGAAAATATCTGATTACAGGATTACGAGAATTGATGACGTGATTGAGTCCAACTCTTATCATCTCTGATGTATTCGGCCAAGCCACAAATTTGAGGACTCATGAGGGCTGTGAGGATTCCCTAGGAAGGTTCTAGAGGTGCCCAAGAGCCATTGGATCAAGGGTCCATCCATCGGAGGGCCATAGAGCACCACAGAGGCACATATAAGGAGAGAAAAACCCTAATTTAGGGAGAGCCACCAAAAGCCACGAATTTGCCTCTCCCTTGGCAGCCGCCAAGAAGGGGAGAGGCTCCTCCATTGCAACACAAAGACCAAGGAAGAAGGGGGGCAAGGGGCCGCCGCCCGTCGCCACCGCCGCCGCCCGTCGCCGGCACCGTCGCCACCATCGCCTCCATCTCTTTGGGGCTGCACCTCTCCATCAAAAACTCTCTCTTTCTCACCATGATAATGCGTGAGTAAACCACCTTGGGTCTGAGGGTTTGTACCGGTAGCTATGTGTTTAATCTCTCTCTCTCGTTTTCTTGAGATGGCACGATCTTGATGTATCACGGGCTTTGTTAATATAGTTGGATCATATCGTGTTTTCCCCTCTCTATCTTGTTGTGATGAATTGAGTTTTCCCTTTGAGATTTTGTTATTATCGGATTGAATACTTTTATGGATTTGCGATAACTTGATGTATGTCTTGCATGCGGATACCCATAGTGAAATTGGGGTATTCAAGTGATTCACTTGATATATGTTATGGCGTCAACTTGCGGATTCCGGTGACCTTGGGGATCTACCCATAGGGGTTGATTGCACGCTTTCATGCCTTGTTCTCCGATAGAAATCTTGGGGCACTCTTTGAGGTTCTTTGTGTTGGATTGAGTATTATGAATCTGAAATTGTTTGATGTGTATCGTATAATTAACTCATGGATAGTTGTGGTGACATTGGAGTATCTATGTGACATTAGAGTTGGTTGATGCGTATCATATGGTGTTATTTTAGTACAAACTCTAGATAGATTGATGCGGTTGGGTCTATAACCCGGCAAGGGATTTTCGTCAGCGGGGGCGATATTCCGACAATAAAACCAAGTCTTGTTTCACGCCTTAGGATGGCTTGGTAGGGTGGCAGCGGGGAAAAGGACGTCTTTTCGCCTCTGGATTGAGACCCCGCCAAGTTCTAGGCCAGGGCCGTCCGCGCATTCGGTCTGCCGGTTAAAATAGAAGAATTCCCTGAAGAGGGAGACAGTGGGATCGGTTTGTAGATATACCTCACAAAATACTTGGAACTGGCAAAGGATCGATATGGAGTTGGGACCCAGGTCTTGAGGATGAAGATGGTGGAAGTGCAAAACATCTTGAAAGAATTTTGATCCAGGAGGTGAAAAACCCCTCTGAAGGTGATCCAAGAATATCACCACTTCTCCCTCCTCTGGGTGTGGTATTTCCTCTCCAAGGATAACCCGCCAGCCAACCACGTCTTGAGGCGGCAGAAACCCATGTTCCTCGTAATCTTTCAAGATAACCTCAGAAACTTGAGTGGCCACCCAGTTGCAGGCTTGGGATTCCGACATAATGAGTCGCCTAGATAAAGCAAAAGGGGGGCGGCTTAAGAAAAAGTTTCAAATAAGATGATCTAATTATCTACAATGGAAAAGTTGCCTTGTGAAGAGCCAGAACCTTAACATAGCAGTTTAATAAATGGCGGGTTACAACTATTGAGCCGGCAAGAGTAAGGCGACTCATGCTAAAATCAAAGACCTCTAAAACTTTGCTAAGTGTAAGACAAACAAGTTTCCCCCGGAACAGCAACAATTGTGGATCTAAGAATAGTTCCAAAAAGCGAAATATTTGCTAGCCCTAACGGAGAAGCAGAGAAGCAATGGTAGTACAATTCATCTAATGGTGAGGAGGATTAAAGTAAGCTATGCACAAAACAGAACCAATGTTTCCGCCGCTTTATTTTTGTGATTAAAACTGCGAGATCTATTCGCGGAATCAATGATAGTGATTAACCGAAGGGAAGCTACCGAACAACTCAAGAAATTCGATGAACTACAATGGATCTAGGTCAGAGGAAATAACTTACTTGAGTGATCACCGGTGGCGGCGGGAACGTGCGGATGTTTGCCCGACAAGGAAGAAATACCGCGACGGTCTTAGGAGTGATCGCCGGAGATGAGGAAACAACAGCGGTGGTGCGAGAAAGCTTCACGCTCGAGGAAGAACAAGGAGCGAAGAGGCGAGGTGAAAAGTGAAAAGGGTACCCCCTAGTAAATATTTAAAGGGAGGGAGCTCAAAGAGGCAACTGACGAGCACGACAATCGAGGAAACGCAGTAAATTTTGGGAAACAAAAGCGCCTCGATTTTCAAGATAAACAGATATGGTCAGATTCACCATGATGTCATTATTGTTTTTCTGAATTGACAATGGATGATGTCACGATGGATGAATGCTGGAGAAATGACAAGTCTAGAAGTACTATAAGCCGGCCTTATGAGATTCATGGAAGACACAAATCCAATAATGAGCCGCCAAAGGAAGAGAAGAGAAATTGACATGAATGGATTCAAATCAATCTGAAGCCTAATGTCGGGCATATAACTCCACGGTATAACCCGCCCTATTGGGCCGGGTTAACATATTGACGGCTCTATGATCAAGTTTAAGATGGGCCGTATCATGAAGACAAGACAAGCAAAGTGGTGGCTGAGTAAGTCACCGGGCGGCCGAACACTTGAAGACGGTGGCTCAAGGCCCATAGGGCGGAAGGCGCCAGCCGATTTCCTTGTTTAAGGAGCAAGGCGAGTTAGAGGCATTATAGGTTACGAGTCACGATATGACCCGGACTCTATTGTAAACCCTAGGGTCTTGACCTGTATATAAAGGCAAGCCCCGAGGACCGAAACACTCAAGTTACAATCTCTCGATAACTAGGTTAGTGATTCCGCACCCTTGTAATCGAGATCTATCCATCAAATACACACAAAGCAGGACGTAGGCTATTACCTCCATCGCAGGGGCCGAACCTGGGTAAACCTGACTCTTTCCCGTTCAACCCCTTCGAGTCGCCACCTAGCGGCGATGGCCTCACACCTAAGTCCTTTTACGAGGACATCTGCCCGGTTGACAAAACCACGACACTTATACTTGCTGGGCCACCAAATCTGAATCACCCAGACATCTGACCTGGCTTATACTCATCTCGTTAGCCATGCACAACCCATGTAGGAGAGCATCATACTCAGCTGCATTGTTAGTACAAGGGAACATGAGTCGCAAAACGTAACAAAATTTGTCACCTCGCGGGGAAGGCAGAATAACTCCAGCCCCCGAGCCTTCCAGTTGCCTAGAGACATCAAAATGTATCCAGTATGTGTTATTTGGGCGGTCCTATAAAGGCTGTGACAAATGTTGAGAAATCTCCTAGCCGGCTCAAAAACATGCTCAGAAACTTGTCAACACTTTCTGAGCAGATCCAAGAATTAAAAAGATCCGCAGCTCGTGCTGGGGCCAACATTGCCCTTTCTCGCGAAAGGCATGTTTTCCTGAACTAGAGCCGGCTCAGATGGAGGGTGCATTTCTAGAATATAAATTGGACGGCTCTGAGTTCACGCAGGAAAATTTTGCCAGCTGGATTTGTCGAAACATCGACCTGGTTATACCAAGGCCAACAAACGAATCGAGCCGACGGTATTCAAACCATTCGAACTTATCCCTCCTCGGCGTAAGGAAGACTTTGCTCCTGATGTGGACCCATCCATTATCACCAATGAAGACTCAATTTTCCCTGCTTTGACATCCATTCAGTGGACGCCAAGGAACCCCAAGACAGAGCAGGGTGAGGCGACAAAAGATGACCCGGATGCAGAGCAGAGGGACGTCAACTCGGAAGAATGAAGAGCCGGTATACAAGATTAGTGATGCTCTTCTTTTGAGAGAAAGACTCTGAATATTTTGAGGCCCAAGTTGAGGCTTGTAATATGAGTAGTTGAAAACTTCTGAGACGGCTGCAGTGCCATCGTGCACTTGATATTTTTTTAAGAGCAACTATCATAATTAAAATCTTTGCAATCCAAAATAGTGGGCACATCACTAGTTAACGTTTTGACTTCTTCAAACCCACTTTCATCAATTTTTTTCATCAAGATTTTCACCCTCCAAATCATTGGGACGCCTTCTAGCTAAAGTTGACTCTACTTCAGTCTCTTTATCATCAATTTTAATATTACTAAACAAGGAATCAATATAACAAACACCAATCACTTTAAGATATTCATCATTTTTATGAAAGCAATCACTAGAAAACGCTTTTTCTAAGAATTCTCTTTTAGCTCTAAGAATAGCGGTTCTTTTCTTACTTTCATCCATAGAAACATATAAGGCTTTAATTGATTGATCAATCTTAGGTGCAAAAGCTTTCAACTTGAGATTTTCTACATCATGGGAAATTCTATCAATGCTTCTAGACATATCATCGATCTTATTCAACTTTTCTTCTATCGTAGCATGGAAAACTTTTTGAGCATTGATAAATTCTTTAATATTACTCTCAAGATCAGAGGGGTTCCTATTATTATTGTAAGAAGAATTACCATAATTATTAGTGGAATTTCCAGGAAAAGGCATAGGCTTAAAATTACCTCTATAAGCATTGTTATTAAAATTGTTTCGTGAGATGAAATTCACATCTACGGAATCACTATTTTGCTCAATCAAAGTAGACAAAGGCACATCATTAAGATCAATAGGAGTATTTTTACTAGCAACCAACTTCATAAGAGCACCAACTTTTTCACTCAAAGTACTAATTTCTTCAACCGAATTAACCTTTTTACTAGTAGGTGCTCTTTCAGTATGCCATTGTGAATAATTTGCCATAATATTATCTAGCAATTTAGTAGCTTCTCCCAAAGTAATTTCCATAAAAGTACCACCCGCGGCGGAATCTAAAAGATTTCTAGAGACAAAATTCAATCCCGCATAAAAAAATTGTATGATCATCCAAAGATTTAAACCATGAGTAGGACAATTTCTTAGCATCAATTTCATTCTCTCCCAAGATTGTGCAACATGTTCATGCTCAAGTTGCTTAAAATTCATGATTTGATTTCTAAGGGAAATAATTTTCGCGGGCGGAAAATACTTACTAATAAAAGCATCCTTGTACTTATTACAAGAATCGATATTATTGCGAGGCAAAGAAGAAAACCAAATGTTTGCACGATCCCGCAAGGAGAAAGGAAATAATTTCAACTTCACTATATCATTGCCACATCTTCTTTCTTTTGCATATCGCACAATTCTACGAATGTGTTTAGATGGGACGCGGCATCCTCATTAGGAGTACCGGAAAATTGATCTTTCATGACAACATTCAACAAAGCGGCATTAATATCATAAGACTCTGCACTAGTGGTGGGAGGAGAAATCGGAGTACTAATAAAATCATTATTATTGGTATTGGAAAAATCACACAATTTTGTATTTTCTTGAGTCATCGTGACTACGCAAACAAGAGATCTGGCGAGAAAAAGGCAAACGAAAAAGAGGGCGAATAAAATGGCAAATTTTGTGAAATGGGGGAGAGGAAAACGAGAGGCAAATGGCAAATAATGTAAATTGCAAGGAGATGAGATTTGTGATTAGGAACCTGATAGATGTTGATGATGTCTCCCCGGCAACGGCGCCATAAATTCCTTTGACGTGGCTTGAGACTGCGCTGGTATTTCCCCAAAGAGGAAGGGATGATGCAGCACAACTACGGTAAGTATTTCCCTCAGTTATGAAACCAAGGTTATCGAACCAGTAGGAGAACCACGCAACACTATGTAAACGGTACCTGCACACAAAGAACAAATGCTTGCAACCCGACGCGTAAGAGAGGTTGTCAATCTCTCCATGGTAAAAAGATAGATTCGATTGTAATAGATTAGACAGATATATCGCACAAGAACATAAAATAAGAGAGGCAAATAAGAAGTGTAGCAAGGTATTTTTGTGTTTTTGGAATAATAGATCTGAAAACAAAAAGCGGCAAGATTAGTAGGCATGATTAGTAGGCAAATAAAAAGTGCAGCAAGGTATTTTTCTGTTGGGGCAGTTGATATAAAATTGAATAATCATGACGATATCCAAGGAGATGATCGTTATATAGGCATCACGTCTAAGATTAGTAGACCGAAACGATTCTGCACTACTACTATTACTCCACACATCGACCGCTATCCACCATGCATCGAGTGTATTAAGTTCATGGAAAAATGGAGTAATGCAATAAGAACGGTGACATGATGTAGACAAGATCTATTCATGTAGGAATAGACACCATCTTGTTATCCTAAATAGCAACGATACATGCGTGCCTCGCTGCCCCTTCTGTCACTGGGAGAGGACACCACAAGATCGAACCCATCACAAAACACCTCTTCCCATGGCAAGAAAAA
Source organism: Elymus sibiricus (assembly GCA_039707655.1). Classification (NCBI taxonomy): domain Eukaryota; kingdom Viridiplantae; phylum Streptophyta; class Magnoliopsida; order Poales; family Poaceae; genus Elymus; species Elymus sibiricus. Next base: position 490,482,498 of record CM077665.1, read on the forward strand.
TCGATCTAGTTGGCTAACTAAACCAAAGATTCGAAGAAGAAATACGAGGCTATAAGTAATCATGCATATAAGAGATCAAAGAAGACTCAAATAATATTCATGGATAGAAACTGATCATGAACTCAAAATTCATCGGATCCCAACAAACATACCGCAAAAAGTCATTACATCAAATAGATCTCCAAGAGACCATTCACTACTCGAATCAGGATCTATGCCGTCAGCCAGCTCTTTGCCGTCAGCTAGCTGACGGCAAAGAAGGTCTTTGCCATCAGCTTACAGAAAACTGACGGCAAACAAAGAGCTGACGGCAAAGATCATGTTTGCCGTCAGCCATCTCTTTGCCGTCTGCTAGCTGACGGCATAGAAGCTTTGCCGTCAGCTAGCCGACGGCAAAGAGGAAGGGTGGCCCACTAACGAGAACCACCTAACGGCCACTTTCTTTGCCGTCTTCTAGCTGACGGCAAAGCTTCTATGCCGTCAGCTAGCAGACGGCAAAGAAAGTGGCCAACTAACGTCCGTTGCCCCCCCGGCCCCACCCCACTAGCTAGGCTCTTTGCCGTCTGCTAGCAGACGGCAAAGAGATTTGACCTATCTAAAACAGTCAGCGCCCCGCGCCCCACCCCTCTCTCTCTCCCCTCACCTCACCCGCGCCGCCCACGTGCCCGAGGCGCCGCCGCCCCGCGCCACCCCCCGGAGCCCGAGGCGCCGCCGGCCAGCCCCGCCCCCCGGAGTTCGCCCCGCGCCCCACCCCTCTCTCTCTCCCCTCTATCTCTCTCTCCCCTCACCTCACCCGCGCCGCCGCCGTTCCCGAGCCGCCGCCGCCCCCCGCCACCCCCCGGAGCTCGAGGCGCCGCCGGCCAGCCCCGCCCTCGGAGCCCGCCCCATCGCCGGCCGCCCCGCCCAGCAGACGCAGGCCGCGGCGGCCGCCCTGCCCCGCCCCATCGCCGGAGCCGCACCGTCGCTGGCCGTCCTTCCCCTCGGCCTCCTCAACCCGCGCCCCCTCCCCATGGCCTGCCTCCTCAACCCGCGCCCCCTCCCCGTGGTGAGTTTTTCTGTTTTTTTAGATTTAGTTTAGGTTAGTTTAGTTTAGTTTAGTTTAGTTTAGGTTAGTTTAGTTTAGTTTAGGTTAGGTTAGATTTAGTTTAGTTTAGTTTAGGTTCTTTTTTCTGTTTTTTAAGAATAAACAAGAAAGATGAAAAAAAAAGAAGTAAAAGAAGAAGAGGAAGAAGAAGAAGAAGAGGAAGAAGAAGAAGATGAAAAAAAAGAACAATAAGTAGAAGAAGAAGAAGAAGAAGAAGAAGAAGAAGAAGAAGAAAGAAGAAGATGATGAAAAAAAAAAGTAGAAGTAGAAGATGAAAAAAAGAAGTAGGAAAAGTAGAAAAAGAGGGTCGCCGATGGTCGAGGGTCGCCGAGGGAAAAGAGGGTCGCCGAGTGGTCGAGGGGTCGAGGATCGAGGGGAAAAGGAGTCGAGGGTCGACCTCGACACGACACCACCGACACCCCGACCCCCGACACGACACCCTGACACGGCACCCCCGACCCCGACACAGCACCCCTACCCCGACACGACACCCCTGACACCCCGACCCCGACACGACACCCCCGACACCCCGATCCCGAAAAAGTTGCTCTTCGGCCTTCCAGAGGCCAACGGGGTCATATATTTGTGAATTATGAGTTGGGTCATATATTTTTCGATTTTGTTATAAAAAACATCATATTTATGTTGATCAGGTGGATTTAAATGTGCAGTTGTTTCGTCGCTGCGAGAGCATGGGAAAACGAACCCAATCTACACATACTCGGGTGGGATTAGGACCTATCTTTACCTACTAGCGTCTAGGTTGCATGGACGTAATAAAACTGACAAACTCTATTAACTGATGAATATGGTTTGCTGAATTATGTATATATTTCTTGTGTGTCCAGTAGCTAGGCAAGATGAGTGATCGTGCGTGGATGTACACCGGTCACACTAGTCAGAAAGACATGACCCATGAATGGATAACAAAAACCAAGGGGTTTGTGAGAGCCGCATTTGCAAATGGACAGAAAACAACCTGGTGCCCCTGTGTCGATTGTGACAACTATCATAAGAGGTCAGAGTTTGAAATGATCAAACACCTGTAGAAGTGGGGTTTTACGCCTAATTATACGGTCTGGACATTTCATGGTGAGTCTGCCCAACGTGCCAGAGCTGAGGTGGTTCGTCGTCGCACCGACGAGCATGGTACCGGGATCGAAGACATGGTGCAAGACTTTGATGATGCTTGGGATTCGGACGATGAGATGGGGGAATCTGCAAAGGCCTTCTATGAAATGTTGGAGTCTTCAAAACGTCCTCTCCACGAGCACACTGAGCTTTGTCAGGTGGATGCCATCGCGCAAGTAATGGCTCTGAAGGCTCAGTTCAACCTGGGCAGAGAATGCTACGACGCGATGATGATGATATTTGGACGCTTTCTACCCAAAGGCCATGTATTGCCAGCAAACCTGTACCAGTCGGACAAAATCCTACGTGCGCTTAAGATGCCCTATGAGAAGATAGATGCCTGTGAGAATGGATGTGCCTTATTTAGGCTTGAGTATGCGGGCTTCAACTATTGTCCCATTTGCAAGTCTTCCAGGTATGTTGTGGTAGACAACGGTATGGGTGAGAAGAGTCAGACCAAAATCCCAGTTAATGTTCTTCGGTATATGCCAATCATACCAAGACTTCAACGTCTTTTCACGGTCGAAGAGACGGCCAGACAGATGACGTGGCATAAATTGGGCAAAAGAACCGAACTAGATACAGATGGGAATCCGATGTTGGGACACACTTCAGACGCTTTTGCGTGGAAGCACTTCGATGCATTACATAAGGATAAAGCAGCAGATCCAAGGCATCCTCGCGTCGCCATCAGCACGGATGGGTTCAATGTGTTTGGTATGACGGCAACCCAATACAGTTGATGGCCTGTATTTGTCATTCCACTCAATCTTCCCCCCGGAGAGATTATGAAAAGAAAGAACATTTTCTTGACGTTGATAATTCCAGGGCCCAACTATCCGGGGAAGAATATGAATGTGTACATGCAGCCGCTTAAGGATGAATTGCAAGAAGCTTGGGATAATGGGATCAAGACATATGACGCCGCTACAAAAAAAACTTCAAAATGCATGTGTGGTACATGTACTCGTCGCATGATTTGCCGGCGTATGCCCTATTCATTGGCTGGTGTGTGCATGGAAGGTTCCCGTGCCCCACATGCAAGGCAGCTCTTGAGTTCCGTTGGCTGCAGGCGGGTCGCAAGTATTCTTGCTTCGACTTGCATAGACAGTTCCTGGATCCTCGCCATAAGTTCAGAAAAGACAAGAAGAATTTCATGAAAGGTAGAGTTGTCAAAAACTCTGCACCACCTGCATTGACAGGCCAACAGACCCTGGATCAGATAAACGCTCTCGAGCCGGATCCAAATCATCCAGGGTATTTCAAAGGGTATAATTCGAAACACGCCTGGACTCACAAGATATGCTTGTGGGATCTGCCTTACTTTAAAGACCTCCTTTTCCCACACAACATCGACGTGATGCACACTGAAAAGAATATCGCCGAGGCCCTTTTTGGTACATTGTTCGGCATAGAGGGGAAGTCGAAGGATAATCCTAAGGCTAGAGTCGATCAGGAGGCTCTATGTGATAGACCGTTACAAAACATGCGACAACCGAAAGGAAAGAAGAACTGGAGGAAGCCAAAGGCATGGTTCAATCTTGGAAGGCCAGCTATGAGGGAAATGATCTTGTGGGTGAAAATGCAGTTGATGTTCCCCGATGGGTATGCAGCGAATCTAAAGAGGGGAGCGAGTCTTGACAAATTGAAAATATTTGGTCTCAAGAGTCATGATTGGCACATATGGCTTGAGCGGGTAATGCCGGTGATGTTGCGTGGCTTTATCCCTGAGGATGAATGGCTAGTACTGGCAGAGCTGAGCTACTTCTTCCGTGCTCTTTGTGCGAAAGAACTATCGCCTGACGTGCTAGAAGAACTGGAAGAGTTGGCGCCGGAGTTGATCTGCAAGTTAGAAAAGATCTTTCCACCGGGATTCTTTAATCCAATGCAGCATTTGATTTTGCATCTCCCGACTGAGGGAAGATTGGGGGGGCCCGTGCAAAATCGTTGGTGCTTCGCAACTGAGAGGATGCAGAAGACGCTTCGAGCAAAACGTAAAAATAAACGTAGAATTGAAGCATCGATGGCCGAGGCATTCATTACTGTGGAGGCGGCAAACTTCGTGACAGCACACTACAAAGCTAAGAATCGTCATTTGCATAATCCGAAGCCTCGGTACAATGATGGCGACCGTGAAAAAGGTCGATCCAACCTCAGCCTATTCAAAGGGAAGCTCGCACCAGCCGGTGCTTCGAAAGCAATAGCGTTGGATGTCGAAGAATGACGGACCATTTCGTTGTATATCTTCAACAACCTAACAGAAGTGCGGCCGTACATTGAGTAAGTTCTCGGTACATTGTTTCGCAACTTCTAATTCCTTTGAAATGCTCTTATTCCCGGATATGTGATACAGTCGATACGTCGCCAAATTCTCGGATGGAGCGGTGATCCAAAAGGATTCCATCGAAGAGTATGAGCTTCTGGCAAAGCATGGAGGCGGCTATCCCGGTTTCATCTCTTGGTTGAAACAAACTGTAATTTCCATTAGACCATTTCATTTCTTCGTCTAGTTTGCGGCTAATGCAACAATCCTTTCGTATTAAACTTGTAGGCTAATGCAGAGTCTATGGACTCCGAATTGAGACAAGTCGCTAATGGTTTTGACTATAAGGTCCGTTCATTTGACAAATACGACATCAACGGGTATCGCTTTCGTACTTTTGGCAAAGAGCTATCTATGGCCGACCGAAAGTCTACAAATTGTTGTGTCTCTGCTGTCGGCGAAGGAGGGGTCGAGTATTATGGAAGAGTTGAAGCAATTTATGAACTTACATTCTTTGGTGAAAACCCACCAAACGTCGTAGTCTTCAAATGTTATTGGTTCCAGCCGAAGGAGACTAGAAGGACTCATGAACATATAGGGCTAGTCGAAATCAAACAAAGCACCCATTTAGATGTTCCCGATGTCTATATTACGGCTCAACAGGCGACCCAAGTTTTCTATCTACTGTGGGCCTGCCAAACTGATCCAAATCTGAATGGTTGGGATGTCGTTTATGATGTGCCGCCACATTTTAGACCACCTCCCCTCAATGAAGATGATTATGAACCTCACATTAACCCAGACACATATGAAGGAGAATTCTTCCAAGAAACACGTGTTTCCAAAAAACGTTTCAAGAACCGCTCTACTTCACCCCAGAACATTGAGGTAGACAGCGACAGTGAATCCGACTTCACCCCTGAGCCGGAACAAGAAGAGACGGAAGAAGAAGAGGTTAGTGCTGCGGATGACCTGTCAATGCTTGACCGATTACATAAAGGAGGCCTTCCACATGTTGATGCATTTATTGATGATGCTGATGAGCACGTCATTACTGATAGTGATGATGATTATGCATTTATTGATCCTGGAGCATATATAGACGATGAAGATTAATATTAGTAATGTCAGGTATTCAATTATTATTATGTACATATATATTATTACTCGTCAGGCTTACGACGCGTCTCACCGGGCCCTATACGAGCTCCTCGTGGTAAGTTTCTCCTGCATATTAGCCAAATCATGCACGTAATGTTCGTTTCATCACTAACTAATATGACTGACTCGTGAAAACAAAATGTGCAGACCGTGTGCTAGAACAATGGTCAGACCCCTCCGCGGATGCCCCAGATTGGTATAGCGCCCATGGTGAGTTTCATTTGAATGGTCATTAGTTACTAGTATTCACATTTGAGTTGCATCATGCTAACGAGACATTGCAAATGATCTTTGGTGCAGCATGCCTCCCGACAAGCATCGACCGATCCTTCTGCGTCCGCCGCAACCCCGACCGGTCCTTCTTCGTCTCACACTGGCGCAAACCCGACCGGTCCTTCACCTCCGTGATGATGGTAAGTTTTCACAAGTGTTTTGCTTAACAAATGCATACTTAGCTTAAGAAATGACCTATACTTAGCTTATTTTCCTCGAAAATGACATAATAACCGTACTTAGCTCCAAAATGACATATTTTACCTAGGATAGCTATAAAATGACCTATACTTAGCATTTTTTCCTCCAAAATGACTTAATATGCTTAGTTAGCTAAAAAATGGCATAACTACCTAGGATAGCTCAATAATGATCTATACTTGGCTTAGCTAGTTCATTTATGACATAATTAGCTTACTTAGGTAAAAAATGGCATAATAACCTTGGTTTAGCTCCAAGCTGTCATATCATTAGTTTATTTTCCTCCAAAATGACAAAATAACCTTACCTAGCTCCAAAATGACCGATTTTAACTAGGATAGCTCAAAAATGACCTACACTTACCATTTTGTCCCCCAAAATGAATAAATATGCTTAGTTAGCTAAAACATGGCATAACTACCTAGGTTAGCTCAAAAATAACCTATACTTAGCTTCTTTAGTTCATTTATGACATACTTAGCATACTTAGGTCAAAAATGGCATAATAATATTGGTTACCTCCAAAATGACATTGACTTAGCTTATTTTCCTCGAAAATGACATAATAACCTTACTAACCTCCAAAATGACCTATTTACCTGGCTTAGCTCTATAATGACCTACACTTAGCATTTTTACCTAGCTTAGCTAAAAAATGGCATAATTACCTAAGTTACCTTCATTAGAAGAAGAAGAAGATAAAGAAGAGGAGAAAAAGAAAGAGAAGAAAAATTCTTCCTCTTCTACTTCTACTTCTTCTTCTTCTTCTTCTTCTTCTTCTTCTTCTTCTAACTTTCTTCTTTCCCAATTTCCAGATTTGCTTTAGATCACGGAAGCTTGCGTTGATGGAGTCTACTCTTCTCCTTGTCCTTCCTTTTTGTTTTGATTTTGTAGGATGAACAATGTGAAACTTGCTACCTATATATGTATGTATGGATGAAACCATTGTATGCTTGTTGTTGGATATATGTTGGCTATATATATATGTTGGATATGGACTTTTGAGTTGGTATGTATATGTGTTGGATGATCATATCCATATGGCAGGGATATGTATGCTTGTTGAAAGTATTTTCAAATGTATATATATATATATATCTGTGAAATTGATTGAATTTAAGAAAAAAACAGAAAAAACAGGGGCAGTACAGGCACTTTGCCGTCCGCTGGCAGACGGCAAAGCTGCCACGTGGCAGCTACCTGTGCAACCTGGGGGGCACTGGGCTGGCCTATGTGGTTGCTTTGCCGTCTGCTAGCAGACGGCAAAGAACTTTGCATCTTTGCCGTCTGCCAGCAGACGGCATAGCGAGCCACGTGGCAGCTACCTGGGGGGAACCTGGGCTAGCCTATTTGGCCACTTTGCCGTCTGCTAGCAGATGGCAAAGCACGCCATTAACCCCTTAACGGACCTAAGCTGCCACACGTGCCGTCCATGCCCTTTGCCGTCTGCGGGCAGACGGCAAAGAACTTTGCATCTTTGCCGTCTGCCAACAGACGGCAAAGTGCCCTTTACCGTAGCTTGTTCAGCTGGATGTGGTGCCATCTGCTGGCTGACGGCAAAGACCTTTGCTGTCTGCCATGCATGCCTTTGCCGTCAGCCATGGCAGACGGCAAAGATCCTGATTCCAGTAGTGATTGTATTGAGAATCAAACGAGAGATACAAAGCCATCTACCTACTGCCTACGGACCCGTAGGTCTATGGTGGACTACTCACGCATCATCGGAGAGGCACCAATGAGGATGATGAACCCCTCCGTGATGGTGTTAGATTGGATCTCGCGGTTTTGGAACTTGCGGCGGCTGGAAGTATTTTTCATCGACTCCTCTAGGGTTTCTGGAATATTTGGGTATTTATAGAGCTCAGAGGTGGTGGAGAGGAGTCCTGAGGCCTCCACATCCCACCAGGGCGCGCCAGGGGCCTCTGGCACACCCTGGTGTCTTGTGGGCCCCCTGGGTCTCCTCCCAGGTACTTCTTTCGCTCCCTGGATGTCTTAAAAACATCTCCAAAAAGTTTCATCATGATTGGACTCCGTTTGGTACTGATATTCTGCGAAGTAAAAAACAAGCAAAAACAACAACTGGCACTTGGCATTATGTCAGTAGGTTAGTCCCAAAAAATGATATAAAGTTGCTATAAAATGATTGTAAAACATCCAAGAATGATAATATAACAACATGGAACAATAAAAAATTATAGATACGTTGGAGACGTATCAGCATCCCCAAGCTTAATTCCCACTCATCCTCGAGTAGGTAAATGATAAAACAGAATTTTTGATGTGGAATGCTTCCTAACATGTTCATCACACATTCTTTTCTTTTGTAGCATGGACATTTGGAATTTTAGATGGTTCAAAGCAATAGTCTAGTTTTGTCATGAAGACTTTAATACTCAAGCATGCCAACAAGCAACCATGTCTTTCAAAATATCAACACTAAAGAAAGCTATCCCTAGCCCATCATGCTAAATCATTGATCCATTCATGAAACACACTCAAATATTAACTACACCCAATGCACAAGTATTATCATAGTGCCCCCTAGTTGGTGCTTTATAAGAGAAGATGGAGACTCAATTAAAAGTAAAAATTGCATAAAGTAAATAGATAGGCCCTTCGCAGAGGGAAGTAGGGATTTGTAGAGGTGCCCGAGCTCAAAGCTTAAATTGAGAGAGAAAAATTATTTTGGGTGGCATGCCTTTCCTGTCAACGAAAACGACCAAGTAGTTCTCAATACTTTACTTGCTAGATACATCATTGGCGGTTCCCAAACATAAAATAAAGTTTATTCCCTTTTCCACCATTCTTTCACAATCCATGGCTAGCCGTATCCACGGTTGCCTTCCATACCAACACTTTCCAAGGAATTTATTATTTGACAACATAAAGTAAATTTCTTTTTTCATTTCGGGACTGGGCATCCCTATTACCGCCGTACTCTCATGCAATGACAAGTGAATAAACACTCATATTGAGAATAACACATCTAGCATGGAAAAATATTGGACACACCCTACCGTTTCATGAGCGGTACGAGCACACAAAAAAGGAAATTCATTTTGAAAATTAGAGATGACACATACAAATTTGCTTAGAACGGCATGGAAATACCGCATATAGGTAGGTATGGTGGACTCATAAGGCAAAACTGGGTTTAAGGATTTTGGATGCACAAGTAGTATTTCTACTTAGTACAAGTGGAGGCTAGCAAATAGATTGAGAAGCAACCAACCAAGAAACGAAAATTCAGATAAACGGGCATTAAGCATAACTAACACCAAATAATGCACCATAAGTAGGATGTAATTTCATTGCATAACTATTGCTTTCATGCTTGAATAGGGAATCACAAACCTTAACACCAATATTTTTACAAAAGCATAATTACTCACCAACATGACCCACATATCACTATCATCATGTCTCGAAACTATTACAAGGAATCAAGTTTAATTTGTCCAATGATCTTCATGAAAGTTTTTATTATAGCCCTCTTGGATATCTATCACTTTGGGACTAGTTTCATATATTGCCATTGCTTTTGACAAGCTCAAATAAATTTAAGTGAAGAACATGAGCATAAAAATTTCATCTCTCAAAATAATATAAGTGAAGCATGAGAGGATTTGTTCAAAATTTACTAACTCTCAAATTAATATAAGTGAAGCATGAGAGTGTTTCTTCAAAAAATTAAAGCACACCATGCGCAAAAAGATATAAGTGAAGCACTAGAGCAATTCTATGGCTCAAAAAATTTAAGTGAAGCATATAGAGCAATTCTAACAAATCATAGCATAATTTTGGCTCTTTCAAATAGGTGTGTCCAGCAAGGGTACTTGTGAAAAACTAAAAATCAAATCAAGCAAAGACTCAAATAATACAAGACGCTCCAAGCAAAACTCATGATATGTGACGAATAAAAATATAGCTCCAAGTAAAATACCGATGGTCGTTAGAAGAAAGAGGGGATGCCACTCGGGGCATCCCCAAGCTTAGTTGCTTGTTTATCTTTGGATATTATATTGGGGGTGCTGTAGTATCCCCAAGCTTAGGCTCTTTTCACTCCTTATTCCTTCATCCATCGTGATCTCACCCAAAACTTGAAAACTTCAATCACACAAAACTCAGCAAAACCTTCGTGAGATCCGTTAGTATAATAAAGCAAATCACCACTCTAAGTACTTTTGCAAACCCATTCATAATTTATTATTGCATTATATCTACTGTAGTCTAGCTTTACCATGGCTTATACCCTTCAATACAAACCATAGATTCATCAAAACAAGCACACAATGCAACGAAAACAGAATCTGTCAAAAACAGAACAGTCTGCAGTAATCTGTACTCTAACCATACTTCTATAACTCTAAAAATTCTGACAAACTAGGAATACTTAAAGAATTTGTATAGAAATACTTTTTTAAAATTTCAGCTCATTATCACGCTCCAGTAAAAAATGAAAATTCCTGCACTGGAGTCAAACTTCTGTTTCAGATTCAGCATTGTTTCTACTCATCTTGTGAGCCATCCTAAAGGCTTTACTTGGCATAAACACTAATTAAAACATAAAAAACACAATCATAACTGTAGCATAATTGTGTCAACACTCAAGAACAGAAAGAAAAAGGTGAAAATAAATTTATTCATTGGGTTGCCTCCCAACAAGCGCTATCGTTTTATGCCCCTAGCTAGGCATAAAGCATAGATTCAAGTATTGTCATCTTTAGTTTTTGCTCTATAGGATGCTCTCATGATTGATTCATATGGTGGCTTAATTCTTGTTCTAGGGAAGTGTTCCATACCCTTTCTTAGTGGAAATTGAAATTTAATATTGCCTTCTTTCATATCAATCACGACACCTATAGTGCGTAAAAACGGTCTACCAAGTATAATGGGACAAGACGGATTGCAATCAATATCAAGAACAATAAAATCTACGGGCAAATAGTTCCTATTTTCAAGAATAAGAACATCATTTATTCTTCCCAAAGGCTTTTTAATAGTAGAATTCGCCAAGTGCAAATTAAGAGAACATTCTTCAATATTTGTAAGTTCAAGCACATCACATAGAGATTTCGGAATTGTGGAAACACTAGCACCCAAATCACATAAAGCAAAGCACTCATAATTTTAATCTTGACCTTAATGGTAGGTTCCCACTCATCATGTAATTTTCTAGGAATTGAAATCTCTAACTCCAACTTTTCTTCAAAAGATTTCATCATGGCATCAACAATATGTTTAGTAAAAGCTTTATTTTGTTCATAAGCATGGGGTGAATTTAACATGGATATGATTGAAGCAAAGAAATACATTCAATCAAACAGCAACTATCATTAAAATCTTCGCAATCCAAAATAGTGGGCACATCACTAGTTAACGTGTTGATCTCTTCAAGCCCACTTTTTCATCAATTTTTTCATCAAGATTTTCATGCTCCAAATCATTGGGAAGCCTTCTAGCTAAAGTGGACTCTACTTCAGTCCCTTTATCATCAATTTTAATATTACTAAACAAGGAATCAATAGAAGAAACACCAATCAGTTTAAGATCTTCATCATTTTTATGAAAGCAATCTCTAGAAAACGCTTTTTCTAAGAATTCTCTTTTAGCTCTAAGCATAGCGGTTCTTTTCTTACTTTCATCCATAGAAACATATAAGGCTTTAATTGATTCATCAATATTAGGTGCAAAAGCTTTCAACTTGAGATTTTCTACATCATGGGAAATTATATCAATGCTTCTAGACATATCATCGATCTTATTCAACTTTTCTTCTATCGTAGTATTGAAAACTTTTTGAGCATTGATAAATTCTTTAATATTACTCTCAAGATAAGAGGGGTTCCTATTATTATTGTAAGAAGAATTACCATAGGAATTACCATAATTATTAGAACAATTTCTCGGAAAAGGCCTAGGATTCAAATTACCTCTATCAGCATTGTTATTAAAATTGTTTCGCGAGATGAAATTCACATCTACGGAATCACTATTTTGCTCAATCAGAGTAGAAAAAGGCACATCATTAAGATCAATATAGGAATATTTTTACTAGCAACCAACTTCATAAGAGCATCAACTTTTTCACTCAAAGTACTAATTTCTTCAACCGAATTAACCTTTTTACTAGTAGGTGCTCTTTCAGTATGCCATTGTGAATAATTTGCCATAATATTATCTAGCAATTTAGTAGCTTCTTCGAAAGTAATTTCCATAAAAGTACCACCTGCGGCGGAATCTAAAAGATTTCAAGAGACAAAATTCAATCCCGCATAATTTTTTTGTATGATCATCCAAAGATTTAAACCATGAGTAGGACAATTTCTTAGCATCAAACATTCTCTGCCAAGATTGTGCAACATGTTCATGCTCAAGTTGCTTAAAATTCATGATTTGAGAAATAATTTTCGCGGGCGAAAAATACTTAGTAATAAAAGCATCCTTGCACTTATTCGAGGCAAAGAAGAATGTGTTTAGATGGGACGCGGCATCCTCATTAGGAGTACCGGAAAATTGACCTTTCATGACAAGATTCAACAAAGCGGCATTAATATCACAAGACTCCGCAGTAGTAGCAGGAGGAGCAATCGGAGTACTAATAAAATCATTATTATTGGTATTGGAAAAATCACACAATTTGGTATTTTCTTGAGTCATCGTGACTACGCAAACAAGATTGCAAGCAAACAAGAGATCTGGCGAGAAAAAGGCAAACGAAAAAGAGGGCGAATAAAACGGCAAATTTTGTGATGTGGGGGAGAGGAAAACGAGAGGCAAATGGCAAATAATTTAAATTGCAAGGAGATGAGATTTGTGATTAGGAACCTGATAGATGTTGATGATGTCTCCCCGGCAACGGTGCCAGAAATTCCTTTCACGTGGCTTGAGACTGCTTCGATATTTCCCCAAAGACGAAGGGATGATGCAGCACAGCTACGGTAAGTATTTCCCTTAGTTATGAAACCAAGGTTATCGAACCAGTAGGAGAACCATGCAACACTATGTAAATGGTACGTGCACACAAAGAACAAATACTTGCAACCTGACGCGTAAGAGAGGTTGTCAATCTCTCCACGGTAAAAAGATAGATTAGATAGATAGATCGCACAAGAACACAAAATAAAAGTGGCAAATAAAAAGTGCAGCAAGGTATTTTTGGGTTTTTGGAATAGTAGATCTAAAAACAAAAAGCGGCAAAAGATAGATCGGAAAGCAATATGTTGGAAAAGTAGACCCGGGGGCCGTAGGTTTCGATACTGGCTTCTCTAATGAGTATAGCACACGGTGGGTGAACAAATTATTGTTGGGTAATTTATAGAAGATCAAATAATCATGATGATATCCAAGGCGATGATCATTATATAGGCATCACATCCAAGATTAGTAGACCAAAACGATTCTGCATCTACTACTATTACTCCACACATCGACCGCTATCCAGCATGCATGTAGTGTATTAAGTTCATGGAAAAATGAAGTAATGCAATAAGAACGATGACATGATGTAGACAAGATCTATTCATGTTGGAATATGCCCAATCTTGTTATCCTTAATAGCAACGATACATGCGTGCCTCGCTGCCCCTTCTGTCACTGGGAGAGGACACCGCAAGATCGAACCCATGACAAAGCACCACTTCCCATGGCAAGAAAAATCGATCTAGTTGTCCTAACTAAACCAAAGATTCAAAGAAGAAATGAGGCTATAAGTAATCATGCATGTAAGAGATCAAAGAAGACTCAAATAATATTCATGGATAGAAACTGATCATGAACTCAAAATTCATTGGATCCCAACAAACACACCGCAAAAAGTCATTATATCAAATAGATCTCCAAGAGACAATTGTATTGAGTATCAAAAGAGAGAGAGAAAGCCATCTAGCTAGTGCCTACGGACCCGTAGGTCTATGGTGGACTACTCACACATCATCGGAGAGGCACCAATGAGGATGATGAACCCCTCCGTGATGGTGTTAGATTGGATCTCGCGGTTCTGGAACTTGCCGCGGCTGGATGTATTTTTCATCGAATCCTCTAGTGTTTCTGGAATATTTGGGTATTTATAGAGGTCAGAGGCGGTGGAGAGAAGTCCCGAGGCCACCACAACCCACCAGGGCATGCTAGGGGCCTCTGGCGCGCCCTGGTGTCTTGTGGCCCCCCTAGGCCTCCTCCTAGGTACTTCTTTCGCTCCCTGGATGTCTTCTGGTCCAAAAAAAATCTCCAAAAAGTTTCATCGCGATTGGACTCCGTTTGGTACTGATATTCTGCGAAGTAAGAAACAAGCAGAAACAGCAATTGGCACTTGGCACTATGCCAATAAGTTAGTCCCAAAAAATGATATAAAGTTGCTATAAAATGATTGTAAAACATCCAAGAATGATAATATAACAGCATGGAACGATCAAAAATTATAGAAACGTTGGAGACATATCAATGATCCTTCTCTTTGCTGCGGAACGTGAGCCGGCATTATGAGATCTGGCTGAGATATAACAATCCTTGATGTTTTTACCAAGGAAAATAAATTGGTCGTCATACGATCCAATAATCGAGAGGTCTATTATTGACCCGGTAAAATAAGGTTAGTTCTGCAAAACAAATCACTGGGAGCATATATATAAACTATATAAATACTAAGTAAGATGCAAAAAAATTATAAGCCGGCTAGTTAGGACTCGGCATTTAGACTGGCTTTCGAGGCTCAAGTCTTGCTTCAATGAAGCTAGCATAATAGCCCATGGTTTATCCTCTCTCTGTAAGTCGGCTCTCATGTGACTTAAACTGGTGTTTTAACCTTGAAAAGTTCAGGGGCCATATGGATTGACTTATCAAGAGTACAACGGGTCACCTGTTCGGAATATCATCTTGCAAACAGGCAGGTTTAACCAAGTTTAATAGTGGCATTTAGCCAAGCCAATAGGGATATTAATGGCTAACTCGTTGAGTCGGAAGCCCCCAAGTGACTTATGATCAACGAATAAAGACTCCTGCACAACTTTTTGAGATGAGACGACATAGACCCCGAGTTTCGAGGGTGCCAGCTTTATTGCTTTTGAACATGAAGGTATATACAATGAGGTGGAGCCAGTGGCTCTAAGTATAATAAGGCCGGAGATGAGCAATATTCCAAGGCCTGGTGGTCTCCTCTTCAGAGGTGTATGACCCTTCACGTATATCACTCCGGTAATATGACCCGTTATTGAGGTTTTTGCTGATGACAAAAGGCCCTTCCCAAGGTGGCAAAAGCTTATGCATTCCTATTTTGTATTGAATCAAACGGAGCACTAAGTCGCATTCCTGGAAAGTTCGGCTGCAAACTCTACGGCTATGATAGCGACGTAGGTCTTGCTGATAGATAGCTGATCGGGCTGCTGCCAGGTCACGTTCTTCCTCCAAGGCATCGAAGGAGTCTTGACGCTCCTGTTCATTGTCTGATTCAACATATGCAGTGACCCGGGGGGAATCATGGTGAATATCGCTCGGCAACACGGCCTCTGCACTGTAGACCAGAAAGAACGACGTGTACCCTATTGATCTATTTGGAGTAGTCCCTATGCTTCAATGGACTGCGGGGAGTTCCTCGACCCAACAGTCAGGGGTTCGTTGTAATGGAACCATGGGCCTGGGTTTTATGTTGTAATATTGCCTGATTAGCTCTCTCGGCTTGTCCATTAGACTGTGGATGTGCAACCGAGGCTAAATCAAGCCGGATATGCTCACGCTGACAAAATTGTTCCATTGCTCCCTTGGATAGATTGGTGCCATCGTCAGTGAAAATTCTATGTGGATAGCCAAAATAATAATTCAGCTTCTTGAAGAATTTGACTGCTATGTCGGCATCACAATTGCTGATAGGTTCTACTTCAACTCATTTGGTGAATTTATCAACTGCCATCAAGAGGTGAGTCTTTTTGTCTGAAGACGGCTTAAACGGGCCGACCATGTCAAGGCCATAGACTGCAAATGGCCAAGTTATTGGAATCATCCATAACTCTTGAGCCAGCACATGAGCCTGTCGTGCAAATTTCTATCAACCATCGCGCTTGCGCACAATGTCTTCTGCATCTGCGTGAGCTGTAAGCCAATAAAACCGTGTCGAAAAGCCTTGGCCACTAGGTACCGGGAGCCAGCATGATGACCGCAATCCCCTGCGTGCATCTCATTGAGAATCTGGCGGCCTTCCTCGGGGGAAACACATCGTTGAAACACACCAATGTTGCTTCGACGATGTAACTCGTCATTAACAATAGTCATTGACTTGGAATGCCTAAGGATCTGTCGGGCGATGATTTCCTCATCTGGGTGCTCTCCACGAGTCAAATAAGACAAATAGGGAACCGTCTAATCAGGAATAGCATGAAGAGCCGCCACCAACTGTGCCTCCGGGTCAGGGATAGCTATATCTTCCTCTGATGGTAATTTGACAGAGAGGCTGTGATGTTCATCAAGGAATACGTTGGGAGGAACTGGCTTACGCTGAGAGCCTAGTCGTGATAAAGCGTCAGCAGCCTTGTTGAGATGGTGATCAATATGATCAACCTTGTAACCCTAAAAATGACCTGCAATGACCATGACTACATGCCTGTAAGCTGCCATGAGAGGGTCCTTTGAATCCCAAGTCCCTTATTGTCGGGGATATAACTCCACGGTATAACCCGCCCAATTGGGCCGGGTTAACATATTGACGGCTCTATGATCAAGTTTAAGATGGGCCGTATCATGAAGACAAGACAAGCAAGGCGGTGGCTGACTAAGTCACCGCGCGGCCCAACACTTAAAGACGGCGGCTCAAGGCCCACAGGGCGGAAGGCGCCGGCCGATTTCCTTGTTTAAGGAGCAAGGCGAGTTAGACGCTTTATAGGTTATGAGTCACGATATGACCCGGACTCTATTGTAAACCCTAGGGTCTTAACCTGTATATAAAGGCAAGCCCCGAGGACCGAAACACTCAAGTTACAATCTCTCGATAGCTAGGTTAGCAATTCTGCACCCTTGTAATCGAGATCTATCCATCAAATACACACAAAGCAGGACGTAGGCTATTACCTCCATCGGAGGGGCCGAACCTGGGTAAACTCGACTCTCTTTCCCGTTCAACCCCTTCGAGTAGCCACCTAGCGGCGATGGCCTCACACCTAAGTCCTTTTACGAGGACATCTGCCGGGTTGACAAAACCACGACAGTTGGCGCCCACCGTGGGTCCTTCGCCCGGTGGAGTTGAGTTCTCGAAGGGTACCCTTCCAGGGTTTGGGAAGTTTGCGGTTGACTAGATGATCAAGAATCGCCGCGACAAGATCTACGTCAATGAGCCGGATCGAAGTGCTAAGGCTGACTCGATCGAATGCGGGCCTCAATTTCCCGTCGAAGAGATCGATTTGGAGACTCCCAAGTCAGACATCTACACCAACCGCGACGAGATGGCTCGGCGCGCCAAACCCGGCCAGTGCCAAGGCGGTCGTCGCCATGTCTTCGTAGGTTTCACACAAGGAATCAGTCTTTCAGGCAAGCCAGCTTCCAGCGAGAACGCCCTCGACAACTCGGATGGTGGGTCATCCACGGGAGATACGGAATCAATCTGTCCTCTTTATGATGGCGGACTTGGGGGCTCGTTGGAAGCTGAGGCCCCCGGGGATTATGACGAGTCGCCGCACCAAGTCGCCGTCTACATGGCAGGAGCTTCAACGGTTCCCGATCCAGTTGCAGCTGGAGGTTCTAGCCGGTCAGCCAGAACGCCGGCTCAGGCCATGACCGATCTCATGGCTGAGATGGCGAAACTCGTGGAGACCTCAGTCACCGCAGAAAATCAGGAAGAGCGCAATGCAGAGTTAACCAAACTGCGTAGCCAGATAGTCGAGGTGCAAAAGGAGATTGACGCTGAAAACGCGCGGATGGCGGAATTACAGGCTCGTATACATAAAGAGACGGAGCGCCTTAAGGCCGAGGCTTGGCGTCTAGGAGTTCAGAGGGAAGCATCAGAGGCGGTTTACGAGAGAAGACGCCACCGCGGGCTCCCACCGAACCTTGAGCCACAACAGCTTTTTAATACCCCGCAACAGACACCAGGAACTGTTCAACCACCTGGAAATCGACAAGAGGAACCGGCTCAACCCCCGTCGGCTCACTCCCCGCCTCGACGATTCCAGACTCCGTGGGGTCACTTTTCCAACCCTGTTGATAACATGCTAGCAGCAACCCGGAATTTGGAAGCACTGCCTATTAACGGTAACTCCCCCATTGAGGTTGAGGCTAGAAACGTTATTGAGATGCTGAAAACAGTTGTGGTGCAACAGGCGCATTACTCATACAGTCGGGATCAGATGCATTCCACTCCCTACGCTAGCAAGGGTCGTCATGTGGAGTCTCCGGCCATTTCCAGCAGTGGACGTAGGCAATAGCCTCAGGTCTCCCCAACCCGACCCATGCCATCAGACGCCCAGGCAGTTGTTGATGCAGCTAGAGGCGCACGACAGGCAGAAGCAGAAGCGGCATCACAGGCGATTCAATAGCTTCACCCTCAACCGGCGAGTTTGGGGGCTGGGACCAACAGTAGGACAATTGGGATACCATGCTTATCCCAGGTACTCCGCGCCGAGCGCATGCCCAAAGACTTCAAGGGGCCTCGTAAGGCGCCAAACTCCACGGCGGATCTTGAGCCGGCATCCTGGATCGAAAGCTACGAGTTGGCAATGGACATGCTGGATGTCAGTGATGCTGTATGCGCCAAGTATTTAACCATGATGTTGGAGGGACCGGCTCGGACGTGGCTGAAAAACTTGCCGCCCAACTCCATCAACACATGGGCAGAGTTGAAAGAGCGGTTCATCAAGAATTTCCAAGGAACCTGCAAGAAGCCCATGACAATAGTAGACCTACAACATTGCGTTCAGCGAGTGGACGACTCGTCCCACCATTGGACCCACCGGGTCGCGGAAATTGTCCACTCATCAGATAGCATCACGGCAGCATAAGCAGTCCTAATTTTGGAAAAGAAATGTAACTTCCATCCTTTGGTCCAGAAGCTAGGACGGCTTAAGCGAAAAGTACAAGATATGGGCAACTTAATGGATGTCCTAACCAGATATGCCGAGTCCGATAGCATGAAGGATCCCGGCTCAGACGAGGACAAGACCGCCAAAGGCAAAAAGAATCAGGGGGCTCAAAATAGCAAGCGGAAGCAACCCGATGGCGGGTCAGACTTCGTCGGTAATACTAATACTGGTTTCAAAAATCAGTGCCGCAACGGTCGCCCCGGAGGGAGTTACAATGGGAATAAGCCTCGCAACTATGAGGAGGCGCTTAAAGCACCATGTACCAAGCACAGTACCCAGGATAAGCCGGCTACTCACTCATGGGAAAACTATTACATCACGCAAGAGTTCCGTAACCAGGATTTCCAAAACAATCCAGGAGGCAATGGTGGGGGACACCCGGGTCAGCACGGACCTGGCGGGTCACAAGGTGGCTCAGGGGCTGGTTTTCAACATCAGGGAAATCATGGCAATGGGCAGCATCCTGGCCAGGGCAATTAGCATAATAACCCAGGAGGATTCCAAAGTAATCCCAAGCAGTTGAATAACGGTCAGTACCACTAGCACCCGAATCCCTGAATAAAATTCATGCTCTGGAGGGTCTCAAGAAGAAATTTCATACCTCCAAGAAGGAAATAAGCCGGCCCTGGAACACCAGTGGCCTTATTATACTTAGAGCCGCCGACTCCTTTTTTGTAATTTCCTCCCCCCTTGCAAATTCTGTATATACTTCTTTATGTTTCGAGTATAGATAAAGCTGGCGTATTTTGTCATTTTAGCTTGCAAATTGGGCTCGAGTCTTTATTTTTCAAAACAATAGGCACCTGGGGGCTTCCAACTCATCGAGTTTAGCTTTCTCACCCTTGTGGCCCGGCAAAATAACGCCACAATATTTTGGGCGTTTGGGGGCTTCCAGCTCATCGAGCTTAGCTTTCTCACCCTCATGACCCGGAACACGCCATATATGGTTAAACCTGCCTGTATGCTTGATGCGACTCCGATCAGATGACCCCGTGTACTCTTGGCGAGTCAATCCTTTTTGGACCCTGAACTTGTCAAAGTTAAAACACCGGCTTGAGTCATGAGAGAGCCGGCATACAGAGAGCTAGGATAAACCATGTGTTATCATACCCGCTTCATTGAAGCAAGACTCGAGCCTCGAAAGCCGGTCTTTTCCCGTCGAGCCTCGAAAGCCGACAATTACTTTGGTATCATGCACATAGGGTATTTGCGTTACATCATTATATCATCCGCATCATCATCGCATCATGTCAGCATGATCATACCTATGCGGAAAACTGATTGTCAGATCAGGATATATCATAAGACATTTGTAAACACATACAAAGCCTTTCGGCCAATTAGCATCCTAGTTTATGATAACCGGGATTACGTGGTCAAAACCTTCAAAATCGGCTTCAAAGAGCCACTTTTATATTTCTGAGCTTCGAAAGACAGCTTCTAATGGTACTACGTACCATATTATGTTATCACCACATAAAAATGTTTCAGGCACGCCTTGATTCTCATTACCGGTTCATACATGAAATACCTGGGTTATCGACTACATGACCAACATAAAATTATATTATTGGGGAAAAGCCAAAAGGACTTTGAGCTTTGAACACCAGTTTCTTTTTGCCGAGTCTTATCGATCCGGCTTATCAAGATTAGCTTATCTGGCTTTGTTTATTATAGCAAGTTCCAGGTTCAAAGTTATTACCGGCTCACGCTTGAGAAACCGGGTTGAATAATTGAGCTCACATAATGGCCAGTTGACAAGTCATATAATCTTCAACATTGTTGAAGGAGAAGTGGACCGTTAATGTCTAGAAGATAAGACCCTCTGCCTGCTTATTTTGCTCAGTTCTTCCTTAGCAAAAACATTCATCAATAACGAGAATATGCGAATGACAGAACGGCAGAACAGCAAAAGGGTATCAAGCCCAGGAGTGTAAATATTTTGCACCAACAAAGGCGCAAACGTGCGCGATGGCACGACGCAGTAGTTTTTTCAGAAAGCTGCCCCTATTACAGGCTCAAGGAGCCACAAATTGTTTTTTACCCATACTTGGGGGCTTGAGCTGACAAGACGACGATTGAAAGGCTCGCATCGTCATTCGATTGACTCACCGACCACGCCATCCGGTTCGGTCGCGGGCTAATCCTGCGCGTCAGACGCCTCTGGGTTATCCGCCACTTGGTCTTCTGGTTCTTGTATTTGAAGGTTATCCCCATCCCAGTTACAGTGGGATAAGGCTTGGAACACGGCCTCGTCGTCAAGGATGGGAGACGGGTCAACTTCAGGAGCAAAGATGTGCTTACGCCGTTGAGGAATCAGGTTCATTGATATTAAGCTGGGCGGTGGAATCCGTGAATGGTTGGCGTCATAAGCCGTCTGATAATTCTTCAGCTTCATTTCAGATACCAACTAAGTGGACAATACTTGAGCGGCTTTGACACAGGAAGTATAGTCCTCCTGAGAAAATTCTGACCCGTCATTCTTGAACTCGGGGAAGCCTTTTGCTAATTCAGTTGGG
This sequence comes from Elymus sibiricus, assembly GCA_039707655.1. NCBI lineage: Eukaryota > Viridiplantae > Streptophyta > Magnoliopsida > Poales > Poaceae > Elymus > Elymus sibiricus. Next base: position 490,504,185 of record CM077665.1, read on the forward strand.
TCAAGCTCCACTCCGTAAGCTAGAGCCCGACTTAATGAGTATATCGCGCCGGCTCGGGCAGCCGACCTTTTTAGCTCTTGAACTTGCTGTGGAATGGTTGACAGGCATTCCAACACATTTTTGATAAGCTTCAAAGGCTGATTATCCCCCATCATTGCCTTGATTGCAAGATGACTCCCAGCGTAGAGTTGCTCTGTCAGAGAATAAACAGCCTTAAGCATCAGCAGGCTATTATCATGAAGATTGCTAGTCCGGGGGCCTGTGAAATAGCATCAATACATGAGTCGCCAGGTGATTTATATCTGTATCCCAAGAAGACGAGAGGTCATATATAATTACCATAAACAGGGTCGAAGTTCTTCAAATTATTAAGACCTGACTGATCTCAAGAAGATGAGCCGGCCCTTCTGGGCTATAGGTCGAAGTTCTTCAAATTATTAAGACCCGACTCATCGCAAAAAGATGAGCCGGCCCTTGGGGGCTACAGGTCGAAGTTCTTCAAATTATTAAGACCCGACTTATCTCTAGAAGATGAGCTAGCCCTTGGGGGCTACAGGTCGAAGTTCTTCAAATTATTAAGACCCGACTCATCTCAAAAATATGAGCCGGCCCTTGGGGGCTACAGGTCGAAGTTCTTCAAATTATTAAGACCCGACTTATCTCAAGAAGATGAGTCGACCCTTGGGGGCTATAGGTCGAAGTTCTTCCAATTATTAAAGACCCGACTCATCTCAGGAAGATGAGTCGGCCCTTGGGGGCTACACAGGGATATTTGGTATGAACACATAAAGAGGAATGTACCTCGTATTTATTCTTCATCATACTGACGAGGTCGATTTCCATTTTGCGGCTCGTAGCCAGGCGGACCAGACAGGCGGCATGAAGATCTTCAGCACTAAAATTTTCATAATTTGGGAGTTCCAGCTTGGCGTTCCCCTTCTCTTGTAGCACTACTTCATCCTTAGCAATAATTTTTGTTACCACCCTGGAGACCTCAGGAGTGGTGTAACTCGCCCCAGTAATAATAACCTCCTTAGGGGCATCTTTAGTTGCTGCTGAAGGATTGGGCGGGTTGAGATTGGCTGCCGGTGTAGCCTAACATTCACGGCGTCAGTACTGGCTGGCTCAGACGGAGGAGGTAAGTCGGTTTGGACCTCCTGAGGGTCTTCAGATTGATCAGCATGAATTTCAGGAGCCGCCAGATCAGGAATCTCCGGCTCAAGGGCCTCAGGGTTAAGAGAAGACCCGTCAGTTTTCCTTTTCTTAGCCTTGGCCCTGCAAAATGAAGAGTGCAGTATAAAACATGGGTAGAAACAATAAGTCTACTCAAACAGGCAAAATAACAAAAGGAATTTACCCAGGATTGATAACGAAGGGTGCTAATTTGGATGTAGTTGAGTCGCCCGACGAGGGTGGCTTCTCCTGATAAACCAAGACATAGGAATTAAAAGTTGACACATTGATACGTCTCCAATGTATCGATAATTTATGAAGTATTCATGTCATATTTGCCTATGTTTTTACTATGGTTTTATGATTTATTGGGACTAACCTATTAATAGTTGCAAAATTCCACAAGTTCTTGTTTCACAGTTTGATGTGTAGGAATTAATTGAAAATTGGCGAAAAAAAGCAAAAGGAGCCTTATTGGAGGAGGACTCTCACTTTCCTGAAATCTGTCCACAAACAGTTTTTAGCGATCGTCAGTTTGACCCCCGAATACGGCGTCAAATGGAAAAGGCTAAAACTAGGAAAGTGTGGGGAATTTTATGGCATTTGTTCTGGACTCCAAATTCGTCCAAAACGGAGTTCGGATGCGATCTGTAGACCCGTTTTACTGGAGGAAAATATCTGATTACGGGATTACGAGAATTGATGACGTGATTGAGTCCAACTCTTATCATATCTGATGTATTCGGCCAAGCCACGACTTTGAGGACTCGTGAGGGCTGTGAGGAGTCCCTAAGAAGGTTCTAGAGGTGCCCAAGAGCCATTGGATCAAGGGTCCATCCATCGGAGGGCCATAGAGCACCACAGAGGCACATATAAGGAGAGAAAAACCCTAATTTCGGGAGAGCCACGAAAAGCCACGAATTTTCCTCTCCCTTGGCAACCGCCAAGAAGGGGAGAGGCTCCTCCATTGCAGCACCAAGACCAAGGAAGAAGGGGGGCAAGGGGCCGCCGCCCGTCGCCACCGCCGCCGCCCGTCGCCGGCGCCGTGGCCGCCATCGCCTCCATCTCTTTGGGGCTGCACCTCTCCATCAAACACTCTCTCTTTCTCACCATGATAATGCGTGATTAATCAACCTTGGGGCTGAGGGTTTGTATCGGTAGCTATGTGTTTAATCTCTCTCTCTCTCTCTCTCATGTTCTTGAGATGGCATGATCTTGATATGTCACGGGCTTTGTTAATATAGTTGGATAATATGGTGTTTTTCCCTCTTTATCTTGTTGTGATGAATTGAGTTTTCCCTTTGAGATTTTGTTATTATCGGATTGAATACTTTTATGGATTTGAGAGAACTTGATGTATGTCTTGCATGTGGATACCCGTAGCGAAATTGGGGTATTCAAGTGATTCACTTGATATATGTTAGGGCGTCAACTTGTGAATTCCAGTGACCTTGGGGAACTAAGCATAGGGGTTGATTGCACGCTTTCGTGCCTTGTTCTCCGATAGAAATCTTGGGGCACTCTTTGAGGTTCTTTGTGTTGGATTGAGTATTATGAATCTGAATTTTTTTGATGCGTATCGTATAATTAACTCATGGATACTTGTGGTGACATTGGAGTATCTAGGTGACATTAGAGTGGTTGATGCGTATCATATGGTCTTATTTTAGTACGAACTCTAGATAGATTGATCGGAAAGGATAACTTGGTGTTATTTTAGTATGAACTCTTGGATAGATCGATCGGAAAGGATAACTTTAAGGTGGTTTCGTACCCTACAAACAATTTCTTCTTATGTTCTCCGCTAGATAAGAACTTTGAAGTGATTATTCGTTGCACGTTGAGGGATGGTTATGTGATCCAATTATATTAGCATTGTTGAGAGATTGCACTAGCGAAAGTACGGACCCTAGGCCTTGTTTTCAAGAATTGCAATACCGTTTTTGCTCACTTTTGTTACTTGCTACCTTGCTATTTTTATATTTTCAGATTACAAAAACCTATATCTACCATCCATATTGCACTTGTATCACCATCTCTTCGCCGAACTAGTGCACCTATACAATTTGCCATTGTATTGGGTGTGTTGGGGACACAAGAGATTTCTTGTATTTGATTGCAGGGTTGTTTGATAGAGACCATCTTCATCCTACACCTCCCACGAATTGATAAACCTTAGGTCATCCACTTGAGGGAAAATTGCTACTGTCCTACAAAACTCTGCGCTTGGAGGCCCAACAAAGTCTACAAGAATAGAGTTGCGTAGTAGACATCAAGCTCTTTTCTGGCGCCGTTGCCGGGGAGGTGAGTGCTTCGAGGTATATCTTTAGATCTTGCAATTAAATCTTTTAGTTCTTGTTTTCACTAGTTTGGTTTTATAAAATAAAACTACAAAAAAATGGAATTTAGGTGGCCTCATTTTATTCGTCTTTATCATGTCTTTCGTGAGAATGATGGTTTGGAAAATTGTGCTCAATTGGTAGAGGAAGAAATTATGAAAATACGCAATGAGAATTCCTTGAATGATGAGAATGATAGCAATATTCTTAGCATGAGTTTTATGAATATCCATGATGCTAATGATATGCAAAGCCACAAGCTTGGGGATGCTATGTTTGATGAATATGCTATTTTTTGTCCCCCAAGTTGTGATGAGCAAATTTATTATGATAATGGCATGCCTCCTATCTATGATGATTATGATGATGACATGTATGCTATAAAGAGTGATAGTAACCATGAAAATTGTCATCATGATTTTAATATTGAATGTGGTTATGTCAATCAAGTGCTCATGATAGTTATTTTGTTGAGTTTGCTCCCACTACTTTGAATGAGAAGAATTTTGCTTGTGTGGGTAGTAATAAAAATTCTATGCTTGTGCATCATGAAAAGAATGATTTATGTGATAGTGATATTGTGGAATTCCTTCATGATGCTACTGAAAATTATTATGAGATAGGAACATATGCTTGTAGGAATTGCAATAATATCAAGTTTCCTCCCGATGTGTTCAATGTTTTAAAGTTGTGCTTGTTTTGACTTCCTATGCTAGTTGATTCTTGCTCCCATAAATTGTTTTCTCACAAAATCCATATGCATAGGAAGTGGGTTAGACTTAAATGTTCTTGTCATGAGATTCATGATGCTCTCTTACATGTTTCAAATACTATTCCTGTGTGAGCATCATTGAAATCATCATACCTAGCTAAAAGGCATTAAAGAAAAGCGCTTGTTGGGAGACAACCCAAAAATTATACTTTCTGTTTTAATGTGTTCACATGATTAATATATTGTATTAATCATGTTTTGTGTCTTTTATTTCAATAAAGTGCCAAGTAAAGCCTTTGGGATGACTCACAAGATGAGTAGAATTGATGCTGAACCAAAATAGAAACTTTTGACTCAAGTACAAGAATTTTCATTTTTTACAGAAGCGTGATAATGATCTGAAATTTTTACACAGTCTTCATATACAAATTATTCAGGCTGTACTAATTTTCAGAAGTTTTAAAGACATGGAAGTATGTTTACACTACAGATCTTCCCAGACTGTTCTGTTTTTGACAGATTCTGTTTTGCATGCATAGTTTGCTTGTTTTAGTGTTTCCATAGCTTATATTTAGTGGTATAAATTATGGGAATGGTATAATACAGTAGGTATCATGTGGGAACAATTATGCATCTTGTCTTTACAGTACCTAAGTGAATGATCTATCTTTATTATAATAACCTATCTCACGAAGTTCCGTCAAGTTTTGTGTGATTGAAGTTTTCAAGTTTTGGGTGAGACACCGATATGAGGAGAATAAGGAGTGACAAGATCCTAATCTTGGGGATGCCCAAGGCACCCCCAAGGTAATATACAAGGAAGACTCAAGCGCCTATGCTTGGGATGCCCCGGAAGGCATCCCCTCTTTCGTCTTCAACACTATCGGTATATCTTACTTAGAGCTATATTTTTATTCGTTACATAATATGAGTTTTTCTTGGAGCATCATTTTATTTTGTTGTTTTCTGTTAGGTGTTATTTATAATCTTGTTTTTCAATAAAAAGTTCCAATAATTTCCTTTAGGATGCTTGCATAGCATGTTTGATGTGTGCTGTGTAAAAACAGAAACTTTCTCTGTAGTGTTAGAATTTTCATATTTTTCTGAAACATGGAAAGTTTCTGAATTTTCTACACAGTATTGTCATATAAATTCTTTAGCCTGTCCTAAATTTTGAGAATTTGTTGAGTTATAGAAGTGCGCTGGTTTAATAAATTGCTACAGACTATTCTGTTTGGACAGATTGCTGCAATAGTTTTGTTATCTACTTATCCTATAGTTTTCATAGCCTATATTGGTAGATATAAATTGTGGAAACGATAGTAAACAGTAGATGATGTTTGAAAATTATTGTGCAACTTGTCTTGGCAGTACATGAAGTGTTGATTTATTCTTATGTGTACTAACCTATCTCACGAGTTCTTTTCGAGTTTTGTGTGGATGAAGTTTTTGAGAATAGGTGAAACCATGATATGAGAGGAATTAACGAGATACAAAAGCTCAAGCTTGGGGATGCCCAAGGCACCCCAAGTAAATATTTCAAGAAGTCTCAAGCATCTAAGCTTGGGGATGCTACGCATCCCACCTCTCTTCGTCAACTATCGGTTAGCCTATGTTGAGCCTAAATTTTTATTCGTTCACATGATGCATGCTATTCTTGGAGTTCTATTTTTGTTTAGTTTGCTGTTTGAATAAAATACTCAGATCTGAAAATCTTCATTAAGAGAGAGAGTCCTCACATAGCTACTTAATTGTTTGACTACTCATTGATCTTCACTTATATCTTTTGAGAGTAGTTTGATGTTTACTCTTGTGCTCCACTTATATCCTATGAGTAAATTGTGAATGAATTCAATATCATAAATCTTAAATTATTAATGTGCTTTATGCTTAGTAGTACCTTCACATCTGGTTTAGAAAGTAAAATCTATTGAAGTTTGACAATCACAATATTGGTCATACAAGCAATTCATAAATTATTATTATAAGGAAGAGAACTTTTACATACAAATATATTATCTTGGACATCTTCTATGATTGTGAATACCCATTAATTATTTTCAAACTTGAGCAAATTAGTTGAAGTTGGACAAGGAAGACAACGTAATGAGTTATGGTTGTGTATATTTGCATAGAAGTTATATTGTTATGCATCCTCTAACATGTTGTGTTTGCTTAGGATCTTTTGCTAGCCAAAAATTCGTACTAAGTAGAGATACTACTTGTGCATCCACAAACCCTTTTTAACCCATTTTCTTTCCATGAGAGTCCACTATATCTACCTATATGCTGTATTACCCTGCCGTTCCAAGTAAATTTGCATGTGCCACCTCTAAAATTTCAAATGAGCATCTGTTTTGTGTGCTTGGACCGCTCATGGAGCGACAGGGGGCGGTCAGTATCTTCCATGTTAAGCGGGTTATTCTCATGATGAGTGTTTATTCACTCGTCCTTGCACGAGAGGGGTGGTAATAGGGATTCCCAGTCCCGAAATAAAAAAAATGCAAATAATTAAACAAAACTCCCCCAGGAATGTTGTTGGTATGGACGGTACCCGTGGATTCGGCTAGCCGTGGAGTGTGTTTGTGGGTGGAGGGGGAGTAAACCTTTACTTTTACCGCTTGGGAACCGCGTCTAATGTGTTTAACATGGAAGATATTGATAACTCTTGGTCGTAACGTTGACAGGAAGGGTGGACCTCCCAAAATTTCATATATCTCTGATTTAAGCTTTGAGCTCTGGTACCTCTGCAAATCCCTACGTCCCTCTGTGAAGGGCCTATCTTTTACCTTTCAGTATTTACTTTTATGCAAGAGTCAATAGTATGCTTTCTCATTTCAACCTCAATTATTCTCTAGTTGGCAAGCATCATGTGGTGGGGAAAGATCCAGGCACATATGGCCAGTCAAATATAATTGATCTTGACTTATTATTGTTGACAATTATCTCTATGATAAATGAGTTGGGAGGCGAAACATTAAGCCCCTATCTTTCTCTGTGTTCGATGGATGCCATTTGTTCTAAAAATATGCTTTGAGTACTAGCAGTCATAGAAGACTATATGATGATTGAGTATGTGGGTCTCTTACTTAGACTTTGTTGAGAATAAGTTGAATTGGAATTGTTTAGTGACTAAGAACATAGGTTGCTATGTTTCAAAATTGACTGAAATTATCAATAATCAAACTTATATATTATGCTAGCATTCACACTTCATAAATTAGTTCTTTTATCATTTACCTACTCGAGGACGAGTAGGAATTAAGCTTTGAGATACTGATACGTCTCCAACGTATCGATAATTTATGAAGTATTCATGTCATATTTGCCTATGTTTTTACTATGGTTTTATGATTTATTGGGACAAACTTACTAATAGTTGCAAAATTGCACAATTTCTTGTTTCACACTTTGATGTGTAAGAATTAATTGAAAATTGGTGAAAAAACGCAAAAGGAGCCTTGTTGGAGGAGGACTCTGACTTTCCTGAAATCTGTCCACAAACAGTTTTTAGAGATCGTCAGTTTCGCCCCCGAATACGGCGTCAAATGGAAAAAGCTAAGACTAGGAAAGTGTGGGGAATTTTATGGCATTGATTATGGACACCAAATTTGTCCAAAACGGAGTTCGGATGCGATCTGTAGACCCGTTTTACTGGAGGAAAATATCTGATTACAGGATTACGAGAATTGATGACGTGATTGAGTCCAACTCTTATCATCTCTGATGTATTCGGCCAAGCCACAACTTTGAGGACTCATGAGGGCTGTGAGGATTCCCTAGGAAGGTTCTAGAGGTTCCCAAGAGCCATTGGATCACGGGTCCATCCATCAGAGGGCCATAGAGCACCACAGAGGCACATATAAGGAGAGAAAAACCCTAATTTAGGGAGAGCCACCAAAAGCCACGAATTTGCCTCTCCCTTGGCAGCCGCCAAGAAGGGGAGAGGCTCCTCCATTGCAGCACCAAGACCAAGGAAGAAATGGGGCAAGGGGCCGCCGCCCGTCGCCGGCACCGTCGCCGCCATCGCCTCCATCTCTTTGGGGCTGCACCTCTCCATCAAAAACTCTCTCTTTCTCACCATGATAATGCGTGAGTAATCCACCTTGGGACTGAGGGTTTGTACCGGTAGCTATGTGTTTAATCTCTCTCTCTCGTGTTCTTGAGATGGCACGATCTTGATGTATCACGGGCTTTGTTAATATAGTTGGATCATATGGTGTTTTTCCCTCTCTATCTTGTTGTGATGAATTGAGTTTTCCCTTTGAGATTTTGTTATTATCGGATTGAATACTTTTATGGATTTGAGAGAACTTGATGTATGTCTTGCATGCGGATACCCGTAGTGAAATTGAGGTATTCAAGTGATTCACTTGATATATGTTATGGCGTCAACTTGCGGATTCCGGTGACCTTGGGGATCTACGCATAGGGGTTGATTGCACGCTTTCATGCCTTGTTCTCCGATATAAATCTTGGGGTACTCTTTGAGGTTCTTTGTGTTGGATTGAGTATTATGAATCTGAAATTGTTTGATGTGTATCTTATAATTAACTCATGGATACTTGTGGTGACATTGGAGTATCTATGTGACATTAGAGTTGGTTGATGCATATCATATGGTGTTATTTTAGTACAAACTCTAGATAGATTGATGCGGTTGGGTCTATAACCCGGCAAGGGATTTTCGTCAGTGGGGGCGGTATTCCGACAATAAAACCAAGTCTTGTTTCACCCCTTAGGATGGCTTGGTAGGGTGGCAGCAGGGAAAAGGATGTCTTTTCGCCTCTGGATTGAGACCCCGCCAAGTTCTAGGCCAGGGCCGTCCGCGCATTCGGTCTGCCGGTTCAAATAGAAGAATTCCCTGAAGAGGGAGACAGTGGGTTCTGTTTGTAGATATACCTCACAAAATACTTGGAACTGGCAAAGGATCGATATGGAGTTGGGACCCAGGTCTTGAGGATGAAGAGGGTGGAAGTGCAAAACGTCTCGAAAGAATTTTTATCCAGGAGGTGAAAAACCCCTCTGAAGGTGATCCAAGAATATCACCACTTCTCCCTCCTCTGGGTGTGGTATTTCCTCTCCAAGGATAACCCGCCAGCCAACCACGTCTTGAGGCGGCAGAAACCCATGTTCCTCGTAATCTTTCAAGATAACCTCAGAAACTTGAGTGGCCACCCAGTTGCAGGCTTTGGATTCCGACATAATGAGTCGCCTAGATAAAGCAAAAGGGGGGCGGCTTAAGCAAAAGTTTCAAATAAGATGATCTAATTATCTACAATGGAAAAGTTGCCTTGTGAAGAGCCAGAACCTTAACATAGCAGTTTAATAAATGGCGGGTTACAACTATTGAGCGGGCAAGAGTAAGGCGACTCATGCTAAAATCAAAGACCTCTAAAACTTTGCTAAGTGTAAGACAAACTAGTTTCCCCCGGAACAGCAACAATTGTGGATCTAAGAATAGTTCCAAAAAGCAAAATATTTGCTAGCCCTAACGGAGAAGCTGAGAAGCAATGGCGGTACAGTTCATCTAATGGTGAGGAGGATTAAAGTATGTTATGCACAAAACAGAACCAATGTTTCCGCCGCTTTATTTTTGTGATTAAACCTGCGGGATCTATTCCCGGAACCAACGATAGTGATTAACCGAAGGGAAGCTACCGAACAACTCAAGAACTTCGATGAACTACAATGGATCTAGGTCAGAGGAAATAACTTACTTGAGTGATCACCGGTGGCGGCGGGAACGTGCGGATGTTTGCCCGGCAAGGAAGAAATACCGCGACAGTCTTAGGAGTGATCGCCGGAGACGAGGAAACAACAGCGGTGGTGTGAGAAAGCTTCGCGCTCGAGGAAGAAGAAGGAGCGAAGAGGCGAGGTGAAAAGTGAAAAGGGTACCCCCTAGTAAATATTTAAAGGGAGGGAGCTCAAAGAGGCAACTGACGAGCACGACAGTCGAGGAAACGCAGTAAATTTTGGGAAACAAAAGTGCCTCGATTTTCAGGATAAACAGAGATGGTCAGATTCACCATGATGTCATTATTATTTTTCTGAATTGACGACGGATGATGTCACAATGGATGAATGCTGGAGAAATGACAAGTCTAGAAGTACTATAAGCCGGCCTTATGAGATTCATGGAAGACACAAATCCAATAATGAGCCGCCAAAGGAAGAGAAGAGAAATTGACATGAATGGATTCAAATCAATCTGGGGCCTAATGTCGGGCATATAACTCCACGGTATAACCCGCCCTATTGGGCCGGGTTAACATATTGACAGCTCTATGATCAAGTTTAAGATGGGCCGTATCATGAAGACAAGACATGTAAACTGGTGGCTGAGTAAGTCACCAGGCGGCCCAACACTTGAAGACGGTGGCTCAAGGCCCACAGGGCGGAAGGCGCCGGCCGATTTCCTTGTTTAAGGAGCAAGGCGAGTTAGAGGCATTATAGGTTACAAGTCACGATATGACCCGGACTCTATTGTAAACCCTAGGGTCTTGACCTGTATATAAAGGCAAGCCCCGAGGACCGAAACACTCAAGTTACAATCTCTCGATAACTAGGTTAGTGATTCCGCACCCTTGCAATCGAGATCTATCCATCAAATACACACAAAGCAGGACGTAGGCTATTACCTCCATCGCAGGGGCCGAACCTGGGTAAACCTGACTCTCTTTCCCGTTCAACCCCTTCGAGTCGCCACCTAACGGCGATGGCCTCACACCTAAGTCCTTTTACGAGATCATCTACCCAGTTGACAAATCCACAACACTTATACTTGCTGGGCCACCAAATCTGAATCACCCAGACATCTGACCTGGCTTATACTCATCTCCTTAGCCATGCACAGCCCATGTAAGAGAGCATCATACTCAGCTGCGTTGTTAGTACAAGGGAACATGAGTCGCAAAACGTAACAAAATTTGTCACCTCGCGGGGAAGGCAGAATAACTCCAGCCCCCGAGCCTTCGAGTTGCCTAGAGACATCAAAATGTATCCAGTACGTGTTATTTGGGCGGTCCTTTGGTATTTGTAACTCAGTCCAATCATTACTGAAATCCACCAATACTTGAGATTTGATAGCCGTTCGAGGCACATATTTCACCTGGTGAGGTCCAAGCTCGATTGCCCACTTAGCGACCCGGCCAGTAGCCTCCCGGTTTTGTACGATATCTCCAAGGGGGGCTGAACTGACCACAGTAATTGGATGCTCCTGAAAATAATGTTTCAATTTACGGATGGGCATGAAAACGCCAAACACCAATTTCTGCCAATGTGGGTACCGTTGCTTAGATAAGGTCAAAACCTAGCTGAGATAATAGACTGGCTGCTGAACTGGATACTCCTTCCCGACCTCCTTTCGCTCCATGACTACTGCTACCCTCACCGCTTTATTATTGGTGGCAATGTACAGGAGCATAGGCTCTTTGTCGATCGTGGCGGCAAGGACAGGCGGCTTGACCAATTGCCTTTTAAGGGCTTCAAAAGTATTATTAGCAGCATCAGTCCAGACGAAATTGTCTCTCTTCTTCAACAATTGGCACAGAGGAATTGCCTTCTCGCCGAGGCGGTTAAGAACCGGCTCAAGGCTGCTATTCGTCCCGCCGGATGTTGGACGTCATTGATGTTGGCCGTCTTGGCGAGCGAGGTCACTACTTTGATCTTGTCCGGGTTAGCCTCGATACCTCGTTCCGACACCAGAAAACCCAACAACTTGCCCGCAGGAACGCCAAAGACACATTTAGCCGGGTTAAGCTTCATCCTATAAACCCGAAGGTTGTCGAAACTTTGCTTTAGGTTGTCCAATAGAGTCTCCTTCTTCTGGGACTTAACCACGATATCATCGACATAAGCGTGAACATTGCGCCCGATCTGTTGGTGAAGACAATTCTGAACACAATGCTGATAAGTAGCCCCTGCGCTCTTAAGCCCAAAAGGCATAGAGACATAGAAGAAAGCCCCAAAAGGTGTGATGAAGGCCGTTTTCTCCTGGTCCTCAACAACCATCTTTATCTGATGATAGCCGGAGTAAGCGTCCAGGAAACACATGCATTCATAGCCAACAGTGGAGTCAATGATCTAGTCAATGCGAGCAAGGGCAAACGGATCCTTAGGGCAGGCTTTGTTAAGATCTGTGTAATCAACACACATATGCCAAGTGCCGTTTTTCTTTAGAACCAACACTGGATTGGCCAGCCACTCGGGATTGAAAACTTCAACGATGAATCCGGCAGCTAGGAGCCGAGCCACTTCTTCTCTGCTAGCCTTTTGCCTCTCCTCATTAAAACGACGGAGGTATTGCCTGACAGGTTTCATTTTAGGATCCACGATAACATGGTGCTCAACGAGTTCTCTCGGTACACCAGGCATGTCAGAGGTCTTCCATGCGAAAATGTCCCGATTCTCACATATGAACTGGATGAGCACGCTTTCCTATTTAGGGTCTAGTCCGGTCCCAATAGTGAACTGTTGGGACGAGTCTCCTGGAGTACAGTCAATCCACTTTATATCCTCAGCCGACTTAAATTTTATCGAAGGTTTGGACTCTGTGGTTGGCTTCTTGAGGGGGGTCATGTCAACCGGGTCAACATTAGTTGTGTAAAATTTTAGCTCCTCCGCCGCACAGACCGACTCAACATAAGCTGCATCTCCTTCCTCGCATTCTTGAGCAATTTTCCGGCAGCCATCCATCGTGATGGTTCCGTTTGGTCCAGGCATTTTAAATTTGAGATAAACATAACATGGTCGCGCCATGAAGCGAGCATAAGCCGGTCGTCCGAAAAGGGTGTGATAAGGACTCTTAATTTTAACCACTTCAAATGACAGAGACTCACATCTGAAGTTGAACTCTGAGCCAAGGGCGACGTCCAACTTTTTTCTTCCAATTGGATATGCAGACTTCCCCGGAACAATACCATGAAAAACTGCGGAAGAGGGCTGTAGCTTTTTCACGGAGAGATTTATTCGTCAGAACGTATCATAGTATAAGATGTTGATGCTACTTCCGCCGTCCATGAGTACCTTTGTTAACGTGTAACCACCAACTTGAGGCGCCACCACCAAAGCGAGACCGCCTGGGTTATCAACCTGGGGAGGATGACCCTCTCTGCTCCACGTGATTGGATGTTCAGACCAATTTAAATATGTAGGGACAACCGGCTCAACCATATTGACTGCTCTCTGTTGAACCTTAAGGTCACGCCTACAAGTACTTGTTGTGAACACGTGGTATTGGCCGCTGCTCAGCTGCTTTGGGTTGCTTTGAAAGCCCGCTTGATTATTCTGCTGTTGATTACTTTGCCCAGAGCGTTCATTTCCTCTGCCATTATTGTCGTGATGTTGAAAGTTAGCTCCAGAGCCACCCGGTCCATGGAAACTTGGGCCGGAGAATCCGTTGGATGAGCCGGCTCCCGAGCCGCCGACCTTGGAGTGTCCCAGATTTCTGCCACCTCCACCTTCGTGGTGATTGTGGTATGCCTGATTTTGGAATTCCTGCATTATGTAATAATTCTCCCACGAGTGAGTGGCTGGCTTATCTGCAAAGCTATGTTTGGGGCAGGGGGCTTTGAGTGCTTCCTCAAAATTACGGGGCTTGTTCCCATTATAAGCCTGAATGTTGTTCCGCCACTGATTCTTGAAACCAGTGTTGGTGTCAGCAACAAAATCTGACCCGGCCTCAGGTTGTTTGCGCTTTCCATCATTGCCTTGATCATGATTTCCATTGTGTCCTGGGTGATGTTGCTGGTGACTTTTACCGTCCTCGTGCTTCTTGCCTTTGCCAGATTTGTCCTGATCCGAACCGGGATCTTTCGTGTTGTCTGACTCAGCATACCTGGTACGGACGTCCATGAGGTCTCCCATGTCTTGGACTTTTCGCTTGAGGTGCCCAAGCTTCTAGACAAGAGGCTAGAAGTGGCAATTTTTCTCCAAGAGTAAAATAGCCTGCGCAGCTGTGATACTGTCCAAAGAGTGGATAATTTCTGTGACTCGGAGTGTCCAATGGTGGGCAGACTCGTCCGTGCGTTGAATACAGTCTTGTAAATCAATGGTCATCATTGGGCGTTTGCAAGTTCCTTGATTTTTTTATGAAGGGCTCCTTCAACTCTGCCCAAGTGTTGATTGAATTGGGAGGAAGTTTTTTTAGCCATGTGTGAGCCGGTCCTTCCAACATCATGGTTAAGTACTTGGCGCAAACCGCGTCACTAACATCCAGCATGTCCATGGCTATCTCGTAGCTCTCAATCCATGAAGTCGGCTCGAGGTCAGCCGTGTAATTCAGAACCTTGTGGGGGCCTTTGAAATCCTTGGGCATGCGCTCATTACGCAGAGCTGGCGGGAGGCACGATATGCCAATCGTGTTGGTGCTCAAACCCGCCCCCAAAGAAACTGGCTAGGGTGGGGCGGGAGACACTTGACCGGCCGCAGCCGCTGCTTCTGCCTGTCGCATGGCATGTGCCGCGTCAACGACTACCTGCGCATCTAACACAACCGTCCGTGTTGGGGAATTCTGGGATCGTTGCATGCGACCACTGTTAGACACTGCAGGGGACTCTACGTGTCGAGTTTTGTTGCGGCTTGCATAAAGGGGAGAGTGAACCCGGTCTCAACTATAGGAATGTTGAGCTTGTTGGGTGACCGCAGTCTTCAACATCTCGATGGCGTTTCTGGCCTCAATCTCTATTGGGGTGTTTCCCGTGATCGGGGGCGCTTCAAGGTTTTGAGTCGCCGCCATCATGTTGTCCACAGGGTTAGAGAAGTGATCCACGGGTGTCTGGAAACGTCGAGGCGTCAATTGAGCCGGCGACAGGGGAGGCGGTTCATGTTGTTGATCCAAACGCTGCCGGCGTAGGTTGAGGCGGGTCGAACAGGCGTGCAGGCTCCAAATTAGGGGGAAGCCGGCTTAAATGCCTCCTCTGGTGGAACGCCTTCGAGGCGTCTCGACGAAGGCCCAGCTGCCAAGCTTCTGCCTTCAAGCGCTCAGCCTCGTTATGGATGTGAGTCTGTAACTCCGCCATATGAGTATTTTCGGCATCAATTTCCTCCTGGATTTTAGCCATTTGCCCGCAAAGTGTGGTTAACTCTGTGTTGCGTTCCTCCTGATTTTCCGCAGTTACTGGCGTCTCCAGGAGCTTTGTCATCTCTGCCATTAAGTCGGCGATGGCTTGAGCCGATGGCTTCCTTGACCCGGCCGCGCCTGAAGACGGGCCAGTCCCAGCCGTCGCAACAGCCGTCGCAGAGTCATGGGCCACCGTTGTTCCTGCCATGAAGACGGTGGCTTGACGGGGTTGCTCTAGGGAATCTTGTGTAGTCTCATCCTCTGAATAGCCCCCAAGCCTACCATCAAAAAGCGAGTGGATTGACTCGGTTTCTCCAATCGAAGATTCGCCATCAGAATTGACAAGGTTGTCTCCACTAGCTGCCGAGTTATCCGCAAGGTCGACTCCCTGGGTGAAGCCAACGAAAACGTGAGTCCGTCCGGCTTGAGTCTGGCCGGGTTGTGTGCGCCGAGCCGGCTCGATGATGTCGGTGCAGATGTCCGGCTCGGGTCCTGAGGCACCAATCCTGCCGATGAAGACGTGGATCTTGACGAAGGGGACCCGGTACCTGTCGTGGTTTTGTCACGGCAGATGTCCGAAGACTTAGGTTCGAGGCCATCGCTGAGGCGGTGGACTCAAAGGGGTTAGTCGAGATGAGGGACACGAGTTTACCCAGGTTCAGCCCCTCAAGAAGAGGTAAAAGCCTATGTCCTGCTTGTATTGTATTGATTGGTTTATCGATTACAAGGGAGTGGATTCGCTTGACCTAGTTCTCGATTGATTGGTTTCTGTCTAAGCCGTCCCAGGGTCTCACCTTTATATAGGAGGTCGAGGCCCTGGGTTACACGAGTCCCAAACCGACTCACACAACGTAATCAACCATGCCTCTAAGCCGCCTTGCCATAATGGGCAAGCCGTCTCCGGGCGGCTTAACCGCCCGGGTCTCACACCATCTTCTGTCTCTGGGCCTCTGTCTTTCCCCGTCCAGTAAGCCGCCATGTGGCCTGGCCTTCATCTTCCGGCCCACTTTAAGGGTCTTGGCTATGAGCCGCCAGGTATGACCCGGCCCCTCCTGGGCGGGTCTTACCACGGGGTTATATCCCCAACATTAGGCCCCAGATTGATTTGAGCCTATTCATGTCAATCTTCAAACTCACTTGGCGGCGAGTCTCACATTTCTGTCATCTGAAAAAGAATACTTATAACCCGTCGTGACATCGCGTCGAATATGCTAAAAAGATCCTGTGACGTTCGCAACGGATCCTCTCATTAAACGGTCGGCCCAAAAATCGAGGCACCCCCTCCGGTCAATCATCACTGCACCTCCTCGACTTTCACGCGCACTGTTGCCATCCCATCTCATAAATAGGGATACGAAGGGCCCCTTTCCTTTCTCTGCCGCCGCTATCTTCTTGTTCCTCCTTCAGACTCGTGCCTCTGGATTTCCGCCGCGCCGACCGGACATCACCGTCTTCCCCAACGTTGGCCGCTGCATCAACCTGATTCGGACCAGAAATCTCGCCAGCCCAACCGCATCCGCATGGTACCATCCTCATTCCTTGTTGAATCTGCAGTCATCTCGATTAGAATCTTCCCGAGTTCGTCGGGTTTCTTTAGTGTTCTTCGCTGTTCTTCGTAATGTAGATTGCAAGTGTCCCCTTGAATCTTATATCGCTGTCTATCCGTTGCGGTTGTCCTTTTAGTGTCAATGCCCGCTTGCTATAGATCTGCATAGCAATCTTCTCCACATGTTGTCCGCCTGTTCTTCCACTCCCCCTTTTTAGGTTTTGAATATATTTCCTTTATCTTCTCCCGTAGATCTTGCAGCCACGGTTGTAATATGTGAAACCTGTTTGTCCATACTTAACCCGCCGTTACATTGCCGGCTCTCTGATAAAATATGTCAGCGGCTTAATACCTCATCATCATGCCGACCATAGCTGCCTTAATTATTTGACGTTTTTCTAACCCGCCATACTCTGCGCCTTCTCACAGTTTGACCTGCCACCATGTCGAGAGCACCTGCATCTTGTGATTGGGTTGGCTCCGGAGTCACCGAGCAGCTTCTGCTTGACATCATAGAAACGGGTGTCTTGCCGGCTCAGAATGTTATACATTGGCGGGTTCACTGATCACCTCCTCCGCGGTTTTAGCCCGCCCGGGTCGAAGTTTTTCCGGGACGTTCTTCACTTCTTCAAGCTTCACCCTCAAGACATAGGTCCAAACTCTGTCACCAATATATGTCAGTTTCAAGTTCTATGCGAAGTTTACCTGCAAGAAGAGCCGTCTGTTGATCTCTTCCATGACTACTTTTATATCAACCGCCAAACTGAAGTGGCAGCGGGACCAAGTTTGGAGCTTGGCGGCGTTTCTATCCAGAGACGGAGAGATTTGCCCTACCCAGCAGCCGTCTTACCAAGTCACCCAAAGGATTGGAACAAGACCTGGTTTTATTGCAAGGACACTTCTCCCAAAGAAGAGAATCCGCTGCCGGGTTACCGTCCTACCCGGCTTTGCAACTCCGGAGAACTCCCAGACCGGATGTCCGCCGCAGAGCGAGCAAAATATGCCCCGGCCTTCGCGAAAGTCAGGGCCTTAATGGCGAACGGCTTGACCGGCGTCGACTTAACCCGTTGCTGGGTTAGCTGGAAAATCTTGCCACTGAGCCGGCGTGACCGACTCATGCACGAATTTACGGGTGAACCAAAT
The DNA here is from genome assembly GCA_039707655.1 of Elymus sibiricus. Classification (NCBI taxonomy): domain Eukaryota; kingdom Viridiplantae; phylum Streptophyta; class Magnoliopsida; order Poales; family Poaceae; genus Elymus; species Elymus sibiricus. The sequence goes on from CM077665.1 coordinate 490,522,160, forward strand.
GACCCTCTCTGTTTCAACGCCACCCCCCTGACAGAACAAGACATCAACTCTTCCGTCAAATCTCTTCTTGGCGAAAAACAAGAGGCTTGCAACAAAACTGGGCTGAAGCCTTTTTGCGTCAAGAACCCGGCTCCAACTGTAAGAAACCTTTATTAGCAAACTGCTCATTCTTTCTCTTTTGACCTTCTGCCTTGCTCCTTTTAACCTTTTGGCGGCTTATGCACATGCCGGCTCTTCTTTCTGGAAGAAGAAATATAATCCTCCTGTGAGGAAGCCGAAGGCGGGTAAAATCCGCGCCTATAAGAAGAAAGCTTCTGCTCAGGAACTGCCTGAGCTTGACGACTCGGAGGTAGAACTTGACTCCCTTGGCCGTCTCTTTATGCAGCTTATTGACAACAATTATTCACAGGAGGAAATGGAGACAAGCCATGCTGATGCCCCTGAGGTAACTTACATTTCCTCTGATTCAGAAAACTTTCCCTCAGAGAAAATACGGCGGGTCATCCGGAAAGTTCCATTTTCTCATCCTCTTGCTTATTTAGACCCCAACTTTCTTTTGAAAAAGCAACAGCAGACCTCCAGACGTCAGACCCGGAGCACCGGCTCTGAAGAGCTTTTGACCGGCTTACCAAACTCTCCGGCTCCTCGGAAACGGCCTGTGGAGGTACTCTTTTAACTAAGTCCAATTTTTAACATTCTTGCATTGTAGCCTTACTCTGTTTTTATCGTCTTAACTTTTTTAGGAGATGCCCCCTTCGTCCGGCGACTCCACTGCATCCAAGCCGCCTCCTCTAAAAATCAACCCGGAGTGCGTACCTTTGTATTTGCACCATACCTTTTTACCATCCTTGTCCTCTATGTGACAATCTTTTTGTTTTCCAGGGCTCAAGCAAAACGAAGGAAGACCGGCGGGTCTACCGCTGCTCCTACTGCCCAAGAGCCGGAGACTGCTAAGCCGGACTCCCCTGCACCCTATGTTGAGCCTACCGAGGCTAGGAAAAATGCACCTGCAGACGCTCCTCAGCCCTCTGAGCCGGCTGATGATGACATGGCCACTCCTAAGAGTCCTCCAAAGGCTGATTCTAAACAGCCCAGCCCTTCAACAGCCGTCGAAGATACAGCTCATCCAGAAGTTGTTGTCACTGGGACGGGTTATCATTCTCCTGAACCCCATGTGTTAACAAAGCACACCAGCAAGGCTGGAACATGCTCACCAGAAAAACTTGATTTTGAATTCCCCGTGTTAGAAAAACTGATTGCAGATGAATTACATGCTGGTTATCTGAACCACCTCTCCACAAGCCGTAATATGGAGTTGAAGCTTGGTGGACTGATGAAGAAAAAATATGAGGTACTCCTCTTCTCTTGCTTTTTCCTTATACCCTTATGTAGCCCCCAAGAGTTGGTTTAGTATTGCAAATAGTAGACCGGGTCTTCCAATCTTTGTCATACTCCAAATAGCTTAGGTTGTAGCCCCCAAGTATCGAGTTAATATAGATAATAAGCCGGTACTTACTTGAAATCTAGATCCGAGTGTAGCCCCCAAGTCCGGGTCATTATGAAAATGATGAGCCGGAGCTTCACTGGTAACAAACTCACGAATCATAGCCCCCAAACTCCGGCTTAAAAATGAGCTGAAGAAGACTGCACTGTTTAGAAGCGCTGCGTGTAGCCCCCAAGTGCCGGCTTAACTTTACGAAGATGAGCCGGAACTTGTTTGTAGTTTGTGAGAGAAAACACAGACATTAGCCCCCAAGTGTCAAGTATATTGCTTGCAATCTGCTTGAGACTTGTATCATAACAGCTTCATCACTCTTGTCTACTAATATCTCATCTTGGCGATTTAAACCTCCTGAACTTTTTGTTTTTGCACAATACAGGAAGCTTTGTATGCGGCCGAGTCTGATCTGACCGGCTTAAAGGAAAATGTTGCTTTGCAACAAACCGCCCGGGCTGAGGCGGAAGAAAAATGGCGGGTTGCCGTTGAAGAGCTTAAGAAGGTTCAAGCTGATTTTGCCGCCTTCAAAAAGACTGCTGAGTCTAAACAAGTCGCCCTGACAAAACGCGTAGATGACGCTGACAAGCGGCTCAAGCTTGTGTCAGAAGAACTACAAACCCTCAAGTGCCATATATCCAGGATAACTTCTGCTATCTTTGGTGAGTACTGAAACCTTAGAAAATTTCCTTGCCTTGTTGAAAAAACTGTGCGGGCGGCTTATAATGCCTAACTTTCCTTGCAGGTCAGAGAAGCCGCCAGCTATCTTCTGACAGCTTATTGAAGTTGAAAGCCATATATACCTTGACAGAACAGCTATACTGCGGGACCCTTTGCACCATCAAAGCTATGCTGACTGAGAAAAGCATCCCCAAATTCATGAAGGGAGTACTAGAGCTCTTGTCTACTCTGCCCAAGCAAATTGATGAACTCAAATGATCAGCCGCCAGAAAGGGAGCAATGGCCGCGCTAAGCCGGTCTCTAGCCTTTGCCCCTGAATTGACCGGAGAAGAGATGATGGATGGCTTTCCATCCAAAAAAGATGACGGCTCAGACTTTACTGAAGCTGATTATGCCAAATGTAGGAAGGCCTCCTGAGTACTCGCATCAACACTTGTTAATGAATTTGACCTGACCTCATACCAGGCGGCTTATGGCGAGGACAACAAACGAGTGCGCTGCCCAACTTTTGAAGCCAGGGACTTAATTCCTGCACGCCGTAAGCCACTCTTTGCTCCTGAAATTGACCCGTCTCCCCTCTTTGACGAGGCCCAGTTTGAAGCTTTAACAAACTGCAACTGGGATGTGGACAATCTTCAGATCGAAGAGGTCGAAGATCAGACGCAGGATGACCCGCCGTCGAGCTGAACACATTGCTCCTGATTAAAGATGACCCGGCTTTTCTGAGCCACCGAGACTGGAAGTGTGTAAAAAACTTTAAGTCCGTTGCATTTTGGGCTCCCTGGAGAGCTTTGTAATAGGCGTAGAAAAACTTGATTGCCTCAACCATGCTACTTGATGCACTTTTATCTGTCTTTTTCTCTGCTCACAACATCTTGTCATCATATTTCACGGCGGCAAAAACAAACAAGACATAATATGTTCTGTATTGCTGTGAGGGCGGCTTGAAAAAAGCACAACCCGGAGATGTTAAATCTTTCATGACCTTGCTTTTTCGAAAACTCATATGCCCTCTCTTATGGCATGAACTTGTTGTTTGAACTCTTAACAGTACAGGGTCTCTAGTGAGAGTGATCGTCAACTCCTTTGAACGGCTCAGGGTCTCTAGGCGAGATTAACCGGTAAGAGCAACAACAAACCATAAAGAGGCGCAGTAGGGCATGAGTACCCCAGGGCCCATAAGCTACTTCTCACGTGACATAAATCCGTCGTTTGAACCTTAAACAGTGCAGGGTCTTTAAAAGAGTAACTGTTTAAGAGTACGAACGGGCCACATAGCGGAGAGTATGCAGCAGATGGGTGAGTTTATCCTCGCTTTCCGTAAGCCGGCCCTCACGTGACAAGAGCTGCCGGTTTAACCTTGACCAGTACAGGGTCTCTAGCGAGAGTGACTGTCAAATACTTTGAACAGCTGAGGGTCTCTAACCGAGATTGACTGGCAAGAGTTCGGCGGGTCACCTAGCGGAGCAGCAGCAGCATACAGGCAGGTTTAACTCGAACTTGCGGTGGCTGAAGAGCCGATCAAGAGGGTGTGTAAGCTAAACCCGGCGGTTTGGAAGCCCCCAAATGACCTCGTTGACGGAGTCAACTTTTTGGGTATATAACCCGGCCTTACAGTGGTTGAAGAGCCGATCAAGAGGGTGTGTAAGCTAAACCCTGGTGGGTTAGAAGCCCCCAAATGACCTTGTGGTTGTGTCCACTTTTGCACAATCTGAAGTGTATAACAGGCAGAGGCCCCGGCTTGCAGGGATGCCAACTCTATTATATATATATATATAAAAGGTATATACAATGATGATGTACAATGATGGGAGTCGATGACTCAAGTATAGTAAGGCCGCAGATGAGCAATGTTCCACGACCGGTGGGTCTCCTGCCCAGAAGTACGTGACTCGTCTCGTACGTCAATGAGATAATATGACCCATTGTTGAGATTTTTGCTGACCACAAAAGGTTCTTCCCATGGAGGAGATAGCTTGTGTGTATCTGTTTGATCTTGAATCAGACGCAACACCAAATCGCCTTCCTGAAACGTCCGGGTCTTAACTCTGCGGCTATGATAGCGACGCAGGTCTTGTTGATAAATCGCCGATCGAGCTGCTGCAAGATCACGTTCTTCATCCAAAGCATCTAACGCGTCTTGACGCGCCATCTCATTATCTGTCTCAACGTAAGCCGCCACCCGCGGCGAATCATGACGTATATCACTAGGTAACACGGCTTCTGCACCATAAACCATAAAGAAAGGCGTATAGCCTGTTGATATGTTGGGTGTAGTTCTAATGCTCCAGAGAACCGATGGTAACTCCTCTACCCAACAACCCGGTGTTCGTTGCAGAGGAACCATAAGCCGGGGTTTGATACCTCTCAAGATCTCCTGGTTAGCACGCTCCGCCTGACCATTGGACTGTGGATGGGCAACAGCAGAGACGTCAAGCCGGATGTGCTCACTTTCACAGAATACCTGCATAGCCCCCTTGGATAGGTTTGTGCCATTATCTGTGATGATACTATGAGGGTAGCCAAAACGGTAAATCAATTTTTTGACAAACTGAACCGCCGTAGCCGCGTCACATTTGCTGACCGGCTCAGCCTCAACCCACTTCGTAAACTTGTCCACCGCCACCAAAAGGTGGGTCTTCTTGTCTTTAGATCTCTTGAAGGGCCCGACCATATCAAGCCCCCAGACCGCAAACGGCCAGGTAATTGGAATCATGCGCAACTTCTGAGCCAGTACGTGAGCACGTCGCCCAAACTTCTGACATCCGTCACACTTGGTAACCAAGTCCTCTGCATCCTTATGAGCCGTCAGCCAGAAGAATCCGTGCCGGAAAGCCTTGGCCACCAAAGATTTTGAGCCGGCGTGATGACCGCAATCGCCAGCGTGAATCTCATTTAAGATTTCCTTACCCTCTTCAGGAGAAACACAATGCTAAAAAACGCCAGTGACGCTGCGCTTATGTAACTCGCCATTAATGATCGTCATGAACTTAGATCGTCTTATGATTTGCCTTGCCAAGGTCTCGTCCTCGGGCAACTCGCCGCGAGTCAAGTACGCTAGGAAAGGCAATGTCCAGTCAGGGATAGTATGCAGAGCCGCCACCAGCTGCCCCTTCGGGTCAGGTATAGCAAGATCCTCCTCTGAAGGTAACTTAACAGACGGGTGATACAACACATCCAAGAAAACGTTAGGTGGTACCGGCTTACGCTGAGAGCCCAACCTTGACAATGCATCAGCCGCCTCATTCTTGCGATGGTCAATATGATCCACCTGATAACCCTTGAAGTGACCAGCAATGATATCCACCGCCCGACGATAAGCCGTCATCCGTGGGTCTTTGGAATCCCACGTGCCTGAAACTTGCTGAGCCACGAGGTCTGAATCGCCGAGGCATCTGACCCGGCTCAGGTTCATCTCCTTAGCCACATGGAGGCCATGAAGTAAAGCCTCATACTCAGCTGCATTGTTAGTACAAGGAAACATCAACCTTAGCACATAACAGAACTTGTCACCTCTAGGGGAAGTTAGGACAACTCCAGCCCCCGACCCTTCCAATTGTCTGGATCCATCAAAGTGAATTGTCCAATACGTGTTATCCGGCTTCTCCTCGGGCGACTGACACTCTGTCTAGTCGTTTATAAAGTCTACTAGGGCCTGAGACTTGACAGCTGTACGAGGCACATATTTCAGATTAAGAGGCCCAAGCTCCAATGCCCACTTAGCAATCCTGCCAGCGGCTTCTCTGTTTTGAATTATGTCTCCCAACGGGGAAGAGCTGACCACGGTGATCTGGTGTCCCAGGAAGTAATGCTTCAACTTACGATTTTCCATGAACACCCCATATATCAGCTTCTGCCAATGTGGGTACCTTTTTTTGGATTCGATCAGGACTTCACTGACGTAATAAACCGGCCTCTGAACCGGGTATTCCTTCCCTGCCTCCTTACGCTCCACGACAATCGCGGCGCTGACGGCCCTGTCGTTAGCCGTCACGTAGAGGAGAAAAGGTTCCTTCTCAGCCGGAGCAGCCAAGACCGGCGGCTCAACCAGCTGCTTCTTGAGCGCCTCAAGCGCCTCACCCGCCGCCTTACTCCAGACAAAGTTGTCTGTTTTCTTCATCATCTGATACAGAGGAATAGCCTTCTCACCCAGGCGGCTTATGAACCGGCTTAACGCAGTGATTCGACCCGCCAGGCGCTGAACGTCATTGATGCACGCCGGCTCAGACAGGGAAGTAATAGCCTTTATCTTGTCCGGATTAGCTTCAATACCACGAGCTTGCCTGCAGGAACTCCAAAGACACACTTGGCCGGGTTAAGCATCATCTTGTAGACCCGTAAGTTATCGAACGTTTCCTTCAGGTCGTCAAGTCGAGTCTCCTTCTTCCTTGATTTGACCACAATATCGTCCACATAAGCATGAACATTGCGCCTAATCTGGCTGTGAAGACAATTCTGCACACAGCGTTGATAAGTCGCTTGCGCACTCTTGAGCCCGAAAGGCATAGACACATAGCAGAAAGCCCCAAAAGGTGTTATAAATGACGTCTTCTGTTGGTCTTTAACTGCCATCTTGATCCGATGATAACCTGAATAAGCATCCAGGAAGCATAAACTCTCACAACCTGCCGTTGCATCAATAATCTGGTCGATACGGGGGAGAGCAAACGGGTCAACTGGATAGGCCTTGTTAAGATCCGTATAATCCACACACATCCGCCATGTGCCATTCTTCTTAAGTACCAACACCGGGTTAGCGAGCCACTCCGGGTGAAAAACTTCAACGATGAACCCTGCTGCCAAGAGCCGGGCCACCTCTTCTCCAATAGCTTTGCGCCTCTCCTCATTGAATCATCGGAGGAACTGTTTGACCGGCTTAAACTTAGGATCCACATTAAGGTGGTGCTCAGCGAATTCTCTCGGTACACCCGGCATGTCAGAAGGCTTCCATGCAAAGATGTCTCGATTCTCACGGATGAATTCGATGAGCGCGCTTTCCTATTTGGGATCCATATTGGCCCCAATAGTGAACTGCTGTGATGAGTCGCCCAGTGTAAAGTCCACCAACTTGGTATCTTCTGCCACAAACTTAAGGGGCGGCTCAGATTCCGTGTTGGGTTTCTTCAGTGGGGTCATATCTGCCGGGTCAACATTTTCCTTATAAAAATTGAGTTCTGCTTCAGCATAACTTGACTCCGCATAAGCTGCATCACCTTCCTCACACTCAAGAGCCGTCTTCTGATCACCATGCACGGTAATCGTCCCATTTAACCCGGGCATCTTGAGTTGCAAGTAAACATAGCAAGGTCTAGCCATGAACTTGGCATAAGCCGGCCGTCCAAACAGAGCGTGATATGGGCTTTTGATTTTGACCACTTCAAACCACAAAGACTCCACCCTATAGTTGAATTCATCACCAAAAACTACCTCCAAAGAAATCTTTCCCACTGGATAAGCCGACTTTTCGGGCACCACACCGTGAAAAACTGTTGAAGAGGGCTTAAGATCCTTGTCAAGCAAATTCATCCGGCGGAAAGTGTCATAGTACAGGATGTTGATGCTGCTGCCACCATCCATAAGTACTTTAGTAAACACGTATCCTCCCACTTGGGGGGCAACTACCAAAGCCAGCTGCCCCGGGTTATCAACACGCGGCGGGTGATCCTCCCTGCTCCAAGTTATGTCATACTCAGACCACTTCAAATACCGCGGGAGAGCCCGCATGACTGCATTAACCGCCCGCTTGCGCACCTTCCGGTATCGCTTATCAAGGCTGGTTGTAAAAACATGATACTGACCCCCGCTGAGCTGCTTCGGGTTACTCTGGTACCCCGACTGGTTATTCTGCTGCTGGCCACCATTACCAGGTTGATGATGACCCCCTTGATGGCCTTGACCCTGGTAACCGGATCCTGAGCCGCCGGTGCCAAAGCCGACTCCTGAACCGCCCGGGCCTGAGCCGCCTGACGGACCATTACCGTTATTACGATGCTGTTGAAGGTTGTAATCCCGAAACTGCCGCATAATACTATAATCCCTCCATGTATGGCCTGCCGGCTTATCGGGCCGGCTGTGCTTTGGACAAGGTTTATTGAGCATCTCTTCCAGGTTGAAAGGAGCTTTACCCTTGTCAAAGGGCGGCCTGAAGTTCCCGTTACCCTTAGCACGATTGTTCCCAGCGCTGGTGTTCGCCACCAATTCTGATCCGCCGTCCGGGTTCTTCCGCTTGCCCGGGTTGCTGCTTCCAGACGCGTTTTGCTGTTGACCTTTGCCATTGTTATTTTTCTTACCCTGGGCCGATTTCTCATCATCGGAGCTACGGTCTTTCGTGTTGTCAGAGTCGGCATACTTGGTGAGAGCCGCCATGAGCTCCCCCATGTCCTGGCATGAGCGTTTGAGCCGGCCAAGCTTCTGCTTCAAGGGCGTGAAGTGGGAATTCTTCTCCAGAATCAAAACCGCTTGAGCCGCCGTAATCTGCTCAGAAGAGTGGATGATGGTTGAGACCCGCCGGACCCAGTGATGAGCCAACTCGTCTTCGCGCTGCACACAATGGTCCAAATCCACAATCGTCATGGGCTGCTTGCACGTTCCTTGGAAATTTTTGATGAACCTCGCCTTTCGTTCGGCCCAGGAATTAATGGTGTTGGGTGGCAAACCCTTCACACGTGCGAGCTGGCCCTTCTAGCATCATGATGAAATATTTGGCACATACTGCATCACTGACGTCTAACATCTCCATGGCTAGCTCATAGCTTTCAATCCAAGCCTCCGGAGGTAGGTCAGCAGTATAATTGGGCACCTTGCGAGGACCCTTGAAGTCCTTCGGCAGAAGCTCATTCCGCAAAGCCGGCACCAAGCACGGCACTCCCACAGCCCTGGAGGTTACTCCTGCTCCTACTGAGATGGAAGGTGCAACTGTGGGTTCCTGATAAGCCGCCGCCGCCACCTCTCGCTGTGCTCTTGCCCGATCCACCAGCGCCTGAGCATCTAGAGCCGCCCGATAAACTCGCGGCGGGTTCCGATGTCGATCACTGCTAGACACCGCCGGTGACTCATAACGCCGGCTGTAACTGTGGCTGGGGATGGGGGTTGAGTGCACGTGTCTCCGGCTATAAGTGTATTTCTCTTGCTGGGCCACCGCCGTCTGCACGTATCTGATGGCATTCCGCACCTCCTCTGCGAAGGGTGCCTCATCAGGGATCGGGATTGTACCAAGCCTGGTTGCCGCTGCCACCATGTTCTTCGCCGGGTTAGAATATTGACCAGGCGGCGTTGGAAAAGACGGTGGCGGGTTTTGGTTCCGTCGAGGTGGGTCTGGCTGCTGAAGCTGAACCACCGCCCGGCTTTCAGGTACTTCCGCCGTCCGGGTTACGGTCAAAGGCAAATTCTGTCCCGTCCCTGGCGTGTTAAAAAGATTCCTAGCTTCATACTGATCCGGCAAACGGGATTGATGCCTCATCCGATGAACCGCCGCTGCAGATTGCTGCTCTAACTCCAGGCGGAAAGCGTCCGCCCTAAGGCGCTCCGCCTCAGCATCCATCTGAGCCTTCAGCGCATTGATTTCCTGTTGGACTCCGGCCATCTGGTTCTTCAACCTCGTGATCTCCGCATTACGGGCCGCTTGGTTTGCAGCAGTGACCTCAGTTTCCATCAGGGTTGTAGGCTCGTTCATTAGATCCAGAAGAAGCTGAGCCGGCGGCCTGCCAGCCCCAGACCCGGTCGCACCGGCGGCTGTGCTGCTCGGGGCCGGCGCTGAATCCGCCATGAAGACGGCAGCGCGGTTCGGCGGCTCATAATCCTCCGGCTCATGATACTCCGACTCGGGGTAATGCTCGACGTAGCCCCCAAGCCCACCATTGTGAAGCAGATAGATCGATTCCGTCTCTCCGCTCGAGGATCCATCCTCTGAGCAGATGATAGTTGTTGGGGAACGTTGCATGGGAAACAAAAATTTTCCTACGCACACACAAGATCTATCCATGGTGATGAGCATCTACGAGAGGGAGAGTGAATCTACATACCCTTGTAGATCGCTAAGTGGAAGCGTTAAGAAACGCGGTTGATGTAGTCGAACGTCTCCGCGATCCAAATCGCAAGTCGTCCCTCGAACCGATCACGAACTAGTGCTGAACGGACGGCACCTCCGCGTTCAACACACGTACGGCTTGATGACGCCTTCACCTCCTCGATCCAGTGAGCGATGGTGAATTAGTAGATGAGTTCCGGCAGCACGACGGCGTGGTGATGGTGGTGAGGAACAATCTCTGCAGGGCTTCGCCAAGCGCTACGGAGATTATGACGTAGGAACTAGAGGGTTAGGGTTGCCGCACATGGCTTGGGGAAATCTTGATGTATTTCGGGTGCTAGCCCTGCCCCTCTATTTATATGTTGGGCCCTGGGGTCGAAACTTGGAGAAAGAGCCTCCTCAAAGTCGGTTTGGCCCGCAAGGCAAGAGTCCTGCTCGGACTCCAGGACCAGACGCCAGGGTCCTCGGCGTCAGGCCCCTGGCCTCCGCAAAACTTCCTTTTGCACCTTCCTAAAGCCTCGTGGGCTTTACCCCTTGGCCCAAATAAAGTGTTCTCGTACCCGAACATTTCGGGAAACATCCGGAACCCCTTCCGGTGAATTCCGGAACCCTTCCGGAGACCAAACACTATTATCCCATATATCAATCTTTACCTCCGGACTATTCCAGAGCTCCTTGTCATGTCCGGGATCTCATCCGGGACTCCGAACAACTTTCGGTCACCAACATAACAACTCAACTATACTTATATCGTCACCAAACGTTAAGTGTGTAGACCCTGCGGGTTCGAGAACTATGTAGACATGACCGAGACACCTCTACGGTCAATAACCAATAGCGGGACCTAGATGCCCATACTGGCTCCTACATATTCTACGAAGATCTTTATCGGTCGAACCTCTATGTCAAGGATTCAGTTAATCCCGTATGCTGTTCCCTTTGTTCTTCGGTATGTTACTTGCCCGAGATTCGATCGTCGGTATCTCTATACCTAGTTCAATCTCGTTACCGGCAAGTCTCTTTACTCGTTCCGTAATACAAGATCTCGTGGCTAACACTTTAGTCACATTGCTTGCAAGGCTCATTGTGATGTTGTATTACCGAGTGGGCCCTGAGATACCTCTCCGTCACACGGAGTAACAAATCCCAGTCTTGATCCATGCCAACCCAACAGACATCCTCGGAGATACCTGTAGAGCACCTTTATAGTCACCCAGTTACGTTGCGACGTTTGATACACACAAGGTACTCCTCCGATGTCAGGGAGTTGCATGATCTCATGGTCATAGGAACACATACTTGACATGCAGAAAACAATAGCAATAAACTGACACGATCATATGCTATGTTTACAGTTTGGGTCTTGTCCATCACATCATTCTCCTAATGATGTGATTCCGTTATCAAATGACATCTCATGTCCATGGCTAGGAAAGCTTCACCATCTTTTGATCAACGAGCTAGTTAACTAGAGGCATACTAGGGACACAGTGTTGTCTATGTACCCACACATGTATTTGAGTTTCCAATCAATACAATTATAGCATGGATAATAAACGATTATCACGAACAAGGAAATATGATAATAACTAAATTATTATTGCCTCTAGGGCATATTTCCAACAGTCTCCCACTTGCACTAGAGTCAATAATCTAGTTCACATCACCATGTGATTTACATTGTTCTAACACCCAATGAGTTCTGGGGTTCGATCATGCTTTGCATGTGAGAGAGGTCTTTAGTCAACGGGTCTGCGACATTCAGATCCATGTGTACTTTCCAAATCTCTATGTCATACTATAGACACTTCTACCACACTCCACTTGGAGCTATTCCAAATGGCTGCTCCACTATATGTATCCTGACTGCTACTCAGAGTCGTCCGGATAGGTGTCAAAGCTTGCATCGACGTAACCCTTTACGACGAACTCTTCATCACCTCCATAATTGAGAAATATTTCCTTAGTCCTCTAGTTACTAAGGATAATCTTGACCGCTGTCCAATGATCCACTCCTGGATCACTCTTGTACCCCTTGATAGAATCATGGCAAGGCAAACATCAGGTGCGGTACACAGCATGGCATACTATACAGAGCCTATGGATAAGGCATAGGGGATGACCTTCGTCCTTTCTCTTTTTTCTGCCGTGGTCGAGCTTTGAGTCTCACTCAACTCCACACCTTACAAATCAGGCAAGAACTCTTTCTTTGACTGATCCATTTTGAACTCTTTCAAAATCTTGTCAAGGTATGTACTCATTGAAAGTCTTATCAGACGTCTTGATCTATCTCTATAGATCTTGATGCCCAATATTTAAGTAGCTTCATTCCAGGTCTTCCTTTGAAAAACTCCTTTCAAACGACCCTTTATGCTTTCCAGAATTTCTACATTATTTCCGATCAACAATATGTCAACCACATATACTTATCAGAAATTCTATAGTGCTCCCACTCACTCTATTGTAAATACAAGTTTCCCATAAACTTTGTATAGACATAAAAACTTTGATCACCTCATCAAAGTGTATATTCCAACTCCGAGATGCTTGCTCCAGTCCATAGAAGGATCGCTGGAGTTTGCATACATTTTAGCATCCTTAGGACTGACAAAACCTTCCGGTTGTATCACATACAACCTTTCCTTACGGATACCGTTAAGGAAACGATGTTTTGACATCCATCTGCCAGATTTCAAAATTGAAAAATGCAGCAACTGCTAACATGATTCCAACAGACTTTAGCATCGCCACGGGTGAGAAAGTCTCATCATAGTCAACTCCTTGAACTTGTGAAAAACCCTTTGCCACAAGTCGAGCTTTATATACGGTGACATTACCGTCCACGTCCGTCTTCCTCTTAAAAAATCCATTTGTTCTGAATGGCCTTACGCCCTTCAGGTAATACTTCTAAAGCCCATACTTTGTTTTCTTACATGGATCCCATCTCGGATTTCATGGCCTCTAACCATTTCTCGGAATCCGGGCCCATCATCGCTTCTCCATAGCTCGTAGGTTCATCGTTGTTCAACAACATGACCTCTAAGACAGGGTTGCCGTACCACTCAGGAGCAGTACGCGTCCTTGTCGACCCACGAGGTTTGATAGTAACTTGATCCGAAGTTTCATGATCATCATCATTAACTTCCTCTTCAACTAACATAGGCTCCACAGAAACAACTTTCTGCGCTGCGCTACTCTTTGGTTGAAACAAAGGTTCAACAACCTCATTAAGTTCTATCTTCCTCCCACTCAATCTTTTGAAAGAAACTTTTTTCTCGAGAAAGGACCCGTTTTAGCAACACACACTTTGTGCTTGGATCTGAGATAGAAGGTTCACCCAACTGTTATGTTAGGGTATTCTATGAAGATGCATTTGTCCGCTTTGGGTTCGAGCTCATTAGGTGAAAACCCTTTTTCACATAAGTGTCGCAGCCCCAAACATTAAAAAATGACAGCTTAGGTTTCCGCCAAACCAAAATTCATACGGTGTCATCTCAACGGACTTATGGTGCCCCTTTTAAAGTGAATGTGGTTGTCTCTAATGCATAACCCTAAAACGATAGTGGTAAATCGATAAGAGACATCATAGTTCGCACCATATCTAATAGAGCACAACTACGACGTTCGGACACACCATCACACTATGGTGTTCCAGGTGGCGTGAGTTGTGAAACAACTTCCACATTGTCTTAAGTTATATACCAAACTCGTAACTCAGATATTTACCTCCACGATCATATCGTAGACATTTTATCTTCTTGTCACGATGATCTCAAACTTCACTCTGAACTTTTCAAACGATTCAGACTTGTGTTTCATTAAGTAAATATACACTATATCTACTCAAATCACCAGTGAAGGTAAGAAAATAACGATATCCACCGCCCACTACAAAACTCACTGGACCGCATACATCAACATGTATCATTTCCAATAAGTCAATTGCCCGCTCCATCATACCGGAAAACGGGGTTTTAGTCATCTTGCCCATGAGGCATGGTCCGCATGTCTCAACCGATTCGAAATCGAATGAGTCCAAAGATCCATCAGCATGGAGTTTCTTCATGCGTTTTACACCAATATGACATTTAGCGGCAGTGCCACAAGTATGTGGTACTATCATTATTAACTTTGTATCTTTTGGCATCAATATTATGAACATGTGTATCACTACGATCAAGATTCATAAACCACTCTTATTGGGTGCATGACCATTGAAGGTATTATTCATGTAAATAGAATAACCATTATTCTCTAACTGCAATGAATAACCGTATTGCAATAAACTTGATCTAATCACGTTCATGCTTAACGCAAACACCAAATAACATTTATTTAGGTTCATCACTAATCCCAAAGGTAGAGAGAGCGCGCGATGGTGATCACATCAACCTTGGAAACACTTCCAACACTCATCGTCACCTCACCCTTAGCCTCCGTTTATTCCGTAGCTTTTATTTCGAGTTACCAACACTTAGCAACCGAACCGGTATCTAATACCCAGGTGCTACTAGGAGTACTAGTAAGGTACACATCAATAACACGTATATCAAATATACTTCTGTCGACGTTGCCAACCTTCTTATCTACCAAGCATCTAGGGTTGTTCCACTTCAGCAACCGTTCTCCTCATAATAGAAGCACTCAGTCTCGGGTTTGGGTTCAACCTTGGGTTTCTTTACTGGAGCAGCAACTGGCTTGCCATCCATGAAGTATCCCTCCTTGCCCTTGCCCTTCTTGAAACTAGTGGTTTTACTAACCATCAACACTTGATGCTCCTTCTTGATTTCTACCTTCGCGGGGTCAAACATCGCGAATAGCTCAGGGATCATTATTTCCATCTCTGGCCTTTTATAGTTCATCACGAAGCTCTAGTAGCTTAGTGACAGTGACTTGGAGAACTATACCAATCACTATCTTATCTGGAAGATCAACTTCCACTCGATTCAAGCAATTGCAGTACCCAGACAATCTGAGCACATGCTCAACGATTGAGCTATTCTCCATCATCTTGCAGGCAAAGAATCTTGTTGGAGGTCTCATACCTCTCAACACGGGTACGAGCCTGAGATCCCAATTTCAGCTCTTAGAACATCTCATATGTTCTGTGACGTTCAAAACGTTTTGGAGCCTCAATTCTAAGCCGTAATGCATGACGCACTGAACTATCAAGTAGTTATCAGAACGTGCCTGTCAGATGTTCACAACATCTACAGACAACGCTTGAGGGGGTGGCGCACCGAGCGGTGCATTAAGGACATAAGCCTTCTGTGCAGCATTGAGGACAATCCTCAGATCACGGACCCAGTCCGCATTATTGCTACCATCATCTTTCAAATCTATTTCTCTAGGAACATATAAAAATTCAAGGGAGCTACAGCGCGAGCTAGTAATCTACAACATAATTTGCAAAGACATTTTGACTATGTTCATGATAATGAGTTTAGTTAATCATATTACTTAAAAACTCCCACTCAAATTGACATCCCTCCGGTCATTCGAGTGTCACATGATCCAAATCCACCAACTCAAGTCCGATCATCACGTGAGTTGAGGTGGTTTCAATGGTGAACATCTTCATGTTGATCATATCTACTATATGACTCATGTTCGACCTTTCGGTCTCTTGTGTTCCGAGGCCATGTCTGTACATGCTAGGCTCGTCAAGTTTAACCCGAGTGTTTCGCACGTGCAACATGGCTTACACCCGTTGTATGTGAACGTAGAGTCTATCACACCCGATCATCACGGCGTGTCTCGAAACGACGAACTTTCACAACGGTGCACACTCGGGGAGAACACAATTTATCTTGAAATTTAAGTGAGGGATCACCTTATAATGCTACCGTCGTCCTAAGCAAAATAAGATGCATAAAAGGATTAACATCACATGCAAATCATAAGTGACATGATATGGCCATGAACTCGTGCTTTTGATCTCCATCTCCAAAGCACCGGCATGACACCATGATCTCCATCATCTTGATCTCCATCAACGTGTCGCCATGAGGTAGTCGCGCCGACTGTTGCTTCCACGACTATTGCTAACGTTTAGCGATAAAGTAAAGCATTACATAGCGCTTAATGATTGACACGCAGGTCATACAATAATTAAAGACAACTCTATGGCTCCTGCCAGTTGCCGTACTCATCGACATGCAAGTCGTGATATTCTATACAACACATGATCATCTCATACATCACATATATCTCATCATGTAATTGGCCATATCACATCACTACATACCCTGCAAAAACAAGTTAGACGTCCTCTAATTGTTGTTGCAAATTTTACGTGGCTGCTACGGGTTTGCAAGAACCGTTCTTACCTACGCAAAACCACAACGTGGTGTAGTGATTGCTTTTTGATCTTCTAAAAGAACCCTCTTCATTGAAATTGATTCAACTAAAGTGAGAGAGACAGACACCCGCTAGCCATCTTTATGCAACGAAGTTACATGTCAGTTGAAGGAACCAGTCTCGCGTAAGCGTACGCGTAATGTCGGTCCGGGCCGCTTCATCTCACAATACCGCCGAATCAAGTATCAACTAGTAATGGCAAGCAATATGTATACACCCACGCCCACAACTCGTTTGTGTTCTACTCGAGATCTCATCTACGCATAGACCTAGCTCTGATACCACTGCTGGGGAACGTTGCATGGGAAACAAAAATTTTCCTACGCACACACAAGATCTATCCATAGTGATGAGCATCTACGAGAGGGAGAGTGAATCTACATACCCTTGTAGATCGCTAAGCGGAAGCGTTAAGAAACGCGGTTGATGTAGTCGAACGTCTCTGCGATCCAAATCGCAAGTCGTGCCTCGAACCGATCACGAACTAGTGCCGAACGGACGGCACCTCCGCGTTCAACACACGTACGGCTTGATGACGCCTTCACCTCCTCGATCTAGCGAGCGATGGTGAAGTAGTAGATGAGTTCCGGCAGCACGACGACGTGGTGATGGTGGTGAGGAACAATCTCTGCAGGGCTTCGCCAAGCGCTACGGAGATTATGACGTAGGAACTAGAGGGTTAGGGTTGCCGCACACGGCTTGGGGAAATCTTGATGTATTTCGGGTGCTAGCCCTGCCCCTCTATTTATATGTTGAGCCCTGGGGTCGAAACTTGGAGAAAGAGCCTCCTCAAAGTCGGTTTGGCCCGCAAGGCAAGAGTCCTGCTCGGACTCCAGGACCAGACGCCAGGGTCCTCGGCGTCCGGCCCCAGACGCCAGGGTCCCTGGCGTCTGGCCCCTGGCCTCCGCAAAACTTCCTTTCGCACCTTCCTAAAGCCTCGTGGGCTTTACCCCTTGGCCCAAATAAAGTGTTCTCATACCCGAACATTTCGGGAAACATCCGGAACCCCTTCCGGTGAATTCCGGAACCCTTCCGGAGACCAAACACTATTATCCCATATATCAATCTTTACCTCCAGATTATTCCAGAGCTCCTCGTCATGTCCGGGATCTCATCCGGGACTCCGAACAACTTTCTGTCACCAACATAACAACTCAACTATACTTATATCGTCACCAAACGTTAAGTGTGTAGACCCTGCGGGTTCGAGAACTATGTAGACATGACCGAGACACCTCTACGGTCAATAACCAATAGCGGGACCTGGATGCCCATACTGGCTCCTACATATTCTATGAAGATCTTTATCGGTCGAACCTCTATGTCAAGGATTCAGTTAATCCCGTATGCTGTTCCCTTTGTTCTTCGGTATGTTACTTGCCCGAGATTCGATCGTCGGTATCTCTATACCTAGTTCAATCTCGTTACTGGCAAGTCTCTTTACTCGTTCCGTAATACAAGATCTCGTGGCTAACACTTTAGTCACATTGCTTGCAAGGCTCATTGTGATGTTGTATTACCGAGTGGGCCCTGAGATACCTCTCCGTCACACGGAGTAACAAATCCCAGTCTTGATCCATGCCAACCCAACAGACATCCTCGGAGATACCTGTAGAGCACCTTTATAGTCACCCAGTTACGTTGCGACGTTTGATACACACAAGGTACTCCTCCGATGTCAGGGAGTTGCATGATCTCATGGTCATAGGAACACATACTTGACATGCAGAAAACAATAGCAATAAACTGACACGATCATATGCTATGTTTACAGTTTGGGTCTTGTCCATCACATCATTCTCCTAATGATGTGATCCCGTTATCAAATGACATCTCATGTCCATGGCTAGGAAACCTTCACCATCTTTTGATCAACGAGCTAGTTAACTAGAGGCATACTAGGGACACAGTGTTGTCTATGTACCCACACATGTATTTGAGTTTCCAATCAATACAATTATAGCATGGATAATAAACGATTATCACGAAGAAGGAAATATGATAATAACTAAATTATTATTGCCTCTAGGGCATATTTCCAACAATAGTTTCTTCCCACGACATAGAACCTTCAAGCTCCACGCCCTGGGTGAAGCCGACGAAGACATGCTTCCTGCCCGGGTTAGCACGGACAGGTTGCACGTGCCGGGCCGGCTCGACGACGTCGGTGCAGATGTCCGGGCCGGGTTTAGATCCGCCGATCTTGCCGATGAAGACGTGGATTCCGCCGAAGGGGACCCGGAATCCGTACTCGATTGAGTCGGCCTCGGGACTCCAGCCGGCGTTGTCGATGTAGAGCTTTCCGCGGCGACTCTTGGTCATCCTGCCAACGGCGTACCCCTTGATCCCTGGGAGAGAGCCCTTTGAGAACTCAACACCACCGAGCGCTAGCCCCACGATGGGCGCCAACTTTCGTGGTTTTGTCACGGCAGATGTCCGAAGACTTAGGTTCGAGGCCATCGCTGAGGCGGTGGACTCAAAGGGGTTGGTCGAGATGAGGGACACGAGTTTACCCAGGTTCAGCCCCTCAAGAAGAGGTAAAAGCTTACGTCATGCTTGTATTGTATTGATTGGTGTATCGATTACAAGGGAGCGGATTCGTTTGACCTAGTTCTTGATTGATTGGTTTCTGTCTAAGCCGTCCCAGGGTCTCACCTTTATATAGGAGGTCGAGGCCCTGGGTTACACGAGTCCCAAACCGACTCACACAACGTAATCAACCCGTCTTGCCATAATGGGCAAGCCGTCTCCGGGAGGCTTAACCACCCGGATCTCACACCATCTTCTGTCTCTGGGCCTCCGTCTTGGCCCGTCCAGTAAGCCGCCATGCAGCCTGGCCTTCATCTTCCGGCCCACTTTAAGGGTCTTGGCTATGAGCCACCAGGTATGACCCGGCCCCTCCTGGGCAGGTCTTACCACGGGGTTATATCCCCAACAGTACCTGTACTCGATTGAGTCGGCTTCGGGGCCCCAACCTGAATCGTTGAAGAGCTTGCCAC
The DNA here is from genome assembly GCA_039707655.1 of Elymus sibiricus. Classification (NCBI taxonomy): domain Eukaryota; kingdom Viridiplantae; phylum Streptophyta; class Magnoliopsida; order Poales; family Poaceae; genus Elymus; species Elymus sibiricus. The sequence continues at coordinate 490,541,721 of CM077665.1, forward strand.
AACGGCTCTTTGTCATCTGGCCAATCACGTATCCCTCGATCCCTGCGAGAGCGCCCTCCAAGAACTCAACACCACCGTGCACTGGCCCCACGGTGGGCGCCAACTGTCGTGGTTTTGTCATGGCAGATGTACTCGTGCGAGAACTTAGGTGTGAGGCCATCACAAGTAGGTGGCGACTTGGAAGGGGTTGATCGGGAACGAGAGACAAGAGTTTACCTATGTTCGGCCCCTCCGATGGAGGTAAAAGCCTACGTCCTGCTTTTGTGTTATTGATGATGATGATCTCGATTACAAGGGTGCGGAATCGCTAACCTAGCTCTTGAGTAATTCTCTCCTCCCTCTTTTATCTCAGGGGCTCCCATTTATATATAGGTTGAGGCCCTTGAGATTACAATAGAGTCTGGGTCGTAACCTGACCCGTGACATAACCTATCTCCTACTTATCTTGTTTCTCGAGTAAGGGAAACTCATTGTGACTCCCTCCTTGAGTCGGTCTGTCAAGTACTGGTCCATGATCCGGCCCTCTTCAATGAGCCGCCTCCTCGGCCTTGAGCTTCACAGTTGACACGGCCCATGTGATGACCCTGATATTAGTCACCGTCAATTATCTGGGTTGTACCCTGGGCAGCTCATCCGTGGGGTACAACCCCAACACCATGCCCCAGAGGAAAGGGTTGGGTTTGGAGTTCATGGTGAGGGTGAGGTGGTTAAACAAGGAGGTTGAAGAAGAGAGGGGGTGAAAATGAGAGGGGGTTTGAGTGCGGTGCTGGGTAAGAAGTGTGGGTAAATATAGGAGCGTTACGGTAGTAGGATTGAATGCTGACCTTTGAACTACGTGTTGTTGATAATGCAGATGGACAAGGGCAAGGAGGTGGTGCCACCATTGGACACGGGCAAGGAAGTCGTGCCGCCATTAGTGCCCGTGCCGGTGCTAGATCACCCTAACGCCAAGAGGAGGAACTACAGGCACTACCATTAGGAGACAGGAGCAACCCACTTCTGCAAGGTGATCTTTGCTCCGAAGCTGGAGGCTCTGCCTTTGCCTCTGGACTTCACGAAGCACTTCAACGCCGTGCCTACAGAGTTCAGTATGAAGACGAACACCGTCTACTCAGGGTTGGCCCACCTTCGCCGCCGTTCACCATGTAAGGATAGGGTACGCATTTTCTTAAGAAGTTTCCTAAGGAAATTTTCTTAGGAAGCACTTTCTTAAGAAGTTTCTTAAGAAAAGTTTCTTCCGATGCATTTTCGTAAGAAGTTTCTTAAGGAATTTTTCTTAGGATGCACTTTCTTAAGAAGTTTCGTAAGAAAAGTTTCTTTCGATGCATTTTCGTAAGAAGTTTCTTAAGGATTTTTTCTTAGGAAGCACTTTCTTAAGAAGTTTCTAAAGAAAAGTTTCTTTCAATGCATTTTTGTAAGATGTTTCTTAAGGAAATTATCTTAGGAAGCACTTTCTTAAGAAAAATGTTACGAAAAGTTTCTTCCGTTACATTTTCGTAAGAAGTTTCTTAAGGAAATTTTCTTAGGAAGCACTCTCTTAAGATGTTTATTAAGAAAAGTTTCTTCCGATGCATTTTCGTAAGAAGTTTCTTCAGGAAATTATCTTTGGATGCACTTTCTTAAGAAGTTTCATAAGAAAAGTTTGTTCCTACTCATTTTTTGAAGAATTTTCCTAAGGAAAATTTCATAGGAAGCACTTTTTTAAGAAGTTTCTCAAGAAAAGTTTCTTTCGATGCATTTTCGTAAGAAGTTTCTTAAGGAAATTTTCTTAGGAAGCACTTTCTTCAGAAAAGTTTCTTCCGATGCATTTTCGTAAGAAGTTTCTTAAGGAAATTTTCTTAGGAAGCACTTTCTTAAGAAAAGTCTGTTCCTACGCATTTTCTTAGGAAGTTTCCTAGGGATATTTTCTTAGGAAGAACTTTCTTAAGATGTTTCTTAAGAAAAGTATCCTCCGACTCATTTTCTTAAGAAGTTTCTTACAGAAACTTTCTAGGTAAGCACTTTCTTAAGAGGTTTTTTGAGAAATGTTTCTTTCGATGCATTTTCGTAACAAGTTTCATAAGGAAATTTTTGTAGGAAGCACTTGCTTAAGAAGTTTCTAAAGAAAAGTTTGTTCCTACGCATTTTCTTAAGAAGTTTATTAAGGAAATTTTCTTAGGAGGCACTTTTTGAAGAAGTTTCTAAAGAAAATTTTCTTCCGATGGATTTTTTAAGAAGTTTCTTAAGGAAATTTTCTTATGAAGCACTTTCTTAAGAAGTTTCTTAAGTAAAGTTTCTTCCGATGCATTTTCGTAAGAAGTTTCTTAAGGAATTTTTCTTAGGAAGCACTTTCTTAAGATGTTACTTCAGAAAAAATTTCTTCCAATGCATTTTCGTAAGAAGTTCTTCAGGAAATTTTCTTAGGAAGCACTTTCTTAGGAAGTTTCTTAAGAAAAGTTAGTTCCTACACATATTCTTAAGAAGTTTCCTAAGGAAATTTTCTAAGGAAGCACTTTCTTAAGAAAAGTTTCTTCCGATGCATTTTCGTAAGAAGTTTCTTATGGAAATTTTCTTATGATGCACTTTCTTAACAAGTTTCTTAAGAAAAGTTTCTTCGATGCATTTTCGTAAGAAGTTTCTTAAGGAATTTTTCTTAGGAAGCACTTTCTTAAGAAAAGTTTCTTTTGATGCATTTTCGTAAGAAGTTTCTTAAGAAACTTTTCTTAGGAAGCACTTTCTTAAGGTGTTTCTTAAGAAAAGTTTCTTCCGATACATTTTTGTAAGAAGTTTCTTAAGGAAATTTTCTTAGGAGTAACTTTCTTAAGAAAAGTTTCTTCCTACGCATTTTCGTAAGAAGTTTCCTAAGGAAATTTTCTTAGGAAGCACTTTCTGAAGAAGTTTCTTAAGAAATGTTTCTTCCGACGCATTTTCGTAAGAAGTTTCTTAAGGAAATTATATAAGGAAGCACGTTTTTCCGATGCATTTTCGTAAGAAGTTTTTTAAGGAATTTTACTTAGGAAGCACTCTCTTAAGATGTTTCTTAAGAAAAGTTTCTTCGGATGCGTTTTCGTAAGAGGTTGTTTAAGGACATTTTCTTAGGATGCACTTTCTTAAGTTGTTTCGGAAGAAAAGTTTGTTCCTACTCATTTTTTGAAGAATTTTTGTAAGGAAAATTTCATAGGAAGCACTTTTTGAAGAAGTTTCTCAAGAAAAGTTTCTTCCGATGCATTTTCGTAAGAAGTTTCTCAAGGAAATTTTTTTACGAAGCACTTTCCTTAGAAGTTTGATCAGAAAAGTTTCTTCCGATGTGTTTTCGTAAGAAGTTTCTTAAGGAAATTTTCTTAGGAAGCACTTTCTTAAGAAAAGTCTGTTCCTACGCATTTTCTAAAGAAGTTTCCAAAGGATATTTTCTTAGGAAACACTTTCTTAAGAAAAGTATATTCCGACGCATTTTCTTCAGAAGTTTCTTACGGAAATTTTCTAAGCAAGCACTTTCTTAAGAGATTTTTTATGAAATGTTTCTTCCGATGCATTTTCGTATGAAGTTTCTTAAGGAAATTTTCGTAGGAAGCACTTTTTTAAGAAGTTTCTAAAGAAAAGTTTGTTCCTACGCATTTTCTTCAGAAGTTCACTAAGGAAATTTTCTTAGGAAGCACTTTTTAAAGAAGTTTCTTAAGAAAAGTTTCTTTCGATGGATTTTTTAAGAAGTTTCTTAAAGAAATTTTCTTAGGAAACACTTTCTTAAGAAAACTTTGTTCCCACGGATTTTCTGAAGAAGTGTCCTAAGGAAATTTTCTTATGAACCACTTTCTTAAGAAGTTTCTTCCGATGCATTTTCATAAGAAGTTTCTTACGGAATTTTTCTTAGGAAGGACTATCTTAAGAAGTTTCTTAAGAAAAGTTTCTTCCGATGCATATTCGTAAGAAGTTTCTTAAGTAATTTTTCTTAGGAAGCACTTTCTTCAGATGTTTCTTCAGAAAAAGTTTCTTCCGATGCATTTTCGTAAGAATTTTCTTAAGGAAATTTTCTTAGGAAGCACTTTCTTAAGAAAAGTTTGTCCCTACGCATTTTCTTAAGAAGTTTCCTAAGGAAATTTTCTTAGGAAGCACTTTCTTAAGAAGTTTCTTAAGAAAAGTTTGTTCCTACGCATTTTATTAAGAAGTTTCCTAAGGAAATTTTCTTAGGAAGCACTCTCTTAAGAAGTTTCTTAAGAAAAGTTTCTTCCGATGCATTTTCGCAAGAAGTTTCTTAAGGAATTTTTCTTAGGAAGCACTTTCTTAAGAAGTTTCGTAAGAAAAGTTTCTTTCGATACATTTTCGTAAGAAGTTTCTTAAGGATTTTTTCTTAGGAAGCACTTTCTAAAGAAGTTTCTAAAAAAAAGTTTCTTTCGATGCATTTTCGTAAGAAGTTTCTTAAGGAAATTTTCATAGGAAGCACTTTCTTAAGAAAAATCTTAAGAAAAGTTTCTTTCGTTACATTTACGTAAGAAGTTTCTTAAGGAAATTTTCTTAGGAAGCAATCTCTTAAGATGTTTCTTAAGAAAAGTTTCTTCCGATGCATTTTCGTAAGAAGTTTCTTAAGGAAATTTTCTTTGGATACACTTTCTTAAGAAGTTACGTAAGAAAAGTTTGTTCCTACTCATTTTTTGAAGAATTTTCCTAAGGAAAATTTCATAGGAAGCACTTTTTTAAGAAGTTTCTCAAGAAAAGTTTTTTCCGATGCATTTTCGTAAGAACTTTCTTAAGGATATTTTCTTAGGATGCACTTTCTTAAGAAGTTTCTTCAGAAAAGTTTCTTCCGATGTATTTTCGTCAGAAGTTTCTTAAGGAAATTTTCTTAGGAAGCACTTTCTTAAGAAAAGTCTGTTCCTACGCATTTTCTTAGGAAGTTTCCTAAGGATATTTTCATAGGAAGCACTTTCTTAAGAAGTTTCATAAGAATAGTATCTTCCGACGCATTTTCTTAAGAAGTTTCTTACGGAAATTTTCTAAGTAAGCTCTTTCTTAAGACGTTTTTGAAGAAATGTTTCTTCCGATGCATTTTCGTAAGAAGTTTCTTAAGGGAATTTTTGTAGGAAGCACTTTCTTAAGAAGTTTCTAAAGAAAAGTTTGTTCCTACGCATTTTCTTAAGAAGTTTACTAAGGAAATTTTCTTAGGAAGTACTTTTTTAAGAAGATTCTTAAGAAAAGTTTCTTCCAATGGATTTTTTTAAAAAAGTTTCTTAAGGAAATTTTCTTAGGAAGCACTTTCGTAAGAAGTTCCTTAAGAAAAGTTTCTTCCGGTGCATTTTCGTAAGAAGTTTCTTACAGAACTTTTCTAAGGAAGGACTTTCTTAAGAAGTTTCTTAAGAAAAGTTTCTTCAGATGCATTTTCGTAAGATGTTTCTTAAGGAATTTTTCTTAGGAAGCACTTTCTTAAGATGTTTCTTCAGAAAAAGTTTCTTCTGATGCATTTTCGTAAGAAGTTTCTTAAGGAAATTTTCTTAGGAAGCACTTTCTTAAGAAGTTTCTTAAGAAAAGTTTGTTCCTACGCATTTTCTTAAGAAGTTTCCTAAGGAAATTTTGTTAGGAAGCACTTTCTGAAGAAGTTTCTTAAGAAAAGTTTCTTCTGATGCATTTTCGTAAAAAGTTTCTTAAGGAATTTTCTTCGGAAGCACTTTCTTAAGAAGTATCTTACGAAAAGTTTCTTTCGATGCATTTTCGTAAGAAGTTTCTTTAGGAATTTTTGTTAGGAAGCACTTTCTTAAGAAAAGTTTGTTCCTATGCATTTTCTTAAGAAGTTTCTTCAGGAAATTTTCTTAGGCAGCACTTTCTTAAGAAAAGTTTGTTCCTATGCATTTTCTTAAGAAGTTTCCTAAGGAAATTTTCTTATGAAGCACTTTCTTAAGAAGTTTCTTAAGAAAAGTTTCGTAAGAAAAGTTTCTTCCGATGCATTTTCATAAGAAGTTTCTTAAGCAAATTTTCTTAGGAAGCACTTTCTTAAGAAATTTCTTTGGAAAAGTTTCTTTCGATGCATTTTCGTAAGAAGTGTCTTAAAGAATTTTTCGGAAGCACTTTGTTAAGAAGTTTCTTCCGATGCATTTTCGTAAGAAGGTCCTTTAGGAAATTTTCTTAGGAAGCACTTTCTTAAGAAGTTTCTTAAGAAAAGTTTCTTCCGATGCATTTTCGTAAGAAGTTTCTTTAGGAAATTTTCTTAGGAAGCACTTTCTTAAGAAATTTCTTAAGAAAAGTTTCTTTCGATGCAGTTTCGTAAGAAGTGTCTTAAGGAATTTTTAAGAAGCACTTTCTTAAGAAGTTTCTTCCGATGCATTTCCGTAAGAAATTCCTTAAGGAAATTTTCTTAGGAAGCACTTTCTTAAGAAGTTTCTTTCGATGCATTTTCGTAAGAAGTTCCTTAGGGAAATTTTCTTAGGAAGCACTTTCGTAAGAAAAGTTTCTTCCTATGCATTTTCGTAAGAAGTTTCTTCAGGAATTTTTCATAGGAAGCACTTTCTTAAGATGTTTCTTAAGAAAAGTTTCTTCCGATGCATTTTCGTAAGAAGTTTCTTAAGGAAATTTTCTTAGGATGCACTTTCTTAAGAAGTTTCGTAAGAAAAGTTTGTTCCTACTCATTTTATGAAGAATTTTCCTATGGAAAATTTCATAGGTAGCACTTTTTATAGAAGTTTCTTAAGAAAAGTTTCTTCCGATGCATTTTCGTTAGAAGTTTCTTAAGGAAATTTTCTTAGGAAGCATTTTCTTAAGAAGTTTCTTCAGAAAAGTTTCTTCCGATGCATTTTCGTAAGAAGTTTCTTAAGGAAATTTTCTTAGGAAGCACTTTCTTAAGAAAAGTCTGTTCCTACGCATTTTCTTAAGAAGTTTCCTAAGGATATTTTCTTAGGAAGCACTTTCTTAAGAAGTTTCTTAAGAAAAGTTTCTTCCGACGCATTTTCTTAAGAAGATTCTTACGGAAATTTTCTAAGAAAACACTTTCTTAAGAGGTTTTTTAAGAATTGTTTCTTCCGATGCCTTTTCGTAAGAAGTTTCTAAAGGAAATTTTTGTAGGAAGCACTTTCTTAAGAAGTTTCTAAAGAAAAGTTTGTTCCTAGGCATTTTTTAAGAAGTTTCACTCGTGCAGCGACGTGCTATACAAATGGTTTTTAACCCCTTTCCGCGACGTACTTTGAAACCGTCGCCTTGCATGTGTGGGCGATAGGGGGTCCATCCCACACAACACAGAATAATCGTCGGCGATGGTGTCCAACGAACGCAAACATTTGGCAAAACTAAGCGTATGGGATGTCCGCTTCTATCACAAACGAGAGTCACCGATCAACCGTTTGAGATATGGTGGACTTCCCATACGACCCATCCTTGCAACTCGTGTGAGATCACACTAACATCGCACGCGTTACTCTGTGTCTCACCGTTTACGATGTGCACCTAATCACAAACAGTACACGATTATAAAGCGTGTATGATAAGGGGTATATCACAAACTCTTATATTGGAAGAACCGTTGGCGATATTTAACTAAGACTATAATTTAACCGTCGTACAAGTATTGGATAGGTTTAAGAAACGTCGTATTCTCGTCCGACGGGATAAGTATCGCACGCGCTATTCTGTGGTCAAACGTTTGCGATGCATACTACATCACAAACAGTTCATCATTTTAAACTGTGTGCGATAGAGATTGTATCACCAACGTTGCATTCGGTTGCACCGTTTGTTATATTATCTGAAATCATACACGGTTCGCAAACAGCAACTGTGTGCATGGTCGCACACGTTTTCTATCTGTGAAACGTGTCGGATCTTGAGGTATATCACAAACGTTGAGACTTATAAACCGTGTGCGGCGTAATGTCCCGTAGAGCATTTTTTTTAATCGCTACAATTTGTACAAAATTTGAATTTGAAAGTAGGGAATAGCTTTTTACATATACATAGATAGGTTCATCAACCAATGCATTATTCCATTCACAGGTACATACGCTCAAGAATTACATAAGCACCAAACAAATAATGATGAACGGCGGTTGAATACTTGTATTAAAGACGGCAAAGAAAGAGGCAAAATATATTCTGATTGCTGTAAAAGGCGAAGCGGAATGCCCGTAGTGTGCCCTCCTCCATGTGTTCTGCACACACGACTCTAGCCCAATCCCTTGTGATGGTCGACCGCCCATCCTTCAATATCTTCATGACTTCCAGATAGTCATTTTAGTCTGGTAGAAATACATGTACATTTGCATGTCCAACAATCATGTAGTTTGAGAGGTGATCTTGGGTAGACTACGTTGGGAACCACTGCAAAGGAAAAAGATACAGAGATTGTCATCTAACAACGCATTATGTGCAGGAAAAAGGGTACATAGTTCTGAGTTAATATACTTCATATCACTGTTGTCTTGGACAAACTGTAAATAAATAGTTTAATTGCCACATTTTCACCCATTGTACTAGCAATCTTTATTAGTTACCTCACATGATGGTCTCTCCGTCCCACTATATAAGATCTAATTACATCCAATGCACAAACATATTGGATGTATTAGCGTCTTTTATTATGGGGCGGAGGGAGTATAACATGGGAAACAAATATAGCCATGTGAACCAAAAACCATTAAAATAGGCATATGCTCACTACATCAGGCTTAACAACAACCAAATAAAGTCATTCATAATGGTAGTGTTGAATTTGCATAGAACAAAGCTTGTACTTAAACATCAAATTGTATAATTGAACATCACAGAGTGAAAAAAACAGGCGGTGTATAAATAAATAAACAAGGCATACTACAGCAACCAAATAGTCATTCATATCGGTATTGTTGAAATTGCATAGAACGTAACATGTGCTTAAAGATCAAATTCTATGATTGAACATCACATTGTTAGAAAACTGAAATAAACAGGGGCATGTTAACAACACCAACTTTAACAGGAACCAATTGTATGATTGAACAACCAAATCTAGCAATTGAAGTTGAACATATGTTCACTACAAACAACCAAAAATAGCTAAACAAGGTATATAATCACTACAGACAACCAAACATAGGCGTTTGTGAAATTGAACTGAAAAATTCATACTCGAGCGTAGGGCGCACTTGTCGACGATAAGCTGTTGTCGTCAATGAGACCTGACTTGGTAGCTGACGATGCCAAAACATCGCCATAAAACACTCCAGGCCGGGTTATACCGCGGGGTAATATCCCCGACAGAAAATTCCTAACAGCAAAGCAGAGTAGATCAGATGCATACTACAAACAACCAAATATAGGTATATGCTAACTACAGACAACCAAACATAGGCAGTGAAATTGAACTGAACAATTCATACTCCCGCATATCAAATTGCACTTTTGAACATTACAATTCATACTCTAGCATAGCACATTCCTGAGAGCAAAGCAGAGTAGATCAGAGGCATACTACAAACAACCAAATATAGCAGTTGAAACTGGACAAATCATAAACACAAACCACCAAAAAACCTTTAAAGGAAGCATGTGCTCACTACAACAGTCTTAACAACAATCAAACAGCCATTCATATCAGTATTGTTGAAATTGCATAGAAGATAGAATGCACCATGTGCTTAAACATCAAATTGTATGATTCAACATCACATCTATTATCTACTAAAAGCAAAATACGGGTCAAAATAGAGAATTAGCTAGAAAATCCCACGTTAATCACAAACATCCGACCATTAATCTGGTGGTCCCCTCTGAAACTGAAAAAATAGCCATTAGATTTGTGTAAATTTTTTTGCGGTAATTAGATTTGTGTAATCGTGCCACGTCTATCAGCACTATGTCCATCATGTGGACCCTTTAAAATTACGTACACAATAGTTTTTTTAGACAAAGGTACACAATAGGTGCCCGATGGACCTTGCACGTGAACAAGCAGAATTTCTGAAAAAAAGGAAAGCGTGAACCAGTAGCGTGGACAAGCAGGACAACAAGACCTGTCGTGGTTTTGTCACGGCAGATGTCCTAGTGAATGGACTTAGGGGTGAGGCCATCGCTATGGTGACTAGCTCGAAGGGGTTGGTAGGGACGAAAGACATGAGTTTACCCAGGTTCGGCCCTCACGAAGCAGGTAAAAGCCTACGTCCTATTTTGTGTTGTATTGATTGGGTATCGATTACAAGGGAGCGGATTCGCTTTACCTAGCTCTCAATCAGTAGTTTCTTACCCTAAGCCGCCCAGGGAACTCGCCTTTATATACACAGGTCGAGGCCCTGGGATTACAAGAGTCCGGGCCGGGTTACACCTCGTAACCGACCTTGTCTCTAAGTCGCCTTGCCTTCTCTGGCAAGCCATCTCCGGGCGGCTTACGCCTCCGGGTCACACGCCGTCATCTGGCTCTGGGCCTCTGTTCGGCCCGCCTGGTAAGTCACCTCCAGGCTTGGCTAGATCTTTAGGCCTGTCTCAGGCCTTATTGCTAAGTCGCCAACTTCCTAACCCGGCCCCTCTTGGGCGGGTTATACCACGGGGTTATATCCCCAACATTAGGCCCCATATTGATTTGAACTTGTTCATGTCAATCTTCAAGTCTTCTGGTTGGCGAGTCTCGTGTCTCCTTTACTCATTTAACCTAAAATAAATCTTCATGACCCGCCATATAAAATGGATGACGTCATCTCTGATAAATCTAGAAAATCTTCATGACATCACAATGGATCTTTGCATTAACTAGTCATTCCGAAAATCGAGGTGCTTCTTTAGTCAATCATTATCATGCCTCCTCGATTCTCATGTTGGACTGTTGCTGTTCCATCTCTTTCCTTCCTTATAAATAGGCACGGGGGGCCCATTCCTTTCACTTTCCCCCGCTGTCGTTCCCTCTTCATCTTCCTCCAAAGCTTCGCGCGACCGAAGCTCCGCCGCCCCAGTCGGACCGTGCGTCCACCTCACCGAGGCTGCTGCATCAACCTGTTGTGACCAGAGCTTGCCGGCACGCGCCCGCACTCCTTGCGTCTTCTCAGATTCCGCTCTTCATCTCTCTCAGATCTGCATTAGGTCGCTAGAGTTCTTCAGAGTTCGTCGCCGTTCATCGGAGTTCATGCCATTACCTAAGAAAAGAATCATCTTTTATCTTGGAAATGCTAGCAAAATCGCGCGGTGCCTTGTTTAGCATCCGTTTTGCATCTTGAGTAGATTGCTTTTTCCCCGAAATCAGCGCATTGCCTGCTAGTTCTTCCTTTGCTGTTTTTTAGGGTTAGCAATTACTCCCCTTTTATCTTCGTCTGCAGATCCATAATTATAGCTATAATTTGTGAAACTTGTTTGTCTACACTTTGTAGTATCTCCGATATTCATTATGCTATTGATCTGCCACCATGCTGCCGGCTCATCTGGACCGGATATAAGCCGCCATACTTTAACACCCCTTATTCCTGTGGCCAAAGGCGGCTCATAGTTTATCAATGACCCGCCAAATAGCATCGCCATCTTAGAATCATAACTGGCTTTGTCATGTAGCACTCCTAACCCACCGTAATTTTATACCTTTCCACAGCTTTTAACCCGGTCAGTCATGACTAAGGCTCCCTCTTCTTGCGATTGGGTAGCTTCCGGGGTTACCGAGCTTATGCTCAATGAATATGTAGCCATGGGGTTTTTTCCGGATTAAGAAGTCATCCATTGGCGAGTTCCTGGTCCCGAAATTACTCCCGAACCCAAGGAGGGGGAGGTGGTTATATTTACGGATCATCTTCTCCGTGGCTTCTCACCGCCCGGGTCAAAAAAATTCCAGGACGCCCTGCATTTTTACAAACTTCACCCTCAATACATTGGCCCCAATTCTGTCACCAATCTGTGTCAATTTCTAGTGTTCTGCGAGGCTTATCTGCAAGAAGAGCACACCGTTGATCTTTTCAGAGATTTCTTTTACATCAACCGCCAGACTGAGATTGCAGACGGAGCAAGTCTTGAACTCGGAGGCGTTTCACTCCAGAGACGGAGAGATGTATCTTTTCCCTCAGTTGTTCTGCCCAGCCATCCCAAGGATTGGAACCGCACTTGGTTCTATTGCAGAGACACTGCTCCGGCTGAAGAGAAACCCTTGCCGGGTTATCGCCCCTATCGGCTCTGCACCACCACCGAACTTCCATACCGGTTAACCGCCACAGAGCGCGTTCAATACGCTCACACATTTTCAAAGATCAGGGCTCTACTAGCCAATGGGTTAACCGGAGTTGACTTGACCCGCTGCTGGGTTTCCTGGAGAATTTTACCGCTGAGCCGGCACGACGGCTTAATGTGTCAATATACTGGCAATGTGGTTGATCCTCAGCTCTATAATCAAACGTCTTTGATGGATAAAGACGTCAACTTTATTGTCAAATCACTGCTAGGAGAACCTCAGGAGGTTTGCAACAAAACGGGGTTAAGCCCTTTCCGTGTTCTTAACCCGCCTCCCGCAGTAAGACCCCTTAACTTACTCTTCACCTTTTCCTTTTAGATCTTGCACTTCACATCTTTTTAACTTTCTGCAAAACACATTTATGTATGCAGGCCGACTCTCCCTTCTGGAAGAGAAGGCTAACTGCAACTTCCACCATGAAGAAGAAAAAGGTCAAAGCGACTAAACCCCGTGGTCTGGGCCGCCCAAAGAAGCAAACAGCCCAAGAACTTCTCGAATTAGATTATTCAGAGGTAGAACTTGACTCCCTTGGCCTTCTTTTCATGCAACTTATTGATGTTGACTCCTCTCAGGGTGAAGCGGAAACAAGCCAAGCCGGTGCAGCAGAGGTAACTATCATGTCCTCCGACTCAGAACCTTTGCCAAGAGAGAAAATACGACGGGTCATCCGGAAAGTAAAGTTTTCACACCCTCTTGCTCACTTGGATCCCAACGTTCTTTTGAAGAAGCAGCATCATGACACTAGGCGTCAGACCCGGAGCGGTGGCTCTGAAGATCTAGTAGCTAGCTTATCCAACACACCAGCTCCTCGGAAATGCCGCAATGAGGTACTTCATAATTCTGTTTTTATTTCTTCTGCACGTTAGTCTCATGCCGCAACATGCTTATATTGCCCGACTCTGACTTTTCAGGAAACACCTCCATCCTCTGGCGACTCAACCGGCACACAGCTGCCTGCCTTCTTTGTCAACCCTGGGTAAGGACACTTCCTTTGTTGGTATCCAAAAATTTGCTTTCATATGCTCATAAACTCGTCCAATTCTGTTTCAGGGCTAAGGCAAAGATAAGCAAGAAACAGAAGGTGGGCGACTCTTCCAAGACCTCCAAGGACTCTGAGCCGGAGATAGATATTCCAAAGCCCCCTGAAGCCCCAATCCAGAGTTCTGAAGACCCCATCTCTCATCAAGACAATCCTCCTCCGCAGGCTGAAGAAGTTTTTTCTGAAGCCATGGAGACTGATGCGGACCCGGCCAAAATTGGTGACCCGCCGAGTCCAAATCCTCTCCATCCAATTGAAGAAAACCCTTCTGAGAAGAATGATGCTGACGTGGTCATCACCGGGGCGGGTTATAAACCACCAGGAGCCTCAACCGTATTGTCCAAGCATAAAGAAGAGCCACCTTTGTTGGAGAAAGGCAAGGCCAAATTGGATCTGCCGGACTATGCGGATTTTAGTGCAAGCGAGCTGCACGCAGGCTATCTAAGTCGTCTTCACACAAGTCGTGACATGGAAGCCGGCTTAGTCAACTTGATGAAGCAGAAGTATGAGGTAAGAATATTAACCCCTTTGCATTTTATAGATATATACCCACGTAGCCCCCAAGGGCTGGCTTATCTTGAAAAGATGAGTCGGGTCTTTCCATACACTTACTTTAGAAAGAATCCATACGTAGCCCCCAAGGGCCGGCTTATCCTGAAAAGGATGAGTCGGGTCTTCCAATAAGTACTTAAACAAAAATCCACACGTAGCCCCCAAGGGCCGGCTTATCGTGAAAAGGATGAGTCGGGTCTTCCAATAAGTACTCAAGCAAAAATCCACACGTAGCCCCCAAGGGCCGGCTTATACTGAAAAGGACGAGCCGGGTCTCTGCTATACTTTGAAATGACCTACATTTCCCCCAAGTGCCAAGTGCATTGCTTGCAATGTGCTCGGAACTTGAATAATGAAATCTAAACCAAATCCCAAATTTTATGTAGGAGGCATTATGCTTGAAGGAGTCACATCTTGACGACTTAAGCAAGAATGTGGAGGCTCTGGAGGCCAAAAGCAATGAGGCCGAGGCAAAACTGAAATTTGCCTTAGAAGATTTGGAAAAGTTGAAATCTGATTTTTCTGCTGAGCGTGCCAGTCTTGAGTCAGAGAAGACTGCTTTGCAAAAATGCGCCGAAGATGCTGAACGACAGCTGAAGCCGGTTGCTGAAGAGCTTGCCGGCTTAAAGCATCAAATATCGCGGATGACAGCCGCCATCTTCGGTAAGTGCACAAAGTTGTTTCTTCATTGAAGCATTTCATCAAAAATAGGGTAGTCAAAAAATGCTAAACTGAGCTGATACTCTCAATTGTCTGACAGGCGCCAGGAGTGCCAACTTTGGCCAAAATATTTTGCTGAAGCTGTGTACTCATTGACCGTGCAATTATATGCTGGGAGCCTGCGCACACTTGTAGCTGTATCGTCAGGAAAGAAGCCGCCAACACCCATCAAGACAGTACTGGATCATCTATCATCCATGCTGTCTCAAATTGAAGAGCTGAAGCTGTCAGCCGCCTGCGCTGGAGCTATTTCTGCTTTAAGCCGGGCGAAGGCATGACAATCAGATCTAGACCCGGCTGAGATGGCTGGCGGGTATCTAGAATATAATGATGATGGGACTACCTTCAGTGAGTCAGACTTCTCCAGATGCATTAAGGAGATAAGGCCGCTGGCATGTCAACTTGCACAAGGGCTAGATTTAAACTAGTACCAGCCGGCTTACGATAGCAGCAATACTCGCATCAAGGCGCCTTCTCATGTGGTTGTCGACTTAACACCTCAGAGGCGTAAGCATATGTTTGCCCCTGACCTTGATCCTTCTCTAATTCTTAATGATGAAGCCACCTTTGAGGCGTTAACCGGCATCGACTGGACTTCAGATGATCTCCAGATGGCCGACGACGAAGAGCCGGCACAGGATGACCCGGAGCCTT
The DNA here is from genome assembly GCA_039707655.1 of Elymus sibiricus. NCBI lineage: Eukaryota > Viridiplantae > Streptophyta > Magnoliopsida > Poales > Poaceae > Elymus > Elymus sibiricus. Next base: position 490,556,810 of record CM077665.1, read on the forward strand.
CCACCTCCAAGCGGCAGGGTGACATTGATCCTGCTGAGCATGATCCAGAGGGCACTGAGGCCGCCTGAGAACAATGAAACTCTAAAAAACACTTGGCCAGAAATTCGAAGGGCCCAGCTATGGCCTTGTAATAGCGTTGTTTGAAAATAGTTATGATTTTGCCATGCCTTCGCGCATATTTTGCCGACTTTATATCCTGGCGGTTTAACTGTTGTAACCTTTATCAAAACATGTGTATGCTTGATGTGATGATATCCCCTAATTCTCCAGGAACTTTTGATCAACTCCTTGGCTGGTGACTTACCACCATAATCCGGGGCGAGTTAATAACTCAATACCCCATGGCCTTGAAAATATGGAAACAAACCCGCTAGCGGGTCATAACAGCAACAAGCTTTGATCAATGAGTAATACTAAGCCAGATCAGTTGTCATCCAAAGACTTAGAACCTCCTCATGAAAAATTCCTGTAAAACAACAAGCAGAAAATATATACATATATATCTTCAATTTTTGTTAGGCGGATTTTGAAGGCACAACCAGAAGAGATCAACTCTTGTTTGTATTTTTGAGAGAAAAACTCAAGGTTTTTGCTTCAAAGAAGCTAGGCATGAGTGCCCACAATCCCATAAGCCGGCTCTCACATGACATAAATCCGTTGTTTTAACCTTAACCAGTTCAGGGTCTTAAAAAAGATTGACTGTTAAGAGTACGAACGAGCCACATAGCAGAGAGACTACAGCAAACAGGTGAGTTTATCCTAGCTCTCTGTAAGCCGGCTCTCTCGTGACATAAGCCGCTGTTTTAACTTTGACAAGTTCAGGGTCTTGTTGAAAGATTGAGTGTCAAACGTACGACGGGTCACCTGTTGGAGTAGCAAGTTGCAAACAGGCATGTTTAACTCAAATATGGCTTTTAAGCCGGCCAAGAGGGTATGAAAGCTAAACTCTGTGAGTTGGAAGCCCCAAGTGACCTTATTATTAACCAACTTTTGCACAAAAGATCGTTCAATGAAAACAACAGAGGCCCCGAATTATGGGGCTGACGGCTTTATTATATTATAAAAAGGTATATACAATGACAGAGGTATGTACATTGATGAGAACCAATGAGTCAAGTGTAGTAAGGCCGAAGATGAGCAATATTCCACGGCCTGCTAGTTTCCTCCCCAGAAGTACGTGACTTGTCACTCCCCCGTATATCAATGAGATAATATGACCCGTTGTTGAGATTCTTGCTAACCACAAAGGGTCCTTCCCAAGGGGGTGATAACTTATGCATATCTGTCTGATCTTGAATCAAACGGAGCACTAAGACGCCTTCTTGGAACGTCTGGGTTTTAACCCTGCAGCTATGATAGCGACGCAGATCTTGTTGGTAAATCTCCGATCGTGCTGCTGCAAGATCCCGCTCTTCATCCAAAGCATCCAGCGCGCCCTGACGTGCCGCCTCATTATCAGTTTCAATGTAAGCCGCCACCCTGGGCGAGTCATGACGAATACCACTGGGGAGAACTGCTTCTGCACCATAGACCATGAAGAAAGGCGTGTAGCTTGTTGACCTGTTGGGGGTGGTTCTAATGCTCCAAAGAACTGAAGGCAGCTCCTCAACCCAACAACCCGGCGCTCGTTCCAAAGGAACCATAAGCCGGGGTTTGATCCCTCTCAAAATTTCCTGGTTAGCACGTTCTACTTGACCATTAGACTGTGGATGAGCCACAGAGGAGACATCGAGGCGGATGTGTTCACTTTCACAAAACTCTTTCATAGCTCCTTTGGACAGATTTGTGCCATTATCAGTGATGATACTGTCGGGGTAACCAAAACGGAAAATCAGCTTTTTGACGAACTGAACTGCAGTTGCTGCGTCGCATTTGCTGACCGGCTCTGCCTCAATCCACTTGGTAAACTTATCAACTGCCACCAAAAGGTGGGTCTTCTTATCCTTAGACCTTTTAAACGGTCCAACCATATCAAGCCCCCAGACCGCAAACGGCCAAGTGATCAGAATCATCTGCAACTCTTGAGCCGGCACATGGGCTCGTCGTCCAAATTTGTGACACCCATCGCACTTACTAACGATGTCCTCTGCATCTGCATGAGCTGTCAACTAGTAAAAACCATGCCGAAAAGCCTTGGCCACCATAGATTTGGACCCGGCATGATGGCCGCAGTCACCGGCATGTATCTCTTGTAAGATTTCACGGCCTTCCTCAGGAGAAACACAGCGTTGAAAAACACCAGTCATGCTGCATTTATGCAACTCGCCATTGACAATAGTCATGGACTTAGATCACCTCGTGATTTGCCGCGCCAAGGTTTCATCTTCAGGTAACTCGCCACGGGTCATATACGCCAGATAAGGCAGCGTCCAATCTGGAATAGCACGGAGAGCTTCCACCAACTGTCCTTCCGGGTCAGGTATAGTAAGATCCTCTTCAGAAGGTAACTTGACCGATGGGTGATGCAATAGATCCAAAAACACATTAGGTGGCACCGGCTTACGCTGAGACCCTAGCCGGGACAGTGCATCGGCCGCCTCGTTCTTTCGTCGATCAATGTGATCCACCTGATAACCTTTAAAGTGGCCAGCAATGATATCAACCGCTTGGTGGTAAGCCGCCATACGATGGTCTTTAGAATCCCACGTGCCTGACACTTGTTGAGCCACCAGGTCTGAGTCGCCCAAACATCTGACCCGGCTCAAATTCATCTCCTTGGCCACATGGAGCTGATACGTCTCCAACGTTTCTATAATTTTTGCTTGTTCCATGCTGTTATATTATCATTCTTGGATGTTTTACAATCATTTTATTACAACTTTATATCATTTTTTGGGACTAACCTATTGACATAGTGCCAAAGTGCCAGTTGTTGTTTTTGCTTGTTTTTTACTTCGCAGGAAATCAGTACCAAACGGAGATAAAACACTGCAGGGATTTTTGAGGATTTTTTACGGACCAGAAGAAACCACATGGGCCAAAGAACACCAGAAGAGGGGGACCAGGGTGGCCAGCCCCCACCAGGGCGCCAGAGGCCCCCTGGCGCGGCCAGGCGGGTGTTGGGCACCTCGGGCACCCCCTCAACCGACTATCGTGCCTATAAATTCCCTGGAAATTCAAAAACCCTAGAGGAGTCGACGAAACACAATTCCAGCCGCCACAAGTTCCAGAACCTCGAGATCCAATCTAAACACCATCACGGAGGGGTTCATCTTCCTCATAGGTGCCTCTCCGATGATGCATGAGTAGTCCACCATAGACCTTCGGGTCCGTAGGCAGTAGCTAGATGGCTTCTTCTCAATCAAAGTAGGCACCCCCAAGATATATCCAAATAGTAACAAACAACTAAGCTTGGGGATGCCCCCGAGTGGCATCCCCTCTTTCTTCTAACGACCATCGGTATTTTACTTGGAGCTATATTTTTATTCGTCACATATCATGTGTTTTGCTTGGAGCGTCTTGTATCTTTGCTTGCTTTGTTTGTTAGTTTTCCCTTTGTATCCTTGCTGTACACACCTATTTGAGAAAGCCAAAATTATGCTATGGTTTGTTAGAATTGCTTTATGTGCTTCACATAAACTTTTTGAGCTATAGAATTGCTCTAGTGCTTCACTTGTATCTTTTTGAGCACGGTGTGCTTGGAAACTTTTGTAGATATACTCTCTTGCTTCACTTAGATTAATTTGAGAGTTAGTAAAATTTTGAAGAAATCCTCTCATGCTTCACTTATACCTTTTTGAGAGATGAAATCTTTATGCTCATGTGCTTCACTTAAATTTGTTTGAGCTTGCCAAAAAGCAATGACAATATATGAAACTAGTCCCAAAGTGATAGATATCCAAGGAGGATATAATAAAAACTTTCATGAAGATCATTGGGCAAATTAAACTTGATTCCTTGTAATAGTTTTGCAATATGATGATAGTAATATGTGAGTCATGTTAATGAGTAATTATGCTTAGTAGGAATATTGGTGTTAAGGTTTGTGATTCCCTATGCATGCACGAAAGTCAATAGTTATGCAATGAAGTTACATCCTACTTGTGGTGCATGATTCGGTGTTAGTTATTTTCAATGCTCACTTATGTGATTTTTCGTTTCTTGGTTTGGTTGCTTCCCAATCTATTTGCTAGCCTTCATTTGTACTAAGTTGAAATACTACTTGTGCATGCAAAATCCTTAAACCAAGTTTTGCCTTATGAGTCCACCATACCTACCTATATGCGGTATTTCCATGCCGTTCCAAGCAAATTTGTATGTGCCATCTCTAAATTTTCAAAATAAATTTTCTCTTTTGTGTGCCCGTACCGCTCATGAAACGATGGGGAGTGTCCAATATTTTTCCATGCTAGATGTGTTATTCTCAAGATGAGTGTTTATTCACTTGTCATTGCACGAGAGTGCGGCTGTAATAGGGATGCCCATTCCCGAAATGAAAAAAAAATTACTTTATGTTGTCAAATAATAAATTCCTTGGAAAGTGTTGGTATGGAAGGCAACCGTGGATACGGCCCGCCATGGAAAGTGAAAGTTTGGTGGAAAAAGGAATAAACTTTATTTTCTGTTTGGGAATCAGCTATGATATATCGAGCATGGAAAGTATTGTGAGCTACTCTGTCGTTTTCGTTGACAGGAAAAGCATGCCACCCAAAATAGTTTTTCTCTCTCAATTTAAAACTTTGAGCTCTGGCACCTCTACAAATCCCTACTTCCCTCTGCGAAGGGCCTATCTATTTACTTTATGCAATGTTTATTTTTTCTTTGAGTCTCCATCTTCTCTTATAAGCACTAACTAGGGGGCACTATGATCGTACTTGAGCATTGGGTATAGCTAATATTTGAGTGTGTTTCATGAATGGATCAATGATTGAGCATGATGGGCTAGGGATAACTTTCTTTAGTGTTGATATTTTGAAAGACATGGTTGCTTGTTGACATGCTTGAGTATTGAAGTCATTATGTTAAAACTAGATTATTGTTTTGAATCATTTACAAGTCCAAATGTCCATGCTATACAAAGAAGAAAAGAATATGATGAACATGTTAGGCAGCATTTCACATCAAAAATTCTGTTTTTATGATTTACCTACTCGAGGACGAGTAGGAATTAAGCTTGGGGATGCTGATACGTCTCCAACGTATCTATAATTTTTGCTTGTTCCATGCTGTTATATTATCATTCTTGGATGTTTTACAATCATTTTATTACAAATTTATATCATTTTTGGGACTAACCTATTGACATAGTGCCAAAGTGCCAGTTGCTATTTTTGCTTGCTTTTTACTTCGCAGGAAATCAGTACCAAACGGAGATAAAATGTTGCAGGGATTTTTGTGGATTTTTTACGGACCAGAAGAAACCAGATGGGCCAAAGAACACCAGAAGAGGGGGCCCAGGGTGGCCAGCCCCCAGCAGGGCGAAACAGAGGCCCCCTGGCGTGGCCTGGTGGGTGCTGGGCACCTCGGGCACCCCCTCAACCGACTATCATGCCTATAAATTCCCTGGAAATCCAAAAACCCTAGAGGAGTCGACGAAACACAATTCCAGCCGCCGCAAGTTCCAGAACCTCGAGATCCAATCTAAACACCATCACGGAGGGGTTCATCTTCCTCATAGGTGCCTCTACGATGATGTGTGAGTAGTCCACCATAGACCTTCGGGTCCGTAGGCAGTAGCTAGATGGCTTCTTCTCTCTCTCTCTCTTATGATTCTCAATACAATGGTCTCTTGGAGATCTATTTGATGTAAACTTTTGCGGTGTGTTTGTTGGGATCCGATGAATTTTGAGTTCATGATCAGTTTCTATCCATGAATATTATTTGAGTCTTCTTTGATCTCTTATATGCATGATTACTTATAGCCTCGTATTTCTTCTTCGAATCTTTGGTTTAGTTAGGCCGACTAGATCGATTTTTCTTGCCATGGGAAGAGGTGCTTTGTGATGGGTTCGATCTTGCGGTGTTCTTTCCCAGTGACAGAAGGGACACCAAGACACGCATGTATCATTGTTATTAAGGATAACAAGATGGGGTCTATTTCTGCATGAATAGATCTTGTCTACATCATTTCATCGTTCTTATTGCATTACTCCGTTTTTCCATGAACTTAATACACTAGATGCATGCTGGATAGCGGTCAATGTGTGGAGTAATAGAGGTAGATGCAGGCAGGAGTCGGTCTATCTATCTTGGACGTGATGCCTATATAATCATCATCGCCTTGGATATCGTCATGACTATTCGATTTTCTATCAATTGCCCAACAGTAATTTGTTCACCCACCGTGCGCTATACTCATGAGAGAAGCCACTAGTGAACCCTACGGCCCCCGGGTCTACTTTTCCTATCACATTGCTTTCTGATCTACGTTATTTGCAATCTTTGTTTTCAGATCTACAAAACCAAAAACCCAAAAACATATTGCTGCATATTTACTCTTTTTATTTGTGTTCTTGAGAGATCTATCTCTCCTATCTATCACTACCTAATCTATCTATTTACCGTAGAGAGATTGACAACCTCTCTTTCGCGCCGGGTTGCAAGTATTTGTTGTTTGTGTGCAGGTGCCGCTTATTGGGTGGTGGTGATCCTCCTACTGGTTCGATAACCTTTGTTTCATAACTGAGGGAAATACTTACCGTCACTGTGCTGCATCATTCCTTCCTCTTTGGGGAAATACTGACGCAGTCCAAGCCACGTTAGGAGCCCGTGGAGCAAAGCCTCATATTCAGCTGCATTGTTGGTACAAGGAAACAATAACCTTAAAACATAGTAAAATTTATCACCTCGTGGGGAAGTTAAAAAAACTCCAGCCCCTGTACCTTCCAATTGCCTGGATCCATCAAAATGAATTGTCCAATATGTATTGTCCGGCTTTTCTTTAGGTGCTTGACACTCTGTCCAATCGTTGATAAAATCCACCTGGGCTTGAGACTTGACAGCTGTTCGAGGCACATACCTCAAATTAAGAGGACCAAGCTCAATTGCCCACTTAGCAATCCTGCCGGTGGCCTCTCTATTTTGAATGATATGTCCCAAAGGAGCAGAGCTAACCACCGTGATTGGATGTCCAAAGAAATAATGTTTCAGCTTGCGATTTGCCATGAACACACCAAACACCAGCTTCTGCCAACGCGGGTACCTTTGCTTGGACTCGGTCAAAACTTCACTGACGTAATAAATCGGCCGCTAGACGGGGTACTCTTTGCCTGTCTCCTTGCCCTCCACAACAACTGTTGTGCTGACGGCCCTGTTATTAGCCGCCACATACAGGAGCAATGGCTCTTTTTCCACGGGAGCAACCAAGACAGGCGGCTCAGCTAACTATTTTTTGAGCACCTCAAACGCATCATTGGCAGCATCACTCTAGACAAAATTATCTGTCTTCTTCATCATCTGATATAAAGAGATGGCCTTCTCTCCTAGGCGGCTTATAAATCGGCATAAGGCGGCAAGACGACCCGCCAAGCGCTGAACATCATTGATACACGCCAGTTTAGATAATGAGGTGATGGCCTTTATTTGATCCGGGTTAGCTTCAATACCCCGCTTTGAGACCAAAAATCCCAAGAGCTTGCCTGCAGGCACACCAAAACACACTTAGCCGGATTAAGCATCATCTTGTAGACCCGGAGGTTATCAAAAGTTTCCTTCAAATCATCAAGAAGAGTCTCCTTCTTCCTTGATTTGACCACAATGTCGTCCACATAAGCATGAACGTTGCAGCCGATCTGACCATGAAGACAATTCTGTACACAGCGCTGGTAAGTCGCCTGAGCACTTTTGAGTCCAAAAGGCATGGACACGTAACAGAAAACTCCAAAAGGTGTTATGAAAGACGTCTTCTCCTGGTCCTTAACTGCCATCTTGATCTGCTAATAACCCGAATAAGCATCCAGGAAACATAAACTCTCCCAACCCGCCGTCGCGTCAATGATCTGGTCGATACGGGGGAGAGCAAATGGATCAACCGGACAAGCCTTGTTAAGGTCTGTGTAGTCTACACACATACGCCACGTGCCGTTCTTCTTAAGGACGAGCACAGGGTTAGCCAACCACTCTGGGTGAAAAACCTCCACGATAAACCCAGCCGCTAAGAGCCAGGCTACCTCTTCCCCAATAGCTTTACGTCGCTCCTCATTGAAACGACGGAGGAACTGTTTAACCGGCTTAAATTTAGGATCCACATTAAGATGGTGCTCAGCGAATTCTCTCGGTACACCCGGCATGTCAGAAGGTTTCCATGCGAAGATGTCCCGATTCTCACGGATGAATTCGATGAGCGCGCTTTCCTATTTGGGGTCCATATTAGCCCCTATAGTGAACTGCTGCGATGAGTCGCCAGGGACAAAGTCCACCAACTTGGTATCCTCTGCCACAAATTTCAGGGGCGGGTCAGACTCGGTGCTGGGCTTTTTCAACGGGGACATATCCGCCGGGTCAACATTATCTTTATAAAAATGGAGCTCCACCTCAGCACAGCTTGACTCCGCATACGCAGCATCACCTTCCTCACACTCAAGAGCAATTTTCCAATCACCATGCACCGTAATCGTCCCCTTCAGACCTGGCATCTTGAGCTGCAAGTAAACATAACAGGTCCGAGCCATGAATTTAGCATAAGCCGGACGCCCAAACAGAGCATGATATGGGCTCTTGATCTTGACCACTTCAAACCACAAGGTCTCTACCTTGTAGTTGTACTCATCACCAAAAGCCACTTCGAGGGCAATTTTTCCTACTGGATAAGCCGACTTTCCGGGCACTACACCGTGAAAAATTGTGGATGACGGCTTGAGATCCTTGTCAGTCAGGTTCATCCGGCAGAAAGTGTCGTAGTACAAAATGTTGATACTGCTACCACCGTTCATCAGCACCTTGGTGAACTTGTAGCCTCCTACCTGATGGGCTACCACAAGGGCCAAGTGCCCCGGGTTATCAACTCGTGGCGGGTGATCCTCCCTGCTCCACGATATCGTGTGCTCAGATGACTTCAAATACTGCGGAATAGCTGGTGTTGCTGCATGAACCGCCCTCTTGCGCACCTTCTGATCACGTTTGTCTAGACTCGTGGTGAAGACGTGATACTGGCCTCCAATAAGCTGCTTCGGGTTACTCTGATACCCTGACTGGTTGTTTTGCTACTGACCACCATTACCGGACTGTTGATTGTGGCCACCATGGTTGCCTTGACCCTGATAACCCGAGCCCGAGTAGCCCGCACGAAACCTGACCCATGAGAGCCAGATCCTGACCCGCCAGGCAGTCCATTGCCGTTACCATGATGCTGGTTAAGGCTGTAATTCCGGAACTCCCGCATGATATAACAATCCTTCCAAGCATGGGTGGACGGCTTGTTCGGAAGGGTGTGCTTTGGGCAGGGGTCGTTTAGCATTGCTTCCATGTTGAAAGGCTTGCCCTTGCCAAAAGGCGGTTTACCGTTGCCCTTGGCGCGGTTGTTCCCGGTGTTGGTGTTGGCCACCAAGTCTGACCCGCCGTCTGGATGCTTCTGTTTGCCGATATTACCCGAGTTGTTATTTCCTGCCACATTCTGTTGCTGAACCTTACCGTTGCCATTCTTCTTACCCTTCGCAGACTTCTCGTCATCAGAACCAGGATCTTTTGTGCTATCAGAATCTGCATATTTAGTGAGAGCCTCCATGAGCTCACCCATGTCCTGGCAAGAACGCTTGAGCCGTCCAAGCTTCTGCTTAAGGGGCAAGAAGTGACAATTCTTCTCCAGAATCAGGACCGCCTGAGCCGCCGTGATATCATCCTCCCGCTGCACGCAATGATCTAAATCAACGATCGTCATAGGCTGCTTGCATGTCACTTGAAAAATTCTTGATAAATCGTGCTTTCAACTCGGCCCAGGAGTTTATGGTATTGGGGGCAGACCCTTTAACCATGTACGAGCCGGTCCTTCCAACATCATGATAAAGTACTTTGCACAGACTGCATCACTGACGTCCAACATCTCCATGGCTAGCTCATGCTCCCTCCATTCCAGAATATAAGGTGTATTGATTTCCGTGCAAGTCAACCATTTGAATGTTTGACCAAGATTATTGAACAAAATAACAACATCTGCAATACCTAATAGATAAAATATGAAACTACTTTTCATAATGAATCAGATGATATAAATTTCGTATTCTGGATATTGATATATTTTTCTAAAAACTCGGTCAAACATGCACTCGTTTGACTTTTGAAAAAACAAATACACCTTATATAAAGGAACAGAGGGAGTAACTTTCAATCCAGGCTTCTGGGGGTAGATCAGCTATGTAATTAGGCACTTTGCGCGGACCCTTAAAATCCTTTGGAAGGCGCTTGTTCCGTAGAGCCGGTGTTAAACACGGCACTCCAACAGCCCTGGAAGTGACTCCGGCTCCTACCGAAGTTGAAGGGGTCACCGGGGGCGGCTCTTGGTAAGCCGTCGCGGCCGCCGCCTCACACTGAGCTCTAGCATTATCCATGATTGCCTGATCATTGACAATGGGTGGGCTATCATAGGGCGGGTTCCGACGTCGTTCGCTGTTGGAGACCGCCAGCGACTCCATGCGTCAGCTATAACTGCGGCTTGGAAGGGGGGTTGAGTGCACACGACTTTGGCTGTATGTATATTACTCCTGTTGAGCCACCGCTGTCTGTAATAACTCAATGGCATTTTGTGCTTCTTCGGCGAAGGGTGTCCCGTCGGCGAGCGGGAGCGCATTGAGCTTGGCAGCCGCTGCTATCATGTTCTCCACCGGGTTAGAATAATGACCAGGTGGTGTCAGAAAGCGCTGCGGCGGGGCCTGATTCCTGCGGGGCGGGTCTGGCTGCCGATGCTGAGTCACTGCCCTATTCCCAGGCACCTGCGCCGTTCGGGTCACGGCCAGCGGTGCATTCGGTCCTGCTCCCGGGGTGTTGAAGAGATTCCCTGGCTCATACTGCGCAGGCAGGCGGGTTGGATACCTCATCCGAAGAACTGCTTCTGAGGCTTGTTGATCCAGATTGAGGCAAAAAGCTTCCGCCTTCAGACGCTCCGACTCAGCATCCATCTGAACCTGCATTGCATTGATATCCTCCTGGGCCCTGGTCATCTGCTCTTTCAGCCTCGCAATCTCTGCGTTACGGCCTGCTTGATTTTCATTTGTGACCTCGGTTCCCATTAGAGTTGACAACTCATTCATCAAATCCAGCAAAAACTTGAGCCGGCGGCCTGGCTGATCCGGATCGTGACGCGCCGGCAGCCGCCGTGCTGTTAACAGTCGGCGACATGCCTGCCGTGAAGATGGCGGCTTGACTTGGTGGCTCGTAAGGCTCCGGAATACTGTCACCATCGGAATAGCCCCCAAGCCCGCCGTCATGAAGCTGGTAAATTGATTCTGTCTCTCCGCTCGAGGATCCATCCTCCGAGCAGACGAGGGTTTCTCCTCCCGACACGGAATCCTCTGTGAGTTCCGTGCCTTGGGTGAAGCCGACGAAAACGCACTTCCGGCCGGGTTGAATCCGGGCGGGTTGCGCGCGCCGGGCCGACTCGACAACCTTGGTGCAGATGTCCGGCCCGAGCTTAGATCCGCCGATCTTCCCAATGAAAACGTGAATTCTGCCGAAGGCGACCCGGTTCCCGTACTCAATTGAGTCGGCCTCGGGGCCCCAGCCAGCGTCATCGATATAGAGATTGCAGCGGCGACTCTTAGTCATCCTGCCAATGGCGTATCCTTCGATCCCTGTGAGAGAGCCCTTCGAATACTCTAAACCACCGAGCATCTGCCCCACGGTGGGTGCCAACTATCGTGGTTTTGTCACGGCAGATGTCCTAGTGAAAGGACTTAGGGGTGAGGCCATCGCTGCGGTGACTAGCTCGAAGGGGTTGGTCGGGACGAAAGACACGAGTTTACCCAGGTTCGGCCCCTCATGAAGGAGGTAAAAGCCTACGTCCTGCTTTGTGTTGTATTGATTGGGTATCGATTACAAGGGAGCGGATTCGCTTGACCTAGCTCTCGATCAATAGTTTCTTACCCTAAGCCGCCCAGGGAACTCGCCTTTATATACACAGGTCAAGGCCCTGGGCTTACAAGAGTCCGGGTCAGGTTACACCTCGTAACCGACCTTGTCTCTAAGTCGCCTTGCCTTCTCTAGCAAGCCATCTCCGAGCGTCTTACTCCTCCGGGTCACACGCAGTCATCTGGCTCTGGGCCTCTGTTCGGCCCACCTGGTAAGTCACCTCCAGGCTTGCCTCGGTCTTCAGGCCTATTTAAGGCCTTATTGCTAAGTCGCCAACTTCCTAACCCGGCCCCTCCTGGGCGGGTTATACCACGGGGTTATATCCCCAACAAGACCTGTTTGCATATCTCAATTATTGTTACGGCCACCCATTAATTAGTAGGTATTTTTTTGGAGTTATCGCCTGATACGTAGTACATGCAAGAGCTTTTGGTTTTCAAAACTAACTTATCACGTGGCAGCAAAACAAAAATAAAGATTGGTCCAGTTACGTACACTCACATGTATTTCTTTTAGAGCTACACACATGTGTGTTTGTTTGGTCGCAAACTAAATTGTCATGTGGCACAAAAAAATCTATATATTTTTTGATCTTGCGAGAGTATATATACAAACAATGTACTATTATAGGTAATCTTGATTACATCAAAAATCATATTACATAATGAAAGAAAATAGGTTTAATGAGAAAAAAGACAAACACGTGAGAAACTCGTATAAGGTACTACACATTTAATGATTTGGTTGTGTAATAGAAATTTAATTCCCAATTTAATGGACTCTTCCGTCCGTCGATCTAAACTTTAGACTTTTGAAAGTATACATACAAAAAAAATTACTATTATATGATAACATTGAGTACTTAAAAAAGTTATATTACATAATAAGAAGATGATCGTTTTAATGAGAAAAAGACACACCCACTAGAAATTCTCATAAAGTACTACCAATTTACTGATTGGTTTTTTGAAATAAAGCACTACCTTTTAATATCACACAAAACTCAAACAAGCTGCCATGATATCTTTCTAACTACACATTTATCCGATGCATCAGTGCAATATATTATGGTAGAATTGTTTTTATTGATTTAATATCCTATATAATTATAATAGCCAGCCTCCCAGGAAAAATAGAACATCTAGCCATACATCTAGCCATACATCTGGCAGCGTCCAAAGTCTTTCAAGCGTTGATCTACAAATTCAATATTAGTTTAGCAGAAGATGGCAGATCAATATATCCGATGGACGATCTTTTAGTAATGATGTATGACCAATAGGTCTTAATTTATAATTGTAACAAATATTGATAGAGAACTTAGATCTTCATCATTATATTAGAACGTCTTTCAATCATTGACCAATATAATCTATATTACATGATTACAGACGACTGAACCTCTCTATCTAAAAAAACTTGAGATTTTGATTATGTATATACACCCATGTTTAATACTATCGTAATGTCATCAAAATGTTGCCGCTAATCTACCACACCCTACAATTTCATATACTACAAGTGTGACAACATGGTGCCGTTACAGCACGCGCATGGAAAAACAGCTTATTTTTTCCATCAGTCTTATATATTACTATATATCATGTGTAAAATGGAAAGCGGCTAACATGACAGCTTGCAATGCATAAATGTAATATATTCAAGTAGAAGTATAATTTCTTACTATTATAATATGAAATAAACTACGATACAATTCCTCCAAGAAAAACCAACACATCTAACCATCTATCACGTGAACCCTCTTTTGGTTAACGAAGTATGACATATGCATCTTGATACTGTTATATAAACATCATCTAGACATCATCGAAACATTGATATATATAATGTTTTATTAGTTGAGAACAAACGACATGTCCATGGCAGGCAGAAAAACTCCAAGACTTCAATTATCTCTTTGCATCCACATTCAACACTCCTCTCACATCATCACAACTATCGATGCTAATCTGTTATGCCCTATAGTTGTGTGTTGCTCTTCTCGATCATCGTCATTAAACATGTGTTAGTGATATTCCCAGTGTCACTAGGATGCCCTCGCATTTGCGAGGGCCACTGTGCTAGTTGTGAGAAAACTGAAATAAACAAGGGTGTGTTAAATACACCAGCTTTAACGGGAACCAATTGTATGATTGAACAACCAAATCTAGCAATGAAACTGGACATATGTTCACTACAAACAACCACATATCATGCTAAACAAGGTATATGCTCACTACAGACAACCAAACGCATCAGCACTGAAATTTAACTGAACAATTCCTACTCCAGCATATCAAACTGCACTTTTGAACAATTCATACCCCTTGGAATAGCCTCGAGTGGGGGTGCGCACCGTGCGCTCCCTGTTGTGGCAGCTTATCTCCTTGCCTTTGGAAGAGCACGTCTGCAGGGTGGCGTCCCTGATCTCGTGGATGGGCTATTTCCCCTTGGAAGAGACGGATATGGCGCCTTGTCATCGTCGTCGTCGTCAATGAGGTCTGACTTGGCAGCTGACGATGCCGAGCCACCGCCATATATATAGAACGCGACCTTCAGTAATGAAAAAAGGGTCTCGATGGCGATGAAGGCAAAATCCTGACAGTGAAGCAGAGTAGATAAGCGCGGGGGGGGGCATGGAGGAGATCCAAGGAGGTTGAACCCGAAGGGGTGGGGGTGATATACTTAACCTGTGTCATAGCCCGCGTGTGGGGGCCTCGGCGGCCACCTCGCCGTCATCCAGCGGACATGCCTCGATATACCTCTTTTTGGCCATTCGCTCCTCCAGCTCCCCGGGAAGCATAGCCGGGATGAGGCAGCGACGCTCTGGAGTGTGGGTGAGGATGGGGATGGGGATCTGCGGGGAAGAGGATGCTTCGCAGGCCGACACTACAGGGTGGACCAGAGTTGTGCGTGCATTATTCGACATCGATTGCACAGAAGAGTCTAGTCCAACCCCCTTGTGATGGATCTTCATGAGGACTTCGAGATAGTCACGGGAAGGCCTGCAGAGGATGACGGTGGAGTCGGGGGTGGCGGCGGCGGGCTAGCTGTGGTTCGAGCGAGGGAGAGGAGTGGTGCGAGCAGGAGCGGAGGTTTTCCTTTTTTTTACGTTATCTGAGCATAGGTTTTGTGGTGGGGAGGGGGGTAGGTGGTGTTTGAGGAAATGCCGCGCGGCTACTGAAAATTTTACTAGGCGGGAATGTCGGGGCTACTCAAAATTTAGATTACGGGATTGAAGCGGCGCGTCCAGGGCGGGAGCAACAAAGATCGCACACAGCCGAAACATAATATGTGTGTGCTATCAAATAAGAAAAACCCGCGAAATCGCCATTTTCAAATGGATCAAGGTGGTAGATATTTTTACAAGGGAAGTCTCGTGGAACCCAATCGTGTCCGGCGCCCACCAGTGGACCGTGCTGATGTGCCAGCGGTGGATGGAATGGTTTCTGTTGAGTGTACAATCGCAAACGGTTGTTACATTCGAATCGTTTGCTATTTACTCCTGTAATAATAATATAAAGGAGCATTTCGTAAAAAAATGCTGGAAAGGGGTCAGAACACATACACGCCTGCGTTGTCTCAAAAAAAAAACATATGCACCTGCATGTGGAACAAAAATATGTATGCACAGGGTGGTTTGATGGTTAAAAATACCCAATGCGTAACTTTGATGTGGCACATGTCTCCTCCGTCGCCACTTCGTGTCGGTGGAGGGGGAATCCTAGCTACGAATACATGCCCCCAAACAGGTATTGCGTATCACTCATGTCGTAACACGAAAATGAAACATATACATGAATCCAGCATGGTCGAACCACCCCATCTCTTTTCCGGTCAAAGGTGGACTATGTCCCATGCGCCTCGAAACACGGACATCCCGACCAAAGAATCAACACTTTTGGTCAAACCTCTCCCGTTGTCGGTCGAAAGGATGGATGTCCACCGAGGCCCATGAATGGGTGTGGCGCCGATAATTAACCACGCGGTGGAGTGTCGAAGACAGCCATCACCTGTTGGTGGTTCACACATGTGTACGGAAATGTTGTGTTGCGTTTGAATTCATTAATATATACCTCATGTGCAACTTTGATGGCTCACATGCTTTGGAACGAGAAAGTCCCCCCCCGAGCGAGTGTTCATGACGCGTACAACTAGTATGCCGAGCGTCGATGGGAACGATTCACGCATTCGTAGGCGTGTGCTCAGACTTGGCTAAGGAAACTCAATTGACCTATATAATGTATACCATAACACAAAACAATTGAAGATTCCACCATGGTAACCTCTCTCTCGTTGTTAGTCAATGTGATGGACATCCACGCGGGCACAGTAATGGACTTTCCAAAGACAACCACGCGAAGGAGTATCCAAAGACAATCACTGTCGTCTAAGCGTGGATCAAACATATGCATGGAAGTGTTGTGTGATGTTTACATACCCAGCACACAAACTTTAGCGTGGCACACCTTCCTCGGGAATCTTAAAGTCTGCACGGAAAGCGAGGTTCACGACGCGTGGTATATATATATACCCCCCCCATTCGAGCCGATGGGAGAGACATTCATGCGTACACTACACGCACTCAAATTATACCATGTAATCTCACACCCATGGCCTACCGCAAACATCGACCAAAAAGAATCCACAATAATTAATCTCTCTCGTTGCGGTACAAAAGTACGCGAGGCCACAGATGGGAGTGACACTAATAATTGTGCGAGGGGGACGATGTCCGATGACAACCACCGCCTCCATGCTGCCCTAACATATGTACGAAGGTGTTGTGTGATGTTTTGAATACCCAATGCACACCTTTCATGTGGCACCTTCGCAAATCGGGAAAAACGGAGGTTCACAACTTGTACAATGAGCATGCGGATGCACACGTGCGCCCAAACTTTCGTCCGTAATCTCACCATGATATTCGCCAAAACGTGGACTAATATGAATCCACCTTTGATCAAACCCCTCTCGCCCGCGCCATCGAAGGTGATAGACCACGCGGGGGCAAAGAATGGGTGTGTCGGCGGTAATTGCATGAGTGAGTGTATGAGGACCACTTCCGCATGCATGAGACACAAACATATGCATGAAAAAGGTCTTGATCGAGATGCTTTAAATATATACCCAATGCACGACTTTTGACGTGGCATGTGTGCCTCACCTGAAGCCGTCAATGGTTAAAACCGTTACCCGCATCCCCATGGGTGTTTACTATATTAGGGCATGGAGAAGTGCGAGCTTGAATTCCCATGGGGAAGATGGGGGTCAAATACCTTACCCAGCGTGCAGGACGAGGATGGGGATGGGATATACATAGCATTACCCGCCTTAACCATGAAGTACTTACATGTGGGCTCTCAAATTAGTAGACCCCACGTAATTTCCGACCTCGGTCACGCAAATTTCCTTAGATCCCACCCATCTGGCCCAAATATCCCTAAGAAATCCCAAACTTAGCCACAACATATTGTTTATTTGCATTGGAGTACTGTTTTTTTACTGAAATACTATCGAATGTTGTTCTTAAATGCATGTTGGGTTTCCCCAAGGGGATAAAGAAGTGGCAACGGGGATGGGAAACATTTTATCCCCGCACATGGGTATGGAGACGGTGACGGGGATGGGAGGGCGGTGATCGGGACGGGGATGGGAAACATTTTATCCCCGCGCTCGGGTACGGAGACGGTGACAAGAATGGGAGGGCGGTGATGGGAACGGGGATGGGACTCCAATATACCCGCCTGAGTAATCCATGTTGTCAGCTTGATACCTAACTAACCGGACAACCCCACGTGGTGGCGCACATACGACGCGTATTGTGTGCCGGACCCCACACCCCCACTCGTCCCACCACATCACTGTCACTTCGAGGCATGCATGACAAACTTTTTTATGTAGTGCACATGTGACAATAGGAGTGTAGTGTTAAAATTCGATTTGTAAAGAACATTAAGACATTATATACATCAAATTGATTCCTTAGGTATTTAATTTGTAAAATTCAAATTTGAACTATATGCACACGCGGTTGTGCGCCCGAATGGATTAGAAATTTATTTTTTTGTGTTGGGTGCATGTTTAGTCCCCATGGAAGGGAAAACAATAAATTTCGAACATCTCGGGTCGCAAACATTGACTCTTGGCTATCAATTTGCAGCAAACGCCTAGCTAAGCTAGAATTCATGAAACATTGACATGATTTCACGATATGAAACTTATAGGTCCTGGTAAATAAATCGTCCAATTTGAGAGAAGTTTTTATCTAAGCTTCTTGCAAACGGGGGCTTATTAATAAATGCAACATAGAACCATCATGTTTACATCGCAAACGGTTTACTAATCCAAACTTTTTTATTTACTCCGTGTATTACCATTGGATAAAGTCAAGCTTTGTAAACTTTGACCAAATTTAGGAAAAAATGTTAACATTTACTATTAAAAATTATTACCATTGGATTCTTTATTGAATGTACTTTCACATCATATATATTTGTCATGGTAATTATTTCTATTTCTTTCTTTAAAGTTGGTCAAACTGTATCAAGCGCGATCCTTGCACGCAGATATGATTTGACGGGACACATGCTAGCAATAGGCGCCTCGCAGGCTGACCGGGATCTGTGTGAGAAGGTGGTTGAATTGATGGGAGGCGTGTTCGCTAAGCAGCTTCGCAGGGAGACGTGCCGTTAGACGTGTGAATTGACGGTGCGCATGCCAGCAGTCCGGCGCACAGGCGCCTCACCGAGAGGCGAGCCGTCCCTTTAAACCGCCGACCGCCTCCCTCTCATGTCCCAACTCCCCTTTATTAACCGCGCCCGAACCGTCGGCTTTAACATTCTCGCTACACACAATCCTCTCTCACCCCCCAGCATCCTCGCCGCTGTTCTCAATCGTCATCAGTGGCCTCCCTGCACCATGGGAGGGAGTAACCACGTTGGTGCCGGCAAAGCACCCGAGCACAGCGTGAAGGTGGGCACAGAGATTGCCATCGTCGGAGATGACGTATCGCGCGGACAGCAGCGCGGCCTTGACGTTGTCGCCGCTGCCGCGCTTCCCCAGCCGGAGCCGGTGGTCCATAGCGACTCCGACGAACACTCCAGCGACGACAACGACTCGGACGGAGAACTGGTTGGACATATATACCCATTTTTGGTAAAAACATATGATAGGCTGATTGGTTTGCTACCAAAACATGGCATGCCAACTTTTGGCATCAAATCAGTTAGCTTCGATTTAGCGTTCACGTTGTCGCATGATATAGTATGTTTCATAAACTTTGCCTTGCGAATTCGCATTATAAAATATACAGACGTCACATTTTTTACTCTGTATAGGTGCTATCTGACGATGTGGACAGCGAGGATGAAGACGTCCAGGAGAGCTTCAAGAGGCAAAGGCTCAGATTGCTTATGGCTGGAAAGTATAACAAGCGTGTTAGGAAGAATGGGGGCTATGGATGCCCATTCTGCAACCATAAGATTAACAACACGTACTCGAGTGTTCTGGCGCATGCAAGAGGTTGTGCCGTTGGCTTCTTCAAGCAGAAGTATTCTCGCAGGATAGCGCACGCCACGTACGCCCAGTTCCTGGAGAATCTTAACCATCAAGCATGAAGATGAGATGTTGGATTGACTATTTCGAAAAAAAAATGTTGGATTGAATCTATCTAGTTTGTGTTTATTATATCTATGCTTGTGTATTATATTTTTTTCCTAATATTGAAACTGTGCGACGACTTTCATTATGCGGTATCTCCATCACACTAGAGTGCTAGTTTACTTGAGAGTAATATTTATATAGGATTTATCACACACAGTTGGATCTAATGAACCGTTTCCTCCGAAGCACATTATTCTAGGACAGAATCCCTCAGCACCACTTGAAAAAAAAAACTCAGCACCCACACGTCACAAAACCCTCGTCTGCTCCCCTCCCCCTCCCCCTCCCCACCCCAGTAGCACCTGCACTAACACTAGTACTCCGGCACTCTCCATGCATGTCACCGCCTATCCCCGCGGCAACCACTTAGCTCGACGCTTGTCGCCGCCGCCGGCTGCCGCAAAACGCCACCGCATATCTCCACTGCCGATTGCCGCGGCCTATCGGCACTGACTTTCTCGACGCTACTCGCTGTCGACCCAGCTCGCCCGATTGGGGAATCTTCGGTACTGGTTTTTCCCCCATGAAGAACCAGGTAACTTATCTAATGAAATATTTCCGCTTATCTCTTATCCCAGTCCGTCGGCCCCTTTTAATCACCCGTCCGAAATCGCCGTGGAATCATGTTTCTTCTAGCTGATTTGAGGGTTTTCATTCATAGAGTGTACAGTGCAAGGACACATCAGGGCTATGTGGACTCGGCCAAAAAACCGAGGAGTTCCATCTCACCGTACCATACGACTTCACGGAGCGCACGGTATGTTCAATCTCACACTACCTGGGTTGACATGCATGGCCTATTCTTTTTCTGAACCTATACTATAGATTGCTAAATTTGGATAAAAGGTGCCACATGCAGCATTTACGTCAAATGTGATTTCTTCTTCTTCTTATCCTTCTCCTTCTATATTAGGCAAATTAATGTTGTATTGTTCTTTCGTTTACTCTCATATATATTTGCACGACATCATGGTTACATTATCCGTTTACTTGTAATTTTTTGTCCTTTCAAATCAACTGATGTGCATGCTATTCTTTTAACTACTACTCTCATACTATCACGTTACCAGGTTCTATAACAATCTTATCATTTCCTGCAGTACATCCCTTGCGCTGCAACGACAACTGGAGCGCTAAATCTTTGCCTTTACATAACTGAAGACTCCAGGGATATCATATTGAGCACAAACCATGGATTTACAATCGTTGTTTCTGTAAAAATTGATGAAGATTGTCACTCCTACTTTGAAGAAGGCCTTTGGGGAGAAATTTCTAAGTTTTATGTACTGAAAGCTGGCACTAAAATTACGCTGCACTTAAAAGAGCCTTACCATACGATAAATGCTAAATTCCCCGACGACATTCTTCGTACATGCTATGTTGGAAGTAAGTGTTCTTTGTAGTATCTGCATGTTGACTTGCGTAGCAATATCAATGTAACTGTGTAGTATTTCAGCAACCAATTGGGATTTCATTTTCTTAATCTGTTAAAACTGTTCCTACCTAGTAAGTAGTAACTTGTAATTACCAATGCACTATTCTTCTACCCTGATCTAGCTACATAATCACTATCCTCCCACTGCTCCACTCTTGACAGAAAGATACGCCGGCGGCCATTCTCTGGACGTGGATGTCGAGGTTGCCAACAAGCGGAGGCGGGCTGAGCCAGAAACACAAGCGTCTCCGATAGGCGTAGACTTCATCAGTAGCCTCCCCGACGATATGTCGAGAGTCATCATCTTCCTCCTCCCTATCGAATATGGCGTGCGCACAACCGTCCTCTCTCGGCGATGGCGCCCCCTATGGCATTGCGCCCCTCTCAGCATCATCAGCGAGCACATTCTTTGCACTGGCTATCGCAAACACTTGGATGCATTATCCCATATCCTCGGCACGCACTGTGGCCCAATCAAAGGCCTTATCATGGGCAAGTTCCATTCCAATGGCAAGGACCGAGCCAAGCTTGATGAGTGGTTCTTTGACGTGGCTTGAGACTGCGTCAGTATTTCCCCAAAGAGCAAGGGATGATGCAGCACAGCGACGATAAGTATTTCCCTCAGTTATGAAACCAAGGTTATCGAACCAGTAGGAGGATCACCACCACCCAATAAGCAGCACCTGCACACAAACAACAAATACTTGCAACCCGATGCGAAAGAGAGGTTGTCAATCTCTCTACGGTAAAAAGATAGATTAGGTAGTGATAGATAGGAGAGATAGATCTCTCAAGAACATAAAATAAAGAGAGCAAATAAAATATGCAGCAATATGTATTTGGTTTTTTTGGTTTTGTAGATCTGAAAACAAAGATGAAAAAACATAGATCTGAAAGCAATATGTTGGAAAAGTAGACCCGGGGGCCGTAGGGTTCACTAGTGGCTTCTCTCATGAGTATAGCGCAAGGTGGGTGAACAAATTACTGTTGGGCAATTGATAGAAAATCG
Source organism: Elymus sibiricus (assembly GCA_039707655.1). Taxonomy (NCBI): domain Eukaryota; kingdom Viridiplantae; phylum Streptophyta; class Magnoliopsida; order Poales; family Poaceae; genus Elymus; species Elymus sibiricus. The sequence goes on from CM077665.1 coordinate 490,578,916, forward strand.
AATAGTCATGACGATATCCAAGGCGATGATCATTATATAGGCATCACGTCCAAGATAGGTAAACCGACTCCTGCCTGCATCTACCTCTATTACTCCACACATCGACCACTATCCAGCATGCATCTAGTATATTAAGTTCATGGAAAAATGGAGTAATACAATAAGAACGATGACATGATGTAGACAAGATCTATTCATGTAGGAATAGACCCCATCTTGTTATCCTTAATGGCAACGATACATGCGTGTCTTGCTGCCCCTTCTGTCACTGGGAAAGAACACCGCAAGATCGAACCCATCACAAAGCACCTCTTCCCATGGCAAGAAAAATCGATCTAGTCGGCCTAACTAAACCAAAGATTCAAAGAAGAAATACGAGGCTATAAGTAATCATGCATATAAGAGATCAAAGAAGACTCAAATAATATTCATGGATAGAAACTGATCATGAACTCAAAATTCATCGGATCCCAACAAACACACCACAAAAGTTTACATCAAATAGATCTCCAAGAGACCATTGTATTGAGAATCATAAGAGAGAGTGGAACCCATCAAGCTACTGCCTACGGACCCGTAGGTCTATGGTGGACTACTCACGCATCATCGGAGAGGCACCTATGAGGAAGATGAACCCCTCCGTGATGGTGTTTAGATTGGATCTCGAGGTTCTGGAACTTGCGGCGCCTGGAATTGTGTTTCGTCGACTCCCCTAGGGTTTTTGGAATATTTGGGAATTTATAGGCATCAAAGGCGGTGGAGAGGGGCCCCGAGGAGGGCACAACCCATCAGGGCGCGCCGGGGCCCCCCTGGCATGCCCTGGTGGGTTGTGGTCTCCTCGGCCCACTTCTCCGGTACTTCTTTGGCCCACTGGGTGTCTTCTGGTCCAGAGAAAATCTCCAAAGAGTTTCGTCACGATTGGACTCCGTTTGGTAATGATATTTTGCGAAGTAAAAAAAAGCAAAAACAGCAACTGGCACTTTGGCAGTATGTCAATAGATTAGTCCCAAAAAATGATATAAAGTAGTTATAAAATGATTGTAAAACATCCAAGAATGATAATATAACAGCATGGAACAAGCAAAAATTATAGATACGTTGGAGACGTATCAGCATCCCCAAGCTTAATTCCTACTCGTCCTCGAGTAGGTAAATGATAAAAACAAAAATTTTGATGTGGAATGCTGCCTAACATGTTCATCATATTCTTTTATTTTGTATAGCATGGACATTTGGACTTGTAAATGATTCAAAGCAATAGTCTAGTTTTAACATAATGACTTCAATACTCAAGCATGTCAACAAGCAACCATGTCTTTCAAAATATCAACACTAAAGAAAGTTATCACTAGCCCATCATGCTCAATCATTGATTCATTCATGAAACACACTCAAATATTAGCTATGACCAATGCTCAAGTACGATCATAGTGCCCCCTAGTTGGTGCTTATAAGAGAAGATGGAGACTCAAAGTAAAAATAAAAATTGCATAAAGGAAATAGATAGGCCCTTCGCAGAGGGAAGTAGGGATTTGTAGAGGTGCCAGAGCTCAAGGTTTAAATTGAGAGAGAAAAATATTTTGGGTTGCATGCTTTTCCTGTCAATGAAAACGACAAAGTAGCTCACAATACTTTCCATGCTAGATATATCATAAGCGGTTCCCAAACAGAAAATAAAGTTTATTCCTTTTTCCACCAAACTTTCACTTTCCATGGCGGGCCGTATCCACGGTTGCCTTCCATACCAACACTTTCCAAGGAATTTATTATTTGACAACATAAAGTAAATATTTTTTTTTTCTTTTTCATTTCGGGAATGGGCATCCCTATTACCGCCGCACTCTTGTGCAATGACAAGTGAATAAACACTCATCTTGAGAATAACACATCTAGCATGGAAAAATATTGGACACTCCCCACCGTTTTCATGAGCGGTACGAGCACACAAAAGAGAAAATTTATTTTGAAAATTTAGAGATGGCGCATACAAATTTGCTTGGAACGGCATGGAAATACCGCATATAGATAGGTATGCTGGACTCATAAGGCAAAACCTGGTTTAAGGATTTTGGATGCACAAGTAGTATTTCTACTTATAGTACAAATGGAGGCTAGCAAATAGATTGAGAAGCAACCAAACCAAGAAACAAAAATTCACATAAGTGAGCATTGAGCATAACTAACACCGAATAATGCATCACAAGTAGGATATAACTTCATTCCATAACTATTGACTTTCGTGCATGCATAGGGAATCACAAACCTTAACACAAATATTCCAACTAAAGCACAATTACTCACTAACATGACTCACATATTACTATCATCATGTTTCAAAACTATTACAAAGAATCAAGTTTAATTTACCCAATGATCTTCATGAGAGTTTTTATTATATCCTCCTTGGATATCTATCACTTTCGGACTAGTTTCATATATTGCCATTGCTTTTTTGACAAGCTCAAATAAATTTAAGTGAAGCACATGAGCATAAAGATTTCATCTCTCAAAAAGGTATAAGTGAAGCATGAGAGGATTTCTTCAAAATTTACTAACTCTCAAATTAATCTAAGTGAAGCATGAGAGTATTTCTACAAAAATTTCCAAGCACACCGTGCTCAACAAGATATAAGTAAAGCACTAGAAAAATTCTATAGCTCAAAAAGTTTAATTGAAGCACATAGAGCAATTCTAACAAATCATAGCATAATTTTGGCTCTCCCAAATAAGTTTGTACAGCAAGGATACTAATGACAAACTAACAAACAAAGCAAGCAAAGATACAAGACACTCCAAGCAAAACTCATGATATGTGACGAATAAAAATATAGCTCCAAGTAAAATACCGATGGTCGTTAGAAGAAAGAGGGGATGCCACTCGGGGGCATCCCCAAGCTTAGTTGCTTGTTACTCTTTGGATATATCTTGGGGGTGCGGTAGCATCCCCAAGCTTAGTTGCTTGTTACTCTTTGGATATATCTTGGGGGTGCGGTAGCATCCCCAAGCTTAGGCTCTTATCACTCCTTATTCCTTCATCCATCGTGATCTCACCCAAAACTTGAAAACTTCAATCACACAAAACTCAACAAAATCTTCGTGAGATCCGTTAGTATAATAAAGCAAATCACTACTTTAGGTGCTGTTGCAAACCCATTCATATTTTATTATTGCATTATACCTACTGTATTTCAACTTTACCATGGCTTATACCCCCCGATACAAACCATAGATTCATCAAAACAAGCACACAATGCAACCAAATCAGAATCTGTCTTAAACAGAACAGTCTGTAGTAATCTGTACTCTAACCATACTTCTGTAACTCCAAAAATTCTGAAATATTATGAAAACGTAAGGAATTTGTATAGCAACACCGTGTTAAAATTTCAGCTCAAGATCACGTTCCAGCAAAAAATGAAAATTCATATACTAGATGCAAAGTTTCTGTTTCAGATTCAGCATCACTTCTACTCATCCTATTAATCATCCTAAAGGCTTTACTTGGCACAAACACTAAATAAACCATAAAAACACAATCATAATAGAGGCATAATTGTGTCAACACTCAAAAATAGAACGGAAAAAGCAAAATTTTATTTATTCATTGGGTTGCCTCCCAACAAGCGCTATCGTTTTACGCCCCTAGCTAGGCATAACGCATAGATTCAAGTATTGTCATCTTTGATTTTCAACTCTTCAATCACACAGCAAGATTTCTGCAAGTATTTAGCACGCATGTTCTTAACGATAACACTCCTAGGAAGAAAACCAAAAAATTCATTCTTGTAAACAGGATCTCTTATGATTTCAACAAAGTCGGGACGAATAATAATTATTTTAAGATCCCCCTTGTGGCCACTAGGTGTAGCAATTTTGTTCTTGGTGACTTGCGTGGGCTTGCCAATTTTTACGGGAGTTTTTTCAATAGATTTGATAGAATAAAAAGCTGAACCCAAGTTACTAAAAATTTCTTCCAACTTATTGTGATGCCCCCGATCTCGACCGTACGCTAATCATTCACGCAATGCGTACGACCAAGATTAGGGACTCACTGATTGATATCACAACACAACACTAGACACAAAATAAAGTCATATAGCTTCATATTACAAGCCAGGGGTCTCGTGGGCTCGAATACAAAGCTCGACAAACACGAGTCAGCGAAAACAAATTATATCTAAGTACAGACATAAGTTAAACAAGTTTTGCCTTAAGAAGGCTAGCACAAACATAACAACGGATCGAAAGAGGCGAGGCCTCCTACCTGGGAACCTCCTATCCTACTACTGGTCGGGGGTAGCCTCCACGTAGTAGTAAGCTCCGGCGGTGGTGTAGTAGTCGTCTCCGGCGTACTCCATCTCCTGGGCTCCATCGTCTGAACGCGGTAATCGTATCGAGGGGAAAGAGAAAGCAAAGCAGCGGTGAGTACTCATCCAAAGTACTCGCAAGACTGACATCAGAACTATGCTAAGTATGCATCAGTATCAAGAAATGGGGTTATATCTGGGCTGACTGCAGAAAGCAAGAATAGGGGGAAGGCCTAGTCCTATCGAAGACTAGCATCTTCAACATCTTGCAGCATTAGAAGAGAGAAGACTGGTGTCTCATATGTAGCAATATTATTGTAGCAAATTTTTATTAAGTAACCACGCCCAGAGATTCTTCCTCGACTCCCTGCGAGGAAGCAATCTCGGAGCCAAAATTCATTTCAAATTTAAAGTCACAATTTTAGTCGTAGTAGGTCAAAGTACAACTCCAAGTCGTCCTGTTACCGTGGACACGGCTATTCGAATAGATGAATTCATCCCTGCAGGGGTGCACCGCATTTCCAACACGCTTGATCACCTCCGGCCGGACACACGTTCCTGGGTAATGCCTGGCCTCGGGATAGCAACACGTCGTCGCCCCACCTAGACTCAACAGAGAGGCCAGCCCGCCGGTCTAAATCCAATGCGCGCAGGGGTCATGGGCCCAATCACCCTTTGCACTCCTGCACGATGCGAGGGCGGCCGAGGTCAGCCCTAGCACACTCTAATCCAAGACTGTGCCGTCCAGGCCACTCGGGTGCGCGCCGCTCCATTGCTGACATCCGAAGAGCTTCGGCTGATACAACGATGCTGAGTACCCATAACTTCTCCCACGTGAAGGTTTGGTGCGTAAAAGGTCAAACGACCAACTCTGATCAAATACCCAACCCATTAGCATTTTATTAATGCGGGGCAAGCGCGACCCATGAAGTGCGGTCCCGTCGCCCTGACTCGAGGATGTGTGGCAAGGCCTCACCTGCCCGGCCACGCCTCATCATCATCAAATCGTGGGTACCCCTCGGGGCCGACCCATCACCAACATGTTTCCGTAACCAAGTCATAGTAACTGTGTGTATTAAACATCAAGACGGAACCTGAGGAATCACCCTCATAGGGTCCCACTCGATGAAATCATCAAGGTGGACTTAGAGGAATCACCCTCGAGGGTCCCACACTTGAGGAGTTGCACGACAGAGTCATCGTCGGGAGTGGCGAAGGAGGAATCACCCTCGATAACCACGACCGACTAGCTGCACTACAGAGTTAGCATCATGAGTACTTCACGAGGTGTCACCCTCGATACTCGATAGTAGCTCTGCAGAGTCGTACAACTAAGGGGTGCGCGGTGAATGTGACGGGCCTGGCTTGTCGGTCAGTTGACCGAGTCTTCGAGTCGTCGAGTCATCTATGAAGAAGCAGGGGCAACTGGGACTAAGGGGTCACTGGGGGTTCATTGATCAACCTATACTAAGAAGTTGATACAACAGCAGGTATAGTAGCAGTTTATCAAAAACAGGCTATGCATCAAAAATAGGAGCTAGCTAATACAATAGCAAAATCTAATGCAAGAATGAGGGGGAGAGAGATGGGCGATATCGGAATGCTCAAGGGGGGTTGCTTGCCTTGCTGCTCTGCTGCAAAGGCCTGATCGTCAACGGCGTAGTCGTACCCGGCAGCAGCGTCAGTCTCGGGGTCTACCGGTAAGAAGAGGGGGGAAGAAACAATAAATATAAAACACAGATGCAATCTTGATGCATGACATGGCAATATGCAGAGCTAGGCATGCACTAACGCAGTACTACACGTCGCAGATGGGTCGGAAGAATATCTGACGATATTTTCCGGGTCTCAGGCTACTACCGGACAGACGAAAACGATGGAAATGTTCCACGTTTGATATGATAGGTGCGTGTGACAGACGAACGGACCGCGTATTTGGATTCGTGGTATCTTTCTGAACAACTTTCATGTATAAAATATTTTCATCTGACTTATGGTTTATTTTATATTAATTTTTAAAGATTTAATAATATTCTGAAATTAAAATAGATTATTTTAATTCAATAAATGGAATTATGACATCAGCATGATGTCATGCTGACATCAGCAGTCAAAAGTCACAGTTGACTGGTCAAACTGACCAGTGGGTCCCACATGTCATTCTCACAGAATTAATTAAGTTTAAAAATGATTAAGTCAGGTTAATTAGTGGGGTGGGACCCACCGGTCATCCTCTAATTAAATTAATTAATTAACGGAATTAATTAATCAAAATTAATTAGTGTTAATGGGGCTGGGCCCACATGTCATACTCCGTTAATTTGACAGAGTGATTAATTAATTAATTAACATAATTAAGTTAATTTAATTAACATAATCAGTCTTAATTAAGTTAACCAATTAATTAATTAATATATCTTTTTAAATGTTTAGGGGCAGTGGGCCCCCTTGTCATAGGGAGTGGGGGGGTTTAGTGGGTGATTAGCCCCACTAACCAATTTGGCTTAGGGGGGGGGCACGGCCGGGGCAAAGGCCAGGGGCCAACCGGCGGCCATCGGGGCTCGCCGGAGGCCAGGCGCGGTGCGGTGACGTGGGGGGGGGGGAGGGCGGCACCGCGGGCATGAGCGGATGAGCGTGGCCGCGCGAGGCAACCGCAGCGATGGCGGCAAGCGGGCGATGGGGACTGGAGCGGGGCCGCGGCGGCGCAACACGGCGACGGGGCCACGCGCGGGGGGGGGGGGCGACGTTGGCGCGCCCCGGTGAGCAGGGTATGGCGGGGGGGCGCGGGGCCAGTGCGCGGCGAGCGCGCGCGGGCGAGGGAAGAAACGGCGAGCGGGCAAAGGGAGCGGTGAGCGGGCCGAAGCGCGGTGGCACGCGGGGCCGCTGTAGGCAGCGCCGGCAGCCGGATCCGGTCGGGGGGGGAGGGGAAGAGAGAGGGGAGGGAGGAGCCCCGGGGGCCTCACCGCGGTGGTGCAGGGGGGGCAGCGGGCGCGAGGGGGCCGGTGGCGTGGAAGCGCCGGCGAGGCGCAGGGTGACGGGGCGGTGGCGGTGTGGCGCCGGCGAGGGGGGGTAGTGTCGGCGAGGGAGGCGACTGACGGTGGCGGGGCCGGTGGCTCGATCCCGATCCAGATCGGGATCGGGAGGGCGGTGGCGAGCGAGTGGGGGGGAAGAGTGGGGGCGGCTAGGGTTGCGGGGGGGGGGGGGGGGGGGGGGGCTGACCTCCCCCTTGTAGCGCCGGGGTGGGCCGGTGGGGTTCCTTTTCCTTTTTTTTTATTGTTTTTTACTTTTGTTTTATTTTTATTTATTCCTGTTTTGTTTTAGTTTCTTTCTAATTTTGTTTTATAAAATATGTAACTAGTTCCTAATTTAGTATTAATAATTATGCCACTGCCCCATAAGTTTTTGGCAATAAAATAAATATTTTAATATTTTATTATTTATAAAAGGAATTTAAATAATTGTTTTTACTGCTGTTTTAATTATTTTAGTGCACTTAAACACTTTATAAAAATGTGGTTTCAACATGACAAATATCCAGAGAATATTTGCCACACTTTGAACATTTTTGTTTTCATGTCTGACAAAATTGAAGTTTGACTTTAAATTTGAATTTGAATTTGAATAGGTTTTGGATTATCGCGAGATTAACAACCGTAACAGTGGTGACTTGGCATCATTAGCATAGGATTACTGTAGCTTAATTACATTGCTCATTGTAGCACTAAATCCAGGGTGTCACACTTATCAATCCGGTACGGGCTCTCTTCTACCCTTTCATTAACTTCGGGTTTCTTTTCCTTTAACAATTTAAAAGCATCTCCCACCTTAGCCCCAATTTTATTAGCAAGATCATGCATTCTCTTATCCAAATTTTCAAGATGTTCCTTGGTAATCATCTTTTTTTCAATAGCATCTAATCTCTCCATACCGTGTTCAAGAGTTGAAGTTGTTTCATTGACAATAAGAGGTAGTGATCCCACTAAACTTCCCATAGCATTAAAAGCATCCAAAGATGGATACATCAAGAAATTCCCCCCGGTAATCATATCAAGGACGAATCTATACCAAGTGGTGATGCCCACATAAAAACTTCGAAGAAGAACAACGGTAGATTGCTTATGGATAGATCTATTATGAGCATTGCAAATGCTATACCAAGCATCTTTTAGGTTCTCCCCTCCCCATTGCTTAAAATTAAGAACCTCATTATCGGGAGTACACACAATAAAGGAAGAACTAGCCATAATGGCAAGGCAAGAGATCTGGTGAGAAAAAGGGCAAACGAAAAAGAGGGCGAATAAAACGGCAAATTGGTGAAGTGGGGGAGAGGAAAATGAGAGGCAAATGGCAAATAATGTAATAGCAAGGAGATGAGATTTGTGATTAGGAACCTGGTAGATGATGATGGAGTCCCCTCGGCGCCTACGATAGGCACGTAGAAGAGACCGCTTCCTCCCCGGCAATGGCGCCATAAATTCCTTTTGACGTGGCTTGAGACTGCGTCGGTATTTCCCCAAAGAGCAAGGGATGATGCAGCAGAGCGACAGTAAGTATTTCCCACAGTTATGAAACCAAGGTTATCGAACCAGTAGGAGGATCACCACCACCCAATAAGTAGCACCTGCACACGAACAACAAATACTTGCAACCCGACGCGAAAGAGAGGTTGTCAATCTCTCTACGGTAAAAAGATAGATGAGGTAGTGATAGATAGGAGAGATAGATCTCTCAAGAACACAAAATAAAGAGAGCAAATAAAATATGCAGCAATATGTTTTTGGTTTTTTTGGTTTTGTACATCTGAACACAAAGATGCAAAAAGATAGATCTAAAAGCAATATGTTGGAAAAGTAGACCCGGGGGCCGTAGGGTTCACTAGTGGCTTCTCTCATGAGTATAGCGCACGGTGGGTGAACAAATTACTGTTGGGAATTGATAGAAAATCGAATAGTCATGACGATATCCAAGGCGATTATCATTATATAGGCATCACGTCCAAGATAGGTAAACCGACTCCTGCTTGCATCTACCTCTATTACTCCACACATCGACCGCTATCCAGCATGCATCTAGTGTATTAAGTTCATGGAAAAACGGAGTAATGCAATAAGAACGATGACATGATGTAGAAAAGATCTATTCATGTAGGAATAGACCCCATCTTGTTATCCTTAATGGCAACGATACATGCATGTCTTGATGCCCCTTCTATCACTGGGAAAGAACACCGCAACATCGAACCCATCACAAAGCACCTCTTCCCATGGCCAGAAAAATCGATCTAGTCAGCCTAACTAAACCAAATATTCGAAGAAGAAATACGAGGCTATAAGTAATCATGCATATAAGAGATCAAAGAAGACTCAAATAATATTCATGGATAGAAACTGATCATGAACTCAAAATTCATCGGATCCCAACAAACACACCACGAAAGTTTACATCAAATAGATCTCCAAGAGACCATTGTATTGAGAATAATAAGAGAGAGAGAGAGGAAGCCATCTAGCTACTACCTACGGACCCGTAGGTCTATGGTGGACTACTCACGCATCATCGGAGAGGCACCTATGAGGAAGATGGACCCCTCCGTGATGGTGTTTAGATTGGATCTCGAGGTTCTGGATCTTGCGGCGGGTGGAATTGTGTTTCGTGGACTCCCCTAGGGTTTTTGGAATATTTGGGAATTTATAGGCATCAGAGGCGGTGGAGAGGGGCCCCGAGCAGGGCACAACCCATCAAGGCGCGCTGGGGCCCCCCTTGCGCGTCCTGGTGGGTTGTTGTCTCCTTGGCCCACTTCCCCGGTACTTCTTTGGCCCACTAGGTGTCTTCTGGTCCAGAAAAAATCTCCAAAAAGTTTCGTCGTGATTGGAATCTGTTTGGTATTGATTTTCTGCGAAGTAAAAAACAAGCAAAAACACCAACTGGCACTTTGGCACTATGTCAATAGGTTAGTCCCAAAAAATGATATAAAGTTGTTATAAAATGATTGTAAAACATCCAAGAATGATAATATAATAGCATGGAACAAGCAAAAATTATAGATACGTTGGAGTCGTATCATTCTTATCGCCAGCCCTAGATCATCTCGAGGAGCTCCATTCACTACAAGAAATATGCTAACTTGCGACCATCAATATTGGTCACTGAATGGTCATTGTTTTTCACTTACGGCTTTTTTGTGACCAAAAACAGTTGGTCAAAAGCTGGCCGTCTTTAATGAAACTTAACGACCTTCTTTGTGATATGGTCGTAGAAGGTTACGACCAAAACAAAAGGTCGTTGGTTCTTCGACCAATTGTTTTGGTCGCTGGTTGTCTGCCCAGGCCACGTCGGATCCAACGTGGCAAGCTGACGTGGCAAAATTGCGACCAATTAAATTGGTCGTTGATAAGAATCAGCCCGGTCCAGTTCGGTATCTATATGGGCCAAGCCCATTAATTCAGCCCATTAATATAATTTTTTTTCCTGTCAATTTTGGTCAGCAGCATGGGCCTAGCTCAAGAATTTGGCCATTTTCTATAAACTAGCCTCTTTATTTCCTGGACTATGAAATTTGACATTACATTTCTCGTTGGGCCTCAACCTTTTACGGTACAGTTTTTTTTTGGCCTCGGCCTTTTATAGTCCTGTTTTTATTGGGCCTCGGGCATGGCCTTTTAAATTAGGACTCGTCACTCTTCAGTTATGTACATGCATCATTTTCAGTCAATATCCAATTCAAACAGAGGCTAGAAATGCAGAATATTTCTCAATACAGCCAAACTTGATACATTACGGTAATACATAGTATCTGGTTTTCCAATACACAAAAATATCAAAAGATAACAAACTCCAATTAGCTACTCTCTGCTTGGTGCAAGTTCCAGCTTCTTCATAGTGGAGCTTGTTCCAGTAGTAACACTTCATCTACAGGTTATAAACATAACAATTAGGAACAAAATAAAAATAAAACATTCTGTATTTGGTGCGAAAATGGTTAGAGCGGAGAGGAGCTTCAGTAGCAGATCACAGGAGAGCAACAAAATAAAAATAAAACATTCTGCATTTGGTGCTAGTATGAACCACCCAAAATGGTGAAAAATAGAAGAGATCACAGGAGAGCAAGAAAATTCCAATTGCGGTTATTTTCCGATCTGATAAATTGGTGGTTGTTTTCATCCAAACACAAGCTAAAGGGTTGCACGAATCTCATGCATCTCTAGAACAACAAAAGGCCTTATTAGCCTTCATCAACTTTCATTCTATCATGATATACACCTACTGAATATAAGACAGAGCTTCAGAGAGACAACAAGCTCATGCGTTTGTGTTGTGTTCTTCAGAGAGGAGGTTTAGAGAAGAAACCGTGTGCGTGTGTTGTGTCCGTGTTCTCCTCGAGACCAAGAACTGGAGGCTAGCTCGCGTGTCAGGTTGGTTCTTTGATACCCACCTCATGCAGCAGGATCCAGGGGTGTCCTGCAACAAAGCGAAACACGACAAATCGGAGCAATGTACACTGGGTCAGTGTTCATCCAAGTGAAATTACCATCAAAATAAGTATAAAGATAAAGGAAAGCAAGAAATAACAAACTATAACCCCCAAGATGCAAAATAAGAAGTAGGATGGTACTGAGAGTGCAGGTACTCATTACTCCAACTCAGATATAATCTAGAATCTAAGCATTATAAAAATGGTTCCTCAATATGATCATGTCATGGGTACGCTACAAGCAGCACTAATATAAACAAAAGTAAAATTCTTAGAATTGATATACAAAGACCCATGCTAGGTTGTGGAAACATCCAAATCTCAGGAAACAAATAAACCGCAGATCCTCACAAGCAGCAGCATCAAGTGCTCCCACTCCTTCCTGCTTAGAATAGAGTTTTGTGTTGCGCCTATACAATCCTACTATATTCAAACACAATACCAATGTCTATGCTTTGTACCAGATACAGGAACAGAGAAATATGAGCAATAAGGGACCGCCGTGTACAATCCTACTCTGCTCGAACAAAGTTCCACCAATTAGTATATATTACATGACAGGTTAATTAGTAATTACTACTGCATAAGTACATAAGTAGTATTTGCATCAGTACAGCTACAATGTAGTAAAAAACCATGGTATCTCAGCATTCACTTGTATATGGCATCTACAATGAAGTAATTTAGCTCATCTTTTTATGTCAAGAATAGATGTTGTCAAGAGGATTGGATGGTAACTTAAAAGCAAATCAATAATGAAACTAATGGCCATACATCTAATCTGCCCTGCTATAGCAAACATGTACTTGACTCCTTACAAGTAAATACATACACGAGTGCAAGTGTTATTCAAATGTTACTGCTGGTTTCAAGTTATAAATACATAAAGGGACATGGCAATAAACATGCATACCAGAGACGTCTAGTCCAGCAACAACTTTCAGTCATGGTAGATGTACTAGAAAAAAACTAACTGACCCAGTGACTGCACAGATATCATAGATGGCATTCTATAATTTGGAAGTTCTCCATTCTCTTGTGTACATATATCATAGAGGTTTTGCTTGTTTGAGGCTTAGCGCTAAAATCATGCACATCCTATCAAACATTGTTTCTCAGGGGCGACACACGAGCACTGAATTCTCACCATTAGTACGAGAATAGTGGTTTTGTACAAGCGGCAGCTCACGGAAGACCCTCACGGGGTACAGGGCAGCGACCTAGGCCATCATGGACTGTTGCCTCGTCCTGAGCAGCCTTTGCAGATCCCCAAGCCACGCCTTCTCCGTGGATTTTAACTCTTTGGCTTCCTGCGATCGATCAGGATGAGACGGATGCTATCAGACAAAACGCAGCCAGCCACAATACAAACGTATATTTAACGTCCAATACCTTTTTGAACTTTGTGTGAGACACACATTAGGTACAAACAACTTAATTATCATTCATTTACAAAAACTTGACTTTACTTGTGTTCAACCGTGTATTAGCATTCACAACAAACTAAATGGAGCACCCTAGTTCGGACAGAGACTGGTTCCTCCCTGAGCTCAGAAAAGAGGCTAATCTCTAAGTAATCAATGTATGCAGCAATCTAGCATTCGTGCAGTGACGTTGAGTTCTGAATCACACCTTCTTCCTCGAGGCCTTTGAACAGCGCGAAATGCAGCTTGATGACCTACATGAAGGGGATGTAGATCAGCAGCTGCTCTTCTGAGTCGCTGGCGAGGTGGAGCCCCTCGTCCTCCCTGTAACCCTGATGAAAACCACCAATCGTCAGAAACACAAATCGCCTCTAAACTAAAATCTGCAGAAGGGTGAGACAACACACACACGACCCTAATCTACGAAAATCGGGAGGGGAGGGATCCCGCTGGCGAAAATCGAACAAGCCGATGCTAGATCAGATCCGGGGATCGCGACTGGCCACGGGAGCCGTGTGCCCTACCTGCTTGAGGGCGTTGGCAATGCCGTGGGCGGGGTCCTGGTTGAGGCACTCGACGCCGGTCCAGTCGATGCAGTCGACCAGATCCACCTGCCCGCGCGGCACCGACGTGGACAGGAAGACCGCGGAGCCGGGGGTGGGCGTGGGGGCGGCTACGGTCGACACGCGGCGTCGAGGCCCCTGCAAAGCAGCAGCACCCACTCGATCTGCGCCTGCATCTGCTCCTTCTGCCGCTCGACGCCCTTGGCAGCCCTCCTCCTGGCGACGGCGAGGTCGTCCGCGCGCGCCCGCCGCTGCTCAACCCGCCGCCTCATCTCGTCCAGCGCCGCACCCTGTCGCAGCGACTCCCTCATCAGCCCAGGGTCCTGCTCAGCGCGTCGGACCCTAGCGCGCGCTGGATCCTGCCGGAGGGAACGGAGGAGCGGAGCATGGGGATCATGTTGGCGTGCTGGGCACCGTTGAATCCTGCCTGAGGTCGCCGGGATCGGGCGATGGCAATTTGGATCTGGGAGTGGTGTGCGGGGGAGAGAGAGGAGGGGACGAGGAGTGGTGTGCTCGGGAGAGAGGAGCTCGCGGTGGGTGAGAGGGTTAGTGGCCTAGTGGCTGTGGGCCGTTGGATCTGAGAGTATCCGATGGTCTCTAATGCGTGATCCGCGTGACATGCACATAGACCAATCAGAGCGAAGTACAGACTTTGATGATGTTATGACCATCTATATTGGTCATAATCGATTAACAATAGCCAGTTGCTACGAGTCAGCCAGATGATTTTTTTTAGAAATCATCTACATAGCTAGCCGCCCGATCTGCGCATGGGTGGTCGTTCGGTCACATCATATTTTATGGATGATCACCAACTTGTACTCATTTTCTTTGCACAAAAATTCCATTTTCCATTTTCCGAGTGTCCAAAATAAGTTTTTTTGTGAAGAACCTACCAAATATTTGTTGCAACATTGGACCAAAGAAATTCTATAAAATATTAGGCCATGTTTAATGTACAATTGACCAAATGGTTGGGTGTCAAAAGCTTTGAGCCACCTCTCATGAAAAAGACAAATTTCCCCCGATTCAGCAGGAACCGGGTCAAATTTGAACTGTAGATGCCTCAGAGATTGCTTTTTATTTTTTGCCAAAATCATTTCTAGGTACAAAGGTATCTACTTAATCACAGAAACAGCAAAAGTTTTCCAAGATTCAACCACTAGCTAGGAACGGGCATGCACGCCGTTTTGACCGCATTTTGAAATGGGCATGCAAAATTCAAAAAATTGTAAAACCTTCACATTGTGTCATTATATGTGACCAAGTTACCAGGAAAAATAATACACTTGTAATACGACAATTATTTTTAAATAGTGTTCTCAAAAATGAGCTATCATGTGTGAAGATTCATGGCTTTCAAGCCAAATGATCAATCTTATGGCCACATTCATGGCATAGTTTTCTCAAATGATCTCATATTGCGCACAAGGGTGCATATTGGAATGAAAAACAATGTTACCTAAGGAAGTTTTCATTTTGTTTGGACGGAAAAATCATTTTCCATTTTTCAAGTGTCCAAAATGAGTTTTTTTGTGAAGGACCTACCATATATTTGTTGCAAATTTGGACCGAATCATTTTTCTAAAATATTAGGTCATATTTAATGTACAATTGACCAAATGGTTGGGTGTCAAAAGCTTTAAGCCTCCTCTCGTGAAAAAGACAAATTTCCCCCGATTTAGAAGGAACCGGGTCAAATTTAAACTGCAGTTGCCTCATAGATTGCTTTTTATTATTTGCAAAAATCATTTCTAGGTAAAAAGGTATCTATTTAATTATAGAAACACCAAAAGTTTTCCAAGATTCAACCACTAGCTAGGAACGGGCATGCCCGCCGTTTTGACCGCATTTTGAAATGGGCATGCAAAATTCAAAAAAATTCAAAAAATTGTAAAACCTTCGCATTGTGTCATTATATGTGACCAAGTTACCAGGAAAAGCAATAAACTTGTAATACGGCAATTATTTTTAAAAAGTGTTCTAAAAAATGAGCTATCATGTGTGAAGATTCATGGCTTTCAAGCCAAATGATCAATCTTATGGCCACATTCATGGCATAGTTTGCTCAAATGATCTCATATTGTGCACAAGGGTGTATATTGGAATGAAAGCAATGTTGCCTAAGGAAGTTTTCATTTTCTTTGGACAGAAAATTCATTTTCCATTTTTCGAGTGCCCAAAATGAGTTTTTTTGTGAAGGACCTACCATATATTTGTTGCAAAATTGGACCGAATCATTTTTATAAAATATTAGGTCATATTTAATGTACAATTGACTAAATGGTTGGGTGTCAAAAGCTTTAAGCCACCTCTCGTGAAAAAGACAAATTTCCCCCGATTCAGTAGGAACCGGGTCAAATTTGAACTGTAGCTGCCTCATAGATTGCTTTTTATTTTTTGAAAAAATCATTTCTAGGTACAAAAGTATCTATTTAATCATAGAAACACCAAAAGTTTTTCAATATTCAACCCCTAGCTAGGAACGGTCATGCCCGCTGATGAGGATGCCTACCCTAGGTAGGGTCATAGGCCTGACATCTAAGGCCCACCTATGGTCCTTCAATGTCATTAAAGCCTCTGAGCAGTGACTCATTCGGATGAATATAGCCGTTCACTCGGATTATTCATATCACTCGGATTATACGGCGCCATTCGGACAGACAGAAGCTCAGGCGACCGGAAGACTAAGCGTCCGTAGAATTCGAGTAGTCATTCGTTGAGAGTTAATTCACCGTTACCAGTAACGTCAAGATAACCAGCCGTTCCTGTAATGTTGTATTCATTGGCATTTACTGCCCTAATCATGGCGCTCGGCCGGTGATGGCGTACTCTATATAAGCCACCCCCGGGCGCCAGAGCAAGGGTTCCGACCCTCTGTAATCTTTCTACCACCATAAGCAAACACCACAGCCCCCGGGCACCGAGACATAGGGCTGTTATCACTTACGAGTGAGGCCTGAACTCGTACAAACCGAGTGCACACTTGCGTCGTAGTTGGACTTCGCCCCTCCTTTCGTACCCCTAGTACTATTGTCAGGTTCATTCCCACGACTATTGGGGCCCACCTTGGGGCTGCACGTCTAGCGAATTCCGGCGCAGGTGGAATTTCCATTTTCTCGTTCATCATGAACACAATCGGCAGCGAGATACTCTTCGGATCCCTCAGCTTCGCCGTCGACGATTCGGCGTGGCTCCAGGAGGCACCGCTGGACGCTGAGGCACTGCCCGCCCGAGGTGCGGTGCACTTCAGTGTGACGACGTTCGGAGTTCTCCTCCGACAACCGTCTACACCCTATCGACCGACTTCTCCGACTCGCCTTGCGGCTTGTCGCCGGCGCTCCGGGCGCTCACAGCTACAGCGTTGGATCAAACATGCTGTGGCGGCCCAGGCCGCAGGACAGCAGGTGGCTGCACTCGAAGCCGATGAGTCAGTCCACTGCCTCTTCCCGTCTTCGGATGATGAATCCTCCAAAGCTGCCGAGCAAGAGAGCAGCGGCGATGTAGCGGAGGTCTTGATGGCCGGCCCAGCCCGAGGTGCTGCTCCTCCCGGACATTCGGCAGGAGATACCCGCGATCGGGACGGCGACCGCCACAACGCCAGCACCGACGGCTATGTTCCCCGACCCCTCACCTGGGAGCAACGGGAGGAAATTAGGCGCAGGAACGACCAGGTTCTTCAGACGCCCATAGCGGGGAACACCCCTGAAGAGATAGCCCTGGAGGCTGCTCGCCAAGCCACCCTGGCTGAGCGCAAGCGTCTCGAGCGGCTACAACAGTCACTCGACGAACGCGCGGCAAGAGAACTTCCCAGCTCCACCCGTAGCCGCCGTCAATTGTTCACAAAAAATCGTCCGTACACCATCCCGGTGATGCGCACGCCTTTGCTGAATCTAGCCGCGGCCACTCGGATCGCAGATTCGATCCAGCCGTCTGATTCGGCGACAGGCGAGGGCATTCGGCAAATCCAGGCTTTGCTGAAGACCACCCTACAACAAAACTCAGAGGTATCACAATCTCATCAACACATTCGCAATGAATCTACTCGGGCACATACTGTGCAATCGGCTCACAGCCTGCTCACGCTGAGGAAAGACCCGCGAACTCCTCCTCATTCGAGAGGTCCATACGGAGGACGCGGGCGCGACGACCACGATTTCAGTCAGACTCCCCGTCCGAGGGGCCGTTTGCGTGGCCAACGTCCGTATGACGGAGGCTACCCACTCAGGAGAAAACGTGAGCGGAGCCCCGTTCGACACTGAGGCCACGATGCCCGGTCGGACATCACTCAGCGAGTGGTCGATCGGAACAGGCATGACAGAGACCGAGCGAGCGGCTGGGGAGTTACCGGCCTCGGGTGTTTCAGCAGATACATCCGAGAGGCGGAAATACCCCCCAATTACCGGCTGGCGACCAGAATTGGGAAGTTCAATGGCGAATCCAAGCCAGAGACTTGGCTCGAAGACTATCGAGTCGTTGTCCAGATCGGCGGCTGCGATGATTTCATTGCCATGAAGCACCTTCCGCTCATGTTGGAAGGGTCCGCGCGGGCGTGGCTGAATCAGTTGCCCGCCAACTGCATCTACTGTTGGGAAGATTTGTCCCGAGTGTTCGTCAAAACATTCGAGGGCACGTACAAGCGCCCGGGTGGATTGACAGAGCTACAGCACTGCGTCCAGAAGAGCAATGAAACTCTTCGAGAGTACATTCAGCGCTGGACCACGTTGCACAACACCGTGGAAAATGTCACCGAGCATCAGGCCGTGTGCACCTTCAAGGCCGGCACTCGGTATCGGAAGTTGATCTTGAAGTTCGGCCGATCTAGGGATTTGTCCCTCAGTCGGGCCATGGAAATCGCAAACAAGTACGCCAATGGCGAGGAAGAAGACCGCCTCCGTAGCGGCAAAGCGAGAGCTGGCAACGCCCCTCAATCGGGAAGCAATGCCGGGAAAAATCAGAAGCGGAAGGCTGACGCTTCCGGCAAGGCAGAGTTGGCAGCCGTCCAAAGGCAAGGACAAGGCAAGCCGAAGCCCAAGAAAAAGAAGAAAGAGTGGACTCCCATGAAGAAGTCCGAATACAAATCCGACATTCTCGAGCAACCGTGCCAAATTCATACCAAGACGGATGAAGAAGGCAAAGTTGTGCTCCCGAAGCACACCACTCGGGAATGTCGCTTGCTCAAGCAGGAGATGGGCGCCGAGCCCTCGAGTGAAAAGGTCGATGTCGAAGATGAGGAAGATACTTCCGAGTATCTGAAAGTCGATAAAGTCCTTAACGTGATCTTCGCCGACGTCGAAAGCAAGAGGCAGCTGAAGGTTGTCAATCGGGAGGTCAACATGGCAGTTCCGACTACCCCCAAGTACCTCAACTGGACGAAGACGCCTGTCACCTTCGACCAGTCCGACCATCCGCCTCACATAGCCACCCCTGGGAGGCAGGAGTTGGTCATCGACCCGGCAGTGGGTGGCGTCCGGCTGCGCAAGGTCATTATGGACGGAGGCAGCGGGCTTAATATCATATATGCTGACACGCTCAAGGTAATGGGCATCCCGATGTATCAATTGAGCAGAATCACTCGGCCAGATCGCTCTGGACGTAGTATTCGGAGGCGAGAAGAATTTCCGAAAGGAAAGGTTAACCTTCGAGGTGGTTGACTTTCGCAATGCTTATCACGCCATCCTGGGTAGGCCCGCCTACACACGTTTCATGGCCAGACCATGTTACGTGTATCTCAAACTCAAGATGCCAGGACCTAAGGGCGTGACCACGGTGACTGGCGACCTTGCCAAAGAGTGCCTCCAGCAGGGCTCAAAGATCGCCAACGAGCACGTGCTTGCAGTCGAGCTTGAAGGGTACAAGAAGGAAGTAGATATGGCTGATCTGCTCAGATCAAAGCGGCCGGCTTCAGAATCAGCCTTCCAGTCGGCTAGCGAGACCAAGCAAGTCCATGTTCATCCGAGTGACTCAAGTGCTGCTCCGACGAACATCTCCACCTCACTCGGAGAGAAATAGGAAGCTGAGCTCATCCAGTTCCTCCATGAGAACTGGGACATCTTCGCATGGAAGCCCTCTGACATGCCTGGTGTTCCTAGGGAACTGGCTGAGCACCGACTCCGAACCGATCCCAAGGCCAAGCCAGTCAAAGGGTACTTGCGCCGGTCCTCCGTCGAGAAGTGCAAGGCGATTAGTCAAGAGATAGCTTGGCTCCTTGCCGCCGAGTTCATTCGCGAGGTTTAGCACTCCGAGTGGCTCGCGAATGTCGTTTTGGTACCAAAGAACGACAAGTCACTCTGTATGTGTATTGACTTTAAACACCTCAATCGGGCCTGCCCGAAGGATCATTTCCCTTTACCACGGATAGATCAGATAGTAAACTCTACTGCCGGATGCGAACGTCTATCGTTCCTGGATGCGTACTCTGGGTACCACCAGATCCGAATGTACGGTCCTGCTGAAATAAAAACAGCCTTCATCACCCCATTTGGGTGCTTTTGCTATGTCACAATGCCATTCCGCCTGAAGAATGCTAGGGCCACTTTCCAGCGCATGATCCAAAAATGATTGCAAGAGCAAATCAGTCGGAACGTGGAGGCTTATATGGACGATATCATAGTCAAGTCTAGGAAAGGTTCCGACCTCCTGATTGACCTTGCCGAGACCTTCGTGAACCTACGGTGCTTCGGGATAAAGCTGAATCTAGCTAAGTGCACATTCGGACTGCTTGCCGGAAAGTTACTCGGTTTTCTCGTTTCCGAACGAGGGATCGATGCCAACCCAGACAAAATCGGTGCTATAGTCCGAATGAAGCAACCGGAGCGCTTACACGACGTGCAAAGGCTGACAGGATGCCTTGCGGCCCTGAGTCGATTCATCTCAAGACTCGGAGAGAAGGCAGTCCCTCTCTACCGACTGATGAAGAAGTCCGACAAATTCGAGTGGACCAATGAAGCGCAAGCCGCGTTCGAAGAACTCGAGGCATTGCTTTCCAGCCAGCCGGAGTTAGCTACTCTGGGCAGCCAGGAACCTTTACTCCTGTACATCGCGGCGACTAGCCAGGTCGTGAGCACAGTCCTTGCAGTAGAGCGCGAAGAGCCAGGAAAAGCATTCAAGGTTCAAAGACCCATATATAACATCTCAGAAGTGTTAACCCCTTCCAAGCTAAGGTACCCGCACTACCAAAAGCTGGTCTATGGTATTTACCTGACTGCTAAGAAGGCGGTTCATTACTTCCAAGATCATTCGGTCACGGTCATCAGCAACGCTCCCCTGTCAGAGATCTTGTACAATAGAGACGCTGCTGGCCGAGTGGCAAAGTGGGCAATTGAACTCGTTCCGCTGGAGATCAAGTTCGAAGCCAAGAAAGCAATCAAGTCCCAGGCACTGGTCGATTTTATGGCCGAGTGGATCGAGCAAGAGCAGCCAATTCCGAGTGTTCCCGAACACTGTACCATGTTCTTCGACGGATCCAAGATGCTTAATGGCTCGGGAGCTGCTGTAGTTCTTGTCTCTCCCAAAGGAGACCGGCTGAACTATGTCCTCCAAATCCATTTCGACTCATCAAACAATGAGGCCAAGTACGAAGCCCTCCTGTACGGGCTCCGCATGGCCATATCACTCGGCATTCGTCGTTTGATGGTCTACGGCGATTTGGACCTCGTTGTCAACCAAGTGATGAAGGAATGGGATATTCAGAGTCCAGCAATGACCGATTACTGCAACGTGGTCAGGAAATTGGAGAATAATTTTGAAGGTTTAGAGCTGCATCACATTCCTCGCACAAAAACCTAGGCTGCAGACGACCTGGCAAAGATTGGATCCACTCGGCGACCAGTCCCTAAGGACATATTCCTCGAACATGTGCGCGCCCCAATGATTGCAGAAGATCCTTTCACAGAGGAGCCCCCGCAAGCAGTCGGTCCATCTAATTCGACTGAGGTTGACGTTCCGGCTGTAGTGGATCTGGTCCACGAAATGCTGATAATTACTCCCGAGTGGACTCAACCTTATTTGGCATACTTGCTCAGGCAAGAACTCCCCGAAGATGAAGAAGAAGCTCGTCGGATCGTCCGTCAATCCAAGTCATTCGAAGTTTTGGGGGACCAGTTATACAAGAAAAGTACTACATGAGTCACCCAGAAGTGCATCTCCCCAGAGGAAGGGCTGCAAATCTTACACGAAATCCACTCGGGAACCTGCGGCCACCACGCAGCAAGGGACTTGGTGGACCTGTGCGTCGGGTGCCAATTCTACAAGAATAAATCCCACAAGCCTGCGTCAGCACTCAAGACGATCCCGCTCACCTGGCCGTTCGCGGTATGGGGCCTGGATATGGTTGGTCCCCTGCGGACTGGGTTGAGTGGATTCACACACCTGCTTGTGGCAGTTGACAAGTTCACCAAGTGGGTCGAAGCGAAGCCCATCAAGAGTTTGGATGCAGGTACTGCCATCAGTTTCATTCGGCAGATCATCTTCAGATTCGGCGTGCCGCATGATATTATCACGAATAATGGGAAGAACTTCGACTCGGACGAGTTCCGTGAATTTTGTTTCTCTCAAGGCACTCGGGTTAATTATGCCTCAGTGGCTCACCCGCGGTCGAATGGACAGGCAGAACGTGCAAATGGAATGATTCTGCAAGGTCTGAAACCTCGATTGATGAGAGACTTCAAGTATGCTGCCGGAGCTTGGGTTGAAGAATTGCCGTCGGTCTTATGGGACATTCGGACAACCCCAAACCGCTCTACAAAGCGCACACCTTTCTTCATGGTATACGGATCAGGGGCTGTGCTGCCGAGTGATCTTCAGCACAATTCCCCCCGAGAGGAACTATATGATGTAGCCGAAGCTGAAGCCGCAAGGCAAGATGGCCTTGACATTTTATAGGAAGAGAGAGAGCTGGCCCTCATCAGATCTACGCTCTATCAGCAAGATCTGAGGCGTTACCATGACAGACACGTCCAGGGCCGAGCTTTTCAGGAAGGAGATCTTGTCCTCCGACTGGACCAATAAAAACCCCACAAACTAGCACCTCCGTGGCAGGGGCCGTATGCAATCTCCAAAGTCTTGCACAATGGGGCCTACCGGCTCTACAACATCAAAGATGGCATAGAAGAGCCCCGAACTTGGAACGCGGACCTGCTTTGCAAGTTCTACACCTAGAACATAACTATTTTAGTTTGTCATTCCAGTAATGAATCCGAGTGATCTCGATGAATAAAGTTTCGTTCCTTTATATTTTGTCGAAATTTAACTCTTTTCACTCCGGTGAATCAATCTCCTGTGTCACCCCCAGTGGGTGTAAAACGCTTAGCTGCGACCCCGCGTCGCCTAAGTCATAAACTGTCTCGAGTGGGACATCCTCCACACTCAGACTCTAAGATGGACAGGACCATCATTACCAAGATGGACAGGACCATCATTGTTCTCACGAACAATTCCGAGAGCGGGCCACGCCCACACTCGGGGGCTTAGCTGCGACTCCGCGTCGCCTAAGTCATAAACTGTCTCGAGTGCGACGTTCTCCGCACTCGGACTGTAAGATGGACAGGACCATCATTACCAAGATGGAGAGGACCATCATTGTTCTCACGAACAATTCCGAGTGCAGGCCACGCCCACACTCGGGGGCTTAGCTGCGACCCCGCGTCGCCTAAGTCATAAACTGTCTCGAGTGGGACATCCTCCACATTCGGACTCTAAGATGGACAGGACCATCATTACCAAGATGCACAGGACCATCATTGTTCTCACGAACAATTCCGAGTGTGGGCCACGCCCACACTCGGGGGCTTAGCTGCGACCCCGCGTTGCCTAAGTCATAAACTGCCTCAAGTGGGACATCCTCCACACTCGGACTCCAAGATGGATAGGACCATCATTACTAAGATGAACAGGGCCATCATTGTTCTCACGAACAATTCCGAGTGCGGGCCACGCCCACACTCGGGGGCTTAGCTACGTCCCCGCGTCGCCTAAGTCATAAACTGTCTCGAGTGGGACATCCTCCACACTCGGACCCTAAGATGGACAGGACCATCATTGTTCTCTTGAACAATTCCGAGTGCGGGCCACGCCCACACTCGGGGACTTAGCTGCGACCCCACGTTGCCTAAGCGTAAACATCAAGAAAGCAAAGGTCGAATGAAACCAAGGCAAATAAAAATTGTGTCACTCGAGATAAGAGTACGGATAAAAGTCTTAACGACAGGAGCCTTAGGCTCATTCGAAGTTTTACGGTTACAGCTATCACTCGGCATTCTGAGGCAAAAGTTTAAAGACTTTTAAACCCGACGATCACTCGGGTAGAGGCACTGCTTTGACGAAGGTGTCCAGGTCGATGCTATCTGCGATCTGAGTGGCAGCTTCCATGAACATCTCCATGAAGTCTTCAACCTTGGCATGCTTCCTGTTGGTGACCTCCAAGGACTTCAGCTTGTTCTCATCCACTCCCTTGCAGTGGACTCGGATGAGTGAGAGGGCAATGTCGGCTCCGGCCCGGGCTGCGGATTTTTTCCAAGCTTTCACTCGACTTGGCACGTCCCTCACTCGGGTAAGAGCTGATTCCGGGTCATTCGAGGGCTCTTCTTTAGGGAAGACGTCACGATCAATCTCAGAGACGGCAGTGCTGAGCCTCTTCATGTACGAAGTCACTTGATCGACACGTTCTTCCAAGCGAAGAATGGCTAGAGCAGCACTATCCTTGAACTGCTCCCGGGACGGGTCCAGCTCCTTCTCGATCTTGTCAGTCTCCTCAGCGACGTCGACATAGAAATCTGGGTTTACGTCAGATGAAGAAAAGAGTCAGAAGGGATCGGAATTCATTCGGCCAGATTACGATCACTCGGGAACTTTACCTTTGAGTTTTTCGCTCACGGAGTCGCCATACTCCTCGACAAACTGCTCCAGTTCATTCTTCTTCGCGGTGATATGCTTGAGTTTGTTCTCCCACTCGGAGTATGACTTCTTCAGATCAGTGAGTTCCTCCTTGGACTTCGTCGCGGCAGCTTCGAGAGCTTTCTTCTCTTCCTCCAGCTTCCCGAGTGCCTTCAACTTCTCTTCGGCCTCCTTGGTCTTTCGGCTGGCTTCCTTTTGAGCAGCCGCCAGATCCGTGTCCTTCTTCTCGAGGGCCGTCTTCACAGTTTCTAAAGAAATAGAATTCTTCAGCCTCTCGACATGTTTACGATTTTCACCATGAAGATCTGATGAAATATACTCAGTCGGACGGGGAGGGACAACAGTTAATGCAGCAGTCAGGCAAGATGAGCATACCTTCAATTGCCTTCTTTTCCTCCTCCAGTCGGGCGTTCTTGGCTTTCTCGGCCTCAAGGCTGATGCGCAGGTCCCGCACCTCTTTCTCCAAAGTTTTGTAGTGGCTTCCGAGCACACAAACAGACTGCAAACGAGAATTAAAGCGAAAGATATTGGTCAAAATTTTGACTCGGACTCTAAGACTCCCGCCGACTGCTTCAGTCGATGGCAGTCTCGGGGACTACACCCAGTGGGTGCGCTCAGCGCGCCCCCACTGAAAAATCAAATGCAAGGTTTTTTGATCTAGACCTAACAGATGGATCAAACGTTAAATTCATTCGAACTCTAAGACTCCCGCCGACTGCTTCAGTCGACGGTAGTCTCGGGGACTACACCCAGTGGGTGCGCTCAGCACGCCCCCACTGGAACTCAAAGACACCCAGCCGGTGTGTGCAAATCCTCACAAGGCAGAAATTCCGACTGAGGAAGGTACTTACAAGAGTACTTACTCGGACATTCTTCTTCAGCGCCTCGCTTGCATCGTACGCCGTCTTCAGTCGGTCGCTCATCACCTCCAGCTGGATTAACGCCTCTTTGCTCGGTCCCACTTGGTCCTCCGGGACATGATGTAGCGCAAAGATGTTGGTCGCAAGGGCAGTCAACGAGGGGGATGATATACCAGTTCCGAGTGTCGCTTCAGCTCCCGAGCTGGCCTCTCGTGCTGGCACCAAAGTATCGGCAAGCGAGGACTCCCGCATCACGACGTCTGCGTTGGCCTAAGGGTTCAGCGGGTCAACCCTCTCGTCCGCATCAATGTCGATCACTTCACGCGGAGCTGCAAGCGTTCAAAGCACTCGAAGATGAGTAAAAAGTAAACACTCGGGAATGTCCAAAGTTACCGAGTGAGTCCGGGGCTTACCTTTTGAAGACGCAACATCAGCGTCGGCCCGCTCTTTCTCCAGAGTATTGGGATCAGGTGAAGCAGTTGAAGTATCAGCACTGTAAGGCAAACACTCGGATCATTTCATCACTCGGACAAATACAGACAACAATTGACAGAATGGAAATGCTTACGCTGAGGCCACGGGAATGGCCATCTTAATTTTCGAGATGAAGACCGCCTTCCGAGGCTTGGCCGTACTGACTTTGGGCTGCTTCGCCATCTTCTCAGGTGAAGAGGCAAGCTCTCCACGCCCACGCTTCGAGCTATGGGTCGGAAGGGTAGACCCAGTCGGTTTGGCAGCCTTTCGGACCTCCACCGTGGACTCCCGGGTCCTGGTGCGCCTTGGAACGGGCTTCGGGCACTCGGTCATCCGAGTGTGACGATTCCACCTCGTCGCCGCCCTCCGACCCTTCCTCTTCCTCGTCTTCATCATCTTCGTCATCATCAGGCTCTTCATACTCCCCAGCTTCTGCCGAATCTTCTGGATGATCGGTGTCGCTAGCAACATCAACCGGGCCCCTATCCACGATTGGCACATGGCTATTCATCTGTGTGAAGGCCTGCCGAATGGAGAACAAGATCAGTCGGATCAACTACAATAAACACAAACATCACTCGGATGATGGACCATTGGAGTTACCTCATTCACCGGATTTTTTGATGAGAGTGGAGCCACCAGCCTGCTCCCACTGGGGTTGTCGCACGCTGGAGTGATCGCCTTGATCTTAGCTTCCACCATGTCTTCAGTGAGCTCCTCCGGGTGAGTTCGAGTGGAGTCACTCGGTCCAGTGTAATCCCACATGGGATGAGCTCTGGCTTGCAATGGTTGGATCCTCCTTTGGAGGAAGACCTCTAGCAAGTCAAGGCCGTTGACACCTTTCTGCACCAGAGCCACCAGAGCTATCACTAGAATATCCACTTTGGTTTTCTCCTCCTTGGTTACAGTCAACCTGGGAACCAGCCGAATGCGCTCAGATGTATACGGAGGGAGTCCCGACTGACCCTCGCCGACTGGAATGTCATGGCAGTAAAACCAGTTCTCCTGCCACCCCTTTACCGAATCGGGAAATGTCATCTGCGGGAAACAGACTTTGCCTCGCAGTTGGATTCCTAGACCCTGCACAGCTGGGCTACATTCGTCTTGTCTTTCGACCGAGTGGGCTTTTTTACAGTCATCACTCGGCAAGTGAAGAGGTGTTTAAACAAGCTCCAGTGAGGATGACAACCCAAGAAGTTTTCGCAAAGAGAGATGAAAGCGGCTAAGTAAATGACAGCATTGGGGGGAATATGATGGAGTTGAGCACCAAAGAAACCCAGGAATCTTTGGAAGAAGGGATGGGGCGGCAGAGAGAAACCTCGCTCAAGGTGAGTCACCAAGAGCACGCACTCGTCTCCCTTCGGCGAAGGCTCATCCTCACCCGCTCCCGGCAACCGCCAGCTCCCCTCGTGCACGAACCCTTGGCCCTCCAGCTCGAGCATCCGGGCCTTGGTCACCCGCGACGGCAACCACTCGCCCTGCGTCCATCCAGCCGGCACTCCGGCGCTGGAGGAGGAGGCGCGCGAGCTCCTCTTCGCCCGCTCGGCCTTCGCGGTCGCAGACGCCGCGTGCATCGTCGCCGACGAGCTCAGAACGGCCTTCGGCTAAGGAGAGGTGGAAGGGGCGTGGGTGGGCGTCGGAGAAGACGAGGGAGAGGGGGAAAATGAGATCTGTTCTCACCCCCAACAGTGCTTCCAGTTTATATATCGAAAATCCGGCGTGATCTCTGGCCGTCAATCCGCAAACAGAGCGAGATCCGCGGATCTAATGTTCAGGGCTTCGAGGACACGTGGCAAAAATCCCGGCACGGTTATCAAGGCGTCGTGCCCACTACCCAAAATTATCGCGACGCGACCGTTCCGTCGCGCGCCCGCGTGCAGTTTTGGCGATTTCGAACGCGCGGAAATTCCTCCGTGACACAAATGAAGCAAGCTCCGTGCGGTGAAGGATTTGACGACTCCCTCTTGCGAACCGAGTGAATGATTCACACCAGCTAAACACTCGGATTATGTGGCAAGATAGTTTGGTCAAAAGACATCAATCCTGAATCCATCACAGTTTGAAGCCGAGTGAAAAACGACAAGACCGTTTCTTGGACTCTTCTGGGAGACCATCGACGCTTCCGAGTGTCAGTCACTCGACCACTAAAACCTCATGGATACGGGGGCTACTGATGAGGATGCCTACCCTGGGTAGGGTCATAGGCCTGACATCTAAGGCCCACCTATGGTCCTTCAATGTCATTAAAGCCTCTGAGCAGAGACTCATTCGGATGAATATAGTCGTTCACTCGGATTATTCATATCACTCGGGTTATACAGTGCCATTCGGAAAGACAGAAGCTCAGGTGACCCGGAAGACAAAGAGTCCGTAGAATTCGAGTAGTCATTCGTTAAGAGTTAATTCACCGTTACCAGTAACGTCAAGATAACCAGCCGTTCCTGTAATGCTGTATTCATTGGCATTTACTGCCCTAATCATGGCGCTTGGCCGGTGGTGGCGTACTCTATATAAGCCACCCCCGGGCGCCAGAGCAAGGGTTCCGACCCTCTGTAATCTTTCTACCACCATAAGCAAACACCACAGCCCCTGGGTATCGAGACGTAGGGATGTTATCACTTCCGAGTGAGGCCTGAACTCGTACAAACCGAGTGCACACTTGCGCCGTAGTTGGACTTCGCCCCTCCTTTCGTACCCCCTAGTACTATTGTCAGGTTCATTCCCACGACACCCGCCGTTTGGACCGCATTTTGAAATGGGCATGCAAAATTCAAAAAAATCAAAAAAATTGTAAAACCTTCGCATTGTGTCATTATATGTGACCAAGTTACCAGGAAAAATAATAAACTTGTAATACGGTAATTATTTTAAAAAAGTGTTCTAAAAAATGAGCTATCATGTGTGAAGATTCATGGCTTTCAAGCCAAATGATCAATCTTATGGCCACATTTATGGCATAGTTTGTTCAAATGATCTCATATTGTGCAAAAAGGTGCATATTGTAATGGCAAACAATGTTGCCTAAGGAAGTTTTCATTTTCTTTGGACAAAAAATTCATTTTCCATTTTTCGAGAGCCCAAAATGAGTTTTTTTGTGAATGACCTACCATATATTTATTGCAAAATTGGACCAAATCACTTTTCTAAAATATTAGTCCACATTTAATGTATAATTGACAAAATGGTTGGGTGTGAGAAGTTTTAATCCACCTCTCGTGAAAAAGACAAATCTTTGACGATTCGGTAGGAAGCGGGTCAAATTTGAACTGCAATAGCCTTATAGTTTGCTCTTTATTTTTTCCAAAAATCTTTTGTAGGTACATAAGTATCCATTTAATCAGAGATACATGGTGTGGTGGCGAGACGTCGAGGTTTGGATGGTGTCTGAGGGCCCCAACTCCAGAGCACGTAAACCGGCATGCCAGCCGCGTGGTCACCGAGTGACCGTGGCGTCGCCACACGTTCTGGGCGGCCTAGGCATGTCTGGTGAGTTGGTCACTCCCCCGATAGGTGTTAGTAACAATAATACAACAAAAGAATCTCACGAGGAGACTGAACTAAGCTCAAACATGAATTAGCAGCAAAGTGTTTGATTAGCGGTGGGTGAAATTCACATGACCAATGGGCCTGGGTTTTGACTGAGGATGATCATCTACTAAGGAGACTGTCTTGGCAAATTTTCATCTCAAATGAAGGATCCTAGGTGGCACTTGCTTTGCAAAGTACCACACTGTGCAAAAATATGGATATTGAAGCTGGGCTCAAATGGTTGAATGTATTGAGCTGAAATTTGGTGGAGCATGGTAATTTGGGCATAGAAAAGCACTATAAAAAATTGATATCATTTGGACATGCCAAAGTGGCACTTCCTTCACAATGCTCTTCTCTAGACAGAAACTTGGGAAAATTATTGACGGGAATTGGCTAAATGAAATGAGCTCAAATTTGGTGGAGGTAAGTTATGCAGGCAGGAACATTCCCTGGTAAATTGTCAAAAATAATTAAGCAATATAAAATATATTTTCTTCACAAACTGAAAATATGACCAGAAATATGGATGTTGAAGCTGGGCTCAAATGAATGCATGGATTGAGCTTAAATTTGGTGGAGCATGGTAATTTGGGCATATAAAAGTACTGTCAAAATTTTATAACAGTTGGACATGCCAAAGTGGCACTTCCTTCACAATGCTCTTCTCTGGACAGAAACTTGGGAAAATTATTGAAAGAAATTGGCTGAATGAAATGAGCTCAAATTTCGTGGAGAGTTATGATTTGAGCATATGGAAGATTTAATAAAATATCAGTGAATTTTGAGAAACCTAGATAGTACTTCCTTCACAAAGTTTCTCTCTAGATAGAAACTTTGTAAATTTACTGAGGAAGATTTACTACGCAAATGGAGCTGAATATTGTCATGTGGCAATGATTTGAGTATGTAAGAGTGCTCAAAAAGTTTGAGGACAATATGAGGGGTCTAGGTTGCACTTGCTTAGCAATGTGCTAATCTGGCCAGAAAATAGAAATTGAATCTGGGCTAGCATAGATTATTGGATTGAGCTGTAATTTGGCGGAGGATGACAACTTAGTCATATGAAGGTACTATACAAATTTCATACCATTTGAATAAATAAAAGTGGTACTTCCTTCACAATGCTCTCCACTGAATAGACAATTGGGAAAATATTGAGGAACATTGGCTACATTAAAATCAGATAAAATTTGGTATAGAGAGGTTCTATGGGCAGGGTCATCTCCTGGTAATTTTTCAGAAATTATAAAGCAATATAAAATATTGCCGCTTCACAAACTGAAAATATTACCACAAACAAAGATTGGATGGTGAGCTCACATGGATTATTAGATGGGGATCAAATTTTGTGGAGAGATATGATTTTGGCATACATAATATGTGGCAAAAATTCAGCTCATTAGGAGATGCCTATCTAGTACTTACTTCACAAAGCTTCTAGCTGAACAAAAACTTTGGAAATTTGCTGAGGAAGATTTAACAGGCAAATGGATCTGAATTTTGTCATGAGGCAATGATTTGGATAGAAAAGAGTGCCCAAAATTTTTGAGGGCAATCCAAAAAATATAAATAACACTTACTTCACAAAGTGTTGTTCTGAACAAAATAGGAAAATGAATATTCCTGAATTATTTTTGAACTAGGCAAGGAAGGGTTTTGACATATTTGACGAATATATGATCCAAAGTATTTATGAGAATTTTTTGGGAATCTTTGGAATGACAGAAATGTAGGCTCCTTCACAACCTAGGGCAAAAATTGACACATGGACATGAGACATTGGCAAAACTCATGAGGTGGCGCCTAGTCATAGCAATGCACCACAATTTACAAGGCTATGACCATCTATATTGGTCGTGATCAGCTAGAAATAAGGCAGGGGACCAGTGTTGTCTGCTTTACGACCATTTCGTGTAAGGAAATTACGACCTTTCTGACCAAATTGGTCGTTATGGTTTAGCGTTTGGAGCCCCCCGAACAGCTTACGACCAATTGGTCTCAAATGGTCGTAGATTTACGACCATTTCTTCCAGGGTCACCGCCAGAAGCTCACAAGTTGACATATTTCTTGTAGTGATTTTAATGATGGACATATGCGCCCGCTGCCACCCTCCGCGCTGCGCCTCGCGCCAACGCTGCGCTTCGCAAGGTTCTTGAACGGCCATTTCCCCCAGATTAACGCCAATCCCGCTCTTTTGCTACCTCGACGGAAGCACCTTGAGCTCGTTGCCGTGTGCATCCCCAACGACGACATGGAGCGCCTGCTCCGCGGCTGTACTGCGCTCGATTACCTTCATATTCAGGCGATCAATGGGTTGAGTAGCCTCCACATCACCTCCATGAGTCTCCGTGCAATTTGTGTGTATTGCTGGTGTTGCAACAGGAGATCGCACAAGGTGAATCACCAGATGGTCATTGTGGACGTGCCTTTACTTGAGAGATTAGTTGTTGTTGATCAACAAGATCCAACAAGAATCAGGGTCATTCATGCGCCGAAATTGACAGTGTTTGGCTACTCGCCCGTCAACTTATCTGAACTTGTTTTTGGATCCATAACCATCCAGGTACAACAATCGCCCTCTTCTCATTCTTGAATTAATATTTTTTTCTCTCTATTAAACATGTATGTTCATCTGTCATCCAGAAAATAATATCGACAAGCTTGACCCCGTATCTACGCGGAGTGAAGGTCTTAGCAGTAGAATCTATCGGCCCCGACCTGGATCAAGTTGTCAGATTGCTGAGATTCATTCCGTGCCTGGAGAAGCTATATGTCGAGGTGATGCTCTTTCATGTTAAATTTTAACCACAAGGGAGTTCAAATTTTGAAACCCTGCAAATCGTAAGAGGTCCGTTGTGTGTCCAAGCACTAATAGATTCTCTTGTTTCACAGATACGGTTAGGCCCGGTAGTGGATAATGTGATACAATATAACAATCCCATCGAATGGCTTGATCTCCATCTCTTAGAAATTACTTTGAACTCCTACCGAGGGACCTTACCGGAGATTATATTCGCCAGGTTCTTTGTTGCGAGAGCAAGTGTGCTAAAGATAATGAGATTTTTCTACATTTATCGCGCAAAAAAGAATGGTTTGATGATCAGCTCCGGCGACCAGGACAGAATGGAAAACTCTCTGCAGAAGCTCAATTTCATTTTGTAACTTCATTTGACATACTATTCGGAAGTCATAATGCCAAGCCCATAAATGACATGTCAGTGGCGGATCCCTTTGCAGAAATATTGAAGTTGCAAAACTAGTAGTAATATCAGTATGAACCTATCATATATGTTCATGTTCAGCTGATCAGCGCGAGCGTCTAGAGCTGCATGACCAAGTTTCCCTCATAAGCTGAATTTCATTTCTATTATCGGTTTGAACCTTGTAATATTTGAATTTGAGCCTTGTAATGCTGGAATTTGAACCTTTGTACTATTTCTGTCATTTGTGATACAACCATGCAAATGACATCTTATGAGGGAGACTGTCGTGGGAAACGAACACCTATGGGATCAAGGAGATCCCTTTACGGTTCGGCAAGGGGAGAGGATTGCACAAAGAGCAGATCTAACGAACAGCACACGGGGGATTTTACCCAGGTTCGGGCCGCACGGATGCGTAAAACCCTACTCCTGCTTTGATTGTATTACTGTGGATGTTCTTGGCCAAATTCTGGGAGCTACAGTACTCGGTAGCTGCGCATGCAGGATAGGCCCTCAGAAGTGCTCTCCTCCTTTTCTTTTTCCCTTCTGTACGCCTCGGGGCTCCTTTTATATGAGTCAAAGGGGCTACCACAGTGGCGTACGAGATAAGGCATGAGGTGGAAAGTAGCTACAGCGTTATCACAGTGTTATCATACCTAACCCTGACGGCCTAGGACAAACTCATTGAATGCACCGTGAGGTGTCCGTCGAGGTGTCCCTTAGCGTCTTGGGCTTGGAAAAGCTTTACGGGGGATGGGAAAAGCAGCCATCCCATCAGCGCCGCTTAAGCATCCCGTGGCCGGCATCGCGCCACGTCATCATGAGGACAAGCCCTAAACGACAAGGCTGGCCACTACATAGGAGCGATAGCGCTGCACTGTGCAGAGCCTTGCCGGGGCTGAATCCTTGCCGGGCCCGGGGCTTGCCGGGACCGGGTCTTGCTGGGTGTGAATCCTTGCCGGCAAGGGTCTTGCCGGGCCTCCGCAACCCTTTGGTCTTCTGTCTTCTGGTCTGTCTGATCGTTGATTTGAACGCCTTCTTGGCATCTTAGTCTTGTGATTACTCCTAGCTATTCCCCGGCAAGCCATGCCGCGGTACGGCTACAACTGCCCGTGCACAACTAAGGGGTACTAAAAAGACCCATACTTTAGTACACCGACATAGACTCTTATTTTGGTAGTACTATATTTTCCTTAGTATGCAATGGCCGATTAATATCTGGACATCAATATGCAATTGACGATTAAGATCCGGACCTTAAGAAGCAGAACCATGACCGAGGGTATCCTGCGCGGCTCCAATGGCGCTCCCAGTGGCTGCCGACGACGAGCGCCAGTTCACCATGCATGCCGTAGTGGACACGCCCTGTCCATTCGTGGATGGAGAACTCCAACGTCATGGACCTGTTACTTGATGAGGACAAGTACATAGTGGTCTGGTTCGACCTCGCGTCCCACCGCGTGCTCTTCTCTCATGTCCCTGCGCGTGCTCTGCTCTCACGCACCTCCGCACACGCTCCATCGACACCATCGACACCATGGAGCGGCTGCTTGATGCGGATGACAAGTACAAAGTGGTCGGCTTCGACCTGGCTTACACTGGCGGTCGTGCCGGGCATGATCAGAAAGTTGTCATCGCCCAGTTGTGCATCGGCCATCACGTCCTCCTCTACCACTACTTCCTGGCCACAGTGCCTTGTGAGCGTTTCACCAGGTTTGTCAACAGCCCCAACTATAGGTTCACTACGGTGGACACCACCGACGATCCAAAGGTGCTCAAGACTTCGGGCTTGGCCTGCCAGAAGCTTGTCGACATCCGCGGCCACTACAGGGTCTGGGCGCCAAGAACACATGGACTCCCATGTTGACCTGGCCGAGGCCATCATCGATCCCTACTACGCTGACATGAAGGCTGAGTGCGACAAGAACAAGCCTGTCTGGCACAGGGGCTGGGTGAAGAAACTGGACGAATATCACCTCCAGACCGCGGCCAAGCAAGCGTACACATGCTACGAGATGTGCAGGCGGATCGTTGACATGAGGAAGTGCCTCCTACCTGAAGACAACGAGGGATCGAGCCACAAGCAGAGCGCTGGCGGCAAGCTTCACAAGAAGTAGATGATTTGATGATCGTTTCTCAATTCTCATACTCCCTCTATGCAGAAATATTCATAGTTTTAGAGGGATAAGTTTATTATGCATGTAATAGTTTATTAAGGTGTGCGCCAATGTTATGTGTGTATTGGATGCTTAATTTGGTTATGCAATCATATTCTTCTAAACAGAGAATAAATGTTTGTGGGCATATTGAGCAAATCACATCGCATACGGAATAAACAACCAAAACCGTCGGTGATGATTTCATCAGTCCCTGACAGTTCTTTATCCGGAACCGTTTGCCCACAACACATCCGAGTGGCCTGTGTACATCACACACATCTTGATCTGAGAAACCATTTTGTGTTATTTTTGCTTATCGCACACAGTTCATCCCAGTGGCCTGTATGCCATCTATCACACACATCTTGATCTATGTAACCGTTTATGTTATTTTACCTCATCACAAACAGTTCATCCGAGTGACCTGTATGCCGTCTATCGCACACGTGATCATCTGGACAATCGTTTGTGTTCTGCTTGATCAGCGCAAATAGTTTATCGGGGTGAACTGTATGCTGTACATCGCACACACTTGTATTTTTATAAGCGTTTGTGTTATATTACCCAATCGCAAACGGTTTATCTAGGCCAACTGTTTGTCAAACATCGCACACGCAACTATTTTTTAGATCATATTTGATGGATACGCCATCGCACACAGTTAACGTCATTAGCGACGGAGCTATAGCTATACCGCTTGCGATTTGGTCATCGCACACAGTTTTTCGAAGGGTCTCTGATTGATGAGTCGCATTAGCAGCATCCAACAGTAGCATTTACTCAGGAAATTTTCTAAGGCATCACTTTTTTAAGAAGTTTCTTAAGAAAAGTTTCTTCCGATGGATTTTTGAAGAAGTTTCTTAAGGAATTTTCTTAGGAAGCACTTCCTTAAGAAGTTTCTTAAGAAAACTTTGTTCCCACGGATTTTCTGAAGAAGTTTCCAAAGGAAATTTTCTTAGGAACCACTTTCTTAAGAAGTTTCTTAAGAAAAGTTTCTTCCGATGCATTTTCGTAAGAAGTTTCTTAAGGAAATTTTCTTAGGAAGCACTTTATTAAGAAGTTTCTTAAGAAAAGTTTCTTTCGATGCATTTTCGTAAGAAGTTTCTTTAGGAATTTTTGTTAGGAAGCACTTTCGTAAGAAGTTTCTTAAGAAAAGTTTATTCCTACGCATTTTCTTAAGAAATTTTCTTAGGAAGCACTTTCTTAAGCACTTTCTTAAGAAGTTTCTTAAGGAAATTTTCTTAGGAAGCACTTTCTTAAGAAGTTTCTTAAGAAAAGTTTGTTCCTATGCATTTTCTTAAGAAGCTTCCTAAGGAAATTTTCTTAGGAAGCACTTTCTTAAGAAGTTTCTTAAGAAAAGTTTCTTTCGATGCATTTTCATAAGAAGTTTCTTAGGGAAATTTTCTTAGGAAGCACTTTCTTAAGAAATAACTAAAGAAAAGTTTCTTTCGATGCATTTTCGTAAGTAGTGTCTTAAGGAATTTTTCGGAAGCACTTTCTTAAGAAGTTTCTTCCGATGCATTTTCGTAAGAAGTTCCTTAAGGAAATTTTCTTAGGAAGCACTTTCTTAAGAAATTTCTTAAGAAAAGTTTCTTCCAATGCATTTTCGTAAGAAGTTTCTTAAGAAAATTTACATAGGAAGCACTTTCTTCAGAAATTTCTTAAGAAAAGTTTCTTTCGATGGATTTTTTAAGAAGTTTCTTAATTATTTTTTCTTAGGAAGCACTTTTTAAGAAGTTTCTTAAGAAGACTTTGTTCCCACGGATTTTCTGAAGAAGTTTCCTAAGGAAATTTTCTTAGGAAGCACTTTCTTAAGAAGTTTCAAAAGAAAAGTTTCTTCAGGTGCATTTTCGTAAGAAGTTTCTCAAGGAATTTTTCTTAGGAAGCACTTTCTTAAGAAGTTTCTTAAGAAAAGTTTGTTCCTACACATTTTCTTACAAAGTTTCCTAAGGAAATTTTCTTAGGAAGCACTTTCTGAAGAAGTTTCTTAAGAAAAGCTTATTCTGATGCATTTTCGTAAGAAGTTTCTTAAGGAATTTTTCTTAGGAAGCACTTTCTTAAGAAAAGTTTCTTTCGATGCATTTTCATAAGAAGTTTCTTTTGGAATTTTTGTTAGGAAGCACTTTCTTAAGAAGTTTCTTAAGAAAAGTTTCTTCCAACGCATTTTCGTAAGAAGTTTCTTAAGGAAATTTTCTTAGGAAGCACTTTCTTAAGAAGTTTCTTAAGAAAAGTTTGTTCCTATGCATTTTCTTAAGAAGTTTCCTAAGGAAATTTCTTATGAAGCACTTTCTTAAGAAGTTTCGTAAGAAAAGTTTCTTCCAATACATTTTCGTAAGAAGTTTCTTAACGTAATTTTCTTAGGAAGCACTTTCTTAAGAAAATTCTTAAGAAAAGTTTCTTTCGATGCATTTTCGTAAGAAGTGTCTTAAGGAATTGTTTGGAAACACTTTCTTAAGAAGTTTCTTCCGATGCATTTTCGTAAGAAGTTCCTTAAGGAAATTTTCTTAGGAAGCACTTTCATAAGAAGTTTCTTAAGAAAAGTTTCTGCCGATGCATTTTCGTAAGAAGTTTCTTAAGGAATTTTTCTTAGGAAACACTTTCTTAGGATGTTTCTTAATAAAAGTTTCTTCCGATCCATTGTCGTGAGAAGTTTCTTAAGGAAAATTTCATAGGATTCACTTTTTACAGAAGTTTCTTACGAAAAGTTTCTTCCGATGCATTTTCGTAAGAAGTTTCTTAAAAATTTTCTTAGGAAGCACTTTCTTAAGAAGTTCCTTCAGAAAAGTTTCTTCCGATGCATTTTCGTAAGAAGTTTCTGAAGGAAATTTTCTTAGGAAGCACTTTCTTAAGAAGTTCCTTCAGAAAAGTTTCTTCCGATGCATTTTCGTAAGAAGTTTCTAAAGGAAATTTTTGTAGGAATCACTTTCTTAAGAAGTTTCTAAAGAAAAATTTGTTCCTAGGCATTTTCTTAAGAAGTTTCCTAAGGATATTTTCTTAGGAAGCACTTTCTTAAGTAGTTTCTTAAGAAAAGTTTCTTCCGACGCAGTTTCTTAAGAAATTTCTTACGGAAATTTTGTAAGCAAACATTTTCTAAAGAGGTTTTTTAACAAATGTTTCTTCCGATGCATTTTTGTAAGAAGTTTCTAAAGGAAATTCTTGTAGGAAGCACTTTCTTAAGAAGTTTCTAAAGGAATTTTTCTTAGGAAGCACTTTCTTAAGAAGTTTCTTAAGAAGACTTTGTTCCCACGGATTTTCTGAAGAAGTTTCCTAAGGAAATTTTCTTAGGAAGCACTTTCTTAAGAAGTTTCTTAAGAAAAGTTTATTCCGATGCATTTTCGTAAGAAGTTTCTTAAGGAATTTTTCCTAGGAAGCACTTTCTTAAGATGTTTCTTGAGAAAAAGTTTCTTCTGACGCATTTTCTTAAGAAGATTCTTAAGGAAATTTTCCTAGGAAGCACTTTCTTAAGAAGACTTTGTTCCCACGGATTTTCTGAAGAAGTTTCCTAAGGAAATTTTCTTAGGAAGCACTTTCTGACGAAGTTTCTTAAGAAAAGTTTCTTCTGATGCATTTTCGTAAGAAGTTTCTTAAGGAATTTTTCTTAGGAAGCACTTTCTTAATATGTTTCTTGAGAAAAAAGTTTCTTCTGATGCATTTTCGTAAGAAGTTTCTTTAGGAATTTTTGTTAGGAAGCACTTTCTTAAGAAGTTTCTTTTCTTCCGATGCATTTTCGTAAGAAGTTTCTTAAGGAAATCTTCTTAGGAAGCAATTTCTTAAGAAATTTCTTAAGAAAAGTTTCTTTTGATGCATTTTCGTAAGAAGTGTCTTAAGGAATTTTCCGAAGCACTTTCTCAAGAAGTTTCTTCCGATGCATTTTCGTAAGAAGTTCCTGAAGGAAAAAAATTTAGGAAGCACTTTCTTAAGAAATTTCTTAAGAAAAGTTTCTTCCGATGCATTTTCGTAAGAAGTTCTTTAAGGAAATTTTCTTAGGAAGAAGTTTCTTAAGAAAAGTTTCTTCCGATGCATTTTTGTAAGAAGTTTCTTAAGGAAATTTTCTTAGGAAGCACTTTCTTATGAAATTTCTTAAGAAAAGTTTCTTTCGATGCATTTTTGTAAGAAGTGTCTTAAGGAATTTTTCGGAAGCACTTTCTTAAGAAGTTTCTTCCGATGCATTTTCGTAAGAAGTTCCTTAAGGAAATTTTCTTAGGAAGCACTTTCGTAAGAAGTTTCTTAAGAAAAGTTTCTTCTGATGCATTTTCCTAAGAAGTTTCTTAAGGAATTTTTCTTAGGAAGCAGTTTCTTAAGATGTTTCTTAAGAAAAGTTTCTTCCGATGCATTGTCGTGAGAAGTTTCTTTAGGAAATTTTCATAGAATGCACTTTCTTAACAAGTTTCGTAAGAAACTTTGTTCCTACTCATTTTTTGAAGAATTTTCCTAAGGAAGTATTCATAGGATTCACTTTTTATATAAATTTCTTACGAAAAGTTTCTTCCGATGCATTTTCGTATGAAGTTTCATAAGGAAATTTTCGTAGGAAACACTTTCTTAAGAAGTTCCTTCAGAAAAGTTTCTTCCGATGCATTTTCGTAAGAAGTTTCTGAAGGAAATTTTCTTAAGAAGCACTTTCTTAAGAAAATTATTAAGAAAAGTTTCTTTCGATGCATTTTCATAAGAAGTGTCTTAGGGAATTTTTTGGAAGCACTTTCTTAAGAAGGTTCTTCCGATGCATTTTCGTAAGAAGTTCCTTAAGGAAATTTTCTTAGGAAGCACTTTCTTAAGAAAATTCTTAAGAAAAGTTTCTTTCGATGCATTTTCGTAAGAAGTGTCTTAAGTAATTTTTTGGAAGCACTTTCTTAAGAAGTTTCTTCCGATGCATTTTCGTAAGAAGTTCCTTAAGGAAATTTTCTTAGGAAGCACTTTCGTAAGAAGTTTCTTAAGAAAAGTTTCTTCCGATGCATTTTCTTAAGAAGTTCTTAAGCAATTTTTCTTAGGAAGCACTTTCTTAAGATGTTTCTTTAGAAAAGTTTCTTCCGATGCATTGTCGTGAGAAGTTTCTTAAGGAAATTTTCTTAGGATGCACTTTCTTAACAAGTTTCGTAACAAAAGTTTGTTCCTACTCATTTTTTGAAGAATTTTCCTAAGGAAAATTTCATAGGATTCACTTTTTATAGAAGTTTCTTATGAAAAGTTTCTTCCGATGAATTTCCGTAAGAAGTTTCTTAAGGAAATTTTCTTAGGAAGCACTTTCTTAAGAAGTTCCTTCAGAAAAGTTTCTTCCGATGCATTTTCGTAAGAAGTTTCTAAAGGAAATTTTTGTAGGAATCACTTTCTTAAGAAGTTTCTAAAGAAAAATTTGTTCCTAGTCATTTTCTTAAGAAGTTTACTCGGGAAATTTTCTTAGGAAGCACTTTTTGAAGAAGTTTCTTAAGAAAAGTTTCTTCCGATGGATTTTTTTAAGAAGCTTCTTAAGGAATTTTTCTTAGGAAGCACTTTCTTAAGAAGTTTCTTATGAAGACTTTGTTCCCACGGATTTTCTGAAGAAGTTTCCTACGGAAATTTTCTTAGGAAGCACTTTCTTAAGAAGTTTCTTAAGAAAAGTTTATTCCAATGCATTTTCATAAGAAGTTTCTTAAGGAATTTTTCCTAGGAAGCACTTTCTTAAGATGTTTCTTGAGAAAAAGTTTCTTCTGATGCATTTTCGTAAGAAGTTTCTTAAGGAAATTTTCCTAGGAAGCACTTTCTTAAGAAGACTTTGTTCCCACGGATTTTCTGAAGAAGTTTCCTAAGGAAATTTTCTTAGGAAGCACTTTCTGAAGAAGTTTCTTAAGAAAAGTTTCTTCTGATGCATTTTCGTAAGAAGTTTCTTAAGGAATTTTTGTTAGGAAGCACTTTCTTAGGATGTTTCTCGAGAAAAAGTTTCTTCTGATGCATTTTCGTAAGAAGTTTCTTAAGGAACTTTTCTTAGGAAGCACTTTCTTAAGAAAATTCTTAAGAAAAGTTTCTTTCGATGCATTTTCGTAAGAAGTGTCTTATGGAATTTTTTGGAAGCACTTTCTTAAGAAGTTTCTTCCGATGCATTTTCGTAAGAAGTTCCTTAAGGAAATTTTCTTAGGAAGCACTTTCGTAAGAAGTTTCTTAAGAAAAGTTTCTTCCGATGCATTTTCTTAAGAAGTTTCTTAAGGAATTTTTCTTAGGAAGCACTTTCTTAAGATGTTTCTTAAGAAAAGTTTCTTCCGATGCATTGTCATGAGAAGTTTCTTAAGGAAATTTTCTTGGGATGCACTTTCTTAACAAGTTTCGTAAGAAAAGTTTGTTCCTACTCATTTTTTGAAGAATTTTCCTAAGGAAAATTTCATAGGATTCACTTTATACAGAAGTTTCTTACGAAAAGTTTCTTCCGATGCATTTTCGTAAGAAGTTTCTTAAGGAAATTTTTTTAGGAAGCACTTTCTTAAGAAGTTCCTTCAGAAAAGTTTCTTCCGATCCATTTTCGTAAGAAGTTTCTTAAGGAAATTTTCTTAGGAAGCA
Source organism: Elymus sibiricus (assembly GCA_039707655.1). Taxonomy (NCBI): domain Eukaryota; kingdom Viridiplantae; phylum Streptophyta; class Magnoliopsida; order Poales; family Poaceae; genus Elymus; species Elymus sibiricus. Next base: position 490,620,327 of record CM077665.1, read on the forward strand.
CTTTCTTAAGAAAAGTCTGTTCCTATGCATTTTCTTAATAAGTTTCCTAAGGATATTTTCTTAGGAAACACTTTCTTAAGAAGTTTCTTAAGAAAAGTTTCTTCCGACGCATTTTCTTTAGAAATTTCTTACGGAAATTTTCTAAGCAAACACTTTCTAAAGAGGTTTTTTAAGAAATGTTTATTCCGATGCATTTTTGTAAGAAGTTTCTAAAGGAAATTTTTGTAGTAAGCAGTTCTTAAGAAGTTTCTAAAGAAAAGTTTGTTCCTAGGTATTTTCTTCAGTTTCTTCCGATGGATTTTTTTAAGAAGTTTCTTTAGGAATTTTTCTTATGAAGCACTTTCTTAAGAAGTTTCTTAAGAAGATTTTGTTCCCACGGATTTTCTGAAGAAGTTTCCTAAGGAAATTTTCTTAGGTAGCACTTTCTTAAGAAGTTTCTTAAGAAAATTTTATTTCGATGCATTTTCGTAAGAAGTTTCTTAAGGAATTTTTCTTAGGAAGCACTTTCTTAAGATGTTTCTTGAGAAAAAGTTTCTTCTGATGCATTTTCGTAAGAAGTTTCTTAAGCAAATTTTCTTAGGAAGCACTTTCTTAAGAACACTTTGTTCCCACGGATTTTCTGAAGAAGTTTCCTAAGGAAATTTTCTTAGGAAGCACTTTCTGAAGAAGTTTCTCAAAAAAAGTTTCTTCCGATGCATTTTCGTAAGAAGTTTCTTAAGGAATTTTTCTTAGGAAGCACTTTCTTAAGATGTTTCTTGAGAAAAAGTTTCTTCTGATGCATTTTTGTAAGAAGTTTCTTTAGGAATTTTCGTTAGGAAGCACTTTCTTAAGAAGTTTCTTTTCTTCCGATGCATTTTTGTAAGAAGTTTCTTAAGGAAATTTTGTTAGGAAGCACTTTCTTAAGATGTTTCTAAGAAAAGTTTGTTCCTATGCATTTTCTTAAGAAGTTTCCTAAGGAAATTTTTTTATGAAGCACTTTCTTAAGAAGTTTCTTAAGAAAAGTTTCTTCCGATGCATTTTTGTAAGAAGTTTATTAAGGAATTTTTCTTAGGAAGCACTTTCTTAAGAAGTTTCTTAAGAAAAGTTTCTTCCAATGCATTTTCGTAAGAAGTTTCTTAGGGAAATTTTCTTAGGAAGCACTTTCTTAAGAAATTTCTTAAGAAAAGTTTCTTTTGATGCATTTTCGTAAGAAGTGTCTTAAGGAATTTTTTGGAAGCACTTTCTCAAGAAGTTTCTTCCGATGCATGTTCGTAAGAAGTTCCTGAAGGAAATTTTCTTAGGAAGCACTTTCTTATGAAATTTCTTAAGAAAAGTTTCTTCCGATGCATTTTCGTAAGAAGTTCCTTAAGGAAATTTTCTTAGGAAGAAGTTTCTTAAGAAAAGTTTATTCCGATGAATTTTCGTAAGAAGTTTCTTAAGGCAATTTTCTTAGGAAGCACTTTCTTATGAAATTTCTTAAGGAAAGTTTCTTTTGATGCATTTTCGTAAGAAGTGTCTTAAGGAATTTTTCGGAAGAACTTTATAAAGAAGTTTCTTCCGATGCATTTTCGTAAGAAGTTTCTTAAGAAAAGTTTCTTCCGACGCATTGTCGTGAGAAGTTTCTTAAGGAAATTTTCTTCCGATGCATTGTCGTGAGAAGTTTCTTAAGGAAATTTTCATAGAATGCACTTTCTTAACAAGTTTCGTAAGAAAAGTTTGTTCCTACTCATTTTTTGAAGAATTTTCCGAAGGAAAATTTCATAGGATTCACTTTTTATAGAAATTTCTTACGAAAAGTTTCTTCCGATGCATTTTCGTAAGAAGTTTCTTAAGGAAATTTTCTTAGGAAGCACTTTCTTAAGAAGTTCCTTCAGAAAATTTCTTCCGATGCATTTTCGTAAGAAGTTTCTTAAGGAAATTTTCTGAGGAAGCACTTTCTTAAGAAAAGTCTATTCTGACGCATTTTCTTAAGAAGTTTCCTAAGGATATTTTCTTAGGAAACAATTTCTTAAGAAGTTTTTAAGAAAAGTTTCTTCCGACGCATTTTCTTAAGAAATTTCTTACGAAAATTTTCTAAGCAAACACTTTCTTAAGAGGTTTTTTAAGAAATGTTTCTTCCGATGCATTTTCGTAAGAAGTTTCTAATGGAAATTTTCGTAGGAAGCACTTTCTTAAGAAGTTTCTAAAGAAAAGTTTGCTCCTGGGCATTTTCTTAAGAAGTTTACTCGGGAAATTTTCTTAGGAATCACTTTTTTAAGAAGTTTCTTAAGAAAAGTTTCTTCAGATGGATTTTTTAAGAAGTTTCTTAAGGAATTTTTCTTAGGAAGCATTTCTTAAGAAGTTTCTTAAGAAGACTTTGTTCCCATGGATTTTCTGAAGAAGTTTCCTTAGGAAATTTTATTAGGAAGCACTTTCTTAAGAAGTTTCTTAAGAAAAGTTTCTTCCGGTGCATTTTCATAAGAAGTTTCTTAAGGAATTTTTCTTAGGAAGCACTTTCTTAAGATGTTTCTTGAGAAAAAGTTTCTTCTGGTGCATTTTCGTAAGAAGTTTCTTGAGTAAATTTTCTTAGGAAGCACTCTCTTGAGAAGTTTCTTAAGAAAAGTTTGTTCCTACGCATTTTCTTAAGAAGTTTCCTAAGGAAATTTTCTTAGGAAGCACTTTCTGAAGAAGTTTCTTAAGAAAAGTTTCTTCCGATGCATTTTCATAAGAAGTTTCTTAAGGAATTTTTCTTAGGAAGCACTTTCTTAAGAAGTTTCTTAAGAAAAGTTTCTTTCGATGCATTTTCATAAGAAGTTTCTTTAGGAATGTTTTTTAGGAAGCACTTTCTTAAGAAGTTTCTTAAGAAAAGTTTCTTCCGATGCATTTTCGTAAGAAGTTTCTTAAGGAAATTTTCTTAGGAAGCACTTTTTTAAGAAGTTTCTTATGAAAAGTTTGTTCCTATGCATTTTCTTAAGAAGTTTCCTAAGGAAATTTTATTATGAAGCACTTTCTTAAGAAGTTTCTTAGGAAAAGTTTCTTCCGATGCATTTTCGTAAGAAGTTTCTTAACGTAATTTTCTTAGGAAGCACTTTCTTAAGAAATTTCTTAAGAAAAGTTTCTTTCGAGGCATTTTCCTAAGAAGTGTCTTAACGAATTTTTTTGGAAGCATTTTCTTAAGAAGTTTCTTCTGATGCATTTTCGTAAGATGTTCCTTAAGGAAATTTTCTTAGGAAGTACTTTCTTAAGAAGTTTCTTAAGAAAGGTTTCTTCCGATGCATTTTCGTAAGAAGTTTCTTAGAGAAATTTTCTTAGGAAGCACTTTCTTAAGAAAAGTTTCTTTCGATGCATTTTCGTAAGAAGTGTCTTAAGGAATTTTTCGGAAGCACTTTCTTAAGAAGTTTCTTCCGATGCATTTTCGTAAGAAGTTCCTTAAGGAAATTTTCTTAGGAAGCACTTTCTTAAGAAAATTTTCTTCCGATGCATTTTTGTAAGAAGTTCCTTAAGGAAATTTTCTTAGGAAGTACTTTCTTAATAAAAGTTTCTTCGATGTATTTTCGTAAGAAGTTTCTTAAGGAAATTTTCTTAGGAAACACTTTTGTCGGCGTACGACACCTATGGGATCGCGTGGATCCCTTTTACGGTTCGTCAGGGAAAAAGGCACAAAGAGCAGATCCAACGATCAACACGAGAGATTTTTACCCAGGTTCGGGCCGCTAAGAAGCGTAAAACCCTACTCCTACTTAGTTGTCTTGGATGTGTTTAAGCCCAAGCTCTAGGAACGCTTGCGATGAACAGTACGTTCGAGCAGTAGCTACGCATCCAGAATGGGCCAGAAAGTCCTCCTCTGCGGATCCGATCCGGATCCCCCCTATTGTTGCCCTTGGGCCTCCTTTTATATGTCGAAGGGGTCACCAATAGTGGCGAACAGTACATACAAGAGGTGTAAAGTTGCTACTGTGTTATCATACCTAATACTGACGACTTAGGACAAACGCATTAAATGCTCCGTTTAGGTGTCCCTTAGCTTTCTTGGGGACGGAAAAAGAGCCCGTCCCATCAGCACCGCTTAACCCCATCCACCGCTAGTGCCTTGACACGCATCCAGGAGGACAAAACCTAAATGACAGGCTGGTCGCTGCGCTGGAGCGGTGACAGGGTGGCGGGATCTTGCCGGGTGCGAGTCTTGGCGGGGTTCCGCAATCCGTCCCGGCAAGGATCTTGCCGGGAACCCAACCTTTGGTCTTCTGTCTTCTGATCATTGACTTGAATGCCTCCTTGATAGTCTTGCATTTGCTTCCAGTTGTCCCCCGACAAGCATCTTGCCGGGAGTTCAACATCGGGTCTTCTTGGTGACCTGCCTGGAGGTCTTCTCCCAGGAGGGCTCGCTTCCCGGAAACTCTATCTTGATCTTGCCGGCCTTGAGCTTGCCAGTGATGCGTAGACCTATTCCCGGCAAGTAATCCTTGCCGGAAACCTGGGTCCACGATATGTCCTATAAGTGGATTTCTTCTCTGCCATGCCCTTCCCGCTTGGAGGCTGCGACTTGCCGGTGCGTGTCCAGGGGTAGCGAACACCCCCCTATTCACTACACCGACAGGAGCCCCCGGGCCTGGGCCGGACAAGCGTGCATAGTGTTTGTCTGGGCTAGGCCCAAAAACATGCACCGGTACACGCGTGGCGAGAAGTAACCGCCACTCATAACTTTTTAACTGCGCGCTGATGATGATGCAAGAGAGCTTGCGGTTTGTTGAGCCTTGGGCTTGTCGGTAGCATGGGCAGACAGAGCAGGACGGTAGCAGGAGTCATGTGCCCGAAAGGGAGTGCCATACCGTGCGACGAAGAGCCAGCCCCCGAGCCTTCCCCAAAAAGGGAACTGCGGGTGTGGTGCTCGATTCATATGCTCATCACTGCTGTCGCCGCCGTCTACTGCGAATGCCTCACTGCCGTCTTGCCGGCCTCCAGCACGGCGTTCTTGGATTTCTCGGCTGCCGCGTGCCGCTGAGAATAAAGCAACTGCCGGGACTGAAGTACTTTTCGCATACCTGTTGCTGTAATGGCACATATAAAGAAACAATTTATCTTAGTTAGACCAATATTTATGTATGCGACACATGTTTCTTTATGCTAAATGAAAGTTTGCTTCCCTCTTGATTAATTCCGTCCTTGCATATATCTTATACCCTACGCTATTTGGAAACCTTGCCGGTGCGCACACTTGCCGCGAGCGCTTTGAGGAACAGGTCCTTAGCAGCCTGCTGGAAATGCCGCCACCGGCAAGGCGACTTGCTGGGCCAGAACGCAGCTGCTAAGTTTGCCGAGCGGACTCGAGGCGAAACTAGAGCGCGGGCTAACCATGACAAGGTCCCTTCGCGTGCAGATTGATGTACAAGGACGAAAAATCAATCAAGACGACCCACGCTTGCCGGAAAACTTTTCGGTGCGCACGCTCCAGCCGGCAACGCTTGAGGAACGGGTCCTTAGCAGCTTGCCGGGAACGCCGCCTCCCGGAAAGGTTTACCTTCCCGATGCTTGTGCAGCCGCCTAAGTTGTCGAGCGGACTCAAGACAACTTGGGGCGCTATTGGCCCCGGGAAGGCTCCTTCGTGTGTTGGTGTAAGGAGCAAGTGAAGACAGCAAAAGAAATGTAATTGTCACAAATCTTTGTAACTTAGCTCTTCTTGCTGTTCATCTCGCATAGCAAGGCCGCGCTCGTGGTGATGGCCGGCAGCTCTCAAGAAGGTTATTCTCTAGGGCGCTGCCAGCCCCCGAGCTCGCGTTCCATGCGTATTCCTGCAACACTGATTGGGCATGAAATGCTACAACATCGTTCTAGCACAACAAGTTAATTAGCTTCTGGTTAATGATTAATTCGTTCTACTTTTGACTCCTGCTGAATATTCCCTTGCTTGCCGGAACACCTTCCGGTGCGCACAATCCAGTCAGCAGCGCTTTGAGGAACGGGTCCTTAGCAGCTTGCCGGGAACGCCGCCTCCCAAAAAGATTTACCTTCCCAGCTTTAGTGCAGCTGCTCACATTGCCGAGCGGACTTGAAGCGATTAGGAGCGCGACTAGCCTCGGGAAGGCTCCTCAGCATATGGGTTCACGCAGAAATCTGAAGATAAAACTTATCTAGCCTTTTCCTTGAACGATTGCATTTTTGTACATTGAATCCCTATGCTTGCTGGAATACTCCCCGAATGCGCACGTTCCGGTCGATGACGCTTAGGATCAGGTCCTGTCTAGCAGCCTATCGAGAACGCCGCCTCTTCGGGGGCTTAACGCTCTAGAAACAACTACAGCTGCATCTGTGTTACTGGGCGGACCCAGAACAACCAGGAGCGCAGAGTATTTCAAGACCGCTCCCTCACGCTCAGGTTATACAAAAAAACCATCAAGGATAAAACTAAACAGCAAAAAGCAATTAAAGTTTTAGGATTTAGCTTTCGCGAAGAATTTCAGCCGCCCCCGTTACTTCTTGGGCGCCATGACGATGAAGATGATCAAAAACTGACGCACTGATTAATAGATCAGGTTCGCACAACCCTTTTCCCCTACCTGGCGCGCCAAAGATGTCGGCGTACGGCACCTATGGGATCGCGTGGATCCCTTTTATGGTTCGGCAGGGAAAAAGGCTTGCACAAAGAGCAGACCCAACGATCAACACGAGAGATTTTTACCCAGGTTCGGGCAGCTAAGAAGCGTAAAACCCTACTCCTGCTTTAGTTGTCTTGGATGTGTTTAAGCCCAAGCTCTAGGAGCACTTGCGATGAACAGTACGTTCGAGCAGCATCTACGCATCGAGAATGGGCCAGAAAGTCCTCCTCCCCTACCTGGCGCGCCAAAGATGTCGGCGTACGACACCTATGGGATCGCGTGGATCCCTTTTACGGTTCGGTAGGGAAAAAGGCTTGCACAAAGAGCAGATCCAACGATCAACACGAGAGCTTTTTACCCAGGTTCGGGCCGCTAAGAATCGTAAAACCCTACTCCTGCTTTAGTTGTCTTGGATGTGTTTAAGCCCAAGCTCTAGGAGCGCTTGCGATGAACGGTACGTTCGAGCAGCAGCTACGCATCCAGAATGGGCCAGAAAGTCCTCCTCCTCGGATCCGATCCGGATCCCCCCTATTGTTGCCCTTGGGCCTTCTTTTATATGTCGAAGGGGTCACCAACAGTGGCGAACAGTACATCCAAGAGGTGTAAAGTTGCTACAGTGTTATCATACCTAATACTAACGACTTAGGACAAACGCATTAAATGCTCCGTTTAGGTGTCCCTTAGCTTTCTTGGGGACAGAAAAAGAGCCCGTCCCATCAGCACCGCTTAACCCCATCCACCGCTAGTGCCTTGACACGCATCCAGGAGGACAAAACCTAAATGACAGGCTGGTTGCTGCGCTGGAGCAGTGGCAGGGTGGCGGGATCTTGCTGGGTGCGAGTCTTGGCGGGGTTCCGCAATCCGTCCCGGCAAGAATCTTGCCAGGAACCCAACCTTTGGTCTTCTGTCTTCTGATCATTGACTTGAATGCCTCCTTGATAGTCTTGCATTTGCTTCCAGCTGTCCCCCGACAAGCATCTTGCCGGGAGTCCAACATCGGGTCTTCTTGGTGACCTGCCTGGAGGTCTTCTCCCAGGAAGGCTCGCTTCCCGGAAACTCTATCTTGATCTTGCCGGCCTTGAGCTTGCCAGTGATGCGTAGACCTGTTCCCGGCAAGTAATCCTTGCCGGAAACCTGGGTCCTGGATATGTCCTATAAGTGGATTTCTTCTCTACCATGCCCTTCCCGCCTGGAGGCTGCGACTTGCCGGTGCGTGTCCAGGGGTAGCGAACACCCCCCTGTTCACTACACCGACAACTTTCTTATGAAATTTCTTAAGAAAAGATTCTTTCGATGCATTTTCATAAGAAGTGCCTTAAGGAATTTTTCAGAAGCACTTTCTTAAGAAGTTTCTTCCGATGCATTTTCGTAAGAAGTTCCTTAAGGAAATTTTCTTAGGAAGCATTTTCGTAAGAAGATTCTTAAGAAAAGTTTCTTCCGATGCATTTTCGTAAGAAGTTTCTTAAGGAATTTTTCTTAGGAAGCACTTTCTTAAGATGTTTCTTAAGAAAAGTTTCTTCCGATGCATTGTCGTGGGAAGTTTCTTAAGGAAATTTTCTTAGGATGCACTTTCTTAACAAGTTTCGTCAGAAAAGTTTGTTCCTACTCATTTTTTGAAGAATTTTCCTAAGGAAAATTTCATAGGATTCACTTTTTATAGAAGTTTCTTACGAAAAGTTTCTTCCGATGCATTTTCGTAAGAAGTTTCTTAAGGAAATTTTCTTAGGTAGCACTTTCTTAAGAAGTTCCTTTAGAAAAGTTTCTTCCGATGCATTTTCGTAAGAAGTTTCTTAAGGAAATTTTCTTAGGAAGCACTTTCTTAAGAAAAGTCTGTTCCTATGCATTTTCTTAAGAAGTTTCCTTTGGATATTTTCTTAGGAAACACTTTCTTAAGAAGTTTCTTAAGAAAAGTTTCTTCCGACGCATTTTCTTAAGAAATTTCTTACGAAAATTTTCTAAGCAAACACTTTCTTAAGATGTTTTTTAAGAAATGTTTCTTCCGATGCATTTTCGTAAGAAGTTTCTAAAGGAAATTTTCGTAGGAAGCACTTTCTTAAGAAGTTTCTAAAGAAAAGTTTATTCCTAGGCATTTTCTTAAGAAGTTTACTCGGGAAATTTTCTTAGGAAGGACTTTTTTAAGAAGTTTCTTAAGACTAGTTTCTTCCGATGGATTTTTTTAAGAAGTTTCTTAAGGAATTTTTCTTACGAAGCACTTTCTTAAGAAGTTTCTTAAGAAGACTTTATTCCCACGGATTTTCAGAAAAGTTTCCTAAGGAAATTTTCTTAGGAAGCACTTTCTTAAGAAGTATCTTAAGAAAAGTTTATTCCGATGCATTTTCGTAAGAAGTTATTTAAGGAATTTTCTTAGGAAGCACTTTCTTAAGATGTTTCTTGAGAAAAAGTTTCTTCTGATGCATTTTCGTAAGAAGTTTCTTAAGGAAATTTTCTTAGGAAGCACTTTCTTAAGAAGTTTCTTAAGAAGACTTTGTTCCCACGGATTTTCTGAAGAAGTTTCCTAAGGAAATTTTCTTAGGAAGCACTTTCTTAAGAAGTTTCTTAAGAAAAGTTTCTTCCGATGCATTTTCGTAAGAAGTTCCTTAAGGAAATTTTCTTAGGAAGAAGTTTCTTAAGAAAAGTTTCTTCCGATGCATTTTCGTAAGAAATTTCTTAAGGAAATTTTCTTAGGAAGCACTTTCTTATGAAATTTATTAAGAAAAGTTTCTTTCGATGCATTTTCGTAAGAAGTGTCTTAAGGAATTTTTTGGAAGCACTTTCTTAAGAAGTTTCTTCCGATGCATTTTCGTAAGAAGTTCCTTAAGGAAATTTTCTTAGGAAGCACTTTCGTAAGAAGTTTCTTAAGAAAAGTTTCTTCCGATGCATTTTCGTAAGAAGTTTCTTAAGGAATTTTTCTTACGAAGCACTTTCTTAAGATGTTTATTAAGAAAAGTTTCTTCCGATGCATTGTCGTGAGAAGTTTCTTTAGGAATTTTTGTTTGGAAGCACTTTCTTAACAAGTTTCGTAAGAAAAGTTTCTGCCGATGCATTGTCGTGAGAAGTTTCTTAAGGAAATTTTCATAGAATGCACTTTCTTAACAAGTTTCGTAAGAAACTTTGTTCCGACTCATTTTTTGAAGAATTTTCCTAAGGAAAATTTCATAGGATTCACTTTTTATATAAATTTCTTATGAAAAGTTTCTTTCGATGCATTTTCGTAAGAAGTTTCTTAAGGAAATTTTCTTAGGAAGCACTTTCTTAAGAAGTTCCTTCAGAAAAGTTTCTTCCGATGCATTTTTGTAAGAAGTTTCTTAAGGAAATTTCTTAGGAAGCACTTTCTTAAGAAAATTCTTCAGAAAAGTTTCTTCCGATGCATTTTCGTAAGAAGTGACTTAAGGAATTTTTTGGAAGCACTTTCTTAAGAAGTTTCTTCCGATGCATTTTCGTAAGAAGTTCCTTATGGAAATTTTCTTAGGAAGCACTTTCGTAAGAAGTTTCTTAAGAAAAGTTTCTTTCGATGCATTTTCGTAAGAAGTTTCTTAAGGAATTTTTCTTAGGAAGCACTTTCTTAAGATGTTTCTTAAGAAAAGTTTCTTCCGATGCATTGTCGTGAGAAGTTTCTTAAGGAAATTCTCTTAGGATGCACTTTCTTAACAAGTTTCATAAGAAAAGTTTGTTCCTACTCATTTTTTGAAGAATTTTCCTAAGGAAAATTTCATAGGATTCACTTTTTATAGAAGTTTCTTAGGAAACTTCTTAAGGAATTTTTCTTAGGAAGCACTTTCTTAAGATGTTTCTTGAGAAAAAGTTTGTTCTGATGCATTTTCATAAGAAGTTTCTTTAGGAATTTTTGTTAGGAAGCACTTTCTTAAGAAGTTTCTTTTCTTCCGATGCATTTTCGTAAGAAGTTTCTTAAGGAAATTTTCTTAGGAAGCATTTTCTTAAGAAGTTTCTTAAGAAAATTTGTTCCTATGCATTTTCTTAAGAAGTTTCCTAAGGAATTTTTTTTATGAAGCACTTTCTTAAGAAAAGTTTCTCCCAATGCATTTTCGTAAGAAGTTTATTAAGGAATTTTTCTTAGGAAGCACTTTCTTAAGATGTTTCTTAAGAAAAGTTTCTTCCGATGCATTTTCGTAAGAAGTTTCTTAGGGACATTTTCTTAGGAAGCACTTTCTTAAGAAATGTTTCTTTTGATGCATTTTCGTAAGAATTGTCTTAAGGAATGTTTCGGAAGCACTTTCTCAAGAAGTTTCTTCCGATGCATTTTCGTAAGAAGTTCCTGAAGGAAATTTTCTTAGGAAGGATTTTCTAAAGAAAAGTTTCTTCCGATGCATTTTCGTAAGAAGTTCCTTAAGGAAATTTTCTTAGGAAAAAGTTTCTTAAGAAAAGTCTCTTCCGATGCATTTTCGTAAGAAGTTTCTTAAGGAAATTTTCTTAGGAAGCACTTTCTTATGAAATTTCTTAAGAAAAGTTTCTTTCGTATCATTTTCGTAAGAAGTGTCTTAAGGAATTTTTCGGAAGCACTTTATTAAGAAGTTTCTTCTGATGCATTTTCGTAAGAAGTTCCTTAAGGAAATTTTCTTAGGAAGCACTTTCGTAAGAAGTTTCTTAAGAAAAGTTTCTTCCGATGCATTTTTGTAAGAAGGTTCTTAAGGAATTTTTCTTTGGAAGCACTTTCTTAAGATGTTTCTTAAGAAAAGTTTCTTCCGATGCATTGTCGTGAGAAGTTTCTTAAGAAAATTTTCATAGAATGCACTTTCTTACCAAGTTAAGTATGAAAAGTTTGTTCCTACTCATTTTTTGAAGAATTTTCCTAAGGAAAATTTCATAGGATTCACTTTTTATAGATATTTCTTATGAAAGGTTTCTTCCGATGCATTTTCGTAAGAAGTTTCTTCAGGAAATTTTCTTAGGAAGCACTTTCTTAAGAAGTTCCTTCAGAAAAAAAAATTCAATGCATTTTCGTAAGAAATTTCTTAAGGAAACTTTCTTAAGAAAAGTCTGTTCCTACGCATTTTCTTAAGAAGTTTCCTAATTATATTTTCTTAGGAAACAATTTCTTCAGAAGTTTCTTAAGAAAAGTTTCTTCCGACGCATTTTCTTAAGAAATTTCTTACGGAAATTTTCTAAGCAACCACTTTCTTAAGAGGTTTGTTAAGAAATGTTTCTTCCGATGCATTTTCGTAAGAAGTTTCTAAAGGAAATTTTCGTAGGAAGCACTTTTTTAAGAAGTTTCTTAAGAAAAGTTTCTTCCGATGGATTTTTTAAGAAGTTTCTTAAGGAATTTTTCTTAGGAAGCACTCTCTTAAGAAGACTGTCGGTGTACTAAAGTATGGGTCTTTTTAGTACCCCTTACTTGTGCACGGGCAGTTGTAGCCGTACCGCGGCAAGCCTTGCCGGGGAATAGCTAGGAGTAATCACAAGACTAAGATGCCAAGAAGGCGTTCTAATCAACGATCAGGTAGACCAGAAGACAGAAGACCAAAGGGTTGCGGAGGCCCGGCAAGACCCTTGCCGGCAAGGATTCGCAGCCGGCAAGACCCGGTCCCGGCAAGCCCCGGGCCCAGCAAGGATTCAGCCCCGGCAAGGCTCTGCACAGTGCAGCGCTATCGCTCCTGTGCAGTGGCCAGCCTTGTCGTTTAGGGCTTGTCCTCATGATGACGTGGCGCGATGCCGGCCACGGGATGCTTAAGCGGCGCTGATGGGATGGCTGCTTTTCCCATCCCCCGTAAAGCTTTTCCAAGCCCAAGACGCTAAGGGACACCTCGACGGACACCTCACGGTGCATTTAATGAGTTTGTCCTAGGCCGTCAGGGTTAGGTATGATGACACTGTGATAACGCTGTAGTTACTTTCCACCTCATGCCTTATCTCGTACGCCACTGTGGTAGCCCCTTTGACTCATATAAAAGGAGGCCCGAGCCGTACAGAAGGGGGAGAAGGGAGGATAGCACTTCTGAGGGCCCATTCTGCATGCGCAGCTACCGAGTACTGTAGCTCCCAGAATTTGGCCAAGAACATCCACAGTAATACAATCAAAGCAGGAGTAGGGTTTTACGCATCCGTGCGGCCCGAACCTGGGTAAAATCCCCCGTGTGCTGATCGTTAGTTCTGCTCTTTGTGCAATCCTCTCCCCTTGCCGAACCGTAAAGGGATCTCCTTGATCCCATAGGTGTTCGTTTCCCACGACATCTTTGGCGCGCCAGGTAGGGGGAGATCGAGGTGGGCGAACCTGATCTAGTGGTCAGCGCGTCAGATCTTTGATCATCTTCACCACCATGGCTCCCAAGAAGAAGGGTTTCATGGCGGTTAGTCCATCTGCATCCGTCGTGCCTGATGTTGCGCGCACAGGCGACGAGATAGGCGCGGGTGGAGGAAATGGAGGCTCCGAGCTTCCACGGCGTTCCGGCGATCCGAGCCGGACGAGCAACAGGTCCAAGGATGGAGCCGCGCAACCTGCGGGTGGTGCAGCGACTTCCAAGGATGGAGCGGCGCCTTCCAGGACTAATACGCCGGCGCATGCACCGCGACCTTCTCAGGACGCGCGTGACGTGCGGCCTCAGGACGTTGGTGGTTCTAGGCGTCTGCAAGAAAAGGCCCCTGCGCATCACTCTCAGGGTGCGCAGGGCCAAGATCCGCGCCAGCGCGCTGGTGGAAGCCACACGCGGGTGCATAGTCGTGATGGTGCTCCTTCTAACCCTATTAGGAGTTTGAGCACCTCACGTTCTTCTCACCTGTCGCCGCCGCCTACGCCAGCAGAGGCGTTGGCGCGAGCTCAGCTACTCCTAGACTTCCCTCCTGCTACGGAGAAGCTAGACGAGTGGCGAGCCACTATCCAGAGCCTCCTCAGCCTGGCTGACAACGGCAGACCGCAGCAGGGTGAACCCTCGCGGCTGCAGTCGTCTAGGCTGGTGTGTGGCGATGGAGAGAAGACCGGAGCTGGAACGACTACATTGCGTTCCCCTCCGCTGCATCAGGAGCGGTCGTTAACTCGACGGACCAATGCCCGTGAGGATGATTCCACGGCGTCATCTGATCCGCGGGTTCGCCGCGATCAACGTCACGTTCTTCGGGAACGGAAGAAGGAGGACGCTCGAACCACCATCGAGCGCCGAAGGGAAGCGCGTCGCCAGTCCGACAAGCGCGCTGGGACCGCTGTTGACGAGCCCGCGCCAGGGTACCCTAGCTGCCTACCTTACGAGGTGGGTTGTCCAGCGTTTACTCGTGAGCTGCGGCAAGTCCAGTGGCCCAGCTCCCGCTCCTTCAAGCCGGAAGTACCGGAGAAGTATGACGGCAAGACCCATCCGTCCGAGTTCTTGAGCATCTACACCATCGCGGTGCGGGCTGCCGGGGCTCGTGGCGATAAGGTGCTGGCCAACTACTTTCCATTGGTGCTAAAGCCCAACATTAGATCGTGGTTGATGCACCTGCCCGAGAATTCCATCTCTTCTTGGGCCGACATGTGCCACCAGTTTGTTGGCGCCTTCACCGGCGGCCATCAAGCTCCTGGCCAGGAGAGTGATCTGCATATCATCCCCCAGAAAGAAGGCGAAAGCATGCGCAAGTATATCCAAAGGTTTAGCCACGTCCAGCACAACATTCCTGACGTTCATCCCGCCGCCGTCATCAGCGCCTTTCATCAGAATGTGCGCAATCGTAAAATGCGGGAGGAGCTGGCGATGAACAAAGTCAGAGATGTCGCCGAGCTCTACGCTTTGGCCGACAAGTGTGCACGGGCAGAGGAAGGAAGAAGACTCCCCGGCGAGAACGCTGGCGCCGGAGTCGACTCCGAGAGCGAAGACGCCCCTGCCCCGGCAAAGAAGGGAAAGTGGAAGAACAGGAAGCGAAAAGGCAAGGCCGTGCTTGCCGTTGAAGGTTCCGGCAACACCGGCACCGCCAAGAAGTCCAAGACTGACGACCCCGGCAAGGAGGTTGCCGGGTGTGCGGCGTGTCAGGCCTTGGCGGCTGCCGACAAGCCAGAAGGATCCGGCAAGCAGTACTGCAAGATCCACCGTACCAAGGGCCATGATCTCCAAGACTGCCGGCAAGTGGAGGAGCTTGTCGAGAAGCAGCGCGCCGAGTACGAAAGGCGCGACAAGGAGAGAGCCCAACATGGTGCCGGAGGATCTGGCAGGAAACGCGGTCGAGGAGGTCGCCGCGGAAGGCCCAGGCAGCGGCAAGAGAAGCCTGCCCGGGGCCGTGACAAGAAGGAAAGGGATGAAGATGAAGAGGAAGATGATGGCGAATCTAGTGAGCGAGAGTTCCATAAGGCAACGGAGGTTATGTGTGTCGATGGAGGCGCTTCGTTGCATTTCTCTCACCGCCAACTCAAGCGGTGGGCACGTGAGATTAATGCGGCAGAACCCTCTATTGGTGCACAGAAGCCACTGAAGTGGTCCCACACGCCCATCATTTTTTAGGCCGAGGACCACCCAGATCGCACAACCGCGGTCGGGTGCCTGCCGTTGTTGGTCTCACCAACAGTTCGCAACCTCAAGGTAACAAAAATGTTGGTTGACGGTGGGGCCGGCCTGAACTTGATCTCGCCGGACGTCATCAAGAGGCTGCAGATTCCTGACGAGGACCTTGAGGAGACAGGCTCTTTTCAAGGGGTCAATCCGGGAAGGAACCAGCCGAAAGGCAAGATCACACTGCCGGTAACATTTGGCAGCGAGCTGAACTTTAGGACGGAGAAGGTCGTTTTCGACGTCGCCAGGATTCCGTTACCTTATAATGGAATCCTTGGCCGCCCAGCGCTGGCTAAGTTCATGGCGGCCTCGCACTACGCCTACAACGTCTTGAAGATGCCCGGCCCAATGAGCGTCATCACTGTCCACTCCGACAAGAAAGACACGCTCATTTGCACCGACAAGCTTTACCGGGAAGCAGTTGCAGCGTCCGCCGCCAAGGCGCATGTTCCTGCCGCTCAAGATCCCGGCAAGAAGAAGAAGCCCGGCAAGACCTCTGGTCCAAACTCCGGCAAGCGCGCCTCTCCGGAGTGCTGCGCTACCGTCGAGGATGCACCAGAGAGCTCTGCCGGCCAGACCAAGAAACCCAAGGCTGCTCCGCCTAAGACCAAGAAGGTGCCCGCCAAGGAGGACGGGACGGGAGGAACTTTCACCATAAGTTCCACCCTTGATGACAAATAGGAAGGCCCGCTCGTTGCTTTCCTGCGGGCGAATGTCGACGTGTTTGCATGGCAACCATCTGACATCCCCGGTGTTCCCAGGGAAGTAATTGAGCACCACCTAGATGTCTGTCCCCACGCGCGGCCCGTCAAGCAGAAGGTGCGGAAGCAAGCTTTGGAGCGGCAAGAGTTCATTGCCGAAGAGATTAAGAAGCTTGAGGCGGCAGGTCTGGTTAGAGGAGTTAAATGGAGGCTATGTATTGACTTTACAGATATCAATAAAGCCTGTCCGAAAGATCCCTTTCCCTTGCCGCGCATCGACCAGATTGTGGATTCCACTGCCGGCTGCGATTTGCTGTCATTTCTTGACGCATACTCAGGCTACCACCAGATCTTCATGGCGAGAGAAGACGAAGAGAAGACCGCATTTATCACCCCATGTGGCACATACTGCTTCTTGCGTATGCCTTTCGGGTTGAAAAGTGCTGGGTCGACCTTCGCGAGAGCCGTCCAGATTGGTTTCGAGACCCAGCTCCATAGAAATATGGAGGCCTATATGGATGATATAGTGGTCAAAACCAAGGACAAGGCAACGCTCATTCAAGATCTGGGGGAGACTTTTGCAAATCTGCGCAGGATCAACCTAAAGCTCAATCCCGAGAAGTGCGTGTTTGTCGTTCCATCCGGCAAGCTTCTCGGGTTCTTTGTATCTCAGCGTGGAATTGAAGCCAATCCCGACAAGATCAAGGCAATTGAGCAGATTGAGGCACCAAGGCGTGTCAAGGATGTGCGCCGTCTTGCCGGCTGCGTCGCTGCTTTGAGTAGGTTCATCTCAAAGTCCGCTGAGCGCGCCCTGCCATTTTTCAAAATTTTGAAGAAGGCAGGTCCAATGAAATGGACTCCGGAAGCGGAGGCAGCGCTGCAGGATTTGAAGAAGTACCTCTCCTCTCCGCCAATACTAGTCGCACCTAGGCCACAAGAGCCGTTGCTGCTATATCTAGCGGCAACGAATCAAGTGGTTAGTGCTGCGCTGGTGGCAGAGAGAGAAGCAGAGGAGGATGCAGCGGCAACGGCAGGCCCGCCAAGCGACGTGCTGAGGCAAGCCCCGGCAGAGTCTGGTGCCGACAAGGAAAGATCCGTGCAGTCAAGTCAAGCAGTGCAGAAGAAAAAGATGGTGCAGCGCCCAGTTTATTTTGTCAGCTCCCTGTTGCAGGGAGCTAGGTCGAGATATTCTGGTGTGCAGAAGTTGCTCTTCGGCCTCCTTATGGCCTCGAGGAAGCTGCGCCATTACTTCCAAGCACATGAGATCACCGTCGTCACTCGCTTTCCGCTGCAACGGATTTTCCGGAACCCAGAAGCAACCGGCAGGATTGTGGAGTGGGCGTTGGAGCTGTCATGCTTTGGTCTCAAGTCTGACCTTGTTCTTCGGCGCGTTCAGTCGGCCAAGAATTCCAACAAGTTGACGCCGAAGTGGGAAGGCCCTTACCGGGTAGTGCGAGTCACTAGGCCTGGCGCTGTCCGCCTGGAGACCGAAGAGGGCTTGCCAGTGAGCAACTCCTGGAACATCGAGCACCTTCGCAAGTTCTACCCGTAAGGCGCAGTTGTTCGGGTTTCTTGCTGTGATAGCGATACGGCCAGCAGGCTGCTGACGACCCGAATCCAGCCCTCGCGGCAGCGTAACGCTCCGGCAAGATCCCGGCAACGCCATTCTGTACAAGTGTTGCCGGTGGCATGTAATCCTTTGTACAGAGCAGGCACATCCTTTGTGCATATTTAATAAGATCTGTGTGCTTTACGTTTCTTGTTGATTCCATTATCTGAGATATGTATTGCACTCGATCCTGGTAAGAGCTAACAAACCGTCAAGGTTCCATACTTTTATTTTCTCTTCTTTCTTTTTCTCAAGAGACAGAAGATTCTCTCGCGCGCAAGTTTGCCGGGGGGGGAGGAGAATGGTGGTATGGATACCAAACGACGTTCATGGTTGGCGCCTTGCCGGAAGAAGAAGAATAGCAACGAAAAGCAGAGCTAAGTTGCTGAACCCCTTAAGCAGATTTTGATTTTTGTAAGGCTGTATTCCCTTGAACGATTTCGGCTTTGTATGGAAAACCTGCACGCGATGGAATCTTGTCGTGATCGGCTGCGCCCTTATTCTGTTTCGAGTCCGCTCAACAGTCTAGGTGGCCGCGCTGAAAGCATCAAGATTTCTTGCCGTGAGCAGCACCGCCCGCAAGCTGCTGACGACCCGAATCCAGCGCTCGCGACGGGGTTATGCTCCGGCAAGTTCCCAGCAAAGCGTAGGGTATCGCCATACAGAAAGAAAATGAACAAAGGGAATAGCATGCCTTAATTCAAAGAGAGCAAGTTATATTACATCTAGTGCTTGCCGCGTTTCTGACATAAGGCAAATTGTCTTTTACATGGAACGCTGGCGGCAAGATGAAGAAGAGATGAGGCGGCTATAGCTAATCCCGGCGATCGCCCTCGACCCTCTTCACCTGGCTCACCCGATCGACGATGGGCGCGACAAGCTCTTCGAGAGCCTTGACGTCCGCGTCCTTCGGCAAGCTTTTCGAGGCTTTGGAGAGGTCGATGCCAGGGTTCCTGTACGCCACCTTCATCAACACTTTACGGAGGACGAGCTGGCAGAGTTTCCGGGATTTGTCGGCCAGCTTGCTTGTTTGGTTCGCCTGAAGTAGCTTGAGAGCGTCGACGAGCTTCTCGAAGAACATGGTTAGCCTGGCGCTTGAGGATACGTTGTCATCAGCAGAGTATCCGAAGCCCGGCAAGCCCATGGCCTCCAGCTCCGCTCCAAGCTTCTCGGCGACGTCCGCCAGCCTGGCAGTCCAGAGCTTCACGCCAGAAGTATACTCGTTGTGGGTGGCGGCGGCGTTCTGGAGCAGCTCCTGTTCGTCGTGGAGGTCTTTGATAAGAGTCCTCTCGTGAACTCGGGCAGCCTCAAGAGACTCCTCCAGCGTGGATAGCTTCAACTTCAGATCTTCAATGGAGTCCTTGGCAGAGGAAAGCTGCTGGACCTTCTCGGATGCGGCAACCTGCGTCTCCGTCAGGCTGTGGAGAGCCTTGTCTCTCTCGGCCTCGAGTGCTGACACCTTCTTGCCGTGGTCCTCAAGAGCGGCCTCCAGCCACTTCGTCTTCTCCTCCAGCAAGTTCTTGGCGGCCTCTGCAGCTCCGGCAGCGTCGAGGGCCTCTTTGAGCTTGCCGGCGTGGTCTTCAGTTAGAGCTCTGAGCGTCTTCAAGTGTTTCTGCTCAAGCTCCTGGACCCGCCGCGCGACAAGACTTTCGAGCTCTTCGTCCTTGTTGCGAAGCTTGGCGGCAAGCGACGCCTTGCGCGCGGCAAGGTCCTCTTCTTGGGCGTCAAGGCTGATGCGGCGCTGCATCAAGAGAGCTCCTTCTGCGGCGGCTTGCTGGGCGGCCTCCTCCTGCGCTTTCTCGATGTCCGATTGCTTCAGCAGGAGGACGTTCCGCTCTTCCGCCAGCTGCTCCCGATAAACATTCAGCTCTTGGAGGGCCTCGCCGTACCAAGCCTGTGTCTCCGTGACGCGTTGTTGGAAGTCTCCTTCCGCTGCCTCGATGAGCGTTGCCCGGGAGTCCAGTTTCTCCTTCTGGGCACGGTAGAGCGCCTGGAGCTTCTAATAGTTGTCATTCATGGCTTGGAGTAGCTGCTCCTCCTTGAGCTCACTAGCGGCGGCGATGATGATTTCCCCGTCAAGATGTTCTCCTTCAACCAGCTCTTCGATGTTTGCCGACCCCGGCATGCCGACGACGTTTTTGCCGGCCCTGATGTATTGGCTTGAGGAAGGGGCCTTGGACGACGAGGGTTGGTCTTCGGCAGTTGAGGGCCCCACGGCAGTAGAAGCGCCTGGCGCTCCTGCGGCGGAAGCGCCGTCAGTATGGCCACGGGTCTCCTCGCCAGCTCCCTCGGCGGGCATCTTGGCGGCCTCCTCTTGCGCGGTCTTGGCGGCCTCAGCGGCAGCGGCCTTGGCGGCCTCAACGGCAGCAGCCTCGGCGGCAGCAGCTTTGGCGGCCTCGGCGGCAGCATGCTTGGCGGCCTCCTCGTCGGCAACCTTGTCGGCTTCGGTGGTGGCATCCTTGGCAGTCTCTTCAATGACAACGCCAGTGTCCATGAGCTCTGTCAGAAGAAGATTGAAAGCCAAGTAGTTGATTAAGATGAAGCTAGGAAGGAAGTTCAAGAAGACAAAAAGAAGAAAAACCAAAGCGACAAGTTCTTTGAAGCAAGTAACTTTACCTGCGTCAGGGAAGTGGTTGCCGGAGCCTGCTCTTGCCGATCCCTCCCCTTCGTCGCGGTAGAACTTGCCCGAAGACTCGCCCCTGGGCGGTGTGGTCGACGGAGGCGGCACGGCAGAGGCAGCTCCCGCTGTTGCCTCTTGTTGTTGCTCCACTCCTGCACGCCCGGGGATGTCAGCAGAGAAGATGCACTCCCCGGCACGCGCCAGTGGGTAGTGAGTAGAAGACTCACGCTGGGAGCTGCGCCGGGGACTGCGTCGAGGGCTGCATCAAGGGTTGCGTTCTGGGCTTGACTCCGAGCTGACGAGAACCATTTCCGGCACTCCCGAGGTGCTTGCCGGCGGCTCGACGCTTGTTGAGGTCTTGGCCCTCTTCGCCATCCTCTGCGCCAAGGTCTCCATTTCCCTGTGGAGACAGGAACAGAGCAAGTTAATCAAGCAAAACTAGAAAGATAAGAATTGAAGCTGTGGCGGGACTTTTACTCTTCTTCTTCTTCCTCTGAGCTGATGGCGGAGAGGTCGAAGCCGACCCCCGCCGCGGTTCCTGACGGAGGAGGAGGAGTGGTCCTGGGCCGCTTGGCAGCGGCAGGTTGCGGTGCGGCCTCGCCGGCCGCCCCTTTGTCGGAAGCCTCGCTACTTGAGGAAGGTTGGCGGGCTGAAGCACCAGTGGTGTTCTTCCGGAGGACGCGCCTCTTCCTGTGTTGAAGAGCTGGGGGCACTTCCTCCTCCTCTTCTTCCTCTTCGGCGGCGCCTTCGGCAGAAGAGCTCCCGGCAGCGGCTCCGCTCGGCTCCCCGGCAGCCTTATCTCGCCCGGCAAGATCTTCCCGCAGTGGGTCCTCGCCTTCGCTGGACTCAGCGCTGCCGGCTTCTTCGGCAAGGTTCGCCTCTTCCGCCCTGCTGGCGATGTAGGCGAGCTCCTCCTCCGTGGTGGCGCGGACAAGGTTCTCCTCGCGGATGGCCTTCTCCGTCAAGTTGTCGAAGAACGCCAGCGCCTGCTCCGCGGACGGCTCGATCCACCTCTCATCGATGCTATGGGCATTGAACACCGGCATCATGGCGATGATGGAGGTCAGCGACGAGTTGTTGCACAGTGGGACGACGCCTGCCGGCAACTCTCCCACTGCTCCAGATTTGAACAGCTATTGGCAGAGGGCTGCGTGCCCCATGGCTATTAGATCATTATCCAGCCCAGGCCGCACCCTCATGACGTCGGCGGCGTTCGCGTACTCCCAGGCAGGGCGCCCCTTGTTCTGCAGTGGGGCGATGCGCCGGCGAAGAAAATCTGAAGCAATCATCTCCACCTTCAACCCGGCAGCCCTGAGGCGCAGTATCCTGGTGACGGCGATGGTGAGCTTGCTGTCGTCAGGGTCCACGGTGCTCCAATCCTTGCCGCGGACCACCTTCTGCTTCCGCACCTCGCAGAACGGTTGGGGCTCCTTTTCCCAGACCCAGCACCACTTTCCGCACCACTCATCCCATCTCTCGCGGTAGAGCCCCTCTGGGTACGTCTCCTTGGTTGCCGTCCTCGGAATCCAAGTGATGCTGCCGGAGAGGGCGTCGCCCTTTTGGATGCGGGGGTAGAAGTAGTGCCGGAAAAGTGCAGTGCTCGGGATGACCCCGACAAAATTCTCGCAAAGGTGCGCAAAGACGGACATGCAAGTCACGGCATTCGGCGTGAAATCTAACAGCTGGAAGCCATAGGTGAGCATGATATCTATGAAGAAATCCGAGTATGGAAGGCAGAGGCCGCACCAGAAGTAGTCAGGAAAGAAGGGATAATCTCCTGGCTCTGCCCTACGAGAAGCTGCACTCACTCTGGTGGCTGGACGCGCCGTGGTCTCCTTCGCCCATGCGAACTGGTACCTCTTCTTCAAGGTCTTCGCGTCAAGCGTCGATGGGAAGACAGCGTGTTCCTTCCGCATCTTCGCCAACTTGCTTTCCGCGGCGACCGCTTCCGCCGCCTTGCCCTTGCTCGGCTTGGGCGGCATGGTGGCTATGGAAGTGGGCGCTGAAGACGTCGAGAGCACGGTGGAGGAGGGTGGAGGGAGAAAAGCTCTGCTTTGGGCGCGAGGAAGAAGACGATGGCGACGGCTCTGAGATTGAGATTGGAAAGGCGGAGGGGGTAAATGAGCAGTGCCCTCTGCGATTCCCTTTTTTATGCGGAAGGCGCGAGGCAGGCTCTTTACCGCCCGCTTTTGCAGTGGAGTTTCCGCCCACGTCTCCCACGTCGCGCGATTAATGCGCGTAGTGGAGGGGCGTGGTAAAAGAGATAATGATTGCGAGCAGTTATTCCCTGCCATGCGTGCCCGTGCACTGTTTTGGGCCTAGCCCAACAGGCCTGGCACCCGTGTATGGCCTAGGCCCGGGGGCTCCTGTCGGTGTACTAAAGTATGGGTCTTTTTAGTACCCCTTACTTGTGCAAGGGCAGTTGTAGCCGTACCGCGGCAAGCCTTGCCGGGGAATAGCTAGGAGTAATCACAAGACTAAGATGCCAAGAAGGCATTCAAATCAACGATCAGATAGACCAGAAGACAGAAGACCAAAGGGTTGCGGAGGCCCGGCAAGACCCTTGCCGGCAAGGATTCGCAGCCGGCAAGACCCGGTCCCGGCAAGCCCCGTGCCCGGCAAGGATTCAGCCCCGGCAAGGCTCTGCACAGTGCAGCGCTATTGCTCCTGTGCAGTGGCCAGCCTTGTCATTTAGGGCTTGTCCTCATGATGACGTGGCGCGATGCCGGCCACGGGATGCTTAAACGGCGCTGATGGGATGGCTGCTTTTCCCATCCCCCGTAAAGCTTTTCCAAGCCCAAGACGCTAAGGGACACCACGACGGACACCTCACGGTGCATTTAATGAGTTTGTCCTAGGCCGTCAGGGTTAGGTATGATGACACTGTGATAACGCTGTAGCTACTTTCCACCTCATGCCTTATCTCGTACGCCACTGTGGTAGCCCCTTTGACTCATATAAAAGGACGCCCGAGGCGTACAGAAGGGGGAGAAGGGAGGAGAGCACTTCTGAGGGCCCATTCTGCATGCGCAGCTACCGAGTACTGTAGCTCCCAGAATTTGGCCAAGAACATCCACAGTAATACAATCAAAGCAGGAGTAGGGTTTTACGCATCCGTGCGGCCCGAACCTGGGTAAAATCTCCGGTGTGCTGATCGTTAGTTCTGCTCTTTGCGCAATCCTCTCCCCTTGCCGAACCGTAAAGGGATCTCCTTGATCCCATAGGTGTTCGTTTCCCACGACAAAGACTTTGTTCCCACGGATTTTCTAAAGAAGTTTCCTAAGGAAATTTTCTTAGGAAGCACTTTCTTAAGAAGTTTCTTAAGAAAAGTTTCTTCCGGTGCATTTTCATAGGAAGTTTCTTAAGGAATTTTTCTTCGGAAGCACTTTCTTAAGAAGTTTCTTAAGAAGACTTTGTTCCCACGGATTTTTTGAACAAGTTTCCTAAGGAAATTTTCTTAGGAAGCACTTTCTTAAGAAGTTTCTTAAGAAAAGTTTCTTCCGGTGCATTTTCATAAGAAGTTTCTTAAGGAATTTTTCTTAGGAAGCACTTTCTTAAGATGTTTCTTGAGAAAAAGTTTCTTCTGATGCATTTTCATAAGAAGTTTCTTAAGGAAATTTTCTTAGGAAGCACTTTCTTAAGAAGTTTCTTAAGAAAAGTTTGTTCCTACGCATTTTCTTAAGAAGTTTCCTAAGGAAATTTTCTTAGGAAGCACTTTCTGAAGAAGTTTCTTCCGATGCATTTTCGTAAGAAGTTTCTTAAGGAATTTTTCTTAGGAAGCACTTTCTTAAGAAGTTTCTTTCGATGCATTTTCATAAGAAGTTTCTTTAGGAATTTTTTTTAGAAAGCACTTTCTTAAGAAAAGTTTCTTCCGATGCATTTTCGTAAGAAGTTTCTTAAGGAAATTTTCTTAGGAAGCACTTTCTTAAGAAGTTTCTTAAGAAAAGTTTGTTCCTATGCATTTTCTTAAGAAGTTTGCTAAGGAAATTTTCTTATGAAGCACTTTCTTAAGAAGTTTCGTAGGAAAAGTTTCTTCCGATGCATTTTCGTAAGAAGTTTCTTAACGTAATTTTCTTAGAAAGCACTTTCTTAAGAAAAGTTTCTTTCGAGGCATTTTCCTAAGAAGTGTCTTAACGAATTTTTTCGGAAGCACTTTCTTAAGAAGTTTCTTCCGATGCATTTTTGTAAGAAGTTCCTTAAGGAAATTTTCTTAGGAAGTACTTTCTTAAGAAGTTTCTTAAGAAAGGTTTCTTCCGATGCATTTTTGTAACAAGGTTCATAGGGAAATTTTCTTAGGAAGCACTTTCTTAAGAAATTTCTTAAGAAAAGTTTCTTTCCATGCATTTTCGAAAGAAGTTTCTTAAGGAATTTTTCGGAAGCACTTTCTTAAGAAGTTTCTTCCGATGCATTTTCGTAAGAAGTTCCGTAAGGAAATTTTCTTAGGAAGCACTTTCTTAAGAAAAGTTTCTTCCGATGCATTTTTGTAAGAAGTTCCTTAAGGAAATTTTCTTAGGAAGTACTTTCTTAAGAAGTTTCTTAAGAAAAGTTTCTTCGATGCATTTTCGTAAGAAGTTTCTTAAGGAAATTTTCTTAGAAAGCACTTTCTTATGAAATTTCTTAAGAAAAGATTCTTTCGATGCATTTTCGTAAGAAGTGCCTTAAGGAATTTTTCGAAAGCACTTTCTTAAGAAGTTTCTTCCGATGCATTTTCGTAAGAAGTTCTTTAAGGAAATTTTCTTAGGAAGCACTTTCGTAAGAAGTTTCTTAAGAAAAGTTTCTTCCGATGCATGTTCGTAAGAAGCTTCTTAAGGAATTTTTCTTAGGAAGCACTTTCTTAAGATGTTTCTTAAGAAAAGTTTCTTCCGATGCATTGTCGTGAGAAGTTTCTTAAGGAAATTTTCTTAGGATGCACTTTCTTAACAAGTTTCGTAAGAAAAGTTTGTTCCTACTCATTTTTTGAAGAATTTTCCTAAGGAAAATTTCATAGGATTCACTTTTTATAGAATTTTCTTACGAAAAGTTCTTCCGATGCGTTTTCGTAAGAAGTTTCTTAAGGAAATTTTCTTAGGTAGCACTTTCTTAAGTTCCTTTAGAAAAGTTTCTTCCGATGCATTTTCGTAAGAAGTTTCTTAAGGAAATTTTCTTAGGAAGCACTTTCTTAAGAAAAGTCTGTTCCCACGCATTTTCTTAAGAAGTTTCCTTTGGATATTTTCTTAGGAAACACTTTCTTAAGAAGTTTCTTAAGAAAAGTTTCCTTTAGAAACTTCTTAAGAAAGTGCCTCCTACGAAAATTTCCTTTAGAAACTTCTTACTAAAATGCATCGGAATAAACTTTTCTTAAGAAACTTCTTAAGAAATTTCTTACGGAAATTTTCTAAGCAAACACTTTATTAAGAGGTTTTTTAAGAAATGTTTCTTCCGATGCATTTTAGTAAGAAGTTTCTAAAGGAAATTTTCGTAGGAGGCACTTTCTTAAGAAGTTTCTAAAGAAAAGTTTGTTCCTAGGCATTTTCTTAAGAAGTTTACTCGGGAAATTTTCTTAGGAAGGACTTTTTTAAGAAGTTTCTTAAGACTAGTTTCTTCCGATGGATTTTTTAAGAAGTTTCTTAAGGAATTTTTCTTAGGAAGCACTTTCTTAAGAAGTTTCTTAAGAAGACTTTATTCCCACGGATTTTATGAAAAGTTTCTTAAGGAAATTTTCTTAGGAAGCACTTTCTTAAGAAGTTTCTTAAGAAAAGTTTATTCCGATGAATTTTCGTAAGAAGTTTCTTAAGGAATTTTTCGTAGGAAGCACTTTCTTAAGATGTTTCTTGAGAAAAAGTTTCTTCTGATGTATTTTCGTCAGAAGTTTCTTAAGGAAATTTTCTTAGGAAGCACTTTCTTAAGAAGTTTCTTAAGAAGACTTTGTTCCCATGGATTTTCTGAAGAAGTTTCCTAAGGAAATTTTCTTAGGAAGCACTTTCTTGAGAAAAGTTTCTTCCCATGCATTTTCGTAAGAAGTTTCTTAAGGAATTTTTCTTAGGAAGCACTTTCTTAAGATGTTTCTTGAGAAAAAGTTTCTTCTGATGCATTTTCGTAAGAAGTTTCTTTAGGAATTTTTGTTAGGAAGCACTTTCTTAAGAAGTTTTTTTTCTTCCGATGCATTTTCGTAAGAAGTTTCTTAAGGAAATTTTCTTCGGAAGCACTTTCTTAAGAAGTTTCTTAAGAAAAGTTTGTTCCTATGCATTTGCTTAAGAAGTTTCCTAAGGACATTTTCTTATGAAGCACTTTCTTATGAAGTTTCTTAAGAAAAGTTTCTTCCGATGCATTTTCGTAAGAAGTTTCTTAAGGAATTTTTCTTAGGAAGCACTTTCTTAAGAAGTTTTTTAAGAAAAGTTTCTTCCGATAAATTTTCGTAAGAAGTTTCTTAGGGAAATTTTCTTAGGAAGCACTTTCTTAAGAAATTTCTTAAGAAAAGTTTCTTTCGATGCATTTTCGTAAGAAGTGTCTTAAGGAATTTCTCGGAAGCACTTTCTTAAGAAGTTTCTTCTGATGCATTTTCGTAAGAAGTTCCCGAAGGAAATTTTCTTAGGAAGCACTTTCTTAAGAAAAGTTTCTTCCGATGCATTTTCGTAAGAAGTTCCTTAAGGAAATTTTCTTAGGAAGTACTTTCTTAAGAAGTTTCTTAAGAAAAGTTTCTTCCGATGCATTTTCGTAAGAAGTTTCTTAAGGAAATTATCTTAGGAAGCACTTTCTTATGAAATTTCTTAAGAAAAGTTTCTTTCGATGCATTTTCGTAAGAAGTGTCTTAAGGAATTTTTTGGAAGCACTTTCTTAAGAAGTTCCTTCCGATGCATTTTTGTAAGAAGTTTCTTAAGAAAATTTTCTTAGGAAGCACTTTCGTAAGAAGTTTCTTAAGAAAAGTTTCTTTCGATGCATTTTCGTAAGAAGTTTCTTAAGGAATTTTTTTTAGCAAGCATTTTCTTAAGATGTTTGTGAAGAAAAGTTTCTTCCGATGCATTATCGTGAGAAGTTTCTTAAGGAAATTTTCTAAGGATGCACTTTCTTAACAAGTTTCGTTAGAAAAGTTTGTTCCTACTCATTTTTTGAAGAATTTTCCTAAGGAAAATTTCATAGGATTCACTTTTTATAGAAGTTTCTTACGAAAAGTTTCTTCCGATCCATTTTCGTAAGAAGTTTCTTAAGGAAATTTTCTTAGGAAGCACTTTCTTAAGAAGTTCCTTTAGAAAAGTTTCTTCCGATGCATTTTCGTAAGAACTTTATTAAGGAAATTTTCTTGGGAAGCACATTCTTAACAAAAGTCTGTTCCTACGCATTTTCTTAAGAAGTTTCCTTTGGATATTTTCTTAGGAAACACTTTCTTAAGAAGTTTCTTAAGAAAAGTTTCTTCCGACGCATTTTCTTAAGAAATTTCTTACAGAAATTTTCTAAGAAAACACTTGCTTAAGAGGGTTTTTAAGAAATGTTTCTTCCGATGCATTTTCGTAAGAAGTTTCTAAAGGAAATTTTGGTAGGAAGCACTTTCTTAAGAAGTTTCTAAA
This sequence comes from Elymus sibiricus, assembly GCA_039707655.1. NCBI lineage: Eukaryota > Viridiplantae > Streptophyta > Magnoliopsida > Poales > Poaceae > Elymus > Elymus sibiricus. The sequence goes on from CM077665.1 coordinate 490,647,811, forward strand.
GAAAAGTTTGTTCCTAGGCATTTTCTTTAGAATTTTACTCGGGAAATTTTCTTAGGATGGACTTTTTTAAGAAGTTTCTTAAGACTAATTTATTCCGAGGGATTTTTTAAGAAGTTTCTTAAGGAATTTTTCTTAGGAAACACTTTCTTAAGAAGTTTCTTAAGTAGAATTTATTTCCACTCATTTTCTGAAAAGTTTCCTAAGGAAATTTTCTTAGGAAGCACGTTCTGATGAAGTTTCTTAAGAAAAGTTTATTCCGATGCATTTTCGTAAGAAGTTTCATAAGGAATTTTTGGTAGGAAGCACTTTCTTAAGATGTTTCTTGAGAAAAAGTTTCTTCCGATGCATTTTCGTCAGAAGTTTCTTAAGGAAATTTTCTTAGGAAGCACTTTCTTAAGAAGTTTCTTAAGAAGACTTTGTTCCCACGGATTTTCTGAAGAAGTTTCCTAAAGAAATTTTCTTAGGAACCACTTTCTTAAGAAAAGTTTCTTCCGATGCATTTTCGTAAGAAGTTTCTTAAGGAATTTTTCTTAGAAAGCACTTTCTTAAGATGTTTCTTGAGAAAAAGTTTCTTCTGATGCATTTTCGTAAGAAGTTTCTTTAGGAATTTTTGTTAGGAAGCACTTTCTTAAGAAGTTTCTTTTCTTCCGATGCATTTTCGTAAGAAGTTTCTTAAGGAAATTTTCTTCGGAAGCACTTTCTTAAGAAGTTTCATAAGAAAAGTTTGTTCCTATGCATTTGCTTAAGAAGTTTCCTAAGGAAATTTTCTTGTGAAGCACTTTCTTAAGAAAAGTTTCTTCCGATGCATTTTCGTAAGAAGTTTCTTAAGGAATTTTTCTTAGGAAGCACTTTCTTAAGAAGTTTTTTAAGGAAAGTTTCTTCCGATAAATTTTCCTAAGAAGTTTCTAAGGGAAATTTTCTTAGGAAGCACTTTCTTAAGAAATTTCTTAAGAATAGTTTCTTTCGATGCATTTTCGTAAGAAGTGTCTTAAGGAATTTTTCGGAAGCACTTTCTTAAGAAGTTTCTTCCGATGCATTTTCGTAAGAAGATTCCGAAGCAAATTTTCTTAGGAAGCACTTTCTTAAGAAAAGTTCTTCCGATGCATTTTCGTAAGAAGTTACTTAAGGAAATTTTCTTAGGAAGTACTTTCTTAAGAAGTTTCTTAAGAAAAGTTTCTTCCGATGCATTTTCGTAAGAAGTTTCTTAAGGAAAGTATCTTAGGAAGCACTTTCTTATGAAATTTCTTAAGAAAAGTTTCTTTCGATGCATTTTCGTAAGAAGTGTCTTAAGGAATTTTTCGGAAGCACTTTCTTAAGAAGTTTCTTCCGATGCATTTTCGTAAGAAGTTCCTTAAGAAAATTTTCTTAGGAAGCACTTTCGTAAGAAGTTTCTTAAGAAAAGTTTCTTCCGATGCATTTTCGTAAGAAGTTTCTTAAGGAATTTTTCTTAGGAAGCACTTTCTTAAGATGTTTCTTAAGAAAAGTTTCTTCCGATGCATTGTCGTGTGAAGTTTCTTAAGGAAATTTTCTTAGGATACACTTTCTTAACAAGTTTCGTAAGAAAAGTTTGTTCCTACTCATTTTTTAAAAAGTTTCTTCTGATGCATTTTCGTATGAAGTTTCTTTAGGAATTTTTTTAGGAAGCACTTTCTTAAGAAGTTTCTTTTCTTCCGATGCATTTTCGTAAGATGTTTCTTAAGGAAATTTTCTTCGGAACCACTTTCTCAAGAAGTTTCTTAAGAAAAGTTTGTTCCTATGCATTTTCTTAAGAAGTTTCCTAAGGAAATTTTCTTATGAAGCACTTTCTTGAGAAAAGTTTCTTTCGATGCATTTTCGTAAGAAGTTTCTTAAGGAATTTTTCTTAGGAAGAACTTTCTTAAGAAGTTTCTTAAGAAAAGTTTCTTCCGATAAATTTTCGTAAGAAGTTTCTTAGGGAAATTTTCTTAGGAAGCACTTTCTTAAGAAATTTCTTAAGAAAAGTTTCTTTCGATGCATTTTCGTAAGAAGTGTCCTAAGGAATTTTTCGGAAGCACTTTCTTAAGAAGTTTCTTCCGATGCATTTTCATAAGAAGTTCCTGAAGGAAATTTTCTTAGGAAGCACTTTCTTAAGAAAAGTTTCTTCCAATGCATTTTCGTAAGAAGTTCCTTAAGGAAATTTTCTTAGGAAGTACTTTCTTATGAAGTTTCTTAAGAAGTTTCTTTCGATGCATTTTCGTAAGAAGTGTCTTAAGGAATTTTTCGGAAGCACTTTCTTAAGAAGTTTCTTCCGATGCATTTTCGTAAGAAGTTCCTTAAGGAAATTTTCTTAGGAAGCACTTTCGTAAGAAGTTTCTTAATAAAAGTTTCTTCCGATGCATTTTCGTAATAAGTTTCTTAAGGAATTTTTCTAAGGAAGCACTTTCTTAAGATGTTTCTTAAGAAAAGTTTCTTCCGATGCATTGTCGTGAGAAGTTTCTTAAGGAAATTTTCTTAGGATGCACTTTCTTAACAAGTTTCGTAAGAAAAGTTTGTTCCTACTCATTTTTTGAAGCATTTTCCTAAGGAAAATTTCATAGGATTCACTTTTTATAGAAGTTTCTTACGAAAAGTTTCTTCCGATGCATTTACGTAATAAGTTTCTTAAGGAAATTTTCTTAGGAAGCACTGTCTTAAGATGTTTCTTGAGAAAAAGTTTCTTCTGATGCATTTTCATAAGAAGTTTCTTTAGGTATTTTTGTTAAGAAGCACTTTCTTAAGAAGTTTCTTTTCTTCCGATGCATTTTCGTAAGAAGTTTCTGAAGGAAATTTTCTTTGGAAGCACTTTCTTAAGAAGTTTCTTAAGAAAAGTTTGTTCCTATGCATTTTCTTAAGAAGTTTCCTAAGGAAATTTTCTTATGAAGCACTTTCTTAAGAAGTTTCTTAAGAAAAGTTTCTTCCGATGCATTTTCATAAGAAGTTTCCTAAGGAATTTTTCTTAGCAAGCACTTTCTTAAGAAGTTTTTTAAGAAAAGTTTCTTCCGATAAATTTTCGTAAGAAGTTTCTTACGGATATTTTCTTAGGAAGCACTTTCTTAAGAAATATCTTAAGAAAAGTTTCTTTCGATGCATTTTCGTAAGAAGTGTCTTAAGGAATTTTTCGGAAGCACTTTCTTAAGAAGTTTCTTCCGATGAATTTTCGTAAGAAGTTCCTGAAGGAAATTTTCTTAGGAAGCAGTTTCTTAAGAAAAGTTTCTTCCGATGCACTTTCGTAAGAAGTTCCTTAAGGAAATTTTCTTAGGAAGTACTTTCTTAAGAAGTTTCTTACGAAAAGTTTCTTCCGATGCATTTTCGTAAGAAGTTTGTTAAGGGAATTTTCCTAGGAAACACTTTCTTAAGAAAAGTTTGTTCCTATGCATTTTCTTAAGAAGTTTCCTAAGGAAATTTTCTTAGGAAGCAGTTACTTAAGAAAAGTTTCTTCGATGCATTTTCGTAAGAAGTTTCTTAAGGAATTTTTCTTAGAAAGCACTTTCTTAAGATGTTTCTTGAGAAAAAGTTTCTTCTGATGCATTTTCGTAAGAAGTTTCTTTAGGAATTTTTGTTAGGAAGCACTTTCTTAAGAAGTTTCTTTTCTTCCGATGCATTTTCGTAAGAAGTTTCTTAAGGTAATTTTCTTCGGAAGCACTTTCTTAAGAAGTTTCTTAAGAAAACTTTGTTCCTATGCATTTGCTTAAGAAGTTTCCTAAGGAAATTTTCTTATGAGGCACTTTCTTAAGAAAATTTTCTTCCGATGCATTTTCGTAAGAAGTTTCTTAAGGAATTTTTCTTAGGAAGCACTTTCTTAAGAGGTTTTTTAAGAAAAGTTTCTTCCGATAAATTTTCGTAAGAAGTTTCTTAGGTAAATTTTCTTAGGAAGCACTTTCTTAAGAAATTTCTTAAGACAAGTTTCTTTCGATGCATTTTCGTAAGAAATGCCTTAAGGAATTTTTCGGAAGCACTTTCTTAAGAAGTTTCTTCCGATGCATTTTCGTAAGAAGTTCCCGAAGGAAATTTTCTTAGGTAGCACTTTCTTAAGAAAAGTTTCTTCCGATGCATTTTCGTAAGAAGTTCCTTAAGGAAATTTTCTTAGGAAGTACATTCTTAAGAAGTTTCTTAAGAAAAGTTTCTTCCGATGCATTTTCGTAAGAAGTTTCTTAAGGAAAGTATCTTAGGAAGCACTTTCTGTTGAAATTTCTTAAGAAAAGTTTCTTTCGATGAATTTTCGTAAGAAGTGTCTTAAGGAATTTTTCGGAAGCACTTTCTTAAGAAGTTTCTTCCGATGCATTTTCGTAAGAAGTTCCTTAAGGAAATTTTCTTAGGAAGCACTTTCGTAAGAAGTTTCTTAATAAAAGTTTCTTCCGATGCATTTTCGTAAGAAGTTTCTTAAGGAATTTTTCTAAGGAAGCACTTTCTTAAGATGTTTCTTAAGAAAAGTTTCTTCCGATGCATTGTCGTGAGAAGTTTCTTAAGGGAATTTTCTTAGGATGCACTTTCTTAACAAGTTTCGTAAGAAAAGTTTGTTCCTACTCATTTTTTGAAGAATTTTCCTAAGGAAAATTTCATAGGATTCACTTTTTAGAGAAGTTTCTTACGAAAATTTTCTTCCGATGCATTTACGTAATAAGTTTGTTAAGGAAATTTTCTTAGGAAGCACTTTCTTAAGATGTTCCTTGAGAAAAAGTTTCTTCTGATGCATTTTCGTAAGAAGTTTCTTTAGGTATTTTTGTTAGGAAGCACTTTCTTAAGAAGTTTCTTTTCTTCCGATGCATTTTCGTAAGAAGTTTCTGAAGAAAATTTTCTTCGGAAGCACTTTCTTAAGAAGTTTCTTAAGAAAAGTTTGTTCCTATGCATTTTATTAAGAAGTTTCCTAAGGAAATTTTCTTATGAAGCACTTTCTTAAGAAGTTTCTAAAGAAAAGTTTCTTCCGATGCATTTTCGTAAGAAGTTTCCTAAGGAATTTTTCTTAGCAAGCACTTTCTTAAGAAGTTTTTTAAGAAAAGTTTCTTCCGATAAATTTTCCTAAGAAGTTTCTTACGGAAATTTTCTTAGGAAGCACTTTCTTAAGAAATATCTTAAGAAAAGTTTCTTTCGATGCATTTTCGTAAGAAGTGTCTTAAGGAATTTTTCGGAAGCACTTTCTTAAGAAATTTCTTCCGATGAATTTTCGTAAGAAGTTCCTGAAGGAAATTTTCTTAGGAAGCAGTTTCTTAAGAAAAGTTTCTTCCGATGCATTTTCGTAAGAAGTTCCTTAAGGAAATTTTCTTAGGAAGTACTTTCTTAAGAAGTTTCTTAAGAAAAGTTTCTTCCGATGCATTTTCGTAAGAAGTTTCTTAAGGAAATTTTCCTAGGAAACACTTTCTTCAGAAAAGTTTGTTCCTATGCATTTTCTTAAGAAGTTTCCTAAGGAAATTTTCTTATGAAGCACTTTCTTAAGAAGTTTCTTAGGATAAGTTTCTTCCGATGCATTTTCGTAAGAAGTTTCTTAACGTAATTTTCTTAGAAAGCAATTTCTTAAGAAATTTCTTAAGAAAAGTTTATTTCAAGGCATTTTCCTAAAAGTGTCGTAACGAATTTTTTAGGAAGCACTTTACTAAGAAGTTTCTTCCGATGCATTTTCGTAAGAAGTTACTTAAGGGAATTTTCTTAGGAAGTACTTTCTTAAGAAGTTTATTAAGAAAGGTTTCTTCCGATGCATTTTTGTAAGAAGTTTCATAGGGAAATTTTCTTAGGAAGCACGTTCTTAAGAAATTTCTTAAGAAAAGTTTCTTTCCATGCATTTTCGTAAGAAGTGTCTTAAGGAATTTTTTGGAAGCACTTTCTTAAGAAGTTTCTTCCGATGCATTTTCGTAAGAAGTTCCTTAAGGAAATTTTCTTAGGAAGCACTTTCTTAAGAAAAGTTTCTTCCGATGCATTTTTGTAAGAAGTTCCTCAAGGAAATTTTCTTAGGAAGTACTTTCTTAAGAAGTTTCTTAAGAAAAGTTTCTTCGATGCATTTTCGTAAGAAGTTTCTTAAGGAATTTTTCTTAGAAAGCACTTTCTTAAGATGTTTCTTGAGAAAAAGTTTCTTCTGATCCATTTTCGTAAGAAGTTTCTTTAGGAATTTTTGTTAGGAAGCACTTTCTTAAGAAGTTTCTTTTCTTCCGATGCATTTTCGTAAGAAGTTTCTTAAGGTAATTTTCTTCGGAAGCACTTTCTTAAGAAGTTTCTTAAGAAAACTTTGTTCCTATGCATTTGCTTAAGAAGTTTCCTAAGGAAATTTTCTTATGAAACACTTTCTTAAGAAAATTTTCTTCCGATGCATTTTCGTAAGAAGTTTCTTAAGGAATTTTTCTTAGGAAGCACTTTCTTAAGAAGTTTTTTAAGAAAAGTTTCTTCCGATAAATTTTCGTAAGAAGTTTCTTAGGGAAATTTTCTTAGGAAGCACTTTCTTAAGAAATTTCTTAAGACAAGTTTCTTTCGATGCATTTTCGTAAGAAGTGCCGTAAGGAATTTTTCGGAAGCACTTTCTTAAGAAGTTTCTTCCGATGCATTTTCGTAAGAAGTTCCCGAAGTAAATTTTCTTAGGAAGCACTTTCTTAAGAAAAGTTTCTTCCGATGCATTTTCGTAAGAAGTTCCTTAAGGAAATTTTCTTAGGAAGTACATTCTTAAGAAGTTTCTTAAGAAAATTTTCTTCCGATGCATTTTCGTAAGAAGTTTCTTAAGGAAAGTATCTTAGGAAGCACTTTCTTATGAAATTTCTAAAGAAAAGTTTCTTTCGATGCATTTTCGTAAGAAGTGTCTTAAGGAATTTTTCGGAAGCACTTTCTTAAGAAGTTTCTTCCGATGCATTTTCGTAAGAAGTTCCTTAAAAAAAATTCTTAGGAAGCACTTTCGTAAGAAGTTTCTTAAGAAAAGTTTCTTCCGATGCATTTTCGTAAGAAGTTTCTTAAGGAATTTTTCTTAGGAAGCACTTTCTTAAGATGTTTCTTAAGAAAAGTTTCTTCCGATGCATTGTCGTGTGAAGTTTCTTAAGGAAATTTTCTTACGATGCACTTTCTTAACAAGTTTCGTAAGAAAAGTTTGTGCCTACTCATTTTTGAAGAATTTTCCTCTGGAAAATTTCATAGGATTCACTTTTTATAGAAGTTTCTAACGAAAAGTTTGTTCCGATGCATTTTCGTAAGAAGTTTCTTAAGGAAATTTTCTTAGGAAGCACTTTCTTAAGATGTTCCTTGAGAAAAAATTTCTTCTGATGCATTTTCGTAAGAAGTTTCTTTACGAGTTTTTGTTAGGAAGCACTTTCTTAAGAAGTTTCTTTTCTTCCGATGAATTTTCCTAAGAAGTTTCTAAAATAAATTTTCTTCGGAACCACTTTCTTAAGAAGTTTCTTAAGAAAAGTTTGTTCCTATGCACTTTCTTAAGAAGTTTCCTAAGGAAATTTTCTTATGAAGCACTTTCTTAAGAAGTTTATTAAGAAAAGTTTCTTTCGATGCATTTTCGTAAGAAGTTTCTTAAGGAATTTTTCTTAGGAAGAACTTTCTTAAGAAGTTTCTTAAGAAAAGTTTCTTCCGATAAATTTTCGTAAGAAGTTTCTTAGGGAAATTTTCTTCGGAAGCACTTTCTTAACAAATTTCTTAAGAAAAGTTTCTTTCGATGCATTTTCGTAAGAAGTGTCTTAAGGAATTTTTCGGAAGCACTTTCTTAAGAAGTTTCTTCCGATGCATTTTCGTAAGAAGTTCCGGAAGGAAATTTCCTAAGGAAGCACTTTCTTAAGAAAAGTTTCTTCCGATGCATTTTCGTAAGAAGTTCCTTAAGGAAATTTTCTTAGGAAGTACTTTCTTATGAAGTTTCTTAAGAAGTTTCTTTCGATGCATTTTCGTAAGAAGTGTCTTAAGTAATTTTTCGGAAGCACTTTCTTAAGAAGTTTCTTCTGATGCATTTTCGTAAGAAGTTCCTTAAGGAAATTTTCTTAGGAAGCACTTTCGTACGAAGTTTCTTAAGAAAAGATTCTTCCGATGCATTTTCGTAAGAAGTTTCTTAAGGAATTTTTCTAAGGAAGCACTTTCTTAAGATGTTTCTTAAGAAAAGTTTCTTCCGATGCATTGTCGTGGGAAGTTTCTTAAGGAAATTTTCTTAGGATGCACTTTCTTAACAAGTTTCGTAAGAAAAGTTTGTTCCTACTCATTTTTTGAAGAATTTTCCTAAGGAAAATTTCATATGATTCACTTTTTATAGAAGTTTTTTACGAAAAGTTTCTTCCGAAGCATTTATGTAAGAAGGTTCTTAAGGAAATTTTCTTAGGAAGCACATTCTTAAGATGTTTCTTGAGAAAAAGTTTCTTCTGATGCATTTTCGTAAGAAGTTTCTTTAGGTATTTTTGTTAGGAAGCACTTTCTTCAGAAGTTTCTTTTCTTCCGATGCATTTTCGTAAGAAGTTTCTTAAGGAAATTTTCTTCGGAAGCACTTTCTTAAGAAGTTTCTTAAGAAAAGTTTGTTCCTATGCATTTTCTTAAGAACTTTCCTAAGGAAATTTACTTATGAAGCACTTTCTTAAGAAGTTTCTTAAGAAAAGTTTCTTCCGATGCATTTTCGTAAGAAGTTTCTTAAGAAATTTTTCTTAGCAAGCACTTTCTTAAAAAGTTTCTTAAGAAAAGTATCTTCCGATAAATTTTCGTAAGAAGTTTCTTAAGGAAATTTTCTTAGGAAGCACTTTCGTAAGAAGTTTCTTAAGAAAAGTTTCTTCCGATGCATTTTCGTAAGAAGTTTCTTAAGGAATTTTTCTTAGCAAGCACTTTCTTAAGATGTTTGTGAAGAAAAGTTTCTTCCGATGCATTGTCGTGAGAAGTTTCTTAAGGAAATTTTCTTAGGATGCACTTTCTTAACAACTTTCGTAAGAAAAGTTTGTTCCTACTCATTTTTTGAAGAATTTTCATAAGGAAAATTTCATAGGATTCACTTTTTATAGAAGTTTCTTATGAAAAGTTTCTTCCGATGCATTTTCGTAAGAAGTTTCTTAAGGAAATTTTCTTAGGAAGCACTTTCTTAAGAAAAGTCTGTTCCTACGCATTTTCTTAAGAAGTTTCCTTTGGATATTTTCTTAGGAAACACTTTCTTAAGAAGTTTCTTAAGAAAAGTTTCTTCCGACGCATTTTCTTAAGAAATTTCTTACCGAAATTTTCTAAGCAAACACTCTCTTAAGAGGTTTTTTAAGAAATGTTTCTTCCGATGCATTTTCGTAAGAAGTTTCTAAAGGAAATTTTCGTAGGAAGCACTTTCTTAAGAAGTTTCTAAAGAAAAGTTTGTTCCTAGGCATTTTCTTAAGAAGTTTACTCGGGAAATTTTCTTAGGAAGGACTTTTTTAAGAAGTTTCTTAAGACTAGTTTCTTCCGATGGATTTTTTAAGAAGTTTCTTAAGGAATTTTTCTTAGGAAGCACTTTCTTAAGAAGTTTCTTAAGAAGACTTTATTCCCACGGATTTTCTGAAAAGTTTCTTAAGGAAATTTTCTTAGGAAGCACTTTCTTAAGAAGTTTCTTAAGAAAAGTTTATTCCGATGAATTTTCGTAAGAAGTTTCTTAAGGAATTTTTCGTAGGAAGCACTTTCTTAAGATGTTTCTTGAGAAAAAGTTTCTTCTGATGCATTTTCGTAAGAAGTTTCTTAAGGAATTTTTCGTAGGAAGCACTTTCTTAAGATGTTTCTTGAGAAAAAGTTTCTTCTGATGCATTTTCGTCAGAAGTTTCTTAAGGAAATTTTCTTAGGAAGCACTTTCTTAAGAAGTTTCTTAATAAGACTTTGTTCCCACGTATTTTCTGAAGAAGTTTCCAAAGGAAATTTTCTGAAGAAGCACTTTCTTAAGAAAAGTTTCTTCCGATGCATTTTCGTAAGAAGTTTCTTAAGGAATTTTTCTTAGGAAGCACTTTCTTAAGATGTTTCTTGAGAAAAATTTTCTTCTGATTCATTTTCGTAAGAAGGTTCTTTAGGAATTTTTGTTAGGAAGCACATTCTTAAGAAGTTTCTTTTCTTCAGATGCATTTTCGTAAGAAGTTTCTTAAGGAAATTTTCTTCGGAAGCACTTTCTTAAGAAGTTTCTTAAGAAAAGTTTGTTCCTATGCATTTGCTTAAGAAGTTTCCTAAGGAAATTTTCTTATGAAGCACTTTCTTAAGAAGTTTCTTAAGAAAAGTTTCTTCTGATGCATTTTCGTAAGAAGTTTCTTAAGGAATTTTTCTTAGGAAGCACTTTCTTAAGAAGTGTTTTAAGAAAAGTTTCTTCCGATAAATTTTCGTAAGAAGTTTCTTAGGGAAATTTTCTTAGGAAGCACTTTCTTAAGAACGAAAAGTTTCTTTCGATGCATTTTCGTAAGAAGTGTCTTAAGGAATTTTTCGGAAGCACTTTCTTAAGAATTTCTTCCGATGCATTTTCCTAAGAAGTTCCCGAAGGAAATTTTCTTAGGAAGCACTTTCTTAAGAAAAGTTTCTTCCGATGCATTTTCGTAAGAAGTTCCTTAAGGAAATTTTCTTCGGAAGTACTTTCTTAAGAAATTTCTTAAGAAAAGTTTCTTCCGATGCATTTTTATAAGAAGTTTCTTAAGGAAATTATCTTAGGAAGCACTTTCTTATGAAATTTCTTAAGAAAAGTTTCTTTCGATGCATTTTCGTAAGAAGTGTCTTAAGGAATTTTTCGGAAGCACTTTCTTAAGAAGTTTCTTCCGATGCATTTTCGTAAGAAGTTCCTTAAGAAAATTTTCTTAGGAAGCACTTTCGTAAGAAGTTTCTTAAGAAAAGTTTCTTCCGATGCATTTTCGTAAGAAGTTTCTTAAGGAATTTTTCTTAGGAAGCACTTTCTTAAGATGTTTCTTAAGAAAAGTTTCTTCCGATGCATTGTCGTGAGAAGTTTCTTAAGGAAATTTTCTTAGGATGCACTTTCTTAACAATTTTCGTAAGAAAAGTTTGTTCCTACTCATTTTTTGAAGAATTTTCCTAAGGAAAATTTCATAGGATTCACTTTTTAAAGAAGTTTCTTACGAAAAGTTTCTTCAAATGCATTTTCGTAAGAAGTTTCTTAAGGAAATTTTCTTAGCAAGCACTTTCTTAATAAGTTCCTTTAGAAAAGTTTCTTCCGATGCATTTTCGTAAGAAGTTTCTTAAGGAAATTTTTTTAGGAAGCACTTTCTGAAGAAAAGTCTGTTCCAACGCATTTTCTTAAGAAATTTCCTTTGGATATTTTCTTAGGAAACACTTTCTTAAGAAGTATCTTAAGAAAAGTTTCTTCCGACGCATTTTCTTTAGAAATTTCTTACGGAAATTTTCTAAGCAAACACTTTCTTAAAAGGTTTTTTAAGAAATGTTTCTTCCGATGGATTTTCGTAAGAAATTTCTAAAGGAAATTTTCGTAGGAAGCACTTTCTTAAGAAGTTTCTAAAGAAAAGTTTGTTCCTAGGCATTTTCTTCAGAAGTTTACTCGGGAAATTTTTTTAGGAAGGACTTATTTAAGAAGTTTCTTAAGACTAGTTTCTTCTGATGGATTTTTTAAGAAGTTTCTTAAGGAATTTATCTTAGGAAGCACTTTCTTAAGAAGTTTCTTAAGAAGACTTTATTCCCACGGATTTTCTGAAAAGTTTCCTGAGGAAATTTTCTTAGGAAGCACTTTCTTAAGAAGTTTCTTAAGAAAAGTTTATTCCGATGCATTTTCGTAAGAAGTTTCTTAAGGAATTTTTCGTAGGAAGCACTTTCTTAAGATGTTTCTTGAGAAAAAGTTTCTTCTGATGCATTTTCGTCAGAAGTTTCTTAAGGAAATTTTCTTAGGAAGCACTTTCTTAAGAAGTTTCTTAAGAAGACTTTGTTCCCACGGATTTTCTGAAGAAGTTTCCTAAGGAAATTTTCTTAGGAAGCACTTTCTTAAGAAAAGATTCTTGCGATGCATTTTTGTAGGAAGTTTCTTAGGGAATTTTTCTTAGGAAGCACTTTCTTAAGATGTTTCTTGAGAAAAAGTTTCTTCTGATGCATTTTCGCAAGAAGTTTCTTTAGGAATTTTTGTTAGGAAGCACTTTCTTAAGAAGTTTCTTTTCTTCCGATGCATTTTCGTAAGAAGTTTCTTAAGGTAATTTTCTTCGGAAGCACTTTCTTAAGAAGTTTCTTAAGAAAACTTTGTTCCTATGCATTTGCTTAAGAAGTTTCCTAAGGAAATTTTCTTGTGAAGCACTTTCTTAAGAAAAGTTTCTTCCGATGCATTTTCGTAAGAAGTTTCTTAAGGAATTTTTCTTAGGAAGCACTTTCTTAAGAAGTTTTTTAAGAAAAGTTTCTTCCGATAAATTTTCCTAAGAAGTTTCTTAGGGAAATTTTCTTAGGAAGCACTTTCTTAAGAAATTTCTTAAGAAAAGTTTCTTTCGATGCATTTTCGTAAGAAGTGTCTTAATGAATTTTTGGAAGTACTTTCTTAAGAAGTTTCTTCCGATGCATTTTCGTAAGAAGTTCCCGAAGGAAATTTTCTTAGGAAGCACTTTCTTAAGAAAAGTTTCTTCCGATGCCTTTTCGTAAGAAGTTCCTTAAGGAAATTTTCTTAGGAAGTACTTTCTTAAGAAAAGTTTCTTCCGATGCATTTTCGTAAGAAGTTTCTTAAGGAAAGTATCTTAGGAAGCACTTTCTTATGAAATATCTTAAGAAAAGTTTCTTTTGATGCATTTTCGTAAGAAGTGTCTTAAGGAATTATTCGGAAGCACTTTCTTAAGAAGTTTCTTCCGATGCATTTTCGTAAGAAGTTCCTTAAGAAAATTTTCTTAGGAAGCACTTTCGTAAGAAGTTTCTTAAGAAAAGTTTCTTCCGATGCATTTTCGTAAGAAGTTTCTTAAGGAATTTTTCTTCGGAAGCACTTTCTTAAGATGTTTCTTAAGAAAAGTTTCTTCCGATGCATTGTCGTGAGAAGTTTCTTAAGGAAATTTTCTTAGGATGCACTTTCTTAAGAAGTTTCTTAAGAAAAGTTTGTTCCTACTCATTTTTATAGGATTCACTTTTTATAGAAGTTTCTTATGAAAAGTTTCTTCCGATCCATTTTCGTAAGAAGTTTCTTAAGGAAATTTTCTTAGGAAGCACTTTCTTAAGATGTTTCTTGAGAAAAAGTTTCTTCTGATGCATTTTCGTAAGAAGTTTCTTTAGGAATTTTTGTTAGGAAGCACTTTCTTAAGAAGTTTCTTTTCTTCCGATGCATTTTCGTAAGAAGTTTCTTAAGGAAATTTTCATAGGATTCACTTTTTATAGAAGTTTCTTATGAAAAGTTTCTTCCGATCCATTTTCGTAAGTAGTTTCTTAAGGAAATTTTCTTAGGAAGCACTTTCTTAAAATGTTTCTTGAGAAAAAGTTTCTTCTGATGCATTTTCGTAAGAAGTTTCTTTAGGAATTTTTGTTAGGAAGCACTTTCTTAAGAAGTTTCTTTTCTTCCGATGCATTTTCGTAGGAAGTTTCTTAAGGAAATTTTCTTCGGAACCACTTTCTTAAGAAGTTTCTTAAGAAAAGTTTGTTCCTATGCATTTTCTTAAGAAGTTTCCTAAGGAAATTTTCTTATGAAGCACTTTCTTAAGAAGTTTCTTAAGAAAAGTTTCTTTCGATGCATTTTCGTAAGAAGTTTGTTAAGGAATTTTTCTTAGGAAGAACTTTCTTAAGAAGTTTCTTAAGAAAAGTTTCTTCCGATAAATTTTCGTAAGAAGTTTCTTAGGTAAATTTTCTTAGGAAGCACTTTCTTAAGAAATTTCTTAAGAAAAGTTTCTTTCGATGCATTTTCGTAAGAAGTGTCTTAGGAAGCACTTTCTTAAGAAGTTTCTTCCGATGCATTTTCGTAAGAAGTTCCCGAAGGAAATTTTCTTAATAAGCACTTTCTTAAGAAAAGTTTCTTCCGATGCCTTTTCGTAAGAAGTTCCTTAAGGAAATTTTCTTAGGAAGTACTTTCTTAAGAAAAGTTTCTTCCGATGCATTTTCGTAAGAAGTTTCTTAAGGAAAGTATCTTAGGAAGCACTTTCTTATGAAATATCTTAAGAAAAGTTTCTTTTGATGCACTTTCGTAAGAAGTGTCTTAAGGAATTATTCGGAAGCACTTTCTTAAGAAGTTTCTTCCGATGCATTTTCGTAAGAAGTTCCTTAAGAAAATTTTCTTAGGAAGCACTTTCGTAAGAAGTTTCTTAAGAAAAGTTTCTTCCGATGCATTTTCGTAAGAACTTTCTTAAGGAATTTTTCTTCGGAAGCACTTTCTTAAGATGTTTCTTAAGAAAAGTTTCTTCCGATGCATTGTCGTGAGAAGTTTCTTAAGGAAATTTTCTTAGGATGCAGTTTCTTAACAAGTTTCGTAAGAAAAGTTTGTTCCTACTCATTTTTTGAAGAATTTTCCTAAGGAAAATTTCATATGATTCACTTTTTATAGAAGTTTCTTACGAAAAGTTTCTTCCGTTACGTAAGAAGTTTCTTAAGGAAATTTTCTTAGGAAGCACTTTCTTAAGATGTTTCTTGAGAAAAAGTTTCTTCTGATGCATTTTCGTAAGAAGCTTCTTTAGGTATTTTTGTTAGGAAGCACTTTGTTAAGAAGTTTCTTTTCTTCCGATGCATTTTCATAAGAAGTTTCTTAAGGAAATTTTCTTCGGAAGCACTTTCTTAAGAAGTTTCTTAAGAAAAGTTTGTTCCTATGCATTTTCTTAAGAAGTTTCCTAAGGAAATTATCTTATGAAGCACTTTCTTAAGAAGTTTCTTAAGAAAAGTTTCTTCCGATGCATTTTCGTAAGAAGTTTCTTAAGGAATTTTTCTTAGCAAGCACTTTCTTAAGAAGTTTTTTAAGAAAAGTTTCTTCCGATAAATTTTCGTAAGAAGTTTCTTACGTAAATTTTCTTAGGAAGCACTTTCTTAAGAAATTTCTTAAGAAAAGTTTCTTTCGATGCATTTTCGTAAGAAGTGTCTTAAGGAATTTTTCGGAAGCACTTTCTTAAGAAGTTTCTTCCGATGCATTTTCGTTAGAAGTTCCTTAAGGAAATTTTCTTAGGAAGAACTTTCGTAAGAAGTTTCTTAAGAAAAGTTTCTTTCGATGCATTTTTGTGAGAAGTTTCTTAAGGAATTTTTCTTAGGAAGCACTTTCTTAAGATGTTTCTTAAGATAAGTTTCTTCCGATGCATTGTTGTGAGAAGTTTCTTAAGGAAATTTTCTTAGGATGCACTTTCTTAACAAGTTTCGTAAGAAAAGTTTGTTCCTACTCATTTTTTGAAGAATTTTCCTAACGAAAATTTCATAGGATTCACTTTTTATAGAAGTTTCTTACGAAAAGTTTCTTCCGATGCATTTTCGTAAGAAGTTTCTTAAGGAAATTTTCTTCGGAAGCACTTTCTTAAGAAGTTCCTTCAGAAAAGTTTCTTCCGATGCATTTTCGTAAGAAGTTTCTTAAGGAAATTTTCTTAGGAAGCACTTTCTTAAGAAAAGTCTGTTCCTACGCATTTTCTTAAGAAGTTTCCTAAGGATATTTTCTGAGGAAACACTTTCTTAAGAAGTTTCTTAAAAAAAGTTTTTCCAACGCATTTTCTTATGAAATTTCATACAGAAATTTTCTAAGCAAACACTTTCTTAAGAGGGTTTTTAAGAAAATTTTCTTCCGATGCATTTTCGTAAGAAGTTTCATAAGGAAAGTTTCTTAGGAAGCACTTTCTTAAGAAAAGTCTATTCCAACGCATTTTCTTAAGAAGTTTCCTATGGATATTTTCTTAGGAAACACTTTCTTAAGAAGTTTCTTAAGAAAAGTTTCTTCCGACTTATTTCCTTCAGAAATTTCTTACGGAAATTTTCTAAGCAAACAATTTCATACGAGGTTTTTTAAGAAATGTTTCTTCCGATGCTTTTCGTAAGAAGTTTCTTAAGGAAAGTTTCTTAGGAAGCACTTTCTTAAGAAAAGTCTATTCCTACGCATTTTCTTAAGAAGATTCCTAAGGATATTTTCTTAGGAAACACTTTCTTAAGAATTTTCTTAAGAAAAGTTTGTTCCGACGCATTTTCTTAAGAAATTTCTTACGGAAATTTTCTAAGCAAACACTTTCATAAGAGGTTTTTTAAGAAATGTTTCTTCCGATGCATTTTCGTAAGAAGTTTCTAAAGGAAAGTTTTGTAGGAAGCACTTTCTTAAGAAGTTTCTAAAGAAAAGTTTGTACCTAGGCTTTTTCTTAAGAAGTTTACTCGGGAAATTTTCTTAGGAAGCACTTTTTTAATAAGTTTCTTATGAAAAGTTTCTTCCGATGGAATTTTTAAGAAGTTTCTTAAGGAATTTTTCTTAGGAAGCAGTTTCTTAAGAAGACTTTGTTCCCACGAATTTTCTGAAGAAGTTTCCTAAGGAAATTTTCTTAAGAAACACTTTCTTAAGAAGTTTCTTAAGAAAAATTTCTTCCGGTGCATTTTCATAAAATGTTTCTTAACGAATTTTTCTTAGGAAGCACTTTCTTAAGATGTTTCTTGAGAAAAAGTTTCTTCTGATGCATTTTTCGTAAGAAGTTTCTTAAGGATTTTTTCGTAGGAAGCACTTTCTTAAGATGTTTCTCGAGAAAAAGTTTCTTCTGATGCATTTTCATAAGAAGTTTCTTTACGAATTTTTTTAGGAAGCACTTTCTTAAGAAGTATCTTAAGAAAAGTTTCTTTCGATGCATTTTCGAAAGAAGTGTCTTAAGGAATTTTTCGAAAGCACTTTCTTAAGAAGTTTCTTCCGATGCATTTTCGTAAGAAGTTCCTTAAGGAAATTTTCTTAGGAAACACTTTCTTAACAAGTTTCTTCTGATGCATTTTCGTAAGAAGTTTGTTTAGGAATTTTTGTTAGGAAGTACTTTCTTAAGAAGTTTCTTAAGAAAAGTTTCTTCCGATGCATTTTCGTAAGAAGTTTCTTAAGGAATTTTTCTTAGGAAGCACTTTCTTAAGAAGTTTCTTAAGAAAAGTTTCTTCCGATGCATTTTCGTAAGAAGTTTCTTAGGGAAATTTTCTTAGGAAGCACTTTCTTACGAAATTTCTTAAGAAATGTTTCTTTCGATGCATTTTCGTACGAACTGTCTTAAGGAATTTCTCGGAAGCACTTTCTTAAGAAGTTTCTTCCGATGCATTTTCGTAAGAAGTTCCTGAAGGAAATTTTTATAGGAAGCAGTTTCTTAAGAAATTTCTTAAGAAAAGTTTCTTCCGATACATTTTCGTAAGAAGTTTCTTAAGGAAATTTTCTTAGGAAGCAGTTTCTTAAGAATTTTTTTAAGAAAAGTTTCTTTCGATGGATTTTTTAAGAAGTTTCTTAAGGAATTTTTCTTGAGAAGCACTTTCTTAAGAAGTTTCTTAAGAAGGCTTTGTTCCCAAGGATTTTCTGAAGAAGTTTCCTAAGGAAATTTTCTTAGGACGCACTTTCTTATTAAGTTTCTTCCGATGCATTTTCGTAAGAAGTTTCTTAAGGAATTTTTCTTACGAAGCACTTTCTTAAGAAGTTTCTTAAGAAAAGTTTCTTCCAATGCATTTTCGTAAGAAGATTCTTAGGGAAATTTTCTTAGGATGCTATTTCTTAAGAAATTTCTTAAGAAAAGTTTGTTTCGATGCATTTTCGTAAGAAGTGTCTTAAGGAATTTTTCGGAAGCACTTTCTTAAGAAGTTTCTTCCGATGCATTTTCGTAAGAAGTTCCTTAAGGAAATTTTCTTAGGAAGCACTTTCGTAAGAAGTTTCTTAAGAAAAGTTTCTTCCGATGTATTTTCGTAAGAAGTTTCTTAAGGAATTTTTCTTAGGAAGCACTTTCTTAAGATGTTTCGTAAGTGAAGTTTCTTCCGATGCATTGTCGTGAGAAGTTTCTTAAGGAAATTTTGTTAGGATGCACTTTCTTAAGAAATTTCGTAAGAAAAGTTTGTTCCTACTCATTTTTTGAAGAATTTTCCTAAGTAAAATTTCATAGGATTCACTTTTTATAGAAGTTTCTTATGAAAAGTTTCTTCCCATGCATTTTCGTAAAAAGTTTCTTAAGGAAATTTTCTTAGGAAGCACTTTCTTAAGAAGTTTCTTCAGAAAAGTTTCTTCCGATGCATTTTCGTACGAAGTTACTTAAGGAAATTTTCTGAGGAAGCACGTTCTTAAGAAAAGTTTGTTTCTACGTATTTTCTTAAGAAGTTTCCTAAGGATATTTTCTTAGGAAACACTTTCTTAAGAAGTTTCTACAGAAAAGTTCCTTCCGACGCATTTTCTTAAGAAATTTCTTACGGAAATTTTCTAAGAAAAAACTTTCTTAAGTGGTTTTTTAAGAAATGTTTCTTCCGATGCATTTTCGTAAGAAGTTTCTAAAGGAAATTTTCATAGGAAGCACTTTCTTAAGAAGTTTCTAAAGAAAAGTTTGTTCCTAGGCATTTTCTTAACAAGTTTACTCGGGAAATTTTCTTAGGAAGCAATTTTTAAGAAGTTTCTTAAGAAAAGTTTCTTCCGATGGATTTTTTAAGAAGTTTCTTAAGGAATTTTTCTTAGGAAGCACTTTCTTAAGAAGTTTCTTAAGAAGACTTTGTTCCCGCGGATTTTCTGAAGAAGTTTCGTAAGGAAATTTTCTTAGGAAGCTTTTTCTTAAGAAGTTTCTTAGGAAAAGTTTCTTCGGATGCATTTTCATAAGAAGTTTCTTAAGGAATTTTTCGTAGGAAGCACTTTCTTAAGATGTTTCTTGAGAAAAAGTTTCTTCTGATGGATTTTTGTCAGAAGTTTCTTAAGTAAATTTTCTTAGGAAGCACTTTCTTAAGAAGTTTCTTAAGAAGACTTTGTTCCCACGGATTTTCTGACGAAGTTTCCTAAGGAAATTTTCTTAGGAAGCACTTTCTGAAGAAGTTTCTTAAGAAAAGTTTCTTCCGATGCATTTTCGTAAGAAGTTTCTTAAGGAATTTTTCTTAGGAAGCACTTTCTTAAGATGTTTCTTGAGAAAAAGTTTCTTCTGATGCATTTTCGTGAGAAGTTTCTTTAGGAATTTTTGTTAGGAAGCACTTTCTTAAGAAAAGTTTCTTCCGATGCATTTTCGTAAGAAGTTTCTTAAAGAAATTTTCTTAGGAAGCAAATTCTTAAGAAGTTTCTAAAGAAAAGTTTATTCCTATGCATTTTCTTAAGAAGTTTCCCAAGGAAATTTTCTTATGAAGCATTTCTTAAGAAGTTTCTTAAGAAAACTTCCTTCCGATGGATTTTCGTAAGAAGTTTCTTAAGGAATTTTTCTTAGGAAGCACTTTCTTAAGAAGTTTCTTAGGAAAAATTTCTTCCGATACATTTTCGTAAGAAGTTTCTTAGGTAAATTTTCTTAGGAAGCACTTTCTTAAGAAAAGTTTCTTTCGATTAATTTTCGTAAGAAGTGTCTTAAGGAGTTTTTCGTAAGCACTTTCTTAAGAAGTTTCTTCTGATGCATTTTCCTAAGAAGTTCCTGAAGGAAATTTTCTTAGGAAGCACTTTCTTAAGATATTTCTTAAGAAAAGTTTCTTCCGATGCATTTTCGTAAGAAGTTTCTTAAGGAAATTTTCTTAGGAAGCACTTTCTTAAGAAAATTTTTAAGAAAAGTTTCTTTCGATGGATTTTTTAAGAAGTTTCTTAAAGAATTTTTCTTAGGAAGCACTTTCTTAAGAAGCTTCTAAAGAAGACTTTGTTCCCACGGATTTTCTGAAGAAGTTTCCTAAGGAAATTTTCTTAGGATGCACTTTCTTAAGAAGTTTATTCCGATGCATTTTCGTAACAAGTTTCTTAAGGAATTTTTCTTACGAAGCACTTTCTTCAGATGTTTCTTGAGAAAAAGTTTCTTCTGATTCATTTTTGTAAGAAGTTTCTTATGGAAATTTTCTTAGGAAGCACTTTCTTAAGAAGTTTCTTAAGAAAAGTTTGTTCCTACCCATCTTCATAAGAAGTTTCCTAAGGAAATTTTCTTAGGAAGCACTTTCTGATGAAGTTTCTTAAGAAAAGTGTCTTCCGATGCACTTCCGTAAGAAGTTTCTTAAGGAAATTTTCTTAGGAAGCACCTTCTTAAGAAAAGTTTCTTTCGCTGCATTTTCGTAAGAAGTTTCTTTAGGTATTTTTGTTAGGAAGCACTTTCTTAAGAAGTTTCTTTTCTTCCGATGCATTTTCGTAAGAAAAGTTTGTTCCTACTCATTTTTTGAAGAATTTTCCTATGGAAAATTTCATAGGAAGCACTTTTTAGAGAAGTTTCTTAAGAAAAGTTTGTTCCTACTCATTTTTTGAAGAATTTTCCTATGGAAAATTTCATAGGAAGCAGTTTTTAGAGAAGTTTCTTAAGAAAAGTTTCTTCGGATGCATTTTCGTAAGAAGTTTCTTAAGGAAATTTTCTTAGGAAGCACTTTCTTAAGAAATTTCTTAAGAATAGTTTCTTCCGATGCATTTTCGTAAGAAGTTTCTTAAGAAAATTTTCTTAGGAAGCACTTTCTTAAGAAAAGTCTGTTCCTACGCATTTTCTTAAGAAGTTTCCTAAGGATATTTTCTTAGGAAGCACTTTCTTAAGAAGTTTCTTAAGAAAAGTTTCTCCCGACGAATTTTCTTAAGAAGTTTCTTACGGAAATTTTCTAAGCAAACACTTTCTTAAGAGGTTTTTTAAGAAATGTTTCTTCCGATGCATTTTTGTAAGAAGTTTCTAAAGAAAAGTTTATTCCTAGGCATTTTCGTAAGAAGTTTACACGGGAAATTTTCTTAGGAAGCACTTTTTAAGAAGTTTCTTCAGAAAAGTTTCTTCCGATGCATTTTCGTAAGAAGTTTCTTAAGGAATTTTTCTTAGGATGCACATTCTTAAGATGTTTCTTGAGAAAAAGTTTCTTCTAATGCATTTTTGTAAGAAGTTTCTCAAGGAAATTTTTTTAGGAAGCACTTTCTTAAGAAGTTTCTTAAGAAAAGTTTCTTTCGATGCAATTTCGTCAGAAGAATCTTAAGAAAATTTTCTTAGGAAGCACTTTCTTAAGAAGTTTCTAAAGAAAAGTTTGTTCCTATGCATTTTATTAAGAAGTTTCCTAAGGAAATTTTCTTCTAAAGCACTTTCTTAAGAAGTTTTTTAAGAAAAGTTTCTTCCGATGCATTTTCGTAAGAAGTTTCTTAAGGATTTTTTCTTAGGAGGCACTTTCTTAAGAAGTTTCTTAAGAAAAGTTTCTTCCGATGCATTTTCGTAAGAAGTTTCTTAGGGAAATTTTCTTAGGAAGCACTTTCTTAAGAAATTTCTTAAGAAAAGTTTGTTTCGATGCATTTTCGTAAGAAGTGTATTAAGGAATTTTTCGGAAGCACTTTCTTAAGAAGTTTCTTCCGATGCATTTTCCGAAGAAGTTCCTGAAGGAATTTTTCTTAGGAAGCACTTTCTTAAGAAAAGTTTCTTCCGGTGCATTTTTGTAAGAAGTTTCTTAAGGAAATTTTCTTAGGAAGCACTTTCTTAAGAAATTTTTTAAGAAAAGTTTCTTTCGATGGATTTTTTAAGAAGTTTCTTAAAGAATTTTTCTTAGGAAGCACTTTCTTAAGAAGTTTCTTAAGAAGACTTTGTTCCCACGGATTTTCTGAAGAAGTTTTCTAAGGAAATTTTCTTAGGAAGCACTTTCTTAAGAAGTTTCTTCCGATGCATTTTCGTAAGAAGTTTCTTAAGGAATTTTTCTTACGAAGCACTTTCTTAAGATGTTTCTTGAGAAAAAGTTTCTTCTGATTCATTTTCGTAAGAAGTTTCTTAAGGAGATTTTCTTAGGAAGCACTTTCTTAAGAAGTTTCTTAAGAAAAGTTTGTTCCTACGCATTTTCTTAAGAAGTATCCAAAGAAACTTTTCATAGGAAGCACTTTCTGAAGAAGTTTCTTAAGAAAAGTTTCTTCCGATGCATTTTCGTAAGAAGTTTCTTAAGGAATTTTTCTTAGGAAGAACTTTCTTAAGAAGTTTCTAAAGAAAAGTTTCTTTTGATGCATTTTCGTAAGAAGTTTCTTTAGGAATTTTTTTAGGAAGCACTTTCTTAAGAAGTTTCTTTTCTTTTGATGCATTTTCGTAAGAAGTTTCTAAACGTAATTTTCTTAGGAAGCACTTTCTTAAGGAATTTCTTAAGAAAAGTTTCTTTTGATGCATTTTCGTAAGAAGTGCCTTAAGGAATTTTTCGGAAGCACTTTCTTAAGAAGTTTCTTCCGATGCATTTTCGCAAGAAGTTCCATAAGGAAATTTTCTTAGGAAGTACTTTCTTAAGAAGTTTCTTAACAAAAGTTTCTTCCGATGCATTTTCGTAAGATGTGTCTTAAGCAAATTTTCTTAGGAAGCACTTTCTTAAGAAATTTCTTAAGAAAAGTTTCTTTCGATGCATTTTCGTAAGAAGTCTCTTAAGGAATTTTTCGGAAGCACTTTCTTAAGAAGTTTCTTCCGATGCATTTTCGTAAGAAGTTCCTTAAGGAAATTTTCTTAGGAAGCACTTTCTTAAGAAGTTTCTTAAGAAAAGTTTCTTCCGATACATTTTCGTAAGAAGTTTCTTAAGGAATTTTTCATAGGAAGCACTTTCTTAGGAAGTTTTTTAAGAAAATTTTCTTCCGATAAATTTTCGTAAGAAGTTTCTTAGGGAAATTTTCTTAGGAAGCACTTTCTTAAGAAAAGTTTCTTTCGATGCATTTTCGTAAGAAGTGTCTTAAGGAATTTTTCGGAAGCACTTTCTTAAGAAGTTTCTTCCGATGCATTTTCATAAGAAGTTCCCGAAGGAAATTTTCTTAGGAAGCACTTTCTTAAGAAAAGTTTCTTCCAATGCATTTTCGTAAGAAGTTCCTTAAGGAAATTTTCTTAGGAAGTACTTTCGTAAGAAGTTTCTTAAGGAATTTTTCTTAGGAAGCAGTTTCTTAAGAAGTTTCTTAAGAAGACTTTGTTCCCACGGATTTTCTGAAGAAGTTTCCTAAGGAAATTTTCTTAAGAAACACTTTCTTAAGAAGTTTCTTAAGAAAAATTTCTTCCGGTGCATTTTCATAAAATGTTTCTTAACGAATTTTTCTTAGGAAGCACTTTCTTAAGATGTTTCTTGAGAAAAAGTTTCTTCTGATGCATTTTTCGTAAGAAGTTTCTTAAGGATTTTTTCGTAGGAAGCACTTTCTTAAGATGTTTCTTGAGAAAAAGTTTCTTCTGATGCATTTTCATAAGAAGTTTCTTTACGAATTTTTTTAGGAAGCACTTTCTTAAGAAGTTTCTTAAGAAAAGTTTCTTTCGATGCATTTTCGTAAGAAGTGTCTTAAGGAATTTTTCGAAAGCACTTTCTTAAGAAGTTTCTTCCGATGCATTTTCGTAAGAAGTTCCTTAAGGAAATTTTCTTAGGAAACACTTTCTTAACAAGTTTCTTCTGATGCATTTTCGTAAGAAGTTTGTTTAGGAATTTTTGTTAGGAAGTACTTTCTTAAGAAGTTTCTTAAGAAAAGTTTCTTCCGATGCATTTTCGTAAGAAGTTTCTTAAGGAATTTTTCTTAGGAAGCACTTTCTTAAGAAGTTTCTTAAGAAAAGTTTCTTCCGATGCATTTTCGTAAGAAGTTTCTTAGGGAAATTTTCTTAGGAAGCACTTTCTTACGAAATTTCTTAAGAAAAGTTTCTTTCGATGCATTTTCGTACGAACTGTCTTAAGGAATTTTTCGGAAGCACTTTCTTAAGAAGTTTCTTCCGATGCATTTTCGTAAGAAGTTCCTGAAGGAAATTTTTATAGGAAGCACTTTCTTAAGAAATTTCTTAAGAAAAGTTTCTTCCGATACATTTTCGTAAGAAGTTTCTTAAGGAAATTTTCTTAGGAAGCAGTTTCTTAAGAATTTTTTTAAGAAAAGTTTCTTTCGATGGATTTTTTAAGAAGTTTCTTAAGGAATTTTTCTTCAGAAGCACTTTCTTAAGAAGTTTCTTAAGAAGGCTTTGTTCCCAAGGATTTTCTGAAGAAGTTTCCTAAGGAAATTTTCTTAGGACGCACTTTCTTATTAAATTTCTTCCGATGCATTTTCGTAAGAAGTTTCTTAAGGAATTTTTCTTACGAAGCACTTTCTTAAGAAGTTTCTTAAGAAAAGTTTCTTCCAATGCATTTTCGTAAGAAGATTCTTAGGGAAATTTTCTTAGGAAGCTATTTCTTAAGAAATTTCTTAAGAAAAGTTTGTTTCGATGCATTTTCGTAAGAAGTGTCTTAAGGAATTTTTCGGAAGCACTTTCTTAAGAAGTTTCTTCCGATGCATTTTCGTAAGAAGTTCCTTAAGGAAATTTTCTTAGGAAGCACTTTCGTAAGAAGTTTCTTAAGAAAAGTTTCTTCCGATGTATTTTCGTAAGAAGTTTCTTAAGGAATTTTTCTTAGGAAGCACTTTCTTAAGATGTTTCGTAAGTGAAGTTTCTTCCGATGCATTGTCGTGAGAAGTTTCTTCAGGAAATTTTGTTAGGATGCACTTTCTTAAGAAATTTCGTAAGGAAAGTTTGTTCCTACTCATTTTTTGAAGAATTTTCCTAAGTAAAATTTCATAGGATTCACTTTTTATAGAAGTTTCTTATGAAAAGTTTCTTCCCATGCATTTTCGTAAAAAGTTTCTTAAGGAAATTTTCTTAGGAAGCACTTTCTTAAGAAGTTTCTTCAGAAAAGTTTCTTCCGATGCATTTTCGTACGAAGTTACTTAAGGAAATTTTCTGAGGAAGCACGTTCTTAAGAAAAGTCTGTTTCTACGTATTTTCTTAAGAAGTTTCCTAAGGATATTTTCTTAGGAAACACTTTCTTAAGAAGTTTCTTCAGAAAAGTTCCTTCCGACGCATTTTCTTAAGAAATTTCTTACGGAAATTTTCTAAGAAAAAACTTTCTTAAGTGGTTTTTTAAGAAATGTTTCTTCCGATGCATTTTCGTAAGAAGTTTCTAAAGGAAATTTTCATAGGAAGCACTTTCTTAAGAAGTTTCTAAAGAAAAGTTTGTTCCTAGGCATTTTCTTAACAAGTTTACTCGGGAAATTTTCTTAGGAAGCAATTTTTAAGAAGTTTCTTAAGAAAAGTTTCTTCCGATGGATTTTTTAAGAAGTTTCTTAAGGAATTTTTCTTAGGAAGCACTTTCTTAAGAAGTTTCTTAAGAAGACTTTGTTCCCGCGGATTTTCTGAAGAAGTTTCCTAAGGAAATTTTCTTAGGAAGCACTTTCTTAAGAAGTTTCTTAGGAAAAGTTTCTTCGGATGCATTTTCGTAAGAAGTTTCTTAAGGAATTTTTCGTAGGAAGCACTTTCTTAAGATGTTTCTTGAGAAAAAGTTTCTTCTGATGGATTTTTGTCAGAAGTTTCTTAAGTAAATTTTCTTAGGAAGCACTTTCTTAAGAAGTTTCTTAAGAAGACTTTGTTCCCACGGATTTTCTGACGAAGTTTCCTAAGGAAATTTTCTTAGGAAGCACTTTCTGAAGAAGTTTCTTAAGAAAAGTTTCTTCCGATGCATTTTCGTAAGAAGTTTCTTAAGGAATTTTTCTTAGGAAGCACTTTCTTAAGATGTTTCTTGAGAAAAAGTTTCTTCTGATGCATTTTCGTGAGAAGTTTCTTTAGGAATTTTTGTTAGGAAGCACTTTCTTAAGAAAAGTTTCTTCCGATGCATTTTCGTAAGAAGTTTCTTAAAGAAATTTTCTTAGGAAGCAAATTCTTAAGAAGTTTCTAAAGAAAAGTTTATTCCTATGCATTTTCTTAAGAAGTTTCCCAAGGAAATTTTCTTATGAAGCATTTCTTAAGAAGTTTCTTAAGAAAACTTCCTTCCGATGGATTTTCGTAAGAAGTTTCTTAAGGAATTTTTCTTAGGAAGCACTTTCTTAAGAAGTTTCTTAGGAAAAATTTCTTCCGATACATTTTCGTAAGAAGTTTCTTAGGTAAATTTTCTTAGGAAGCACTTTCTTAAGAAAAGTTTCTTTCGATTAATTTTCGTAAGAAGTGTCTTAAGGAGTTTTTCGTAAGCACTTTCTTAAGAAGTTTCTTCTGATGCATTTTCCTAAGAAGTTCCTGAAGGAAATTTTCTTAGGAAGCACTTTCTTAAGATATTTCTTAAGAAAAGTTTCTTCCGATGCATTTTCGTAAGAAGTTTCTTAAGGAAATTTTCTTAGGAAGCACTTTCTTAAGAAATTTTTTAAGAAAAGTTTCTTTCGATGGATTTTTTAAGAAGTTTCTTAAAGAATTTTTCTTAGGAAGCACTTTCTTAAGAAGCTTCTAAAGAAGACTTTGTTCCCACGGATTTTCTGAAGAAGTTTCCTAAGGAAATTTTCTTAGGATGCACTTTCTTAAGAAGTTTATTCCGATGCATTTTCGTAACAAGTTTCTTAAGGAATTTTTCTTACGAAGCACTTTCTTCAGATGTTTCTTGAGAAAAAGTTTCTTCTGATTCATTTTTGTAAGAAGTTTCTTATGGAAATTTTCTTAGGAAGCACTTTCTTAAGAAGTTTCTTAAGAAAAGTTTGTTCCTACCCATCTTCATAAGAAGTTTCCTAAGGAAATTTTCTTAGGAAGCACTTTCTGATGAAGTTTCTTAAGAAAAGTGTCTTCCGATGCACTTCCGTAAGAAGTTTCTTAAGGAAATTTTCTTAGGAAGCACCTTCTTAAGAAAAGTTTCTTTCGCTGCATTTTCGTACGGAGTTTCTTTAGGCATTTTCGTTTGGAAGCACTTTCTTAAGAAGTTTCTTTAGAAAAGTTTATTCTGATGCATTTTCTTTAGAAGTTTCTTAAGGAAATTTTCTTAGGAAGCACTTTCTTAAGAAGTTTCTTAATAAAAGTTTGTTGCTACGCATTTTCTTAAGAAGTTTCCTAAGGAAATTTTCTTATGAAGCACTTTCTTAAGAATTTTCTTAAGAAAAGTTTCTTCCGATGCATTTTCGTAAGAAGTTTCTTAAGGAAATTTTCTTAAGAAGCAATTTCTTATGAAATTTCTTAAGAAAAGTTTCTTTCGATGCATTTTCTTAAGAAGTGTCTTAAGGAATTTTTCGGAAGCACTTTCTTAAGAAGTTTCTTCCGATGCATTTTCGTAAGAAGTTCCTTAAAAAAATTCTTATGAAAAGTTTTTTTAGGCATTTTCATAAGAACTGTCTTAAGGAATTGTTCGGAAGCACTTTCTTAAGAAAAGTTTATTCCTAGGCATTTTCGTATGAAGTTTACACGGGAAATTTTCTTAGGAAGCACTTTTTAAGAAGTTTCTTCAGAAAAGTTTCTTCCGATGCATTTTCGTAAGAAGTTTCTTAAGGAATTTTTCTTAGGATGCACATTCTTAAGATGTTTCTTGAGAAAAAGTTTCTTCTAATGCATTTTTGTAAGAAGTTTCTCAAGGAAATTTTTTTAGGAAGCACTTTCTTAAGAAGTTTCTTAAGAAAAGTTTCTTTCGATGCATTTTAGTAAGATGATTCTTAAGAAAATTTTCTTAGGAAGCACTTTCTTAAGAAGTTTCTAAAGAAAAGTTTGTTCCTATGCATTTTATTAAGAAGTTACCTAAGGAAATTTTCTTATGAAGCACTTTCTTAAGAAGTTTTTTAAGAAAAGTTTCTTCCGATGCATTTTCGTAAGAAGTTTCTTAAGGAATTTTTCTTAGGAGGCACTTTCTTAAGAAGTTTCTTAAGAAAAGTTTCTTCCGATGCATTTTCGTTAGAAGTTTCTTAGGGAAATTTTCTTAGGAAGCACTTTCTTAAGAAATTTCTTAAGAAAAGTTTCTTTCGATGCATTTTCGTAAGAAGTGTATTAAGGAATTTTTCAGAAGCACTTTCTTAAGAAGTTTCTTCCGATGCATTTTCCGAAGAAGTTCCTGAAGGAATTTTTCTTAGGAAGCACTTTCTTAAGAAAAGTTTCTTCCGATGCATTTTTGTAAGAAGTTTCTTAAGGAAATTTTCTTAGGAAGCACTTTCTTCAGAAATTTTTTAAAAAAAGTTTCTTTCGATGGATTTTTTAAGAAGTTTCTTAAAGAGTTTTTCTTAGGAAGCACTTTCTTAAGAAGTTTCTTAAGAAGACTTTGTTCCCACGGATTTTCTGAAGAAGTTTTCTAAGGAAATTTTCTTAGGAAGCACTTTCTTAAGAAGTTTCTTCCGATGCATTTTCGTAAGAAGTTTCTTAAGGAATTTTTCTTACGAAGCACTTTCTTAAGATGTTTCTTGAGAAAAAGTTTCTTCTGATTCATTTTCCAAAGAAGTTTCTTAAGGAGATTTTCTTAGGAAGCACTTTCTTAAGAAGTTTCTTAAGAAAAGTTTGTTCCTATGCATTTTCTTAAGAAGTATCCTAAGGAACTTTTCATAGGAAGCACTTTCTGAAGAAGTTTCTTAAGAAAAGTTTCTTCCGATGCATTTTCGAAAGAAGTTTCTTAAGGAATTTTTCTTAGGAAGAACTTTCTTAAGAAGTTTCTAAAGAAAAGTTTCTTTTGATGCATTTTCGTAAGAAGTTTCTTTAGGAATTTTTTTAGGAAGCACTTTCTTAAGAAGTTTCTTAAGAAAAGTTTCTTCTGATGCATTTTCGTAAGAAGTTTCTAAATGTAATTTTCTTAGGAAGCACTTTCTTAAGGAATTTCTTAAGAAAAGTTTCATTTGATGCATTTTCGTAAGAAGTGCCTTAAGGAATTTTTCGGAAGCACTTTCTTAAGAAGTTTCTTCCGATGCATTTTCGCAAGAAGTTCCTTAAGGAAATTTTCTTAGGAAGTACTTTCTTAAGAAGTTTCTTAAGAAAAGTTTCTTCCGATGCATTTTCGTAAGATGTGTCTTAAGCAAATTTTCTTAGGAAGCACTTTCTTAAGATATTTCTTAAGAAAAGTTTCTTTCGATGCATTTTCGTAAGAAGTGTCTTAAGGAATTTTTCGGAAGCACTTTCTTAAGAAGTTTCTTCCGATGCATTTTCGTAAGAACTTCCTTAAGGAAATTTTCTTAGGAAGTACTTTCTTGAGAAGTTTCTTAAGAAAAGTTTCTTTCGATGCATATTCGTAAGAAGTTTCTTAAGCAAATTTTCTTAAGAAGCACTTTCTTAAGAAATTTCTTAAGAAAAGTTTCTTTCGATGCATTTTCGTAAGAAATGTCTTAAGGACTTTTTCGGAAGCACTTTCTTAAGAAGTTTCTTCCGATGCATTTTCGTAAGAAGTTCCTTAAGGAAATTTTCTTAGGAAGCACTTTCTTAAGAAGTTTCTTAAGAAAAGTCTCTTCCGATGCATTTTCGTAAGAAGTTTCTTAAGGAATTTTTCTTAGGAAGCACTTTCTTAAGAAGTTTTTTAAGAAAATTTTCTTCCGATAAATTTTCGTAAGAAGTTTCTTAGGGAAATTTTCTTAGGAAGCACTTTCTTAAGAAAAGTTTCTTTCGATGCATTTTCGTAAGAAGTGTCTTATGGAATTTTTCGGAAGCACTTTCTTAAGAAGTTTCTTCCGATGCATTTTCGTAAGAAGTTCCCGAAAAATTTTTTCTTAGGAAGCACTTTCTTAAGAAAAGTTTCTTCCGATGCATTTTCGTAAGAAGTTCCATAAGGAAATTTTCTTAGGAAGTACTTTCTTAAGAAGTTTCTTAAGAAAAGTTTCTTCCGATGCATTTTCGTAAGAAGTTTCTGAAGGAAATTATCTTAGGAAGCACTTTCTTATGAAATTTCTTAAGAAAAGTTTCTTTCGATGCATTTTCGTAAGAAGTGTCTTAAGGAATTTTTCGGAAGCACTTTCTTAAGAAGTTTCTTCCGATGCATTTTCGTAAGAAGTTCCTTAAGAAAATTTTGTTAGGAAGCACATTCGTAAGAAGTTTCTTAAGAAAAGTTTCTTCCAATTCATTTTCGTAAGAAGTATCTTAAGGAATTTTTCTTAGGAAGCACTTTCTTCAGAAGTTTCTTCCGATGCTATTTCGTAAGAAGTTCCTGAAGGAAATTTCCTAAGGAAGCACTTTCTTAAGAAAAGTTTCTTCCGATGCATTTTCGTAAGAAGTTCCTTAAGGAAATTTTCTTAGGAAGTACTTTCTTATGAAGTTTCTTAAGAAGTTTCTTTCGATGCATTTTCGTAAGAAGTGTTTTAAGGAATTTTTCGGAAGCACTTTCTTAAGAAGTTTCTTCCGATGCATTTTCGTAAGAAGTTCCTTAAGGAAATTTTCTTAGGAAGCACTTTCGTACGAAGTTTCTTAAGAAAAGTTTCTTCCGATGCATTGTCGTGAGAAGTTTCTTAAGGAAATTTTCTTAGGATGCACTTTCTTAACAATTTTCGTAAGAAAAGTTTGTTCCTACTCATTTTTTGAAGAATTTTCCTAAGGAAAATTTCATATGATTCACTTTTTATAGAAGTTTTTTACGAAAAGTTTCTTCCGAAGCATTTATTTAAAAAGGTTCTTAAGGAAATTTTCTTAGGAAGCACATTCTTAAGATGTTTCTTGAGAAAAAGTTTCTTCTGATGCATTTTCGTAAGATGTTTCTTTAGGTATTTTTGTTAGGAAGCACTTTCTTAAGAAGTTTCTTTTCTTCCGATGCATTTTCGTAAGAAGTTTCTTAAGGAAATTTTCTTCGGAAGCACTTTCTTAAGAAAAGTTTGTTCCTATGCATTTTCTTAAGAAGTTTCCTAAGGAAATTTACTTATGAAGCACTTTCTTAAGAAGTTTCTTAAGAAAAGTTTCTTCCGATGCATTTTCGTAAGAAGTTTCTTAAGAAATTTTTCTTAGCAAGCACTTTCTTAAAAAGTTTCTTAAGAAAAGTTTCTTCCGATAAATTTTCGTAAGAAGTTTCTTAAGGAAATTTCTTAGGAAGCACTTTCGTAAGAAGTTTCTTAAGAAAATTTTCTTCCGATGCATTTTCGTAAGAAGTTTCTTAAGGAATTTTTCTTAGCAAGCACTTTCTTAAGATGTTTGTGAAGAAAAGTTTCTTCCGATGCATTGTCGTGAGAAGTTTCTTAAGGAAATTTTCTTAGGATGCACTTTCTTAACAACTTTCGTAAGAAAAGTTTGTTCCTTCTCATTTTTTGAAGAATTTTCCTAAGGAAAATTTCATAGGATTCACTTTTTATAGAAGTTTCTTATGAAAAGTTTCTTCCGATGCATTTTCGTAAGAACTTTCTTAAGGAAATTTTCTTAGGAAGCACTTTCTTAAGAAGTTCCTTTAGAAAAGTTTCTTCCGATGCATTTTCGTAAGAAGTTTCTTAAGGAAATTTTCTTAGGAAGCACTTTCTTAAGAAAAGTCTGTTCCTACGCATTTTCTTAAGAAGTTTCCTTTGGATATTTTCTTAGGAAACACTTTCTTAAGAAGTTTCTTAAGAAAAGTTTCTTCCGACGCATTTTCTTAAGAAATTTCTTACCGAAATTTTCTAAGCAAACACTCTCTTAAGAGGTTTTTTAAGAAATGTTTCTTCCGATGCATTTTCGTAAGAAGTTTCTAAAGGAAATTTTCGTAGGAAGCACTTTCTTAAGAAGTTTCTAAAGAAAAGTTTGTTCCTAGGCATTTTCTTAAGAAGTTTACTCGGGAAATTTTCTTAGGAAGGACTTTTTTAAGAAGTTTCTTAAGACTAGTTTCTTCCGATGGATTTTTTAAGAAGTTTCTTAAGGAATTTTTCTTAGGAAGCACTTTCTTAAGAAGTTTCTTAAGAAGACTTTATTCCCACGGATTTTCTGAAAAGTTTCTTAAGGAAATTTTCTTAGGAAGCACTTTCGTAAGAAGTTTCTTAAGAAAAGTTTATTCCGATGAATTTTCGTAAGAAGTTTCTTAAGGAATTTTTCGTAGGAAGCACTTTCTTAAGATGTTTCTTGAGAAAAAGTTTCTTCTGATGCATTTTCGTAAGAAGTTTCTTAAGGAATTTTTCGTAGGAAGCACTTTCTTAAGATGTTTCTTGAGAAAAAGTTTCTTCTGATGCATTTTCGTCAGAAGTTTCTTAAGGAAATTTTCTTAGGAAGCACTTTCTTAAGAAGTTTCTTAATAAGACTTTGTTCCCACGGATTTTCTGAAGAAGTTTCCAAAGGAAATTTTCTTAGGAAGCACTTTCTTAAGAAAAGTTTCTTCCGATGCATTTTCGTAAGAAGTTTCTTAAGGAATTTTTCTTAGGAAGCACTTTCTTAAGATGTTTCTTGAGAAAAAAATTCTTCTGATTCATTTTCGTAAGAAGGTTCTTTACGAATTTTTGTTAGGAAGCACTTTCTTAAGAAGTTTCTTTTCTTCCGATGCATTTTCGTAAGAAGTTTCTTAAGGAAATTTTCTTCGGAAGCACTTTCTTAAGAAAAGTTTCTTCCGATGCATTTTCGTAAGAAGTTCCTTAAGGAAATTTTCTTCGGAAGTACTTTCTTAAGCAATTTCTTAAGAAAAGTTTCTTCCGATGCATTTTCATAAGAAGTTTCTTAAGGAAATTATCTTAGGAAGCACTTTCTTATGAAATTTCTTAAGAAAAGTTTCTTTCGATGCATTTTCGTAAGAAGTGTCTTAAGGAATTTTTCGGAAGCACTTTCTTAAGAAGTTTCTTCCGATGCATTTTCGTAAGAAGTTCCTTAAGAAAATTTTCTTAGGAAGCACTTTCGTAAGAAGTTTCTTAAGAAAAGTTTCTTCCGATGCATTTTCGTAAGAAGTTTCTTAAGGAATTTTTCTTAGGAAGCACTTTCTTAAGATGTTTCTTAAGAAAAGTTTCTTCCGATGCATTGTCGTGAGAAGTTTCTTAAGGAAATTTTCTTAGGATGCACTTTCTTAA
This sequence comes from Elymus sibiricus, assembly GCA_039707655.1. Classification (NCBI taxonomy): domain Eukaryota; kingdom Viridiplantae; phylum Streptophyta; class Magnoliopsida; order Poales; family Poaceae; genus Elymus; species Elymus sibiricus. The sequence goes on from CM077665.1 coordinate 490,680,350, forward strand.
CAATTTTCGTAAGAAAAGTTTGTTCCTACTCATTTTTTGAAGAATTTTCCTAAGGAAAATTTCATAGGATTCACTTTTTAAAGAAGTTTCTTACGAAAAGTTTCTTCAAATGCATTTTCGTAAGAAGTTTCTTAAGGAAATTTTCTTAGCAAGCACTTTCTTAATAAGTTCCTTTAGAAAAGTTTCTTCTGATGCATTTTCGTAAGAAGTTTCTTAAGGAAATTTTTTTAGGAAGCACTTTCTGAAGAAAAGTCTGTTCCAACGCATTTTCTTAAGAAATTTCCTTTGGATATTTTCTTAGGAAACACTTTCTTAAGAAGTTTCTTAAGAAAAGTTTCTTCCGACGCATTTTCTTTAGAAATTTCTTACGGAAATTTTCTAAGCAAACACTTTCTTAAAAGGTTTTTTAAGAAATGTTTCTTCCGATGGATTTTCGTAAGAAATTTCTAAAGGAAATTTTCGTAGGAAGCACTTTCTTAAGAAGTTTCTAAAGAAAAGTTTGTTCCTAGGCATTTTCTTCAGAAGTTTACTCGGGAAATTTTTTTAGGAAGGACTTTTTTAAGAAGTTTCTTAAGACTAGTTTCTTCCGATGGATTTTTTAAGAAGTTTCTTAAGGAATTTATCTTAGGAATCACTTTCTTAAGAAGTTTCTTAAGAAGACTTTATTCCCACGGATTTTCTGAAAAGTTTCCTAAGGAAATTTTCTTAGGAAGCACTTTCTTAAGAAGTTTCTTAAGAAAAGTTTATTCCGATGCATTTTCGTAAGAAGTTTCTTAAGGAATTTTTCGTAGGAAGCACTTTCTTAAGATGTTTCTTGAGAAAAAGTTTCTTCTGATGCATTTTCGTCAGAAGTTTCTTAAGGAAATTTTCTTAGGAAGCACTTTCTTAAGAAGTTTCTTAAGAAGACTTTGTTCCCACGATTTTCTGAAGAAGTTTCCTAAGGAAATTTTCTTAGGAAGCACTTTCTTAAGAAAAGATTCTTGCGATGCATTTTTGTAGGAAGTTTCTTAGGGAATTTTTCTTAGGAAGCACTTTCTTAAGATGTTTCTTGAGAAAAAGTTTCTTCTGATGCATTTTCGCAAGAAGTTTCTTTAGGAATTTTTGTTAGGAAGCACTTTCTTAAGAAGTTTCTTTTCTTCCGATGCATTTTCGTAAGAAGTTTCTTAAGGTAATTTTCTTCGGAAGCACTTTCTTAAGAAGTTTCTTAAGAAAACTTTGTTCCTATGCATTTGGTTAAGAAGTTTCCTAAGGAAATTTTCTTATGAAGCACTTTCTTAAGAAAAGTTTCTTCCGATGCATTTTCGTAAGAAGTTTCTTAAGGAATTTTTCTTAGGAAGCACTTTCTTAAGAAGTTTTTTAAGAAAAGTTTCTTCCGATAAATTTTCCTAAGAAGTTTCTTAGGGAAATTTTCTTAGGAAGCACTTTCTTAAGAAATTTCTTAAGAAAAGTTTCTTTCGATGCATTTTCGTAAGAAGTGTCTTAATGAATTTTCGGAAGCACTTTCTTAAGAAGTTTCTTCCGATGCATTTTCGTAAGAAGTTCCCGAAGGAAATTTTCTTAGGAAGCACTTTCTTAAGAAAAGTTTCTTCCGATGCCTTTTCGTAAGAAGTTCCTTAAGGAAATTTTCTTAGGAAGTACTTTCTTAAGAAAAGTTTCTTCCGATGCATTTTCGTAAGAAGTTTCTTAAGGAAAGTATCTTAGGAAGCACTTTCTTATGAAATATCTTAAGAAAAGTTTCTTTTGATGCATTTTCGTAAGAAGTGTCTTAAGGAATTTTTCGGAAGCACTTTCTTAAGAAGTTTCTTCCGATGCATTTTCGTAAGAAGTTCCTTAATAAAATTTTCTTAGGAAGCACTTTCGTAAGAAGTTTCTTAAGAAAAGTTTCTTCCGATGCATTTTCGTAAGAAGTTTCTTAAGGAATTTTTCTTCGGAAGCACTTTCTTAAGATGTTTCTTAAGAAAAGTTTCTTCCGATGCATTGTCGTGAGAAGTTTCTTAAGGAAATTTTCTTAGGATGCACTTTCTTAACAAGTTTCGTAAGAAAAGTTTGTTCCTACTCATTTTTATAGGATTCACTTTTTATAGAAGTTTCTTATGAAAAGTTTCTTCCGATCCATTTTCGTAAGAAGTTTCTTAAGGAAATTTTCTTAGGAAGCACTTTCTTAAGATGTTTCTTGAGAAAAAGTTTCTTTTCTTCCGATGCATTTTCGTAAGAAGTTCCTTAAGGAAATTTTCATAGGATTCACTTTTTATAGAAGTTTCTAATGAAAAGTTTCTTCCGATCCATTTTCGTAAGTAGTTTCTTAAGGAAATTTTCTTAGGAAGCACTTTCTTAAAATGTTTCTTGAGAAAAAGTTTCTTCTGATGCATTTTCGTAAGAAGTTTCTTTAGGAATTTTTGTTAGGAAGCACTTTCTTAAGAAGTTTCTTTTCTTCCGATGCATTTTCGTAGGAAGTTTCTTAAGGAAATTTTCTTCGAAACCACTTTCTTAAGAAGTTTCTTAAGAAAAGTTTGTTCCTATGCATTTTCTTAAGAAATTTCCTAAGGAAATTTTCTTATGAAGCACTTTCTTAAGAAGTTTCTTAAGAAAAGTTTCTTTCGATGCATTTTCGTAAGAAGTTTGTTAAGGAATTTTTCTTAGGAAGAAGTTTCTTAAGAAAAGTTTCTTCCGATAAATTTTCGTAAGAAGTTTCTTAGGTAAATTTTCTTAGGAAGCACTTTCTTAAGAAATTTCTTAAGAAAATTTCTTTCGATGCATTTTCGTAAGAAGTGTCTTAAGGAATTTTTCGGAAGCACTTTCTTAAGATGTTTCTTCCCACGCATTTTCGTAAGAAGTTCCTGAAGGAAATTTTCTTAGGAAGCACTTTCTTAAGAAAAGTTTCTTCCGATGCATTTTCGTAAGAAGTTCCTTAAGGAAATTTTCTTAGGAAGTACTTTCTTATGAAGTTTCTTAAGAAGTTTCTTTCGATGCATTTTCGTCAGAAGTGCCTTAAGGAATTTTTCGGAAGAACTTTCTTAAGAAGTTTCTTCTGATGCATTTTCGTAAGAAGTTCCTTATGGAAATTTTCTTAGGAAGCACTTTCGTAAGAAGTTTCTTAAGAAAAGTTTCTTCCGATGCATTTTCGTAAGAAGTTTCTTAAGGAATTTTTCTTAGGAAGCACTTTCTTAAGATGTTTCTTAAGAAAAGTTTCTTCCGATGCATTATCGTGAGAAGTTTCTTAAGGAAATTTTCTTAGGATGCACTTTCTTAACAAGTTTCGTAAGAAAAGTTTGTTCCTACTCATTTTTTGAAGAATTTTCCTAAGGAAAATTTCATAGGATTCACTTTTTATAGAAGTTTCTTACGAAAAGTTTCTTCCGTTACGTAAGAAGTTTCTTAAGGAAATTTTCTTAGGAAGCACTTTCTTAAAATGTTTCTTGAGAAAAAGTTTCTTCTGATGCATTTTCGTAAGAAGTTTCTTTAGGAATTTTTGTTAGGAAGCACTTTCTTAAGAAGTTTCTTTTCTTCCGATGCATTTTCGTAGGAAGTTTCTTAAGGAAATTTTCTTCGAAACCACTTTCTTAAGAAGTTTCTTAAGAAAAGTTTGTTCCTATGCATTTTCTTAAGAAATTTCCTAAGGAAATTTTCTTATGAAGCACTTTCTTAAGAAGTTTCTTAAGAAAAGTTTCTTTCGATGCATTTTCGTAAGAAGTTTGTTAAGGAATTTTTCTTAGGAAGAAGTTTCTTAAGAAAAGTTTCTTCCGATAAATTTTCGTAAGAAGTTTCTTAGGTAAATTTTCTTAGGAAGCACTTTCTTAAGAAATTTCTTAAGAAAATTTCTTTCGATGCATTTTCGTAAGAAGTGTCTTAAGGAATTTTTCGGAAGCACTTTCTTAAGATGTTTCTTCCCACGCATTTTCGTAAGAAGTTCCTGAAGGAAATTTTCTTAGGAAGCACTTTCTTAAGAAAAGTTTCTTCCGATGCATTTTCGTAAGAAGTTCCTTAAGGAAATTTTCTTAGGAAGTACTTTCTTATGAAGTTTCTTAAGAAGTTTCTTTCGATGCATTTTCGTCAGAAGTGCCTTAAGGAATTTTTCGGAAGAACTTTCTTAAGAAGTTTCTTCTGATGCATTTTCGTAAGAAGTTCCTTATGGAAATTTTCTTAGGAAGCACTTTCGTAAGAAGTTTCTTAAGAAAAGTTTCTTCCGATGCATTTTCGTAAGAAGTTTCTTAAGGAATTTTTCTTAGGAAGCACTTTCTTAAGATGTTTCTTAAGAAAAGTTTCTTCCGATGCATTATCGTGAGAAGTTTCTTAAGGAAATTTTCTTAGGATGCACTTTCTTAACAAGTTTCGTAAGAAAAGTTTGTTCCTACTCATTTTTTGAAGAATTTTCCTAAGGAAAATTTCATAGGATTCACTTTTTATAGAAGTTTCTTACGAAAAGTTTCTTCCGTTACGTAAGAAGTTTCTTAAGGAAATTTTCTTAGGAAGCACTTTCTTAAGATGTTTCTTGAGAAAAAGTTTTTCTGATGCATTTTCGTAAGAAGCTTCTTTAGGTATTTTTGTTAGGAAGCACTTTGTTAAGAAGTTTCTTTTCTTCCGATGCATTTTCATAAGAAGTTTCTTAAGGAAATTTTCTTCGGAAGCACTTTCTTAAGAAGTTTCTTAAGAAAAGTTTGTTCCTATGCATTTTCTTAAGAAATTTCCTAAGGAAATTATCTTATGAAGCACTTTCCTAAGAAGTTTCTTAAGAAAAGTTTCTTCCGATGCATTTTCGTAAGAAGTTTCTTAAGGAATTTTTCTTAGCAAGCACTTTCTTAAGAAGTTTTTTAAGAAAAGTTTCTTCCGATAAATTTTCGTAAGAAGTTTCTTACGGAAATTTTCTTAGGAAGCACTTTCTTAAGAAATTTCTTAAGAAAAGTTTCTTTCGATGCATTTTCGTAAGAAGTGTCTTAAGGAATTTTTCGGAAGCACTTTCTTAAGAAGTTTCTTCCGATGCATTTTCGCTAGAAGTTCCTTAAGGAAATTTTCTTAGGAAGAACTTTCGTAAGAAGTTTCTTAAGAAAAGTTTCTTCCGATGCATTTTTGTAAGAAGTTTCTTAAGGAATTTTTCTTAGGAAGCACTTTCTTAAGATGTTTCTTAAGAAAAGTTTCTTCCGATGCATTGTTGTGAGAAGTTTCTTAAGGAAATTTTCTTAGGATGCACTTTCTTAACAAGTTTCGTAAGAAAAGTTTGTTCCTACTCATTTTTTGAAGAATTTTCCTAACGAAAATTCATAGGATTCACTTTTTATAGAAGTTTCTTACGAAAAGTTTCTTCCGATGCATTTTCGTAAGAAGTTTCTTAAGGAAATTTTCTTCGGAAGCACTTTCTTAAGAAGTTCCTTCAGAAAAGTTTCTTCCGATGCATTTTCGTAAGAAGTTTCTTAAGGAAATTTTCTTAGGAAGCACTTTCTTAAGAAAAGTCTGTTCCTTCCCATTTTCTTAAGAAGTTTCATAAGGATATTTTCTGAGGAAACACTTTCTTAAGAAGTTTCTTAAAAAAAGTTTTTCCAACGCATTTTCTTAAGAAATTTCATATAGAAATTTTCTAAGCAAACACTTTCTTAAGAGGGTTTTTAAGAAATTTTTCTTCCGATTCATTTTCGTAAGAAGTTTCATAAGGAAAGTTTCTTAGGAAGCACTTTCTTAAGAAAAGTCTATTCCAACGCATTTTCTTAAGAAGTTTCCTAAGGATATTTTCTTAGGAAACACTTTCTTAAGAAGTTTCTTAAGAAAAGTTTCTTCCGACTTATTTTCTTCAGAAATTTCTTACGGAAATTTTCTAAGCAAACACTTTCATAAGAGGTTTTTTAAGAAATGTTTCTTCCGATGCTTTTCGTAAGAAGTTTCTTAAGGAAAGTTTCTTAGGAAGCACTTTCTTAAGAAAAGTCTATTCCTACGCATTTTCTTAAGAAGTTTCTAAGGATATTTTCTTAGGAAACACTTTCTTAAGAATTTTCTTAAGAAAAGTTTGTTCCGACGCATTTTCTTAAGAAATTTCTTACGGAAATTTTCTAAGCAAACACTTTCATAAGAGGTTTTTTAAGAAATGTTTCTTCCGATGCATTTTCGTAAGAAGTTTCTAAAGGAAAGTTTTGTAGGAAGCACTTTCTTAAGAAGTTTCTAAAGAAAAGTTTGTACCTAGGCTTTTTCTTAAGAAGTTTACTCGGGAAATTTTCTTAGGAAGCACTTTTTTAATAAGTTTCTTATGAAAAGTTTCTTCCGATGTAATTTTTAAGAAGTTTCTTAAGGAATTTTTCTTAGGAAGCAGTTTCTTAAGAAGTTTCTTAAGAAGACTTTGTTCCCACGGATTTTCTGAAGAAGTTTCCTAAGGAAATTTTCTTAAGAAACACTTTCTTAAGAAGTTTCTTAAGAAAAATTTCTTCCGGTGCATTTTCATAAAATGTTTCTTAACGAATTTTTCTTAGGAAGCACTTTCTTAAGATGCTTCTTGAGAAAAAGTTTCTTCTGATGCATTTTTCGTCAGAAGTTTCTTAAGGATTTTTTCGTAGGAAGCACTTTCTTAAGATGTTTCTTGAGAAAAAGTTTCTTCTGATGCATTTTCATGAGAAGTTTCTTTACGAATTTTCTTAGGAAGCACTTTCTTAAGAAGTTTCTTAAGAAAAGTTTCTTTCGATGCATTTTCGTAAGAAGTGTCTTAAGGAATTTTTCGAAAGCACTTTCTTAAGAAGTTTCTTCCGATGCATTTTCGTAAGAAGTTCCTTAAGGAAATTTTCTTAGGAAACACTTTCTTAACAAGTTTCTTCTGATGCATTTTCGTAAGAAGTTTGTTTAGGAATTTTTGTTAGGAAGTACTTTCTTAAGAAGTTTCTTAAGAAAAGTTTCTTCCGATGCATTTTCGTAAGAAGTTTCTTAAGGAATTTTTCTTAGGAAGCACTTTCTTAAGAAGTTTCTTAAGAACAGTTTCTTCCGATGCATTTTCGTAAGAAGTTTCTTAGGGAAATTTTCTTAGGAAGCACTTTCTTACGAAATTTCTTAAGAAAAGTTTCTTTCGATGCATTTTCGTACGAACTGTCTTAAGGAATTTTTCGGAAGCACTTTCTTAAGAAGTTTCTTCCGATGCATTTTCGTAAGAAGTTCCTGAAGGAAATTTTTATAGGAAGCACTTTCTTAAGAAATTTCTTAAGAAAAGTTTCTTCCGATACATTTTCGTAAGAAGTTTCTTAAGGAAATTTTCTTAGGAAGCAGTTTCTTAAGAATTTTTTTAAGAAAAGTTTCTTTCGATGGATTTTTTAAGAAGTTTCTTAAGGAATTTTTCTTGAGAAGCACTTTCTTTAGAAGTTTCTTAAGAAGGCTTTGTTCCCAAGGATTTTCTGAAGAAGTTTCCTAAGGAAATTTTCTTAGGAAGCACTTTCTTATTAAGTTTCTTCCGATGCATTTTCGTAAGAAGTTTCTTAAGGAATTTTTCTTACGAAGCACTTTCTTAAGAAAAGTTTCTTCCAATGCATTTTCGTAAGAAGATTCTTAGGGAAATTTTCTTAGGAAGCTATTTCTTAAGAAATTTCTTAAGAAAAGTTTGTTTCGATGCATTTTCGTAAGAAGTGTCTTAAGGAATTTTTCGGAAGCAGTTTCTTAAGAAGTTTCTTCCGATGCATTTTCGTAAGAAGTTCCTTAAGGAAATTTTCTTAGGAAGCACTTTCGTAAGAAGTTTCTTAAGAAAAGTTTCTTCCGATGTATTTTCGTAAGAAGTTTCTTAAGGAATTTTTCTTAGGAAGCACTTTCTTAAGATGTTTCGTAAGTGAAGTTATTTCCGATGCATTGTCGTGAGAAGTTTCTTAAGGAAATTTTGTTAGGATGCACTTTCTTAAGAAATTTCGTAAGAAAAGTTTGTTCCTACTCATTTTTTTTTGAAGAATTTTCCTAAGTAAAATTTCATAGGATTCACTTTTTATAGAAGTTTCTTATGAAAAGTTTCTTCCCATGCATTTTCGTAAAAAGTTTCTTAAGGAAATTTTCTTAGGAAGCACTTTCTTAAGAAGCTTCTTCAGAAAAGTTTCTTCCGATGCATTTTCGTACGAAGTTACTTAAGGAAATTTTCTGAGGAAGCACGTTCTTAAGAAAAGTCTGTTTCTACGTATTTTCTTAAGAAGTTTCCTAAGGATATTTTCTTAGGAAACACTTTCTTAAGAAGTTTCTTCAGAAAAGTTCCTTCCGACGCATTTTCTTAAGAAATTTCTTACGGAAATTTTCTAAGAAAAAACTTTCTTAAGTGGTTTTTTAAGAAATGTTTCTTCCGATGCATTTTCGTAAGAAGTTTCTAAAGGAAATTTTCATAGGAAGCACTTTCTTAAGAAGTTTCTAAAGAAAAGTTTGTTCCTAGGCATTTTCTTAAGAAGTTTACTCGGGAAATTTTCTTAGGAAGCAATTTTTAAGAAGTTTCGTAAGAAAAGTTTCTTCCGATGGATTTTTTAAGAAGTTTCTTAAGGAATTTTTCTTAGGAAGCACTTTCTTAAGAAGTTTCTTAAGAAGACTTTGTTCCCGCGGATTTTCTGAAGAAGTTTCCTAAGGAAATTTTCTTAGGAAGCACTTTCTTAAGAAGTTTCTTAGGAAAAGTTTCTTCGGATGCATTTTCGTAAGAAGTTTCTTAAGGAATTTTTCGTAGGAAGCACTTTCTTAAGATGTTTCTTGAGAAAAAGTTTCTTCTGATGCATTTTTGTCAGAAGTTTCTTAAGTAAATTTTCTTAGGAAGCACTTTCTTAAGAAGTTTCTTAAGAAGACTTTGTTCCCACGGATTTTCTGAAGAAGTTTCCTAAGGAAATTTTCTTAGGAAGCACTTTCTGAAGAAGTTTCTTAAGAAAAGTTTCTTCCGATGCATTTTCGTAAGAAGTTTCTTAAGGAATTTTTCTTAGGAAGCACTTTCTTAAGATGTTTCTTGAGAAAAAGTTTCTTCTGATGCATTTTCGTGAGAAGTTTCTTTAGGAATTTTTGTTAGGAAGCACTTTCTTAAGAAAAGTTTCTTCCGATGCATTTTCGTAAGAAGTTTCTTAAGGAAATTTTCTCAGGAAGCAAATTCTTAAGAAGTTTCTAAAGAAAAGTTTATTCCTATGCATTTTCTTAAGAAGTTTCCTAAGGAAATTTTCTTATGAAGCATTTCTTAAGAAGTTTCTTATGAAAAGTTCCTTCCGATGCATTTTCGTAAGAAGTTTCTTAAGGATTTTTTCTTAGGAAGCACTTTCTTAAGAAGTTTCTTAGGAAAAATTTCTTCCGATACATTTTCGTAAGAAGTTTCTTAGGTAAATTTTCTTAGGAAGCACTTTCTTAAGAAAAGTTTCTTTCGATGAATTTTCGTAAGAAGTGTCTTAAGGAGTTTTTCGTAAGCACTTTCTTAAGAAGTTTCTTCTGATGCATTTTCCTAAGAAGTTCCTGAAGGAAATTTTCTTAGGAAGCACTTTCTTAAGATATTTCTTAAGAAAAGTTTCTTCCGATGCATTTTCGTAAGAAGTTTCTTAAGGAAATTTTCTTAGGAAGCACTTTCTTAAGAAATTTTTTAAGAAAAGTTTCTTTCGATGGATTTTTTAAGAAGTTTCTTAAAGAATTTTTCTTAGGAAGCACTTTCTTAAGAAGCTTCTAAAGAAGACTTTGTTCCCACGGATTTTCTGAAGAAGTTTCCTAAGGAAATTTTCTTAGGATGCACTTTCTTAAGAAGTTTATTCCGATGCATTTTCGTAACAAGTTTCTTAAGGAATTTTTCTTACGAAGCACTTTCTTCAGATGTTTCTTGAGAAAAAGTTTCTTCTGATTCATTTTTGTAAGAAGTTTCTTATGGAAATTTTCTTAGGAAGCACTTTCTTAAGAAGTTTCTTAAGAAAAGTTTGTTCCTACCCATCTTCATAAGAAGTTTCCTAAGGAAATTTTCTTAGGAAGCATTTTCTGATGAATTTCTTAAGAAAAGTGTCTTCCGATGCACTTCCGTAAGAAGTTTCTTAAGGAAATTTTCTTAGGAAGCACCTTCTTAAGAAAAGTTTCTTTCGCTGCATTTTCGTACGGAGTTTCTTTAGGAATTTTCGTTTGGAAGCACTTTCTTAAGAAGTTTCTTTAGAAAAGTTTATTCTGATGCATTTTCGTTAGAAGTTTCTTAAGGAAATTTTCTTAGGAAGCACTTTCTTAAGAAGTTTCTTAATAAAAGTTTGTTGCTACGCATTTTCTTAAGAAGTTTCCTAAGGAAATTTTCTTATGAAGCACTTTCTTAAGAAGTTTCTTAAGAAAAGTTTCTTCCGATGCATTTTCGTAAGAAGTTTCTTAAGGAAATTTTCTTAAGAAGCAATTTCTTATGAAATTTCTTAAGAAAAGTTTCCTTCGATGCATTTTCTTAAGAAGTGTCTTAAGGAATTTTTCGGAAGCACTTTCTTAAGAAGTTTCTTCCGATGCATTTTCGTAAGAAGTTCCTTAAAAATATTCTTATGAAAAGTTTTTTTAGGCATTTTCATAAGAACTGTCTTAAGGAATTGTTCGGAAGCACTTTCTTAAGAAGGTTCTTCCGATGCATTTTCGTAAGAAGTTCCTAAAGGAAATTTTCTTAGGAAGTACTTTCTTAAGAAGTTTCTTAAGAGAAGTTTCTTCCGATGCATTTTCGTAAGAAGTTTCTTAAGCAAATTTTCTGAGGAAGCACTTTCTCAAGAAATTTCTTAAGAAAAGTTTCTTTTGATGCATTTTCGTAAGAAGTGTCTTAAGGACTTTTTCGGAAGCACTTTCTTAAGAAGTTTCTTCCGATGCATTTTCGTAAGAAGTTCCTTAAGGAAATTTTCTTAGGAAGCACTTTCTTAAGAAGTTTCTGAAGAAAAGTTTCTTCCGATGCATTTTCGTAAGAAGTTTCTTAAAGAATTTTTCTTAGGAAGCAACTTCTTAAGATGCTTCTTATGAAAATTTCTTCCGATGCATTTTCGTAAGAAGTTCCTTAAGGAAATTTTCTTAGGAAGCACTTTCTTAAGAAGTTTCTGAAGAAAAGTTTCTTCCGATGCATTTTCGTAAGAAGTTTCTTAAGGAATTTTTCTTAGGAAGCAATTTCTTAAGATGTTTCTTAAGCAAATTTCTTCCGATGCATTTTCGTAAGAAGTTTCTTAAGGAAATTTTCTTAGGAAGCACTTTCTTAAGATGTTTCTTGAGAAAAAGTTTCTTCTGATGCATTTTCGTAAGAAGTTTCTTTAGGTATTTTTGTTAGGAAGCACTTTCTTAAGAAGTTTCTTTTCTTCCGATGCATTTTCGTAAGAAAAGTTTGTTCCTACTCATTTTTTGAATAATTTTCCTATGGAAAATTTCATAGAAAGCACTTTTTAGAGAAGTTTCTTAAGAAAAGTTTGTTCCTACTTATTTTTTGAAGAATTTTCCTATGGAAAATTTCATAGGAAGCACTTTTTAGAGAAGTTTCTTAAGAAAAGTTTCTTCGGATGCATTTTCGTAAGAAGTTTCTTAAGGAAATTTTCTTAGGAAGCACTTTCTTAAGAAATTTCTTAAGAATAGTTTCTTCCGATGCATTTTCGTAAGAAGTTTCTTAAGGAAATTTTCTTAGGAAGCACTTTCTTAAGAAAAGTCTGTTCCTACGCATTTTCTTAAGAAGTTTCCTAAGGATATTTTCTTAGGAAGCACTTTCTTAAGAAGTTTCTTAAGAAAAGTTTCTTCCGACGAATTTTCTTAAGAAGTTTCTTACGGAAATTTTCTAAGCAAACACTTTCTTAAGAGGTTTTTTAAGAAATGTTTCTTCCGATGCATTTTTGTAAGAAGTTTCTAAAGAAAAGTTTATTCCTAGGCATTTTCGTAAGAAGTTTACACGGGAAATTTTCTTAGGAAGCACTTTTTAAGAAGTTTCTTCAGAAAAGTTTCTTCCGATGCATTTTCGTAAGAAGTTTCTTAAGGATTTTTTCTTAGGATGCACATTCTTAAGATGTTTCTTGAGAAAAAGTTTCTTCTAATGCATTTTTGTAAGAAGTTTCTCAAGGAAATTTTTTTAGGAAGCACTTTCTTAAGAAGTTTCTAAAGAAAAGTTTCTTTCGATGCATTTTCGTAAGAAGATTCTTAAGAAAATTTTCTTAGGAAGCACTTTCTTAAGAAGTTTCTAAAGAAAAGTTTGTTCCTATGCATTTTATTAAGAAGTTTCCTAAGGAAATTTTCTTATGAAGCACTTTCTTAAGAAGTTTCTTAAGAAAAGTTTCTTCCGATGCATTTTCGTAAGAAGTTTCTTAGGGAAATTTTCTTAGGAAGCACTTTCTTAAGAAATTTCTTAAGAAAAGTTTCTTTCAATGCATTTTAATAAGAAGTGTATTAAGGAATTTTTCGGAAGCACTTTCTTAAGAAGTTTCTTCTGATGCATTTTCCGAAGAAGGTCCTGAAGGAATTTTTCTTAGGAAGCACTTTCTTAAGAAAAGTTTCTTCCGGTGCATTTTTGTAAGAAGTTTCTTAAGGAAATTTTCTTAGGAAGCACTTTCTTAAGAAATTTTTTAAGAAAAGTTTCTTTCGATGGATTTTTGAAGAAGTTTCTTAAAGAATTTTTCTTAGGAAGCACTTTCTTAAGAAGTTTCTTAAGAAAAGTTTCTTTCGATGCAATTTCGTCAGAAGAATCTTAAGAAAATTTTCTTAGGAAGCACTTTCTTAAGAAGTTTCTAAAGAAAAGTTTGTTCCTATGCATTTTATTAAGAAGTTTCCTAAGGAAATTTTCTTCTAAAGCACTTTCTTAAGAAGTTTTTTAAGAAAAGTTTCTTCCGATGCATTTTCGTAAGAAGTTTCTTAAGGAATTTTTCTTAGGAGGCACTTTCTTAAGAAGTTTCGTAAGAAAAGTTTCTTCCGATGCATTTTCGTAAGAAGTTTCTTAGGGAAATTTTCTTAGGAAGCACTTTCTTAAGAAATTTCTTAAGAAAAGTTTCTTTCGATGCAATTTCGTAAGAAGTGTATTAAGGAATTTTTCAGAAGCACTTTCTTAAGAAGTTTCTTCCGATGCATTTTCCGAAGAAGTTCCTGAAGGAATTTTTCTTAGGAAGCACTTTCTTAAGAAAAGTTTCTTCCGGTGCATTTTTGTAAGAAGTTTCTTAAGGAAATTTTCTTCGGAAGCCCTTTCTTAAGAAATTTTTTAAGAAAAGTTTCTTTCGATGGATTTTTTAAGAAGTTTCTTAAAGAATTTTTCTTAGGAAGCACTTTCTTAAGAAGTTTCTTAAGAAGACTTTGTTCCCACGGATTTTCTGAAGAAGTTTTCTAAGGAAATTTTCTTAGGAAGCACTTTCTTAAGAAGTTTCTTCCGATGCATTTTCGTAAGAAGTTTCTTAAGGAATTTTTCTTACGAAGCACTTTCTTAAGATGTTTCTTGAGAAAAAGTTTCTTCTGATTCATTTTCGTAAGAAGTTTCTTAAGGAGATTTTCTTAGGAAGCACTTTCTTAAGAAGTTTCTTAAGAAAAGTTTGTTCCTACGCATTTTCTTAAGAAGTATCCAAAGAAACTTTTCATAGGAAGCACTTTCTGAAGAAGTTTCTTAAGAAAAGTTTCTTCCGATGCATTTTCGTAAGAAGTTTCTTAAGGAATTTTTCTTAGGAAGAACTTTCTTAAGAAGTATCTAAAGAAAAGTTTCTTTTGATGCATTTTCGTAAGAAGTTTCTTTAGGAATTTTTTTAGGAAGCACTTTCTTAAGAAGTTTCTTTTCTTTCGATGCATTTTCGTAAGAAGTTTCTAAACGTAATTTTCTTAGGAAGCACTTTCTTAAGGAATTTCTTAAGAAAAGTTTCTTTTGATGCATTTTCGTAAGAAGTGCCTTAAGGAATTTTTCGGAAGCACTTTCTTAAGAAGTTTCTTCCGATGCATTTTCGCAAGAAGTTCCATAAGGAAATTTTCTTAGGAAGTACTTTCTTAAGAAGTTTCTTAACAAAAGTTTCTTCCGATGCATTTTCGTAAGATGTGTCTTAAGCAAATTTTCTTAGGAAGCACTTTCATAAGAAATTTCTTAAGAAAAGTTTCTTTCGATGCATTTTCGTAAGAAGTCTCTTAAGGAATTTTTCGGAAGCACTTTCTTAAGAAGTTTCTTCCGATGCATTTTCGTAAGAAGTTCCTTAAGGAAATTTTCTTAGGAAGCACTTTCTTAAGAAGTTTCTTAAGAAAAGTTTCTTCCGATACATTTTCGTAAGAAGTTTCTTAAGGAATTTTTCATAGTAAGCACTTTCTTAGGAAGTTTTTTAAGAAAATTTTCTTCCGATAAATTTTCGTAAGAAGTTTCTTAGGGAAATTTTCTTAGGAAGCACTTTCTTAAGAAAAGTTTCTTTCGATGCATTTTCGTAAGAAGTGTCTTAAGGAATTTTTCGGAAGCACTTTCTTAAGAAGTTTCTTCCGATGCATTTTCATAAGAAGTTCCCGAAGGAAATTTTCTTAGGAAGCACTTTCTTAAGAAAAGTTTCTTCCGATGCATTTTCGTAAGAAGTTCCTTAAGGAAATTTTCTTAGGAAGTACTTTCTTAAGAAGTTTCTTAAGAAAAGTTTCTTCCGATGCATTTTCGTAAGAAGTTTCTTTAGGAAATTATCTTAGGAAGCACTTTCTTATGAAATTTCTTAAGAAAAGTTTCTTTCGATGCATTTTCGTAAGAAGTGTCTTAAGGAATTTTTCGGAAGCACTTTCTTAAGAAGTTTCTTCCGATGCATTTTTGTAAGAAGTTCCTTAAGAAAATTTTCTTAGGAAGCACTTTCGTAAGAAGTTTCTTAAGAAAAGTTTCTTCAGATGCATTTTCGTAAGAAGTATCTTAAGGAATTTTTCTTAAGAAGCACTTTCTTAAGATGTTTCTTAAGAAAAGTTTCTTCCGATGCATTGCGTGAGAAGTTTCTTAAGGAAATTTTCTTAGGATGCACTTTCTTAACAAGTTTCGTAAGAAAAGTTTGTTTGTACTCATTTTTTGAAGAATTTTCCTAAGGAAAATTTCATAGGGTTCACTTTTTATAGAAGTTTCTTACGAAAAGTTTCTTCCGATGCATTTTCGTAAGAAGTTTCTTAAGGAAATTTTCTTAGGAAGCACTTTTTTAAGAAAAGTCTGTTCCTATGCATTTTCTTAAGAAATTTCCTTTGGATATTTTCTTAGGAAACACTTTCTTAAGAAGTTTCTTAAGAAAAGTTTCTTCCGACGCATTTTCTTAAGAAATTTCTTATGGAAATTTTCTAAGCAAACACTTTCTTAAGAAGTTTTTTAAGAAATGTTTCTTCCGATGCATTTTCGTAAGAAGTTTCTAAAGGAAATTTTCGTAGGAAGCACTTTCTTAAGAAGTTTCTAAAGAAAAGTTTGTTCCTAGGCATTTTCTTAAGAAGTTTACTCGGGAAATTTTCTTAGGAAGGACTTTTTTAAGAAGTTTCTTAAGACTAGTTTCTTCTCATGGATTTTTTAAGAAGTTTCGTAAGAAAAGTTTGTTCCTACTCATTTTTTGAAGAATTTTCCTATGGAAAATTTCATAGGAAACACTTTTTAGAGAAGTTTCTTAAGAAAAGTTTCTTCGGATGCATTTTCGTAAGAAGTTTCTTAAGGAAATTTTCTTAGGAAGCACTTTTTAGAGAAGTTTTTTAAGAAAAGTTTCTTCCGATAAATTTTCGTAAGAAGTTTCTTAAGGAAATTTTCTTAGGAAGCACTTTCTTAAGAAAAGTCTGTTCCTACGCATTTTCTTAAGAAGTTTCCTAAGGATATTTTCTTAGGAAGCACTTTCTTAAGAAGTTTCTTAAGAAAAGTTTCTACCGACGAATTTTCTTCAGAAGTTTCTTACGGAAATTTTCTAAGCAAACACTTTCTTAAGAGGGTTTTTAAGAAATGTTTCTTCCGATGCATTTTTGTAAGAAGTTTCTAAAGGAAATTTCACAGGAAGCACTTTCTTAAGAAGTTTCTAAAGAAAAGTTTATTCCTAGGCATTTTCGTAAGAAGTTTACACGGGAAATTTTCTTAGGAAGCACTTTTTAAGAAGTTTCTTCAGAAAAGTTTCTTCCGATGCATTTTCGTAAGAAGTTTCTTACGGATTTTTTCTTAGGATGCACATTCTTAAGATGTTTCTTGAGAAAAAGTTTCTTCTAATGCATTTTTGTAAGAAGTTTCTCAAGGAAATTTTTTTAGGAAGCACTTTCTTAAGAAGTTTCTAAAGAAAAGTTTCTTTCGATGCATTTTCGTAAGAAGATTCTTAAGAAAATTTTCTTAGGAAGCACTTTCTTAAGAAGTTTCTAAAGAAAAGTTTGTTCCTATGCATTTTATTAAGAAGTTTCCTAAGGAAATTTTCTTATGAAGCACTTTCTTAAGAAGTTTTTTAAGAAAAGTTTCTTCCGATGCATTTTCGTAAGAAGTTTCTTAAGGAATTTTTCTTAGGAGGCACTTTCTTAAGAAGTTTCTTAAGAAAAGTTTCTTCCGATGCATTTTCGTAAGAAGTTTCTTAGGGAAATTTTCTTAGGAAGCACTTTCTTAAGAAATTTCTTAAGAAAAGTTTCTTTCGATGCATTTTAATAAGAAGTGTATTAAGGAATTTTTCGGAAGCACTTTCTTAAGAAGTTTCTTCCGATGCATTTTCCGAAGAAGGTCCTGAAGGAATTTTTCTTAGGAAGCACTTTCTTAAGAAAAGTTTCTTCCGGTGCATTTTTGTAAGAAGTTTCTTAAGGAAATTTTCTTAGGAAGCACTTTCTTAAGAAATTTTTTAAGAAAAGTTTCTTTCGATGGATTTTTGAAGAAGTTTCTTAAAGAATTTTTCTTAGGAAGCACTTTCTTAAGAAGTTTCTTAAGAAGACTTTGTTCCCACGGATTTTCTGAAGAAGTTTTCTAAGGAAATTTTCTTAGGAAGCACTTTCTTAAGAAGTTTCTCCCGATGCATTTTCGTAAGAAGTTTCTTAAGGAAATTTTCTTACGAAGCACTTTCTTAAGATGTTTCTTGAGAAAAAGTTTCTTCTGATTCATTTTTGTAAGAAGTTTCTTAAGGAGATTTTCTTAGGAAGCCCTTTCTTAAGAAGTTTCTTAAGAAAAGTTTGTTCCTATGCATTTTCTTAAGAAGTATCCAAAGGAACTTTTCATAGGAAGCACTTTCTGAAGAAGTTTCTTAAGAAAAGTTTCTTCCGATGCATTTTCGTAAGAAGTTTCTTAAGGAATTTTTCTTAGGAAGAACTTTCTTAAGAAATTTCTAAAGAAAAGTTTCTTTTGATGTATTTTCGTAAGAAGTTTCTTTAGGAAGTTTTTTAGGAAGCATTTTCTTAAGAAGTTTCTTTTCTTCCGATGCATTTTCGTAAGAAGTTTCTTTTGATGCATTTTCGTAAGAAGTGCCTTAAGGAATTTTTCGGAAGCACTTTCTTAAGAAGTTTCTTCCGATGCATTTTCGCAAGAAGTTCCTTAAAGAAATTTTCTTAGGAAGTACTTTCTTAAGAAAAGTTTCTTAAGATGCATTTTCGTAAGATGTGTCTTAAGCAAATTTTCTTAGGAAGCACTTTCTTAAGAAATTTCTTAAGAAAAGTTTCTTTCGATGCATTTTCGTAAGAAGTGTCTTAAGGAATTTTTCGGAAGCACTTTCTTCAGAAGTTTCTTCCGATGCATTTTCGTAAGAAGTTCCTTAAGGAAATTTTCTTAGGAAGCACTTTCTTAAGAAGTTTCTTAAGAAAAGTTTCTTCCGATGCATTTTCGTAAGAAGTTTCTTAAGGAATTTTTCTTAGGAAGCACTTTCTCAAGAAAAGTTTCTTTCGATGCATTTTCGTAAGAAGTGTCTTAAGGAATTTTTCGGAAGCACTTTCTTAAGAAGTTTCTTCCGATGCATTTTCGTAAGAAGTTCCCGAAGGAAATTTTCTTAGGAAGCACTTTCTTAAGAAAAGTTTCTTCCGATGCATTTTCGTAAGAAGTTCCTTAAGGAAATTTTCTTAGGAAGCACTTTCTTAAGAAAAGTTTCTTCCGATGCATTTTCGTAAGAAGTTCCTTAATGAAATTTTCTTAGGAAGTACTTTCTTAAGAAAAGTTTCTTCCGATGCATTTTCGTAAGAAGTTTCTTTAGGAAATTATCTTAGGAAGCACTTTCTTATGAAATTTTTTAAGAAAAGTTTCTTTCGATGCATTTTCGTAAGAAGTGTCTTAAGGAATTTTTCGGAAGCACTTTCTTAAGAAGTTTCTTCCGATGCATTTTCGTAAGAAGTTCCTTAAGAAAATTTTCTTAGGAAGCACTTTCGTAAGAAGTTTCTTAAGAAAAGTTTCTTCCGATGCATTTTCGTAAGAAGTATCTTTAGGAATTTTTCTTAGGAAGCACTTTCTTAAGATGTTTCTTAAGAAAAGTTTCTTCCGATGCATTGCGTGAGAAGTTTCTTAACGACATTTTCTTAGGATGCACTTTCTTAACAAGTTTCGTAAGAAAAGTTTGTTTGTACTCATTTTTTGAAGAATTTTCCTAAGGAAAATTTCATAGGATTCACTTTTTATAGAAGTTTCTTACGAAAAGTTTCTTCCGATGCATTTTCGTAAGAAGTTTCTTAAGAAAATTTTCTTAGGAAGCACTTTTTTAAGAAAAGTCTGTTCCTACGCATTTTCTTAAGAAATTTCCTTTGGATATTTTTTAGGAAACACTTTCTTAAGAAGTTTCTTAAGAAAAGTTTATTCCGACGCATTTTCTTAAGAAATTTCTTACGGAAATTTTCTAAGCAAACACTTTCTTAAGAAGTTTTTTAAGAAATGTTTCTTCCGATGCATTTTCGTAAGAAGTTTCTAAAGGAAATTTTCGTAGGAAGCACTTTCTTAAGAAGTTTCTAAAGAAAAGTTTGTTCCTAGGCATTTTCTTAAGAAGTTTACTCGGGAAATTTTCTTAGGAAGGACTTTTTTAAGAAGTTTCTTAAGACTAGTTTCTTCTGATGGATTTTTTAGGAAGTTTCGTAAGAAAAGTTTGTTCCTACTCATTTTTTGAAGAATTTTCCAATGGAAAATTTCATAGGAAGCACTTTTTAGAGAAGTTTCTTAAGAAAAGTTTCTTCGTATGCATTTTCGTAAGAAGTTTCTTAAGGAAATTTTCTTAGGAAGCACTTTCTTAAGAAATTTCTTCAGAATAGTTTCTTCCGATGCATTTTCGTAAGAAGTTTCTTAAGGAAATTTTCTTAGGAAGCACTTTATTAAGAAAAGTCTGTTCCTACGCATTTTCTTAAGAAGTTTCCTAAGGATATATTCTTAGGAAGCACTTTCTTAAGAAGTTTCTTAACAAAAGTTTCTTCCGACGAATTTTCTTAAGAAGTTTCTTACGGAAATTTTCTAAGCAAACACTTTCTTAAGAGGTTTTTTAAGAAATGTTTCTGCCGATGCATTTTTGTAAGAAGTTTCTAAAGGAAATTTCACAGGAAGCACTTTCTTAAGAAGTTTCTAAATAAAAGTTTATTCCTAGGCATTTTCGTAAGAAGTTTACACGGGAAATTTTCTTAGGAAGCACTTTTTAAGAAGTTTCTTCAGAAAAGGTTCTTCCGATGCATTTTCGTAAGAAGTTTCTTAAGGAATTTTTGTTAGGATGCACATTCTTAAGATGTTTCTTGAGAAAAAGTTTCTTCTAATGCATTTTTGTAAGAAGTTTCTCAAGGAAATTTTTTTAGGAAGCACTTTCTTAAGAAGTTTCTTAAGAAAAGTTTCTTTCGATGCATTTTCGTAAGAAGATTCTTAAGAAAATTTTCTTAGGAAGCACTTTCTTAAGAAGTTTCTAAAGAAAAGTTTGTTCCTATGCATTTTATTAAGAAGTTACCTAAGGAAATTTTCTTATGAAGCACTTTCTTAAGAAGTTTTTTAAGAAAAGTTTCTTCCGATGCATTTTCGTAAGAAGTTTCTGAAGGAAATTTTCGTAGGAAGCACTTTCTTAAGAAGTTTCTAAAGAAAAGTTTGTTCCTAGGCATTTTCTTAAGAAGTTTACTCGGGAAATTTTCTTAGGAAGGACTTTTTTAAGAAGTTTCTTAAGACTAGTTTCTTCTGATGGATTTTTTAGGAAGTTTCGTAAGAAAAGTTTGTTCCTACTCATTTTTTGAAGAATTTTCCTATGGAAAATTTCATAGGAAGCACTTTTTAGAGAAGTTTCTTAAGAAAAGTTTCTTCGTATGCATTTTCGTAAGAAGTTTCTTAAGGAAATTTTCTTAGGAAGCACTTTCTTAAGAAATTTCTTCAGAATAGTTTCTTCCGATGCATTTTCGTAAGAAGTTTCTTAAGGAAATTTTCTTAGGAAGCACTTTATTAAGAAAAGTCTGTTCCTACGCATTTTCTTAAGAAGTTTCCTAAGGATATATTCTTAGGAAGCACTTTCTTAAGAAGTTTCTTAACAAAAGTTTCTTCCGACGAATTTTCTTAAGAAGTTTCTTACGGAAATTTTCTAAGCAAACACTTTCTTAAGAGGTTTTTTAAGAAATGTTTCTGCCGATGCATTTTTGTAAGAAGTTTCTAAAGGAAATTTCACAGGAAGCACTTTCTTAAGAAGTTTCTAAATAAAAGTTTATTCCTAGGCATTTTCGTAAGAAGTTTACACGGGAAATTTTCTTAGGAAGCACTTTTTAAGAAGTTTCTTCAGAAAAGGTTCTTCCGATGCATTTTCGTAAGAAGTTTCTTAAGGAATTTTTGTTAGGATGCACATTCTTAAGATGTTTCTTGAGAAAAAGTTTCTTCTAATGCATTTTTGTAAGAAGTTTCTCAAGGAAATTTTTTTAGGAAGCACTTTCTTAAGAAGTTTCTTAAGAAAAGTTTCTTTCGATGCATTTTCGTAAGAAGATTCTTAAGAAAATTTTCTTAGGAAGCACTTTCTTAAGAAGTTTCTAAAGAAAAGTTTGTTCCTATGCATTTTATTAAGAAGTTACCTAAGGAAATTTTCTTATGAAGCACTTTCTTAAGAAGTTTTTTAAGAAAAGTTTCTTCCGATGCATTTTCGTAAGAAGTTTCTGAAGGAAATTTTCGTAGGAAGCACTTTCTTAAGAAGTTTCTAAAGAAAAGTTTGTTCCTAGGCATTTTCTTAAGAAGTTTACTCGGGAAATTTTCTTAGGAAGGACTTTTTTAAGAAGTTTCTTAAGACTAGTTTCTTCTGATGGATTTTTTAGGAAGTTTCGTAAGAAAAGTTTGTTCCTACTCATTTTTTGAAGAATTTTCCTATGGAAAATTTCATAGGAAGCACTTTTTAGAGAAGTTTCTTAAGAAAAGTTTCTTCGTATGCATTTTCGTAAGAAGTTTCTTAAGGAAATTTTCTTAGGAAGCACTTTCTTAAGAAATTTCTTCAGAATAGTTTCTTCCGATGCATTTTCGTAAGAAGTTTCTTAAGGAAATTTTCTTAGGAAGCACTTTATTAAGAAAAGTCTGTTCCTACGCATTTTCTTAAGAAGTTTCCTAAGGATATATTCTTAGGAAGCACTTTCTTAAGAAGTTTCTTAACAAAAGTTTCTTCCGACGAATTTTCTTAAGAAGTTTCTTACGGAAATTTTCTAAGCAAACACTTTCTTAAGAGGTTTTTTAAGAAATGTTTCTTCCGATGCATTTTTGTAAGAAGTTTCTAAAGGAAATTTCACAGGAAGCACTTTCTTAAGAAGTTTCTAAAGAAAAGTTTATTCCTAGGCATTTTCGTAAGAAGTTTACACGGGAAATTTTCTTAGGAAGCACTTTTTAAGAAGTTTCTTCAGAAAAGGTTCTTCCGATGCATTTTCGTAAGAAGTTTCTTAAGGAATTTTTCTTAGGATGCACATTCTTAAGATGTTTCTTGAGAAAAAGTTTCTTCTAATGCATTTTTGTAAGAAGTTTCTCAAGGAAATTTTTTTAGGAAGCACTTTCTTAAGAAGTTTCTTAAGAAAAGTTTCTTTCGATGCATTTTCGTAAGAAGATTCTTAAGAAAATTTTCTTAGGAAGCACTTTCTTAAGAAGTTTCTAAAGAAAAGTTTGTTCCTATGCATTTTATTAAGAAGTTACCTAAGGAAATTTTCTTATGAAGCACTTTCTTAAGAAGTTTTTTAAGAAAAGTTTCTTCCGATGCATTTTCGTAAGAAGTTTCTTAAGGAATTTTTCTTAGGAGGCACTTTCTTAAGAAGTTTCTTAAGAAAAGTTTCTTCCGATGCATTTTCGTTAGAAGTTTCTTAGGGAAATTTTCTTAGGAAGCACTTTCTTAAGAAATTTCTTAAGAAAAGTTTCTTTCGATGCATTTTCGTAAGAAGTGTATTAAGGAATTTTTCGGAAGCACTTTCTGAAGAAGTTTCTTCCGATGCATTTTCCGAAGAAGTTCCTGAAGGAATTTTTCTTAGGAAGCACTTTCTTAAGAAAAGTTTCTTCCGGTGCATTTTTGTAAGAAGTTTCTTAAGGAAATTTTCTTAGGAAGCACTTTCTTTAGAAATTTTTTAAGAAAAGTTTCTTTCGATGGATTTTTTAAGAAGTTTCTTAAAGAATTTTTCTTAGGAAGCACTTTCTTAAGAAGTTTCTTAAGAAGACTTTGTTCCCACGGATTTTCTGAAGAAGTTTTCTAAGGAAATTTTCTTAGGAAGCACTTTCTTAAGAAGTTTCTTCCGATGCATTTTCGTAAGAAGTTTCTTAAGGAATTTTTCTTACGAAGCACTTTCTTAAGATGTTTCTTGAGAAAAAGTTTCTTCTGATTCATTTTCCAAAGAAGTTTCTTAAGGAGATTTTCTTAGGAAGCACTTTCTTAAGAAGTTTCTTAAGAAAAGTTTGTTCCTACGCATTTTCTTAAGAAGTATCCTAAGGAACTTTTCATAGGAAGCACTTTCTGAAGAAGTTTCTTAAGAAAAGTTTCTTCCGATGCATTTTCGAAAGAAGTTTCTTAAGGAATTTTTCTTAGGAAGAACTTTCTTAAGAAGTTTCTAAAGAAAAGTTTCTTTTGATGCATTTTCGTAAGAAGTTTCTTTAGGAATTTTTTTAGGAAGCACTTTCTTAAGAAGTTTCTTAAGAAAAGTTTCTTCTGATGCATTTTCGTAAGAAGTTTCTAAACGTAATTTTCTTAGGAAGCACTTTCTTAAGGAATTTCTTAAGAAAAGTTTCTTTTGATGCATTTTCGTAAGAAGTGCCTTAAGGAATTTTTCGGAAGCACTTTCTTAAGAAGTTTCTTCCGATGCATTTTCGCAAGAAGTTCCTTAAGGAAATTTTCTTAGGAAGTACTTTCTTAAGAAGTTTCTTAAGAAAAGTTTCTTCCGATGCATTTTCGTAAGATGTGTCTTAAGCAAATTTTCTTAGGAAGCACTTTCTTAAGATATTTCTTAAGAAAAGTTTCTTTCGATGCATTTTCGTAAGAAGTGTCTTAAGGAATTTTTCGGAAGCACTTTCTTAAGAAGTTTCTTCCGATGCATTTTCGTAAGAAGTTCCTTAAGGAAATTTTCTTAGGAAGCACTTTCGTAAGAAGTTTCTTAAGAAAAGTTTCTTCCGATGTATTTTCGTAAGAAGTTTCTTAAGGAATTTTTCTTAGGAAGCACTTTCTTAAGATGTTTCGTAAGTGAAGTTTCTTCCGATGCATTTTCGTAAGAAGTTCCTTAAGGAAATTTTCTTAGGAAGTACTTTCTTGAGAAGTTTCTTAATAAAAGTTTCTTCCGATGCATATTCGTAAGAAGTTTCTTAAGCAAATTTTCTTAAGAAGCACTTTCTTAAGAAATTTCTTAAGAAAAGTTTCTTTCAATGCATTTTCGTAAGAAGTGTCTTAAGGACTTTTTCGGAAGCACTTTCTTAAGAAGTTTCTTCCGATGCATTTTCGTAAGAAGTTCCTTAAGGAAATTTTCTTAGGAAGCACTTTCTTAAGAAGTTTCTTAAGAAAAGTCTCTTCCGATGCATTTTCGTAAGAAGTTTCTTGAGGAATTTTTCTTAGGAAGCAGTTTCTTAAGAAGTTTTTTAAGAAAATTTTCTTCCGATAAGTTTTCGTAAGAAGTTTCTTAGGGAAATTTTCTTAGGAAGCACTTTCTTAAGAAAAGTTTCTTTCGATGCATTTTCGTAAGAAGTGTCTTATGGAATTTTTCGGAAGCACTTTCTTAAGAAGTTTCTTCCGATGCATTTTCGTAAGAAGTTCCCGAAGGAAATTTTCTTAGGAAGCACTTTCTTAAGAAAAGTTTCTTCCGATGCATTTTCGTAAGAAGTTCCTTAAGGAAATTTTCTTAGGAAGTACTTTCTTAAGAAGTTTCTTAAGAAAAGTTTCTTCCGATGCATTTTCGTAAGAAGTTTCTTAAGGAAATTATCTTAGGAAGCACTTTCTTATGAAATTTCTTAAGAAAAGTTTCTTTCGATGCATTTTCGTAAGAAGTGTCTTAAGGAATTTTTCGGAAGCTCTTTCTTAAGAAGTTTCTTCCGATGCATTTTCGTAAGAAGTTCCTTAAGAAAATTTTGTTAGGAAGCACTTTCGTAAGAAGTTTCTTAAGAAAAGTTTCTTCCGATTCATTTTCGTAAGAAGTATCTTAAGGAATTTTTCTTAGGAAGCACTTTCTTAAGATGTTTCTTAAGAAAAGTTTCTTCCGATGCATTGCTTGAGAAGTTTCTTAAGGAAATTTTCTTAGCATGCACTTTCTTAACAAGTTTCGTAAGAAAAGTTTGTTCGTACTCATTTTTTGAAGAATTTTCCTAAGGAAAATTTCATAGGATTCACTTTTTATAGAAGTTTCTTACGGAAAGTTTCTTCCGATGCATTTTCGTAAGAAGTTTCTTAAGGAAATTTTCTTAGGAAGCACTTTTTTAAGAAAAGTCTGTTCCTACGCATTTTCTTAAGAAATTTCCTTTGGATATTTTCTTAGGAAACACTTTCTTAAGAAGTTTCTTAAGAAAAGTTTGTTCCGACGCATTTTCTTAAGAAATTTCTTACGGAAATTTTCTAAGCAAACACTTTCTTAAGAAGGTTTTTAAGAAATGTTTCTTCCGATGCATTTTCGTAAGAAGTTTCTAAAGAAAATTTTCGTAGGAAGCACTTTCTTAAGAAGTTTCTAAAGAAAAGTTTGTTCCTAGGCATTTTCTTAAAAAGTTTACTCGGGAAATTTTCTTAGGAAGGAATTTTTTAAGAAGTTTCTTAAGACTAGTTTCTTCTAATAGATTTTTTAAGAAGTTTCTTAAGGAATTTTTCTTAGGAAGCACTTTCTTAAGAAGTTTCTTAAGAAGACTTTATTCCCACGGATTTTCGGAAATGTTTCCTAAGGAAATTTTCTTAGGAAGCACTTTCTTAAGAAGTTTCTTAAGAAAAGTTTATTCCAATGCATTTTCATAAGAAGTTTCTTAAGGAATTTTTCGTAGGAAGCACTTTCTTAAGATGTTTCTTGAGAAAAAGTTTCTTCTGATGCATTTTCGTCAGAAGTTTCTTAAGGAAATTTTCTTAGGAAGCACTTTCTTAAGAAGTTTCTTTAGAAGACTTTGTTCCCACGGATTTTCTGAAGAAGTTTCCTAAGGAAATATTCTTAGGAAGCACTTTCTTAAGAAAAGTTTCTTCCGATGCATTTTTGTAAGAAGTTTCTTAAGGAATTTTTCTTAGGAAGAACTTTCTTAAGATGTTTCTTGAGAAAAAGTTTCTTCTGATGCATTTTCGTAAGAAGTTTCTTTAGGAATTTTTGTTAGGAAGCACTTTCTTAAGAAGTTACTTTTCTTCCGATGCATTTTCGTAAGAAGTTTCTTAATTTTTTTTTTCTTCGGAAGCACTTTCTTAAGAAGTTTCTTAAGAAAAGTTTGTTCCTAAGCATTTGCTTAAGAAGTTTCCTAAGGAAATTTTCTGATGAAGCACTTTCTTAAGAAGTTTCTTAAGAAAAGTTTATTCCGATGCATTTTCGTAACAAGTTTCTTATGGAATTTTTCTTAGGAAGCACTTTCTTAAGAAGTTTTTTAAGAAAAGTTTCTTCCGATAAATTTTCGTAAGAAGTTTCTTAGGGAAATTTTCTTAGGAAGCACTTTCTTAAGAAATTTCTTAAGAAAAGTTTCTTTCGATGCATTTTCGTAAGAAGTTTCTTAAGGAATTTTTCGGAAGCACTTTCTTAAGAAGTTTCTTCCGATGCATTTTCGTAAGAAGTTCCTGAAGGAAATTTTCTTAGGAAGCACTTTCTTAAGAAAAGTTTCTTCCGATGCATTTTCGTAAGAAGTTCCTTAAGGAAATTTTCTTAGGAAGTACTTTCTTATGAAGTTTCTTAAGAAGTTTCTTTCGATGCATTTTCGTCAGAAGTGTCTTAAGGAATTTTTCGGAAGCACTTTCTTAAGAAGTTTCTTCCGATGCATTTTCGTAAGAAGTTCCTGAAGGAAATTTTCTTAGGAAGCACTTTCTTAAGAAAAGTTTCTTCCGATGCATTTTCGTAAGAAGTTCCTTAAGAAAATTTTCTTAGGAAGCACTTTCGTAAGAAGTTTCTTAAGAAAAGTTTCTTCCGATGCATTTTTGTAAGAAGTATCTTAAGGAATTTTTCTTAGGAAGCACTTTCTTAAGATGTTTCTTAAGAAAAGTTTCTTCCGATGCATTGCGTGAGAAGTTTCTTAAGGAAATTTTCTTAGGATGCACTTTCTTAACAAGTTTCGTAAGAAAAGTTTGTTCGTACTCATTTCTTGAAGAATTTTCCTAAGGAAAATTTCATAGGATTCACTTTTTATAGAAGTTTCTTACGAAAAGTTTCTTCCGATGCATTTTCGTAAGAAGTTTCTTAAGGAAATTTTCTTAGGAAGCACTTTTTTAAGAAAAGTCTGTTCCTACGCATTTTCTTAAGAAATTTCCTTTGGATATTTTCTTAGGAAACACTTTCTTAAGAAGTTTCTTAAGAAAAGTTTCTTCCAACGCATTTTCTTAAGAAATTTCATACGGAAATTTTCTAAGCAAACACTTTCTTAAGAAGGTTTTTAAGAAATGTTTCTTCCGATGCATTTTCGTAAGAAGTTTCTAAAGGAAATTTTCGTAGGAAGCACTTTCTTAAGAAGTTTCTAAAGAAAAGTTTGTTCCTAGGCATTTTCTTAAGAAGTTTACTCGGGAAATTTTCTTAGGACGGACTTTTTTAAGAAGTTTCTTAAGGCTAGTTTCTTCTGATGGATTTTTTAAGAAGTTTCTTAAGGAATTTTTCTTAGGAAGCACTTTCTTATGAAGTTTCTTAAGAAGACTTTATTCCCACGGATTTTCTGAAAAGTTTCCTAAGGAAATTTTCTTAGGAAGCACTTTCTTAAGAAGTTTCTTAAGAAAAGTTTATTCCAATGCATTTTCATAAGAAGTTTCTTAAGGAATTTTTCGTAGGAAGCACTTTCTTAAGATGTTTCTTGAGAAAAAGTTTCTTCTGATGCATTTTCGTCAGAAGTTTCTTAAGGAAATTTTCTTAGGAAGCACTTTCTTAAGAAGTTTCTTTAGAAGACTTTGTTCCCACGGATTTTCTGAAGAAGTTTCCTAAGGAAATTTTCTTAGGAAGCACTTTCTTAAGAAAAGTTTCTTCCGATGCATTTTTGTAAGAAGTTTCTTAAGGAATTTTTCTTAGGAAGCACTTTCTTAAGATGTTTCTTGAGAAAAAGTTTCTTCTGATGCATTTTCGTAAGAAGTTTCTTTAGGAATTTTTGTTAGGAAGAACTTTCTTAAGATGTTTCTTGAGAAAAAGTTTCTTCCGATGCATTTTCGTAAGAAGTTTCTTAAGGAAATTATCTTAGGAAGCACTTTCTTATGAAATTTCTTAAGAAAAGTTTCTTTCGATGCATTTTCGTAAGAAGTGTCTTAAGGAATTTTTCGGAAGCTCTTTCTTAAGAAGTTTCTTCCGATGCATTTTCGTAAGAAGTTCCTTAAGAAAATTTTGTTAGGAAGCACTTTCGTAAGAAGTTTCTTAAGAAAAGTTTCTTCCGATTCATTTTCGTAAGAAGTATCTTAAGGAATTTTTCTTAGGAAGCACTTTCTTAAGATGTTTCTTAAGAAAAGTTTCTTCCGATGCATTGCTTGAGAAGTTTCTTAAGGAAATTTTCTTAGCATGCACTTTCTTAACAAGTTTCGTAAGAAAAGTTTGTTCGTACTCATTTTTTGAAGAATTTTCCTAAGGAAAATTTCATAGGATTCACTTTTTATAGAAGTTTCTTACGGAAAGTTTCTTCCGATGCATTTTCGTAAGAAGTTTCTTAAGGAAATTTTCTTAGGAAGCACTTTTTTAAGAAAAGTCTGTTCCTACGCATTTTCTTAAGAAATTTCCTTTGGATATTTTCTTAGGAAACACTTTCTTAAGAAGTTTCTTAAGAAAAGTTTGTTCCGACGCATTTTCTTAAGAAATTTCTTACGGAAATTTTCTAAGCAAACACTTTCTTAAGAAGGTTTTTAAGAAATGTTTCTTCCGATGCATTTTCGTAAGAAGTTTCTAAAGAAAATTTTCGTAGGAAGCACTTTCTTAAGAAGTTTCTAAAGAAAAGTTTGTTCCTAGGCATTTTCTTAAAAAGTTTACTCGGGAAATTTTCTTAGGAAGGAATTTTTTAAGAAGTTTCTTAAGACTAGTTTCTTCTAATAGATTTTTTAAGAAGTTTCTTAAGGAATTTTTCTTAGGAAGCACTTTCTTAAGAAGTTTCTTAAGAAGACTTTATTCCCACGGATTTTCGGAAATGTTTCCTAAGGAAATTTTCTTAGGAAGCACTTTCTTAAGAAGTTTCTTAAGAAAAGTTTATTCCAATGCATTTTCATAAGAAGTTTCTTAAGGAATTTTTCGTAGGAAGCACTTTCTTAAGATGTTTCTTGAGAAAAAGTTTCTTCTGATGCATTTTCGTCAGAAGTTTCTTAAGGAAATTTTCTTAGGAAGCACTTTCTTAAGAAGTTTCTTTAGAAGACTTTGTTCCCACGGATTTTCTGAAGAAGTTTCCTAAGGAAATATTCTTAGGAAGCACTTTCTTAAGAAAAGTTTCTTCCGATGCATTTTTGTAAGAAGTTTCTTAAGGAATTTTTCTTAGGAAGAACTTTCTTAAGATGTTTCTTGAGAAAAAGTTTCTTCTGATGCATTTTCGTAAGAAGTTTCTTTAGGAATTTTTGTTAGGAAGCACTTTCTTAAGAAGTTACTTTTCTTCCGATGCATTTTCGTAAGAAGTTTCTTAATTTTTTTTTTCTTCGGAAGCACTTTCTTAAGAAGTTTCTTAAGAAAAGTTTGTTCCTAAGCATTTGCTTAAGAAGTTTCCTAAGGAAATTTTCTGATGAAGCACTTTCTTAAGAAGTTTCTTAAGAAAAGTTTATTCCGATGCATTTTCGTAACAAGTTTCTTATGGAATTTTTCTTAGGAAGCACTTTCTTAAGAAGTTTTTTAAGAAAAGTTTCTTCCGATAAATTTTCGTAAGAAGTTTCTTAGGGAAATTTTCTTAGGAAGCACTTTCTTAAGAAATTTCTTAAGAAAAGTTTCTTTCGATGCATTTTCGTAAGAAGTTTCTTAAGGAATTTTTCGGAAGCACTTTCTTAAGAAGTTTCTTCCGATGCATTTTCGTAAGAAGTTCCTGAAGGAAATTTTCTTAGGAAGCACTTTCTTAAGAAAAGTTTCTTCCGATGCATTTTCGTAAGAAGTTCCTTAAGGAAATTTTCTTAGGAAGTACTTTCTTATGAAGTTTCTTAAGAAGTTTCTTTCG
Organism: Elymus sibiricus; assembly: GCA_039707655.1. Classification (NCBI taxonomy): domain Eukaryota; kingdom Viridiplantae; phylum Streptophyta; class Magnoliopsida; order Poales; family Poaceae; genus Elymus; species Elymus sibiricus. The sequence goes on from CM077665.1 coordinate 490,709,820, forward strand.
ATGCATTTTCGTCAGAAGTGTCTTAAGGAATTTTTCGGAAGCACTTTCTTAAGAAGTTTCTTCCGATGCATTTTCGTAAGAAGTTCCTGAAGGAAATTTTCTTAGGAAGCACTTTCTTAAGAAAAGTTTCTTCCGATGCATTTTCGTAAGAAGTTCCTTAAGAAAATTTTCTTAGGAAGCACTTTCGTAAGAAGTTTCTTAAGAAAAGTTTCTTCCGATGCATTTTTGTAAGAAGTATCTTAAGGAATTTTTCTTAGGAAGCACTTTCTTAAGATGTTTCTTAAGAAAAGTTTCTTCCGATGCATTGCGTGAGAAGTTTCTTAAGGAAATTTTCTTAGGATGCACTTTCTTAACAAGTTTCGTAAGAAAAGTTTGTTCGTACTCATTTCTTGAAGAATTTTCCTAAGGAAAATTTCATAGGATTCACTTTTTATAGAAGTTTCTTACGAAAAGTTTCTTCCGATGCATTTTCGTAAGAAGTTTCTTAAGGAAATTTTCTTAGGAAGCACTTTTTTAAGAAAAGTCTGTTCCTACGCATTTTCTTAAGAAATTTCCTTTGGATATTTTCTTAGGAAACACTTTCTTAAGAAGTTTCTTAAGAAAAGTTTCTTCCAACGCATTTTCTTAAGAAATTTCATACGGAAATTTTCTAAGCAAACACTTTCTTAAGAAGGTTTTTAAGAAATGTTTCTTCCGATGCATTTTCGTAAGAAGTTTCTAAAGGAAATTTTCGTAGGAAGCACTTTCTTAAGAAGTTTCTAAAGAAAAGTTTGTTCCTAGGCATTTTCTTAAGAAGTTTACTCGGGAAATTTTCTTAGGACGGACTTTTTTAAGAAGTTTCTTAAGGCTAGTTTCTTCTGATGGATTTTTTAAGAAGTTTCTTAAGGAATTTTTCTTAGGAAGCACTTTCTTATGAAGTTTCTTAAGAAGACTTTATTCCCACGGATTTTCTGAAAAGTTTCCTAAGGAAATTTTCTTAGGAAGCACTTTCTTAAGAAGTTTCTTAAGAAAAGTTTATTCCAATGCATTTTCATAAGAAGTTTCTTAAGGAATTTTTCGTAGGAAGCACTTTCTTAAGATGTTTCTTGAGAAAAAGTTTCTTCTGATGCATTTTCGTCAGAAGTTTCTTAAGGAAATTTTCTTAGGAAGCACTTTCTTAAGAAGTTTCTTTAGAAGACTTTGTTCCCACGGATTTTCTGAAGAAGTTTCCTAAGGAAATTTTCTTAGGAAGCACTTTCTTAAGAAAAGTTTCTTCCGATGCATTTTTGTAAGAAGTTTCTTAAGGAATTTTTCTTAGGAAGCACTTTCTTAAGATGTTTCTTGAGAAAAAGTTTCTTCTGATGCATTTTCGTAAGAAGTTTCTTTAGGAATTTTTGTTAGGAAGAACTTTCTTAAGAAGTTACTTTTCTTCCGATGCATTTTCGTAAGAAGTTTCTTAATTTTTTTTTCTTCGGAAGCACTTTCTTAAGAAGTTTCTTAAGAAAAGTTTGTTCCTATGCATTTGCTTAAGAAGTTTCCTAAGGAAATTTTCTTATGAAGCACTTTCTTAAGAAGTTTCTTAAGAAAAGTTTATTCCGATGCATTTTCGTAACAAGTTTCTTATGGAATTTTTCTTAGGAAGCACTTTCTTAAGAAGTTTTTTAAGAAAAGTTTCTTCCGATAAATTTTCGTAAGAAGTTTCTTAGGGAAATTTTCTTAGGAAGCACTTTCTTAAGAAATTTCTTAAGAAAAGTTTCTTTCGATGCATTTTCGTAAGAAGTGTCTTAAGGAATTTTTCGGAAGCACTTTCTTAAGAAGTTTCTTCCGATGCATTTTCCTAAGAAGTTCCCGAAGGAAATTTTCTTAGGAAGCACTTTCTTAAGAAAAGTTTCTTCCGATGCATTTTCGTAAGAAGTTCCTTAAGGAAATTTTCTTAGGAAGTACTTTCTTAAGAAGTTTCTTAAGAAAAGTTTCTTCCGATGCATTTTCGTAAGAAATTTCTTAAGGAAATTATCTTAGGAAGCACTTTCTTATGAAATTTCTTAAGAAAAGTTTCTTTCGATGCATTTTCGTAAGAAGTGTCTTAAGGAATTTTTTGGAAGCACTTTCTTAAGAAGTTTCTTCCGATGCATTTTCGTAAGAAGTTCCTGAAGGAAATTTTCTTAGGAAGCACTTTCTTAAGAAAAGTTTCTTCCGATGCATTTTCGTAAGAAGTTCCTTAAGAAAATTTTCTTAGGAAGTACTTTCTTATGAAGTTTCTTAAGAAGTTTCTTTCGATGCATTTTCGTAAGAAGTGTCTTAAGGAATTTTTCGGAAGCACTTTCTTAAGAAGTTTCTTCCGATGCATTTTCCTAAGAAGTTCCCGAAGGAAATTTTCTTAGGAAGCACTTTCTTAAGAAAAGTTTCTTCCGATGCATTTTCGTAAGAAGTTCCTTAAGGAAATTTTCTTAGGAAGTACTTTCTTAAGAAGTTTCTTAAGAAAAGTTTCTTCCGATGCATTTTCGTAAGAAATTTCTTAAGGAAATTATCTTAGGAAGCACTTTCTTATGAAATTTCTTAAGAAAAGTTTCTTTCGATGCATTTTCGTAAGAAGTGTCTTAAGGAATTTTTTGGAAGCACTTTCTTAAGAAGTTTCTTCCGATGCATTTTCGTAAGAAGTTCCTGAAGGAAATTTTCTTAGGAAGCACTTTCTTAAGAAAAGTTTCTTCCGATGCATTTTCGTAAGAAGTTCCTTAAGGAAATTTTCTTAGGAAGTACTTTCTTATGAAGTTTCTTAAGAAGTTTCTTTCGATGCATTTTCGTCAGAAGTGTCTTAAGGAATTTTTCTAAAGCACTTTCTTAAGAAGTTTCTTCCGATGCATTTTCGTAAGAAGTTCCTGAAGGAAATTTTCTTAGGAAGCACTTTCTTAAGAAAAGTTTCTTCCGATGCATTTTCGTAAGAAGTTCCTTAAGAAAATTTTCTTAGGAAGCACTTTCGTAAGAAGTTTCTTAAGAAAAGTTTCTTCCGATGCATTTTCGTAAGAAGTATCTTAAGGAATTTTTCTTAGGAAGCACTTTCTTAAGATGTTTCTTAAGAAAAGTTTCTTCCGATGCATTGCGTGAGAAGTTTCTTAAGGAAATTTTCTTAGGATGCACTTTCTTAACAAGTTTCGTAAGAAAAGTTTGTTCGTACTCATTTTTTGAAGAATTTTCCTAAGGAAAATTTCATAGGATTCACTTTTTATAGAAGTTTCTTACGAAAAGTTTCTTCCGATGCATTTTCGTAAGAAGTTTCTTAAGGAAATTTTCTTAGGAAGCACTTTTTTAAGAAAAGTCTGTTCCTACGCATTTTCTTAAGAAATTTCCTTTGGATATTTTCTTAGGAAACACTTTCTTAAGAAGTTTCTTAAGAAAAGTTTCTTCCGACGCATTTTCTTAAGAAATTTCTTACGGAAATTTTCTAAGCAAACACTTTCTTAAGAAGGTTTTTAAGAAATGTTTCTTCCGATGCATTTTCGTAAGAAGTTTCTAAAGGAAATTTTCGTAGGAAGCACTTTCTTAAGAAGTTTCTAAAGAAAAGTTTGTTCCTAGGCATTTTCTTAAGAAGTTTACTCGGGAAATTTTCTTAGGAAGGACTTTTTTAAGAAGTTTCTTAAGACTAGTTTCTTCTGATGGATTTTTTAAGAAGTTTCTTAAGGAATTTTTCTTAGGAAGCACTTTCTTAATAAGTTTCTTAAGAAGACTTTATTCCCACGGATTTTCTGAAAAGTTTCCTAAGGAAATTTTCTTAGGAAGCACTTTCTTAAGAAGTTTCTTAAGAAAAGTTTATTCCAATGCATTTTCATAAGAAGTTTCGTAAGGAATTTTTCGTAGGAAGCACTTTCTTAAGATGTTTCTTGAGAAAAAGTTTCTTCTGATGCATTTTCGTCAGAAGTTTCTTAAGGAAATTTTCTTAGGAAGCACTTTCTTTAGAAGACTTTGTTCCCACGGATTTTCTGAAGGAGTTTCCTAAGGAAATTTTCTTAGGAAGCACTTTCTTAAGAAAAGTTTCTTCCGATGCATTTTTGTAAGAAGTTTCTTAAGGAATTTTTCTTAGGAAGCACTTTCTTAAGATGTTTCTTGAGAAAAAGTTTCTTCTGATGCATTTTCGTAAGAAGTTTCTTTGGGAATTTTTGTTAGGAAGCACTTTCTTAAGAAGTTACTTTTCTTCCGATGCATTTTCGTAAGAAGTTTCTTAATTTTTTTTCTTCGGAAGCACTTTCTTAAGAAGTTTCTTAAGAAAAGTGTGTTCCTATGCATTTGCTTAAGAAGTTTCCTAAGGAAATTTTCTTATGAAGCACTTTCTTAAGAAGTTTCTTAAGAAAAGTTTATTCCGATGCATTTTCGTAACAAGTTTCTTATGGAATTTTTCTTAGGAAGCACTTTCTTAAAAAGTTTTTTAAGAAAAGTTTCTTCCGATAAATTTTCGTAAGAAGTTTCTTAGGGAAATTTTCTTAGGAAGCACTTTCTTAAGAAATTTCTTAAGAAAAGTTTCTTTCGATGCATTTTCGTAAGAAGTGTCTTAAGGAATTTTTTGGAAGCACTTTCTTAAGAAGTTTCTTCCGATGCATTTTCGTAAGAAGTTCCTGAAGGAAATTTTCTTAGGAAGCACTTTCTTAAGAAAAGTTTCTTCCGATGCATTTTCGTAAGAAGTTCCTTAAGGAAATTTTCTTAGGAAGTACTTTCTTATGAAGTTTCTTAAGAAGTTTCTTTCGATGCATTTTCGTCAGAAGTGTCTTAAGGAATTTTTCTAAAGCACTTTCTTAAGAAGTTTCTTCCGATGCATTTTCGTAAGAAGTTCCTGAAGGAAATTTTCTTAGGAAGCACTTTCTTAAGAAAAGTTTCTTCCGATGCATTTTCGTAAGAAGTTCCTTAAGAAAATTTTCTTAGGAAGCACTTTCGTAAGAAGTTTCTTAAGAAAAGTTTCTTCCGATGCATTTTCGTAAGAAGTTTCTAAAGGAAATTTTCGTAGGAAGCACTTTCTTAAGAAGTTTCTAAAGAAAAGTTTGTTCCTAGGCATTTTCTTAAGAAGTTTACTCGGGAAATTTTCTTAGGAAGGACTTTTTTAAGAAGTTTCTTAAGACTAGTTTCTTCTGATGGATTTTTTAATAAGTTTCTTAAGGAATTTTTCTTAGGAAGCACTTTCTTAAGAAGTTTCTTAAGAAGACTTTATTCCCACGGATTTTCTGAAAAGTTTCCTAAGGAAATTTTCTTAGGAAGCACTTTCTTAAGAAGTTTCTTAAGAAAAGTTTATTCCAATGCATTTTCATAAGAAGTTTCTTATGGAATTTTTCGTAGGAAGCACTTTCTTAAGATGTTTCTTGAGAAAAAGTTTCTTCTGATGTATTTTCGTCAGAAGTTTCTTAAGGAAATTTTCTTAGGAAGCACTTTCTTAAGAAGTTTCTTTAGAAGACTTTGTTCCCACGGATTTTCTGAAGAAGTTTCCTAAGGAAATTTCCTTAGGAAGCACTTTCTTAAGAAAAGTTTCTTCCGATGCATTTTTGTAAGAAGTTTCTTAAGGAATTTTTCTTAGGAAGCACTTTCTTAAAATGTTTCTTGAGAAAAAGTTTCTTCTGATGCATTTTCGTAAGAAGTTTCTTTAGGAATTTTTGTTAGGAAGCACTTTCTTAAGAAGTTTCTTTTCTTCCGATGCATTTTCGTAAGAAGTTTCTTAAGGAAATTTTCATAGGATTCACTTTTTATTGAAGTTTCTTATGAAAAGTTTCTTCCGATCCATTTTCGTAAGTAGTTTCTTAAGGAAATTTTCTTAGGAAGCACTTTCTTAAAATGTTTCTTGAGAAAAAGTTTCTTCTGATGCATTTTCGTAAGAAGTTTCTTTAGGAATTTTTGTTAGGAAGCACTTTCTTAAGAAGTTTCTTTTCTTCCGATGCATTTTCGTAGGAAGTTTCTTAAGGAAATTTTCTTCGGAACCACTTTCTTAAGAAGTTTCTTAAGAAAAGTTTGTTCCTATGGATTTTCTTAAGAAGTTTCCTAAGGAAATTTTCTTATGAAGCACTTTCTGAAGAAGTTTCTTAAGAAAAGTTTCTTTCGATGCATTTTCGTAAGAAGTTTGTTAAGGAATTTTTCTTAGGAAGAACTTTCTTAAGAAGTTTCTTAAGAAAAGTTTGTTCCGATAAATTTTCGTAAGAAGTTTCTTAGGTAAATTTTCTTAGGAAGCACTTTCTTAAGAAATTTCTTAAGAAAATTTCTTTCGATGCATTTTCGTAAGAAGTGTCTTAAGGAATTTTTCGGAAGCACTTTCTTAAGAAGTTTCTTCCCATGCATTTTCGTAAGAAGTTCCTGAAGGAAATTTTCTTAGGAAGCACTTTCTTAAGAAAAGTTTCTTCCGATGCATTTCCGTAAGAAGTTCCTGAAGGAAATTTTCTTAGGAAGTACTTTCTTATGAAGTTTCTTAAGAAGTTTCTTTCGATGCATTTTCGTCAGAAGTGTCTTAAGGAATTTTTCGGAAGCACTTTCTTAAGAAGTTTCTTCTGATGCATTTTCGTAAGAAGTTCCTTATGGAAATTTTCTTAGGAAGCACTTTCGTAAGAAGTTTCTTAAGAAAAGTTTCTTCCGATGCATTTTCGTAAGAAGTTTCGTAAGGAATTTTTCTTAGGAAGCACTTTCTTAAGATGTTTCTTAAGAAAAGTTTCTTCCGATGCATTATCGTGAGAAGTTTCTTAAGGAAATTTTCTTAGGATGCACTTTCTTAACAAGTTTCGTAAGAAAAGTTTGTTCCTACTCATTTTTTGAAGAATTTTCCTAAGGAAAATTTCATAGGATTCACTTTTTATAGAAGTTTCTTACGAAAAGTTTCTTCCGTTACGTAAGAAGTTTCTTAAGGAAATTTTCTTAGGAAGCACTTTCTTAAGATGTTTCTTGAGAAAAAGTTTCTTCTGATGCATTTTCGTAAGAAGCTTCTTTAGGTATTTTTGTTAGGAAACACTTTGTTAAGAAGTTTCTTTTCTTCCGATGCATTTTCATAAGAAGTTTCTTAAGGAAATTTTCTTCGGAAGCACTTTCTTAAGAAGTTTCTTAAGAAAAGTTTGTTCCTATGCATTTTCTTAAGAAGTTTCCTAAGGAAATTATCTTATGAAGCACTTTCTTAAGAAGTTTCTTAAGAAAAGTTTCTTCCGATGCATTTTCGTAAGAAGTTTCTTAAGGAATTTTTCTTAGCAAGCACTTTCTTAAGAAGTTTTTTAAGAAAAGTTTCTTCCGATAAATTTTCGTAAGAAGTTTCTTACGGAAATTTTCTTAGGAAGCACTTTCTTAAGAAATTTCTTAAGAAAAGTTTCTTTCGATGCATTTTCGTAAGAAGTGTCTTAAGCAATTTTTCGGAAGCACTTTCTTAAGAAGTTTCTTCCGATGCATTTTCGTTAGAAGTTCCTTAAGGAAATTTTCTCAGGAAGAACTTTCGTAAGAAGTTTCTTAAGAAAAGTTTCTTCCGATGCATTTTTGTAAGAAGTTTCTTAAGGAATTTTTCTTAGGAAGCACTTTCTTAAGAAAAGTCTTTTCCTACGCATTTTCTTAAGAAGTTTCCTAAGGATATTTTCTTAGGAAACACTTTCTTAAGAAGTTTCTTAAGAAAAGTTTCTTCCGACGCATTTCCTTAAGAAATTTCTTACGGAAATTTTCTAAGCAAACACTTTCATAAGAGGTTTTTTTAGAAATGTTTCATCCGATGCATTTTCGTAAGAAGTTTCTAAAGGAAAGTTTTGTAGGAAGCACTTTCTTAAGAAGTTTCTAAAAAAAGTTTGTTCCTAGGCTTTTTCTTAAGAAGTTTACTCGGGAAATTTTCTTAGGAAGCACTTTTTCAATAAGTTTCTTACGAAAAATTCTTCCGATGGATTTTTTAAGAAGTTTCTTAAGGAATTTTTCTTAGGAAGCAGTTTCTTAAGAAGTTTCTTAAGAAGACTTTGTTCCCACGGATTTTCTGAAGAAGTTTCCTAAGGAAATTTTCTTAGGAAGCACTTTCTTAAGAAGTTTCTTAAGGAATTTTTCTTTGGAAGCACTTTCTTAAGATGTTTTTTGAGAAAAAGTTTCTTCTGATGCATTTTCCGTAAGAAGTTTTTAAGGAAATTTTCTTAGGAAGCACTTTCTTAAGAAGTTTCTTAAGAAAAGTTTGTTCCTACGCATTTTCTGAAGAAGTTTCCTAAGGAAATTTTCTTAGGAAGCACTTTCTGAAGAAGTTTCTTAAGAAAAGTTTCTTCCGATGCATTTTCGTAAGAAGTTTCTTAAGGAATTTTTCTGAGGAAGCACTTTCTTAAGAAGTTTCTTAAGAAAAGTTTCTTTCGATGCATGTTCATAAGAAGTTTCTTTAAGAATTTTTGTTAGGAAGCACTTTCTTAAGAAGTTTCTTAAGAAAAGTTTCTTTCGATGCATTTTCGTAAGAAGTGTCTTAAGGAATTTTTCGGAAGCACTTTCTTAAGAAGTTTCTTCCGATGCATTTTCGTAAGAAGTTCGTTAAGGAAATTATCTTAGGAAGCACTTTCGTAAGAAGTTTCTTAAGAAAAGTTTCTTCCGATGCATTTTGTTAAGAAGTTTCTTAAGGAATTTTCTGAGGAAGCACTTTCTTAAGATGTTTCTTAAGAAAAGTTTCTTCCGATGCATTGTCGTGAGAAGTTTCTTAAGTAAATTTTCTTAGGAAACACTTTCTTAACAAGTTTCGTAAGAAAAGTTTGTTCCAACTCATTTTTTGAAGAATTTTCCCAAGGAAAATTTCAAAGTATTCAATTTTTATAGAAGTTTCTTACGAAAAGTTTCTTCCGATGCATTTTCGTAAGAAGTTTCTTAAGGAAATTTTCTTAGGAAGCACTTTCTTAAGAAGTTCCTTCAGAAATGTTTCTTCCGATGCATTTTCGTAAGAAGTTTCTTAAGGAAATTTTCTTAGGAAGCACTTTCTTAAGAAAAGTCTGTTCCTACGCATTTTCTTAAGAAGTTTCCTAAGGATATTTTATTAGGAAACACTTTCTTAAGAAGTTTCTTAAGAAAAGCTTCTTCCGATGCATTTTCTTAAGAAATTTCTTACGGAAATTTTCTAAGTAAACACTTTCTTAAGAGGTTTTTTAAGAAATGTTTCTTCCGAAGCATTTTCGTAAGAAGTTTCTAAAGGAAATTTTCGTAGGAATCACTTTCTTAAGAAGTTTCTAAAGATAAGTTTGTTCCTAGGCATTTTCTGAAGAAGTTTACTCGGGAAATTTTATTATTAAGCACTTTTTAAAGAAGTTTCTTAAGGAAAGTTTCTTCCGATGGATTTTTTAAGAAGTTTCTTAAGGAATTTTTCTTAGGAAGCACTTTCTTAAGAAGTTTCTTAAGAAGACTTTGTTCCCACGTTCTGAAGAAGGTTCCTAAAGAAATTTTCTTAGGAAGCACTTTCTTAAGAAGTTTCTTAAGAAAAGTTTCTTCCGGTGCATTTTCATAAGAAGTTTCTTAAGGAATTTTTCTTAGGAAGCACTTTCTTAAGATGTTTCTTGAGAAAAAGTTTATTCCGATGCATTTTCGTAAGAAGTTTCTTAAGGAATTTTTCGTAGGAAGCACTTTCTTAAGATGTTTCTTGAGAAAAAGTTTCTTCTGATGCATTTTCGTCAGAAGTTTCTTAAGGAAATTTTCTTAGGAAGCACTTTCTTAAGAAGTTTCTTAATAAGACTTTGTTCCCACGGATTTTTTGAAGAAGTTTCGTAAGGAAATTTTCTTAGGAAGCACTTTCTTAAGAAAAGTTTCTTCCGATGCATTTTTGTAAGAAGTTTCTTAAGGAATTTTTCTTAGGAAGCACTTTCTTAAGATGTTTCTTGAGAAAAAGTTTCTTCTGATGCATTTTCGTAAGAAGTTTCTTTAGGAATTTTTGTTAGGAAGCACTTGCTTAAGCAGTTTCTTTTCTTCCGATGCATTTTCGTAACAAGTTTCTTAAGGAAATTTTCTTCGGAAGCACTTTCTTAAGAAGTTTCTTAAGAAAAGTTTGTTCCTATGCATTTGCTTAAGAAGTTTCCTAAGGAAATTTTCTTGTGAAGCACTTTCTTAAGAAGTTTCTTCAGAAAAGTTTCTTCCGATGCATTTTCTCAGGAAGTTTCTTAAGGAATTTTTCTTAGGAAGCACTTTCTTAAGAAATTTTTTAAGAAAAGTTTCTTCCGATAAATTTTCGTAAGAAGTTTCTTAGGGAAATTTTCTTAGGAAGCACTTTCTTAAGAAATTTTTAAGAAAACTTTCTTTCGATGCATTTTCGTAAGAAGTGTCTTAAGGAATTTTTCGGAAGCACTTTCTTAAGAAGTTTCTTCCGATGCATTTTCCTAAGAAGTTCCCGAAGGAAATTTTCTTAGGAAGCACTTTCTTAAGAAAAATTTCTTCCGATGCATTTTTGTAAGAAGTTTCTTAAGGAATTTTTGTTAGGAAGCACTTTCTTAAGAAGTTTCTTAACAAAAGTTTCTTCCCATAAATTTTCGTAAGAAGTTTCTTAGGGAAATTTTCTTAGGAAGCACTTTCTTAAGAAATTTCTTAAGAAAAGTTTCTTTCGATGCATTTTCGTAAGAAGTGTCTTAAGGAATTTTTCGGAAGCACTTTCTTAAGAAGTTTCTTTCGATGCATTTTTGTAAGAAGTTCCCAAAGAAAATTTTCTTAGGAAGCACTTTCGTAAGAAGTTTCTTAAGAAAAGTTTCTTCCGATGCATTTTCGTAAGAAGTTTCTTAAGGAATTTTTCTTAGGAAGCACTTTCTTAAGATGTTTCTTAAGAAAAGTTTCTTCCGATGCATTGTCGTGAGAAGTTTCTTAAGGAAATTTTCTTAGGATGCACTTTCTTAACAAGTTTCGTAAGAAAAGTTTGTTCCTACTCATTTTTGAAGAATTTTCCTAAGGAAAATTTCATAGGATTCACTTTTTATTGAAGTTTCTTATGAAAAGTTTCTTCCGATGCATTTTCGTAAGAAGTTTCTTAACGAAATTTTCTTAGGAAGCACTTTCTTAAGATGTTTCTTGAGAAAAAGTTTCTTCTGATACATTTTCGTAAGAAGTTTCTTTAGGAATTTTCTTAGGAAGCACTTTCTTAAGAAGTTTTTTTTTCTTCCGATGCATTTTCGTAAGAAGTTTCTTAAGGAAATTTTCTCTGGAACCACTTTCTTAAGAAGTTTCTTAAGAAAAGTTAGTTTCGTTGCATTTTCTCTGGAACCACTTTCTTAAGAAGTTTCTTAAGAAGATTCCTAAGGAAATTTTCTTATGAAGCACTTTCTTAAGAAAAGTTTCTTTCGTTGCATTTTTGTAAGAAGTTTGTTAAGGAATTTTTGTTAGGAAGAACTTTCTTAAGAAGTTTCTAAAGAAAAGTTTCTTCCGATAATTTTTCGTAAGAAGTTTCTTAGGAAGCACTTTCTTAAGAAATTTCTTAAGAAAAGTTTCTTTCGATGCATTTTCGTAAGAAGTGTCTTAAGGAATTTTTCGGAAGCACTTTCTTAAGAAGTTTCTTCCGATGCATTTTCGTAAGAAGTTCCTAAGGAAATTTTCTTAGGAAGCACTTTCTAAAGAAAAGTTTCTTCCGATGCATTTTCGTAAGAAGTTCCTTCAGGAAATTTTCTTAGGAAGTACTTTCTTATGAACTTTCTTAAGAAGTTTCTTCCGATGCATTTTCGTAAGAAGTTCCTTAAGGAAATTTTCTTAGGAAGCACTTTTGTAAGAAGTTTCTTAAGAAAAGTTTCTTCCGATGCATTTTCGTAAGAAGTTTCTTAAGGAATTTTTCTTAGGAAGCACTTTCTTAAGATGTTTCTTAAGAAAAGTTTCTTCCGATGCATTGTCGTGAGAAGTTTCTTAAGGAAATTTTCTTAGGATGCACTTTCTTAACAAGTTTCGTAAGAAAAGTTTGTTCGTACTCATTTTTTGAAGAATTTTCCTAAGGAAAATTTCATAGGATTCACTTTTTATAGAAGTTTCTTACGAAAAGTTTCTTCCGATGCATTTACGTAAGAAGTTTCTTAAGGAAATTTCCTTCGGAAGCACTTTCTTAAGAAGTTCCTTCAGAAAAGTTTCTTCCGATGCATTTTCGTAAGAAGTTTCTTAAGGAAATTTTCTTAGGAAGCACTTTCTTAAGAAAAGTCTGTTCCTATGCATTTTCTTAAGAAGTTTCCTAAGGATATTTCCTTAGGAAACACTTTCTTAAGAAGTTTCTTAAAAAAATTTCTTCCAACGCATTTTCTTAAGAAATTTCCTACGGAAATTTTCTAAGCAAACACTTTCTTAAGAGGTTTTTTAAGAAATGTTTCTTCCGATGCATTTTCGTAAGAAGTTTCTTAAGGAAAGTTTCTTAGGAAGCACTTTCATAAGAAAAGTCTATTCCTACGCATTTTCTTAAGAAGTTTCCTAAGGATATTTTCTTAGGAAACAATTTCTTAAGAAGTTTCTTAAGAAAAGTTTCTTGTGACGCATTTTCTTAATAAATTTCTTACGGAAATTTTCTAAGCAAACACTTTCATAAGAGGTTTTTTAAGAAATGTTTCTTCCGATGCATTTTTGTAAGAAGTTTCTAAAGGAAAGTTTTGTAGGAAGCACTTTCTTATGAAGTTTCTAAAGAAAAGTTTGTTCCTAGGCTTTTTCTTAAGAAGTTTACTCGGGAAATTTTCTTAGGAAGCACTTTTTTAATAAGTTTCTTATGAAAAGTTTCTTCCGATGGATTTTTTAAGAAGTTTCTTAAGGAATTTTTCTTAGGAAGTAGTTTCTTCAAAAGTTTCTTAAGAAGACTTTGTTCCCATAGATTTTCTGAAGAAGTTTCTTAAGGAAATTTTCTTAAGAAGCACTTTCTTAAGAAGTTTCTTAAGAAAAATTTCTTCCGGTGCATTTTCATAAGAAGTTTCTTAAGGAATTTTTCTTAGGAAGCACTTTCTTAAGATGTTTCTTGAGAAAAAGTTTCTTCTGATGCATTTTTCGTAAGAAGTTTCTTAAGGAAATTTTCTTAGGAAGCACTTTCTTAAGAAGTTTCTTAAGAAAAGTTTGTTCCTACGCATTTTCTTAAGAAGTTTCCTAAGGAAATTTTCTTAGGAAGCACTTTCTGAAGAAGTTTCTTAAGAAAAGTTTCTTCCGATGCATTTTCGTAAGAAGTTTCTTAAGGAAATTTTCTTAGGAAGCACTTTCTTAAGATGTTTCTTGAGAAAAAGTTTCTTCTGATGCATTTTCGTAAGAAGTTTCTTTAGGAATTTTTGTTAGGAAGCACTTTCTTAAGCAGTTTCTTTTCTTCCGATGCATTTTCGTAACAAGTTTCTTAAGGAAATTTTCTTCGGAAGCACTTTCTTAAGAAGCTTCTTAAGAAAAGTTTGTTCCTATGCATTTGCTTAAGAAGTTTCCTAAGGAAATTTTCTTATGAAGCACTTTCTTAAGAAATTTCTTTAGAAAAGTTTCTTCCGATGCATTTTCGTAAGAAGTTTCTTAAGGAATTTTTCTTAGGAAGCACTTTCTTAAGAAGTTTTTTAAGAAAAGTTTCTTCCGATAAATTTTCGTAAGAAGTTTCTTAGGGAAATTTTCTTCGGAAGCACTTTCTTAAGAAATTTCTTAAGAAAAGTTTCTTTCGATGCATTTTCGTAAGAAGTGTCTTAAGGAATTTTTCAGAAGCACTTTCTTAAGAAGTTTCTTCCGATGCATTTTCCTAAGAAGTTCCCGAAGGAAATTTTCTTAGGAAGCACTTTCTTAAGAAAAATTTCTTCCGATGCATTTTCGTAAGAAGTTTCTTAAGGAATTTTTCTTAGGAAGCACTTTCTTAAGAAGTTTCTTAAGAAAAGTTTCTTCCCATAAATTTTCATAAGAAGTTTCTTAGGGAAATTTTCTTAGGAAGCACTTTCTTAAGAAATTTCTTAACAAAAGTTTCTTTCGATGCATTTTCGTAAGAAGTGTCTTAAGGAATTTTTCGGAAGCACTTTCTTAAGAAGTTTCTTCCGATGCATTTTCGTAAGAAGTTCCCGAAGAAAATTTTCCTAGGAAGCACTTTCGTAAGAAGTTTCTTAAGAAAAGTTTCTTCCGATGCATTTTCGTACGAAGTTTCTTAAGGAATTTTTCTTAGGAAGCACTTTCTTAAGATGTTTCTTAAGAAAAGTTTCTTCCGATGCATTGTCGTGAGAAGTTTCTTAAGGAAATTTTCTTAGGATGCACTTTCTTAACAAGTTTCGTAAGAAAAGTTTGTTCCTACGCATTTTCTTAAGAAGTTTCCTAAGGAAATTTTCTTAGGAAGCACTTTCTGAAGAAGTTTCTTAAGAAAAGTTTCTTCCGATGCATTTTCGTAAGAAGTTTCTTAAGAAATTTTTCTGAGGAAGCACTTTCTTAAGAAGTTTCTTAAGAAAAGTTTCTTTCGATGCATTTTCATAAGAAGTTTCTTTAGGAATTTTTGGTAGGAAGCACTTTCTTAAGAAGTTTCTTAAGAAAAGTTTCTTTCGATGCATTTTCGTAAGAAGTGTCTTAAGGAATTTTTCGGAAGCACTTTCTTAAGAAGTTTCTTCCGATGCATTTTCGTAAGAAGTTCCTTAAGGTAATTTTCTTAGGAAGCACTTTCGTAAGAAGTTTCTTAAGAAAAGTTTCTTCCGATGCATTTTCGTAAGAAGTTTCTTAAGGAATTTTCTGAGGAAGCACTTTCTTAAGATGTTTCTTAAGAAAAGTTTCTTCCGATGCATTGTCGTGAGAAGTTGCTTAAGGAAACTTTCTTAGGAAACACTTTCTTAAGAAGTTTCGTAAGAAAAGTTTGGTCCAACTCATTTTTTGAAGAATTTTCTCAAGGAAAATTTCATAGGATTCAATTTCTATAGAAGTTTCTTACGAAAAGTTTCTTCCGATGCATTTTCGTAAGAAGTTTCTTAAGTAAATTTTCTTAGGAAGCACTTTCTTAAGAAGTTCCTTCAGAAATGTTTCTTCCGATGCATTTTCGTAAGAAGTTTCTTAAGGAAATTTTCTTAGGAAGCACTTTCTTAACAAAATTCTGTTGCTATGCATTTTCTTAAGAAGTTTCCTAAGGATATTTTCATAGGAAACAGTTTCTTAAGAAGTTTCTTAAGAAACGTTTCTTCCGATGCATTTTCTTAAGAAATTTCTTACGGAAATTTTCTAAGTAAACACTTTCTTAAGAGGTTTTTTAAGAAATGTTTCTTCCGAAGCATTTTCGTAAGAAGTTTCTAAAGGAAATTTTCGTAGGAATCTCTTTCCTAAGAAGTTTCTAAAGATAAGTTTGTTCCTAGGCATTTTCTGAAGAAGTTTACTCGGGAAATTTTATTAGGAAGCACTTTTTTAAGAAGTTTCTTAAGGAAAGTTTCTTCCGATGGATTTTTTAAGAAGTTTCTTAAGGAATTTTTCTTAGGAAGCACTTTCTTAAGAAGTTTCTAAAGAAGACTTTGTTCCCACGGATTTTCTGAAGAAGTTTCCTAAGGAAATTTTCTTAGGAAGCACTTTCTTAAGAAGTTTCTTAAGAAAAGTTTCTTCCGGTGCATTTTCAGAAGAAGTTTCTTAAGGAATTTTTCTTAGGAAGCACTTTCTTAAGATGTTTCTTGAGAAAAAGTTTCTTCTAATGCATTTTTGTAAGAAGTTTCTTAAGGAAATCTCTTAGGAAGCACTTTCTTAAGAAGTTTCTTAAGAAGACTTTGTAACCACGGATTTTCTGAAGAAGTTTCCTAAGGAAATTTTCTTAGGAAGCACTTTTTGAAGAAGTTTCTTAAGAAAAGTTTCTTCCGATGCATTTTCATAAGAATTTTCTTAACGTAATTTTCTTAGGAAGCACTTTCTTAAGAAATTTCTTAAGAAAAGTTTCTTTCGAGGCATTTTCCTAAGAAGTGTCTTAAGGAATTTTTTGGAAGCACTTTCTTAAGAAGTTTCTTCCGATGCATTTTCGTAAGAAGTTCCTTAAGGAAATTTTCTTAGGAAGTACTTTCTTAAGAAGTTTCTTAAGAAAAGTTTCTTCCGATGCATTTTGGTAATAAGTTTTTTAGGAAATTTTCTTAGGAAGCACTTTCTTAAGAAAAGTTTCTTTCGATGCATTTTCGTTAGAAGTGTCTTAAGGAATTTTTCGAAAGCACTTTCTAAAGAAGTTTCTTCCGATGCATTTTCGTAAGAAGTTCCTTAAGTAAATTTTCTTAGGAAGCACTTTCGTAAGAAGTTTCTTAAGAAAATTTTCTTCCAATGAATTTTCGTAAGAAGTTCCTTAAGGAAATTTAATTAGGAAGCACTTTCTGAAGAAGTTTCTTATGAAAAGTTTCTTTCGATGCATTTTCGTAAGAAGTTTCTAAAGGAAATTTTCTTAGGAAACATTTTCTTATGAAGTTTTGTAAGAAAAGTTTGTTCCTACTCATTTTTTGAAGAATTTTCCTAAGGAAAATTTCATAGGATTCACTTTTTATAGAACTTTCTTCTGATAAATTTTCGTAAGAAGTTTCTTAAGGAAATTTTCTTAGGAAGCACTTTCTTAAGAAGTTTCATCAGAAAAGTTTCTTCTGATGCATTTTCGTAAGAAGTTTATTAAGGAAATTTTCTTAGGAAGCACTTTCTTAAGAAAAGTCTGTTCCTACACATTTTCTTATAAAGTTTCCTAAGGATATTTTCTTAGGAAACACTTTCTTAAGAACTTTCTAAAGAAATGTTTCTTTCGACGCATTTTCTTAAGAAATTTCTTACGGAAATTTTCTAAGCAAACACTTTCTTAAGAGGTTTTTTAAGAAATGTTTCTTCCGATGCATTTTCGTAAGAAGTTTCTGAAGGAAATTTTCGTAGGAAGCACTTTCTTAAGAAGTTTCTAAAGAAATGTTTGTTCCTAGGCATTTTCTTAAGAAGTTTACTCGGGAAAGTTTCTTAAGTAAAGTTTCTTCCGATGGATTTTTTAAGAAGACTTTGTTCCCACGGATTTTCTGAAGAAGTTTACTAAGGAAATTTTCTTAGGAAGCACTTTCTTAAAAAGTTTCTTAAGAAAAGTTTCTTCCGATGCATTTTCGTAACAAGTTTCTTAAGGAATTTTTCTTACGAAGCACTTTCTTAAGATGTTTCTTGAGAAAAAGTTTCTTCTGATTCATTTTCGTAAGAAGTTTCTTAAGGAAATTTTCTTAGGAAGCACTTTCTTAAGAAGTTTCTTAAGAAAAGTTTGTTCCTACGCATCTTCTTAAGAAGTTTCTTTTAGGAAATTTTCTTAGGAAGCACTTTCTGATGAAGTTTCTTAAGAAAAGTTTCTTCCGATGCATTTTCGTAAGAAGATTCTTAAGGAATTTTTCATAGGATGCACTTTCTTAAGATGTTTCTTGAGAAAAAGTTTCTTCTAATGCATTTTCGTAAGAAGTTTCTTTAGGAATTTTTGTTAGGAAGCACTTTCTTAAGAAGTTTCTTAAGAAAAGTTTCTTCCGATGCATTTTCGTAAGAAGTTCCTAATGGAAATTTTCTTAGGAAGCACTTTCGTAAGAAGTTTCTTAAGAAAAGTTTCTTCCGATGCATTTTCGTAAGAAGTTTCTTAAGGAATTTTTCTTAGGAAGCACTTTCTTAAGAAGTTTCTTAAGAAAAGTTTCTTCCGATGCATTTTCGTAAGAAGTTTCTTAGGGAAATTTTCTTAGGATGCACTTTCTTACGAAATTTCTTAAGAAAAGTTTCTTTCGATGCATTTTCGTAAGAAGTGTCTTAAGGAATTTTTCGGAAGCACTTTCTTAAGAAGTTTCTTCCGATGCATTTTCGTAAGAAGTTCCTGAAGGAAATTTTTATAGGAAGCACTTTCTTAAGAAAAGTTTCTTCCGATTCATTTTCGTATGAAGTTTCTTAAGGAAATTTTCATAGGAAGCAGTTTCTTAAGAATTTTTTTAAGAAAAGTTTCTTTCGATGGATTTTTTAAGAAGTTTCTTAAGGAATTTTTCTTAGGAAGCACTTTCTTAAGAAGTTTCTTAAGAAGGCTTTGTTCCCAAGGATTTTCTGAAGAAGTTTCCTAAGGAAATTTTCTCAGGAAGCACTTTCTTAATAAGTTTCTTCCGATGCATTTTCGTAATAAGTTTCTTAAGGAATTTTTCTTACGAAGCACTTTCTTAAGAAGTTTCTTAAGAAAAGTTTCTTCCCATAAATTTTCATAAGAAGTTTCTTAGGGAAATTTTCTTAGGAAGCTCTTTCTTAAGAAATTTCTTAAGAAAAGTTTGTTTCGATGCATTTTCGTTAGAAGTGTCTTAAGGAATTTTTCGGAAGCACTTTCTTAAGAAGTTTCTTCCGACGCATTTTCGTAAGAAGTTCCTTAAGGAAATTTGCTTAGGAAGCACTTTCGTAAGAAGTTTCTTAAGAAAAGTTTCTTCCGATGTATTTTCGTAAGAAGTTTCTTAAGGAATTTTTCTTAGGAAGCACTTTCTTAAGATGTTTCGTAAGAGAAGTTTCTTCCGATGCATTGTCGCGAGAAGTTTCTTGAAGAAATTTTGTTAGGATGCACTTTCTTAAAAAGTTTCGTAAGAAAAGTTTGTTCCTACTCATTTTTTGAAGAATTTTCCTAAGTAAAATTTCATAGGATTCACTTTTTATAGAAGTTTCTTACGAAAAGTTTCTTCCCATGCATTTTCGTAAGAAGTTTCTTAACGAAATTTTCTTAGGAAGCACTTTCTTAAGAAGTTTCTTCAGAAAAGTTTCTTCCAATACATTTTCGTACGAAGTTTCTTAAGGAAATTTTCTTAGGAAGCACGTTCTTAAGAAAAGTCTGTTTCTACGTATTTTCTTAAGAAGTTTCCTAAGGATATTTTCTTAGGAAACACTTACTTAAGAAGTTTCTTAAGAAAAGTTCCTTCCGACGCATTTTCTGAAGAAATTTCTTACGGAAATTTTCTTAGCAAAAACTTTCTTAAGTGGTTTTTTAAGAAATGTTTCTTCCGATGCATTTTCGTACGAAGTTTCTAAAGGAAATTTTAATAGGAAGCACTTTCTTAAGAAGTTTCTAAAGAAAAGTTTGTTCCTAGGCATTTTCTTAACAAGTTTACTCGGGAAATTTTCTTAGGAAGCACTTTTTAAGAAGTTTCTTAAGAAAAGTTTCTTCCGATGGATTTTTTAAGAAGTTTCTTAAGGAATTTTTCTTAGGAAGCACTTTCTTAAGAAGTTTCTTAAGAAGACTTTGTTCCCGCGGATTTTCTGAAGAAGTTTCCTAAGGAAATTTTCTTAGGAAGCACTTTCTTAAGATGTTTCTTGAGAAAAAGTTTCTTCTGATGCATTTTCGTAAGAAGTTTCTTAAGGAAATTTCTTAGGAAGCACTTTCTTAAGAAGTTTCTTAAGAAGACTTTGTTCCCACGGATTTTCTGAAGAAGTTTCTTAAGAAAAGTTTCTTCCGATGGATTTTTTAAGAAGTTTCTTAAGGAATTTTTCTTAGGAAGCACTTTCTTAAGAAGTTTCTTAAGAAGACTTTGTTCCCGCGGATTTTCTGAAGAAGTTTCCTAAGGAAATTTTCTTAGGAAGCACTTTCTTAAGATGTTTCTTGAGAAAAAGTTTCTTCTGATTCATTTTCGTAAGAAGTTTCTTAAGGAAATTTTCTTAGGAAGCACTTTCTTAAGAAGTTTCTTAAGAAAAGTTTGTTCCTACGCATCTTCTTAAGAAGTTTCTTTTAGGAAATTTTCTTAGGAAGCACTTTCTGATGAAGTTTCTTAAGAAAAGTTTCTTCCGATGCATTTTCGTAAGAAGATTCTTAAGGAATTTTTCATAGGATGCACTTTCTTAAGATGTTTCTTGAGAAAAAGTTTCTTCTAATGCATTTTCGTAAGAAGTTTCTTTAGGAATTTTTGTTAGGAAGCACTTTCTTAAGAAGTTTCTTAAGAAAAGTTTCTTCCGATGCATTTTCGTAAGAAGTTCCTAATGGAAATTTTCTTAGGAAGCACTTTCGTAAGAAGTTTCTTAAGAAAAGTTTCTTCCGATGCATTTTCGTAAGAAGTTTCTTAAGGAATTTTTCTTAGGAAGCACTTTCTTAAGAAGTTTCTTAAGAAAAGTTTCTTCCGATGCATTTTCGTAAGAAGTTTCTTAGGGAAATTTTCTTAGGATGCACTTTCTTACGAAATTTCTTAAGAAAAGTTTCTTTCGATGCATTTTCGTAAGAAGTGTCTTAAGGAATTTTTCGGAAGCACTTTCTTAAGAAGTTTCTTCCGATGCATTTTCGTAAGAAGTTCCTGAAGGAAATTTTTATAGGAAGCACTTTCTTAAGAAAAGTTTCTTCCGATTCATTTTCGTATGAAGTTTCTTAAGGAAATTATCAAAGGAAGCAGTTTCTTAAGAATTTTTTTAAGAAAAGTTTCTTTCGATGGATTTTTTAAGAAGTTTCTTAAGGAATTTTTCTTAGGAAGCACTTTCTTAAGAAGTTTCTTAAGAAGGCTTTGTTCCCAAGGATTTTCTGAAGAAGTTTCCTAAGGAAATTTTCTCAGGAAGCACTTTCTTAATAAGTTTCTTCCGATGCATTTTCGTAATAAGTTTCTTAAGGAATTTTTCTTACGAAGCACTTTCTTAAGAAGTTTCTTAAGAAAAGTTTCTTCCCATAAATTTTCATAAGAAGTTTCTTAGGGAAATTTTCTTAGGAAGCTCTTTCTTAAGAAATTTCTTAAGAAAAGTTTGTTTCGATGCATTTTCGTTAGAAGTGTCTTAAGGAATTTTTCGAAAGCACTTTCTTCAGAAGTTTCTTCCGATGCATTTTCGTAAGAAGTTCCTTAAGGAAATTTGCTTAGGAAGCACTTTCGTAAGAAGTTTCTTAAGAAAAGTTTCTTCCGATGTATTTTCGTAAGAAGTTTCTTAAGGAATTTTTCTTAGGAAGCACTTTCTTAAGATGTTTCGTAAGAGAAGTTTCTTCCGATGCATTGTCGCGAGAAGTTTCTTGAAGAAATTTTGTTAGGATGCACTTTCTTAAAAAGTTTCGTAAGAAAAGTTTGTTCCTACTCATTTTTTGAAGAATTTTCCTAAGTAAAATTTCATAGGATTCACTTTTTATAGAAGTTTCTTACGAAAAGTTTCTTCCCATGCATTTTCGTAAGAAGTTTCTTAACGAAATTTTCTTAGGAAGCACTTTCTTAAGAAGTTTCTTCAGAAAAGTTTCTTCCAATACATTTTCGTACGAAGTTTCTTAAGGAAATTTTCTTAGGAAGCACGTTCTTAAGAAAAGTCTGTTTCTACGTATTTTCTTAAGAAGTTTCCTAAGGATATTTTCTTAGGAAACACTTACTTAAGAAGTTTCTTAAGAAAAGTTCCTTCCGACGCATTTTCTGAAGAAATTTCTTACGGAAATTTTCTTAGCAAAAACTTTCTTAAGTGGTTTTTTAAGAAATGTTTCTTCCGATGCATTTTTGTACGAAGTTTCTAAAGGAAATTTTAATAGGAAGCACTTTCTTAAGAAGTTTCTAAAGAAAAGTTTGTTCCTAGGCATTTTCTTAACAAGTTTACTCGGGAAATTTTCTTAGGAAGCACTTTTTAAGAAGTTTCTTAAGAAAAGTTTCTTCCGATGGATTTTTTAAGAAGTTTCTTAAGGAATTTTTCTTAGGAAGCACTTTCTTAAGAAGTTTCTTAAGAAGACTTTGTTCCCGCGGATTTTCTGAAGAAGTTTCCTAAGGAAATTTTCTTAGGAAGCACTTTCTTAAGATGTTTCTTGAGAAAAAGTTTCTTCTGATGCATTTTCGTAAGAAGTTTCTTAAGGAAATTTCTTAGGAAGCACTTTCTTAAGAAGTTTCTTAAGAAGACTTTGTTCCCACGGATTTTCTGAAGAAGTTTCTTAAGAAAAGTTTCTTCCGATGGATTTTTTAAGAAGTTTCTTAAGGAATTTTTCTTAGGAAGCACTTTCTTAAGAAGTTTCTTAAGAAGACTTTGTTCCCGCGGATTTTCTGAAGAAGTTTCCTAAGGAAATTTTCTTAGGAAGCACTTTCTTAAGATGTTTCTTGAGAAAAAGTTTCTTCTGATTCATTTTCGTAGGAAGCACTTTCTTAAGAAGTTTCTTAAGAAGACTTTGTTCCCACGGATTTTCTGAAGAAGTTTCCTACGGAAATTTTCTTAGGAAGCACTTTCTGAAGAAGTTTCTTAAGAAAAGTTTCTTCCAATGCATTTTCGTAAGAAGTTTCTTAAGGAATTTTTCTAAGGAAGCACTTTCTTAAGATGTTTCTTGAGAAAAAGTTTCTTCTGATGCATTTTCGTAAGAAGTTTCTTTAGGAATTTTTGTTAGGAAGCACCTTCTTAAGAAAAGTTTCTTCCGATGCATTTTCGTAAGAAGTTTCTTAAGGAAATTTTCTTAGGAAGCAAATTCTTAAGAAGTTTCTAAAGAAAAGTTTGTTCCTATGCATTTTCTTAAGAAGTTTCCCAAGGAAATTTTCTTATGAAGCATTTCTTAAGAAGTTTCTTAAGAAAAGTTTCTTCCGATGCATTTTCGTAAGAAGTTTCTTAACGTAATTTTCTTAGGAAGCAGTTTCTTAAGAAGTTTCTTAAGAAAAGTTTCTTCCTATACATTTTCGTAAGAAGTTTCTTAGGGAAATTTTCTTAGGAAGCACTTTCTTAAGAAAAGTTTCTTCCGATGCATTTTCCTAAGAAGTTTCTTAAGGAAATTTTCTTAGGAAGCACTTTCTTAAGAAATTTTTTAAGAAAAGTTTCTTTCGATGGATTTTTTAAGAAGTTTCTTAAAGAATTTTTCTTAGGAAGCACTTTCTTAAGAAGTTTCTAAAGATGACTTTGTTCCCACGGATTTTCTGAAGAAGTTTCCTAAGGAAATTTTCTTAGGATGCACTTTCTTAAGAAGTTTATTCCGATGCATTTTCGTAACAAGTTTCTTAAGGAATTTTTCTTACGAAGCACTTTCTTAAGATGTTTCTTGAGAAAAAGTTTCTTCTGATTCATTTTTGTAAGAAGTTTCTTAAGGAAATTTTCTTAGGAAGCACTTTCTTAAGAAGTTTCTTAAGAAAAGTTTGTTCCTACGCATCTTCTTAAGAAGTTTCCTTAGGAAATTTTCTTAGGAAGCATTTTCCGATGAAGTTTCTTAAGAAAAGTGTCTTCCGATGCATTTCCGTAAGAAGTTTCTTTAGGAAATTTTCTTAGGAAGCACCTTCTTAAGAAGTTTCTTAAGAAAAGTTTCTTTCGCTGCATTTTCGTGCGAAGTTTCCTTAGGAATTTTCGTTTGGAAGCACTTTCTTAAGAAGTTTCTTTACAAAAGTTTCTTCTGATGCATTTTCGTTAGAAGTTTCTTAAGGAAATTTTCTTAGGAAGCACTTTCTTAAGAAGTTTCTTAAGAAAAGTTTGTTGCTACGCATTTTCTTCAGAAGTTTCCTAAGGAAATTTTCTTACGAAGCACTTTCTTAAGAAGTTTCTTAAGAAAAGTTTCTTCCGATGCATTTTCGTAAGAAGTTTCTTAACGTAATTTTCTTAGGAAGCACTTTCTTAAGAAAAGTTTTTTTAGGCATTTTCGTAAGAAGTGTCTTAAGGAATTTTTCGGAAGCACTTTCTTAAGAAGGTTCTTCCGATGCATTTTCGTAAGAAGTTCCTAAAGGAAATTTTCTTAGGAAGTACTTTCTTAAGAAGTTTCTTAAGAGAAGTTTCTTCTGATGCATTTTCGTAAGAAGTTTCTTAAGCAAATTTTCTGAGGAAGCACTTTCTTAAGAAATTTCTTAAGAAAAGTTTCTTTCGATGCATTTTCGTAAGAAGTGTCTTAAGGAATTTTTCGGAAGCACCTTCTTAATAAGTTTCTTCCGATGCATTTTCGTAAGAAGTTCCTTAAGGACATTTTCTTAGGAAGCACTTTCTTAAGAAGTTTCTGAAGAAAAGTTTCTTCCGATGCATTTTCGTAAGAAGTTCCTTAAGGAATTTCTCTTAAGAAGCAATTTCTTAAGAAAATTTCTTCCGATGCATTTTCGTAAGAAGTTTTTAAGGAAATTTTCTTAGGATGCACTTTCTTAAGAAGTTTCGTAAGAAAAGTTTGTTCCTACTCATTTTTTGAAGAATTTTCCTATGGAAAATTTCATAGGAAGCACTTTTTAGAGAAGTTTCTTAAGAAAAGTTTCTTCGGATGCATTTTCGTAAGAAGTTTCTTAAGGAAATTTTCTTAGGAAGCACTTTCTTAAGAAGTTTCTTCAGAATAGTTTCTTCCGATGCATTTTCGTAAGAAGTTTCTTAAGGAAATTTTCTTAGGAAGGACTTTGTTAAGAAAAGTCTGTTCCTACGCATTTTCTTAAGAAGTTTTCTAAGGATATTTTCTTAGGAAGCACTTTGTTAAGAAGTTTCTTAAGAAAAGTTTCTTCCGACGCATTTTCTTAAGAAGTTTCTTACGGTAATTTTCTAAGCAAACACTTTCATAAGAGGTTTTTTAAGAAATGTTTCTTCCGATGCATTTTTGTAAGAAGTTTCTAAAGGAAATTTTCATAGGAAGCACTTTCTTAAGAAGTTTCTAAAGAAAAGTTTGTTCCTAGGCATTTTCGTAAGAAGTTTACACGGGAAATTTTCTTAGGAAGCACTTTTTAAGAAGTTTCTTAAGAAAAGTTTCTTCCGATGCATTTTCGTAAGAAGTTTCTTAAGGAATTTTTCTTAGGAGGCACATTCTTAAGATGTTTCTTGAGAAAAAGTTTCTTAAGGAATTTTTTTTAGGAAGCACTTTCTTAAGAAGTTTCTTAAGAAAAGTTTGTTCCTATGCATTTTATTAAGAAGTTTCCGAAGGAAATTTTCTTATGAAGCACTTTCTTAAGAAGTTTTTTAAGAAAAGTTTCTTCCGATGCATTTTCGTAAGAAGTTTCTTAAGGAATTTTTCTTAGGAGGCAGTTTCTTAAGAAGTTTCTTAAGAAAAGTTTCTTCCGTTGCATTTT
Organism: Elymus sibiricus; assembly: GCA_039707655.1. Lineage (NCBI taxonomy): Eukaryota > Viridiplantae > Streptophyta > Magnoliopsida > Poales > Poaceae > Elymus > Elymus sibiricus. Next base: position 490,734,545 of record CM077665.1, read on the forward strand.
CGTAAGAAGTTTCTTTGGGAAATTTTCTTAGGAAGCACTTTCTTAAGAAATTTCTTAAGAAAAGTTTCTTTCGATGCATTTTCGTAAGAAGTGTCTTAAGGAATTTTTCGGAAGCACTTTCTTAAGAAGTTTCTTCCGACGCATTTTCCGAAGAAGTTCCTGAAGGAATTTTTCTTAGGAAGCACTTTCTTAAGAAATTTCTTAAGAAAAGTTTCTTCCGATGCATTTTTGTAAGAAGTTTCTTAATGAAATTTCTTAGGAAGCACTTTCTTAAAAAAATTTTTAAGAAAAGTCTCTTTCGATGGATTTTTCAAGAAGTTTCTTAAAGAATTTATCATAGGAAGCACTTTCTTAATAAGTTTCTTAAGAAGACTTTGTTCCCATTGATTTTCTGAAGAAGTTTTCTAAGGAAATTTTCTAAGGAAGCACTTTCTTAAGACGTTTCTAAAGAAAAGTTTCTTTTGATGCATTTTCGTAAGAAGTTTCTTTAGGAATTTTTTTAGGAAGCATTTTCTTAAGAAGTTTCTTAATAAAAGTTTCTTCCGATGCATTTTCGTAAGAAATTTCTAAACGTAATTTTCTTAGGAAGCACTTTCTTAAGAAATTTCTCAAGAAAAGTTTCTTTTGATGCATTTTCGTAAGAAGTGCCTTAAGGAATTTTTCGGAAGCACTTTCTTAAGAAGTTTCTTCCGATGAATTTTCGTAAGAAGTTCCCTAAGGAAATTTTCTTAGGAAGTACTTTCTTAAGAAGTTTCTTAAGAAAAGTTTCTTCCGATGCATTTTCGTAAGATGTTTCTTAAGCAAATTTTCTTAGGAAGCACTTTCTTAAGAAATTACTTAAGAAAAGTTTCTTTCGATGCATTTTCGTAAGAAGTGTCTTAAGGAATTTTTCGGAAGCACTTTCTTAAGAAGTTTCTTCCGATGCATTTTCGTAAGAAGTTCCTTAAGGAAATTTTCTTAGGAAGTACTTTCTTGAGAAGTTTCTTAAGAAAAGTTTCTTCCGATGCATATTCGTAAGAAGTTTCTTAAGCAAATTTTCTTAGGAAGCACTTTCTTAAGAAATTTGTTAAGAAAAGTTTCTTTCGATGCATTTTCGTAAGAAGTGTCGTAAGGACATTTTCGGAAGCACTTTCTTACGAAGTTTCTTCCGATGCATTTTCGTAAGAAGTTCCTTAAGGAAATTTTCTTAGGAAGCACTTTCTTAAGAAGTTTCTTAAGAAAAGTTTCTTCCGATGCATTTTCTCAGGAAGTTTCTTAAGGAATTTTTCTTAGGAAGCACTTTCTTAAGAAGTTTTTTAAGAAAAGTTTCTTCCGATAAATTTTCGTTAGAAGTTTCTTAGGGAAATATTCTTAGGAAGCACTTTCTTAAGAAAAGTTTCTTTCGATGCATTTTCGTAAGAAGTGTCTTAAGGAAGTTTTCGGAAGCACTTTCTTAAGAAGTTTCTTCCGATGCATTTTCGTAAGAAGTTCCCGAAGGAAATTTTCTTAGGAAGCACTTTCTTAAGAAAAGTTTCTTCCGATGCATTTTCGTAAGAAGTTCCTTAAGGAAATTTTCTTAGGAAGTACTTTCTTAAGAAGTTTCTTAAGAAAAGTTTCTTCCGATGCATTTTCGTAAGAAGTTTCTTAAGGAAATTATCTTAGGAAGCACTTTCTTAAGAAATTTCTTAAGAAAAGTTTCTTTCGATGCATTTTCGTAAGAAGTGTCTTAAGGAATTTTTCGGAAGCACTTTCTTAAGAAGTTTCTTCCGATGCATTTTCGTAAGAAGTTCCTCAAGGAAATTTTCTTAGGAAGCACTTTTGTAAGAAGTTCCTTAAGAAAATTTACTTAGGAAGCACTTTCGTAAGAAGTTTCTTAAGAAAAGTTTCTTCCGATGCATTTTCGTAAGAAGTTTCTTAAGGAATTTTTCTTAGGAAGCACTTTCTTAAGAACTTTCTTCAGAATAGTTTCTTCCGATGCATTTTCGTAAGAAGTTTCTTAAGGAAATTTTCTTAGGAAGGACTTTGTTAAGAAAAGTCTGTTCCTACGCATTTTCTTAAGAAGTTTCCTAAGGATATTTTCTTAGGAAGCACTTTGTTAAGAAGTTTCTTAAGAAAAGTTTCTTCCAACGCATTTTCTTAAGAAGTTTCTTACGGTAATTTTCTAAGCAAACACTTTCTTAAGGGGTTTTTTAAGAAATGTTTCTTCCGATGCATTTTTGTAAGAAGTTTCTAAAGGAAATTTTCATAGGAAGCACTTTCTTAAGAAGTTTCTAAAGAAAAGTTTGTTCCTAGGCATTTTCGTAAGAAGTTTACACGGGAAATTTTCTTAGGAAGCACTTTTTAAGAAGTTTCTTAAGAAAAGTTTCTTCCGATGCATTTTCGTAAGAAGTTTCTTAAGGAATTTTTCTTAGGAGGCACATTCTTAAGATGTTTCTTGAGAAAAAGTTTCTTAAGGAATTTTTTTTAGGAAGCACTTTCTTAAGAAGTTTCTTAAGAAAAGTTTCTTTCGATGCATTTTCGTAAGAAGTTTCTTAAGAAAATTTTCTTAGGAAGCACTTTCTTAAGAAGTTTCTATAGAAAAGTTTGTTCCTATGCATTTTATTAAGAAGTTTCCTAAGGAAATTTTCTTATGAAGCACTTTCTTAAGAAGTTTTTTAAGAAAAGTTTCTTCCGATGCATTTTCGTAAGAAGTTTCTTAAGGAATTTTTCTTAGGAGGCACTTTCTTAAGAAGTTTCTTAAGAAAAGTTTCTTCCGTTGCATTTTCGTAAGAAGTTTCTTTGGGAAATTTTTTTAGGAAGCACTTTCTTAAGAAATTTCTTAAGAAAAGTTTCTTTCGATGCATTGTCGTAAGAAGTGTCTTAAAGAATTTTTCGGAAGCACTTTTTTAAGAAGTTTCTTCCGACGCATTTTCCGAAGAAGTTCCTGAAGGAATTTTTCTTAGGAAGCACTTTCTTAAGAAAAGTTTCTTCCGATGCATTTTTGTAAGAAGTTTCTTAATGAAATTTCTTAGGAAGCACTTTCTTAAGAAATTTTTTAAGAAAAGTCTCTTTCGATGGATTTTTCAAGAAGTTTCTTAAAGAATTTTTCATAGGAAGCAGTTTCTTAATAAGTTTCTTAAGAAGACTTTGTTCCCATTGATTTTCTGAAGAAGTTTTCTAAGGAAATTTTCTAAGGAAGCACTTTCTTAAGACGTTTCTAAACAAAAGTTTCTTTTGATGCATTTTCGTAAGAAGTTTCTTTAGGAATTTTTTTAGGAAACATTTTCTTAAGAAGTTTCTTAAGAAAAGTTTCTTCCGATGCATTTTCGTAAGAAATTTCTAAACGTAATTTTCTTAGGAAGCACTTTCTTCAGAAATTTCTTAAGAAAAGTTTCTTTTGATGCATTTTCGTAAGAAGTGCCTTAAGGAATTTTTCGGAAGCACTTTCTTAAGAAGTTTCTTCCGATGAATTTTCGTAAGAAGTTCCCTAAGGAATTTTTCTTAGGAAGTACTTTCTTAAGAAGTTTCTTAAGCAAAGTTTCTTCCGATGCATTTTCCTAAGAAGTTTCTTATGGAAAGTATCTTAGGAAGCACTTTCTTTTGAAATATCTTAAGAAAAGTTTCTTTCGATGCATTTTCGTAAGAAGTGTGTTAAGGAATTTTTCGGAAGCACTTTCTTAAGAAGTTTCTTCCGATGCATTTTCGTAAGAGGTTCCTTAAGAAAATTTTCTTAGGAAGCACTTTCGTAAGAAGTTTCTTAAGAAAAGTTTTTTCCGATGCATTTTCGTAAGAAGTTTCTTAAGGAATTTTTCTTAGGAAATGTCTCGTAGTTTAATGGAGTCCATGTAGCCTGCTATGACTCGTCTACGCGCAGTTGATGACATTTATGTCCCACGGTGTAATGGAGTCCCTGTAGCTTGCTATGACTCGTCTACACACGCTGAGATCGACACCTGCATTGCTGGGTTACGTATGCCTGTCCCTGTATGGATGTGCCACTTGGGTTCTACGACTAGTCATGTCGACCCGGGTTCTTTAACGTGTGGATGCTAGCGACATGTTCATATCCGTGAGCCAAAAGCCGCAAACGGTCCCGGCCAAGGTAAGGTGGCAGCTGTGGGTTACCGTGCGTGAGGCCGCAAAGTGGTGTGACATGTTACATGCTAGATTCATATGGCTTAGGATCGGGGTCCTGACATTTCCTAAGGAAATTTTCTTATGAAGCACTTTCTTAAGTAGTTTCTTAATAAAAGTTTCTTCCGATGCATTTTTGTAAGAAGTTTCTTAACGTAATTTTCTTAGGAAGCACTTTCTTAAGAAATTTCTTAACAAAAGTTTCTTTTGATGCATTTTCTTAAGAAGTGCCTTAAGGAATTTTTCGGAAGCACTTTCTTAAGAAGTTTCTTCCGATGCATTTTCGTAAGAAGTTCCTTAAGGAAATTTTCTTAGGATGTACTTTCTTAAGAAGTTTCTTAAGAAAAGTTTCTTCCGATGCATTTTCGTAAGAAGTTTCTTAAGCAAATTTTCTTAGGAAGCACTTTCTTAAGAAATTTCTTAAGAAAAGTTTCTTTCGATGTGTTTTCGTAAGAAGTGTCTTAAGGAATTTTTTGGAAGCACTTTCTTAAGAAGTTTCTTCCGATGCATTTTCGTAAGAAGTTCCTTAAGGAAATTTTCTTAGGAAGTACTTTCTTAAGAAGTTTCTTAAGAAAAGTTTCTTCTGATGCATTTTCGTAAGAAGTTTCTTAAGGAAATTTTCTTAGGAAGCACTTTCTTAAGAAGTTTCATAAGAAAAGTTTGTTCCTATGCATTTTCTTAAGAAATTTCCTAAGGAAACTTTCTTATGAAGCACTTTCTTAAGAAGTTTCTTAATAAAAGTTTCTTCCGGTGCATTTTCGTAAGAAGTTTCTTAACGTAATTTTCTTAGGAATCACTTTCTTAAGAAATTTCTTAAGAAAAGTTTCTTTTGATGCATTTTCGTAAGAAGTGCCTTAAGGAATTTTTCGGAAGCACTTTCTTAAGAAGTTTCGTCCGATGCATTTTCGTAAGAAGTTCCTTAAGGAAATTTTCTTAGGATGCACTTTCTTAACATGTTTCTTAAGATAAGTTTCTTCCGATGCATTTTCCTAAGAAGTTTCTTAAGGAAATTTTCTTAGGATGCACTTTCTTAAGAAGTTTCGTAAGAAAAGTTTGTTCCTACTCATTTTTTGAAGAATTTTCCTCAGCAAAATTTCATAGGAAGCACTTTTTATAGAAGTTTCTTAAGAAAAGTTTCTTCCGATGCATTTTCGTAAGAAGTTTCCTAAGGAAATTTTCTTAGGAAGCACTTTCTTAAGAAAAGTCTGTTCCTACGCATTTTCTTAAGAATTTCCTAAGGATATTTTCTTAGTGAAAGGATCGATATGGTTGACTAGAGGGGGGGGGGTGAATAGGCAACTAACAATTTTTAGCTTTTCTTGACCAAATTAAACTTAGCATCAAATAGGTTGTCTAGACGTGCAACTAGGTGAGCAACCTATATGATGCAACAACAACAAGCACACAAGCAAGCAAGGGATTCAACACAATAATAGCTTGGAAGAAGTAAAGGTAAGAGATAACCAAAAGTGGAGCCGGTGGAGACGAGGATGTGTTACCGGAGTTCCTTCCCTTGTGAGGAAGTACGTCTCCGTTAGAGCGGTGTGGAGGCACAATGCTCCCCAAGAAGCCACTAGGGCCACCGTATTCTCCTCACGCTCTCACACAATGCGAGATGCCGTGAATCCACTATTGGTGCCCTTGAAGGCGGCGACCGAACCTTTACAAACAAGGTTGGGGCTATCTCCACAACTTAATTGGAGGCTCCCAACGACACCACGAAGCTTCACCACAATGGAATGTGGCTCCGAGGTGACCTCAACCATCTAGGGTGCTCAAATACCCAAGAGTAACAAGATCCGCAAGGAATTAGTGGGGGGAATCAAATTTCTCTTGGTGGAAGTGTAAATCGGGGCCTTCTCAACCAATCCCTAGAAAATCAACAAGTTTGATTGGCTAGGGAGAGAGATCGGGCGAAAATGGAGCTTTGAGCAACAATGGAGCTTGGGAAGGCTAGAGGTAGTATTCTTGGGGAAGACCCCCTTTATATAGTGGGGGGGAAGATCCAACCGTTATTCCCACTCTCATCCCGCGCATTGCGGTACTACCGCACAAAGCCACGGTACTACCGCAAGATGCTGCGGTACTACCGCTGCAGGGTGCGGTACTACCGCTCGCACGGTAGTGACCAGATGAAGACCCATTGCACAGGGCAACGAGCGGTAGAACCGCCGGAGCGGTACTACCGCGCGCCTATACGGTACTACCGCATGGTAGGTATCATCTGGCACAGGAGATGCACGGAAGTAAAAAATTACTTCCGTGCCTACCTCCGCTGAGGGCGGAGATATGCAAAGGTCCGACACGGTAGTACCGGACATACATCAGGGTACTATCGCTCGAGGGCGGATGCAAAAAATTACATCCGCACCTACTACCGCAAGCGCACGCATCAGGTGCTGGGGACAGCGGTACTACCGCTCACTGGAGCGGTACTACCGCTGGCTCCTGCGATACTACCGCTCCCTTGAGCGGTACTACCGCATGCCTCTGAAGCCTCCATCGAAGCGAAGGAAAGGTGGTGCAAAAGAACAGATGTGTACGTGTTGATTCCACCCTAACCTTTCCGAAGCGGACCCCCTCTTAATAGTACGGCTTTCCTTCGACTCAAATCCACCGAAAAGAAACGTAGAGAACAACCGTCTTCGATAGACTCCGAGGGGCACCGAATCGTCTTGTGCCTAGACATGAGATATCTGAAATGCTCAATGCACACGATTAGTCCGCAAATGCATTGTCATCAATCACCAAAACCACTTAGGGAGAAATATGCCCTTACAATCTCCCCCTTTTTGGTGGATTGATGACAATACGGGATTTGCACATAAAGATATATAATGAGCATATGCAAACCCAAAATCTATAAAATATAGACAGGCTCCCCCTAGATGTGTGCAATCTATAGATATGCTTTGGACTGGAAAGCACACACACTAGGATCAACACTCTCCCTATATTTTATAGACAAGGCAATCCTTGAAAACAGAATGAATAACACTAAGCATGGAAACAAGGCATAGCATGTGAGCATGAAGATAAGGGCACATAACAGATAAACTCACAAGCTACCACTACTAGGAGAAAGCCTACTAGTAGCGCTTTAAAAACCTATAGTAGTAGCGCTGGGTCCAGCGCTACTGCTAACGCGCTACCGCTAAGTTGTAGCAGTAGCGCTGGTTGGAGCAGCGCTACTGCTAAGTATGGTTAGCAGTAGCGCTTCTCTGACCAGCGCTACTGCTAACTATCTGTAGCGCTGCATAAAGGCAAGCGCTGCTGCTAATCCAGCGCTGCTGCTAGTATTCCTGCTTTCATAGATTCATACTCCCTCTATGTATTTGTGATGTATTTATACAGGATCTATACATTAGTTTCATCAGATCACAATAAATATACACTATTCTCATCATATCATACACATACAGTAGTCTCGTCATACCATCATCATCATCATTCAACACAAATATCATCACATCTCGAAAATAGCGATACACAAGTCATGTCATGTCTCGAATAAGTGCAACTACATGGTCATGGCACACACACAAGTTTCATCATCTCTATCTAAACCATGATGTAGAAGAGAAGAGCGATCAGCATGAGCAAGACCGCGACTATGTAGTACTTGAGGCACCGGCGGTTCCGCCCCCGCTCTTGCCGGAGCGTCCACCTCAAGTAACTACTTTCCACTTCGGCTCTGCTGTCGAACCCTCTGTGGCTAGCACCCGGGTACTTGTCCACCTGGGCCTGAGCGTCTGGCCAGTGGTCGTAGACTCCTGGAACCTTCCCAACGAACACGACGTAGCACCCCTTCGCCATCTCTGATCTATGTACCTGCATCGTGAACGATAATATGCAACATAATGTACTTAAGAAAACAAAGAGGCATAATTAGCAAAATACAAGCAACCTATAGTAAACATAAATGACGAAGTTCCTCATACCCAAACTAATTAACTAGAGCGATCTACGCTAGTTCAGGACCACGGTTTAATTACATCACATAGTTTCGTCTGGACGCTAGTGACACATATATTATCAACGACAATCAGTCCTCGGTCCAATCTTCATAGTCAGGGAGGAAGCACCCGAGCTTCTTGAAAGGCTTCAGGTCCACACGCTGAGCGATTAGCAGTGCTCGGACATCATCCCGCGTGATTGGCCCATGGTAGAACATCCCTGTTGGTTCGAGGACCTGCTTCATGATCACTTGGGCAAGTTCACACTGTACGTGATAAAACTCAGCTCGGATTCGATGATCCGGTGTCTTTCCTATGCTTGTGGCCCAGTTGACAATCTCGGCATCGTTGGTAGTAGCTGACATGCGAAGGCGTTGATTATCCCTTCTGAACTCGAGCAGGTGATGCATGAGGTAGAATCCATCAGCCTTACTGTTGTGCGGTTGCTGGATGCAGCAGAAGTCGGTCTTATGGCTGAAAACCAGCCCGTTCTTCCTGTGCCTTTTCACCTTGATATATCCACCAGACAGGCTGAAGGTTAACAGGGCACTATCGAGAACACTCTTTATGTGCTTGTAATCCTTTTTCTTGATGTTCTTCGATGAGTCCAAGTAGATAGCATGGGAGTATTCTGGGTACAGAACGATGAGGACGGCGCCCCCCCCCCCCCGCTGCGCAAATTAAGTACACCTCAAATTAGCCTCCATGCTTGCAAAGGAATGATTAACACTTACGAAAGGATATGTGCGGATGACTTACGTGGGATGATAAGGCAGGAGAATTGCTTCCTTGTCCTTATTAGCGATCATGAAGCCGCCGATGTACTTGCTCGCATAGTCACGGTGCTCTTTGCAGACATCCAAGAAGCTCTCGTGCATATGGTACGGGTCAGCGACGCAGATATATTTTATGTTCTCGATCCTGATGATGTAGTTGAGATACAGCGCATACATGCAGATGAACTAGAAATCCAGCTTGGTCATGTGGAACATGTCGTAGATGTAGTCAAATCACAGGATGAACTTATCCACGGGCCATCCCTCGACGTACAACTTCCCACCCGGCACCTGAGCCGCGTAAAGCGGGTATCCTGGTTTTTCCGAGATGAGAAGGCTTTTCTCTCTGGCCAGCACATCATCATGAAGTCTCCTTAGATCATTGTTCAGTATGTCCTCTAGCACTTTCTGAGGTAGGATCGGGTGGCCGGCGACATGGAAACGCTCCGCACCTACGACAGGTATTCTGTCTACCTCCCAGGGCTTCAGAGGCGGCTGGCTGCTTGAAGCAGCTCTGGCGCCTTTAGGGCCTTTCCTGTCCGGTCTCCTCCTTTGCTTCTTGGCGGGTGCCGGTAGTGAGCCCACCATACCTTCCCTAACTGTCACCCCCAGTGTCGTCGGGCTAATCAGTGGACGGCCCTCGGGTTGTTGCTGGGTAGAGGCGGCATCTGGAGGCATCTCCTGCGAGGATCGCTTGAAGAGAGACTTTTTGCATTCCGCCTTAGGACGTTCCGGCTCCGGCAAATCAGGCAGCATCAAGTCATCATCTCCACGCTCATAGCCTGAGTCTTCGTCGTCCTGAGCCATCAATCCTCCATCAGCATAGGCGGTATTGAAATACTTGTCTGGGTCATTATCATCCTCCTCCATGTCATCATCAGCATTTGCTTCTTCGACAACGGGGGCGATGTCATCTGGCACTAATGGAGGCTCTCCCTCGCGTCGTCCGCTATCACCCGCCACGACAGGTGCAGGTAATTTGGTAGGTGGGGTGGTGTTCATACCTTCTTGAGAAGCTGTCGTTGGTGTGATACTGGGCGCCTCGACACGAAGAAGAGTCTTCGGCCAAGGCAAGAACCAGCTCTTGCATGCGCCAATCCGTTGAGGGGTCTCCTCGTCATCGAGTGGTACCAGAGGAGGCAAATCCTCGAAGCCCGCTAAGACACTGGCCACGTTAACCTTGAAGACGCCATCGGGCATCTCTCGGTTGTGGAACATGCGGTCCTTCGGCTTCACGATCGTTGCCTTTCCCACGGCCACCTTCTGGCCCTTGATGTCGTACAGTAGGGTGCACGGGGTATCGTTGGCCTACGAAGACATGTCTGCGACGTCAAACATCCGAAAGGCAACTGAAACGGAAGACTATATAGACATGCTAGTCAAGAGGGTATGACGCGTAATTACCATGAGGGCGTCGAGCTCAGCCATAGATGAAGGCCCGCCGAGTAGGCCAGAGACGGAGGACGGTCTACTATTAACAGGAGCGGGACCAGGTACGGGAGCATGTGCGGTGGCGTGAGCAGGTGCTGGTGGTGCGATGTTCACTGAATTGCTCCCGACGTAGCTGGGAAGGGGAAAGTCCGCTGGCCCTTTATCTGGATTTTTCTTCGTCCATTCAAAAAATGCCGGAAGCAGGCTGGAAATGGAAGATATGAAGTCAGCCGTGACGACAGCTACCGCTGCACTGACCCTTGCATCGACTATCTGTTCCAACTCTACTTTGGTCTCAGCTTTGGACTTATTGACCGGAAGCGCGACCTTCTGGTCGATGGTCTGTTGAGTAAGCAACTTTCTCTTCCTTCTTTCCTCTGGCTCCTCGCGGTAGCACGTCTTCCACGAGGCGCCATCTCCGACGCCGTGCACACGTCCATAGGACGGCGGTGTGTCCTCCGGGACCTTTTTCAGTATGTTCAGGCCCCGGTTGAATTGGGTGTCCCACTTGGGCCTCGCCGACGACTGTGATGACTCGTCGCTTTCGGCTGCCTTTTGGTGCTGCTCTTTCTGCAAAAGGAACGTGGATGGTTTACTAATAATGTTACAAAACTTGTAGTCGAATTGATTGGAAGCTAATATGATAATGTGGTAATATAACAATTACCAGAAGTCTCATGAACTCCCTCGTGTTCGGGTCCGTGTAAAAGGTCTTCTTGACGCGGTCCCACTTGTACCGGGCCCTGATCCAGTCACGCTCCAGCGGGTCGGTGAACTCCGCCAAGGGGTCTGGGATTCCGTGACTTTCACGTTCGGCGTCCTCCTTGGCCCATACGAGCCTCTTCCCCTCGTAACCACGGCTTCCGAGGCGGTGGGGAGGCGTGTTCCTGGCCTGGAGCGCCTTCATTTTCTCTGACTTTTTCTTGGTTTCATCTTTAGCGCAAGTCTCCTTGAATTTTTCAAAGTCCTCTTCCGTAAGTGTCGGATTGTCAGCATGAATCTTGGACCACGGTTCATTCTTATCAATCGCTTTTTTCACCTGAACTTTCCAGGCGGACAAGTCATTAGTGAACGTCACCATCGCCTTGCTGTTTATCTTTGTCATGGCGTCATCGTCCCACGGATCTTTGCTTTCTGTGCGGCCGGGGAACAGGAACCTATTGTGCAACTTCTTTAGGAGCATGTGCTCCATATGTGGTATCTTCTTCAACTTCTCGTCGTTGATGTTGGCGGTTTCCCTGAGAATGCATCCTAGTTGATTGCCCCAGCACGAGTGCGCTTCCTCCGGCGCCGTTGGCTCTAATTTCTTGGGGTGCATCTCCGTGACCACGATTTGTCCGATGCCGAGCTCGTTTGGTCTTCGTGCCCTCTTCTGCTTCGGTGCTTTACTGGCTACGACAACATCGTTGCCGGTCTCGGGGGTGGTGTCGGTGCCGGTGCCAGTGCTAGTGCCGGTGTCGGCGTCGGTGTCGGGGTTGGTGCCACTGCCGCCACCATGCACCCCCTTCTGGTGTTCGTCCAGGTAATCGAAATAGTGATTTGCTGCCTCGATGGGGTCTTCTTCGACGCGAGCAGAACCCCTGGCTAAGGCGTGGCTAGACATGTTTCCTATTCAACAATTGTAAATAAAAGATATAATGAAGAGAAAAAAGGGGCCTATATTTGGTCGGAATGTTGATTCATTCCCCTTCCGGCAAATCCCGGGCACTCCATATGTCCTAGTTTCTAGCACAAGTCATGCCGAAAATCACGGAAATTTTTGGCATGACCTTTGCTAAAAAGTGGACATATGGAGCGCCTGAAATTTGCCGGAACGGAAATGAATCAACATTCCGACAAAACATAGGCCACTCGGATATTCTTCGACATTCAACCAACATTGCAAAATCATATAACATCAATTTGCAACCAACAGGAGAACATATATAACATCAATTTGCAACCAACATTCAACCAACAGGAGCACATATACAAAGCAAGTACACATAGTGAAATGACCTCACTAAACATTGCAAAATAGTGGTCTTTTCAAAATAGTGAAATGACCTCACTAACCATTGCAAAATAATTTTTTGCTACTGTTTTTTATAAATTTTTGCTACTGTTTTTTATACCTACAAAGCCTAGCTAGTTTTTTATTTAAAGCTACAAAATTTGCTACTGTTTTTTATTTAAAGTTTTTTATTTAAAGCTACAAAATTTGCTACTGTTTTATTTAAATTTTTGCTACATTGCAAAATTCAACCAACAGGTAGCCTTACTGATATGAACCCTACATTTTTTTTCCTAATTGACTAGAGAGAGGGGGGTGGGGGGAGGGGGGGGGGTACCTGAAGGCCAGAGCGGGCGGGCAGGGGCGACGAGGAGGCCGGAGTGGGCGGGCAGGGGCGACGAGGAGGCCGGAGCGGGCAGGGGCGACGGCCGGCGGGCAGGGGCGACGGCGGCGATGGTGAGGTCGAGGGAGGGCTCGGGCGTCCGCGCGGACGAGGAGGAGGTCGGAGCGGCGAGCAGGGGCGACGGCGGTGCGCGACAACAGAGAACAGGGGGAAAGGTGGGAGAGTGGGGGGGGGGGGAATGGGAGTTGCCAAAATTTGAGCACGCGCGGCGGTTAACTCAAAATAGTAGTAGCGCTGGGTTAGGACCAGCGCTATAGCTAAATTAGCTATAGCGCTGTGTGGTAATCCAGCGCTACTGCTAACTGTTTTAATTTTCAGTTTTTTTAATTCTAAAATACACATAGTAGTAGCGTTGTGTTAGGATCCAGCGCTATAACTATATTAGCTATAGCGCTGGTTCATAATCCAGCGCTACTGATATGTATTACTTTTTATTATTTCCCTTTTCTTTTCTGTTTATTTTTCTTTTTCTTTTGTATTACTTTCTCCCTTTTGTTTTTGTTTTTTTGTATTGCTTTCTCCCTTTTGTATTTCTTTTGTATTGCTTTCTTCCTTTCTGTTTACGACGGCGTCTCCCTCCCACACTGCGCGAATATCACCGGAACCATGCATGTGGTGGTAACATATATATCAGTTGACCGATAACGGTTACTTAAGTGCGTACACAAAATAGATACATATATATAAATGATGGTTTCTCAGCTACGTCGACGACGTTTCACATTGAGCTTCTTCCCTTTCTTGTTCATTGCCGAATAATTGAGCCCCTCCTTGTGACTTTTCGGGAACCATGGAGTACGATCTTTCTTACGTAATGTAGTATTGATTCTTATTTTCACGTATGCTTCATCGTCATCGTCATCTTCCCTCATCGGGTTGCCGTATTGGTTGTAGTCTTCCTCGTTGGCGACTCCATCCATTCCGACGATGCTCCTTTTGCCTCTCCTCACGACAACACGGCTGGGATTGGTCGGGTCGGTTATGAAGAAGCATTGTGTCACGTGCTTAGCGTGTACCCATGGCTCAGTTTTGGCGATGACGTTAACGTTCACGGTTGCGCTCTTCGCATCGGGTATAGACATGGTAGTGAAATACTTGTTTTCTCTTACGACGTCCTTAGCCCATCTGACACGGAACATCATCGCATCGTGCATTCCAGCATAGTCAACCTCCCAGATCTCTTCGACCCTTCCGTAGAATCTTTCAGTTGTGCCGTTGGCGTCGGTCACGCATTCAATCGTCACCCCGGAGTTCTGGTAATCACTGTCCATGTCTTTGGCCTCCGTGTAGAACGTGTACCCGTTGATATCGTATGATTGATAGGTCGCGAGTTTGGGCGCGGGGCCATGTGCTAAGGCGTGTATGAGCAATCCGTCCGAACTACCCTCTTCCGGGGGATTTTCAAGAACTTGCTCTTTGAACCAATGCAAGAAAGTGGCGTTGTGCTCTACAGTAACTTCGTCGTCCATCTTGAGCATCCCCTTATCACGGTACTTATTTGCGATGGTTTCTTTGTGCCGTGCCACATAATCATCTACCACATCTAGGTGTTGTAGCACTACTAAGTTAGCCCTGTCAAAGTCGTTCCGTCGATCCGAGTAGTCCACGTGCAATTCCCTCCGGCCGTTGTTGTGACCTTCTCCTCCAAGCCACCCATCGTGCTTCTTGACGGGCAAACCAACAACAGGGTCTCCGACGCCTATATAATTCTCGCAAAAGGATATGCACTCATGCGTCAGATACCCCTGGACGATGCTCCCATCGGGACGGGACATGTTACGAACGAATCCTTTGATGACCCCATTCATCGTCTCGAACGGCATCATGCTGTGAAGGAATGTCGGCCCGAGGTCGATGATGTCGTCCACGATGTGGACACACAAATGCACCATGACGTCAAAGAACGCGGGCGGGAAGTACATCTCAAGCTCACATAGTATGACAACGATCTCTTCATGTAGCCTTCGGAGCTGCTTCACACTTATGGACTTTTGAGAGATAACGTCGAAGAAGTTGCAGAGACCAGTAAGCGTGTCACCGACGTGCTTGTCCATTATCCCTCTAATGGCAACCGGGAGTATCTGCGTCATCATCACGTGACAGTCATGAGACTTCATCCCGCTGAACCTTTTCTTCTTGGGGTCTAGAAATCTGCTTATCTTCCCACAGTAATCGGAACTGACTTTGATTCCCATAAGGCACTTGATGAATTGATCGATCTCCTTCGCACTTAAGGTGAAGCAAGAAGGGGGCCAATAATTCTCCTCCTTCTTGTTGACTTTTCTGCCCCTTTCCCCCACCTCCGTCTCCGTCTCCGTCTCCTCCGTCGACTTTTTACGGTGGAGATCTTTCCTGATCTTCAAATCTTCCAAGTCTTTCCTTGCCTTCGGCCCGTCCTTGGTCTTCTCCGGCATGTTCATCAGTGTGCCAAGCAAGCTCTCGAGGACATTCTTCATGATATGCATTTGATCAAGGCAATGAGGTGTGTCGTGATTGGGCCAGTACTCCAAGTCCTAGAAAACAGACCTCGTTTTCCATACCTTCAGTAGCGGCTCCAGCGCCTTTTTCATCGTTCCCGGTGCGGGGCACTGTACCTAGTTTTTCAACAGCTCGTTGATTTCGGCGCCACTCCTCTTACGTGGAGGTCCTCAATGCTCAGCCAACCCATTGAATAGATCTCCACGCTTTCTCCACGGGTCATCCTTCTCGAGCCATCTACGATGCCCCATGTACACGATTTTCCCGAACCCGCCATCTTTCGTTGACGTAAGCTGCTGAGACGTTGTATCATCCATGCACCTCGTGCATCCGCAGTATCCGTGGCACACCTGGCCTGAGGTGTACCCGTAACCGAGATAGTCGTGCACCGTCGTCATCAGCGCGGCTCTCATATAGAAATACTCTCCTTTGCTGGCGTCCCATGTCCATGCCGGTGTTTTCCATAACGTGTCTAGCTCCTCTTTCAGAAGCCCCATATACAGGTTAATATTATTTCCCGGTTGTTTCGGCCCTTGAATCAGCATGCTCATGTGTATGTACTTTTTCTTCATGCAGTTCCATGGGGGGGGGGGGTTGTACATCCATACAAAGACGGGCCATGTGCTGTGGTTGGTGTTTTGGTTTCCACACGGATTCATGCCATCGGTACTCGCACCAAGCACGATGTTCCTTGGATCTTCTGCAGCAAATCCATATACGGCGTTGAATGCTCTCCACTGGCTACCATCTACGAGGTGTCTCAGCTTCGGATCATCTCCATCGTCGGGCTTCTTCCTCTCCGCATGCTAGCGCATGAGCTTTGCTTCCTTAGGATCTACGAAATACCGCTGCAGACGGGGAGTGATCGGAAAGTACCATACAACTTTCTGAGGAGCTTTCTTTCCTGCCTTCTTGTATCGAGAAGCATTGCACACTGAACAGCTGGTTTTTTCCGCGTGCTCCCCCCGATAAATGATGCAATCGTTGATGCATGCGTGGTACCTAATGTGCAGCAAATCAAAAGGGCAAACGATTTTCTTGGCCTCATCGACACTAGTAGGACACAGGTTCCCCGCGGGAAGAACTTTATTATGTAGATACTTCAAATGCTCATCGAGGCTTTTGTCTGTCCATTTGTTTTTGGCCTTTGTCTTTAGAAGTTCGAGCGTGAAACTCAAGCGGGTCACCTCGGGATCGCAACCGTCATACAATGGAGTCTTCGAGTCTACTTCAAGTTGCGCCAGCTTGGCCTCCTCTCTAGAAGCAACTCTCTCGCTAGTTGTACTCTTGCGAAGGAGGTCTCGAACATGAGAGTCCTGCACGACTGCACTTAGTAGCGTCGAAGACTGCGGCGTGACCGCCGCCTCTTCTCCGCCATGTCTGGACTCTTCTTCGCCATGTACGGAATCTTCTTCGCCACCGTCATTTAACTCTTCCCCGCCGCCATGTCCGGCGCCATCGTCTTCGTGTCGATTGGTCATCTCTTCGTCTAGCCCCATGTCGTTATTCCCTGCCATGTGGACGTCCTCCTCATCATCATCTTCACTTATCCACCGAGTATAGCCATCCATGAAACCATTCATCAGCAGGTGCGCCTTCAACCTGCCACGATCAAAAGGGTCCAAAAGGACTCCTTCTTTGCATCTTGTACACGAACATCTAATCCTAGTCCGATTATTTGCATGCATGTCCATCACCGCGGATTGCATGTATCGCTCCACCTTCCATCCACTCACCTTCATGACCGACTGCATGCACGGTATAACAAGCAAAAGGGTTATAAACAAAATGCATGCATGCATCAAAGTCATATAAAAATTTGGCATGACCTTGCCTAAAAATAGGACATATCGAGTGTGCTCGAAATTCACCGAAACAGAAATAAATCGACATTTCGGCAAAACATAAGCAACTCGGGGGCATGTCACTCGCACAAATCTCTCCATATCCCAAACACACATATTCCCATTCACACACATATTCCCATTCTTGAAATGAACAACTTTTTACTCACCTATATCTAGCTAGATCTAGCTAGATCTAGTTGTTGGGGACATGTCAATAGCTAGCTAGATCTAGTTGTTGGGGAGGAGAGATGACTCTAGGTAACTAATGGAGAGGGAGAGAGATGAGCTAGCTAGATCTATATCTAATGGAATGGAGGGAGAGCCAAACAAATGAGGTAGGGGGGCATTTATGGAGCTAGCTAGAGATGAGAAGGCCATTTATGGAGGAGAGTTATGGTGGAGGGGGGCATTAATGGGGAGAGAAGAGAGGTAGGAGGAAGGGAGAAGAAGGGCAACAATGGTGAGGGGAGAGGGGAAAGGAGGGGGAGAGAGGGCAAAGGGGGGGAGGAGGGGGAGGGGGGTGAAAAGGTGGCACCAGCCACGCCTAGCAGTAGCGTTGTTTTCCAGAAAGCGCTACTGCTATGTTACTTAGTAGTAGCGCTTTCCAGAAAGCGCGCTACTATTAAGTGGGGCCCATTAGCAGTAGCGGTTCCACGAAAAAAAGCGCTACTGCTAAAATCTTAGTAGTAGCGCTGTATTCTGGACAGCGCTGCTACTACCAATAGTGTCGGTGGGCTCGTCGGGTCCCGCTTAGCAATAGCGCTCTTTATGTTTCCAGCGCTACTGCTAAGTCTTTACTTGTAGCGCTGCCGAAATCCAGCGCTACTAGTAATTACCAGCAGTGCCTGTTACTTTCCAGCGCTACTGATAGTGTCCTGCCTATAAGGTTTCTCCTAGTAGTGTACTAATCATACTGGACAATAATAAGATAAGAGTGATAGCATATGTCTCACACCATATGATAGAAGAAGTCTCCTGGTCTCACACACAAATAACATAAACCAAAGCAACGACGAAGGTTCAACGAAAGCAAGGAGACGACGAAAACGAACGAAAACACTCGCAAATCCTACACTCTCTCCCCCTTTGGCATCGAGACGCCAAAAAGGCAAAGAGGACAAAGAGAGAAGAACTAGGGGAAATACCGGGGTCCATGGCAAGAGGACGAGGTGGGGAACGATCCCACCGGTTGGAATGGGAGGAGAGTGGCCGGAGACGGAGATCCAGCGAGGTCCTCCGGCGCCGTTCGTGGGGAGGAGAGAGAGAGACGTGAGGGGAAGAGATGAATGGGTATGGGGGAGTTTGAACTCCCCCTGCCCACTCTTAACCCACACACGGTTCTCACGGCATGGTAGTACCGCTCTTCGGGCGGTAGTACCGCTCCTCAAGCGGCAGTAAAATTTTACTACCGCGCTGGAGGCGGTAGTACCGTGCCGGGGCCGCAACTGTGCGAGCACAGGAGCAACCCCACTCCAGCGGTAGTACCGTGGCATACCACGGTAGTACTGCGCTGCCAACAAAATGCAGGTTTTGGCGAGAGAGAGAAAGAAAGGCCTTTGCACAAAAATTCGAAGGAATTTTGAAAGACATTAAGGCACGAAGATAAATCAATAAGCTTCAAGCAAAAAGGACACATACGAAAAAGCACAAAAGAAGCAACTCAACCACAAACAAGGTCCACAAGATTAGAGAGGAGAAACGAGGACCAAACATCGAACCACTACCTCTCATGAAGAGAGGGTGGTGGCCGGAGCCACCTATGTTTGAGTCAATTGGTATGGCACCGCGAAGAATTATCCTTGGGCCCATGACCAAAACTCGTCTTTGAAGCACAAGTGCCATCAATAATGGCGAATGTGAAAGAGTTGATCGATTTATGCATAATGGGGGGAGAGAGAGTTCATTGAGAGAACAATACTCCCCCTATGTCCATGCCTACATCTAGATAAGATAACATGATGAGTATGGTGGGGTGTGCAAAGGTTCAAGCCACATTGCTCAAATCAATGATATTTAGCTCATGCCTTAACTCGCGAAATCTTGCTTCATCCAAGGGCTTCGTGAAAATATCTGCAAGGTTATCATGAGTGTTGACATAGTTAAGATCAATCTCTCCTCGCCTAATATGTTCCCGGATGAAGTGACAACAGATCTCAATATGCTTCGTCTTGAAGTGTTGCACCGGGTTGAGAGAAATCTTGATGGCACTTTCATTGTCACACCAAAGAGGCACTTTGTCACAAGTGACACCGTAATCCTTTAGAGTTTGCCTCATCCATAATAATTGAGCACAACAACTACCGGCGGCCACAAACTCGGCTTCGAGGGAGGAGAGAGACACACAACTTTGCTTCTTTGAAGACCAACTCACCAAAGAGCAACCAAGGAATTGGCACCCTCCGGAAGTTGACTTCCTATCCACTTTGTCTCCCACCCAATCCGAATCCGAGGAACCCATGAGGTCAAAGCTTGCTCCTTTGGGGTACCATAAGCCAAAGTTTGGGGTATGAGCCAAATATCGAAAGATTCGCTTGACCACCACATAGTGGCTTTCCTTTGGTGCGTCTTGAAACCGTGCACAAATTCCCACACTCAACATGATATCCGGTCTAGATGCACAAAGGTAAAGCAAGGAGCCAATCATAGAACGATATACCTTTTGATCCACCGCTTTACCATTGGGATCAATGTCAAGTTGGCATTTGGTAGGCATTGGTGTAGAAGCCAGCTTGACATCACTTAGTTTGAATCTCTTGAGCATGTCTTGGGTATATTTGGCTTGGTTGATGAAGGTTCCTTCTTTTTCTTTGTTTGACTTCGAAGCCAAGAAAGAACTTCAACTCCCCCATCATGGACATCTCAAACTCTGCGGTCATGAGTGTGGCAAACTCATCATTGAAAGCTTTGTTAGGAGAACCAAAGATAATATCATCAACATAGAGTTGGCATACGAACAACTCCCCTTTGACCTTCTTAGTAAAAAGAGTGGGGTCGATTTTCCCAATTTCAAACCCATGATCTTGTAACAACTCGGTAAGATGCTCATACCACGCACGTGGGGCTTGTTTAAGGCCATAGAGCGCCTTATCGAGTTGGTACACATGATTGGGGAGCTTGGGATCCTCAAACCCCGGGGGTTGTTTGACATACACCAACTCATTAAGAGGACCGTTAAGAAATGCACTCTTCACATCTATTTGTTGCAATGTGAAGTTATGATGAGAAGCATAAGCAAGCAACAAACGAATAGATTCAAGGCGAGCAACGGGAGCAAAGGTTTCACCGTAGTCGATACCCTCGACTTTAGAGTAGCCTTGTGCTACCAAACGCGCCTTGTTGCGAACGACAATGCCGTGAGCGTCTTGCTTGTTCTTGAAGATCCATTTGGTTCCAATGACATTATGGTTCTCCTTTGGCCTTGGCACCAATCTCCACACTTTGTTGCGCTCGAAGTTGTTGAGTTCCTCATGCATGGCATTAAGCCAATCCGGATCCTCGAGCGCCTCATAGACCTTTTGGGGTTCCACACAAGAAACAAACGCATGATGTTCACAATAGTTTGCTAATTGTCTACGAGTGCTTACCCCCTTTCTTAAGCTTCGAAGCACATTCTTCATGAGATGCTCTTTGGTAGTGAGCTTGGAGGCAATCTTGGCGGCACGACGCTCCAATTGCTCCTCAAGAGAGAGTTGAGGAGCGATATCTTGATCATCATGAGTGTCGTCTTGAGCTTGTTCTTGATCTTGAGCTTGCTCTTGATCTTGAACTTGCTAGGTAACAAGAACTTGATATTGGGCATCATTTGGTGGGTCACCACCATCTTGAGGTTGATCTTGCCCTTGATCTTGTTCATTTGGTTGAGGGCCTTCATTTTGTTCTTCGGAAGCGTGTGGGTCTTGGGTTGGTGATGGTTCCACTTGAGTGGAACATTGTCCTTCTCCTTCGGCCACAAGGGGTTCCTCCATGGGTTGGATATGACCAACACCCATTCTTCTTATGTCTTGGGGAGGAATTTCATCACCTATATCACAAGTACCACTTTGCTCCACTTGGGAGCCGTTATTTTCATCAAACTCCACGTTACACGTCTCCTCAATGAGCCCATTGGACTTGTTGAGGACACGGTAAGCATGAGAGTTTGTAGCATAACCAACAAATATGCCCTCATGAGCTGTAGCCTCGAATTTAGACAAACGAACACCTTTCTTGAGAATAAAACACTTACAACCGAACACCCGGAAGTACTTGAGGTTGGGCTTGTTGCCGGTAAGTATCTCATATGGAGTCTTGTTCAAGCCTTTGCGGAGATAGAGCCGATTGGATGCATGACATGCGGTGTTGATGGCTTCGACCCAAAAGTTGTACGGAGACTTGAACTCCGCCATCATGGTCCTTGCCGCGTCCATCAATGTCCGGTTCTTCCTCTCCGCTACACCATTTTGTTGAGGGGTGTAAGGTGCGGAATATTGATGCTTGATCCCCTCATCACTAAGAAACTCATCCAAGGTGTAATTCTTGAACTCGGTGCCGTTGTCACTTCTTATCATCAATATCTTTGCATTGTGTTGACGTTGAGCTTCATTTGCAAAGTCAATGATGGTTTGTTGGGTCTCACTCTTCCTCTTGAAGAAATACACCCAAGTGTATCTTGAATAGTGATCCACAATCACCAAGCAATACTTTCTACCCCCAAGACTATCAAAGGATGGAGGCCCAAAGAGATCCATGTGAAGGAGCTCCAAAGGCCTCGTCGAGTAGATGATAGTCGTGGGAGGGTGACCCTTCTCATGAAGCTTTCCTTCGATACAAGCACTGCAAGCACGATCTTTGGCAAAACTAACATTTGTTAGTCCACGGACATGGTCCCCCTTGAGAAGACTTTGCAAAGATCTCATATTGACGTGGGCTAAACGGAGATGCCAAAGCCATCCCACGTCAACTTTAGCCATTAGGCATGTCGCGGTCTTAGTGGGTCGCTCCGAAAAGTTAATCACATAAAGACCGTTCTCGACATGCCCAACAAAGGCTACTTTAAGAGTCTTTCTCCACAAGAGGGCCACGGAATCAATATCAAAGAAAGTGGCAAAGCCCATGAGTGCAAGTTGACGAACGGAAAGTAAATTGTATGCAAGGGACTCAACAAGCATGACCTTCTCGATCGTGAGATCATGAGAAATGACAACCTTGCCAAGACCCAATACCTTAGAAGATGAAGCATCACCCCATTCGACATTGGTGGGCATAGATGAAACTTTGTGCACGTCCACCACCAAGTCCTTGCTTCCGGTCATATGATTTGTTGCTCCACTATCGAGCAACCATGATCCCCCACCGGAAGCAAACACCTACAAGAGATCAATGCTTGGTTTTAGGTACCCATTTTGTAATGGGTCCTTTGATGTTAGCAACAAGGGTCTTAGGAACCCAAATAGACCATTCAATGTACTCATAAGAAGAACCAACAAATTTTGCATAAACATGCCCATCACTAGCACGGCATAACACATAAGAAGGGTTAAAGTCGCCGACCTTGTTGGAAGGAGTGGCATTGCCCTTCTTGGCAACACCACCCTTCGCATTGTTCTTCTTCTCCTTAGGAGCACCCTCTCCCTCCTTCACAAACGTTTGCTTGAGAGGAGGAGGTTGCTCGGTCTTGTCATTCTTCTTCTTCTTCTTGGACTTGGGACCAAATCCAATTCCCTCCTTGCCCACAACTTCCTTTTGATTGCTCAAAAGGTCATTGAGGTTCTTCTCACCTTGTATGCAAGACACAAGGCCTTTCTCAAGTTGCTCCTTCAACTTGGCATTCTCCTCCACAAGATGCACATGCTCACAACAAGGGTTAGTAGCATTTGCATTATCAATTAAAACCATATGAGGAAACGTGGCTTTCTCCTTGGTTAGCATCACTTGGAGTTGATCATGAGACTCTTTGAGGCTAGCATGAACACTTTTCAAGGCCTTGTGAGCCTTGTCAAGTAGATCAAACTCCTTCTTGAGTCTAACATGGTCAACCCCAAGCTCGGCCTTCTCGGATTTGAGCACACGAGAAAGAACAAGAGCATGATCAAGATCTTTCTTTAATTTAGCATGATCATCGTTGTGTGACTCCTCAAGAGCCAAACGATGACCACGCTCTTCCTCAAGCGCATTGGTAAGGTCCGATATCTCATCAGCATAGTCACGACTATGCCCTTCCATCTTAGAGATGGTCTCTTCGTGAGCCTCGATCATGTCATTGGCTTCACCAAGTAGTTCCAAGAGAGCAACGAAATGCTTCTTGGTTTTACCTTTGAGCTTACTCATGAAAGACTCAAATTCATTTTCCTCTTCCTTCGCCCCCTCACTTTCATCAATGCAATCCGTCAAGGAAGGATTAGTGGTGATGGAAGTTTTGATATTGGGGGTTACCTTGTTGGTGGCTTTAGCCATGAGGCACTTGGCGGTGATGTTCTCGTTGGGTGAATCGAAGAGAGACACCCAAGGAGTTGTAGTAATGGCAACAGAGGCCATGGCAACCGTTTCACCATCTTAATCATCATCATCATCATCATTGTACTCTTCTTGTGCCACCAACCCCTTGGGAGGAGTCTTCTTGGTGAAGTTGTTCTTGTTGGGGAAAGACTTGGGCTTGTCTTTTCGGATAAGCTTGCCACCATTGTCTTCCCTCTTCTCGTAGGGGCAATCCACAACAAAGTGGCTCACATTGCCACAATTGTAGCACGTCCTCACACGTTGCTTGCCCTTGGCGCCACTTGAGTTGTTCTTGTTGAAGTTGGGCCTTGAGTTCTTCTTGTTGCCCCAAAATTGCCGTGAAGCAAGAGCCATGTGCTCATGATAGGCATATTTGGTATCTTCGGGGCAACTCTCCTCTTCTACCTCTTCATCCTCTTCTTCCACAATAGCCTTGGCCTTCAAAGCAAGGTTGGGCTTCTTTGATCGTTGAGCTCGCAACACCGCGTTGTCGGCGGTCTTGTCCAAGATCCTCATTGCAACAAACTCATCCAACACCTCACTTGAGGACAAGGCATGGAAGTCCGGCCTTTGACGGATGACGGAGGACATGGCCTTATGGTAAGGCATCATGGCCTTGAGAAACTTGCGCTTGATCCAATTGTCATCCGTATCCTTGCTCCCATGATCTCGGAGTGAGACCGCGAGAGTAGTTAATCTTCGGTAAAGCTCTTGAGGCTCTTCATCTTCAATCATGGCAAACTCATCGGCTTCATCTTGCATAACTTCAAAGTTTGAGCGTTGAATACTTGCGCTTCACTTGTACAAGGAAACAACACGTTCCCATGCTTCCTTGGCCACGGTGTAAGGTCGGAGATGTGCAATATCTTCGGGAGGAATAGCTTCGTGGAGAATGAAGAGAGCGGACTCGTTGAATTGATGATCCGCGGCTTCTCTTGGAGTGAAGTTGCTTGGATCGAGCGGGTAGAAACCTTGCTCAATAATTCTCCAAAGATTAGTAGAACTATGATTTAAATGACGTTTAAAGCGATACACCCAAGCGGCAAAATCCTAATTTTTCAAAAGCTTAGGAGGAGGACCAACATGATTCATATGCGTCGAGGGAACCGGTCCTCCATAGGTAAGGGGAGGTTGAACAAGGGCAAAGATGCCACTCCCATTCTTACCACTAGGCAAAGGAACTTGGCCACTACTAGCTTCCTCCTTATTGGAGTTAGCATCCGCCACCTTGTTAGCGGGATCAACCACTTCCAACGGTGCGGTGCATAATTTAAGGCCTTCAAGAAACTCCTTAAACATGCCTTTTACCTCGGTCGTCATAGAGGTTTTCAATGTGTGCAAAGCCACATTGAACTCCTCACGAGAGACCGTGGAACCCCCATCTTCCGGAGACAAGGACGGGTTTACACCGGAGTGCTCCTCCGCATCGTCTGCGGTGCCAACCATACTCTTCGGATGGTAAAGTCCTTAATAAAGAGCCCTTGCTCTGATACCAATTGAAAGGATCGATATGGTTGACTAGAGGGGGTGAATAGGCAACTAACAATTTTTAGCTTTTCTTGACCAAATTAAACTCAGCATCAAATAGGTTGTCTAGATGTGCAACTAGGTGAGCAACCTATATGATGCAACAACAACAAGCACACAAGCAAGCAAGGGATACAACACAATAATAGCTTGCAAGAAGTAAAGGTAAGAGATAACCAAAAGTGGAGCCGGTGGAGACGAGGATGTGTTACCGGAGTTCCTTCCCTTGTGAGGAAGTACGTCTCCGTTAGAGCGGTGTGGAGGCACAATGCTCCCCAAGAAGCCACTAGGGCCACCGTATTCTCCTCATGCCCTCACACAATGCGAGATGCCGTGAATCCACTATTGGTGGCCTTGAAGGCGGCGACCGAACCTTTACAAACAAGGTAGGGGCTATCTCCACAACTTAATTGGAGGCTCCCAACGACACCACGAAGCTTCACCACAATGGAATGTGGCTCCGAGGTGACCTCAACCGTCTAGGGTGCTCAAACACCCAAGAGTAACAAGATCCGCAAGGGATTAGTGGGGGGAATCAAATTTCTCTTGGTGGAAGTGTAGATCGGGGCCTTCTCAACCAATCCCTAGAAAATCAACAAGTTTGATTGGCTAGGGAGAGAGATCGGGCGAAAATGGAGCTTTGAGCAACAATGGAGCTTGGGAAGGGAAGAGGTAGTATTCTTGGGGAAGAAGACCCCATTTATATAGTGGGGGGAAAGATCCAACCATTATTCCCACTCTCAGCCCGCGCATTGCGGTACTACCGCACAAAGCCACGATACTACCGCAAGAGGCTGCGGTACTACCGCTGCAGGGTGTGGTACTACCGCTCGCACGGTAGTGACCAGACGAAGACCTATTGCACAGGGCAACGAGCGGTAGAACCGCCGGAGCGGTACTACCGCGTGCCTATACGGTACTACCGCGTGGTAGGTATCATTTGGCACAGGAGATGCACGGAAGTAAAAAATTACTTCCGTGCCTACCTCCGCTGAGGGCGGAGCTGTGCAAAGGTCCGGCACGGTAGTGCCGGACATACATCACGGTACTACCGCTCGAGGGCGGATGTAAAAAATTACATCCGCGCCTACTACCGCAAGCGCACGCATCAGGTGCTGGGGACAGCGGTACTACCGCTCACTGGAGCGGTACTACCGCTGGCTCCTGCGGTACAACCGCTCCCTTGAGCGGTACTACTGCATGCCTCTGAAGCCTCCATCTAAGCGAAGGAAAGGTGGTGCAAAAGAACAGATGTGTACATGTTGATTCCACCCTAACCTTTCCAAAGCGGAGCCCCTCTTAATAGTACGGCTTTCCTACGACTCAAATCCACCGAAAAGAAACGTAGAGAACAACCGTCTTCGATAGACTCCGAGGGGCACCGAATCGTCTTGTGCCTAGACATGAGATATCTGAAATGCTCAATGCACACGATTCGTCCGCAAATGCATTGTCATCAATCACCAAAACCACTTAGGGAGAAATATGCCCTTACACTTAGGAAGCACTTTTTAAGAAGTTTCTTAAGAAAAGTTTCTTCCGACGCATTTTCTTAAGAAGTTCCTTACGGAAATTTTCTAAGCAAACACTTTCTTAAGAGGTTTTTTAAGAAATGTTTCTTCCGATGCATTTTTGTAAGAAGTTTCTAAAGGAAATTTTCGTAGGAAGCACTTTCTTAAGAAGTTTCTAAAGAAAAGTTTGTTCCTAGACATTTTCTTAGGAAGCACTTTTTAAGAAGTTTCTTAAGAAAAGTATCTTCCGATGGATTTTTTAAGAAGTTTCTTAAGGAATTTTTCTTAGGAAGCACTTTCTTAAGAAGTTTCTTAAGAAGACTTTGTTCCCACGGATTTTCTGAAGAAGTTACCTAAGGAAATTTTCTTAGGAAGCACTTTCTTAAGAGATTTTTTAAGAAATGTTTCATTCGATGCATTTTCGTAGGAAGTTTCTTCAGGAACTTTTCATAGGAAGCACTTTCTTAAGAAGTTTCTAAAGAAAAGTTTATTCCTACACATTTTCGTAAGAAGTTTACTCAGGAAATTTTCTTAGGAAGCACTTTTTAAGAAGTTTCTTAAGAAAAGTTTCTTCCCACGGATTTTTTAAGAAGTTTTTTAAGGCATTTTTCTTAGGAAGCATTTCCTTAAGAAGTTTCTTAAGAAAACTTTGTTCCCACGGATTTCTGAAGAAGTTTCCTAAGGAAATTTTCTTAGGAAGCACTTTCTTAAGAAGTTTCTTATGAAAAGTTTCTTCTGATGCATTTTCGTAAGAAAATTCTTTGGGAAATTTTCTTAGGAAGCACTTTCTTTAGAAGATTCTTAAGAAAATATTCTTTCGATGCATTTCGGTAAGAAGTTTCTTAAGGAATTTTTCTTAGGAAGCACTTTCTTAAGAAGTTTCTTAAGAAAGGTTTATTCCGATGCATTTTCGTAAGAAGTTTCTTAAGGAAATTTTCTTAGGACGCACTTTCTTAAGAAAAGTCTGTTCCTACGCATTTTCTTAAGAAGTTTCCTAAGGATATTTTCTTAGGAAGCACTGTCTTAAGAAGTTTCTTAAGAAAAGTTTCTTCCGATGCATTTTCGTAAGAAGTTTCTTAAGGAATTTTTCTTAGGAAGCACTTTCTTAAGAAGTTTCTTAAGAAAAGTTTCTTTTGATGCATTTTCGTAAGAAGTTTCTAAAGGAATTTTTCTTAGAAAGTACTTTCTTAGGAAGTTTCTAAAGAAAAGTTTGTTCCTAGACATTTTCTTAAGAAGTTTACTCGGGAAATTTTCTTAGGAAGCACTTTTTTAAGAAAAGTTTCTTCCGATGGATTTTTTTAGAAGTTTCTTAAGGAATTTTTCTTAGGAGCACTTTCTTAAGAAGTTTCTTCAGAAGACTTTGTTCCCACGGATTTTCTGAAGAAGTTTCCTAAGGAAATTTTCTTAGGAAGCACTTTCTTAAGAAGTTTCTTAAGAAAAGTTTCTTCCGATGCATTTTCGTGAGAAGTTTCTTAAGGAATTTTTCCTAGGAACTACATTCTAAAGATGTTGCTTGAGAAAAAGTTTCTTCTGATGCATTTTTGTAAGAAGTTTCTTTAGGAATTTTTTTTGGATGCACTTTCTTAAGAAGTTTCTTAAGAAAAGTTTCTTCCGATTCATTTTCGTAAGAAGTTTCTTAAGGAAATTTTCTTAGGAAGCACTTTCTTAAGAAATTTCTAAAGAAAAGTTTGTTCCTATGCATTTTCTTTAGAAGTTTCCTAAGGAAATTTTCTTATGATGCACTTTCTTAAGAATTTTTTAAGAAAGTTTCTTCCGATGCTTTTTCGTAAGAAGTTTCTTAAGGAATTTTTCTTAGGTAGCACTTTCTTAAGAAGTTTCTTAAGAAAAGTTTCTTCCGATGCATTTTCGTAAGAAGTTTCTTAGGGAAACTTTCTTAGGAAGCACTTTCTTACGAAATTTCTTAAGAAAAGTTTCTTTCGATGCATTTTCGTAAGAAGTGTCTTAAGTATTTTTTCGGAAGCACTTTCTTAAGAAGTTTCTTCCGATGCATTATCATAAGAAGTTCCTGAAGGAAATTTCCTTAGGAAGCACTTTCTTAAGAAAAGTTTCTTTCGATGCATTTTCGTAAGAAGTTTCTTAAGGAAATTTTCTTAGGAAGCACTTTCTTAAGAATTTTTTTAAGAAAAGTTTCTTTCGATGGATTTTTTTAAGAAGTTTCTTAAAGAATTTTTCTTAGGAAGCACTTTCTTAAGAAGTTTCTTAAGAAGACTTTGTTCTCAAGGATTTTTTGAAGAAGTTTCCTAAGGAAATTTTCTTAGGAAGCACTTTCTTAAGAAGTTTCTTCCGATGCAATTTCGTAAGAAGTTTCTTAAGGAAATTTTCTTACGATGCACTTTCTTAAGATGTTTCTTGAGAAAAAGTTTCTTCTAATTCATTTTTGTAAGAAGTTTCTGAAGGAAATTTTCTTAGGAAGCACTTTCTTAAGAAAAGTTTGTTCCTACGCATTTTATTAAGAAGTATCCTAAGGAAATTTTCTTAGCAAGCACTTTCTGATGAAGTTTCTTAAGAAAAGTTTCTTTCGATGCATTTTCGTAAGAAGTTTCTTAAGGAATTTTTCTTAGGAAGCACTTTCTTAAGAATTTTCTTAAGAAAAGTTTCTTTTGATGCATTTTCGTAAGAAGTTTCTTTTGGAATTTTTGTTAGGAAGCACTTTCTTAAGAAGTTTCTTAAGAAAAGTTTCTTCCGATGCATTTTCGTAAGAAGTTTCTTAAGGAAATTTTCTTAGGAAGCACTTTCTTAAGAAAAGTTTGTTCCTATGCATTTTCTTAAGATATTTCCTAAGGAAATTTTCTTATGAAGCACTTTCTTAAGAAGTTTCTTAATAAAAGTTTCTTCCGGTGCATTTTCGTAACAAGTTTTTAACATAATTTTCTTAGGAATCACTTTCTTAAGAAATTTCTTAAGAAAAGTTTCTTTTGATGCATTTTCGTAAGAAGTGCCTTAAGGAATTTTTCGGAAGCACTTTCTTAAGAAGTTTCTTCCGATGCATTTTTGTAAGAAGTTCCTTAAGGAAATTTTCTTAGGAAGCACTTTCTTAAGATAAGTTTCTTCCGATGCATTTTCGTAAGAAATTCTTAAGGAAATTTTCTTAGGATGCACTTTCTTAAGAAATTTCGTAAGAAAAAGTTTGTTCCTACTCATTTTTTGAAGAATTTTCCTAAGAAAAATTTCATAGGAATCACTTTTTATAGGAGTTTCTTAAGAAAAGTTTCTTCCGATGCATTTTCGTAAGAAATTTCTTAAGGAAATTTTCTTAGTAAGCAATTTCTTAAGAAAAGTTTCTTCCGATGCATTTTCGTAAGAAGTTTCTTAAGGAAATTTTCTTAGGAAGCACTTTCTTAAGAAATTTTTTAAGAAAAGTTTCTTTCGATGGATTTTTTAAGATGTTTCTTAAAGAATTTTTCTTAGGAAGCACTTTCTTAAGAAGTTTCATAAGAAGACTTTGTTGCCACGGATTTTATGAAGAAGTTTCCTAAGGAAATTTTCTTAGGAAGCACTTTCTTAAGAAGTTTCTTCCGATGCATTTTCGTAAGAAGTTTCTTATGGAAATTTTCTTACGAAGCACTTTCTTAAGATGTTTCTTGAGAAAAAGTTTCTTCTGATTCATTTTCGTAAGAAGTTTCTAAAGGAAATTTTCTTAGGAAGCACTTTCTTAAGAAAAGCTTGTTCCTACGCATTTTCTTAAGAAGTATCCTAAGGAAATTTTCTTAGGAAGCACTTTTTGATGAAGTTTCTTAAGAAAAGTTTCTTCCGATGCATTTTCATAAGAAGTTTCTTGAGGAATTTTTCTTAGGAAGCACTTTCTTAAGAAGCTTCTTAAGAAAAGTTTCTTTTGATGCATTTTCGAAAGAAGTTTCTTTAGGAATTTTTGTTAGGAAGCACTTTCTTAAGAAGTTTCTTAAGAAAAGTTTCTTCCGATGCATTTTCGTAAGAAGTTTCTTAAGGAAATTTTCTTAGGAAGCACTTTCTTAAGAAGTTTCTTAAGAAAAGTTTGTTCCTATGCATTTTCTTAAGAAATTTCCTAAGGAAATTTTTTTATGAAGCACTTTCGTAAGAAGTTTCTTAATAAAAATTCTTCCTGTGCATTTTCGTAAGAAGTTTCTTAACGCAATTATCTTAGGAATCACTTTCTTAAGAAATTTCTTAAGAAAAGTTTCTTTTGATACATTTTCGTAAGAAGTGCCTTAAGGAATTTTTCGGAAGCACTTTCTTAAGAAGTTTCTTCCGATGCATTTTTTGTAAGAAGTTCCTTAAGGAAATTTTCTTAGGAAGCACTTTCTTAAGATAAGTTTCTTCCGTTCATTTTCGTAAGAAGTTTCTTAAGGAAATTTTCTTAGGATGCACTTTCTTAAGAAGTTTCGTAAGAAAAAGTTTGTTCCTACTCATTTTTTGAAGAATTTTCCTAAGAAAGATTTCATAGGAATCACTTTTTATAGGAGTTTCTTAAGAAAAGTTTCTTCCGATGCATTTTCGTAAGAAATTTCTTAAGGAAATTTTCTTAGTAAGCAATTTCTTAAGAAAAGTTTCTTCCGATGCATTTTCGTAAGAAGTTTCTTAAGGAAATTTTCTTAGGAAGCACTTTCTTAAGAAATTTTTTAAGAAAAGTTTCTTTCGATGGATTTTTTAAGATGTTTCTTAAAGAATTTTTCTTAGGAAGCACTTTCTTAAGAAGTTTCCTAAGAAGACTTTGTTGCCACGGATTTTATGAAGATGTTTCCTAAGGAAATTTTCTTAGGAAGCACTTTCTTAAGAAGTTTCTTCCGATGCATTTTCGTAAGAAGTTTCTTATGGAAATTTTCTTACGAAGCACTTTCTTAAGATGTTTCTTGAGAAAAAGTTTCTTCTGATTCATTTTCGTAAGAAGTTTCTTAAGGAAATTTTCTTAGGAAGCACTTTCTTAAGAAAAGCTTGTTCCTACGCATTTTCTTAAGAAGTATCCTAAAGAAATTTTCTTAGGAAGCACTTTTTGATGAAGTTTCTTAAGAAAAGTTTCTTCCGATGCATTTTCATAAGAAGTTTCTTGAGGAATTTTTCTTAGGAAGCACTTTCTTAAGAAGTATCTTAAGAAAAGTTTCTTTTGATGCATTTTCGTAAGAAGTTTCTTTAGGAATTTTTGTTAGGAAGCACTTTCTTAAGAAGTTTCTTAATAAAAGTTTCTTCCGATGCATTTTCGTAAGAAGTTTCTTAAGGAAATTTTCTTAGGAAGCACTTTCTTAAGAACTTTCTTAAGAAAAGTTTATTCCTATGCATTTTCTTAAGAAATTTCCTAAGGAAATTTTCTTATGAAGCACTTTCGTAAGAAGTTTCTTAATAAAAATTCTTCCTGTGCATTTTCGTAAGAAGTTTCTTAACGCAATTATCTTAGGAATCACTTTCTTAAGAAATTTCTTAAGAAAAGTTTCTTTTGATGCATTTTCGTAAGAAGTGCCTTAAGGAATTTTTCGGAAGCACTTTCTTAAGAAGTTTCTTCCGATGCATTTTTGTAAGAAGTTCCTTAAGGAAATTTTCTTAGGAAGCACTTTCTTAAGATGTTTCTTAAGATAAGTTTCTTCCGATGCATTTTTGTAAGAAGTTTCTTAAGGAAATTTTCTTAGGATGCACTTTCTTAAGAATTTTCGTAAGAAAAGTTTGTTCCTACTCATTTTTTGAAGAATGTTCCTAAGAAAAATTTCATAGGAATTACTTTTTATAGAAGTTTCTTAAGAAAAGTTTCTTCCGATGCATTTTCGTAAGAAGTTTCTTAAGCAATTTTTCTTAGGAAGCACTTTCTTAAGAAGTTTCTTAAGAAAAGTTTCTTTTGATGCATTTTCGTAAGAAGTTTCTTTAGTTTCTTAAGAAAAGTTTCTTCCGATTCATTTTCGTAACAAGTTTCTTAACGTAATTTTCTTAGGAATCACTTTCTTAAGAAATTTCTTAAGAAAAGTTTCTTTTGATGCATTTTCGTAAGAAGTGCCTTAAGGAATTTTTCGGAAGCACTTTCTTAAGAAAAGTTCCTTCTGATGCATTTTCGTAAGAAGTTTCTTAAGGAAATTTTCTTAGGAAGCACTTTCTTAAGAAGTTTCTTAAGAAAAGTTTGTTCCTATGCATTTTCTTAAGAAATTTCCTAAGAAAATTTTCTTAGGAAGCACTTTCTTATGATGTTAGTTAAGATATGTTTCTTCCGATGCTTTTTCGTAAGAAGTTTCTTAAGGAAATTTTCTTAGGATGCACTTTCTTAAGAAGTTTCGTAAGAAAAGTTTGTTCCTACTCATTTTTTGAAGAATTTTCCTAAGAAAAATTTCATAGGAAGCACTTTTTATAGAAGTTTCTTAGGGAAATTTTCTTAGGAAGCACTTTCTTAAGAAATTTATTAAGAAAAGTTTCTTTCGATGGATTTTTTATGATGTTTCTTAAAGAATTTTTCTTAGGAAGCACTTTCTTAAGAAGACTTTGTTCCCATGGATTTTTTGAAGAAGTTTCCTAAGGAAATTTTCTTAGGAAGCACTTTCTTAAGAAGTTTCTTGCGATGCATTTTCGTAAGAAGTTTCTTAAGAAAATTTTCTTACGAAGCACTTTCTTAAGATGTTTCTTGAGAAAAAGTTTCTTCTAATTCATTTTCGTAAGAACTTTCTTAAGGAGATTTTCTTAGGAAGCACTTTCCTAAGAAAAGTTTGTTCGTACACATTTTCTTAAGAAGTATCCTAAGGAAATTTTCTTAGGAAGCACTTTTTGATGAAGTTTCTTAAGAAAAGTTTCTCCCGATGCATTTTCGTAAGAAGTTTCTTAAGGAATTATTCTTAGGAAGCACTTTCTTAAGAAGTTCCTTAAGAAAAGTTCTTTTAATGCATTTTCGTAAGAAGTTTCTTTAGGAATTTTTGTTAGGAAGCACTTTCTTAAGAAGTTTCTTAAGAAAAGTTTCTTCCGATGCATTTTCGTAAGAAGTTTCTTAAGGAAATTTTCTTAGGAAGCACTTTCTTAAGATGTTTCTTAAGAAAAGTTTGTTCCTATGCATTTTCTTAAGATATTTCCTAAGGAAATTTTCTTATGAAGCACTTTCTTAAGAAGTTTCTTAATAAAAGTTTCTTCCGGTGCATTTTCGTAACAAGTTTCTTAACGTAATTTTCTTAGGAATCACTTTCTTAAGAAATTTCTTAAGAAAAGTTTCTTTTGATGCATTTTCGTAAGAAGTGCCTTAAGGAATTTTTCGGAAGCACTTTCTTAAGAAGTTTCTTCCGATGCATTTTCGTAAGAAGTTTCTTAAGGAAATTTTCTTAGGAAGCACTTTCTTAAGATGTTTCTTAAGATAAGTTTCTTCCGATGCATTTTCGTAAGAAGTTTATTAAGGAAATTTTCTTAGGATGCACTTTCTTAAGAAGTTTCGTAAGAAAAGTTTGTTCCTACTCATTTTTTGAAGAATTTTCCTAAGAAAAATTTCATAGGAATCACTTTTTATAGAAGTTTCTTAAGAAAAGTTTCTTCCGATGCATTTTCGAAAGAAGTTTCTTAAGGAAATTTTCTTAGTAAGGACTTTCTTAAGAAAAGTTTCTTCCGATGCATTTTCGTAAGAAGTTTCTTAAGGAAATTTTCTTAGTAAGCACTTTCTTAAGAAAAGTTTCTTCCGATGCATTTTCGTAAGAAGTTTCTAAAGGAATTTTTCTTAGGAAGCACTTTCTTAAGAAGTTTCTAAAGAAAAGTTTGTTCCTAGGCATTTTCTTAAGAAGTTTACTCGGGAAATTTTCTTATGAAGCACTTTTTTAAGAAGTTTGTTAAGAAAAGTTTCTTCCGATGGATTTTTTAAGAAGTTTCTTAAGGAATTTTTCTTAGGAAGCACTTTCTTAAGAAGTTCCTTAAGAAACGTTTCTTTTAATGCATTTTCGTAAGAAGTTTCTTTAGGAATTTTTGTTAGGAAGCACTTTCTTAAGAAGTTTCTTAAGAAAAGTTTCTTCCGATGCATTTTCGTAAGAAGTTTCTTAAGGAAATTTTCTTAGGAAGCACTTTCTTAAGAAGTTCCTTAAGAAAATTTTGTTCCTATGCATTTTCTTAAGATATTTCCTAAGGAAATTTTCTTATGACGCACTTTCTTAAGAAGTTTCTTAATAAAAGTTTCTTCCGGTGCATTTTCGTAACAAGTTTCTTAACGTAATTTTCTTAGGAATCACTTTCTTAAGAAATTTCTTAAGAAAACTTTCTTTTCATGCATTTTCGTAAGAAGTGCCTTAAGGAATTTTTCGGAAGCACTTTCTTAAGAAGTTTCTTCCGATGCATTTTTGTAAGAAGTTCCTTAAGGCAATTTTCTTAGGAAGCACTTTCTTAAGATGTTTCTTAAGATAAGTTTCTTCCGATGCATTTTCGTAAGAAGTTTCTTTAGGAAATTTTCTTAGGATGCACTTTCTTAAGAAGTTTCGTAAGAAAAGTTTGTTCCTACTCATTTTTTGAAGAATTTTCCTTAGTAAAATTTCATAGGAATCACTTTTTATAGAAGTTTCTTAAGAAAAGTTTCTTCCGATGCATTTTCGAAAGAAGTTTCTTAAGGAAATTTTGTTAGTAAGGACTTTCTTAAGAAAAGTTTCTTCCGATGCATTTTCGTAAGAAGGTTTTTAAGGAAATTTTCTTAGTAAGCACTTTTTTAAGAAAAGTTTCTTCCGATACATTTTCGTAAGAAGTTTCTAAAGGAATTTTTCTTAGGAAGCACTTTCTTAAGAAGTTTCTAAAGAAAAGTTTGTTCCTAGGCATTTTCTTAAGAAGTTTACTCGGGAAATTTTCATAGGAAGCACTTTTTTAAGAAGTTTCTTAAGGAAAGTTTCTTCCGATGGATTTTTTAAGAAGTTTCTTAAAGAATTTTTCTTAGGAAGGACTTTCTTAAGAAGTTTCTTAAGAAAAGTTTCTTTTAATGCGTTTTCGTAAGAAGTTTCTTTAGGAATTTTTGTTCGGAAGCACTTTCTTAAGAAGTTTCTTAAGAAAAAGTTTCTTCCGATGCATTTTTGTAAGAAGTTTCTTAAGGAAATTTTCTTAGGAAGAACTTTCTTAAGAAGTTTCGTAAGAAAAGTTTGTTCCTATGCATTTTCTTAAGATATTTCCTAAGAAAAATTTCATAGGAATCACTTTTTATAGAAGTTTCTTAAGAAAAGTTTCTTCCGATGCATTTTCGAAAGAAGTTTCTTAAGGAAATTTTCTTAGTAAGTACTTTCTTAAGAAAAGTTTCTTCCGATGCATTTTTGTAAGAAGTTTCTTAAGGTAATTTTTTTAGTAAGCACTTTCTTAAGAAAAGTTTCTTCCGATGCATTTTCGTAAGAAATTTCTAAAGGAATTTTTCTTAGCAAGCACTTTCTTAAGAAGTTTCTAAGGAAAAGTTTGTTCCTAGGCATTTTCTTAAGAAGTTTACTCGGGAAATTTTCTTAGGAAGCACTTTTTAAAGAAATTTCTTAAGAAAAGTTTCTTCCGATGCATTTTCGTAAGAAGTTTCTTAAGGAAATTTTCTTAGGAAGCACTTTCTTAAGAAATTTTTTAAGAAAAGTTTCTTTCGATGGATTGTTTAAGATGTTTCTTAAAGAATTTTTCTTAGGAAGCACTTTCTTAAGATGTTTCTTAAGAAGACTTTGTTCCCACGGATTTTTTGAAGAAGTTTCCTAAGGAAATTTTCTTAGGAAGCACTTTCTTAAGAAGTGTCTTCCGATGCATTTTCGTAAGAAGTTTCTTAAGGAAATTTTCTTACGAAGCACTTGCTTAAGATGTTTCTTGAGAAAAAGTTTCTTCTGATTCATTTTCGTAAGAAGTTTCTTAAGGAAATTTTCTTAGGAAGCACTTTCTTAAGAAAAGTTTGTTCCTACGCATTTTCTTAAGAAGTATCCTAAGGAAATTTTCTTAGGAAGCACTTTTTGATGAAGTTTCTTAAGAAAAGTTTCTTCCGATGCATTTTCGTAACAAGTTTCTTAAGGAATTTTTCTTGGGAAGCACTTTCTTAAGAAGTTTCTTAAGAAAAGTTTCTTTTGATGCATTTTCCTAAGAAGAGTTTTTAGGAATTTTTGTTAGGAAGCACTTTCTTAAGAAGTTTCTTAAGAAAAGTTTCTTCCGATGCATTTTCGTAAGAAGTTTCTTAAGGAATTTTTCTTAGGAAGCACTTTCTTAAGAAGTTTCTTAAGAAAAGTTTGTTCCTATGCATTTTCTTAAGAAATTTCCTAAGGAAATTTTCTTATGAAGCACTTTCTTAAGAAGTTTCTTAATAAAAGTTTCTTCCGGTGCATTTTCGTAACAAGTTTCTTAACGTAATTTTCTTAGGAATCACTTTCTTAAGAAATTTCTTAAGAAAACTTTCTTTTCATGCATTTTCGTAAGAAGTGCCTTAAGGAATTTTTCGGAAGCACTTTCTTAAGAAGTTTCTTCCGATGCATTTTTGTAAGAAGTTCCTTAAGGCAATTTTCTTAGGAAGCACTTTCTTAAGATGTTTCTTAAGATAAGTTTCTTCCGATGCATTTTCGTAAGAAGTTTCTTAAGGAAATTTTCTTAGGATGCACTTTCTTAAGAAGTTTCGTAAGAAAAGTTTGTTCCTACTCATTTTTTGAAGAATTTTCCTTAGTAAAATTTCATAGGAATCACTTTTTATAGAAGTTTCTTAAGAAAAGTTTCTTCCGATGCATTTTCGAAAGAAGTTTCTTAAGGAAATTTTGTTAGTAAGGACTTTCTTAAGAAAAGTTTCTTCCGATGCATTTTCGTAAGAAGGTTTTTAAGGAAATTTTCTTAGTAAGCACTTTTTTAAGAAAAGTTTCTTCCGATACATTTTCGTAAGAAGTTTCTAAAGGAATTTTTCTTAGGAAGCACTTTCTTAAGAAGTTTCTAAAGAAAAGTTTGTTCCTAGGCATTTTCTTAAGAAGTTTACTCGGGAAATTTTCATAGGAAGCACTTTTTTAAGAAGTTTCTTAAGAAAAGTTTCTTCCGATGGATTTTTTAAGAAGTTTCTTAAGGAATTTTTCTTAGGAAGGACTTTCTTAAGAAGTTTCTTAAGAAAAGTTTCTTTTAATGCGTTTTCGTAAGAAGTTTCTTTAGGAATTTTTGTTCGGAAGCACTTTCTTAAGAAGTTTCTTAAGAAAAAGTTTCTTCCGATGCATTTTTGTAAGAAGTTTCTTAAGGAAATTTTCTTAGGAAGAACTTTCTTAAGAAGTTTCGTAAGAAAAGTTTGTTCCTATGCATTTTCTTAAGATATTTCCTAAGAAAAATTTCATAGGAATCACTTTTTATAGAAGTTTCTTAAGAAAAGTTTCTTCCGATGCATTTTCGAAAGAAGTTTCTTAAGGAAATTTTCTTAGTAAGTACTTTCTTAAGAAAAGTTTCTTCCGATCCATTTTCGTAAGAAGTTTCTTAAGGTAATTTTTTTAGTAAGCACTTTCTTAAGAAAAGTTTCTTCCGATGCATTTTCGTAAGAAATTTCTAAAGGAATTTTTCTTAGCAAGCACTTTCTTAAGAAGTTTCTAAGGAAAAGTTTGTTCCTAGGCATTTTCTTAAGAAGTTTACTCGGGAAATTTTCTTAGGAAGCACTTTTTTAAGAAATTTCTTAAGAAAAGTTTCTTCCGATGCATTTTCGTAAGAAGTTTCTTAAGGAAATTTTCTTAGGAAGCACTTTCTTAAGAAATTTTTTAAGAAAAGTTTCTTTCGATGGATTGTTTAAGATGTTTCTTAAAGAATTTTTCTTAGGAAGCACTTTCTTAAGATGTTTCTTAAGAAGACTTTGTTCCCACGGATTTTTTGAAGAAGTTTCCTAAGGAAATTTTCTTAGGAAGCACTTTCTTAAGAAGTGTCTTCCGATGCATTTTCGTAAGAAGTTTCTTAAGGAAATTTTCTTACGAAGCACTTGCTTAAGATGTTTCTTGAGAAAAAGTTTCTTCTGATTCATTTTCGTAAGAAGTTTCTTAAGGAAATTTTCTTAGGAAGCACTTTCTTAAGAAAAGTTTGTTCCTACGCATTTTCTTAAGAAGTATCCTAAGGAAATTTTCTTAGGAAGCACTTTTTGATGAAGTTTCTTAAGAAAAGTTTCTTCCGATGCATTTTCGTAACAAGTTTCTTAAGGAATTTTTCTTGGGAAGCACTTTCTTTAGAAGTTTCTTAAGAAAAGTTTCTTTTGATGCATTTTCCTAAGAAGTTTCTTTAGGAATTTTTGTTAGGAAGCACTTTCTTAAGAAGTTTCTTAAGAAAAGTTTCTTCCGATGCATTTTCGTAAGAAGTTTCTTAAGGAAATTTTCTTAAGAAGCACTTTCTTAAGAAGTTTCTTAAGAAAAGTTTGTTCCTATGCATTTTCTTAAGAAATTTCTTAAGGAAATTTTCTTATGAAGCACTTTCTTAAGAAGTTTCTTAATAAAAGTTTCTTCCGGTGCATTTTTGTAAGAAGTTTCTTAACGCAATTTTCTTAGGAATCACTTTCTTAAGAAATTTCTTAAGAAAAGTTTCTTTTGATGCATTTTCGTAAGAAGTGCCTTAAGGAATTTTTCGGAAGCACTTTCTTAAGAAGTTTCTTCTGATGCATTTTTGTAAGAAGTTCCTTAAGCAAATTTTCTTAGGAAGCACTTTCTTAAGATGTTTCTTAAGATAAGTTTCTTCCGATGCATTTTCGTAAGAAGTTTCTTAAGGAATTTTTCTTAGGATGCACTTTCTTAAGAAGTTTCGTAAGAAAAGTTTGTTCCTACTCATTTTTTGAAGAATTTTCCTAAGAAAAATTTCATAGGAATCACTTTTTATAGAAGTTTCTTAAGAAAAGTTTCTTCCGATGCATTTTCAAAAGAAGTTTCTTAAGGAATTTTTCTTAGGAAGCACTTTCTTAAGAAGTTTCTTAAGAAAAGTTTCTTTTAATGCATTTTCGTAAGAAGTTTCTTTAGGAATTTTTGTTAGGAAGCACTTTCTTAAGAAGTTTCTTAAGAAAAGTTTCTTCCGATGCATTTTCGTAAGAAGTTTCCTAAGGAAATTTTCTTAGGAAGCACTTTCTTAAGAAGTTTCTTAAGAAAAGTTTGTTCCTATGCATTTTCTTAAGATATTTCCTAAGGAAATTTTCTTATGAAGCACTTTCTTAAGAAGTTTCTTAATAAAAGTTTCTTCCGGTGCATTTTCGTAACAAGTTTCGTAACGTAATTTTCTTAGGAATCACTTTCTTAAGAAAAGTTTCTTTTGATGCATTTTCGTAAGAAGTGCCTTAAGGAATTTTTCGGAAGAACTTTCTTAAGAAGTTTCTTACGATGCATTTTTGTAAGAAGTTCCTTAAGGAAATTTTCTTAGGAAGCACTTTCTTAAGATGTTTCTTAAGATAAGTTTCTTCCGATGCATTTTCGTAAGAAGTTTCTTAAGGAAATTTTCTTAGGATGCACTTTCTTAAGATGTTTCGTAAGAAAAGTTAGTTCCTACTCATTTTTTGAAGAGTTTTCCTAAGAAAAATTTCATAGGAATCACTTTTTATAGAAGTTTCTTAAGAAAAGTTTCTTCCGATGCATTTTCGTAAGAAGTTTCTTAAGGAAATTTTTTAGTAAGTACTTTCTTAAGAAAAGTTTCTTCCGATGCATTTTCGTAAGAAGTTTCTTAAGGAAATTTTCTTAGTAAGCACTTTCTTAAGAAAAGTTCCTTCCGATGCACTTTCGTCAGAAGTTTCTAAAGGAATTTTTCTTAGGAAGCACTTTCTGAAGAAGTTTCTAAAGAAAAGTTTGTTCCTAGGCATTTTCTTAAGAAGTTTACCCGGGAAGTTTTCTTAGGAAGCACTTTTTTAAGAAGTTTCTTAAGAAAAGTTCCTTCTGATGGATTTTTTAAGAAGTTTCTTAAGGAATTTTTCTTAGGAAGCACTTTCTTAAGAAGTTTCTTAAGAAGACTTTGTTCCCACGGATTTTCTGAAGAAGTTTCCTAAGGAAATTTTCTTAGGAAGCACTTTCTTAAGAAGTTTCTTATGAAAAGTTTGTTCCGATGCATTTTCGTAAGAAGTTTCTTAAGGAATTTTTCTTAGGAAGGACATTCTTAAGATGTTTCTTGAGAAAAAGTTTCTTCTGATGCATTTTTGTAAGAAGTTTCTTTAGGAATTTTTTTTAGGTAGCTCTTTCTTAAGAAGTTTCTTAAGAAAAGTTTCTTCCGATGCATTTTCGTTAGAAGTTTCTTAAGTAAATTTTCTTAGGAAGCACTTTCTTTAGAAGTTTCTAAAGAAAGGTTTGTTCCTATGCATTTTCTAAGGAAGTTTCCTAACGAAATTTTCTTATGAAGCACTTTCTTAAGAAGTTATTTAAGAAAAGTTTCTTCCGATGCATTTTCGTAAGAAGTTTCTTAAGGAATTTTTCTTACGAAACACTTTCTTAAGAAGTTTCTTAAGAAGTTTCTTAAGAAGTTTCTTAAGAAAAGTTTCTTACGATGCATTTTCGTAAGAAGTTTCTTAGGGAAATTTTCTTAGGAAGCACTTTCTTAAGAAATTTCTTAAGAAAAGTTTCTTTCGATGCATTTTCGTAAGAAGTGCCTTAAGGATTTTTTTCAGAAGCACTTTCTTAAGAAGTTTTTTCCGATGCATTATCATAAGAAGTTCCTGAAGGAAATTTTCTTCGGAAGCACTTTCTGAAGAAATTTCTTAAGAAAAGTTTCTTCCGATGCATTTTCGTAAGAAGTTTCTTAAGGAAATTTTCTTAGGATGCACTTTCTTAAGAAGTTTCATAAGAAAAGTTAGTTCCTACTCATTTTTTGAAGAGTTTTCCTAAGAAAAATTTCATAGGAATCACTTTTTATAGAAGTTTCTTAAGAAAAGTTTCTTCCGATGCATTTTCGTAAGAAGTTTCTTAAGGAAATTTTTTAGTAAGTACTTTCTTAAGAAAAGTTTCTTCCGATGCATTTTCGTAAGAAGTTTCTTAAGGAAATTTTCTTAGTAAGCACTTTCTTAAGAAAAGTTCCTTCCGATGCACTTTCGTCAGAAGTTTCTAAAGGAATTTTTCTTAGGAAGCACTTTCTGAAGAAGTTTCTAAAGAAAAGTTTGTTCCTAGGCATTTTCTTAAGAAGTTTACCCGGGAAGTTTTCTTAGGAAGCACTTTTTTAAGAAGTTTCTTAAGAAAAGTTCCTTCTGATGGATTTTTTAAGAAGTTTCTTAAGGAATTTTTCTTAGGAAGCACTTTCTTAAGAAGTTTCTTAAGAAGACTTTGTTCCCACGGATTTTCTGAAGAAGTTTCCTAAGGAAATTTTCTTAGGAAGCACTTTCTTAAGAAGTTTCTTATGAAAAGTTTGTTCCGATGCATTTTCGTAAGAAGTTTCTTAAGGAATTTTTCTTAGGAAGGACATTCTTAAGATGTTTCTTGAGAAAAAGTTTCTTCTGATGCATTTTTGTAAGAAGTTTCTTTAGGAATTTTTTTTAGGTAGCTCTTTCTTAAGAAGTTTCTTAAGAAAAGTTTCTTCCGATGCATTTTCGTTAGAAGTTTCTTAAGTAAATTTTCTTAGGAAGCACTTTCTTTAGAAGTTTCTAAAGAAAGGTTTGTTCCTATGCATTTTCTAAGGAAGTTTCCTAACGAAATTTTCTTATGAAGCACTTTCTTAAGAAGTTATTTAAGAAAAGTTTCTTCCGATGCATTTTCGTAAGAAGTTTCTTAAGGAATTTTTCTTACGAAACACTTTCTTAAGAAGTTTCTTAAGAAGTTTCTTAAGAAAAGTTTCTTACGATGCATTTTCGTAAGAAGTTTCTTAGGGAAATTTTCTTAGGAAGCACTTTCTTAAGAAATTTCTTAAGAAAAGTTTCTTTCGATGCATTTTCGTAAGAAGTGCCTTAAGGATTTTTTTCAGAAGCACTTTCTTAAGAAGTTTTTTCCGATGCATTATCATAAGAAGTTCCTGAAGGAAATTTTCTTCGGAAGCACTTTCTGAAGAAATTTCTTAAGAAAAGTTTCTTCCGATGCATTTTCGTAAGAAGTTTCTTAAGGAAATTTTCTTAGGATGCACTTTCTTAAGAAGTTTCATAAGAAAAGTTTGTTCCTACTCATTTTTTGAAGAATTTTCCTAAGAAAAATTTCATAGGAAGCACTTTTTATAGAAGTTTCTTAAGAAAAGTTTCTTCCGATGCATTTTCGCAAGAAGTTTCTTAAGGAAATTTTCTTAGGAAGCACTTTCTTAAGTAAAGTCTGTTCCTACGCATTTTCTTAAGAATTTCCTAAGGATATTTTCTTAGGAAGCACTTTCTTAAGAAGTTTCTTAAGAAAAGTTTCTTCCGACGCATTTTCTTAAGAAGTTTCTTACGGAAATTTTCTAAGCAAACACTTTCTTAAGAAGTTTTTTAAGAAATGTTTCTTCCGATGTATTTTTTCAAGAAGTTTCTAAAGGAAATTTTCGTAGAAGCACTTTCTTAAGAAGTTTCTAAAGAAAAGTTTGTTCCTAGTTTTTTTCTTAAGAAGTTTACTCGGGAAATTTTCTTACGAAGCACTTTTTAAGGAGTTTCTAAAGAAAAGTTTCTTCCGATGGATTTTTTAAGAAGTTTCTTAAGAAAACTTTGTTCGCACGGATTTTTCTGAAGAAGTTACCTAAGGAAAATTTCTTAGGAAGCACTTTCTTATGAGGTTTTTTAAGAAATGTTTCTTTCGATGCATTTTCGTAGGAAGTTTCTTAAGGAAATTTTCAGAGGTAGCACTTTCTTAAGAAGTTTCTAAAGAAAAGTTTATTCCTACGCATTTTCTTAAGAAGTTTACTCAGGAAATTTTCTTAGGAAGCACTTTTTTAACAAGTTTCTTAAGAAAAGTTTCTTCCCATGGATTTTTTAAGAAGTTTCTTAAGGCATTTTTTTAGGAAGCATTTCCTTAAGAAGTTTCTTAAGAAAACTTTGTTCCCATGGATTTTCTGAAGAAGTTTCCTACGGAAATTTTCTTAGGAAGCACTTTCTTAAGAAGTTTCTTATGAAAAGTTTTTCCGATGCATTTTCTTAAGAAATTTCTTAGGGAAATTTTCTTAGGAAGCACTTTCTTAAGAATTTTCTTAAGAAAATATTCTTTCGATGCATTTTTGTAAGAAGTTTCTTAAGGAATTTTTCATAGGAAGCACTTCCTTAAGAAGTTTCTTAAGAAAAGTTTCTTCCGATACATTTTCGTAAGAAGTTTCTTAAGGAAATTTTCTTAGGAAGCACTTTCTTAAGATAAGTTTCTTCCGATGCATTTTCGTAAGAAGTTTCTTTAGGAAATTTTCTTAGGAAGCACTTTCTTAAGAAGTTTCTTAAGAAAAGTTTCTTCTGATGTATTTTCGTAAGAAGTTTCTTAAGGAAATTTTCTTCAAAAAAGTTTCTAAAGAAAAGTTTGTTCCTACTCATTTTTTGAAGAATTTTCCTAAGGAAAATTTCATAGGAAGCACTTTTTAAAGAAGTTTCTTAAAAACAAGTTTCTTCCGATGAATTTTCGTAAGAAGTTTCTTAAGGAAATTTTCTTAGGAAGCACTTTCTTAAGAAGTTTCTTCAAAAAAGTTTCTTCCGATGCATTTTCGTAAGAAGTTTCTTAAGGAAAAGTTCTTAGGAAGCACTTTCTTAAGAAAAGTCTGTTCCTACGCATTTTCTTAAGAAGTTTCCTAGGGATATTTTCTTAGGAATCACTTTCTTAAGAAAAGTTTCTTCCGATGCATTTTCTTAAGAAGTTTCTTATGGAAATTTTCTAAGTAAACACTTTCTTAAGAGGTTTTTTAAGTAATGTTTGTTCCGATGCATTTTCGTAAGAAGTTTCTTAAGGAAGTTTTCATAGGAAGCACTTTCTTAAGAAGTTTCTGAAGTAAAGTTTATTCCTACGCATTTTCTTAAGAAGTTTACTTAGGAAGTTTTCTTAGGAAGCACTATTTTAAAAAGTTTCTGAA
Organism: Elymus sibiricus; assembly: GCA_039707655.1. Classification (NCBI taxonomy): domain Eukaryota; kingdom Viridiplantae; phylum Streptophyta; class Magnoliopsida; order Poales; family Poaceae; genus Elymus; species Elymus sibiricus. The sequence goes on from CM077665.1 coordinate 490,778,835, forward strand.
GAAAAGTTTCGTCCGACGGATTTTCTGAAGTAGTTTCCCAAGGAAATTTTCTTAGGAAGCACTTTATTAATAAGTTTCTTAAGAAAAGTTTATTCCGATGCATTTCCGTAAGAAGTTTCTCAAGAAATGTTTCTTCCGATGCATTTTCGTAAGAAGTTTCTTAAGGAAATTTTCTTAGGAAGTACTTTCTTAAGACGTTTCTTAAGAAAAGTTTTTTCCGACGCATTTTCGTAAGAAGTTTCATAAGTTATTTTTCTTAGGAAGCACTTTCTTATGATGTTTCTTATGAAAAGTTTCTTCCGATGCATTTTCGTAAGTTGTTTCTTAAGGAAATTTTCTTGGGATGCACTTTCTTAAGAAAAGTTTATTCCGATGCATTTTCGTAAGAAGTTTCTCAAGTAATGTTTCTTCCGATGCATTTTCGTAAGAAGTTTCTCAAGAAATGTTTCTTCCGATGCATTTTCGTAAGAAGTTTCTTAAGGAAATTTTCTTAGGATGCACTTTCTTAAGAAGTTTCTTAAGAAAAATTGTTCCTACTCATTTTTTGAAGAACTTTCCTAAGGAAAATATCTTAGGAAGCACTTTTTTTAAAAAGTTTCTTAAGAAAAGTCTTTTCCGATGCATTTTCGTAAGAAATTTCTTAAGGAAATTTTGTTAAGAAGCACTTTCTTAAGAAAAGTTCTTCCGATGCATTTTCGTAAAAAGTTGCTTAAGGAAATTTTGTTAAGAAGCACTTTCTTAAGAAAAGTTTCTTCCGACGCATTTTCTTAACAAGTTTCTGATGGAAATTTTCTAAGCAAACACTTTCTTAAGAGGTTTTTAAAGAAATGTTTCTTCTGATGCATTTTCGTAAGAAGTTTCTTTAGGAAATTTTCTTAGGAAGCACTTTCTTAAAAAGTTTCTAAAGAAAAGTTTCTTCCGATGCATTTTCGTAAGAAGTTTCTTAAGGAAATTTTCTTAGGAAGCACTTTCTTAAGAAGTTTCTTCAGAAAAGTTTGTTCCTATGCATTTTCTTAAGAAGATTCCAAAGGTAATTTTCTTAGGAAGCATTTTCTTAAGAAGTTTCCTCAGGAAATTTTCTTAGGAAGCACTTTTTTAAGAAGTTTCTTAAGAAAAGTTTCTTCCCATGGATTTTTTAAGAAGTTTCTTAAGGAATTTTTCTTTAGGAAGCATTTACTTAAGAAGTTTCTTAAGAAAACTTTGTTCCCACAGATTTTCTGAAGAAGTTTCCTAAGGAAATTTTCTTTGGAAGCACTTTCTTAAGAAGTTTCTTATGAAAAGTTTCTTCCGACGCATTTTTCGTAGCAAATTTCTTAAGGAAATTTTCTTAGGAAGCACTTTCTTAAGAAGTTTCTTAATAAAAGTTTGTTTCGATGCATTTTCGTAAGAAGTTTCTTAAGGAATTTTTCTGACGAAGTACTTTCTTAAGAAGTTTATTAAGAAAAGTTTATTCCGATGCATTTTCCTAAGAAGTTTCTGAAGGAAATTTTATTAGGAAGCACTTCCTTAAGAAGTTTCTTCCGATCCATTTTCGTAAGAAGTTTCTTAAGGACATTTTCTTAGGAAGAACTTTCGTAAGAACTTTCTTAAGAAAAGTTTCTTCTAATGCATTTTCGTAAGAAGTTTCGTAAGGAAATTTTCTTAGGAAGCACTTTCTTAAGAAGTTTCTTAAGAAATGTTTTTTCCGATGCATTTTCGTAAAAAGTTTCTTAAGGAATTTTTCTTAGGAAGCACTTTCTTAAGATGTTTCTTAACAAAAGTTTCTTCCGATGTATTTTCGTAAGAAGTTTCTTAAGGAAATTTTCTTAGGATGCACTTTCTTAAGAAGTTTCGTAAGAAAAGTTTGTTCCTACTCATTTTGTGAAGAATTTTGCTAAGGAAAATTTCATAGGAAGCACTTTCTAAAGAAGTTTCTTAAAAACAAGTTTCTTCCGATGCATTTTTCTAAGAAGTTTCTTCAAAAAAGTTTCTTCCGATGCAATTTCGTAAGAAGTTTCTTAAGGAAATTTTCTTAGCAAGAACTTTGTTAAGAAAAGTCTGTTCCTACGCATTTTCTTAAGAAGTTTCCTAGGGATATTTTCTTAGGAAGCACTTTCTTAAGAAGTTTCTTAAGAAAAGTTTCTTCTGACGCATTTTCTTAAGAAGTTTCTTATCGAAATTTTCTAAGCAAACACTTTCTTAAGAGGTTTTTTAAGTAATGTTTCTTCCGATGCATTTTCATAAGAAGTTTCTTAAGGAAATTTTCATAGGAAGCACTTTCTTAAGAAGTTTCTAAAGAAAAGTTTATTCCTACGCATTTTCTTAAGAAATTTACTAAGAAAATTTTCTTAGGAAGCACTTTTTTAAGAAGTTTCTGAAGAAAAGTATCTTCCGATGGATTTTTTAAGAAGTTTCTTAAGGAATTTTTCTTAGGAAGCACTTTCTTAAGAAGTTTCTTAAGAAAACTTTGTTCCCACGGATTTTCTGAAGAAGTTTCCTAAGGAAATTTTCTTAGGAAGCACTTTCTTAAGAAGTTTCTCAAGAAAAGTTTCCTCCGATGCATTTTCGTAAGAAGTTTCTTAAGGAAATTTTCTTAGGAAGCACTTTCTTAAGAAGTTTCTTATGAAAAGTTTTTTCCGATGCATTTTCGTAAGAAGTTTCATAAGGAATTTTTCTTAGGAATCACTTTCTTAAGATGTTTCTTAAGGAAAGTTTCTTCCGATGCATTTTCGGAAGCTATTTCTTAAGGAAATTTTCTTAGGATGCACTTTCTTAAGAAGTTTCTTGAGAAAAATTGTTCCTACTCATTTTTTGAAGAATTTACCTAAGGAAAATATCTTAGGAAGCACTTTTTTAAGAAGATTCTTAAGAAAAGTTTCTTCCGATGCATTTTTGTAAGAAGTTTCTTAAGAAAAGTTTCTTTCGATGAATTTTCGTAACAAGTTTCTTAAGGAAATTTTCTTACGAAGCACTTTCTTAAGAAAAGTCTGTTTCTACGCATTTTCTTAAGAAGTTTACTAAGGATATATTTCTTAGGAAGCAATTTCTTAAGAAGTTTCTTAAGAAAAGTTTCTTCCGGCGCATTTTCTTAAGAAGTTTCTGATGGAAATTTTCTAAGCAAACACTTTCTTAAGAGGTTTTTAATAAAATGTTTCTTCCGATGCATTTTCGTAAGAAGTATCTTAAGGAAATTTGCTTAGGAAGCACTTTCTTAAGAAAATATTCTTTCGATGCATTTTTGTAAGAAGTTTCTTAAGGAATTTTTCTTAGGAAGTACTTTCTTAAGAAGTTTCTTAAGACAGGTTTATTCCGATGCATTTTCGTAAGAAGTTTCTTAAGGAAATTTTCTTCGGAAGCACTTCTTAAGATGTTTCTTAAGAAAACTTTGTTCCCACGAATTTTCTAAAGTAGTTTCCCAAGGAAATTTTCTTAGGAAGCACTTTCTTAAGAAGTTTCTTAAGAAAAGTTTATTCCGATGCATTTTCGTAAGAAGTTTCTCAAGAAATGTTTCTTCCCATGCATTTTCGTAAGAAGTTTCTTATGGAAATTTTCTTAGGATGCACTTTCTTAAGAAGTTTCTTATGAAAAGTTTTTTCCGATGCATTTTCGTAAGAAGTTTCATAAGAAATTTTTCTTAGGAAGCACTTTCTTATGATGTTTCTTATGAAAAGTTTCTTCCGATGCATTTTCGTAAGTTGTTTCTTAAGGAAATTTTCTTAGGATGCACTTTCTTAAGAAGTTTCTTATGAAAATTTTTATTACTCATTTTTTTAAGAACTTTCCTCAGGAAAATATCTTAGGAAGCACTTTTTTAAAAAGTTTCTTAAGAAAAGTTTCTTCCGATGCATTTTCGTAAGAAGTTTCTTAAGGAATTTTTTTTTAAGAAGCACTTTCTTAAGAAAAGTTCTTCCGATGCATTTTCGTAAAAAGTTTGTTAAGGAAATTTTCTTACAAAGTACTTTCTTAATAAAAGTCTGTTCCTACGCATTTTCTTAAGAAGTTTCCTAAGGATATTTTTCTTAGGAAGCACTTTCTTAAGAAGTTTCTTAAGAAAAGTTTCTTCCGACGCATTTTCTTAAGAAGTTTCTGATGGAAATTTTCTAAGCAAACACTTTCTTAAGAGGTTTTTAAAGAAATGTTTCTTCCGATGCATTTTCGTAAGAAGTTTCTGAAGGAAATTTTCTTAGCAAGCACTTTCTTAAAAAGTTTCTAAAGAAAAGTTTCTTTCGATGCATTTTCGTAAGAAGTTTCTTAAGGAAATTTTCTTAGGAAGCACTTTCTTAAGAAGTTTCTTTAGAAAATTTGTTCCTATGCATTTTCTTAAGAAGATTCCTAAGGTAATTTTCTTAGGAAGCACTTTCTTAAGAAGTTTCTAAAGAAAAGTTTATTCCTACGCATTTTTTTAAGAAGTTTCTTAAGAAAAGTTTCTTCCCATGGATTTTTTAAGAAGTTTCTTAAGGAATTTTTCTTAGGAAGCATTTCCTTAAGAAGTTTCTTAAGAAAACTTTGTTCCCACGGATTTTCTGAAGAAATTCCCTAAGGAAATTTTCTTAGGAAGCACTTTCTTAAGAATTTCTTATGAAAAGTTTCTTCCGATGCATTTTCGTAAGAAATTTCTTAAGGAAATTTTCTTAGGAAGCACTTTCTTAAGAAGTTTCTTAATAAAAGCTTGTTTCGATGCATTTTCGTAAGAAGTTTCTTAAGGAATTTTTCTTAGGAAGCACTTTCTTAAGAAGTTTCTTAAGAAAAGTTTATTCCGATGCATTTTCGTAACAAGTTTCTTAAGGAAATTTTCTTAGGAAGCACTTCCTTAAGAAGTTTCTTAAGAAAAGTTTCTTCCGATCCATTTTCGTAAGAAGTTTCTTAAGGAAATATTCTTAGGAAGCACTTTCTTAAGAACTTTCTTAAGAAAAGTTTCTTCCGATGCATTTTTGTAAGAAGTTTCTTAAGGAAATTTTCTTAGGAAGCACTTTCTTAAGAAGTTTATTAAGAAATGTTTTTTCCGATGCATTTTCGTAAGAAGTTTCTTAAGGAATTTTTCTTAGGAAGCACTTTCTTAAGATGTTTCTTAACAAAAGTTTCTTCCGATGTATTTTCGTAAGAAGTTTCTTCAGGAAATTTTCTTAGGATGCACTTTCTTAAGAAGTTTCGTAAGAAAAGTATGTTCCTACTCATTTTGTGAAGAATTTTGCTAAGCAAAATTTCATAGGAAGCACTTTCTAAAGAAGTTTCTTAAAAACAAGTTTCTTCCGATGCATTTTTGTAAGAAGTTTCTTAAGGGAATTTTCTTAGGAAGCACTTCCTTAAGAAGTTTATTCAAAAAAGTTTCTTCCGATGCAATTCCGTAAGAAGTTTCTTAAGGAAATTTTCTTAGGAAGCACTTTGTTAAGAAAAGTCTGTTCCAACGCATTTTCTTAAGAAGTTTCCTAGGGATATTTTCTTAGGAAGCACTTTCTTAAGAAAAGTTTCTTCTGACGCATTTTCTTAAGTAGTTTCTTTTGGAAATTTTCTAAGCAAACACTTTCTTAACAGGTTTTTTAAGTAATGTTTCTTCCGATGCATTTTCGTAAGAAGTTTCTTAACGAAATTTTCATAGGAAGCACTTTCTTAAGAAGTTTCTAAAGAAAAGTTTATTCCTACGCATTTTCTTAAGAAGTTTACTAAGAAAATTTTCTTAGGAAGCACTTTTTTAAGAAGTTTCTGAAGAAAAGTTTCTTCCGATGGATTTTTTAAGAAGTTTCTTAAGGAATTTTTCTGAGGAAGCACTTTCTTAAGAAGTTTCTTAAGAAAACTTTGTTGCCACGGATTTTCTGAAGAAGTTTCCTAAGGAAATTTTCTTAGGAAGCACTTTCTTAAGAAGTTTCTCAAGAAAACTTTCTTCCGATGCATTTTCGTAGGAAGTTTCTTAAGGTAATTTTCTTAGGAAGCACTTTCTTAAGAAGTTTCTAAAGAAAAGTTTATTCCTACGCATTTTCTTAAGAAGTTTACTCAGGAAATTTTCTTAGGAAGCACTTTTCTAAGAAGTTTCTTCCCATGGATTTTTTAAGAAGTTTCATAAGGAATTTTTCTTAGGAAGCATTTCCTTAAGAAGTTTCTTAAGAAAACTTTCTTAAGAGAAGTTTCTTAAGGAATTTTTCTTAGTAAGCATTTCCTTAAGAAGTTTCTTAAGAAAACTTTCTTCCCACGGATTTTCTGAAGAAATTTCCTAAGGAAATTTTCTTAGGAAGCACTTTCTTAAGAAGTTTCTTATGAAAAGTTTCTTCCGATGCATTTTCGTAACAAATTTCTTAAGGAAATTTTCTTAGGAAGCACTTCCTTAAGAAGTTTCTTAAGAAATGTTTTTTCCGATGCATTTTCGTAAGAAGTTTCTTAAGGAATTTTTCTTAGGAAGCACTTTCTTAAGAAGTTTCTTAAGAAAAGTTTATTCCGATGCATTTTCGTAAGAAGTTTCTTCTGATGCTTTTTCGTAAGAAGTTCGTAAGGAAATTTTCTTAGGAAGCACTTTCTTAAGAAGTTTCTTAAGAAATGTTTTTTCCGATGCATTTTCGTAAGAAGTTTCTTACGGAATTTTTCTTAGGAAGCACTTTCTTAAGATGTTTCTTAACAAAAGTTTCTTCCGATGTATTTTCGTAAGAAGTTTCTTAAGGAAATTTTCTTAGGATGCACTTTCTTAAGAAGTTTCGTAAGAAAAGTTTGTTCCTACTCATTTTTTGAAGAATTTTCCTTAGGTAAATTTCATAGGAAGCACTTTCTAAAGAAGTTTCTTAAAAACAAGTTTCTTCCGATGAATTTTTCCAAGAAGTTTCTTAAGGAAATTTTCTTAGGAAGCACTTTTTGAAGAATTTACCTAAGGAAAATATGTTAGGAAGCACTTTTTTAAGAAGTTTCTTAAGAAAAGTTTCTTCCGATGCATTTTCGTAAGAAGTTTCTTAAGGAAATTTTCTTAAGAAAAGTTTTTTCCGATGCATTTTCGTAACAAGTTTCTTAAGGAAATTTTCTTAGGAAGCACTTTGTTAAGAAAAGTCTGTTCCTACGCATTTTCTTAAGAAGTTTCCTTGGGATATTTTCTTAGGAAGCACTTTCTTAAGAAGTTTCTTAAGAAAAGTTTCTTCTGACGCATTTTCTTAAGAAGTTTCTTATGGAAATTTTCTAAGCAAAAACTTTCTTAAAAGGTTTTTTAAGTAATGTTTCTTCCGATGCATTTTCGTAAGAAGTTTCTTAAGGAAATTTTCATAGGAAGCACTTTCTTAAGAAGTTTCTAAAGAAAAGTTTATTCCTACGCATTTTCTTAAGAAGTTTACTCAGGAAATTTTCTTAAGAAGCACTTTTTTAAGAAGTTTCTGAAGAAAAGTTTCTTCCGATGGATTATTTAAGAAGTTTTTCTTAGGAAGCACTTTCTTAAGAAAACTTTGTTCCCACGGATTTTCTGAAGAAGTTTCCTAAGGAAATTTTTTTAGGAAGCACTTTCTTCAGAAGTTTCTCACGAAAAGTTTCTTCCATTGCATTTTCGTAAGAAGTTTCTTATGGAAATTTTCTTAGGAAGCACTTTCTTAAGAAGTTTCTTATGAAAAGTTTTTTCCGATGCATTTTCGTAAGAAGTTTCATAAGGAATTTTTCTTAGGAACCACTTTCTTAAGATGTTTCTTAAGGAAAGTTTCTTCCGATGCATTGTCGGAAGTTATTTCTTAAGGAAATTTTCTTAGGATGCACTTTCTTAAGAAGTTTCTTGAGAAAAATTGTTCCTACTCATTTTTTGAAGAATTTACCTAAGGAAAATATCTTAGGAAGCACTTTTTAAAGAAGTTTCTTAAGAAAAGTTTCTTCCGATGCATTTTCGTAAGAAGTTTCTTAAGGAAACTTTCTTAAGAAAAGTTTCTTCCGATGCATTTTCGTAACAAGTTTCTTAAGGAAATTTTCTTACGAAGCACTTAGTTAAGAAAAGTCTATTCCTACGCATTTTCTTAAGAAGTTTCCTAAGGATATTTTTCTTAGGAAGCAATTTCTTAAGAAGTTTCTTAACAAAAGTTTCTTCCGACGCATTTTCTTAAGAAGTTTCTGATGGAAATTTTCTAAGCAAACACTTTCTTAAGAGGATTTTAAAGAAATGTTTCTTCCGATGCATTTTCGTAAGAAGTTTCTTAAGGAAATTTTCTTAGGAAGCATTTTCTTAAGAAGTTTCTTAAGAAAATATTCTTTCGATGCATTTTTGTAAGAAGTTTCTTAAGGAATTTTTCTTAGGAAGCACTTTCTTCAGAAAAGTTTCTTCCGATTCATTTTCGTAAGAAGTTTCTTTAGGAAATTTTCTTAGGAAGCACTTTCTTAAGAAGTTTCTTAAGAAATGTTTTTTCCGATGCATTTTCGTAAGAAGTTTCTTAAGGAATTTTTCTTAGGAAGCACTTTCTTAAGATGTTTCTAAAGAAAAGTTTCTTCCGATGTATTTTCGTAAGAAGTTTCTTAAGGAAATTTTCTGAGGATGCACTTTCTTAAGAACTTTCATAAGAAAAGTTTGTTCCTACTCATTTTTTGAAGAATTTTCCTAAGGAAAATTTCATAGGAAGCACTTTTTAAAGAAGTTTCTTAAAAACAAGTTTCTTCCGATGCATTTTCGTAAGAAGTTTCTTAAGGAAATTTTCTTAGGAAGCACTTTCTTATGCAGTTTCTTCAAAAAAGTTTCTTCCAATGCATTTTCGTAAGAAGCTTCTTAAGGAAATTTTCTTAGGAAGCACTTTCTTAAGAAAAGTCTATTCCTACGCATTTTCTTAAGAAGTTTCCTAGGGATATTTTCTTCTGAAGCACATTCTTAAGAAGTTTCCTAAGAAAAGTTTCTTCTAACGCATTTTCTTAAGAAGTTTCTTATGGAAATTTTCTAAGCAAACACTTTCTCAAGAGGTTTTTTAAGTAATGTTTGTTCCGATGCATTTTCGTAAGAAGTTTCTTAAGGAAGTTTTCATAGGAAGCACTTTCTTAAGAAGTTTCTGAAGAAAAGTTTATTCCTATGCATTTTCTTAAGAAGTTCACTCAGGAAATTTTCTTAGGAAGCACTTTCTTAAGAAAAGTTTATTCCGATGCATTTTCGAAAGAAGTTTCTCAAGAAATGTTTCTTCCGATGCATTTTCTTAGGAAGCACTTTCTTAAGAAAAGTTTATTCCGATGCATTTTCGTAAGAAGTTTCTCAAGAAATGTTTCTTCCGATGCATTTTCGTAAGAAGTTTCTTAAGGAAATTTTCTTAGGAAGCACTTTCTTAAGAAGTTTCTTATGAAAAGTTTTTTCCGATGCATTTTCGTAAGAAGTTTCATAAGGAATTTTTCTTAGGAAGCACTTTCTTATGATGTTTCTTATGAAAAGTTTCTTCCGATGCATATTCGTAAGTTGTTTCTTAAGGAAATTTTCTTAGGATGCACTTTCTTAAGAAGTTTCTTAAGAAAAATTATTCCTACTCATTTTTTGAAGAACTTTCCTAAGGAAAATATCTTAGGAAGCACTTTTTTAAAAAATTTCTTAAAAAAAGTTTCTTCCGATGCATTTTCGTAAGAAGTTTCTTAAGGAAATTTTCTTAAGAAGCATTTTCTTAAGAAAAGTTCTTCCGATGCATTTTCGTAAAAAGTTTCTTAAGGAAATTTTCTTACAAAGTACTTTCTTCATAAAAGCCTGTGTCGGCGTACGACACCTATGGGATCGCATCGATCCCCTTACGGTTTGGCAGGGAGAAAGGCTTGCACAAAGAGCAGATCTAACGATCAACGCGAGGGATTTTTACCGAGGTTCGGGCCGCTGAGAAGCATAAAACCCTACTCCTGCTTTAGTTGTATTAGATGTGTTTAAGCCCAGGCTTCAGGAGCGCTTGCAACGAACAGTGCATTCGAGCAGTAGCTACACATGCAGAATGGGCCAGAAAAGATCCTTCCTTCTGTAGCTCAGCCTTGGGCCTCCTTTTATACGTTCGAAGGGGTCACCAACAGTGGCGTACAGAACATACATGAGGTGTAAAGTTGCTACAGTGTTATCATACCTAATACTGACGGCTTAGGACAAATGCATTAAATGCTCCGTTGAGGTGTCCCTTAGCTTCTTGGGGACGGGAAAAGAGCCCGTCCCATCAACACCGCTTAACCCCATCCACTGCTAATGCCATGACACGCATCCAGGAGGACAAACCCCGTCTGACAGGCTGGTTGCTGCACTGGAACGGTGGCAAGGTGGCGGGATCTTGCCGGGGCTTCGCGAGCATCCCTGCAAGAATCTTGCCGGGATTCCAGCCTTCGGCTTCTGTGTTCTGATCATCGGCTTGAATGCTTCCTTGATAGTCTTGCACTTGCTTCCAGCTGTCCCCCGACAAGCATCTTGCCGGGAGTCCAACATCGGGTCTTCTTGGTGACCTGCCTGGAAGTCTTCTCCCAGGAAGGCTCACTTCCCGGAAACTCTATCTCGATCTTGCCGGCCTTGAGCTTGCCGGTGATGCGCAGACCTGTTCCCGGTGTGGCCGTGGGTTCGATCCCCACGGATGGCGCCAGGCTCCTGTCTGGAGGAACTGGACAATGTGCTGTGCCCATGCCGGAGCCTAAGGCTCGACAGCAAGGACTAAAGGCATGTCTTCTGCCGCGGGAGCGTTTGTCTCTACGACAAAGGCTCGAGGCCCTGCCGGAGCCTGTTGCCCTCCGGCAGGCTTGGCGTTGTTCCCGGCAACTTCCTTGCCGGAAATTTGGGTCCTGGATGTGTCCTATAAGTGGATTTCTTCTCTGCCATGCCCTTCCCGCCTGGAGGCTGTGACCTGCCGGTGCGTGTCCAGGGGTAATGAACACCCCCCGTTCATTACACCGACAGGAGCCCCCGGGCCTGGGCCAGACAAGCGCGCACAGTGTTTGTCTGGGCTAGGCCCAAAAACATGCACTGGTACACGTGTGGCGTGAAGTAACCGCCACTCATGACTCTTAACTGCGCGCTGATGATGGCGCATGAAATCTTGTAACTTGCCGGGCCTTGGGCTTGCCGGCAGCGTGGGGAGACGGAGCAGGACGGCAGCGGGGGTCGTGCGCCCGAAAAGGAGCGCCACGCCACGCAATGAAGAGCCAGCCCCCGAGCCTTCCCCATAAAGGGTGCTACGGGTGCGATGCTCGATTCACGCACTCATCCCTACTGTCGCCGCCGTCTACCGCGCGTACCTCGCCGCTGCCTTGCCGGTCTCCAGCGCAACGTCCTTGGCCTTCTCGGCTGCCCCCCCCCCCCCCCCCCGAGAACAAGGCAGCCGCTGGGACTGAAGTCCTTTTTGCACATCCGTTGCGGCAATGGCACATACAAAGAAACAATTTATCTTAGTTAGACCAATCCTTATGTATGCGACACATGTTTCTTTATGCTAAATGGATGCTTTCTTCCCTCTTGATTAATTCCGACCTTGTATATATTTTATATCCTACGCTGTTCGGAAACCTTGCCGGTGCGCACACTTGCCGCGAGCGCTTTGAGGAACAGGTCCTTAGCAGCCTGCTGGAAATGCCGCCACCGGCAAGGCGACTTGCCGGGCCAGAACGCAGCTGCTAAGTTTGCCGAGCGGACTCGAGGCAAAACTAGAGCGCGGGCTAACCATGACAAGGTCCTTTCGTGTGCAGATTGATGTACAAGGACGAAAAATCAATCAAGACGACCCACGCTTGCCGGAAAACTTTCCGGTGCGCACGCTCCAGCCGACAGCGCTTGAGGAACGGGTCCTTAGCGGCTTGCCGGGAACGCCGCCTCCCGGAAAGGTTTACCTTCCCGATGCTTGTGCAGCCGCCTAAGTTGTTGAGCGGACTCAAGACAACTTGAGCCATCCCGGCAAGAATCTTGCCGGGATTTCAGCCTACGGTCTTCTGTGTTCTGATCATCGGCTTGAATGCTTCCTTGATAGTCTTGCACTTACTTCCAGCTGTCCCCCGACAAGCATCTTGCCGGGAGTCCAACATCGGGTCTTCTTGGTGACCTGCCTGGAAGTCTTCTCCCAGGAAGGCTCACTTCCCTGAAACTCTATCTCGATCTTGCCGGCCTTGAGCTTGCCGGTGATGCGCAGACCTGTTCCCGGTGTGGCCGTGGGTTCGATCCCCACGGATGGCTCCAGGCTCCTGTCTGGAGGAACTGGACAATGTGTTGAGCCCATGCCGGAGCCTGAGGCTCGACATCAAGGACTAAAGGCATGTCTTCTACCGCGGGAGCGTTTGTCTCTACGGCAAAGGCTCGAGGCCCTGCCGGACCCTGTTGCCCTCTGGCAGGCTTGGCGTTGTTCCCGGCAACTTCCTTGCCAGAAATTTGGGTCCTGGATGTGTCCTATAAGTGGATTTCTTCTCTGCCATGCCCTTCCCGCCTGGAGGCTGCGACCTGCCGGTGCGTGTCCAGGGGTAATGAATACCCCCTGTTCATTACACCGACAATCTGTTCCTACGCATTTTCTTAGGAAGCACTTTCTTAAGAAGTTTCTTAAGAAAAGTTTCTTCCGACGCATTTTCTTAAGAAGTTTTTGATGGAAATTTTCTAAGCAAACACTTTCTTAAGAGGTTTTTAAAGAAATGTTTCTTCCGATGCATTTTCGTAACAAGTTTCTTAAGGAAATTTTCTTAGGAAGCACTTTTTTAAAAAGTTTCTAAAGAAAAGTTTCTTCCGATGCATTTTCGTAAGAAGTTTCTGAAGGAAATTTTCTTAGGAAGCACTTTCTTAAGAAGTTTCTTCAGAAAAGTTAGTTCCTGTGCATTTTCTTAAGAAGATTCCTAAGGTAATTTTCTTAGGAAGCACTTTCTTAAGAAGTTTCGAAAGAAAAGTTTATTCCTACGCATTTTCTTAAGAAGTTTACTCAGGAAATTTTCTTAGGAAGCAGTTTTTTAAGAAGTTTCTTAAGAAAAGTTTCTTCCCATGGATTTTTTAAGAAGTTTCTTAAGGAATTTTTTTTAGGAAGCATTTCCTTAAGAAGTTTCTTAAGAAAACTTTGTTCCCACGGATTCCCTGAAGAAATTCCCTAAGGAAATTTTCTTAGGAAGCACTTTCTTAAGAAGTTTCTTATGAAAAGTTTCTTCCGATGCATTTTCGTAAGAAATTTCTTAAGGAAATTTTCTTAGGAAGCACTTTCTTAAGAAGTTTCTTAATAAAAGTTTGTTTCGATGCATTTTCGTAAGAAGTTTCTTAAGGAATTTTTCTTAGGAAGCACTTTCTTAAGAAGTTTCTTAAGAAAAGTTTATTCCGATGCATTTTCGTAAGAAGTTTCTTAAGGAAATTTTCTTAGGAAGCACTTCCTTAAGAAGTTTCTTAAGAAAAGTTTCTTTCGATCCATTTTTGTAAGAAGTTTCTTAAGGAAATTTTCTTAGGAAGCACTTTCTTAAGAACTTTCTTAAGAAAAGTTTCTTCCGATGCATTTTTGTAAGAAGTTTCTTAAGGAAATTTTCTTAGGAAGCACTTTCTTAAGAAGTTTCTTAAGAAATGTTTTTTCCGATGCATTTTCGTAAGAAGTTTCTTAAGGAATTTTTCTTAGGAAGCACTTTCTTAAGATGTTTCTTAACAAAAGTTTCTTCCGATGTATTTTCGTAAGAAGTTTCTTAAGGAAATTTTCTTAGGATGCACTTTCTTAAGAAGTTTCGTAAGAAAAGTTTGTTCCTACTCATTTTTTGAAGAATTTTCCTAAGGAAAATTTCATAGGAAGCACTTTCTAAAGAAGTTTCTTAAAAACAAGTTTCTTCCGATGCATTTTTGTAAGAAGTTTCTTAAGGAAATTTCTTAGGAAGCACTTCCTTAAGAAGTTTATTCCAAAAAGTTTCTTCCGATGCAATTTCGTAAGAAGTTTCTTAAGGAAATTTTCTAAGGAAGCACTTTGTTAAGAAAAGTCTGTTCCTACGCATTTTCTTAAGAAGTTTCCTAGGGATATTTTCTTAGGAAGCACTTTCTTAAAAAATTTCTTAAGAAAAGTTTCTTCTGACGCATTTTCTTAAGAAGTTTCTTATGGAAATTTTCTAAGCAAACACTTTCTTAAGAGGTTTTTTAAGTAATGTTTCTTCCGATGCATTTTCGTAAGAAGTTTCTTAAGGAAATTTTCATCGGAAGCACTTTCTTAAGAAGTTTCTAAAGAAAAGTTTATTCCTACGCATTTTCTTAAGAAGTTTACTAAGAAAATTTTCTTAGGAAGCACTTTTTTAAGAAGTTTCTGAAGGAAAGTTTCTTCCGATGGATTTTTTATGAAGTTTCTTAAGGATTTTTTCTTAGGAAGCACTTTCTTAAGAAGTTTCTTAAGAAAAGTCTGTTCCCACGGATTTTCTGAAGAAGTTTCCTAACGAAATTTTCTTAGGAAGCACTTTCTTAAGAAGTTTCTCAACAAAAGTTTCTTCCGATGCATTTTCGTAGGAAGTTTCTTAAGGAAACTTCCTTAGGAAGAACTTTCTTAAGAAGTTTCTTATGAAAAGTTTTTTCCGATGCATTTTCGTAAGAAGTTTCAAAAGGAATTTTTCTTAGGAAGCACTTTCTTAAGATGTTTCTTAAGGAAAGTTTCTTCCGATGCATTTTCGGAAGTTATTTCTTAAGGAAATTTTCTTAGGATGCACTTTCCTAAGAAGTTTCTTGAGACAAATTGGTCCTACTCATTTTTTGAAGAATTTACCTAAGGAAAATATCATAGGAAGCACTTTTTAAAGAAGTTTCTGAAGAAAAGTTTCTTCTGATGCATTTTCGTAAGAAGTTTCTTAAGGAAATTTTCTTAGGAAGCACTTTCTTAAGAAGTTTCTTCAGAAGAGTTTCTTCCGATGCATTTTCGTAAGAAGTTTCTTAAGGCAATTTTCTTCGGAAGCAATTTCTTAAGAAAAGTCTGTTCCAACTTATTTTCTTAAGAAGTTTCCTATGGATATTTTCTTAGGAAGCACTTTCTTAAGAAGTTTCTCAACAAAAGTTTCTTCCGATGCATTTTCGTAGGAAGTTTCTTAAGGAAGTTTTCTTAGGAAGCACTTTCTTAAGAAGTTTCTTATGAAAAGTTTTTTCCGATGCATTTTCGTAAGAAGTTTCATAAGGAATTTTTCTTAGGAAGCACTTTCTTAAGATGTTTCTTAAGGAAAGTTTCTTCCGATGCATTTTCGGAAGTTATTTCTTAAGGAAATTTTCTTAGGATGCACTTTCTTAAGAAGTTTCTTGAGACAAATTGTTCCTACTCATTTCTTGAAGAATTTATCTAAGGAAAATATCATAGGAAGCACTTTTTAAAGAAGTTTCTGAAGAAAAGTTTCTTCTGATGCATTTTCGTAAGAAGTTTCTTAAGGAAATTTTCTTAGGAAGCACTTTCTTAAGAAGTTTCTTCAGAAAAGTTTCTTCCGATGCATTTTCGTAAGAAGTTTCTTAAGGCAATTTTCTTAGGAAGCAATTTCTTAAGAAATGTCTGTTCCAACTTATTTTCTTAAGAAGTTTCCTAAGGATATTTTCTTAGGAAGCACTTTCTTAAGAAGTTTCTTAAGAAAAGTTTCTTCCGACGCATTTTCTTAAGAAGTTTCTTACGGAAATTTTCTAAGCAAACACTTTCTTAAGAAGTTTCTAAAGAAAAGTTTGTTCCTACGCATTTTTTAAGAAGTTTCCCCAGGAAATTTTCTTAGGAAGCACTATTTTAAGGAGTTTCTTAAGAAAAATTTCTTCCGATGGATTTTTAAGAAGTTTCTTAAGTATTTTTTCTTAGGAAGCACTTTCTTAAGAAAACTTTGTTCCCACGGATTTTCTGAAGAAGTTTCCTAAGGAAATTTTCTTTGGAAGCACAATCTTAAGAAGTTTATTTAGAAAAGTTTCTTCCGATGCATTTTCGTAACAAGTTTCTTAAGGAAATTTTCTTAGGAAGCACTTTCTTAAGAAGTTTCTTAAGAAAAGTTTTTTCCGATGCATTTTCGTAGGAAGTTTCATAAGGAATTTTTCGTAGGAAGCACTTTCTTAATATGTTTTTTAAGAAAAGTTTCTTCCGATGCATTTTCGTAAAAAGTTTCTTAAGGAAATTTTCTTAGAATGCACTTTCTTAAGAAGTTTCTTAAGAAAAGTTTGTTCCTACACATTTTTTGAAGTATTTTCCTAAGGAAAATATCTTAGGAAGCACTTTTTTAAGAAGTTTCTTAGGAAAAGTTTCTTAAGAAAAGTTTCTTAAGGAAATTTTCTTCAGAAGCACTTTCTTAAGAAAAGTTTCTTCCGATGCATTTTTGTAAGAAGTTTCTTAAGGAAATTTTCTTAGGACGCACTTTCTTAAGAAAAGTCTATTCCTACGCATTTTCTTAAGAAGTTTCATAAGGATATTTTCTTAGGAAGCACTTTCTTAAGAAGTTTCTTAAGAAAAGTTTCTTTCGACGTATTTTCTTCAGAAGTTTCTGATGGAAATTTTCTAAGCAAGCACTTTCTTAAGAGGTTTTTTAGGAAATATTTCTTCCGATTCATTTTCGTAAGTTTCTTAAGGAAATTTTCTTAGGAAGCACTTTCTTAAGAAGTTTCTAAAGAAAAGTTTGTTCCTACGCATTTTCTTAAGATGTTTCCTAAGGAAATTTACTTAGGAAGCACTTTCTTAATAAGTTTCTTTAGAAAAGTTTCTTCCGATGCATTTTCGTAACAAGTTTCTTAATGAAATTTTCTTAGGAAACACTTTCTTAAGAAGTTTCTTAAGAAAAGTTTTTTCCGATGCATTTTCGTAGGAAGTTTCATAAGGAATTTTTCTTAGGAATCACTTTCTTAATATGTTTCTTAAGAAAAGTTTCTTCCGATGCATTTTCGTAAAAAGTTTCTTAAGGAAATTTTCTTAGGATGCACTTTCTTAAGAAGTTTCTTAAGAAAAGTTTGTTCCTACTCATTTTTTGAAGAGTTTTCCTAAGCAAAATATCTTAGGAAGCACTTTTTTAAAAAAGTTTCTTAAGAAAAGTTTCTTCCGATGCATTTTCGTAAGAAGTTTCTTAAGGAAATTTTCTTAAGAAGCACTTTCTTAAGAAAAGTTTCTTCCAATGTATTTTCGTAAGAAGTTTCTTAAGGAAATTTTCTTAGGACGCACTTTCTTAAGAAAAGTCTGTTCCTACGCATTTTATTAAGAAGTTTCCTAAGGATATTTTCTTAGGAAGCACTTTCTTAAGAAGTTTCTTAAGAAAAGTTTCTTCCGATGCATTTTCTTAAGAAGTTTCTGATGAAAATTTTCTAAGCAAGCACTTTCTTAAGAGGTTTTTTAGGAAATGTTTCTTCCGATGCATTTTCGTAAGTTTCTTTAGGAAATTTTCTTAGGAAGCACTTTATTAAGAAGTTTCTAAAGAAAAGTTTGTTCCTACGCATTTTCTTAGGATGTTTCCTAAGGAAATTTTCTTAGGAAGCACTTTCTTAAGAAGTTTCTTAAGAAAAGTTTCTTCCGGTGGATTTTTTAAGAAGTTTCTTAAGGACATTTTCTTAGGAAGCACTTTCTTAAGAAGTTTCTTGAGAAAACTTTGTTCCCACATATTTTCTGAAGAAGTTTCCCAAGGACATTTTCTTAGGAAGCACTTTCTTAAGAAGTTTCTTAGAAAAGTTTCTTCCGATGCATTTTCGTAACAAGTTTCATAAGGAAATTTTCTTACGAAGCACTTTCTTAAGAAGTTTCTTAAGAAAAGTTTTTTCTGATGCATTTTCGTAGGAAGTTTCATAAGGAATTTTTCTTAGGAAGCACTTTCTTAATATGTTTCTTAAGAAAAGTTTCTTCCGATGCATTTTCCTAAAAAGTTTCTTCAGGAAATTTTCTTAGGATGCACTTTCTTAAGAAGTTTCTTAAGAAAAGTTTGTTCCTACACATTTTTTGAAGACTTTTCCTAAGGAAAATATCTTAGGAAGCACTTTTTTTAAGAAGTTTCTTAAGAAAAGTTTCTTCCGATGCATTTTCGTAAGAAGTTTCTTAAGGAAATTTTCTTAAGAAGCACTTTCTTATAAAAAGTTTCTTCCGATGCATTTTCGTAAGAAGTTTATTAAGGAAATTTTCTTAGGACGCACTTTCTTAAGAAAAGTCTGTTCCTACGCATTTTCTTAAGAAGTTTCCTAAGGATATTTTCTTAGGAAGCACTTTCTTAAGAAGTTTCTTAAGAAAAGTTTCTTCCGACGCATTTTCTTCAGAAGTTTCCGATGGAAATTTTCTAAGAAAGCACTTTCTTAAGAGGTTTTTTAGGAAATGTTTCTTCCGATGCATTTTCGTAAGTTTCTTAAGGAAATTTTCTTACGAAGCACTTTCTTAAGAACTTTCTATAGAAAAGTTTGTTCCTACGCATTTTCTGTAGATGTTTCCTAAGGAAATTTTCTTAGGAAGCACTTTCTTAAGAAGTTTCTTAAGAAAATTGTCTTCCGATGGATTTTTTAAGATGTTTCCTAAGGACATTTTCTTAGGAAGCACTTGCTTAAGAAGTTTCTTAAGAAAACTTTGTTCCCATGGATTTTCTGAAGAAGTTTCCTAAGGAAATTTTCTTAGGAAGCACTTTCTTTGAAGTTTCTTTAGAAAAGTTTCTTCCGATGCATTTTCGTAACAAGTTTCTTAAGGAAATTTTCTTAGGAAGCTCTTTCTTAAGAAGTTTCTTGAGAAAAGTTTTTTCTGATGCATTTTCGTAGGAAGGTTCATAAGGAATTTTTATTAGGAAGCACTTTCTTAATATGTTTCTGAAGAAACTTTCTTCCGATGCATTTTCGTAAAAAGTTTCTTAAGGAAATTTTCTTAGGATGCACTTTCTTAAGAAGTTTCTTAAGAATAGTTTGTTCCTACTTGTTTTTTGAAGAATTTTCCTAAGGAAAATATCTTAGGAAGCACTTTTTTAAGAAGTTTCTTAAGAAAAGTTTCTTCCGATGCATTTTCGTAAGAAGTTTCTTATGAAAAATTTCTTAAGAAGCACTTTCTTAAGAAAAGTTTCTTCCGATGCATTTTCGTAAGAAGTTTCTTAAGGAAATTTTCTTAGGTCGCACTTTCTTAAGAAAAGTCTGTTCCTACGCATTTTCTTAAGAAGTTTCCTAGGGATATTTTTCTTAGGAAGCACTTTCTTAAGAAAAGTTTCTTCCGACGCATTTTCTTAAGAAGTTTCTGATGTAAATTTTCTAAGCAAGCACTTTCTTAAGAGGTTTTTTAGGAAATGTTTATTCCGATACATTTTCGTAAGTTTCTTAAGGAAATTTTCTTAGGAAGCACTTTCTTAAGAAGTTTCTTAA
This sequence comes from Elymus sibiricus, assembly GCA_039707655.1. Lineage (NCBI taxonomy): Eukaryota > Viridiplantae > Streptophyta > Magnoliopsida > Poales > Poaceae > Elymus > Elymus sibiricus. The sequence goes on from CM077665.1 coordinate 490,797,964, forward strand.
GAAAAGTTTGTTCCTACGCATTTTCTTAAGATGTTTCCTAAGGAAATTTTCTTAGGAAGCACTTTCTTAAGAAGTTTCTTAAGAAAAGTCTCTTCCGATGGATTTTTTAAGAAGTTTCTTAAGGACATTTTCTTAGGAAGCACTTTCTTAAGAAGTTTCTTAAGAAAACTTTGTTCCCACGGATTTTCTGAAGAAGTTTCCTAAGGAAATTTTCTAAGGAAGCACTTTCTTAAGAAGTTTCTTTAGAAAAGTTTCTTCCGATGCATTTTCGTAACAAGTTTCTTAAGGAAATTTTCTTAGGAAGCACTTTCTTAAGAAGTTTCTTAAGAAAAGTTTTTTCCGATGCATTTTCGTAGGAAGTTTCATAAGGAATTTTTCTTTGGAAGCACTTTCTTAATATGTTTCTTAAGAAAAGTTTCTTCCGATGCATTTTCGTAAAAAGTTTCTTAAGGAAATTTTCGTAGGATGCACTTTCTTAAGAAGTTTCTTAAGAAAAGTTTGTTCCTACACATTTTTTGAAGAATTTTCCGAAGGAAAATATCATAGGAAGCACTTTTTTTAAGAAGTTTCTTAAGAAAAGTTTCTTCCGATGCATTTTCGTCAGAAGTTTCTTAAGGAAATTTTCTTAAGAAGCACTTTCTTAAGAAAAGTTTCTTCCGATGCATTTTCGTAAGAAGTTTCTTAAAGAAATTTTCTTAGGACGCACTTTCTTAAGAAAAGTCTGTTCCTACGCATTTTCTTAAGAATTTTCCTAAGGATATTTTCTTAGGAAGCACTTTCTTAAGAAGTTTCTTAAGAAAAGTTTCTTCCAACGCATTTTCTTAAGAAGTTTCTGATGGAAATTTTCTAAGCAAGCACTTTCTTAAGAGGTTTTTTAGGAAATGTTTCTTCCGATGCATTTTCGTAAGTTTCTTAATTAAATTTTCTTAGGAAGCACTTTCTTAAGAACTTTCTAAAGAAAAGTTTGTTCCTACGCATTTTCTTAGGATGTTTCCTAAGGAAATTTTCTTAGGAAGCACTTTCTTAAGAAAAGTTTCTTCCGGTGGATTTTTTAAGAAGTTTCTTAAGGACATTTTCTTAGGAAGCACTTTCTTAAGAAAACTTTTTTCCCACAGATTTTCTGAAGGAGTTTCCTAAGGAAATTTTCTTAGGCAGTACTTTCTTAAGAAGTTTCTTTAGAAAAGTTTCTTCCGATGCATTTTCGTAACAAGTTTCTTAAGGAAATTTTCTTAGGAAGCACTTTCTTAAGAAGTTTCTTAAGAAAAGTTTTTTCCGATGCATTTTTGTAAGAAGTTTCTTAAGGAATTTTTCTTAGGAAGCACTTTCTTAAGATGTTTCTTAAGAAAAAGTTTCTTATGATGCATTTTCGTAAGAAGTTTCTTAAGGAAATTTTCTTAGGAAGCACTTTCTTAAGAAGTTTCTAGGGGAAATTCTCCAGCATCGTGCCTTTCATTGAATGCAGTAGCACGTAAGATTTCATGATTTACTACAGTAACGTATACATAGTGATAACAAACTTATGTAGTTCCATATATGCAATGCAGTTCTATCAGTGGGATGCTATCTATAATTGCGATGAATGAGTACAATGGAATCTCGTTTGCTATAGAATATACAAAGGTAATAGAAGTCAAATTTATTTGTGATTTATTGCAACACACATTTCAGGTTGTAATTTGCAAAATTTGTTCAACATAGGGAGAAGTTGATCAATTCAGAATACAAATGATATACGAGATGCTTTTTCTTGAGGGCAATTATGGGAAGATCCCCGAAGAGCTTTCTATATTGTTGCAGATATACATTGTTGGGAAGATCCCTGAGATGCTTTCAGTTCAAATCAGAGATATACATTGTTGCAGATATATCTACATTATTGTATATGACCATCAAATATGTTATTTATCGGTGCTTGATATTGCATCTTGATATCATAAAAGAAGAGTATTCAATGGGATATCCTATTTAAAAGTATGATATCACATACGTATGAGACCGCAATGCAGTATCACATGTATCTGATATGCAAATGATGTTTATAGCCGTTGGGGCGTTTCAAAATTAGAAATTTTCGATGCACTATTGCATTGTAGCCGTTAGTTTTCGTGTACCTTCGGAATGTAGCCGTTGGACATAGGCTATATAAATGGGAGAAGGTACCGACTCGGCCCAAAGACACATCAAACTATCACCACATTGTTTCTGCCAGCCTTCACCTTACTCCATCAACTTATCATTTTCGCCATGGCTTCTTCCAACTCATCTAACTCCCCATCTAGTTGGTCAGAATGCAGGAAGAGGAGGAATGCAACACTGAGCATGCAATCAGCACCTTCGCTTCATTGTGGCTGCAATGTAGTTGCTAAATTGTCAAAAGCCTACACTAAGGGGAACAAAGAGTGAAATTTCTACACTTGCAGGAAAAAGGTATGTTTATGTAGTTAACTGAAATTGCGTCTGCACACCATACTACATCTTGGTCGCACTAATAGGATATATTAGAACAAAACATTAATCGGTTCGCTTGAATGTGTAAATGATAGTGTAGGCAACTTTATTGAAGTATTGCTGCAAGATATGGATATGGGAAGACATAATAAAGGACTGTGTTGATTCATTTGTTGCTTATTACCATTCTACTGAGAAGGAACAGTTAAACATATAGTTATACAATGCTACAAAGCTCTTGATGTCTCATGAATCAACCAGCAGAGATATTGAAGGAAATATTGGATTTGTGACAGAGCAGAACAACATACTGAAAGAGCGGGTGCAATCAGCCATTAAGATGTCGTCAATAGCTAATAGGAAATTTAGAACCTACCGCCTGCTCCTTACCTTCCTAGCTACTGTAATTGTGACAGGAACGATACCTTGTCTTAGCATTTCAACACTTGTCTTTTGCATTTCTACAATGTACTTTGTGCGTTGAACGCTCGGTAGTCTGAAAGCAAAGAAATTGAGGATCTATCTTGTTAGCTGTATTGGTTAAATATGTTTTTGCCCGGTACTTGTATCATTTGTTAATGGTTTGAACATGTAAGTGTAATGATGTGTACTACTATTATATGTGCTGCAATTTAAAAATCTGATGTTAGAAATGAGACACCATGCACACTTTTCATGTCCACAACCCGCATTCAAATAGTGGAAAACAGCCGTTTGGGAAGACATAACTGCAATGGTATGAAATACAAGTTAAACTTCAAATACATGTAAGCGATCAAAAAAATTCTGATTACAGCAAATAGATGATCAACAAATAAGATTCGCCATATCAATTATCGATATATAATCAACTTGTAAGCAGCGATACAGTTTACGGTCTGGTGGAAACATCTAGCAACCAACATCACATTTAGTTCCCAGCAAATACATATTAATAATGCAATCAATTGAGTTTCACTCTGTTGTCCTGTTTGGGCATGTACGGATGTCATGATCTGAAGATTTGCAGCAACTGCAGAACGTTGTTCGATGTATACCTGATCGTCCTCATGCTTTCTCATTCTTAGAGGATTCAGGTAACCGACCCTTTGTTTTCTTGAAATTGGTTTCGAAAAATGACATGTATCTCTTGTTTGTAGGCCTACCAGCCTTCTTTTTTATTACAAGAACTTTTATTGACCCAACCTCAATTCCAATATTCTTTGCCCTATCGTATATATGAAGTCCTTCGGTTCTGAAGTTGTCTGATTCTGCTGTGTTTGGGGAGTTATCGTTGTCCTCAGCCCCATCTGTAAAGGTATGTTGTACCCTACTTGGCACGTTGTTCTCACCGTCGAATTGTATGACATTATCTGTTTAGTAAGCTTCGCAATACCTTTCATTGCCACATCAGCGGATACATCATCGTACTCACCAACGCTCGTCAGGTCAACAATAGTGAAATATATGTTTTTCTACCTAACTGACCTAGCAACCTTAGCATCATTACCGTCACTATCTTGTATTTCGTATGGAACTTCAACCATCCTGTCGCACTTTGTCCACCTATTCATTATATGGCAATCTGGGATTAGCATAACTCCGTTCTGTATCATCACCTGCAACAGTCAAACAGGTACGGTAAGTGCATAAATACAAATCCTTGCGGACGTTCGGTATAGGTAAAGTATATAAATCAGTACTTACAAGCATGATATGGCAGCATATTATGCCAAAGTGCTCGAATAATCCGCACTCACACTTAAACAAGACTGTCGATTTCTTGAATGATATTGTGTAATAACCTCTGCACCATGCATCCCTGGTTTCTGCATAAACATGCTTTGCTATGAACATATTTGGTTCAGTATCTTGTACAAAAATGTATGAAGTTATCTTTTGTAGCTCAACTTTAAATAATTTGAAGACACTATTTGTGTATATCTCCGTAGCATGCTTCTCAATTGGATACCCACGTAGGGTTATAGGAGATGTCTATGAGGCGAGGGGTGGTGACGCGTATGTATACTCAACAATGTTAGCTACCTTGTGATGCAAAAAAAACACTACAATGTATGCTCACACTAGTTAGAATAATATGCATACATGTGAATCATTTTTCTATGCCTGGTCATTTGCCTTCTTACGGTATGCTACGAGCTTCGCGTATTGCTTGACAAACAGGTTAATAGTTGCCTTGCAGGGGACATACACCTTCAGTATGTGGTTTGCACTTTCACTCCTGTGGGTGCTTGTCATTCGTGCGCAGAATACATCTTTGAAATATGGCTTAGCCGACATGTGCCTAACCTCGTAGACGCTTTTCATGAAAGGATTAGACGAAAGCTTGTTACTTAGAGACTAGAAAAGACCAACCAGCCTCAAACTCTTCTATAGTAAGCATATGGTTCACAACCTTGTGGAAATCGTCACCGAATGATTTGTCTTTCTTGTAAACAGCAGCTAACATTTGTTTTGCTTTCTTTAATACATGCCACTTGCACCACCTGTGTGTTGTGTCTCTGAAGCATTCCCTGATAGCTGAAGTTTTTACTAGGCATTGGTCTGACAAGGGAAAGAACATCCAATGTGAGTCTACCAAAATCTATACAAGCGGCAATGAATGTTTTTTTAGTGAGTTTTACCTGTCAGTATTGTTGTCGGTGGTTTATCGCCCATCATTGCTACAAATTCAGTGAACGCCCATGTGAAATCCTCAACCATCTCATTAGTCAAAAGAACCCCTGCAAATATAACAGATTGGAAATGGTTGTTGACACCGACGAACATGCCAAAAGGCATTTTAGAGATGTTTGTCTCGTATGTTGTGTCAAATGTGACAACATCACCGAAATAACAGTACATAGTACGACTTCGACCACTAGTCCACATCAATGATTTTAGCATGCCTTGTTCGTCTAGTTCTAGTGTACACACAAACCATGGATCATTGGATATCATGCTTCTAAAGTTTTCCATAGTTTTATGCATGTCATCTCGTAGTGCGTCTCAGGCTATACTTGAACAAACTGTCCGTAGGCTCTTTTTATCTATTGGTACTTTATCCATCGATCCGAAAAAACTGCCTAAAATGCAATTTACGCTTGACAACGTAACATTGTTCTCCCTTAAATGCTTTTCAATTTCCTTTATCTGCTTACCAATGTTTCTATGCGAGGACAATATTTTTTTTCTCCACAACTATCTACCAGTTCATGGTTGTGATCCTCGACAAAAGCTCTGACGTACCATGAGGAAGAGTTCACACTGTCAGTCATAGCTAGCCGTACCATTGCTTTGGAGCCACACCTTGTTGTAGACATTTTGGCAGTCTTTGTATATCCCTGCAACACACGTACTAACATTATAAGCAAAGAATCGAAATCATCTTGTCAAGGTTATAGTGATCGAGACTGAAAGATATCTTACCTCACGCTGGCACTTGTATTCTTCCATCGTTCTCACACGCCTACCATTGGTATAATTGTCGCCACACTTGATACTGAACCCAGTAACCCAGGAATACATGTTATAGGACTGATAGGCCTCTTCCAATGATTCAAACTTAACTCCAATATCTGGTTTAAACATTGTGTATGATCTATCCTTACAGAACTTTCTCATTGAATCTTCAATGACGCTATCTCTCCCATGCCTGTAATATGTGTTATGAAACACGACATTTGAATTATTAGTATCATCCTGTTGATTGAAAGTGGTCGTATGCACGTGTTAAAAAAATATATGTTTACATTGCTACCTGTCGTCTGAATTAACTTCTCATTTTTGTTCGTCATCGTCACCATAGTTGAAAGATGAAAAACATCGGGATGCTTCAGAATGCTCGGAAGGTTCTGGCACTACATTATGTACAACCCCTTCTACATCTTTAGTTGCACTAGCATTACATTCTCTGCAAGAAGATCGCAATCAAAACGCTGCGGAGTTGTGTAAGCTGACTGTTGTTAGTACAGAATTATCTACATGAACACATTTAGTCATTGTCTTTATTGGTGATTGCCTGCTTGCAGACTTCGACCTCCTCCCATTCGCCACAGTCAACCATATACCCAGTAAGAGATTCATCCTTCGAGTTGGACCTGAATGTATGTAAAGGAAAACCAATTTAGCCAGTTTAGGCAGTTAATAAATATAGGCGCACATAAGGGAAGCATGTTAAATGGTACACACACATCTCTATATCTGATCTTCTTGCGAGGGTGGATATAGCTGGCTTTGCATCAACTGCATGAAAGTCATAGAGGGATCAAGTAAATTCTCCCATGAATGGAGCCAGTATAAGAATACGGATGGACAGGCATGCAATTTCAGAGTACATCTTTCACAACCGATTTATCTGATTCAAATAATATTGCAAGAATCGAACAATATTGTTCCATGAATATAACAATATTGGAAGAATGCTTATGGACTAACCCGGGCGAATTTATCCCCCTTCCTGTCTCCGGATCCATGTCGCCGCCGCAGCTAGCAGTAGTTCCCCGCCCAAGCCGCCCTGAATAGGCTATGCTAGTGACCAGATATGCCCAGCTTCAATGCTATGACCTAGACAATAGCTGGCCCCGCAACCAACAATACTGTATTGAATTAAATGGTATGCAACATGTACAAATGTACACATGGGTTGCACTTCGGTACACAATACCTATACATGTTGACCTTCGAATACTGCACGAATCTCATCATTGTATTGTGTGGCATTCGCCTGCCGGTAGAAACCCGGACCACTAGAAAAACACTCTCAGAGAGCAGCGAGCAAAGCAAAGTCAGGTCATCGCTTCAGTCCGGTCAGTCAAGCTCAAGCATGTGCAAGGTCATCAACACGGTCCAGTTGCTCGCCTGGCTGCGCCGCGCCGTGCGTCGGTGGCGCTCCCGAGCGGCGGCCCTCGGTGCAGCCCAACAAGGATGTGCTCGAGTTGGAGGCAGCGGTGCCGGCGGGGCACGTGGTGGTGCGTGTGGAAGGCCGTGGTGTTGGGGAGCTGTCGTCGAGGTGGTTCGTGGTGGGAATGGAGCGGCTGAGCCACCCGGCATTCCGGGAGCTACTACACCAGGCGGAGGAGGAGTACGGCTTCCCGTCTACCTGTGGGCCCCTCGTGCTCCCCTGCGACAAGGACCACCTCCGCGACGTACTCCGCCGCGTCTTGTTGTCCGGGGAGCGCCCCTCCTTCCGTCGCTGCTGCAGCGTCATGGCGGCGCCGCATGATGAGTCGCGGCTGCTGCTGCAGGGGGCGGTCGTGGAGAAGCTCACCTCGTGATCGATCGGCCATTCGTTCATGCGCCCAGCCTCTGTACATTGGACAAGCGGGATAGCTGTGGCCATTTGGTCCCTTTCCTACAAGGCAGCAATGCGCGCGCGGCCATGCCGCGGCCACCGTGCCATCCATGGCGACGAGTGCGCGCGTTGAAACCGGGCAAGACTTTCCAGACTCGTGACAAGATAGTTACGCTGACGGATTGACCCGATGATAAATTAGCATGATCACTCTTTTTAGTCAAGCTGGCATTACAAAATACACATAGCTTATCGTCCTAGAAATGAAATTATATATTTTCGTGCTATTTGCAAATCTGTTGGTTGTGCTTGTACAAGGGAGCGAAAAGGTAGACAACTACTCGCATAACTCAATTTGTATCTTAATGTGTAAGGGCATCTCCATCGACAACCCGCAAATTTCTTCTCACATCCGTCCGTGGGCACTGATACCGGAGACCGCTATCTTCGCATACATTTCAACAACTATTTGAACCAACCGGACGAAATTCGTGCAAACTGAATGGATTTTCATATAAACCGGATGAAGTTCATTTAAACTAGGATATTTTTTACAAAAAACCTTAAAACAAAAAGGCTAAAATACCATATACTTGACGGTGACCTCGTAGGCCATGTCGGGCTGACCGGTGGCTCCTCCTCTGTCGTCGTCGCCAGATCTGGTGTCGGTGTCGGAGTCATCAGGCTTCAGGCTGCAAAAGGGGGCGGCATCGCGGCAGGGCTTCCGGTAGCCGCCCGACGCACGTGGATGATCCTCTCCGCTTCCTCTGCGTCGTGCATAGTGCGCACGCGGCCACCGAGGCCCACGACTTGCCCATCGACTCAATTGTGAAGAAAGAGGGATCGGGAGGGGAGGAGGATGAGGAAGAGCGGAGATATTGCGATTTGGGCGGCGCCGAAGCACAGCTTAAATAGTCACGGTCAAGCTATGCGAAGGGTCAGATAGACGCTTCAATGGGGCGTAGCGGTCGGAGTTGGCTCCGTGGTAAGCTGCATCCGCATTGAACCGGCGGCTCCTGAGTGGTCGAGTCGGTTAGCGTTACCCTCCCTCCGGTCACATCGCAACATCAGTGTCGGCCGCTGCATGCTCTGGACCGGCATTGATGCGGTGCGGGAAGCGGAGCGTGCATCGGAAGGAAAACGATGGAGAGGCGGGTGCGACTATTACGTGGCCAGGGCGGCCTGACACGGGCGTGGCAGCGGTCCGGACTCCCGCAACCCCTCCTCCCCACCACCACCAACACCAACACCACTACCACGTTTGTCTCATATGACCCACAAGTATAGAGGATCAATCATAGTCCTTTCGATAAGTAAGAGTGTTGAACCCAACGAGGTGCAGAAGGAAATGATAAGCAGTTTTCAGCAAGGTATTATCTGCAAGTGCTGTAAGTAGCACTGATAGATAGTTTTGTAGCAAGATAATTTGTAACAAGTGACAAGTAACACAAGTAGCAAGTGTGCAGCAAGATAGCCCAATCTTTTTTATAGCAAAGGACAGGCCTGACAATTCTCTTATATGAAGATAAGTGCTCTCGAGGACACATGAGAATTTCCGTCTAGTCATGTTCATCATGTTGAGTTGATTCGCGTTCGTTACTTTGATAATTTGACATGTGCGTGGACCGGTGCTAAGGTGTTGTTCTTACTTGAACAAACAACCTACTTATGATTATCCTATCTTGCAAGCATATGCAACTACGAAAGAAGAATGAAGATAAATCTAACCATAACATGAAACATATGGATCCAAATCAGCCCCTTATGGAATAACGCATAAACTAGGGTTTAAGCTTCTGTCACTCTCCTAACCCATCATCTAGTTATTACTCCACAATGCCTTCCCTTAGGCCCAAAGTATGGTGAAGTGTCAAGTAGTAGACATTCACAAGACACCATTAAAGGAAGCAATAACATACATATCATTAAAAAATCAAACGAATACCAACTTCACATGATTACTTATAACAAGACTTCTCCCATGTCCTCGAGAACAAAAGTAACTACTCACAAATCATCATCATGTTCAAGATCAGAGGTGTAATGAATATGATAAAGGATGTGAACATATTATCTTCCACCAAGTAAATCAACAAGCATCAACTACAAGATGTAATCAACACTAGTAGCAGCCCCCAGGTACCAATCTGAGGTTTTCGGACAAAGATTGAATACAAGATATGAACTGGGGTTTGAGATGAGATGGTGTTGGTGAAGATGTTGATGAAGATTGGTCCTCCCACGAAGGAGGAAGCATTGGTGATGACGACGGCTTCGATTTCCCCCTCCCAGAGGGAAGTTAACCGTCAGAATCACTCTGCCAGAGAGCAAAAGGGCGCATGCCCAGTTTTCTGCCTTGAGACGGCGGTGCTTCGTCCCGAAAGTATCCTTCCTAATTTTTTTCTAGGTCAAAACCCTTCATATAGCAGAAAAGGGGGGCCTGGGCCTGCCTGTGGGCTTCCCAAGCCATTAGGGCACGCCCAGAGGGGTGGTCGTGCCCTGTTCGCTTGGGAGCAACATGTGGCCGCCCTCTGGCACTTATTTGCTCCATTAATTCAGATATATTCCACAAAAAATCCTAGTGAAGTTTCAGGTCATTTGGAGTCCAGAGAATTTTCAGCCTTTTTCATGGGTTTCTCGTCCAAAATTCCAGTTTCCGGCAATTTCCCTCTTTGTGATGGACCTTGTAAATTAAGAGAGAAAGGCATTAGAATTGTATCATAAAATGAAATAATGGCCAACAACAATATATATATCAATAAGAAATCATGATGCAAAATGGACGTATCAACTCCCCTTTGCTTAGACCTTGCTTGTCCTCAAGAGAAAGCCAAAATCGATAATAATGACCACATAATTAGAGAGAGAGGTGTCGATAAAAAAATACAGACATGAGAGCATCATGAATATTATCGTAACAACAAGTTTTCATCATATACTTCTCATAAACAAGTAACAATTTATCCACAAACATTGAAGTATGGAGTATCAACTTTGTTGACAGCCAAGAAACTATGTCCTTGGTCACTGAGACAATCACAATTCATCATATTTCAGAGAAGAGTCTATGTAAGAGCTTTTATTTTAGCAAGTTCACATACTCAAGTATCATTTAGTCTTCTATGATGGCTGACACTATGCATATTTTTGGAGCAAATGTTTCCATCAGACACATAGGAAGATAAGGGCTTTATTGTTTTCGCCATCCAATGTATTTACCTCAAGGCTAATGTCAACAATAATGACTCATGATCATATACATCCAACTGGATATATGTGCCCGGATCTTTTCCCAACACATGATACTTGACACTAAAGAATTAATAGATTGGAATAGGAGTAAACATTATTAACTCTTGCATAAAAGTAAATACATGAAAGTAAAGGATAGGCCTTCACAGAGGGAAGCAGAGGTTTTCATGCGCTTTTCAATTTTGGATATGAAAGCTCTTAATGTAAAGGAACGTCACTTTATATTTCCCCTTGTGATAGGAACCTTTATTCTGCAGTCTGTCACTTTTATTTCATTGCCATCAAAAGATCGTACAAAGCTTATTTTCCCTGACAATAAAAGATCATACATATTTAGGAGCAAATTTTTTATTGCTTTATGCACCGATGACAACTTACTTGAAGGATCTTCTTCAATCCATAGGTAGATATGGTGGACTCTCGTGGCAAGAAACTTGGTTTACGCGTTATGGATGCACAAGTAGTATCTCTACTTAGTGTGAACTTTTGGGCAAGGAAAAGATCCTAGACAAGCACCACATGTTAGAGGATCCATCACAATATAACTTCTATGTGCATGTAAACAAACATAACTCGTTACGCTGTCTTCCTTGTCCAACATCAAAAATTCGATCATTATAAAATATTTGATGGGGGCTCACAATCAACTTGTAAGCAGCGATACAGTTTACGGTCTGGTGGAAACATCTAGCAACCAACATCACATTTAGTTCCCAGCAAATACATATTAATAATGCAATCAATTGAGTTTCACTCTGTTGTCCTGTTTGGGCATGTACGGATGTCATGATCTGAAGATTTGCAGCAACTGCAGAACGTTGTTCGATGTATACCTGATCGTCCTCATGCTTTCTCATTCTTAGAGGATTCAGGTAACCGACCCTTTGTTTTCTTGAAATTGGTTTCGAAAAATGACATGTATCTCTTGTTTGTAGGCCTACCAGCCTTCTTTTTTATTACAAGAACTTTTATTGACCCAACCTCAATTCCAATATTCTTTGCCCTATAGTATATATGAAGTCCTTCGGTTCTGAAGTTGTCTGATTCTGCTGTGTTTGGGGAGTTATCGTTGTCCTCAGCCCCATCTGTAAAGGTATGTTGTACCCTACTTGGCACGTTGTTCTCACCGTCGAATTGTATGACATTATCTGTTTAGTAAGCTTCGCAATACCTTTCATTGCCACATCAGCGGATACATCATCGTACTCACCAACGCTCGTCAGGTCAACAATAGTGAAATATATGTTTTTCTACCTAACTGACCTAGCAACCTTAGCATCATTACCGTCACTATCTTGTATTTCGTATGGAACTTCAACCATCCTGTCGCACTTTGTCCACCTATTCATTATATGGCAATCTGGGATTAGCATAACTCCGTTCTGTATCATCACCTGCAACAGTCAAACAGGTACGGTAAGTGCATAAATACAAATCCTTGCGGACGTTCGGTATAGGTAAAGTATATAAATCAGTACTTACAAGCATGATATGGCAGCATATTATGCCAAAGTGCTCGAATAATCCGCACTCACACTTAAACAAGACTGTCGATTTCTTGAATGATATTGTGTAATAACCTCTGCACCATGCATCCCTGGTTTCTGCATAAACATGCTTTGCTATGAACATATTTGGTTCAGTATCTTGTACAAAAATGTATGAAGTTATCTTTTGTAGCTCAACTTTAAATAATTTGAAGACACTATTTGTGTATATCTCCGTAGCATGCTTCTCAATTGGATACCCACGCAGGGTTATAGGAGATGTCTATGAGGCGAGGGGTGGTGACGCGTATGTATACTCAACAATGTTAGCTACCTTGTGATGCAAAAAAAAACACTACAATGTATGCTCACACCAGTTAGAATAATATGCATACATGTGAATCATTTTTCTATGCCTGGTCATTTGCCTTCTTACGGTATGCTACGAGCTTCGCGTATTGCTTGACAAACAGGTTAATAGTTGCCTTGCAGGGGACATACACCTTCAGTATGTGGTTTGCACTTTCACTCCTGTGGGTGCTTGTCATTCGTGCGCAGAATACATCTTTGAAATATGGCTTAGCCGACATGTGCCTAACCTCGTAGACGCTTTTCATGAAAGGATTAGACGAAAGCTTGTTACTTAGAGACTAGAAAAGACCAACCAGCCTCAAACTCTTCTATAGTAAGCATATGGTTCAAAACCTTGTGGAAATCGTCACCGAATAATTTGTCTTTCTTGTAAACAGCAGCTAACATTTGTTTTGCTTTCTTTAATACATGCCACTTGCACCACCTGTGTGTTGTGTCTCTGAAGCATTCCCTGATAGCTGAAGTTTTTACTAGGCATTGGTCTGACAAGGGAAAGAACATCCAATGTCAGTCTACCAAAATCTATACAAGCGGCAATGAATGTTTTTTTAGTGAGTTTTACCTGTCAGTATTGTTGTCGGTGGTTTATCGCCCATCATTGCTACAAATTCAGTGAACGCCCATGTGAAATCCTCAACCATCTCATTAGTCAAAAGAACCCCTGCAAATATAACAGATTGGAAATGGTTGTTGACACCGACGAACATGCCAAAAGGCATTTTAGAGATGTTTGTCTCGTATGTTGTGTCAAATGTGACAACATCACCGAAATAACAGTACATAGTACGACTTCGACCACTAGTCCACATCAATGATTTTAGCATGCCTTGTTCGTCTAGTTCTAGTGTACACACAAACCATGGATCATTGGATATCATGCTTCTAAAGTTTTCCATAGTTTTATGCATGTCATCTCGTAGTGCGTCTCAGGCTATACTTGAACAAACTGTCCGTAGGCTCTTTTTATCTATTGGTACTTTATCCATCGATCCGAAAAAACTGCCTAAAATGCAATTTACGCTTGACAACGTAACATTGTTCTCCCTTAAATGCTTTTCAATTTCCTTTATCTGCTTACCAATGTTTCTATGCGAGGACAATATTCTTTTTCTCCACAACTATCTACCAGTTCATGGTTGTGATCCTCGACAAAAGCTCTGACGTACCATGAGGAAGAGTTCACACTGTCAGTCATAGCTAGCCGTACCATTGCTTTGGAGCCACACCTTGTTGTAGACATTTTGGCAGTCTTTGTATATCCCTGCAACACACGTACTAACATTATAAGCAAAGAATCGAAATCATCTTGTCAAGGTTATAGTGATCGAGACTGAAAGATATCTTACCTCACGCTGGCACTTGTATTCTTCCATCGTTCTCACACGCCTACCATTGGTATAATTGTCGCCACACTTGATACTGAACCCAGTAACCCAGGAATACATGTTATAGGACTGATAGGCCTCTTCCAATGATTCAAACTTAACTCCAATATCTGGTTTAAACATTGTGTATGATCTATCCTTACAGAACTTTCTCATTGAATCTTCAATGACGCTATCTCTCCCATGCCTGTAATATGTGTTATGAAACACGACATTTGAATTATTAGTATCATCCTGTTGATTGAAAGTGGTCGTATGCACGTGTTAAAAAAATATATGTTTACATTGCTACCTGTCGTCTGAATTAACTTCTCATTTTTGTTCGTCATCGTCACCATAGTTGAAAGATGAAAAACATCGGGATGCTTCAGAATGCTCGGAAGGTTCTGGCACTACATTATGTACAACCCCTTCTACATCTTTAGTTGCACTAGCATTACATTCTCTGCAAGAAGATCGCAATCAAAACGCTGCGGAGTTGTGTAAGCTGACTGTTGTTAGTACAGAATTATCTACATGAACACATTTAGTCATTGTCTTTATTGGTGATTGCCTGCTTGCAGACTTCGACCTCCTCCCATTCGCCACAGTCAACCATATACCCAGTAAGAGATTCATCCTTCGAGTTGGACCTGAATGTATGTAAAGGAAAACCAATTTAGCCAGTTTAGGCAGTTAATAAATATAGGCGCACATAAGGGAAGCATGTTAAATGGTACACACACATCTCTATATCTGATCTTCTTGCGAGGGTGGATATAGCTGGCTTTGCATCAACTGCATGAAAGTCATAGAGGGATCAAGTAAATTCTCCCATGAATGGAGCCAGTATAAGAATACGGATGGACAGGCATGCAATTTCAGAGTACATCTTTCACAACCGATTTATCTGATTCAAATAATATTGCAAGAATCGAACAATATTGTTCCATGAATATAACAATATTGGAAGAATGCTTATGGACTAACCCGGGCGAATTTATCCCCCTTCCTGTCTCCGGATCCATGTCGCCGCCGCAGCTAGCAGTAGTTCCCCGCCCAAGCCGCCCTGAATAGGCTATGCTAGTGACCAGATATGCCCAGCTTCAATGCTATGACCTAGACAATAGCTGGCCCCGCAACCAACAATACTGTATTGAATTAAATGGTATGCAACATGTACAAATGTACACATGGGTTGCACTTCGGTACACAATACCTATACATGTTGACCTTCGAATACTGCACGAATCTCATCATTGTATTGTGTGGCATTCGCCTGCCGGTAGAAACCCGGACCACTAGAAAAACACTCTCAGAGAGCAGCGAGCAAAGCAAAGTCAGGTCATCGCTTCAGTCCGGTCAGTCAAGCTCAAGCATGTGCAAGGTCATCAACACGGTCCAGTTGCTCGCCTGGCTGCGCCGCGCCGTGCGTCGGTGGCGCTCCCGAGCGGCGGCCCTCGGTGCAGCCCAACAAGGATGTGCTCGAGTTGGAGGCAGCGGTGCCGGCGGGGCACGTGGTGGTGCGTGTGGAAGGCCGTGGTGTTGGGGAGCTGTCGTCGAGGTGGTTCGTGGTGGGAATGGAGCGGCTGAGCCACCCGGCATTCCGGGAGCTACTACACCAGGCGGAGGAGGAGTACGGCTTCCCGTCTACCTGTGGGCCCCTCGTGCTCCCCTGCGACAAGGACCACCTCCGCGACGTACTCCGCCGCGTCTTGTTGTCCGGGGAGCGCCCCTCCTTCCGTCGCTGCTGCAGCGTCATGGCGGCGCCGCATGATGAGTCGCGGCTGCTGCTGCAGGGGGCGGTCGTGGAGAAGCTCACCTCGTGATCGATCGGCCGTTCGTTCATGCGCCCAGCCTCTGTACATTGGACAAGCGGGATAGCTGTGGCCATTTGGTCCCTTTCCTACAAGGCAGCAATGCGCGCGCGGCCATGCCGCGGCCACCGTGCCATCCATGGCGACGAGTGCGCGCGTTGAAACCGGGCAAGACTTTCCAGACTCGTGACAAGATAGTTACGCTGACGGATTGACCCGATGATAAATTAGCATGATCACTCTTTTTAGTCAAGCTGGCATTACAAAATACACATAGCTTATCGTCCTAGAAATGAAATTATATATTTTCGTGCTATTTGCAAATCTGTTGGTTGTGCTTGTACAAGGGAGCGAAAAGGTAGACAACTACTCGCATAACTCAATTTGTATCTTAATGTGTAAGGGCATCTCCAACGACAACCCGCAAATTTCTTCTCACATCCGTCCGTGGGCACTGATACCGGAGACCGCTATCTTCGCATACATTTCAACAACTATTTGAACCAACCGGACGAAATTCGTGCAAACTGAATGGATTTTCATATAAACCGGATGAAGTTCATTTAAACTAGGATATTTTTTACAAAAAACCTTAAAACAAAAAGGCTAAAATACCATATACTTGACGGTGACCTCGTAGGCCATGTCGGGCTGACCGGTGGCTCCTCCTCTGTCGTCGTCGCCAGATCTGGTGTCGGTGTCGGAGTCATCAGGCTTCAGGCTGCAAAAGGGGGCGGCATCGCGGCAGGGCTTCCGGTAGCCGCCCGACGCACGTGGATGATCCTCTCCGCTTCCTCTGCGTCGTGCATAGTGCGCACGCGGCCACCGAGGCCCACGACTTGCCCATCGACTCAATTGTGAAGAAAGAGGGATCGGGAGGGGAGGAGGATGAGGAAGAGCGGAGATATTGCGATTTGGGCGGCGCCGAAGCACAGCTTAAATAGTCACGGTCAAGCTATGCGAAGGGTCAGATAGACGCTTCAATGGGGCGTAGCGGTCGGAGTTGGCTCCGTGGTAAGCTGCATCCGCATTGAACCGGCGGCTCCTGAGTGGTCGAGTCGGTTAGCGTTACCCTCCCTCCGGTCACATCGCAACATCAGTGTCGGCCGCTGCATGCTCTGGACCGGCATTGATGCGGTGCGGGAAGCGGAGCGTGCATCGGAAGGAAAACGATGGAGAGGCGGGTGCGACTATTACGTGGCCAGGGCGGCCTGACACGGGCGTGGCAGCGGTCCGGACTCCCGCAACCCCTCCTCCCCACCACCACCAACACCAACACCACTACCACGTTTGTCTCATATGACCCACAAGTATAGAGGATCAATCATAGTCCTTTCGATAAGTAAGAGTGTTGAACCCAACGAGGTGCAGAAGGAAATGATAAGCAGTTTTCAGCAAGGTATTATCTGCAAGTGCTGTAAGTAGCACTGATAGATAGTTTTGTAGCAAGATAATTTGTAACAAGTGACAAGTAACACAAGTAGCAAGTGTGCAGCAAGATAGCCCAATCTTTTTTATAGCAAAGGACAGGCCTGACAATTCTCTTATATGAAGATAAGTGCTCTCGAGGACACATGAGAATTTCCGTCTAGTCATGTTCATCATGTTGAGTTGATTCGCGTTCGTTACTTTGATAATTTGACATGTGCGTGGACCGGTGCTAAGGTGTTGTTCTTACTTGAACAAACAACCTACTTATGATTATCCTATCTTGCAAGCATATGCAACTACGAAAGAAGAATGAAGATAAATCTAACCATAACATGAAACATATGGATCCAAATCAGCCCCTTATGGAATAACGCATAAACTAGGGTTTAAGCTTCTGTCACTCTCCTAACCCATCATCTAGTTATTACTCCACAATGCCTTCCCTTAGGCCCAAAGTATGGTGAAGTGTCAAGTAGTAGACATTCACAAGACACCATTAAAGGAAGCAATAACATACATATCATTAAAAAATCAAACGAATACCAACTTCACATGATTACTTATAACAAGACTTCTCCCATGTCCTCGAGAACAAAAGTAACTACTCACAAATCATCATCATGTTCAAGATCAGAGGTGTAATGAATATGATAAAGGATGTGAACATATTATCTTCCACCAAGTAAATCAACAAGCATCAACTACAAGATGTAATCAACACTAGTAGCAGCCCCCAGGTACCAATCTGAGGTTTTCGGACAAAGATTGAATACAAGATATGAACTGGGGTTTGAGATGAGATGGTGTTGGTGAAGATGTTGATGAAGATTGGTCCTCCCACGAAGGAGGAAGCATTGGTGATGACGACGGCTTCGATTTCCCCCTCCCAGAGGGAAGTTAACCGTCAGAATCACTCTGCCAGAGAGCAAAAGGGCGCATGCCCAGTTTTCTGCCTTGAGACGGCGGTGCTTCGTCCCGAAAGTATCCTTCCTAATTTTTTTCTAGGTCAAAACCCTTCATATAGCAGAAAAGGGGGGCCTGGGCCTGCCTGTGGGCTTCCCAAGCCATTAGGGCACGCCCAGAGGGGTGGTCGTGCCCTGTTCGCTTGGGAGCAACATGTGGCCGCCCTCTGGCACTTATTTGCTCCATTAATTCAGATATATTCCACAAAAAATCCTAGTGAAGTTTCAGGTCATTTGGAGTCCAGAGAATTTTCAGCCTTTTTCATGGGTTTCTCGTCCAAAATTCCAGTTTCCGGCAATTTCCCTCTTTGTGATGGACCTTGTAAATTAAGAGAGAAAGGTATTAGAATTGTATCATAAAATGAAATAATGGCCAACAACAATATAGATATCAATAAGAAATCATGATGCAAAATGGACGTATCAACTCCCCTTTGCTTAGACCTTGCTTGTCCTCAAGAGAAAGCCAAAATCGATAATAATGACCACATAATTAGAGAGAGAGGTGTCGATAAAAAAATACAGACATGAGAGCATCATGAATATTATCATAACAACCAGTTTTCATCATATAGCTTCTCATAAACAAGTAACAATTTATCCACAAACATTGAAGTATGGAGTATCAACTTTGTTGACAGCCAAGAAACTATGTCCTTGGTCACTGAGACAATCACAATTCATCATATTTCAGAGAAGAGTCTATGTAAGAGCTTTTATTTTAGCAAGTTCACATACTCAAGTATCATTTAGTCTTCTATGATGGCTGACACTATGCATATTTTTGGAGCAAATGTTTCCATCAGACACATAGGAAGATAGGGGCTTTATTGTTTTCGCCACCCAATGTATTTACCTCAAGGCTAATGTCAACAATAATGACTCATGATCATATACATCCAACTGGATATATGTGCCCGGATCTTTTCCCAACACATGATACTTGACACTAAAGAATTAATAGATTGGAATAGGAGTAAACATTATTAACTCTTGCATAAAAGTAAATACATGAAAGTAAAGGATAGGCCTTCACAGAGGGAAGCAGAGGTTTTCATGCGCTTTTCAATTTTGGATATGAAAGCTCTTAATGTAAAGGAACGTCACTTTATATTTCCCCTTGTGATAGCAACCTTTATTCTGCAGTCCGTCACTTTTATTTCATTGACATCAAAAGATCGTACAAAGCTTATTTTCCCTGACAATAAAAGATCATACATATTTAGGAGCAATTTTTTTATTGCTTTATGCACCGATGACAACTTACTTGAAGGATCTTCTTCAATCCATAGGTAGATATGGTGGACTCTCATGGCAAGAAACTTGGTTTACGCGTTATGGATGCACAAGTAGTATCTCTACTTAGTGTGAACTTTTGGGCAAGGAAAAGATCCTAGACAAGCACCACATGTTAGAGGATCCATGACAATATAACTTCTATGTGCATGTAAACAAACATAACTCGTTACGCTGTCTTCCTTGTCCAACATCAAAAATTCGATCATTATAAAATATTTGATGGGGGCTCACAATCATAGAAGATGTCCAAGATAGTATATTTGTATGTGAATCTCCTCTCCTCTTTCATAATTTTGCATGGATTGTATCAGTGACTAATACTATGTTTGCTAACACTCAACAACGTTTATCAAGCACACTTCTTTTTATGTGAAGTCATTACTCCCCATGGGATTAGCTTATGATCTTTCTATTTCTTTTATTTCATTGCTATGATTGATGCATGATAGTAAAACAAAGTTAACTAATATTTATTATATAACTCTCACACTCGATTACAGGGATAGATAGATCACAAAGCAAGCACTCTAAGCAAAGCAATACTAAAATTTTATTCCTCTAAATCAAGAAATAACTAGGGATTGAACTAAGATAGATGATAATGGTAAAATTGATGGTGATACGATACCGGGGCACCTCCCCCAAGCTTGGAACAAGCTAGGGGTGGTGCCCATACCCATGTACTCAAGTGTCCTTCTTGGGTGATGGTGGTGATGAAGTAGTAGGCTTGTCCTCTGTCTTCCATGGCATAGGATCTCCACTTAAGAAGGAAGAGTTAGTCTCCGAGATTCTGAAATTTGCAGCTATACTCATCCTCTTCAAACGAGATTCATACTCACAGTTTTGGTTTTGTAGATCATAAATTTGAGCCTGAAAATCTTGAAGCCGGTCATGGAGCTTGAAGATCATCTCCGTAATTTCCTTGTTGTCCATCTTATGCTCACGAATAAAATCTGTGGTCATGGAGTGATTAGCACTGAGTCTGCGTTCCACCATCCCTTGGCACTTGAAGATCTCATATTCCACTTCTGCAAGCCTGGCCTTCTCGCTTCCCTCCTTCTTTGGCCCTTGTACATCCTGGATGTGAAGCACCCCCTCACGCATCTCAATGGCTTGAGGGCGTTTCATCACCTCCGGAAGGTAGGGGTTGATGGCTTTCTCATAGAACTTGTCCTCGGAGGAGCTTGACGGCGTCATGGAAATCCAGATCTGTCAGAAAAATAACCCGAAACAAGAAGAGAGGAGAAACTTGCGATGCGGTGGTCAAACATATGGGAGTATATATAATGAATTTTTCTAGGTCAGAATACGTGTCCAGAAAGAAAACGAAGTCCGGGAGGCACACGAGGTGCTCCCAAGCCATCAGGGCATGCCCAGAGGGGGTGGTCGCGCACTGTTGGCTTGGAACTCCCTCGTGGTTCCCCCTGGCTGGTTCTTATTTTTGTAATTTTTCTAATATTCCAAAACTGACAGGAATGGAATTTTTGGAGTCGGTTTACTTACTGTATCACATACCTACCCCTTTTCAGGGTTCTGAAGTGTTCTAGAAGGTCTCTCTTATGTGTTCTTCTGGTGTCATCACTTGAATAACATTAGTTTCAACATTAATAGGCGTACATGAAATATAATGTTTAATTCTTTGCTCATTAACCACTCTCGGATTTGTGCCTTCGGCATTGTTGATCTTAATGGCTCCGGAGCGACAAACATCTTTGACAATATAGGGTCCTTCTCATTTGGAGAGAAGTTTTCCTGCACAAAATCTAAAACGAGAATTGTACAAAAGAACTAGATCGCCAATTTTAAATTCTCATTTTTGGATTATTCTATCATCCCATTTTTTAAATTTTTCTTTAAACAACTTGCCATATTAATGGGCTTGTGTCCTCCATTCATCTAAGGAGCTAATGTCAAATAACCTCTTCTCATCAGCAAGCTTGAAATCATAGTTAAGTTCTTTAATTACCCAATAAGCTTTATGTTCTAACTGAAGAAGTAAATGACATGCTTTTCCACAGACCATTTTATATGGGTCCATTCCCATAGGATTTTATAAACAGTTCTATAAGCCCATAATGCATCGTCAAGTTTCTTAGACCAATGCTTTCTAGATCTATTAACAGTTTTTTTTTTGCAAGATCAATTTTATTTCTCGATTACTCAACTCAACTTGACCGCTAGACTGAGGATGATAAGGTGATGCAATTCTATGGTTAACATGATATTTAGCTAGAAATTTACGGAAAGCACCATGAATAAAATGTGAACCACCATCAGTCATTAAATATCTAGGGACTCCAAACCTCGGGAAAATAACATCTTTAAGCATTTTCATAGAAGTGTTGTGATCAGCACTACTAGTTGGAATAGCTTCTACCCATTTAGTAATGTAATCAACCGCAACTAAAATATGAGTATACCCATTAGAGGAAGGAAAAGGTCCCATATAATCAACACCCCAAACATTATATGGTTCAATTGCAAGTGAATAATTCATATGCATTTCCTGACATCTACCAATGTTACCAATTCTTTGACATTCATCACAAGAGAGGACAAACTTACGAGGATCTTTGAAATGCGTAGGCCAATAAAAACCAGACCGTAGTACCTTGTGTGCAGTTCTGTCACCAGCGTGGTGCCCTCCATAGGCCTCGGAATGACACTTTCGTAGGATCTGTTCCTGTTCATGCTCAGGTACACAACGTCTAATAACACCATCTACTCTCTCTTTATATAGATGTGGGTCATCCCAAAAGTAATGTCTTGAATCAAAGAAGAACTTTTTCTTTTGTTGGTATGTGAAACCAGGTGGTCTATATTTAGCAACAATGTAATTTGCATAATCTGCATACCAAGGAGTACCGCAGGAAGCATTTATAACAACTAATTGGTCATCAAGAAAATTATCGTCAATAGGCAGTGGGTCATCAAGAGCATTTTCCATCCTAGACAAGTTGTCTACTACAGGATTCCCAGCTCCCTTTCTATCAACAATATGCAAATCAAAATCTTGAAGTAAAAGCACCCATCTAATTAGTCTAGGCTTAGCATCTTTCTTTTCCACCAGATATTTAATAGAAGCATGATCAGTGTGAATAGTTACTTTGGAATCAACAATATAGGGTCTAACCTTATCACATGCAAACACAACTGCTAAAAATTCCTTCTCAGTAGTGGCATAATTTTTTGAGCACTATCTAGAGTCTTACTAGCATAATGGATAACATTCAATTTCTTGTCTACTCTTTGCCCAAAACAGCACAACAACATAATCACTAGCATTACACATCATTTCAAATGGTAAATTCCATTCAGGTGGTTGAACAATAGGTGCAAAAATTAAGGCTTTCTTAAGTATTTCAAAGGCTTGTAAACAATCATCGTCAAAAAATAATGGAATATCTTTTTGAAGAAGCTTAGTTAATAGCCTGGAAATCTTTGAGAAATCTTTAATGAAATGCCTATAGAAACTAGCATGACCAAGGAAACTTCTTATACATTTAACATATTTAGGACATGGCATTTTCTCTATTGCATCAACTTAAGCTTTGTCTACCTCAATACCTCGTTCAGAAATTTTATGCCCAAGTACTATACCTTCATTCACCATAAGGTGGCACTTCTCCCAATTCAAGACAAGCTTAGTTTCTTCACATCTCTCCAAAACTCGATAAAGGCTGCTCAATCAATCATCAAAAGAAGTTCCATAAATGGAAAAAATCATCCATGAATACCTCAACAATCTTTTGACAAAAATCGGAGAATATAGCAAGCATACATCTTTGAAAGGTAGCAGGTGCATTGCATAAAGCAAAAGGATACGTCTATAAGCATAAGTTCCAATCGGGCAAGTAAAAGTAGTTTTCCCTTGATCTTCTTTTGACACGGGTATTCGAGAAAAACCAGAATATCCTTCAAGGAAGCAAAAGTGTGTGTGCTCAGATAATCTTTCTAACATTTGATCAATAAAAGGCAAGGGGTAATGATCTTTTCTAGTAGCTTTGTTTAATTTCCTGAAATCAATTACCATCCTATAGCCAGTCACAATCCTTAGTGGGATGAGTTCATTTTTATCATTAGGAACAACAGTTATACCTCCTTTCTTAGGAACATAATGTACGGGACTTACCCATCTACTATCAGCTATGGGATAGATTATACCTGCCTCCAGAAGCTTTAGTATTTCAGTTCTTACCACTTCCTTCATTTTAGGATTCAAACGGTGTTGATGATCAACGACAGGTTTAGCATCCAGTTCCATATTAATCGTGTGCTGACATAGAGTGGGACTAATGCCCTTAAGATCATCAAGAGTATATCCAATAGCAGCTCGGTGCTTCTTCAGAGTTTTGAGTAATCTCTATTCTTCATGCTATATCTTCTTTTCATCAAGATAAGCATATTTCAGTGTATCAGGTAATTTCTTCAGTTCAAACATGGGATCTCCCTTAGGTGGGGGAGGATGCCCTAAAATGTTAACATGCAAATTGTATTTAAGGATAGGTGTCTGTCTAAAGAATATTTCATCTATTTCATTCCTTTCATTCATATGCATATCATTTTCATGGTCTAGCAAATATTGTTCTAACGGATCAGTAGGAGGCCCGGTAATAGAAGCAAGACCAATAATTTCATCCTTACTAGATAACTCTTTCTCATGTGGTTGTCTACCAAACTTAGAGAAATTAAATTCATGAGACGCGTCACCAAAACTTACTTTAACCTTTTTCGTAACACAATTAATTTTAGTATTAACGGTACTCAAGAAAGGTCTACCAAATATAATTGGACAAAAATTATCTTGTAGTGTACAAAGTACTAAGAAATCAGTAGGGTATTTGATTTTTCCACACAAGACTTCAACATCTCTAACAATCCCAAGTGGTGAAATAGTGTCTCTATTTGCAAGTTTAATAGTAACATCAATGTTTTCCATCTCAGTGGGTGCTATTTCATTCATAATTTCTTGATATAAGGTAAAAGAAATAGCACTCACACTAGCACCCATGTCACACAAACCCTGATAGCAATGATCTCCATTTTTCACGGAAACAACACGCATGCCAACAAAGGGTTTACTCTTATCTAGCACATCATGTTTGTTTCTAGCAGGTTTTGCGATTCTAGCAGCCTCATCACAGAAGTAGATAACCTGACCATCAAGATTACCAACCAGGAGATCTTTAACCATAGCAATATTAGGTTCTACATTTATTTGTTCAAAAAGTTTGGGTGTTCTAGCATTGCTTTTATTAACCATAGTTGTAGCCTTAGCATGTTCCTTAATCCTAATAGGAAAAGGTGGTTTTTAAATATAAGATGGATAAACATTATAAATAATAGTTTCTTCTTGAGCAATAATAGGTTCCTCTAACAATAATAGGTTCCACTAATAATAACAGCAAAAGTTTCACAAAAGGAAGCTACTATCTCAGAGTCAAGCCATATTTAGCGCTAAACTTATGAAAAGTATCGGTTTCCATAAAAGATTTAACCCAATCAAAGTCAAGTTTTATACCTAACTCTTTACCTTCGTCGAGCTCCCAATATTCAGAGTTGCATTTAATTCTTTCCAAAAGATCCCATTTGAATTCAATAGTTCTCTTCATGTAGGAACCAGTGGAAGAAGAATCGAGTATTAATTGATCATCATAAGAAAGCCGAGCATAAAAGTTTTGTAGAATTATTTCTCTTGAGAGCTCTTGATTGGGGGAAAGTGTGCATCATAGATTTAAGCCTCGCCAAATCTTGAGCGATGCTTTCTTCTTCACGAGGCCAAAAATTATGTATATAATTCCGATCATGATGAACTAGATGCATAGGATAAAACTTCTGGTGAAATTCCAGCTTCAACCGGTTCCAGTCCAATGTTCCAGTATCATCCAATAGCATGTGCCAAATAAATGCTTTTCCCTCCAAAGATAAAGGGAAAACCTCCTTATTATCTTTGTCCTGGGATAAACCTGCAAGCTTAAATAACCCACAAATCTCATCTATATATATCAAGTGCAAATCAGGATGAGTTGTTCCATCTCCTGCATAAGGATTAGCTACCAGTTTCTCTAACATACCCGAAGGAATATCATAATAAATAATTTTAAGAAAAACACAAGGTTGGGGATCAGCCTTTGCCACTTCCATTCGAGATGAAGATACCCCGAATAAACCTCTCAAAGGATTATCATCCACAGTAACAAGCAATGGCAAATTTCAGCACGTACCGAAAATGTTTCCTTACCAAATTCCACTGACCAAAGGTGCTTCACTACCCGGCAACGGAACCATAAAATAGTCTTGATGACCCACAAGTATAGGGGATAAATCGTAGTCCTTTCGATAAGTAAGAGTGTCTAACCCAACGAGGAGCGGAAGGAAATGATAAGCAGTTTTTAGCAAGGTATTCTCTACAAGTGCTCTAAATAGCAGTGATAGATAGTTTTGTAGCAACATAATTTGTAACAAGCGACAAGTAACACAAGTAGAAAGTGTGCAGCAAGATAGCACAATCCTGTTTATAGAAAAGGGAAGGCCTGATAATTCTCTTATATGAAGCAAATTGCTCTTGAGGACACATGTGAATTTCCGTCTAGTCACGTTCATCATGTTGAGTTGATTCGCATTCGTTACTTTGATAATTTTATATGTGGGTGGACCGGTGATAAGGTGATGTTCTTACTTGCACAATCGACCTAATTATGATTACCCCCTCTCGCAAGCATCCACAACTACGAAAGAAGAATTAAGATAAATCTAACCATAGCATGAAACATATGGATCCAAATTAACCCCTTATGGAATAACGCATAAACTAGAGTTTAAGCTTCTATCACTCTTACAACCCATCATCTACTTATTACTCCACAATGCCTTCCCTTAGGCCCAAATTATGGTGAAGTGTCATGTAGTCAACGTTCACATGACACCACGAAAGGAAGCAACAACATACATATCATCAAAATATCGAACGAATACCAACTTTACATGACTACTTATAACAAGACTTTTCCCATGTCCTTGAGAACAAAAGTAACTACTCACAAATCATCACCTTGTTCAAGATCAAAGGTGTAATGGATATGATAAAGGATCTGAACATATTATCTTCCACCAAGTAAACCAACAAGCATCAACTACAAGATGCAATCAACACTACTAGCAGCCCCCAGGTACCAATCTGAGGTTTTGCGACAAAGATTGAATACAAGAGATGAACTAGTGTTTGAGATGAGATGGGGCTGGTGAAGATGTTGATAGACTTGTCCTCCCACGAAGGAGGAAGCATTGGTGAAGACGATTGCTTTGATTTCCCCGCTCCCGAAGGGAAGTTTCCCCGGCAGAATCTCTTTGCCGGAGAGCAAAAGGGCTCCTTGAGACAGCAGCGCTTCGTCCCGAAAGTATCCTTCCTAATTTTTTATAGGACAAAACCCTTCATATAGGAAGTGTTAGAATAATCTGAGGCATACCGTCGATCATCCGAGGACCAAGCAATCACACAAGCACGACACCGAGATTTGTTAACGAGGTTCACCGATATGGCTACATCCCCGGGGCATGACTACGGACGCTCCTCCCCGTGACACCGTCACAATACCGCACCCTGGCCGCCTTGGGCACCGGCACACGCCGCCGGCTCCCCCTGCGCTCCTGTGCTATTATGTTGGCATAGGTTACATAGTGTGTCTACCCCCGCTATATATGAGAGGCCTAGGAAGGACACGACTCCATATCCTATGTAAACACAAAACAACTACAAGTCCAACTGTAACCTACCTTGTACACTATATTCGACACAATTCCAACAAACTCCACCTTGGCGAATATTCTCCACCACCTTGGATTCGTCCATGCGTCAAACTTCCTTGTACATTGGACTTGAGCTTATCCCATAAGCACCGCTGCTACTCCAAGACTCCATGTGACTCCACCTGCAACTTGTAGTCCCTTCTTTTCTCGACCACAGTCAACCTCAAGCGAAATTAAGTTCCACATTACTCTAGTTTGCGCTCCCAACTTCCAGAGTATCCATCCAACGCCATCACACACCGATCACTGACCTGCGTGAAAGTGAACAACTCACATATTGGGTGTCACACATAAGAGTTACCTGAACTCAACATCACCGCTCTTCCTTGACCGCATGTCTGAAACTTGAAGGAATTTCACCATTGCTTGTAGTCATCCCGAGTCAAATTCGCAGTTGTCTCGTCACATGTGTGACCACCAGAGCCCTGGCCCGTCTCCATGTCTCGTGCGTATCGCACGCCTCGCCACTATTACCGCGTCGAGCCTCCGCTGTCCCAGTCGAGTCTCAAGGGTCGCGAACCCACACCACTCAACCCCCACTATAGAGTACCACCGGTCATCACCGACCGATGACGAGTTTCACGCTTCCATCAGACCATTGGGCTCCAGTCTGAACCACATGTCACTCGCTTTTTCCTTCTGCTGAATAGGCTTCGATTCTCTGGATCCTTACATCGTAGCCCCTCAATCCAGCTCCACCTTCACCATGAATCCATGGTAGATGATCATTCCACCCTCGCACCCCGTTGACTTCAAGCTCCGTGTGTACATCACCTTGAATCAACCCCGCGCCATAGTCTTGTCGAAGCCACACAAGCCCCCGAGGCCCGCGCCACGTGTTTCCACGCCCCAGAAGTCGGTCACCATCAGCATCATGCTCCTATGTCATCGTCTCCAATCCCACCACCGTCTTCTGTACCCACCGACTCACGTCGATCTGTCAAACTCTCCAGTCCAACCGAGCCGAACTTGTCCGACTGCATGACACACTCCAGGCTCGCAAATCATCTTCCACAAATTTCCATCCATCACATGATAACTCCATCTTAACTGGCATGACTTCCTGCAACACCTTCAAGCATCTCTATTGTGCCGACAATCTTTCACCCATGTCTGTCGTAACCCAAGGTTTTCAGTCCCTTCAAACTCCTCCACCTCAAACCCGGTACCCGTTGGTGCCATGATTCTTTGTATGACTAACCCTGTGAAAATTTAACTGAGCTTCTTACGCGATGCCCCAAGTACACGAATAGTGTCCGCGTACTAATAGCAATTTCCAACCAAACAACTGCCTGGTCTTCTCACGTGTATAGCTCACTAGCACAACTGCCGATGCTGGCTAATGCCCTGTTCTGCCTTTGCCTTCCAACGGATGCACACGATGTATCAATGGAATTTTCCTTCGCTCAATTTGATCTGCTATGCCTTGCGTCGTATACGCGAGGACTCGGTCCCCTTTTTCTCCTCAAACAAATCTCTTGTCAGCTTTTCCTCCAGCTCTGCACGTTCCAGCGCCATGCAATCCGACGCCACAGACCACACCACAAACCACGTTTAGTGCCCCACCTTGACGTCCAACACGCGCCGAAGCCCACCAGCTGTGACTGGCCCGAATAGCCATCACGCGGGCCTGGCGCTACGCGTTACGCCGCAGCCGCCGCACTGTCCGTGTAATCCGATCCAATCTTGTCGAGTTGCGTACTTGCGCCTATGCAGCCAGAATGTGTTTCCGATTGCTCCTTCCCGATTTCGTCTGATCGCAGCGACCCAACGGCTTCCACAAAATAATTCCCAATCGATTGTCAATGACATCGATACTGATTTCTTAGCATACTGTTGGGGATATAACCCTGTGGTAAGACCCACCCAGGTGGGGCCGGGTCATACGGTTGGCGGCTTACGACAAAGTTAGGACTAAAGCTTATTCAGTGGGCCTGGAGGCCCAGAACCAAAAGACAAGATGTAACCCGGCGGGCTTGAGCCGCCGGAGGCGGTTTGTTAGATAAGGCATGTACAGTTAGAGGAGAGGTCGGTTATCGAGTATAACCCGGCCTGGACTCTTGTAAGCCCAGGGCCTCGACCTGTGTATATAAAGGCGGGTTACCTGGGCGGCTTAGGCCACGAAACAACTCATCGATAGCTAGGTCAAGCGAACTCGCTCCCTTGTAATCGATACCCAATCAATACAACACAAAGCAGGATGTAGGCTTTTACCTCTTTCCGAGGGGCCGAACCTGGGTAACCCTTGTCTCCCGATTCCGATCAACCCCTTCGAGCTCACCGCCTTAGCAATGGCCTCGAACCTAAGTACTTTCACGAGGACATCTGCCATGACAAAACCACGACAGTTGGTGCCCACCGTGGGGCCCACGCTCGGTGGTGTGGAGTTCTCGAAGGGCTCTCTCCCAGGGATCGAGGGATACGCCGTTGGCAAGATGACCAAGAGTCGCCGCGGCAAGCTCTACATCGACGATGCTGGCTAGGGGCCCGAGGCCGACTCAATCGAGTACGGGTACAGGGTTCCCTTCGGCGGAATTCATGTTTTCATCGGCAAGATCGGCGGATCTAAACCCGGGCTGGAAATCTGCACCGACCTCGTCGAGCCGGCCTGGCGCGCGCAACCCGCCCGTGTTAAGCCGGGCCGGAACCGTGTCTTCGTCGGCTTTACCCAAAGCGCGGAACCTGAAGGTTCCATGTCGCGGGAGGAAACCCTCATCTGTTCGGAGGATGGATCCTCGAGTGGGGAGGCAGAATCAATCTATCAGCTCCACAATGGCGGGCTTGGGGGCTACTTCGAGGGCTACCCTGAGCCGAAATACCATGAGCCAGAATACTATGAGCCCCGAGCCGCTCCGCTGTTTTCATGGCAGGATCAGCACCGGCTCCTGGTAGCACGGCCGCTGGTGCGACCGGGTCTGGATCAGGCAGGCCGCCGGCTCAAGTTTTGCTGGATCTGATGAACGAGCTTACAACTCTGATGGGGACCGAGGTCACGGTCGAAAACCAAGCTGCCCGTAACACGGAGATCGCAAGGTTGAGGGACCAGATGGCCGGAGTCCAAGAGGAAGTCAATGCACTGAAGGCTCAGATGGACGCTGAGTCGGAGCGCCTTAGGGCGGAGGCTTTTCGCCTTGAATTAGAGCAGCAGACCGCAGCGGCGGTTCACCGGATGAGGCATCAATCCCGTCTGCCGGATCAATATGACGCTAGAAATCTTTTCAACATGCCAGGGACGGAACGCACCACTGACCGTAACCCGGACGGCAGAAGTACCTGGGAGCAGGGCGGCGGTTCAGCATCGGCAGCCAGACCCGCCTCGCAGGAACCAGACCCCACCACAGTCTTTTCCAACACCACCAGGTCATTATTCTAACCCGGCGGAGAACATGGTGGCAGCGGCAACCAGACTCGACACGATCCCCATCGCTGATGGGACGCCTTTCGCAGAGGAAGTGCGGAACGCCATTGGATACTTGCAGACAGCGGTGGCCCAGCAGGAGAAATATACTTACAGCCGGAGTCGCGTGCACTCAACCCCTATTCCGAGCCGCAGCTACAGTCGGCGTTTAGAGTCGCCAGCGGTTTCTAGCAGTGAGCGACGTCGAAACCCGCCGCGAGGCGATTAGCCGGCTCTTGATGCTCAGGCACTGGTGGATCATGCATGACCGCAGCGAGAGGCGGCAGCATTGGTGGCTATGGCGGCTTATCAAGAACCCACAGTAGCGCCTTCCGTTTCGGTGGGAGCTGGAGTAACCTCCAAAGCTGTGGGAGTGTCGTGCTTAGTGCCAGCTTTGCGAAACGAGCGCCTGCCAAAGGACTTCAAGGGCCCCCGCAAGGTGCCCAATTATACTGCCGACCTGCCTCCGGAAGCTTGGATTGAGAGTTATGAGCTAGCCATGGAGATGCTGGACGTCAGTGATGCGGTTTGTGCCAAGTATCTCATCATGATGTTGGAGGGGTCGGCTCGCACATGGTTAAAGGGTTTGCCGCCCAACACCATTAATTCCTGGGCCGAGTTGAAGGCAAAGTTCATCAAGAATTTTCAAGGAACGTGCAAGCAGCCCATGACGATTGTGGATTTGGATAACATTGTGTGCAGCGTGAGGATGAGTCGGCTCATCATTGGGTCCGGCGGGTCTCAACCATCATCCACTCTTCTGATAACATTACGGCGGCTCAAGCGGTCCAGATTCTGGAGAAGAATTGCCACTTTGTGCCCCTAAAGCAGAAGCTTGGCCGGCTCAAATGTTCATGCCAGGACATGGGGGATCTCATGGCGGCTCTCACTAAATATGCAGACTCTGACAGCACGAAGGACCCTGGCTCCGATGATGAGAAATCGGCTAAGGGTAAGAAGAATAGCAATGGCAAGAGTCAACAGCAGAACGGGGGAGGAGGCAATAATGGCAACGGCGGGAAGAGGAAGCACCAGGACGGCGGGTCAGATTTGGTGGCCAACACCAGGGCTGAGAATAATCGTGGCAAGGGCAACGGCAAGCCTCCTTTCGGTAAACACAAGCCTGTTGATATGGAGGCGATGTTGAACGTTCCTTGCCCGAAGCATAGCCTTCCTGATAAGCCATCCACTCATGCCTGGAGGGATTGTTGGATCATGCGAGAGTTCCGAAATTATAGTCTTAACCAGCATCAAGGTGGCGGTGGTGGACCATCTGGCGGGTCAGGATCCGGCTCTCTTGGGTCCGGCTTTGGTGCAGGCGACTCAGGTTCTGGCTATCAAGGCCAAGGAAATCATGGTGGTAATAACCAACAGTCTGGCAATGGAGGTCAGCAACAAAACAACCAGTCCGGATATCAGAGTAACCCGAAGCAGCTTAGTGGAGGCTAGTATCATGTTTTTACAACAAGCCTCAACAAGCGAGATCAGAAGGTGCGCAAGCGGGCGGTTAATGCAGTCGTGCCGGCTCTCCCGCAATATTTGAGGTGGTCTGAGTATGACATAACTTGGAGCAGGGAGGATCACCCGCCGCGCGTTGATAACCCGGGACAGTTGGCGCTGGTGGTGGCCCCCCAAGTCGGGGGCTATGTGTTCAACAAGGTGCTTATGGATGGTGGTAGGAGCATCAACATCCGTTCCTATGACACGTTCCGCCGGATGAATTTACATGATAAGGACCTTAAGCCGTCTTCAACAGTCTTTCACGGAGTGGTGCCCGGAAAATCGGCTTACCCAGTTGGAAAAATTTCTCTGGAGGTAGCTTTTGGTGATGAATTCAATTACAGGGTGGAATCTTTATGGTTTGAGGTGGTCAAGATAAAGAGCCCATACCACGCTTTGTTTGGACGGCCGGCTTACGCCAAGTTCATGGCCAGGCCCTGCTATGTCTACTTGCAGCTCAAGATGCCCGGGTTAAAGGGAACGATTACGGTGCATCGTGATCGGAAGATTGCTCTTGAGTGTGAGGAAGGTGATGCAGCATATGCGGAGTCAAGTTGTGCGGAGGCGGAGCTCAAGTTTTATAAATAGAATCTTGACCCGGCAGATATGAGCCCGCTAAAGAAGCCTAGCACGGAATCTGAGCCGCCTCTCAAGTTTGTGGCGGAAGATACCAAGCTAGTGGATTTCACTCCTGGCGACTCATCGTAGCAGTTCACTATTGGAGCTAATATGGATCCCAAATAGGAAAGCGCGCTCATCGAATTCATCCGTGAGAATCGGGACATCTTTGCATGGAAGCCCTCTGACATGCCGGGGGTAACGAGAGAATTTGCTGAGCACCACCTTAATGTGGATCCTAAGTTTAAACCGGTCAAATAGTTCCTCCGTCGCTTCAATGAGGAGAGGCATAAGGCTATTGGGGAAGAGGTGGCCCGGCTCTTGGCAGCAGGGTTCATCGTTGAAGTTTTTCACCCGGAGTGGTTAGCTAACCCGGTGTTGGTACTCAAGAAGAACGGCACGTGGCACATGTGCGTGGATTATACAGATCTTAACAAGGCGTGTCCGGTTGACCCATTTGCTCTCCCCCGTATCGATCAGATCATTGATGCAACGGCGGGTTGTGAGAGTCTATGCTTCCTGGATGCTTATTCAGGTTATCATCAGATCAAGATGGCAGTCGATGACCAAGAGAAGACGTCTTTCATTACGCCTTTTGGAGCTTTCTGCTATGTGTCTATGCCTTTTGGGCTCAAGAGTGCCCAGGCGACTTACCAGCGTTGTGTGCAAAACTGTCTTCATGGTCAAATTGGGTGCAATGTTCATGCTTATGTGGATGATATTGTGGTCAAGTCAAGGAAGAAAGAAACTCTGCTGGCTGATTTGAAGGAAACCTTCGATAATCTGCGGGTTTACAAGATGATGCTTAACCCGGCAAAGTGTGTGTTCGGCGTACCTGCAGGCAAGCTCTTGGGTTTCTTGGTCTCTGAGCGTGGCATTTAGGCTAACCCGGATAAGATAAAGGCTATCACCTCCTTGTCTAAGCCGGCGTGCATTAATGATGTTCAGCGCTTGGCGGGTCGTATTGCTGCCTTGAGCTGGTTCATCAGCCGCCTGGGTGAGAAAGCTATTCCTCTGTATCAGATGATGAAGAAAACAGACGATTTCGTCTGGAGTGATGCGGCTAATGAGGTGTTTGAGGCACTTAAAAAGCAGTTGGCTGAGCCGCCCGTTTTAGCTGCTCCCGTGGAAAAGGAGCCTTTGCTTTTGTATGTGGCGGCTAACAACAGAGCTGTCAGTGCTGCAGTTGTGGTCGAGCGCAAGGAGGCGGGTAAGGAGTACCCAGTTCAGCGGCCGGTTTATTATGTCAGCGAGGTTTTGACAGAATCCAAGCAAAGATACCCACATTGGCAGAAGCTGGTACTTGGTGTGTTCATGGCCAATCCCAAGCTGAAGCATTATTTCCTCAGGCATCCAATTACAGTGGTCAGTTCTGCTCCTTTGGGAGATATCATTCAAACCAGAGAAGCTACTGGCAGGATCGCTAAGTGGGCAATTGAGCTTGGGCCTCTTAATCTGAAGTATGTGCCACGGACGGCTATAAAATCTCAAGCCCTGGTGGATTTTATCAATGACTGGACAGAATGTCAAATACCTGAAGAGAAGCCGGACAATACCTATTGGACGATTCACTTTGATGGTTCCAGG
This sequence comes from Elymus sibiricus, assembly GCA_039707655.1. Taxonomy (NCBI): domain Eukaryota; kingdom Viridiplantae; phylum Streptophyta; class Magnoliopsida; order Poales; family Poaceae; genus Elymus; species Elymus sibiricus. Next base: position 490,832,576 of record CM077665.1, read on the forward strand.
CAATTGGAAGGCTCGGGGGCCGGAGTTGTTTTAACTTCCCCACGAGGTGACAAATTATGTTATGTTTTGAGGCTAATGTTTCCTTGTACTAACAATGCAGCGGAATATGAGGCTTTGCTTCACGGGCTCCGTGTTGCCAAAGAGATGAACTTGAGCCAGGTCAGGTGTCTTGGCGACTCAGACCTGGTGGCCCAGCAAGTCTCGGGCACATGGGATTCTAAAGACCCTCGCATGGCGGTTTATCGCCAGGCGGTTGATGTTATTGCTGGCCACTTTAAAGGCTATCAGGTGGATCATATTGATCGGCGGAAGAATGAGGCGGCTGACGCATTATCAAGACTGGGGTCTCAGCGTAAGCCGGTGCCGCCTAATGTGTTCTTGGACGTGTTGCATCACCCATCGGTCAAGTTACCGTCGGAGGAGGATTTGGCTGTACCTGACCCGGAAGGGCAATTGGTGGCGGCTCTCCATGCAATTCCTGATTGGATGCTGCCATATTTGGCATACTTGACACGCGGCGAGTTACCTCAAGATGAAAATTTGGCAAGACAGATCATAAGGCGGTCTAAGTCTATGACTATTGTCAACGGCGAGTTACATCGGCGCAGTGTGACTGGTGTCTTTCAGCGTTGTGTTTCCCCTGATGAGAGCCGTGAAATCTTGCAAGAAATCCATGCTGGCGATTGTGGTCATCACGCCGGGTCAAAATCTTTGGTGGCCAAAGCTTTTCGGCATGGCTTCTACTGGTTAACAGCGCATAAAGATGCAGAGGATTTGGTCAATAAATGTGGCGGGTGCCAAAAATTTGGGCGACGTGCCCATGTGCCGGCTCAAGAGCTACGGATGATTCCAATCACCTGGCCATTCGCAGTATGGGGGCTTGATATGGTAGGACCTTTCAAGAGGTCTAAGGACAAGAAGACCCACCTCTTGGTGGCGGTTGACAAGTTTACTAAGTGGGTTGAGGCTGAGCCGGTCAGCAAGTGTGATGCAGCAACAGCAGTTCAGTTCGTCAAAAAGTTGATCTTTCGTTTTGGCTATCCGCATAGTATCATCACTGATAATGGCACAAATCTGTCCAAGGGGGCTATGAAGGAGTTCTGTGATGAGGAGCATATCCGTCTTGATGTATCTTCAGTAGCTCACCCGCAGTCTAATGGTCAAGCTGAGCGTGCTAACTAGGAAATTTTGAGAGGTATAAAACCCCGGCTCATGGTTCCTTTGGAGCGCATGCCGGGTTGTTGGGTGGAGGAGTTGCCGTCTGTTCTTTGGAGCATAAGAACCACCCCCAACAGGTCTACAGGCTATACGCCTTTCTTCATGGTTTATGGCGCAGAAGCTGTTCTCCCCAGTGATATCCGTCATGACTCGCCCAGAGTGGCGGCTTATGTGGAAACTGATAACGAGGCGGCGCGTCAGGATGCTTTGGATGCTTTGGATGAAGAACGGGATCTTGCAGCAGCTCGATCGGCGATTTATCAACAAGACATGTGTCGCTATCATAGCCGCAGGGTCAAGACCCGGACGTTCCAAGAAGGCGACTTAGTACTCCGGCTGATTCAAGACCAGTCAGATATGCATAAGTTGTCACCTCCCTGGGAAGGACCGTTTGTGATCAGTAGAAATCTCAACAATGGTTCCTATTATCTCATTGATATACAGGAAAATGACAAGTCTCGCACTTCTGGTGAAGAGACCAAGAGGCCATGGAATATTGCTCACCTTCGGCCATACTATACTTAAGCCGCCAGTCCGTCTCTCATCAATGTACATATCCCTGTCATTGTATATACCATTTTTATGATATAATAAAGTGGGCATCCCCATGATTAGGGGCCTCTGCCGTTTTTTCCGCACTAAAATTCGTGCAAAGGAGTTGATCCTTCATCAGGTCACTTGGGGGCTTCCAACCCACTAGGTTTAGCTTTCATACCCTCTTGGCCAGGCTTTACATGCCATGTTCGAGTTAAACCTGCCTGTTTGCAACTTGCTACTCCACCATGTGACCCGCCGAACTCTTGACAGTTAATCCTGATAAGAGACCCTGAACTTTCATAAAGTTATTCTCGCACAAAGACCCCGAACTTGTCAAGGTTTAAACTGCGGCTTTTGTCACGAGAGAGCCGGCTTACAGTGAGCTAGGATAAACTCGTCTTGTCTGCCGTAATCCCTCCGCTATGTGGCCCGTTCGTACTCTTAGCAATGTCAATCTTTTAAAGACCCTGAACTTTTTAAGGTTTAAACGACGGATTTATGTCACGTGAGAGCCGGCTTACAAGTTTTTTAGGCTTTCCGCCTAGTTTCTTTGGAAACAATACAAAACTTTCAAACAAAATTTTGAGTTATCTTGTCCTACTGCGCCTTTAAAGCCGGTTTATAGGACGAGACATGCAAATTACTTGTTTTTGCAGGTACTCCCATGATAAGATTCTAAGTTTTGGATAATTCCGGCTTAGCATTGCTCAGGGAGTATAACCCGCCCGGCGCATCAAGGCAGTCAAACGATTATATATCAAAGACAAATTTGCTAAGTCGCCGGAAGAAGTTTAAACAGTGCATCAAAAGCACAAGGGCAGGCGATTCAATGTTTCCTACTGCTATTACAAGGCTATTAAAACGCCCAAAAACTGCAGACTTCAAGTTTTTCTCAACACAATTATAACCCGACGTATCAAGCAAGGCCGGGTTACATTCACATGATGAAAGTCTCTTATCTAGCTCGTCGCCGGGTCATCCTGCGCCGGTTCTTCGATCTCCTGGATCTGGAGGTTATCCACGTCCCAATTGCAGTTTGTTAAGGCCTCAAATTGAGCTTCATCGTGCAATATTGAAGATGGGTCAACGTCAGGAGCGAAGAGGTGCTTACGGCGTTGGGGAATTAGGCTCTTAGCTTCAAAAGTGGGCCCTCGAACTCGTTTGTTCTCTTCAGTGTAAGCCGCCTGATATACGGCTAGGTCAGCTTCTGCGGCCAGCCGGTTTGCCAGAACCCGGGACGCCTTATGACAGCGGGAGTAATCTTCTTGTGTAAACTCCGAACCGTCATCCTTCAGTTGAGGGAAGCCATTCATCATCTCATCCGGGTTAAGCTCCGGGGCATAAGCCAGTTTCCGGCTCAACGCAGCAATCGCGCCCCTGCGGGCGGCTGATCTCTTTAGTTCTTCCAGCTGCTTCGGGATGGTCGACATGACTTCCAGCACGCCTTTCATGAATTTTGGAACACCCCTCTCAGTCATGACAGCCTTGATGGTAATTAGAGACCCGGCATACAACTGTTCTGTCAAAGAGTATAAGGCCTTGAGTTTCAACAGGCTGTTGTCTGACAATTGGTGGCTCTGTTCACCTACAGGCAAGTCAAATTTTATAAGCCGCCAGAAAAGATTCTTGACAAGTACCTTTTTGAATATTGAAGGTTAAGAGTGCTTACCAAAGACGGCTCCAATCATACGAGAGATCTGGCCTTTCAAATTGTTCAGCTCGTCAGTGACCGTTTTGAGACGGCCTTCTGCGTCTTCAGCGCGTTTCGTCAGGGCGGCTTGGTACGTTTCAGCGGATTTTTTGAGCGTTTTAAGTTCCGCCTTGATAACATCCAGCTCCGTCAAGGCAATTTGATACTTGGCGTCAGTTTCTGCTCGGCCTTTCTGTTGCAGTGCCAGACTCTCCTTCAGGTCTGACACGGAGGACTCAGCAGCATTCAAACATTCCTGTAAAGGACAAGTTATAACAGAGCAACGTTGTCAGTTTTCAGCCGCCTGTCCGGCTCATATTGGTTTCATAGAAATACAGCAGATATGTTGCAAGTCCCAAGTAGATGGCAAGCAATATACTTGGCACTTGGGGGCTAATGTGTCTCAGTTTTCTTCTTCTAGACCCGGGTCATTTCTGTGAACATAACCCGGCTCTTGGGGGCTACACATTGCTCTTAAAGTTTAAGGATCAATTAGATAACAATTGCCGGCTCATTACTTAGGTAATGACCCGGCCCTTGGGGGCTACACTTGGCTCTTAATCTATGATTGAGTGTCAGCTTATTACTTAGGTAATGACCCGGCCCTTGGGGGCTACACTTGGCTCTTAATCTATGATTGAGTGTCGGCTCATTACTTAGGTAATGACCCGGCCCTTGGAGGCTACGCTTGGCTCTTAATCTATGATTGAGTACCGGCTTATTATTGGCATAATGATCCGGCCCTTGGGGGCTACAGGGTGATTTTACGAAAGATACACAAGTGATGCAAGACCCGGCTGACCTTTTTGGAGAGATCAACCGGTTCTTGGGGGTACATAAGTACATATATGGAAAAGCAAGGGAAGGGAAGTACCTCATATTTCTTCTTCATCATGCCAACCAGGTTGGCCTCCATATCCCGGCTTGCGGATAGGCGGCTCAGGTAGCCAGCATGTAATTCTTCGGCGGTAAGCTTTTCGAGGTTGGGAAGATCAAATTGCATATTCCCTTCCTTGAGATAAGCCGCCTCATCCTCGCTGGTATGCTTCGATAGTCTCTTGGAAGGAGCCGGAGACTTGTGAGCCGCCCCGGTAACAATAACTTCTTCATGAGAAGCCATGTCTTCAGCTGTCGGCTGGGGGCTGGGCGGCTTAGGATCAGCCTCTGGATGAGCTTCAGGAGCCTCAATATCCATATCTACCGGCTCATTTTGCTGGGGAGCTTCTTCGCGAATATCTTTGTCAGTTTCAGCCGACTAAATATGAGCATCAGGGGCGTTAGACTTTGGATTCGCAGCCTCTGAAGTTTCAGGAGTGGAGGATGACCCGCCTGCTTTCCTCCATTTGGCTTGAGCTCTGTAAACAAAGGAGAAATTGTGTATCAGTAAGTAAGGATAAGCTATTAATGCACAGAGGAGGATATAAAAACACGTACCCCGGGTTAATAATAAGAGGAGGCAGCTTGGAGGCGGTTGAGTCGCCGGAAGAAGGAGGTGAATCCTGAAATGTTATTGTTAACAAATATAAGTAAGTTGCACACACAAGGTTAGCATGCAGAGGAAATAAGTTCAAGGCAAGAAGTACCTCAGTGCGCCGTTTGCGAGGAGCCGGTTCATTTGGTAAACCGGCTAAGAGATCCTCAGAGCCGGTGCTCCGGGTCTGACGTCTGACATCTTCTTGCTGTTTCTTCAAAAGAAAATTGGGATCCAAGTGAGCAAAAGGGCGAGAGCGTTTTACCTTTCGTACAGCCCGCCGTACTCTCTTTACTGGGGAAAGTTCCGAGTCAGAGGAGATAATGGTTACCTCTGCAGCATCAGCGTGGCTAGTCTCTGCTTCTTCCTGTGAGTAATCATTATGAATGAGTTGCATAAAGAGAAGACCAAGGGAGTCAAGTTCTACCTCTGAGTCGTCTAAATAAAATAGCTCTTCCGTTGACTGTTTCTTCTTGCGGGTCGGTGCCTTAGCCTTTGACGCCTTGGGAACCTTGCTCTTCTTCTTGAGAGAAGGGAGTAACTGTTTTTTCCAGAAGAAAGAGTCGGCCTATGTGTGATAAAGCATGTTGACAGAAAAGTTAATAAGGCATGCAAGGTACGGCATTAATAGAAAAGATGAGAGTTAAGACGGAAACACTTACATCCGGAGCCAGGTTAAGTACAGAGAAGGGGCTTAACCCCGTCTTGCTGCAGGCGGCTTGTGATTCCCCCAGCAAGGACTTAACAATAGTATTAAGATCCGAGTCTGTTAAGGGGGTCCGGTTGAAGCGCTGAGGGTCATCCACGCTACCAGTGTATTGGCACATTAAAGCACCGCGGCGGCTTAATGGCAGTATCCTCCAAGAGACCCAGCAGCGGGTCAGATCAACACCCGTTAATCCGTTGGCTAGCAGGGCCCTGACTTTTGAGAAAGTGGTGGCATATTGAGCACGTTCAATTGCAGACATCCGATCTGGAAGCTCCGTGTCGGTGCTAAGCCGGTAGGAACGATAACCCGACAGTGGGTTCTCCCCCTCTGGTGAAGTGTCTTGGCAGTAGAACCAAGTCTTGTTCCATTCTTTGGGGTGACTCGGCAGAATTGCAGCGGGGAAGAGTACATCCCTCCGCCTTTGAAGAGTGACGCCCCCAAGCTCCAGGCTTAATCCATCCGCCATTTTTGTTTGGCGGTTGATATAAAAATACTCCTTGAAGAGGTTGACAGACGGCTCTTCCTGCAGATAGGCCTCACAGAAGCTCTGAAACTGGCACAGATTGGTGACAGAATTGGGGCCAATGTCTTGCGGATGAAGGTTAAACGAGTGTAGGGCATCCTGGAAAAACTTAGACCCGGGCGGGGAGAAGCCACGCAGCAGATGATCCGTGAATATAATGACTTCCCCGTCTTTGGGCTTAGGGGTGGTCTCACTGCCTGGAACTCGCCAGTGGATAACATCCTGAGCCGGCAGGACTCCCATAGTGACAAATTCCTTGAGTGACCCTTCGGTCACACCAGACCTTACCCAGTTGCAGGTGGATGGGGTCTTAGACATTGCGGCGGTTAAGAAAACTGCGGAAAGGTATGGATATTTGGCGGGTTAAAAACATATTATAACCAAGGTCATATGGCTCTAGAAATGATGATGACAGTTGGAGGGTCAATGTAAAGTTATGAGCCACCGAAGCTATTTGCAATATGACAACATGAGCCGGCAGCTTTACGGCGGGTCAAGTTTATCAGTGCATGCTGAAAAATTACTAAGTATGGAGAAACAAATTCCGCAACTACAACTATGGATTTGAGATCTATGGACGAGGGAAAAAGAAAGATAATTCTAACCCTAAACGACCAGTGGAAGAACAGATGGCCTCTATACAGATTAAAAGGAGCTGCAGATCTATAACGAGTACAGCGTGATTATGGAGCGGATGACCGCGTAATTTGGGCGGCATTATAAGGCTTGAAAAAGATGTTCTATATCTAATCGGTGAAGAACGTTCTCGTAAGCGGTGATGAACACTTAAGAACCTGATGAACTTGGGAGAAACCTAATGCAGATCTGACAAGGGGCAGAGATGGAACCTTAAGGGTGCGGACGAACGCGCGAAAGCTCTGGACGGTTTCAGGTTGATGCAGCGGCCGGTGTTGATGAAGACTGCGAGGACTGAGCGGCGTGGCTAGCTTCGGCGGCGCGGGTGTTCAGAGGAAGAAGAAGAAGCTGGCGGCGGGGGAAAATGACAAAGATAGCCCCCCGTGCTTATTTATAAGGACAGTAACGGTCCGGTGCGGGAATCGAGGGAGCACGATGATGATTAAACTAAGAAGACTCCTCGATTCTCGGGCTGGTCATATTAATGAAGAAAGATCCGCTCTGACGTCAGAGGAATCTTTTTTGATTTTTCTGATGACGTCACGGCGGGTCATGAAAGGTTGTCAGAAGCGACGACCGCCCATTTTCGGCGGGTCATGAAGATTATCAGAGAAGGCAAAACTCACCAACCAGGAGATTTAGAGATTGACATGAACCAGTTCAAATCAATATAGGGCCTAATGTTGGGGATATAACCCTGTGGTAAGACCCGCCCAGGTGGGGCCAGGTCATACGGTTGGCGGCTTACGACAAAGTTAGGACTAAAGCTTATTCAGTGGGCCTGGAGGCCCAGAACCAAAAGACAAGATGTAACCCGGCGGGCTTGAGCCGCCGGAGGCGGTTTGTTTGATAAGGCATGTACAGTTAGAGGAGAGGTCGGCTATCGAGTATAACCCGGCCCGGACTCTTGTAAGCCCAGGGCCTCGACCTGTGTATATAAAGGCGGGTTACCTGGGCGGCTTAGGCCACGAAACAACTCATCAATAGCTAGGTCAAGCGAACTCGCTCCCTTGTAATCGATACCCAATCAATACAACACAAAGCAGGACGTAGGCTTTTACCTCTTTCCGAGGGGCCGAACCTGGGTAACCCTTGTCTCCCGATTCCGATCAACCCCTTCGAGCTCACCGCCTTAGCAATGGCCTCGAACCTAAGTCCTTTCACGAGGACATCTGCCGTGACAAAACTGATGACAATCCATCCTCTAAATCAACAACCTAGCCGCCTCCGAACAACCTAGCTCTGATACCACTTGTTAGAATAAATCCGAGGCATACCGTCGATCATCCGAGGACCAAGCAATCACACAAGCACGACACCGAGATTTGTTAACGAGGTTCACCGATATGGCTACATCCCCGAGGCATGACTACGGGCGCTCCTCCCCGTGACACCGTCACAATACCGCACCCTGGCCGCCTTGGGCACCGGCACACGCCGCCGGCTCCCCCTGCGCTCTTGTGCTATTATGTTGGCATAGGTTACATAGTGTGTCTAACCCCGCTATATATGAGAGGCCTAGGATACAAGTGTCCTATTAGGACACGACTCCATATCCTATGTAAACACAAAACAACTACAAGTCCAATTGTAACCTACCTTACACACTATATTCGACACAATTCCAAATGGAAGAAGGGGGGTCGGGCCTGCCTGCGGGCTTCCCAAGCCATCAGGGTGTGCCCAGGGGGTGGCTACGCCCTGTTGGCTTGGGAGCCACAGGTGGCCCCCCTCTGGCACTTCTTTGCTCCATTAATTCAGATATATTCCACAAAAAATCCTCTTGAAGTTTCACGTTATTTGAGTCCATAGAATTTTTAGCCTTTTTCATGGTTTTCAGGTCCAAAATTCCAGTTTCCGGTAATTTCCCTCTGTGTGATGGACCTTGTAAATTAAGAGAAAAAATGCATTAGAATTGTATCATAAAATATAATAATGACCAAGAACAATATAAATATCAATAAGAAATCATGATGCAAAATGGACGTACAAGTCTCGGATTTGCGGGAAAAAACACACCCCGACCACTTGACAGACCAATACAGGTCTCCGTTGGATGGCACAACACGCCCGGACAACGCGTCCGAACGTATGTAGGTGGTTTGGGGGTAGCGTTCGAGATGCCCTAAAAGCCAACTTTTTCGATGGAAAAAATGTTTGTTATTAAAGCCGAGGCGAGCTCAATAGTACCTGTATAACGAACACGGAGTTTTGGCTTATGCTCCCTGGTGAACATTAAACTAAAAAAAACGAAAATAAAATTTATTTTATTTTATTTTATTTGTAGATATTTATGTTGGTGGAACAAGCGTGCTTGCCAATTTTCCCGTGAAACAGATAACAGTGCTTCGTTGGTGAAAGAAACAAAATTATATGTACCATTTACAGGTAACATTTGTTGTGAGATTTCTTTCTTTTTTCGCAGGTCAACATGCTTAAGCTTTCGTCCTAAAAAATTGCAGGTAACATTTCAAAGTGACAATGAACACATCTACGTTTTTCTTTTTTTTAACCGTAGCAAAGTACACTTTTGGCGCGCAGGAGCATATACTCACTAAAGCCAAAAGCAATATCCGCAGTATAACGTCTTATTTATATCTAAATACCTAGCACACGCTAACATATCTTCTCTTAACATCTACATATGTCATTGGCCAGTTTTTGTTCTTCTGAGAAAGAAAGAAAGTTTTCACGCGTTTAGGGTTTCCCTGCCGTCCACCGGCGCGGCGGCGACCTACCTCGTCTCATGTGGCATTAGTGGCATGGAGGCGGGGTGGATCCCGGCCCTTCTCGGCGGGAGTCTTCTGCTTTTGTTTAGGTCTTTTTTTATGTTTTTTATGGTTTGTGTCCTTCTCAGGAAGGCGAGGCGGTGGCGGCTCCGTGAGGGTGGAATAAGGTTCTTCCCGCCTAGCCCCCGTCCCAGTGGTGCGTCTCGCATTGCCGGAGGGCGTGTGAAGGTGTGTCTCCGATAGAGCTCGATTCGATCAGTGCTCGTATTCGTTGGATCTTCGTGGATCCGATCTTCTTTCATCTACCTTCATGTGTCTACAAGTTGGATTCTTCTGGTCTATGCTTTTTTCCATCGGCGGCAGTTATTGTTCTGGTCATTTGGAGACTTAGCAAGACGACTTTCCGAGTGTCTACTACAACAAGGTTTGGTCGGCTCCGGTGAAGGATGGGCGATAACAACGGTGTGCCTTCGGTTTGCTTGAGTACTTGTGGTCGTCGCTAGATAGTTTACATACATGGATGTAATTTTTGTTATTTCTCATGTTCTTTATACTGCAAACATGCATTATGATCGGTAGATTGGAAGTTTTCTCCGCCAAAAAAATATGCACATATATCATGGACACCCATTGTGCAAACATGCATAAAAAAATCCATCTCAATGCACAAACTTGTATAGTAAAATGTCCACTTCAATTACTAAATGCAGTAAATCATAAGTATTTGTAGTTTTAGTTTCCATATTATTCATTCAAATGTTCATGTTCCAGTTAGTCAATTAGCATGAAAGTATACTACAGCCAAGGCCATCATCTAGTACTAATATCATGTTGATACAGTTACACTCAGCCTCTAAGACAACACGATACACAGAGCTAGTCGAGACATCGAGGATGCACACGGCCAAAAAACTAAAACCCTTCTTCTTGCTTCTGTTGTATTGGTAGTTGATGGGGTACAAAGTACATGATGATATATCTCGAGATCGTATGTGAATAAATCTAACCCTACGGTTTAAACCCCTCGGTTTATTTAGGCACCGGGGGTACTTAGCGTTACATGTAGGTCGGTTCCATCAAGTGATAAACATGCCGATGATTTAAACGTGTCTTTAGTATGCGCCAAGTATTCGGAGGATTCCATCTTGAATACGTTGTGGGGCATGGCAAACATGGCCCATTTGTCGATTGTCTGGGGTTTCTCAGCCCAGTCCATAATTGGGGCCCGACGTGATTAGCATCCTCTAATCTAGGACACCGTTAGCTGGGGTGTTGAAGTCCTACGCGGCGGCAGTTCAGACACCCTTGTCTCCAATTTGTGAGAAAACGAACGTCCGGACTAGTCCATGGACCAATGAGACACTAAATTGGATAGCAGAAAAAGTCCGAACAACTAGGTCGTACGGTTTGAGTGTCATGGATTGGAGATGCCCCGATGAACCAAATAAGGTTCAGATCCACACCCGGCCATATATATCCATAGGTCATCTCCAACACCGACCCTCAAACCACCTGCATACGTCCGAACCGTTGCGGAAGCCATCCAATGCGGGTCTGCATCGTCCCGTCGAGCGTTTCAGACGTGTCTTTTCCTGCAAAACGGAGACAAACTAGGGGGCTTCGCGGGTGTCCACACAACACCCACGTCCGTTTCTGACTGCCCTGGCCCACCAAAATTATCCTCCCTTGCCCGCGCACGTTCCCGTTTGCGATAGCTGCCTGCATTCATGTCGTTGTGGAGCGGCCGCTCCACATTGAAGCAGGCCCTGAGCGTACGCTACCTCTCACTTGCTCTGGCGTTGAACTGGCATGCCGGCGAAGGGCGCCGCCCGCTGCACGCCCGGCTGAACACGCCTCATCGTCCCATTAAAACGCCTCCATTAAAAACGTGTGTGTCTCGATAAATCTGCTCCAGCCACGCGTTCGTTCGTGAGTTCTCAGGCATTAAACACCATGTCGGGCAAGCTCCTCATGCCCTCTCGCTATTTAAAGGAGGCCAAACGGAGGGCAACAATCGCACCACTCCTCCACTCCCCATCTCCTCCTTCCACCAGTTTCTTCACCCTTTCGATGCCATCCGACGAACATGAGGAGCAGTTCTGCAGCATAAAAGCTGACTGGGTGGCCCGCCGAGCCCGTGGGATATGAGTCGGGCAACTCGCGGCTCCACCTCCCCTGCTTGTGGTTCAGCAACTTGTCGCTCCAAGACAGCTCGCAGAGGAGTGGCGAGTTGCTCCAGGCAGACACGCATGGGAGCACGGCGGTGCGAGCATCGTGGCTGCCATGGACCAGTATATCCATCGTGCCATCCGCCGTCAACGTTGGCGGAACCGTGCCTGGTTAGGGGAGAAAGAAGCCGGCTACACAGAGATTGACGAGTCGGTGGCCAGTGCGTCTGGCCGCCGCCAATATCGAGAAAAAGTTGAACATGGGAGGCCGCAACCGCTTTGGTCCCAAGAAGGCCAGTGCAGGCGAGTTGCCGGCATCCACGGCCGGTGTCTAGTCCTCTCTCGCGGGCCACCATCGTCCACCGCCCTAAAAATCAGCGTTGGTTCGCGCTTCACAGAAGCGGATGCAACACTTCCCTCCGGCTGAAGCACCCCTTTGCCACACCGACGAGAGGGGGGAATATACCTTCGGGGCTCACGATAGTCTGATGAGCGGTTTGCCGGACCTAGGGAACACAGAGATCCACCGGGGATGGTTGTAGACTAGTATAGTGTGTCCGTCGTGGGAATGGAGCTCCATGCGGTCAGACGTGCACATTATTTTACCTTTTTTTGTTAAAATATGTCCAAAATGTAAGTATTTTCACCCGGTTTGTATGAAATCCGCCATGTTTGCACGAATTTCATTCGGTTAGTTCAAATAATTTGAACATCGTTGGATGACGGCCTCCGACATGAGTGTTCGTGGACTATTCCTGGCCAGGGGCAACCCGGCCCGGACGGCCCGAAAATCCCGGGCCGGGCCGGGCCTAATAGTGCCATCGGGCCGGGCTCGGGCCTGGGAATTGAGCCCGACGGTCGGGTCGGGCCGGGCTCGGGGCTACGGGAAACCAAATTTAAGTCGTAATCGGGATGGGCCGATCGGGCCTTGTCGGGCTTTTTCGGGCTCAAGCCAGGCTAATCGGCGGTCAGGCCGGGCCGGGCTCGGGCCTGGGTTTTCAGCACCGGTCTTTTTTTGGCCCGGCCCGATGTATGCCCGGTATACCGTGGACTGGTTCCTGTCCGTGAACGGATGCGTGGGGAAATTTGCGAGTGAACACCATTGAAGATGCCCTTATATCAACCCGATCCAAATTTTTTAGGGAACAGGTCCGGCTTCAGTGGTTGAGCAAACGAGGCGTCGCCACGTAGTATTTGCGAGACAGGTGCACGGAGTTTCTTTGGTTTACATGCCTCTGCTGCAGATATTGCTGCTCCTTCCAATCTTGAAGATATTTTCCTGTCACACAAAACAGGACAAAGAGCTCGAGTGGAACCACGCAGGGTCTGACGATTCTCAAGGTTACGCGGCTCCTTGCCGGCACGGACTCAACATGGTCGATTAATCAGACGGATTAGGGGCCGCCTTTTGGTCTGGATGCGCGAAGAGGTCGCTGATGTCCTGCCTGATCGGGGGCAGGAGCCGACGCGTGCAAGCTGCGGTGCGCTGGGTTGGGCCGCACGGACTACCCCAGGTTGGCAGTGGATGCCGATCTCGTTGCCGTGTCGTGTCGCGCGCGGCCACACAAAAACTAGCGCTCATCGCGGTGGCAATCCCTGCAGTTTGCGCCAACCCACAAGGCACTGACCCGGTCGACCGCTAACACCAGCGCTATATATGCCGCCGCCCCGTCCCGCTCTTCCACTCCAGACTCCACCACCCAGAGCACACAGCTCCCAACCGCCTGCCGAACGGCAGAGGATCCTCGCGCGTCTCCCAACTCCCAGCCAGAGCGCTAGCAGCAGCAGCAGCAGCAGCAAGCGAACGCGTTCCATAGCTCGTCGGGGCAAAGCAAGATGTGCAACGTCATCACGATCCCGTCGGTCGCCTGGCTGCGCCGCGCAGTGCGCCGGTGGCGGGCCCGCCGCTCCACCTCCGCTCCGGTGCCGGCTGGGCACGTGGCGGTCTGCGCGGAGGGAGCGCGGTTCATGGTGCGGCTGGCACACCTCAGCCATCCGGCGTTCATGGAGCTGCTCCGGCAGGCGGAGGAGGAGTACGGCTTCCCGTCCGGCGCCTCCGGCCCTGTCGCGCTCCCCTGCGACGAGGCCCGCCTCCGCGACGTCCTCCGCGGCGTCTCTTCCTCGTCCGACTCCAAGGAGCCGCGCCGCTCCTCCTTCTGCCACCGGCGCGGCGACTCGCGGCCGCTGCTGCAGGGGGTTGCCATGGAGAAGCTCTTCTTGTGAGTTCTGAGCGGTCGACCAACTGCGCGCGTGCAGCGGCGCCGAACGATCGAGCAACGCAGCGCCCAATTACTGTGCGCAACGGCATCAGCAAGTGGTGACAAACACGGTATTCCGGAGGCGGGGAAAAGGCGGCGGCTGCCATGGCCGTGAAGAGCGTTCTGGCCGGCGTGGCGGCGTGCTCCCGTGCCCAGCGTAATGCCGGCCGGCGATCGGATACGCGAGTCCTAAAGCTGGCTAGTACAGTATGTGATGGTGATGGTAGTACTAGTAACTGATTGAAGAAGGCGACGATTTTTTGAGATTGTTTTCTCTGTAACTATTCTACTCGTCTGTGCAACTCCAACTCCTTGCCGAGGCATATGAGTAAATTAATTAATAGTGATTGGTTGATTGTTCTTGTTGTACATGCAATTTGATAATTTGTCGTCGTTTGTGATTCATTCATGTCTTGGTCATGTTGATGTGGCGAAACTTGTTCTGGCCGTTAATCATTAGCTTAAGCTTTGTAAGATGAAGACATTGGTTTCATTAATGAAATCGGGAGTTAAGCTCTCTCTCGATAAACATTATGTAAAGAAACAGTGTAATGATCTCTATTGATGAAATCGATGATGTACAAATTGATATCCCTGAAAGGGATGCGTCGTACAGGCACGACGCTTACAATAGACGGACGCGTCCGTTACACTAGGACACGACCTATCTGGAGAGAAACCGCAAGTCGGTTTTCCTAAGCATAGAATTTTCTTTAATTAAATTAATTAACTAATCATAACACTCCTCCTAATCTCTGCTTCAATTATTCTTGTAAATATCATCATCACTTCTTGACCATCATCATCATGATTAGTCTCCTCCAAAAACCCTGTAGGAAAAATATGAGGAGATATGTACAATATGCCATCAAAAACTCCTTCTAAAAACCCAGTGGGGAAATAAGGACAAACCGACATATCACAATGCATGTCTTACTATTGCCTCATTAAAAACCTTCCATAAGAAACCATTCAAGAAAAACTTACGAAGGAAAAGAGCACAATATCAGAGATCCAACGATCACAAACAGATTATTATTCAGGGATACACTCCCCCTGAACTTTGCAAGTCTCGAAGTCATTTCATACCAATTCCTTTAATGTACTTCTCAAATGAAGAACTTGGTAATGACTTTGTAAACAAATCAATAAGATTATCACATGACTTCGTTTGCAAAATATTTATCTCCCCAGTTTGCTGTAACTGATGGGCATAAAATAGCTTAGGAGAAATATGCTTTGTAATATTACTCTTTATATAACATGTTTGCATCTATGCAATATATGCAGCATTATGTTGATAGATAATGGTGGGTGATTCCAATGATCCAATTCCACTTGAACTTTCAATAAAGTTTATCATTCTGCGAAGCCATACACATTCACTTGATGCTTCAAACAAAGCAATAATTTCAGAATGATTCGTGGACGTAGCCACCAGAGTTTGTTTTGTCGACTTCCAAGAAAAGGTCGTACCTGCACTCAAGAAGACAAAACCATTCTGTGATCTGGCATTATGGGGATCCGATAGGTATCCAGCATCACAATATCCCACCATGGTCTTATCTTGATTTTTCTCATAGAACAAACCAAGATCTTTGGTGCCTTGAAGATATCTTAAAATGTTCTTCACACCAACCCAATGCCTCTTTGTTGGTGATGCACTGAATCTAGCCAATAAATTTACTGCAAATGATATATCAGGCCTGGTGCAGTTTGCTAGATACATTAGTGCTCCAATAGCACTGAGGTAAGGGAACTCAGGTCCTAATACCTCTTCATCATCATCCTTTGGTCTAAATGGGTCTTTATCTCTATCAAGAGATCTAACAACCATTGGTGTTTTTGATGGATATGCTTTATCAATATAAAATTTCTCAAGAATCTTTTAGATATAAGCAGACTGATGAACAAGTATTCTCGAAGGAAGATGTTCAAGTTGTAAGCCGAAACAAAATTTAGTCTTACCCAGATCTTTCATCTCAAACACCGTCTTAAGATGATTACTTGCCTCATGTATTTCTTGTGTAGTCCCAATGATATTCAAATCATCCACATACACAGAAATAATACAAAATCCATTTTTAGATTTCTTGATAAACACACATGGGCAATCACTATTATTTGAGTAACCCTTCTGAAGAAGGAATACTCTCAGTCGGTTATACCACATTCTTCCCGACTGCTTCAAGCCATACAATGACTTCTGAAGCTTTACGCAATACATGTTACGATTAGCCTTTGGATTCGGAAGCTTCATTCCCTCAGGAACTTTCATATAAATATCAAAATCCAGTGACCCATATAAATATTTGTCGGATCTCGGGCTCCGCAAAACCCAAAAAAGTTCGAACCCAGGGGCGTGTGCGAAGATCCCCAACAGCTTCGACCTCGGGCTCGCAACTCGACAACCTAGCTCGACAAACTCACTCCATCGCGGGGAGAAGATTAGCACACGGGGATTTACCCAGGTTCGGGCCGCTGCGAAGCGTAAAACCCTACTCCTGCCTTTTGGTGGATTGCCTCCCGAGGAGGTTTGTGGATGAACTAGTACAGTGGTGAGTGGCCTCGCATGGGCGCTCGGGTGATGTTCTCTCCGTCCCCCTTTTACGGAGCAGCCTAGCCTCTCTTTATAGTGGCCCGGGTCCTCTTCCCTTATCGCAATGGAGGGAAGGGATCCCACAACGGCCAAATTCGAAAGGGGACAGGAGGTACATCTTATCCTGACGAAAGGTGGTCTTCGACTGCAAAGTAGCTGGCGCTGACGTGGTGGTGGGCTCGCTGGTGACATCCGTCCTGCCGAGCCCGCTGGTCCGGTCTTGTTGCACCGGAATGGAAACCTTTGGCGGGACGCCTTGGGAACCCGCGTACGCCCTTGCCTCCTTTGCACCAAAGAAGAAATAGTCTCCTCTGCGCGCGCCGGTGCCCACCTAGCTCGGCCTGCGTCATCTTTGACCTCCCGAGGCCGAGTATTGCATAGAGATCTCCGCCGCTCAGGAGGGGGCCTGGGGAGGCCTCTTCCCTCCGAGGGCCTTGGCGCCGTCTCCCTCGCGAGCGCGGGGCTCTCGCGAGGGCCTTGTCTTGAGTGAGGCCACGTTGGGCCGTACCAGGCCTCCGTAGTGGGCCACGCCCTGGATCGCAGGCAGGCAGTTCTGGGTACCCCCGTTCCCAGGACGCCGACAGTAGCCCCCGGGCCCAAGGCGCGCTCGGGCTGGCTTCGGGGCGAAGCCGGAGAAGATGGGCCGAAGCGCCGCGGGCCCCAAATGCCTGCGAGCCCAGTCTATCGCATGGCAAATAACGAGGCGCGGACGCCTCCACTTCCCCATGGCGCCTCGACAACCGCTCCGTCTAACCAGCAACCAGCGCACGTCGCAGGGCCATCATTGTGTTGGAAATATGCCCTAGAGGCAATAATAAAAGTAGGTATTATTATATTTCCTTGTTCATGATAATCGTTTATTATCCATGCTATAATTGTATTGATTGGAAACACTGATACATGTGTGGATACATAGACAACACTGTGTCCCTAGTATGCCTTTAGTAGACTAGCTCGTTGATCAAAGATGGTCAAGGTTTCCTAGCCATAGACATGAGATGTCATTTGATAACGGGATCACATCGTTAGGAGAATGATGTGATGGACAAGACCCAAACTATGAATGTCGGCGTAGGACACCTATGGGATCGCGTGGATCCCTTTACGGTTCGGCAGGGAGAAAGGCTTGCACAAAGAGCAGATCTAACGATCAACACGAGGGATTTTTACCCAGGTTCGGGCCGCTGAGAAGCGTAAAACCCTACTCCTGCTTTAGTTGTATTAGATGTGTTTAAGCCCAGGCTTCAGGAGCGCTGGCAATGAACAGTGCGTTCGAGCAGCAGCTACACATGCAGAATGGGCCCGAAAGATCCTCCCCATGTAGCTCCGCATTGGGCCTCCTTTTATACGTTCGAAGGGGTCACCAACAGTGGCGTACAGAACTTACATGAGGTGTAAAGTTGCTACAGTGTTATCATACCTAATACTGACGGCTTAGGACAAATGCATTAAATGCTCCGTTGAGGTGTCCCTTAGCTTCTTGGGGACGGGAAAAGAGCCTGTCCCATCAGCACCACTTAACCCATCCGCCGTTAGCGCCTTGACACGCACCCAGGAGGACAAAGCCTAAACGACAGGCTGGTCGCTGCGCTGGAGCGGTGACAGGCTGGCGAGGTCTTGCCGGGTGCGAATCTTGCCGGGGCTCCGCAAGCCATCCCGGCAAGAATCTTGCCGGGATCCCAGCCTTTGGTCTTCTGTCTTCCGATTATTGACTTGAATGCTTTCTTGATATTCTTGTACTAGCATCCAGTTGTCCCTCCGGCAGGCCTTGCCGCTGGTGTGGCTACAACCGTCCGTGCACGAGTATGGGGTACTAAAAGACCCAAACTTTAGTACACCGACAGGAGCCCCCGGGCCTAGGCCATACACGGGTGCGAGGCGTTGTTGGGCTTAGGCCCAAACAGTGCACGGGCACGCGTGGCAGGAGTCAGTCGTTCCAATCATTCCACTTACTGCGCCCCCCCACAATGTGCGCTGAATGCGCGACGTGGGAGACGTGCGGGGAGCGGCCGTAACTGTAGCGCGCTCGTAAAAGCGTTTTCATTTGGACTAGTAAAGAGGCAGCCCCGTGCCTTCCCCATAAAAAGGAAACCGCAGAGGCGCTGCTCATTTACCTCCTGTCCTTTCCACTCTGGGAACCGCCGCCGTCTCCTTCCTCGAGCCCGAAACAGAGCCTCTCCCATCCATCCGCCGCCTCCACGCCCTCACCGTCTTCGGCCTCTGCTCCCATAGCCGCCATGCCGCCCAAGGCGAGCAGGGGCAAGGAGGTGAAAGCCGTCGTCCCGGAGAGCGAACTGGCAAAAATGCAGAAGGAACACGTCGTCTTCACTTCGGCGCTCGATGCGAGCACTCTGAAGGAGCGATACTAGTGCATGTGGGCGAAGGAGACGAAGGCTCATCCTGCTACTCGCGTGATCCCAGGTTCTTCCAAGGGTGGCCCAGATAAATTCCCTTTCTTTGCCGACTACTTTTACTGCGGGCTCTGTCCCCCGTTTTCTGATTTCTTCAATGACATCATGTACACATACGGCTTCCAACTCTTGGATTTTACGCCGAATGCCGTGACATGCATGTCGGTCTTTGCCCATCTTTGCGAGAATTTTGTCGGAGTAGTCCCTAGCACAGCCCTTTTCCGCCACTATTTCATTCCTCGCATTCAAAGGGGAGATGCCCTCTCTGGTTCTATCGCCTGGATTCCAAGGACATGGAACAAGGAGATATACCCAGACGGGGTCTACCGCGAGAAGTGGGAAGAATGGCGGGCCAAGTGGTGCTGGATTCAGGAGAAGGACCCCCAGCCTTTCTGTTCGCCCCGGCAAACAAAGATGGCACGCGGCAACGACTGGAGCGCCCTCGATCCGGAGGATGAGAAGCTCACAATCGCAATTACCAGGATCCACCGCCTCAGAGTTGCCGGGCTCACAATAGAGATGGTTGGCGCTGATTTCCTTCGCCGGCGCATCACCCCTCTGCAGAACAAAGGGAGACCAGCGTGGGAGTTCCGGAATGCGGCAGATATCATGAGGCTGTGCCCTGGCTTGAACAACAACTTGACGGTCATGCAGCACACAGCTCTCTGCCAGAAGCTGTTCAGGTTTGACGCGGGATGCAGGTTGTCGGCTGGCATAATTCCTCTGTGCAACAACTCCGCCTTGGGCTCAATCATCGCCATGATGCCGGTGTGTAATGCCCACGGCCTTGACGGAACTTGGGTTGAGCCATCCGCAGAGCAGGCACAGGTGTTCTTCGACAATCTGTCGGAGAGGGCCATCCGGGAAGAAGCGAACCTCATCCGCCCCACCACTGCTGAAGAGGTAGCGTACATCGCCAGCAGGGCGGAAGAGGCAAATCTTGCCGCGAAGGCCGGCAACGCTGGCTTCGTGGAGGGGGAAGCCAGCGAAGAAGAAGTGATGTCAGAGGGAAAGCTTGCCGGGCAAAGCGAGGTTGCCGGGGAGCAGAGTGGCACATCTGCCGGGGGCCCTTCTGCTGAAGATACAGCCGAGGAGGAGCTGCACGAGGAGCCCCCAGCTCCCAAGAAGAAGAGGAAGCGTGCTCTTCGGAAAGTCACCTCTGGTGCCTCAGCCCGCCAACCTTCCTCGCGTGGTGAAGCCCCCGGCAAGGAGGCGGCCGGCAAGACTGTGCAGCGGCAAGAAGCTCAACAGCAACCCGCCGCTTCTGCCACAGCCAAGCGACCAAGGATCACTCTTTCACCTCCTCCCATGGACGCCGTGGCGGAGGTTGATTTCTATCTCTCCGCCTTCAGCTCGGAAGAAGAAGAGTAAGGGTCCTGTCTCACTTCTTAACTTCTGGATTTCTGGTTTTGCTCAACTTGTTTGTCTTGCTTTGGCTTGTCCCCGCAGAGGTACGGAAATGCTGGCGCAAAGGATGGCGAAGAAGGCGAAGACTTCAACGGGTGATGAGCCGCTAGCAAGCACCACAGGTGCGCCAACGCCGATTACCATCAGCCCGGAGTCAAGCCCTCAATGCAGCCCCCGACGCAGCCCCCAGTGTGGGTTCACTCACTTTCCGCTGGCAAGCGTCGGGGTTTGTATCTTCACTGCTGACATCACCCGGCTTGTAGGAAGGAAGCGGAAACAAGAAGAGCCATCGGAGGCCGCCCCTGATGCGCCGCCTCCGTCAACTACGCGGCCCAGAGATGGACCTTCGGCAAGGGCTTCCGTTGACGAGCCCATTCTTGTTGAGGAGGAGCCGGCAAGCGCAGGCACCGGCAGTCCTACATCGGCAACCAATGTTGCCGGGAAAGGAGTAACCACCTCTCAACAGCCTGACGCAGGTAAGCCGTTTGCCTCAGAGTACTTGTCATTCTGTCTTCCTTTTTGTCTTCTTGAACTTCCACCTCAGCCTTATCTTGTTTGTTTTCTTGGCCTTCAGATCTTCCCTCGACGAAACATATGGATGTTGATGCCGTTATCGAGGAGACCGCCAGGGATGCTGCCGCCGAGGCCGACAGGGTTGCCGCTGACGAGGCCACCAAGAATGCTGCCGCCGAGGCTGCCAAGGATGCTGCTGCCGAGGCCGCCAAGGCCGCATAGGAAAAGGCCACCAAGGAGTCTGCTGAGAGGGCCGGCAAGGAGTCCGGTGACCATACTGACGGCATTCCTGCCGCAGGAGCGCCAGGCGCTACGCCGGCCACGGAGCCCCCAGCTGCTGGTGAGACGACTGTTGAGGATCAGCCATCAACATCCAGCGCCCCCCCCCCCCCCCCCCCCGTCAAGCAAATACCTCAAGGTTGGCGACAACCTGTTCGTCAGCATACCAGGAACGGCAAGCATGGGGGTGCCAACTGAAGGGGAAATCTTTGACGAAGAGGTCATCGCCGCTGCTGGGCTCAAGATTGTCGACGAGCCACGCACCAGCAGCAACAAATCCGAAGAAGAGAAACTCCTCCAGGCCATGAGCGACAACTTTCAAAAACTCCAAGCGCTTCACCGCGCCCGGAAAGATAGGCTGGATTCCAGGGAAGCAGTTGTCGAAGCAGCGGATGCAGATTTCAGAAGCGCGTCGAGGAAACGCAAGTCTGGTACGCCGAGGCCTTTCAGGAGCTGAAGGCGAATCAAGAGCAGCTGAATCAGAACTGGAACGAGCTCCTCATGAAGCAGTCTGACATTGAGAAGGCACAAGAGGAGGCCTCAAAACAGGCTGCCGTAGAGGAAGCTCGCCTAACGGAACGCCGCGTCGGGCTCGACGCTTATGAAGATGACCTTGCCGCTCACGAGAAGGCGCTTGCCACCAAGCTCCGCAGCAAGGACGAGGAGATCAAAAAGCTTGTCGCGCAGCGGACCCAGGAGCTAGAGCAGAAACACAGGGAGACGCTCGAAGCTCTGACTCTAGACCACGCCGGCAAGCTAAAGGAGGCCGTCGATGCTGCCGGAGCTGCAGAGGCCGCCAAGAATGAACTGGAGCAGAAGGTGAAGAGGCTGGAAGCAGATCTTGAGGATCACGGCAAGGAGCTCTCAACACTCAAAACCGACAGAGAGAAAACTCTCCACAGCTTGATGGGGATCCAAACCTCCATGTCTAACAAGATCAAACAGCTCTCCTCAGCTAATGAATAAATCGCCGATCTGAAGCTGAAGCTGACCACGCTGGAGCAGTCCCTCGAGACCGGCAGGGCTCGTGAGAAGGTCCTGAGCAGAGATCTCCAGAATGAGAAGGACCTGCTCAAGAGCGCCGCCGCCAATTATAATGACTATACGGCAGCCGTGCAGATCTGGACCGATCGCCTTGTCGACGTCACGGAAAGGCTCACAGCACAGCTGTCCACCATGGGCCTATAGGGCTTCAACTATTCTTCCGACGATAGGGTGTCTCCGAGCGCCAAGAAGACCATGTTCTTCGATGGCATGATTGACGCCCTGAAGCAGCTCCATTCTGATCGTGCAACCCATCTGGCCAACGAATCCCGCAAACTCTGCCGGGCCGTCCTCCTCAAGGTGCTCGTCAAAGTGGCGCACAAGAACCCCGGCATCAACCTCACCAACGTTCTTGACCGCTTGCCGAAGGACGTGGACGTCAAGGCACTTGAAGAACTTGTCGCGCCCATCGTCGACAAGGTGAACCAAGTCAAGAGGGTCGAAGGCCAGCGCAGAGACTAGCCGCTTCACTTCTCTTTGTCGCCACCGTTCCATGCCAAAGAAAATTTTATCTTAGGTTAGAAACGCGGCAACTATTGATGTAATATAACTGGCTGTGCTCTGGATGAATGTATGCTATTTCCCTTGTCTGATTTCCTTCTGTATGTATACGCCCTACGCTTTATTGGAAACTTGCCGGCGCGCGCACCCTTGCCGCGAGCGCTAGGTGCGGGACTTTAGCAGCCTGCTGGAGGTGCCGCTACCGGCAAGAAACCTTGGCGTTTTCAGTGCAGCCACCTAAACTGTTGAGCGGACTCGAAACAGAGTAAGGGCGCGACCAATCATGACAAGGTTCCTTCGCGTGCAGGTTTTCCATACAAAAGTCGAAATCGTTCAAGGAGAATAACCTTACAAAACAAAAATTTGTTTAAAGTTTCTGCAACTTAGCTTTTCGTTGCTGTACTCCTTCCGGCAAGATGTCAACCTTGAACGTCGCCTATCGTTATCCATACCATCCTTTCCCCCCGGCAAACTTGTACGCGAGGGAACCTTCTGTCCTTTGAGAAAAAGAAAGAAGAGAAAATAGAGATATGGAACCTTGGCGGTTCATTAATGCTTACCGGAAGCAAGTGTAATACAATATCTCAGATAAGCATGCATATAGATAGACATGAAAATCGACAAGAATTGCAAAACACTTAATCTTATTCAACTATGCACAGGGTCTGCGCCTGGCTTTGTACAAAGGATTACATGCTTTGCCGGCAAAACTCGCACAAAAGATGGTTGCCGGAGGACCCGGCAACCGCGCCTTATGGATAGAACTTACGAAGATGTTCGATATTCCAAGAATTACTCACTGGAATGCCATCTTCGGTCTCCAGGCGGACTGCGCCAGGCCTGGTGACTCGCACTACCCGATAAGGGCCTTCCCACTTCGGTGTCAATTTGTTGGAATTCTTGGCCGACTGAACGCGCCGAAGAACAAGGTCGCCTTCCTCAAGACTTCGGGCATGAACCTTGCGGCTATGGTAGCGGCGCAAGGCTTGCTGGTAGCGTGCAGCTCGCACAGCAGCCTGAAGACGATCTTCATCAAGGAGCGTAACGTCATCTTACCGCAACTGCTCTTGCTCAAGCTCATCATAAGCGAGCACTCGAGGTGACCCGTATATGAGTTCCGTGGGGAGAACTGCTTCCGCCCCGTATACTAGGGAGAAGGGTGTCTAGCCAGTGGCTTGATTTGGTGTCGTTTTGATTGACCAAAGAACCGCCGGCAGCTCATCAATCCAGCGTCTTCCGCACTTGCGCAGCTTGTCGAAAGTTCTTGTCTTAAGACCCCGCAACACTTCAGCATTTGCCCTTTCCACCTGGCCGTTGCTTCTCGGATGAGCAACAGAAGCAAAACAGATCTTGCCGCCAAGGTCTTGGACGTACTGCATGAAGGTGTGGCTTGTGAACCGCGTGCCGTTGTCGGTGATGATCCTGTTTGGTACACCAAAGCGGCACACTAGTCCTTTGAAGAACTTGACGGCTGATTGTGTTGTCACCTTCCTCACTGCTTCCACTTCCGGCCACTTTGTGAACTTTTCGATTGCGACGTACAAGTACTCAAAGCCCCCGGTAGCACGGGGGAAAAGGCCCAAAATGTCGAGCCCCCAGACCGAAAACGGCCTGGAGAGAGGGATTGTCTGAAGAGCTTGAGCCGGCTCATGCAATTTCTTTGAATGGAACTGGCACGCTTCACACTTGGTTACTAGTGCAGTTGCATCCTGGAGAGCAGTGGGCCAAAAGAAACCTTGCCGGAATACCTTACCAACAAGAGCTCTTGATCCTATGTGGGAGCCACATATGCCTCCATGTATCTCCGGCAACAGCTCCAGTCCATCCTCCCGAGGAACGCACTTCAATTTCACACCGTTCGGTCTCTTTCTGTACAGGACATTATCCATGAACTGGTACATATTAGACTGACGGGCTACTTTCTCCGCTTCTTCCTGTTCTTCGGGGAGTTCTCCTGTCTGAAGGAAATGGACGATGTGTTGTGCCCATGCTGGAACCTGAGGCTCGACAACAAGGACTAAAGGCATGTCCTCTGCCGTGGGAGCATTTGTCTCTATAGCAAAGGCTCGAGGCCCTGCCGGAGCCTGTTGCTCCCCGGCAAGCTTGGCGGGAGCGTTTGTCTCCACGGCAAGAGCTTGACGCCCTGTCGGAGCCTGTTGCTCCCCGACAAGCTTGGCGGGAGCGTTTGTCTCCACGGCAAGAGCTTGAGGCCCTGTCGGAGCCTGTCGCTCACCGGCAAGCTTGGTGTTGCTCCCGGCAACTTCTTTGCCGGCGGCCTCTGGGAGCTCTGCCGGGAAATACTTACTGGAACTCAACTTTCTTCTCTTATCTTGCTTTGCTGATGGTGCTATGGATGGCTGAGTCAATTGAAGCACAAAAGTCCCTGGTTCCACAGGTAACTTGAGGGCAGCACGCTTTGACAGGTCGTCGGCAATGCTATTTCCTGCACGAGGAACGTGCTCCATTTGCAGACCGTCAAAGCGCTCCTCCAACTTCCTCACTTCATCCACGTAAGCTTCCATCAACGGGCTCTGATAATCCTTATTAACTTGTTTGACTACAAGCTGCGAATCACCTCTGACAATGAGCTTCTTAATTCCAAGGTCCGCCGCGATCCTGAGACCGGCAAGCAGCCCTTCATACTCTGCGGTGTTGTTTGTTGACCTCTCCCGGGGAAAGTGCATCTGAATCACGTATTTGAGGTGCTCTCCGGTGGGCGCGACAAGCAGCACGCCAGCACCGGCGCCTTGCAGTGAGAAAGCCCCATCAAAATACATAATCCATTCTTGACTCGTTTCCTTGCCGGGGAGAGTTGTCTCCGGAATCTCTTCGTCTGGCGTTGGGGTCCATTCCGCAATGAACTCTGCCAAAGCTCTGCTCTGAATAGTTGAAGTACTTTCAAACTTGAGACCAAAACTTGACAGTTCCAAAGCCCACTCCACAATCCTGCTGGTTGCATCTGGATTCCGCAAAATCCACTGCAACGCAAAGCGAGTGACGACGGTGATCTCATCTACCTGAAAATAATGGCGCAGCTTCCTCGAGGCCATAAGGAGGCCGAAGAGCAACTTCTGCACGCCAGAATATCTTGACCTAGCCCCCTGCAAAAGGGAGCTGACAAAATAAACTGGGCGCTGCACCATCTTCTTCTTGTGTGTTGCTTCATTTGACTGCGCAGATCCTTCTTTGTCAGCACCAGACTCTGCCGGGGAAGATCCTAGCCCGTCGCTTGGCGGTCCTGCCGCTGCCGCTGCTTCTTCATCGACTTCTCTCTCTGCCACTAACGCAGCACTCACCACTTGATTCGTTGCCACTAGATATAGCAGCAACGGCTCTTGTGGTTTTGGCGCGACTAGTACTAGCGGAGAGGAGAGGTACCTCTTCAAATCCTGCAGCGCTGCCTCCGCTTCCGGAGTCCATTTCATTGGACCTGCCTTTTTCAAGATTTTGAAAAAGGGCAGGGCGCGCTCAGCAGATTTGGAGATGAACCTACTCAGAGCAGCAATGCAGCCGGCAAGTCGACGCACATCTTTGACGCGTCTCGGTGCTTCAATCTGCTCAATGGCCTTGATCTTGTCGGGATTCGCCTCGATCCCACGCTGAGACACAAAGAACCCAAGAAGCTTGCCGGACGGAATGCCAAACACACACTTCTCAGGATTGAACTTCAAATTGATCTTGCGCAGATTTGCAAATGTCTCTTCTAAATCTTGTATGAGCGTCGCCTTATCCTTGGTTTTGACCACTATGTCATCCATATAAGTTTCCATATTTCTATGTAGCTGGGTCTCAAAACCAATCTGGACCACTCTTGCAAAAGTTGAACCAGCACTTTTCAATCCGAAAGGCATACGTAAGAAGCAATACGTACCACATGGGGTGATAAATGCGGTTTTCTCTTCGTCTTCCTTTGCCAGGAAGATCTGATGATATCCTGAATAGGCATCAAGAAATGAAAGCAAATCGCAGCCGGCAGTGGAGTGCACAAACTGGTCGATGCGCGGCAAGGGAAAAGGATCTTTTGGACAGGCTTTATTGATATCTGTGTAATCAATACACAACCTCCATTTTCCATTCGCCTTGCGCACTACAACTAGATTGGCTAACCATGTTGGATGGAGCACTCCTCTTACCAGACCTGCCGCCTCCAATTTCTTGATTTCCTCGGCGATAAATTGTTGCCGCTCCAAGACCTGCTTCCTAACCTTCTGCTTGACGGGCCGTGCGTGAGGACAGACAGCAAGGTGGTGCTCAATTACTTCCCTAGGAACACCGGGGATATCAGATGGTTGCCATGCGAACACATCGATATTCGCCCGCAGGAAAGCAATGAGCGCGCTTTCCTATTTGTCGTTGAGGGTGGAACTTATGGTGAAAGTTCCTCCCGTACCATCCTCCTTGGCGGGCACCTTCTTAGTTTCTGGTGGAGCTGCCTTGGATTTCTTGCTCTTGCCGGTGGAGCTCTCTGGCACATCCTCAACAGGAGCGCAGCACTCCGAGGAGGTGCGCTTGCCGGAGTGTGTGCCAGAGGTCTTGCCGGTCCTCTTCCCCCCGGGAGCTTCAGCGGCAGGAGCAAGTGCCTTGGCGGCAGATGCTGCAACTGTCTCCCGGTAAAGTTGGTCGGTGCAGATAAGCGCATCCTTCTTGTCGGAGTTGATGGTGATGACGCTCATCGGCCCGGGCATCTTCAATACATTATAAGCGTAGTGCGATGCCACCATGAACTTGGCCAACGCTAGACGGCCAAGGATCCCATTATATGGCAATGGAATCTTGGCGACGTCGAAGACAATCTTTTCTGTTCTGAAGTTCAGGTCACTACCAAATGTCAATGGTAGTGTGATCTTACCCTTCGGCTGACTCCTTCCTGGATTGATCCCCTGAAACGTGCCCGTTTCCTCAAGATCTTCATCAGGAATTTGCAACCTTTTGATCACATCAGGCGAGATCAAGTTCAAACCGGCCCCACCGTCAACTAACATTTTCGTCACTTTGAGGTTGCGAATCGTTGGTGAAACCAACAATGGCAGACACCCGACCACAGTTGTGCGATCAGGGTGATCCTCAGCGTCGAAAATGATAGGCGTGTTAGACCACTTCAATGGTTTCCGGGCATCGACAGATGGCTCTGTCGCATTAATCTCACGCGCCCACTGTTTGAGTCGGCGGCGGGAAGAATGCAACGAGGCGCCTCCGTCAACGCACATGGTGTCTGTAGCCTTTTGAAATTCTTGCTCGCTGGACTCGTCCTCCTCCTCGTTGTCATCGTCACCCCCTCTTGCTTGTCACAGCCTCGAGCGGGCCTCTCCTTCTGTTGCTTGGCCTTGCCGCGGCGACCTCCTCGACCACCGCGTTTCTTGCCGGATCCCTCTGCACCGTCCTGGGCCTTGTCCTTATCTCGCCTTTCGTACTCAGCTTTCTGCTTCTCGACAAGCTGCTCAACTTGCTGGCAGTTTTGGAGGTCATGGCCCTTGGTGCGATGGATCTTGTAGTACTGCTTGTCGGAGCCCTCCGGCTTGTCGGCAGCCGCCTGGGCCTGACAGGAGGCGCACCCGGCAACATCCTTGCCGGGGCCGCCAACCTTGGCCTTCTTGGCGGTGTCGGGGTTGTCGGATTCCTCGACGGCAAGGACGGCCTTGCCCTTGCGCTTCCTGTTACGCCGCCGGCCTTTCTTTGCAGGGGCGGTGGCGTCTTCGTCTTCAGAGTCGACTCCTGCGCCAGCATCCTCGCCGGGGAATCTCCTCCCTTCTTGAGCCCGAGCACACTTATCAGCCAGAGGATAGAGCTCGGCAACATCCCTGACTTTGTTCATCGCCAGCTCTTCGTGCATCCTGCGGTTGCGCACGTTCTGATGGAACGCGCTGACAACAGCGGCTGGATGAACGTCTGGGATGTTGTGATATACACGGCTGAATCTCTGTATGTACTTGCGCAAAGTCTCGCCCTCTTTCTGCGGGATGAGATGCAAATCACTCTCCTGGCCAGGAGCTTGGTGGCCTCCGGTAAAGGCGCCAACAAACTCATGACACAGATCTGCCCAGGAAGAAATGGAATTCTCCGGCAGATGCATCAACCACGACCTGATGTTGGGTTTAAGTACCAACGGGAAGTAGTTGGCGAGTATCTTGTCGTCGTGAGCCCCGGCAGCCTGCACCGCAATGGTGTAGATGCTCAAGAACTCAGACGGGTGAGTCTTGCCATCGTATTTCTCTGGGACCTCCGGTTTAAACGTTCGGGAATTGGGCCACTGGACTCGCCGCAGCTCACGGGTAAAAGCTGGACAACCCACCTCATAAGGTAGGTCGACAGGATACCCTGGTGCAGGCTTGTCTACAGTGGGTCCTGCGCGCCTATCAGATTGATGGCGCGCTTCCCGCCGCCGCTCGATGGTAGTCCAAGTGTCTTCTTTGCTTCATTCCCGAAGAACTTGACGTTGATCGCGGCGAGTTCGCGGATCAGACGACGCCATTGAGTCGTCATCACAAGCGTCGATCCGTCGAGTCAGCGACTGCTGTTGCCGCCGTGGAGGAGAGTGCACCGTGGTCGTACCGCCTCCAGTCTTTTCACCACCGGCGCATGCCGGCTCGATGGACTGCCGCCGTGAAGGCTCCGCCTGCTGCAGCCTATCTTCATTGGCGAGGCCGACGAGGCTCTGAATAGCAGCTCTCCATTCTTCGAGCCTCTCTGCAGCAGGAGGAAAATTCAGGAGCGGCTGTGCTCGCGCCGACGCTTCTGCTGGTGTAGGCGGAGGCGAAAGGTGCGAGGAACGTGAGGTGCTCTGACTCCTGACCATGTTAGAAGGAGGTCCATCACGGTCCCGCGACCGCGCGCCGCTTCCTCCAGCGTTTTGGCGTGCATGCTGGTCCCGCGCATCTCGAGAGTGATGCTTAGGAGTCTTTCCATGAGGATGCTTGGAACCACCAACGTCGCGGCGCTGTGCATCGCGTGCGACCTGAGAAGGCCGCGGCGCATGCGCCGTTGTGGGTGTCTTAGAAGCCGCCCTTCCGTCCTTGGAGTTCACTATGCCGCCCGTTGGCAGCACAGCTCCGTCCTTAGATCTAGCGGCGCGAACGACACCGCTCGCCTGGCTATGATCACCAGAACATCGTGGAAGCTTAGGATCTTCGCCTCCTCCGCCTACGTCCACACCATCGCCCGTCTATGTAGCTACAGGCACACCGGACACGGATGGACCAACCGCCGTAAAACCCTTCTTCTTGGGAGCCATGGCGATGAAGATGATGAAGAAACTGGCGCGCTGATCACTAGATCAGGTTCACGCAACCTCTTCCCCCTACCTGGCGCGCCAAAGCTGTCGGCGTAGGACACCTATGGGATCGTGTGGATCCCTTTACGGTTCGGCAGGGAGAAAGGCTTGCACAAAGAGCAGATCTAACGATCAACACGAGGGATTTTTACCCAGGTTCGGGCCGCTGAGAAGCGTAAAACCCTACTCCTGCTTTAGTTGTATTAGATGTGTTTAAGCCCAGGCTTCAGGAGCGCTTGCAATGAATAGTGCGTTCGAGCAGCAGCTACACATGCAGAATGGGCCCGAAAGATCCTCCCCCTGTAGCTCCGCCTTAGGCCTCCTTTTATACGTTCGAAGGGGTCACCAACAGTGGCGTACAGAACTTACATGAGGTGTAAAGTTGCTACAGTGTTATCATACCTAATACTGACGGCTTAGGACAAATGCATTAAATGCTCCGTTGAGGTGTCCCTTAGCTTCTTGGGGACGGGAAAAGAGCCCGTCCCATCAGCACCGCTTAACCCATCCACCGTTAGCGCCTTGACACGCACCCAGGAGGACAAAGCCTAAATGACAGGTTGGTCGCTGCGCTGGAGCGGTGACAGGCTGGCGAGGTCTTGCCGGGTGCGAATCTTGCCAGGGCTCCGCAAGCCATCCCGGCAAGAATCTTGTCGGGATCCCAGCCATTGGTCTTCTGTCTTCTGATTATTGACTTGAATGCTTTCTTGATATTCTTGTACTTGCATCCAGCTGTCCCCCCGGCAGGCCTTGCCGCTGGTGTGGCTACAACCGTCCGTGCACGAGTATGGGGTACTAAAAGACCCAAACTTTAGTACACCGACAATGAACGTAGCATATGATCGTGTCAGTTTATTGCTATTGTTTTCTGCATGTCAAGTATCTGTTCCTATGACCATGAGATCATGCAACTCACTTACACCGGAGGAGTACCTTGTGTGTATCAAACGTCGCAACGTAACTAGGTGACTATAAAGATGCTCTACAGGTATCTCCGAGGGTGTCTGTTGAGTGGGCATGGATCAAGACTGGGATTTGTTACTCCGTGTGACGGAGAGGTATCTCGGGGCCCACACGGTAATACAACATCACAATAAGCCTTGCAAGCAATGTGACTAAAGTGTTAGCCACGGGATCTTGTATTACGGAACGAGTAAAGAGACTTTCCGGTAACGAGATTGAACTAGGTATAGAGATACCGACGATCGAATCTCGGGCAAGTAACATACCGAAGAACAAAGGGAACAGCATACGGGCTTAACTGAATCCTTGACATAGAGGTTCAACCGATAAAGATCTTCGTAGAATATGTAGGAACCAATATGGGCATCCAGGTCCCGCTATTGGTTATTGACCGTAGAGGTGTCTCGGTCATGTTTACATAGTTCTCGAACCCGCAGGGTCTGCACACTTAAGGTTCGGTGGTATTTCGGTAGTATAGAGTTATGTATGGTGGTGACCAAAGGTTGTTCGGAGTCCCGGATGAGATCCCGGACGTCACGAGGAGCTCCGTAATGGTCCGGAGGTAAAGATTGATATATAGGAAGTCCCGTTTTGGTCACCGGAAAAGTTTCGGGTATTTCGGTAGTGTACTGGGAGTGCCGGGAGGGTACCGGGGGACCATCGGAAGGGGCCTCTCGCCCCAAAGGGCCTCATGGGGTGTGGGAGGAGGTGAACCAGCCCCTAGTGGGCTGGCCGAATCCCCCAACAAGGCCCATGCGGCTAGGGGTGGGAAAGTCCAAGTGGAGATAAGGAAAAACAAGTGGAAGTGGAATCCTACTTGGAGTAGGATTGGAGTAGGACTCCTCCACCTCTCCCACTTCGGCCGCACCTAGGGGCAGCCCTAGGGGCGCCGGCCTCCCTCCCATTCCTCCTATATATACTGGAGGGGAGATAGGGCAGCCGCACCAGAAAACCCTAAGCCACGTTGCAGCCCTCTCTCCCCGATAGATCAAGTTCTCTAGTTTTTCAGCAGTGCTTGGGCGAAGCCCTGCTGAAATAGTTCCACCACCACCGCCGCCGCGCCGTCGCGTTGCCGGAGAACTCATCTACCTCTCCGCTCCCTATTGTTGGATCAAGAAGGCGGAGATCGTCATCGAGCTGTACGTGTGCTGAACGCGGAGGTGCCGTCCGTTCGGAGCTAGATCGGGACGGATCGTGATTGGATCGCGGGACGCTCGGCGATTTGGATCGCGATGACGTTCGACTACATCAGCCGCGTTTCTTAACGCTTCCCGCTTAGCGATCTACAAGGGTATGTAGATCCACTCTCCCTCTCGTAGATGATCATCACCATGGATAGATCATGCGTGTGCGTAGGAAAATTTTTGTTTCCCATGCAACGTTCCCCAACACATTGCCCGGGATGGGGGAAGGTGCCGGTTGGCCTCCACACGGCTATAAATGGGCGGGGGGAACGGAGCCCCCAGCCCATTCCTACTTCTCGCTCCCTCGCCTTCGTCCTTCGCCTCCTCTATCATGACGCCGGTGAGGAGGTTTTCTACCGCCGAGAAGGGGAAAGCCTGCCAGGAGGGGCCGGACTAACAGCCTCCCAAGAGGAGACGGGGTCGTCCTCGCAAGTCTACCGAGGCGTCGACAGCGGCGCCCCGTGGGCTCGGCCGCGCCTCCGCAATGGCCGGTGCCTCTGCTGGCGCAGCCGGAGGCGGCGGGCGCGGCGGCCGTGGCCGAGGAGGGAGACCCGCAGTCGGTGCTCCGCCACCGCGCCTGCGGGCCCGCACGGCCGATACGGGCCAGGAGTTCCTGATGCTGGTGGAGAGGCCGGCGATCACCTAGTTGCAGCTCCGGCGCTTCTTCGCGGAGGCGCTGCGGGCTAACGAGCCCGCATGCCTGTGGCTGCAGGCCGATGGTTGTTGCAGCGGCGCGTTGTGGGTGGAGGTCGAGGTTACCCCGCAGGCAACGCCTTCTTGAGTCGTGGATGGAAGACCTTCGCCCGCGCCCATGGCCTGGAGGGAAGGCTCACGCTCCACTTCAAGCACGACGGCGCCGCGACGCTTTTCGTCAAGATCTTCGGGGAGGATGGTAGGCGCTTGGGGTGCTGCCCGGAGGGCGGCGTCAGCGGTGACCTTGGAGGTGAGCTTGCCCTTTGCGATGGCCGCCATGCTTCCAGCAGCAGCGACACCTCCTCCGAGGAAGTCTGAGCGACGACAGCTACGACGCACCGCCGCGTCGGCGCGCTCGGACTTCGGGGGGTAGCCAGCCGCGACGGCGCCGCTCCCCTGCCCGGGAAGCTAATATAAGGGCCTCAGGAGTGGTAGCCCCCGGGGGGGCTCCTTCGCCTTCTTCTTCCTTTCCTTTCCCTGTAACCAAAAAATCATGGGGGGGCCCTTCTGGGCGTGTAATGAACTTTGGCGCTTGCGCCCTTATATTAGCACCCTCATCATGTATTGTGGTCCATGTGTCACTGTTAATCGATGCGTCCGCGGCGGGTTTCTGCGTTGTGAAGTCTGGTAGTGGCACCTGGGGAGCTTGGGGGGTTCCTGCTTCCTGCGGGTGAGGCGGTTGGGCGCCCCTTTCGGCACTCTATGTCAGTGGGGCCCAATCCCGCGCATGCCCCGACCACAGTTGGGGCGTCCGGATCACCAGGACGAGACCAAGGGGCGAGGCCTCGACCGCCGTTGGGGCGTCCGGATCACCAGGACGAGACCAAGGGGCGAGGAGCTACGCGATCAGTGAGGCTCCTAAGGCGCGTTGCTCAGGAGCCCCCCTTGATGCTCAAGCGGCGCTCTACGTCGGCGAGGCTCAATCTCGTGCATGCCTCGACCACCGTTGGGGCGTCCGGATCACCAGGACGAGACCAAGGGGCGAGGCCTCGACCGCCGTTGGGGCGTCCGGATCACCAGGACGAGACCAAAGGGCGAGAAGCTACGTGATCAGTGAGGCTCCTGAGGCGCGTTGCTCAGGAGCCCCCCTTGACGCTCAAGATGCGACCATACCTTTTCGCCGGTTCCTGCCCCAGGAGGCGTGAGCCTCCAGAGGCTCTAAGATAGCGCGCCGGGCCGCGGCAGAGCCCCCGAGCGAGGGTGAGGCGGCACACGCCTGCTAGCTCACTCGAGAGCGCCATGCGAGGACCAGGACGCCAAGGCCACGTGGGGACCAGGATGCCAAGGCCTTGGCGAGGTGTGCGCACCGTGCCCGTAGCCCCCGCTCGCGGGGCGCGAGAGGGAGAGGCTGGCAGGTGTTAACCCGGAGAAAGAAACTTCAAGATAGAAAACTGCAAGGAGAAAAATTCTCGCCCCTTTTTCTTTAAATATAGTCCAAAAGCCTCAAGTTTCTTTCCAGAAAAATGGCAAATTCGAATACACGAAAAGCAAATAACAGCCGCGTCCGGCACCTAGGCTAGTCTTCGTCTTCCCCCAGCGCGGAGCTTAGGGCATCCACGTTGCGTGGGCATAGTCATTGCAGGACAGTGTTGTCCGCCAGCGCGGAGCATGGGGCTTCCACTTGGGCGTGGGTGGGAACCCCTCCGCGTCTTCGGGGGGCTCCGGGCGTATATAGCCCACTCATTATTACGTGAGAGTGTCACGGGTAGAACTTGCGGAGGTGCTGGATGTTCCAGGCATTCTGGATGGGGACCCCGTCCTGAGTCTCCAGGCGCACGGCGCCAGGCCTGGAGACACGGGCGACCCTGAACGGGCCCTCCCACACGGGCAAGAGCTTGTGCAAGCCCTCCCTGGAAAGGACCCGCCTCAGGACGAGGTCTCCGACTTCGACGGTCCTGGAGCGGACGTTATGACAATGGTAACGCCGCAGCGCCTGCTGGTACCTCGCAGCTCGGAGCGAGGCTTGACGACGGGCCTCCTCCCCAAGCATGAGGTCTGTCCCCCGCGAGGCATCCTGACGCTCCTCGTCGAATGCCAAGACCCACGGGGATCGATGCTTGACCTCGTGTGGGAGGACGGCTTCAGCTCCGTAGACGAGGAAGAACGGGGTCTCGCCGGTGGGCTTAGTCGCAGTGGTGCGGATGGACCACAACACGGACTGAAGCTCATCGAGCCAACCCCTGCCGCAGGCCTTGAGCTTCTTCTTGAAGCTCCTTGCCTTGAGGCCCCACAGGACCTCCGCGTTGGCGCACTCTGCCTGACCGTTGCTTCGTGGGTGCGCCACTGAAGCGTAGCATATCTGCGTTCCAAGGTTAGTACAATAGGTCCTGAAAAGGTTGCTTGTGAACTGCGAACCGTTGTCGGTGATGATGCGGTTGGGGACGCCGAAGCGGCTCACGAGGCCCTTGATAAACTTGACGGCCGACCCGGCGGGGATGGCGCGGACGGGCTCCACCTCCGCCCACTTGGTGAACTTGTCGATGGCGACGTAGAGGTAGCGGTATCCGCCGGCCACTCGCGAAAAAGGCCCAGGTGTGTTGCCGCCATGAACTTGGCGAGGGCGGGGTAGCCAAGGATTGCATTGTAAGGGAGGTGGATGTGGGCGACGTCGAAGTCGATCTGCTCGGTGCGGTAGTTGTAGCGGGTGCCAAAGGTGACGGGGAGGCGCACCCGCCCCAAGGGGGCGACGGAGCCCCTGGCCACCCCAGAGAAGGGCCTTGAGGGTGCGAGCTAGTCGTAGGGCACCTGCAGCGCGTTGAAGGTCTCCACGGAGAGGACGTTGAGGCTGGCCCCGCCGTCTATGAGGGTCCTGGTGACGGCCACACTACTTATGGTCGGTGTGCACAGCATGGGGAGCGTACCGGCGGCAGCCGTTGTTCTGGGATGGTTGTTGGGGCCGAAGGTGATGTCAACCTCCGGCCACGTTCGAGGCTGCGGGGCCTTGAGCCGTGGTCGAACCACGCTCGCCTAGCGGAGGAACTGCTTGACCTGGCGGTTGGAGGCGGGCGCATGCGATCCGCCGAGGATGCATGCGACCGCAGGGTCGGCCAAGCGAGCCGTGGCGCCGCCGCACGCCAAGGGCTGCCTGGCCTCGGAGGTTACGTCGGCCATGGAGCTGCTGAATCGAGGCCTGACTGCAGCCGTGGATGGAGAGGCTTCGACACGCCCCCTACCTGGCACGCCAAATGTCGGATCTCGGGCTCCGCAAAACCCAAAGAAGTTTGAACCCAGGGGCGTGTGCGAAGATCCCCAACAGCTTCGACCTCAGGCTCGCAGCTCGACAACCTAGCTCGACGAACTCACTCCATCGCGGGGACAAGATTAGCACACGGGGATTTACCCAGGTTCTGGCCGCTGCGAAGCGTAAAACCCTACTCCTGCCTTTTGGTGGATTGCCTCCCGAGGAGGTTTGTGGATGAACTAGTACAGTGGTGAGTGGCCTCGCGTGGGCGCTCGGGTGGTGTTCGCTCCGTCCCCATTTTACGGAGCAGCCTAGCCTCTCTTTATAGTGGCCCGGGTCCTCTTTCTTTATCGCAATGGCGGGAAGGGATCCCACTACGGCCAAATTCGAAAGGGGACATGAGGTACATCTTATCCTGACGAAAGGTAGTCTTCGCCTGCAAAGTAGCTGGCGCTGACGCGGTGGTGGGCTCGCTGGTGACATCCGTCCTGCCGAGCCCGCTGGTCCGGTCTTGTTGCACCGGAATGGAAACCTTTGGCGGGACGCCTTGGGAACCCGCGTACGCCCTTGCCTCCTTTGCACTAAAGAGGAAACTATCTCCTCTGCGTGCGCCGGTGCCCACCTGCCTCGGCCTGCGTCATCTTTGACCTCCTGAGGACGAGTAATGCATAGAGAACTCCGCCGCTCAGGAGGGGGCCTGGGGAGGCCTCTTCCCTCCGAGGGCCTTGGCGCCGTCTCCCTCGCGAGGGCGGGGCTCTCACGAGGGCCTTGTCTTGAGTGAGGCCGCGCTGGGCCATACCAGGCCTCCGTAGTGGGCCACGCCCTGGGTCGCAGGCAGGCAGTTCTAGGTACCCCCGTTCCCAGGACGCCGACAATATTCAGTCACAACATCCATTAGTTGGATAGACAAATACATTTTCAGTGCCAGTGATATTAAATATCGGAACGTTGTTCCACTCATAACAGGAGAATATGTTTCATCATAATCGATGCCGGGTCTCTGCATGAACCCCTGTGCTACAAGCCTCGCTTTGTATGTCACCACCTCATTGTTCTCGTTCCTGTTACAAACGAAAACCCATTTTGCTCCCACAGGGAACACATGCTGAGGAGTGGGTATTACTGTAGTAAATACCCCTCTTTTCATAAGCGAGCGCAATTCATCCTCAATTGTTGCCTTCCATTTGGACCAGTCTGAGTGCTTCATGCACTCTGCCATGGACTTAGGTTCTCGATCCAACTCAAGGCCTTCTGCAATTCTAGAGGAGAAATAAATGTCGACAACTGTAGTCTTTCTGTTGTATGATTCTCCTAAATCAATATAGTTAATGGATATCTCATCAATACCTTTTGATCCTTCGTGATTTCCCACAACAATTGGATAAAGGTCTTCCGATGTCCCGGCACCAAAATTTGAGTGCACACTCGTGCTGGGTTCTGGATGTCCAACATCCTTCAGGTGTCCTTTAACCTTAGGTTGAATATCAACATCTCGTTGACTTGCATTTACTATTTGAGGATTCCTCATTCCCCTTGGACGCTTCTGTGATACCTTGTCCTTTGTGTCCAGATTTCTCCCCCTCTTAGGTGGCTGAGTAGACCTATGGGTCACATCTACTCTCTCTGGCACATTCATAGCAGGAACATTTGATTTTGTGACACCTTTATAATCAGTAAATGCGTCTGGCAGATTATTTGCAATATTTTGCAAATTTATAATCTTCTGATCCTCTAGTTCAGACTCATTCGTACGTGGATCTAAGGACTGGATGCCTTTCACATCCCAATCGATTTCACGACATTCTTTGTGGTTATTCTCTCCCCCTAATGCCGGGAAATTGTCATCATAAAAAATGCAATCAGCGTACCGAGTTGTAAAAAAATCCCCTGTCAGGGGTTCTAGGTACTTAATGATTGACGGAGAATTGTACCCCACATAGATCCCCATTCATCTATGAGGGCCCATTGATGTACGCTGCGGTGGTGAGATCGGTACATATACTGCGCAACCGAATTGCCGCAGATGGGAAATACTTGGCTGGTTTCCACGTACTAACTGCAACGGGGAGACCGTATGATATGCTGTTGGTCGAATTTGTATCAACTCTGTAGCATGTAAAACTGCATGACCCCAACATGAAGCTAGAAGATTACTATTCTGTAGGAGCGGTCTTGGTATCAACTTGATCCTCTTGATAAGTGAATCCACAAGACCATTCTGGGTATGTACATAAGGTACTGAGTGCTCCACAGAAATGTCCAAAGCTAGGCATGTAATCATTAAATGCTCGTGAACTAAATTACGCAGCATTATCCATTCTGATGGTTTTTATTCTATGCTTAGGATGATTTGCTCTCAATTTAATGATATGAGCACTTAGCTTTGCAAAAGCAAGGTTCCTTGTTGACAGAAGACACACATTTGACCATCTTGTTGATGCATCAATTAGGACCATGAAATATCTAAATGGTCCAGATAACGGTTGTATTGGACCACAAATATCTCCTTGAATACGTTCAAGGAAATCAAGTGGCTCATCCTTTATTTTCACATAAGATGGCCTTGTGATCAATTTCCCAGTTGCACATGATGTGCATACAAAATCCGATGATTTTGGGAACTTTCTATTCGTTATGTGTGTCCAACAGAACCATCAATAATTTTTCTCATCGTCCCAATACCAGGATGACCCAGGCGACCATGCCAAATCTTGAACTTATCAAGATTCTGAAAAACTATCTTGTACGCCATGCGTCTCTGGTTTAATGTATGTATAATACAACCCAGAAGATAGAGAAGGCAAATTCTCAAGGATTTCCTTTCGAAACCCCTTTTGCTGAGTTATGAGTAGGCATTCACACCCACTCTCTTCACTAGTTTCCACATGGAAATCATTTTTGCGGATATCCTTAAAACTCAGCAAGGTACGAGTAGAATCTGGATACAATACAGCATCCGGGATTACTAATTTAGTACCCATAGGAAGTGTAATTGTAGCTTGACCAGAACCAACAATTACAGTCTCATGACCAGCAATTGTCATGACACTTCCATTACTCTTCTTGAGTGTCTGGAAATACTTCATCTCCCTAATTATCGTGTTAGTAGATCCACTATCTGTTGGAGATATGCCCTAGAGGCAATCATGTATGATGATATTTTCTATGTGTTTATGAATAAAGATAGTCCTTGGACATTATCAATGATGTGTATTAACAAGTACGTGACTTGTTTGTGAGACTATCCATTGTATGATGACTGTCCTAAATGGTCCCTAGTCGAAAGGGTTGTGTGGACGCGCAACCAGTTAGACTAGCATATGACACGGTGGATGGTCTGGTCTCACTGACCATGTAGCATTGGATGCTAGCCGGATAATATGGACTGAGAAATATCTGGTCGGTTTCGACGTAGTCGGATCCGAGCTGAGATAAGGTCTGAGTTGGACATACCCGACTATGAGACGCAGCGATAGGTCATCGGAGAGTCTCTAGTACAACATACGTTCTATGTCCTAAGACCTGAGTTGATGCATGTACTCAGGATGGTGATATACCTGCTTTGGGACGACCAAACGCTACTCCGTAACTGGGTAGTTATAAAGGTAGGTTTCGGGCTTGTCCTGACCCATGCTGCGAGACATGGTTGAGCAAGATGGGATTTGCCCCTCCGATCAGGAGAGATATACGCTGGGCCCCTCGGGTGATCCGACCTGGATAAGCATGGCCATGCGATGAGGATTATGAGATAATCCGAAGTGTTGTGATCTGACTAGTCGAGTCGGATGTGATCTGACGTGAACGAGAACCTAAGGGGTCGCGCGCTTAAGGGAAGGAACTACACATGGGCTTTAGGATCCGTGCGAGGCCCAAGAGTTGAGCCCGCGCCGGATGTCTGGGATACTCACAACAGGTAGGCCCATGAAGGGTCGAAATATCATAATACCATGGGGTCCACACATCAGGTGGGTCCGGATAAATACATACATACTGGTCACTCGCACGAGTATGTTCATCCACTCGGACGACGGTAAACCACTCGGCCATATATCTCACTCGGTTATGCGAAGACCAACAAGGCAGTCGAAGCATCATACTCATAGTGGAGGTTTCGTAGTGGACTGTCATCATGGCACTAATGCTCCATCTTGTAACATAGGAGGTGAGGGGGTGACGCACTCTATATAAGCCACCCCCCACCACTTAGCTCAGGGGCTCTCTTCTTCTACCTCGCTCTCTCATTCTTCTTCCCAGACTCACTCGCCATTAGTCTCTGGACTTAGTTCAGGCATGAAGAACCGTTCTCCTCCCTCTCTCTCAAATACACCATGTAACCCCATGTTCATACCCAGATAAAAGAAAGCCTCTCCGGAGCACGAGACGTAGGGCTGTTATCTCCACCGCGAGAGGCCCGAACTCGCTAAAATCAACCGTGTCACCCATTTGCATCTCGATAGATCATGCTCCGTTATCCTACCCCTTTCTAATGTCGGAATCGTTCCCACGACATTTGGCGCCCACCGTGGGGCATGGCGTCTATCGAGCCATGATGCATATGGTTTTCTCGTCTACCGGCGCGGTCCGTCCCGTCGTCTCTGGCCTTGTTTACGACATCGTTGTCAAGTTCCTACAAACGGCCAACGGCACGGTCCGTCCCGTTGTCTTCGGCCTCGGCTACGACACCATCGTCGAACCCCTGCAAACGACCATCGGCGCAGTCCGTCTCGTCGTTTCCGATCTCGTGTACGATGCCACCGTCGAGCTTCCACACACGGCAGCTCCGTTTTGTGGCATCGCCTCTGCGTGCAACCGATGGGGCGGCATCTCAGCGATCAGGTCCCTGCATTCTACTCAATATTTTCTGCCTTGCATGCGTACAATAATTATCTACGCCTGACTTTTTACATAGATCAACTAGCTTTACCTCACGTCATGCATGGAGTAACTAGCTATTAACGCCTTCAGTTTTGCATGCGTAGACTTAATTCCTTCAGTTTTGCATGCATGGAGTTACTAGCTATTAACGCCTTCAGTTTTGCATGCATAGACTTAATTCATTCAGTTTTGCATGCATGGCGTAACTAGCTATTAACGCTTCCAGTTTTTGCATGCATGGTCTAACTAGCTATGCCTCACGCCATGCATGGAGAGATTACCATCCATTTCACATGCATGGAGTAACCTCCACAGGGGAGACACAGGTCTGGTGCGTGTGGACGCCCACGTCGGTTCCTTCCTTCGGCAACGGTCACTCGAACAACTAAACGTCCACCATGACAACTAAAACTCCTGTTCGGTGAGACATATTTTCATCACTCGGCCGCTCCGCGCGTCGTCGCTTGGTGAGACACATCTCCATCACCTGGCCGCCCCGCGCGCCGTCTCTCTGCTGGACGCTCCATCGTCACTCGGCCGCCCCGCGCGCCGTTACTCTACTGGACGCGTCGTCATCACTCGGCAGCTCCGCACATCGCCACTCGGCGAGACACGTCTTCGTCACTCGGCAGCTCCGCGCATCGCCACTCGGCGAGACACGTCTTCGTCACTCGGCCGCCCCGCGCGCCATCACTCTACTGGACGCGTCGTCATCACTCGGCACCTCCGCGCATCGCCACTCGGCGAGACACGTCTTCGTCACTCGGCAGCTCCGTGCATCGCCACTCAGCCGGACGCTCCATCGTCACTCGGCCGCCCCGCGCGCCGTCACTCCTGGACGCGTCGTCATCACTCGGCACCTCCGCGCATCTCCACTCGGCGAGACACGTCTTCATCACTCGGCAGCTCCGCGCATCGCCACTTGGCGAGACACGTCTTCGTCACTCGGCAGCTCCGCGCATCGCCACTCAGTCGGACGCTCCATCGTCACTCGGCCGCCCCGCGCGCCGTCACTCTACTGGACGCGTCGTCATCACTAGGCAGCTCCGCGCATCGCCACTCGGCGAGACACGTCTTCGTCACTCGGCAGCTCCGTGCATCGCCACTCAGCTAGACGCTCCATCGTCACTCGGCCGCCCCGCGCGCCGTCACTCCTGGACGCGTCGTCATCACTCGGCACCTCCGCGCATCTCCACTCGGCGAGACACGTCTTCATCACTCGGCAGCTCCGTGCGTCGCCACTCAGCCGGACGCTCCATCGTCACTCGGCCACCCCGCGCGCCGTCACTTCTGCACGCGTCGTCATCACTCGGCACCTCCGCGCATCTCCACTCGGCGAGACACGTCTTCGTCACTCGGCAGCTCCGTGCATCGCCACTCAGTCGGACGCTCCATCGTCACTCGGCCGCCCCGCGCGCTGTCACTCTACTGGACGCGTCGTCATCACTCGGCAGCTCCGCGCATCGCTACTCGGCGAGACACATCTTCGTCACTTGGCCACCCCGCGCATCGCCACTCAGCCGGACGTGTCTACTTCGCTCGACCGCCCCGCGCGTCGTCAGACAGCTAAGTCATTCTTCACAGACTGCATTCAATTAAATAGTTATTTCCGCATTATCGAGTGGCACGTAAGTCGTGCATGACGTCCACTCGGAGGCCACGGCACCGAGTGTACCTCTGCACTCAGTTGTTTATTTTCATGTCGGAACACTACACTTCCGCTTCATTTAGGTCTAATACTCAAAACAAGTTCAGTCGGATCCTTCACTTTCACAAGTTCAGTCGGATCCTTCACTCTTTTAGACTATTGTTGGTTCCGGACCAGCAAGAACCTGGCACACCCAGTGGGTGTCTAGGGGTGTAATTTACACAAATCATTTCAACAAACATCAAATTACTTCGAGAATTTTTTATGTTAGCTTGTGTTATTTTTCATACACAGGTTACCTGGACACGTCTGTGCGCCATTCTCGATGACATGCTCGACTCGGCCGCCCCACGCGCCGTCACTTGTTCGAATGCCTCCTCGACGACACGCTGGACTCGGACGCCCCGCGCGCCGTCACTTGGTCGGATGCCTCCGTGACAACATTCTCGACTAGGCCACCCCACGCGCCGTTACTTGACCGCCCCGCGCGCCGTCTGTCGTGGGAACGTGCCTGACAGTAGATGGTAGGGGTACGAATGGAGAGGGCAGAGTCCTAGCTACGGCGAGGGTGTACACACAGATGTATGAGTTCAGGCCTCACTCGGAAGTGATAACAGCCCTACGTCTCAGGTGCTCCGGGGAGCTTACTCTGTCGAGTGATATGTGTGTTGCGTTACAAAGGATTGCGAACCCTTGTGCCAGTGGGGAGGGGCGGCTTATATAGAGTGCGCTGCCCTCATAACGTCTGGCATTTAGGGGATTGATTGTAGGCAATAAAGAGGGGACGTTACTGGTAACGTATACAATGAATGCCAGTTAAGGCGGCGAACGTAACGCCTGCCCGTTGGCCTCTCTGGGGTGCCTCCTGGTCTTCTGTTGTCGAGTGGTTGATGACCCCTCCGAGTGAGAGTTGGCTGTCGAGTGGAGGGGGGGTCTTCCGAGTGAACATTCGTCGAGTGACTTGTATGCCTTGGCTAGTTCAGTCGGAATATTTCTTGTAGTCTTGTTGGTCTTCAATGAGGTGTCTTTAGGTGGGGCATGTAGGACAGGCCTAATACCCTACCCTAGGTACGTATTCTCGTCATTAGCCCCCGAATGGATCAGGGTTCGAGTGGAGAAGGTGCAGTGCAGGTTCTGTCGAACTCAGCGTCCCGAGTGAGTTTCGAGATCTTCAGGATACCTGTGACGACTGGGCCTTCCAACGTTTGCCTTGATCTATTCAACTGGTCAATTCTTCTGAGTGAATTTGGATGCAGGTTCTAATATGACACAAAAATTCTGAATGCAACTGTTGGGCTTCACAGAAGTCTTCGTCGATTGAAGTCTTTGTCGTGCACCCGGATCGATTCTGTCTTGATATGCATTTTCTTTTGGTGCATACTTGTTTGATTTCCCCTCGAGTAGAGCAGGTCTTAGTCGAGTGGTTTCTGGTCCAGTGGGGGCACGCTGAGTGCACCCACTGGGTGTAGTCCCCGAGACCGCTGTCGAATGGTGGTGACATCGGCAGGGGTCTTAGTCGAGTGAATATGCGCGGAGCTACCGAGTGATGACGGAGCGTCCGACTGAGTGGCGATGTGTGATGACGGAGCGTCAGGCTGGATGGCGATGCTCGGAGCCGCCGAGTGATGATGGAGCTTCCGGCTGAGTGGCGTTGCACAGGGATGCCGAGTGTCGAAGACGTGTCGTGCCGAGTGACGACGCGCGGAGCCGCCGAGTGATGACGACGTGTCTCGCCGAGTGGCGATGCGCAGAACCGCCGAGTGATGACGGAGCGTCCGGCTGGATGGCGATGCTCGGAGCCGCCGAGTGATGATGGAGCTTCCGGCTGAGTGGCGTTGCGCAGAGCTGCCGAGTGTCGAAGACGTGTCGTGCCGAGTGACGACGCGCGGAGCCGCCGAGTGATGACGACGCGTCCAGTAGAGCGGCGATGCGCAGAGCCGCCGAGTGACGATGGAGCGTCCCGTTGAATGGCGATGAGTGATGACGGAGCGTCAGGCTGGATGGCGATGCTCGGAGCCGCCGAGTGATGATGGAGCTTTCGGCTGAGTGGCGTTGTGCGAAGCCGCCGAGTGTCGAAGACGTGTCGTGCCGAGTGACGACGCGCGGAGCCGCCGAGTGATGACGACGTGTCTCGCCGAGTGGCGATGTGCAGAACCGCCGAGTGATGACGGAGCGTCCGGCTGGATGGCGATGCTCGGAGCCGCCGAGTGATGATGGAGCTTCCGGGTGAGTGGAGTTGCGCAGAGCGGCCAAGTGTCGAAGACGTGTCGTGCCGAGTGACGATGCGCGGAGCCGCCGAGTG
Organism: Elymus sibiricus; assembly: GCA_039707655.1. Taxonomy (NCBI): domain Eukaryota; kingdom Viridiplantae; phylum Streptophyta; class Magnoliopsida; order Poales; family Poaceae; genus Elymus; species Elymus sibiricus. Next base: position 490,877,382 of record CM077665.1, read on the forward strand.
ATGACGACGTGTCTCGCCGAGTGGCGATGCGCAGAACCGCCGAGTGATGATGGAGCGTCCAGCTGGATGGCGATGCTTAGAGTCATCGGCAGGGGTCTTAGGTTTGTTTTGATTGTAGGTTCAGTGGGGGCACGCTGAGTGCACCCACTGGGTGTAGTCCCCGAGACCGCCGTCGAGTGCTTGCATCGGCGGGGGTCTGATAGAGACAATATTTGCATGTTTGCTTTTCAATCCTTTGCTTGGCTACGTCTGTTTGGTTTCCGAATGAGATGGATCCTCATTGCTCAGAAGAATTTTGAACTTAGGCGATACGAAATCGCAGCTAAGCCCCCGAGTGTGGATGATGTCCTCACTCGGAATGTGTTTTTGACTTAGGCGATACGGAATCGCAGCTAAGCTCCTTGAGCGTGGATCATGTCCTTACTCGGAATGGTTTTTGACTTAGGCGATACGGAATCGCAGCTAAGTCCCCCGAGTGTGGATAATGTCCCCACTCGGAAAGGTTTTTTAACTTCGGCGATACGGAATCGCGGCCAAGCCCCTGAGTGGAGGGATGCTCGTCACTCGGAGAAGGTTTTTACTTGGGCGAAGCGGATTCGCGGCCAAGCCCCCGAGCGGAGGGATGCTCGTCACTCGGAGAAGGTTTTTACTTGGGCGAAGCGGATTCGCGGCCAAGCCCCCGAGTGGAGGGATGCTCGTCACTCGGAGAAGGTTTTTACTTGGGCGAAGCGGATTCGCGGCCAAGCCCCCGAGTGGAGGGATGCTCGTCACTCGGAGAAGGTTTTTACTTGGGCGAAGCGGATTCGCGGCCAAGCCCCCGAGTGGAGGGATGCTCGTCACTCGGAGAAGGTTTTTACTTGGGCGAAGCGGATTCGCGGCCAAGCCCCCGAGTGGAGGGATGCTCGTCACTCGGAGAAGGTTTTTACTTGGGCGAAGCGGATTCGCGGCCAAGCCCCCGAGTGGAGGGATGCTCGTCACTCGGAGAAGGTTTTTACTTGGGCGAAGCGGATTCGCGGCCAAGCCCCCGAGTGGAGGGATGCTCGTCACTCGGAGAAGGTTTTTACTTGGGCGAAGCAGATTCGCGGCCAAGTCCCCGAGCGGAGGGATGCTCGTCACTCGGAGAAGGTTTTTACTTGGGCGAAGCGGATTCGCGGCCAAGCCCCCGAGTGGAGGGATGCTCGTCACTCGGAGAAGGTTTTTACTTGGGCGAAGCGGATTCGCGGCCAAGCCCCCTAGTGGAGGGATGCTCGTCACTCGGAGAAGGTTTTTAATTGGGCGAAGCGGATTCGCGGCCAAGCCCCCGAGTGGCGGGATGCTCGTCACTCGGAGAAGGTTTTTACTTGGGCGAAGCGGATTCGCGGCCAAACCCCCGAGTGGAGGGATGCTCGTCACTCGGAGAAGGTTTTTACATGGGCGAAGCGGATTCGCGGCCAAGCCCCCGAGTGGAGGGATGCTCGTCACTCGGAGAAGGTTTTTACTTGGGCGAAGCGGATTCGCGGCCAAGCCCCCGAGTGGAGGGATGCTCGTCACTCGGAGAAGGTTTTTACTTGGGCGAAGCGGATTCGCGGCCAAGCCCCCGAGTGGAGGGATGCTCGTCACTCGGAGAAGGTTTTTACATGGGCGAAGCGGATTCATGGCCAAGCCCCCGAGTGGAGGGATGCTCGTCACTCGGAGAAGGTTTTTACTTGGGCGAAGCGGATTCGCGGCCAAGCCCCCGAGTGGAGGGATGCTCGTCACTCGGAGAAGGTTTTTACTTGGGCGAAGCGGATTCGCGGCCAAGCCCCCGAGTGGAGGGATGCTCGTCACTCGGAGAAGGTTTTTACTGGGGCGAAGGGGATTCGCGGCCAAGCCCCCGAGTGGAGGGATGCTCGTCACTCGGAGAAGGTTTTTACTTGGGCGAAGCGGATTCGCGGCCAAGCCCCCGAGTGGAGGGATGCTCGTCACTCGGAGAAGGTTTTTACTTGGGCGAAGCGGATTCGCGGCCAAGCCCCCCGAGTGGAGGGATGCTCGTCACTCGGAGAAGGTTTTTACTTGGGCGAAGCGGATTCGCGGCCAAGCCCCCGAGTGCAGGGATGCTCGTCACTCGGAGAAGGTTTTTACTTGAGCGAAGCGGATTCGCGGCCAAGCCCCCGAGTGGAGGGATGCTCGTCACTCGGAGAAGGTTTTTACTTGGGCGAAACGGATTCGCGGCCAAGCCCCCGAGTGGAGGGATGCTCATCACTCGGAGTGGTTTTTACTTGGGCGAAGCGGATTCGCGGCCAAGCCCCCGAGTGGAGGGATGCTCGTCACTCGGAGAAGGTTTTTACTTGGGCGAAGCGGATTCGCGGCCAAGCCCCCGAGTGGAGGGATGCTCGTCACTCGGAGAAGGTTTTTACTGGGGCGAAGCGGATTCGCGGCCAAGCCCCCGAGTGGAGGGATGCTCGTCACTCGGAGAAGGTTTTTACTTGGGCGAAGCGGATTCGCGGCCAAGCACCCGAGTGGAGGGATGCTCGTCACTCGGAGAAGGTTTTTACTTGGGCGAAGCGGATTCGCGGCCAAGCCCCCGAGTGGAGGGATGCTCGTCACTCGGAGAAGGTTTTTACTTGGGCGAAGCGGATTCGCGGCCAAGCCCCCGAGTGGAGGGATGCTCGTCACTCGGAGAAGGTTTTTACTTGGGCGAAGCGGATTCGCGGCCAAGCCCCCGAGTGGAGGGATGCTCGTCACTCGGAGAAGGTTTTTACTTGGGCGAAGCGGATTCGCGGCCAAGCCCCCGAGTGGAGGGATGCTCGTCACTCGGAGAAGGTTTTTACTTGGGCGAAGCGGATTCGCGGCCAAGCCCCCGAGTGGAGGGATGCTCGTCACTCGGAGAAGGTTTTTACTTGGGCGAAGCGGATTCGCGGCCAAGCCCCCGAGTGGAGGGATGCTCGTCACTCGGAGAAGGTTTTTACTTGGGCGAAGCGGATTCGCGGCCAAGCCCCCGAGCGGAGGGATGCTCGTCACTCGGAGAAGGTTTTTACTTGGGCGAAGCGGATTCGCGGCCAAGCCCCCGAGTGGAGGGATGCTCGTCACTCGGAGAAGGTTTTTACTTGGGCGAAGCGGATTCGCGGCCAAGCCCCCTAGTGGAGGGATGCTCGTCACTCGGAGAAGGTTTTTAATTGGGCGAAGCGGATTCGCGGCCAAGCCCCCGAGTGGCGGGATGCTCGTCACTCGGAGAAGGTTTTTACTTGGGCGAAGAGGATTCGCGGCCAAACCCCCGAGTGGAGGGATGCTCGTCACTCGGAGAAGGTTTTTACATGGGCGAAGCGGATTCGCGGCCAAGCCCCCGAGTGGAGGGATGCTCGTCACTCGGAGAAGGTTTTTACTTGGGCGAAGCGGATTCGCGGCCAAGCCCCCGAGTGGAGGGATGCTCGTCACTCGGAGAAGGTTTTTACTTGGGCGAAGCGGATTCGCGGCCAAGCCCCCGAGTGGAGGGATGCTCGTCACTCGGAGAAGGTTTTTACTTGGGCGAAGCGGATTCGCGGCCAAGCCCCCGAGTGGAGGGATGCTCGTCACTCGGAGAAGGTTTTTACTTGGGCGAAGCGGATTCGCGGCCAAGCCCCCGAGTGGAGGGATGCTCGTCACTCGGAGAAGGTTTTTACTTGGGCGAAGCGGATTCGCGGCCAAGCCCCCGAGTGGAGGGATGCTCGTCACTCGGAGAAGGTTTTTACTGGGGCGAAGGGGATTCGCGGCCAAGCCCCCGAGTGGAGGGATGCTCGTCACTCGGAGAAGGTTTTTACTTGGGCGAAGCGGATTCGCGGCCAAGCCCCCGAGTGGAGGGATGCTCGTCACTCGGAGAAGGTTTTTACTTGGGCGAAGCGGATTCGCGGCCAAGCCCCCCGAGTGGAGGGATGCTCGTCACTCGGAGAAGGTTTTTACTTGGGCGAAGCGGATTCGCGGCCAAGCCCCCGAGTGCAGGGATGCTCGTCACTCGGAGAAGGTTTTTACTTGTGCGAAGCGGATTCGCGGCCAAGCCCCCGAGTGGAGGGATGCTCGTCACTCGGAGAAGGTTTTTACTTGGGCGAAGCGGATTCGCGGCCAAGCCCCCGAGTGGAGGGATGCTCATCACTCGGAGTGGTTTTTACTTGGGCGAAGCGGATTCGCGGCCAAGCCCCCGAGTGGAGGGATGCTCGTCACTCGGAGAAGGTTTTTACTTGGGCGAAGCGGATTCGCGGCCAAGCCCCCGAGTGGAGGGATGCTCATCACTCGGAGAAGGTTTTTACTGGGGCGAAGCGGATTCGCGGCCAAGCCCCCGAGTGGAGGGATGCTCGTCACTCGGAGAAGGTTTTTACTTGGGCGAAGCGGATTCGCGGCCAAGCACCCGAGTGGAGGGATGCTCGTCACTCAGAGAAGGTTTTTACTTGGGCGAAGCGGATTCGCGGCCAAGCCCCCGTGTGGAGGGATGCTCGTCACTCGGAGAAGGTTTTTACTTGGGCGAAGCGGATTCGCGGCCAAGCCCCCGAGTGGAGGGATGCTCGTCACTCGGAGAAGGTTTTTACTTGGGCGAAGCGGATTTGCGGCCAAGCCCCCGAGTGGAGGGATGCTTGTCACTCGGAGAAGGTTTTTACTTGGGCGAAGCGGATTCGCGGCCAAGCCCCCGAGTGGAGGGATGCTCGTCACTCGGAGAAGGTTTTTACTTGGGCGAAGCGGATTCGCGGCCAAGCCCCCCGAGTGGAGGGATGCTCGTCACTCGGAGAAGGTTTTTACTTGGGCGAAGCGGATTCGCGGCCAAGCCCCCGAGTGGAGGGATGCTCGTCACTCGGAGAAGGTTTTTACTTGGGCGAAGCGGATTCGCGGCCAAGCCCCCGAGTGGAGGGATGCTCGTCACTCGGAGAAGATTTTTACTTAGGCGAAGCGGATTTGCGGCCAAGCCCTCGAGTGGAGGGATGCTCGTCACTCGGAGAAGGTTTTTACTTGGGCGAAGCGGATTCACGGCCAAGCCATCGAGTGGAGGGATGCTCGTCACTCGGAGAAGGTTTTTACTTGGGCGAAGCGGATTCGCGGCCAAGCCCCCCGAGTGGAGGGATGCTCGTCACTCGGAGAAGGTTTTTACTTGGGCGAAGCGGATTCGCGGCCAAGCCCCCGAGTGGAGGGATGCTCGTCACTCGGAGAATGTTTTTACTTGGGCGAAGCAGATTCGCGGCCAAGCCCCCGAGTGGAGGGATGCTCGTCACTCGGAGAAGGTTTTTACTTGGGCGAAGCGGATTCGAGGCCAAGCACCCGAGTGGAGGGATGCTCGTCACTCGGAGAAGGTTTTTACTTGGGCGAAGCGGATTGGCGGCCAAGCCCCCGTGTGGAGGGATGCTCGTCACTCGGAGAAGGTTTTTACTGGGGCGAAGCGGATTCGCGGCCAAGCCCCCGAGTGGAGGGATGCTCGTCACTCGTAGAAGGTTTTTACTTGGGCGAAGCGGATTCGCGGCCAAGCCCCCGAGTGGAGGGATGCTCGTCACTCGGAGAAGGTTTTTACTTGGGCGAAGCGGATTCACGGCCAAGCCCCCGAGTGGAGGGATGCTCGTCACTCGGAGAAGGTTTTTACTTGGGCGAAGCGGATTCGCGGCCAAGCCCCCGAGTGGAGGGATGCTCGTCACACGGAGAAGGTTTTTACTTGGGCGAAGCGGATTCGCGGCCAAGCCCCCGAGTGGAGGGATGCTCGTCACTCGGAGAAGGTTTTTACTTGGGCGAAGCGGATTCGCGGCCAAGCCCCCCGAGTGGAGGGATGCTCGTCACTCGGAGAAGGTTTTTACTTGGGCGAAGCGGATTCGCGGCCAAGCCCCCGAGTGGAGGGATGCTCGTCACTCGGAGAAGGTTTTTACTTGGGCGAAGCGGATTCGCGGCCAAGCCCCCGAGTGGAGGGATGCTCGTCACTCGGAGAAGGTTTTTACTTGGGCGAAGCGGATTCGCGGCCAAGCCCCCGAGTGGAGGGATGCTCGTCACTCGGAGTGGTTTTTACTTGGGCAAAGCGGATTCGCGGCCAAGCCCCCGAGTGGAGGGATGCTCGTTACTCGGAGAAGGTTTTTACTTGGGCGAAGCGGATTCGCGGCCAAGCCCCCGAGTGGAGGGATGCTCGTCACTCGGAGAAGGTTTTTACTTGGGCGAAGCGGATTCGCGGCCAAGCCCCCGAGTGGAGGGATGCTCGTCACTCGGAGAAGGTTTTTACTTGGGCGAAGCGGATTCGCGGCCAAGCACCCGAGTGGAGGGATGCTCGTCACTCGGAGAAGGTTTTTACTTGGGCGAAGAGGATTCGCGGCCAAGCACCCGAGTGGAGGGATGCTCGTCACTCGGAGAAGGATTTTACTTGGGCGAAGCGGATTCGCGGCCAAGCCCCCGAGTGGAGGGATGCTCGTCACTCGGAGAAGGTTTTTACTTGGGCGAAGCGGATTCGCGGCCAAGCCCCCGAGTGGAGGGATGCTCGTCACTCGGAGAAGGTTTTTACTTGGGCGAAGCGGATTCACGGCCAAGCCCCCGAGTGGAGGGATGCTCGTCACTCGGAGAAGGTTTTTACTTGGGCGAAGCGGATTCACGGCCAAGCCCCCGAGTGGAGGGATGCTCGTCACTCGGAGAAGGTTTTTACTTGGGCGAAGCGGATTCGCGGCCAAGCCCCCCGAGTGGAGGGATGCTCGTCACTCGGAGAAGGTTTTTACTTGGGCGAAGCGGATTCGCGGCCAAGCCCCCGAGTGGAGGGATGCTCGTCACTCGGAGAATGTTTTTACTTGGGCGAAGCGGATTCGCGGCCAAGCCCCCGAGTGGAGGGATGCTCGTCACTCGGAGAAGGTTTTTACTTGGGCGAAGCGGATTCGCGGCCAAGCACCCGAGTGGAGGGATGCTCGTCACTCGGAGAAGGTTTTTACTTGGGCGAAGCGGATTGGCGGCCAAGCCCCCGTGTGGAGGGATGCTCGTCACTCGGAGAAGGTTTTTACTGGGGCGAAGCGGATTCACGGCCAAGCCCCCGAGTGGAGGGATGCTCGTCACTCGTAGAAGGTTTTTACTTGGGCGAAGCGGATTCGCGGCCAAGCCCCCGAGTGGAGGGATGCTCGTCACTCGGAGAAGGTTTTTACTTGGGCGAAGCGGATTCGCGGCCAAGCCCACGAGTGGAGGGATGCTCGTCACTCGGAGAAGGTTTTTACTTGGGCGAAGCAGATTCGCGGCCAAGCCCCCCGAGTGCAGGGATGCTCGTCACTCGGAGAAGGTTTTTACTTGGGCGAAGCGGATTCGCGGCCAAGCCCCCGAGTGGAGGGATGCTCGTCACTCGGAGAAGGTTTTTACTTGAGCGAAGCGGATTCGCGGCCAAGCCCCCGAGTGGAGGGATGCTCGTCACTCGGAGAAGGTTTTTACTTGGGCGAAGCAGATTCGCGGCCAAGCCCCCGAGTGGAGGGATGCTCGTCACTCGGAGTGGTTTTTACTTGGGCAAAGCGGATTCGCGGCCAAGCCCCCGAGTGGAGGGATGCTCGTCACTCGGAGAAGGTTTTTACTTGGGCGAAGCGGATTCGCGGCCAAGCCCCCGAGTGGAGGGATGCTCGTCACTCGGAGAAGGTTTTTACTTGGGCGAAGCGGATTCGCGGCCAAGCCCCCGAGTGGAGGGATGCTCGTCACTCGGAGAAGGTTTATACTTGGGCGAAGCGGATTCGCGGCCAAGCCCCCGAGTGGAGGGATGCTCGTCACTCGGAGAAGGTTTTTACTTGGGCGAAACGGATTCGCGGCCAAGCCCCCCGAGTGGAGGGATGCTCGTCACTCGGAGAAGGTTTTTACTTGGGCGAAGCGGATTCGCGGCCAAGCCCCCGAGTGGAGGGATGCTCGTCACTCGGAGAAGGTTTTTACTTGAGCGAAGCGGATTCGCGGCCAAGCCCCCGAGTGGAGGGATGCTCGTCACTCGGAGAAGGTTTTTACTTGGGCGAAGCGGATTCGCGGCCAAGCCCCCGAGTGGAGGGATGCTCGTCACTCGGAGTGGTTTTTACTTGGGCAAAGCGGATTCGCGGCCAAGCCCCTGAGTGGAGGGATGCTCGTCACTCGGAGAAGGTTTTTACTTGGGCGAAGCGGATTCGCGGCCAAGCCCCCGAGTGGAGGGATGCTCGTCACTCGGAGAAGGTTTTTACTTGGGCGAAGCGGATTCGCGGCCAAGCCCCCGAGTGGAGGGATGCTCGTCACTCGGAGAAGGTTTTTACTTGGGCGAAGCGGATTCGCGGCCAAGCCCCCGAGTGGAGGGATGCTCGTCACTCGGAGAAGGTTTTTACTTGGGCGAAGCGGATTCGCGGCCAAGCCCCCGAGTGGAGGGATGCTCGTCACTCGGAGAAGGTTTTTACTTGGGCGAAGCGGATTCGCGGCCAAGCACCCGAGTGGAGGGATGCTCGTCACTCGGAGAAGGTTTTTACTTGGGCGAAGCGGATTCGCGGCCAAGCCCCCGAGTGGAGGGATGCTCGTCACTCGCAGATGGTTTTTACTAGGGCGAAGCGGATTCGCGGCCAAGCCCCCGAGTGGAGGGATGCTCGTCACTCGGAGGAGGTTTTTACTTGGGCGAAGCGGATTCGCGGCCAAGCCCCCGAGTGGAGGGATGCTCGTCACTCGGAGAAGGTTTTTACTTGGGCGAAGCGGATTCGCGGCCAAGCCCCCGAGTGGAGGGATGCTCGTCACTCGGAGAAGGTTTTTACTTGGGCGAAGCGGATTCGCGGCCAAGCCCCCGAGTGGAGGGATGCTCGTCACTCGGAGAAGGTTTTTACTTGGGCGAAGCGGATTCGCGGCCAAGCCCCCGAGTGGAGGGATGCTCGTCACTCGGAGAAGGTTTTTACTTGGGCGAAGCGGATTCGCGGCCAAGCCCCCGAGTGGAGGGATGCTCGTCACTCGGAGAAGGTTTTTACTTGGGCGAAGCGGATTCGCGGCCAAGCACCCGAGTGGAGGGATGCTCGTCACTCGGAGAAGGTTTTTACTTGGGCGAAGCGGATTCGCGGCCAAGCCCCCGAGTGGAGGGATACTCGTCACTCGGAGAAGGTTTTTACTAGGGCGAAGCGGATTCGCGGCCAAGCCCCCGAGTGGAGGGATGCTCGTCACTCGGAGAAGGTTTTTACTTGGGCGAAGCGGATTCGCGGCCAAGCCCCCGAGTGGAGGGATGCTCGTCACTCGGAGTGGTTTTTACTTGGGCAAAGCGGATTCGCGGCCAAGCCCCCGAGTGGAGGGATGCTCGTCACTCGGAGAAGGTTTTTACTTGGGCGAAGCGGATTCGCGGCCAAGCCCCCGAGTGGAGGGATGCTCGTCACTCGGAGAAGGTTTTTACTTGGGCGAAGCGGATTCACGGCCAAGCCCCCGAGTGGAGGGATGCTCGTCACTCGGAGAAGGTTTTTACTTGGGCGAAGCGGATTCGCGGCCAAGCCCCCGAGTGGAGGGATGCTCGTCACACGGAGAAGGTTTTTACTTGGGCGAAGCGGATTCGCGGCCAAGCCCCCGAGTGGAGGGATGCTCGTCACTCGGAGAAGGTTTTTACTTGGGCGAAGCGGATTCGCGGCCAAGCCCCCCGAGTGGAGGGATGCTCGTCACTCGGAGAAGGTTTTTACTTGGGCGAAGCGGATTCGCGGCCAAGCCCCCGAGTGGAGGGATGCTCGTCACTCGGAGAAGGTTTTTACTTGAGCGAAGCGGATTCGCGGCCAAGCCCCCGAGTGGAGGGATGCTCGTCACTCGGAGAAGGTTTTTACTTGGGCGAAGCGGATTCGCGGCCAAGCCCCCGAGTGGAGGGATGCTCGTCACTCGGAGTGGTTTTTACTTGGGCAAAGCGGATTCGCGGCCAAGCCCCCGAGTGGAGGGATGCTCGTTACTCGGAGAAGGTTTTTACTTGGGCGAAGCGGATTCGCGGCCAAGCCCCCGAGTGGAGGGATGCTCGTCACTCGGAGAAGGTTTTTACTTGGGCGAAGCGGATTCGCGGCCAAGCCCCCGAGTGGAGGGATGCTCGTCACTCGGAGAAGGTTTTTACTTGGGCGAAGCGGATTCGCGGCCAAGCACCCGAGTGGAGGGATGCTCGTCACTCGGAGAAGGTTTTTACTTGGGCGAAGAGGATTCGCGGCCAAGCCCCCGAGTGGAGGGATGCTCGTCACTCGGAGAAGGATTTTACTTGGGCGAAGCGGATTCGCGGCCAAGCCCCCGAGTGGAGGGATGCTCGTCACTCGGAGAAGGTTTTTACTTGGGCGAAGCGGATTCGCGGCCAAGCCCCCGAGTGGAGGGATGCTCGTCACTCGGAGAAGGTTTTTACTTGGGCGAAGCGGATTCACGGCCAAGCCCCCGAGTGGAGGGATGCTCGTCACTCGGAGAAGGTTTTTACTTGGGCGAAGCGGATTCGCGGCCAAGCCCCCGAGTGGAGGGATGCTCGTCACTCGGAGAAGGTTTTTACTTGGGCGAAGCGGATTCGCGGCCAAGCCCCCGAGTGGAGGGATGCTCGTCACACGGAGAAGGTTTTTACTTGGGCGAAGCGGATTCGCGGCCAAGCCCCCGAGTGGAGGGATGCTCGTCACTCGGAGAAGGTTTTTACTTGGGCGAAGCGGATTCGCGGCCAAGCCCCCCGAGTGGAGGGATGCTCGTCACTCGGAGAAGGTTTTTACTTGGGCGAAGCGGATTCGCGGCCAAGCCCCCGAGTGGAGGGATGCTCGTCACTCGGAGAAGGTTTTTACTTGAGCGAAGCGGATTCGCGGCCAAGCCCCCGAGTGGAGGGATGCTCGTCACTCGGAGAAGGTTTTTACTTGGGCGAAGCGGATTCGCGGCCAAGCCCCCGAGTGGAGGGATGCTCGTCACTCGGAGTGGTTTTTACTTGGGCAAAGCGGATTCGCGGCCAAGCCCCCGAGTGGAGGGATGCTCGTTACTCGGAGAAGGTTTTTACTTGGGCGAAGCGGATTCGCGGCCAAGCCCCCGAGTGGAGGGATGCTCGTCACTCGGAGAAGGTTTTTACTTGGGCGAAGCGGATTCGCGGCCAAGCCCCCGAGTGGAGGGATGCTCGTCACTCGGAGAAGGTTTTTACTTGGGCGAAGCGGATTCGCGGCCAAGCACCCGAGTGGAGGGATGCTCGTCACTCGGAGAAGGTTTTTACTTGGGCGAAGAGGATTCGCGGCCAAGCCCCCGAGTGGAGGGATGCTCGTCACTCGGAGAAGGATTTTACTTGGGCGAAGCGGATTCGCGGCCAAGCCCCCGAGTGGAGGGATGCTCGTCACTCGGAGAAGGTTTTTACTTGGGCGAAGCGGATTCGCGGCCAAGCCCCCGAGTGGAGGGATGCTCGTCACTCGGAGAAGGTTTTTACTTGGGCGAAGCGGATTCACGGCCAAGCCCCCGAGTGGAGGGATGCTCGTCACTCGGAGAAGGTTTTTACTTGGGCGAAGCGGATTCGCGGCCAAGCACCCGAGTGGAGGGATGCTCGTCACTCGGAGAAGGTTTTTACTTGGGCGAAGCGGATTCGCGGCCAAGCACCCGAGTGGAGGGATGCTCGTCACTCGGAGAAGGTTTTTACTTGGGCGAAGCGGATTCGCGGCCAAGCCCCCGTGTGGAGGGATGCTCGTCACTCGGAGAAGGTTTTTACTTGGGCGAAGCGGATTCGCGGCCAAGCCCCCGAGTGGAGGGATGCTCGTCACTCGGAGAAGATTTTTACTTGGGCGAAGCGGATTCGCGGCCAAGCCCCCGAGTGGAGGGATGCTCGTCACTCGGAGAAGGTTTTTACTTGGGCGAAGCGGATTCGCGGCCAAGCACCCGAGTGGAGGGATGCTCGTCACTCGGAGAAGGTTTTTACTTGGGCGAAGCGGATTCGCGGCCAAGCACCCGAGTGGAGGGATGCTCGTCACTCGGAGAAGGTTTTTACTTGGGCGAAGCGGATTCGCGGCCAAGCCCCCGAGTGGAGGGATGCTCGTCACTCGGAGAAGGTTTTTACTTGGGCGAAGCGGATTCGCGGCCAAGCCCCCGAGTGGAGGGATGCTCGTCACTCGGAGAAGGTTTTTACTTGGGCGAAGCGGATTCGCGGCCAAGCCCTCGAGTGGAGGGATGCTCGTCACTCGGAGAAGGTTTTTACTTGGGCGAAGCAGATTCGCGGCCAAGCCCCCGAGTGGAGGGATGCTCGTCACTCGGAGAAGGTTTTTACTTGGGCGAAGCGGATTCGCGGCCAAGCCCCCCAAGTGGAGGGATGCTCGTCACTCGGAGAAGGTTTTTACTTGGGCGAAGCGGATTCGCGGCCAAGCCCCCGAGTGGAGGGATGCTCGTCACTCGGAGAATGTTTTTACTTGGGCGAAGCAGATTCGCGGCCAAGCACCCGAGTGGAGGGATGCTCGTCACTCGGAGAAGGTTTTTACTTGGGCGAAGCGGATTCGCGGCCAAGCACCCAAGTGGAGGGATGCTCGTCACTCGGAGAAGGTTTTTACTTGGGCGAAGCGGATTCGCGGCCAAGCCCCCGTGTGGAGGGATGCTCGTCACTCGGAGAAGGTTTTTACTTGGGCGAAGCGGATTCGCGGCCAAGCCCCCGAGTGGAGGGATGCTCGTCACTCGGAGAAGGTTTTTACTTGGGCGAAGCGGATTCGCGGCCAAGCCCCCGAGTGGAGGGATGCTCGTCACTCGGAGAAGGTTTTTACTTGGGCGAAGCGGATTCGCGGCCAAGCCCCCGAGTGGAGGGATGCTCGTCACTCGGAGAAGGTTTTTACTTGGGCGAAGCGGATTCGCGGCCAAGCCCCCGAGTGGAGGGATGCTCGTCACTCGGAGTGGTTTTTACTTGGGCGAAGCGGATTCGCGGCCAAGCCCCCGAGTGGAGGGATGCTCATCACTCGGAGAAGGTTTTTACATGGGCGAAGCGGATTCGCGGCCAAGCCCCCGAGTGGAGGGATGCTCGTCACTCGGAGAAGGTTTTTACTTGGGCGAAGCGGATTCGCGGCCAAGCCCCCGAGTAGAGGGATGCTCGTCACTCGGAGAAGGTTTTTACTTGGGCGAAGCGGATTCGCGGCCAAGCCCCCGAGTGGAGGGATGCTCGTCACTCGTAGAAGGTTTTTACTTGGGCGAAGCGGATTCGCGGCCAAACCCCCGAGTGGAGGGATGCTCGTCACTCGGAGAAGGTTTTTACTTGGGCGAAGCGGATTCGCGGCCAAGCCCCCGAGTGGAGGGATGCTCGTCACTCGGAGAAGGTTTTTACTTGGGCGAAGCGGATTCGCGGCCAAGCCCCCCGAGTGGAGGGATGCTCGTCACTCGGAGAAGGTTTTTACTTGGGCGAAGCGGATTCGCGGCCAAGCCCCCGAGTGGAGGGATGCTCGTCACTCGGAGAAGGTTTTTACTTGGGCGAAGCGGATTCGCGGCCAAGCCCCCGAGTGCAGGTATGCTCGTTACTCGGAGTGGTTTTTACTTGGGCGAAGCGGATTCGCGGCCAAGCCCCCGAGTGGAGGGATGCTCGTCACTCGGAGAAGGTTTTTACTTGGGCGAAGCGGATTCGCGGCCAAGCCCCGAGTGGAGGGATGCTCGTCACTCGGAGAAGGTTTTTACTTGGGCGAAGCGGATTCGCGGCCAAGCCCCCGAGTGGAGAGATGCTCGTCACTCGGAGAATGTTTTTACTTGGGCGAAGCAGATTCGCGGCCAAGCACCCGAGTGGAGGGATGCTCGTCACTCGGAGAAGGTTTTTACTTGGGCGAAGCGGATTCGCGGCCAAGCCCCCGAGTGGAGGGATGCTCGTCACTCGGAGAAGGTTTTTACTTGGGCGAAGCGGATTCGCGGCCAAGCACCCGAGTGGAGGGATGCTCGTCACTCGGAGAAGGTTTTTACTTGGGCGAAGCGGATTCGCGGCCAAGCCCTCGTGTGGAGGGATGCTCGTCACTCGGAGAAGGTTTTTACTTGGGCGAAGCGGATTCGCGGCCAAGCCCCCGAGTGGAGGGATGCTCGTCACTCGGAGAAGATTTTTACTTGGGCGAAGCGGATTCGCGGCCAAGCACCCGAGTGGAGGGATGCTCGTCACTCGGAGAAGGTTTTTACTTGGGCGAAGCGGATTCGCGGCCAAGCCCCCGAGTGGAGGGATGCTCGTCACTCGGAGAAGGTTTTTACTTGGGCGAAGCGGATTCGCGGCCAAGCCCCCGAGTGGAGGGATGCTCGTCACTCGGAGAAGGTTTTTACTTGGGCGAAGCGGATTCGCGGCCAAGCCCTCGAGTGGAGGGATGCTCGTCACTCGGAGAAGGCTTTTACTTGGGCGAAATGGATTCGCGGCCAAGCCCCCGAGTGGAGGGATGCTCGTCACTCGGAGAAGGTTTTTACTTGGGCGAAGCGGATTCGCGGCCAAGCCCCCCAAGTGGAGGGATGCTCGTCACTCGGAGAAGGTTTTTACTTGGGCGAAGCGGATTCGCGGCCAAGCCCCCGAGTGGAGGGATGCTCGTCACTCGGAGAATGTTTTTACTTGGGCGAAGCAGATTCGCGGCCAAGCACCCGAGTGGAGGGATGCTCGTCACTCGGAGAAGGTTTTTACTTGGGCGAAGCGGATTCGCGGCCAAGCACCCAAGTGGAGGGATGCTCGTCACTCGGAGAAGGTTTTTACTTGGGCGAAGCGGATTCGCGGCCAAGCCCCCGTGTGGAGGGATGCTCGTCACTCGGAGAAGGTTTTTACTTGGGCGAAGCGGATTCGCGGCCAAGCCCCCGAGTGGAGGGATGCTCGTCACTCGGAGAAGGTTTTTACTTGGGCGAAGCGGATTCGCGGCCAAGCCCCCGAGTGGAGGGATGCTCGTCACTCGGAGAAGGTTTTTACTTGGGCGAAGCGGATTCGCGGCCAAGCCCCCGAGTGGAGGGATGCTCGTCACTCGGAGAAGGTTTTTACTTGGGCGAAGCGGATTCGCGGCCAAGCCCCCGAGTGGAGGGATGCTCGTCACTCGGAGAAGGTTTTTACTTGGGCGAAGCGGATTCGGGGCCAAGCCCCCGAGTGGAGGGATGCTCGTCACTCGGAGAAGGTTTTTACTTGGGCGAAGCGGATTCGCGGCCAAGCCCCCGAGTGGAGGGATGCTCGTCACTCGGAGAAGGTTTTTACTTGGGCGAAGCGGATTCGCGGCCAAGCCCCCGAGTGGAGGGATGCTCGTCACTCGGAGAAGGTTTTTACTTGGGCGAAGCGGATTCGCGGCCAAGCCCCCGAGTGGAGGGATGCTCGTCACTCGGAGAAGGTTTTTACTTGGGCGAAGCGGATTCGCGGCCAAGCCCCCCGAGTGGAGGGATGCTCGTCACTCGGAGAAGTTTTTACTTGGGCGAAGCGGATTCGCGGCCAAGCCCCCGAGTGCAGGTATGCTCGTTACTCGGAGTGGTTTTTACTTGGGCGAAGCGGATTCGCGGCCAAGCCCCCCGAGTGGAGGGATGCTCGTCACTCGGAGAAGTTTTTACTTGGGCGAAGCGGATTCGCGGCCAAGCCCCCGAGTGCAGGGATGCTCGTCACTCAGAGAAGGTTTTTACTTGGGCGAAGCGGATTCGCAGCCAAGCCCCCGAGTGGAGGGATGCTCGTCACTCGGAGAAGGTTTTTACTTGGGCGAAGCGGATTCGCGGCCAAGCCCCCGAGTGCAAGTATGCTCGTCACTCGGAGTGGTTTTTACTTGGGCGAAGCGGATTCGCGGCCAAGCCCCCGAGTGGAGGGATGCTCGTCACTCGGAGAAGGTTTTTACTTGGGCGAAGCGGATTCGCGGCCAAGCCCCCGAGTGGAGGGATGCTCGTCACTCGGAGAAGGTTTTTACTTGGGCGAAGCGGATTCGCGGCCAAGCCCCCGAGTGGAGGGATGCTCGTCACTCGGAGAATGTTTTTACTTGGGCGAAGCAGATTCGCGGTCAAGCACCCGAGTGGAGGGATGCTCGTCACTCGGAGAAGGTTTTTACTTGGGCGAAGCGGATTCGCGGCCAAGCACCCAAGTGGAGGGATGCTCGTCACTCGGAGAAGGTTTTTACTTGGGCGAAGCGGATTCGCGGCCAAGCCCCCGTGTGGAGGGATGCTCGTCACTCGGAGAAGGTTTTTACTTGGGCGAAGCGGATTCGCGGCCAAGCCCCCGAGTGGAGGGATGCTCGTCACTCGGAGAAGGTTTTTACTTGGGCGAAGCGGATTCACGGCCAAGCCCCCGAGTGGAGGGATGCTCGTCACTCGGAGTGGTTTTTACTTGGGCAAAGCGGATTCGCGGCCAAGCCCCCGAGTGGAGGGATGCTCGTCACTCGGAGAAGGTTTTTACTTCGGCGAAGCGGATTCGCGGCCAAGCCCCCGTGTGGAGGGATGCTCGTCACTCGGAGAAGGTTTTTACTTGGGCGAAGCGGATTCGCGGCCAAGCCCCCGAGTGGAGGGATGCTCGTCACTCGGAGAAGGTTTTTACTTGGGCCAAGCGGATTCGCGGCCAAGCCCCCCGAGTGGAGGGATGCTCGTCACTCGGAGAAGGTTTTTACTTGGGCGAAGCGGATTCGCGGCCAAGCCCCCGAGTGGAGGGATGCTCGTCACTCGGAGAAGGTTTTTACTTGGGCGAAGCGGATTCGCGGCCAAGCCCCCGAGTGGAGGGATGCTCGTCACTCGGAGAAGGTTTTTACTTGAGCGAAGCGGATTCGCGGCCAAGCCCCCGAGTGGAGGGATGCTCGTCACTCGGAGAAGGTTTTTACTTGGGCGAAGCGGATTCGCGGCCAAGCCCCCGAGTGGAGGGATGCTCGTCACTCGGAGTGGTTCTTCGTGGGCTCGGCTCGGTAAATAACTGTAATCTTGAGCTGAGCCAACCCGTTGGATCTTCTTGCGCTTGGCACCGTAAATAAGTTCAGGCTGGAACTGGGTCAAGCAGGTGAATCTTCGTGCACTCGGCACGGTAAATAACTTCGTTTTTGAAACTGCCGACTGGAGAGAAAAGTTGGACACTGCGAGGAAAAACTTGGTGGCACTCGTATGTCTCCCGGAGGAGATAGACTAGTGGTCCGAGTTGGACGTGCCATGAAAACCCGAGTGGCAAGGCTGGCGCGTGGACTGACTCTCCAGAGAGCGGCCACTCATTATCCCGGGGGAACACCAGCACAGGCCATCTCCGAGTCCAAGTTTGTGAAACTGACGCCTTGGAGCCTAGAAGAAGGGACAAGTGTATCCGTTGAGGAGCGTCATTTTCACCCTTTTGCAGTCCTGAAGATGACTCCAGGTAATGATTTGGGCGGCTGAGTCGAGCTTGTCGTCGAAGAGGAGTCGACCAAATGACGGTGCGCAGAGCAGCCGAGACGAGCTTGTCGCCGAAGAGGAGTCGACCAAACGACGGCGCGCGGAGCAGCCGAGTCGAGCTTGTCGCCGAAGAGGAGTCGACCAAACGACGGCGCGCGGAGCAGCCGAGTCGAGCTTGTCGCCGAAGAGGAGTTGTCCAAATGACGGCGTGCGGAGGCATCGAGTGATCTTGCAACCATAGACACCCGCTGGGTGCGCCAGGTGTTTGCTGGTCCAGAACCAGCGAAAGAATGAAGGATCTGACTGAACTCGCTTGAGTACTGGACCCAAATGAAGCGGAAGTGTAGTGTGTGAGTGACGAAGGAGCGTTCTGTCGAATGATGGCGCGCGGAGCGATCGAGTGACGAAGGAGCGTCCAGTTGAGCGACGGTGCGCGGAGCGACCGAGTGACGAAGGAGCGTCCTGTCGAATGATGGCGCGCGGAGCGATCAAGTGACGAAGGAGCGTCCAGTTGACTGACGGTGCGCGGAGCGACCAAGTGATGAAGGAACGTCCTGTCGAATGATGGCGCGCGGAGCGATCGAGTGACGAAGGAGCGTCCAGTTGACTGACGGTGCGCGGAGCGACCGAGTGATGAAGGAGCGTCCTGTCGAATGATGGCGCGCGGAGCGATCGAGTGACGAAGGAGCCTCCAATTGAGCGACGGTGCGCGGAGCGATCGAGTGACGAAGGAGCGTCCAGTTGACTGACGGTGCGCGGAGCGACCGAGTGATGAAGGAGCGTCCTGTCGAATGATGGCGTGCGGAGCGATCGAGTGACGAAGGAGCCTCCAGTTGAGCGACGGTGCGCGGAGCGACCGAGTGATGAAGGAGCGTCCTGTCGAATGATGGCGCGCGGAGCGATCGAGTGACGAAGGAGCGTCCAGTTGAGCGACGGTGCGCGGAGCGACCGAGTGATGAAGGAGCGTCCTGTCGATTGATGGCGCGCGGAGCGATCGAGTGACGAAGGAGCGTCCAGTTGAGCGACGGTGCGCGGAGCGACCGAGTGATGAAGGAGCGTCCTGTCGAATGATGGCGCGCGGAGCGATCGAGTGACGAAGGAGCGTCCAGTTGACTGACGGTGCGCGGAGCGACCGAGTGATGAAGGAGCGTCCTGTCGAATGATGGCGCGCGGAGCGATCGAGTGACGAAGGAGTGTCCAGTTGACTGACGGTGCGCGGAGCGACCGAGTGATGAAGGAGCGTCCTGTCGAATGATGGCGCGCGGAGCGATCGAGTGACGAAGGAGCATCCAGTTGAGCGACGGTGCACGGAGCGACCGAGTGCCTGGACGTTTATTTGTCCGAGGAAACCTGCACATTGCTTGTCCATGTGCAGTATTCATACGAATGATTCTGGACGTTTAATTGCCCGTATGTAAAATGTATGAGGACGAAATATGAAAAAACACTTAGCTTGTCGGGCAAGCCGATGAAGACGTGTCCTCCGAATGGCGATGCGCGGAGCTGCCGAATGAAGACGACGCGTCCAGTAGAGAGACAACGCGCGGAGCGGTCGATGAAATTGTCTGGTATGCTTTGTTCGTGCAACGTCGAACCCGTGTCCCCGCTACAGGGTTGTTGTCGTGCAGCTAGTCGGGGGAAGAGCACCGTGCCATCAGTCGAGTGGATCGGTTTCGTCCGAGTGACCGGTTACATCTGAGTCGGAGGTTGATTGGCGCCCGGGGAGGTGTTGCCGGACACCTGCGTTGCGCCGGGTTCGTCCCTCCCCGTGCGCGATAGCCATGGAGCAGGCAAGGAGGTTGACTTGGTCCCGCGCTCGGTCCACCTCCAACGCATGGAAGGGTCTGCTCCACGTCCAGAATCTGCATGCAAGAGGTGTTAGTACTAATTAAGGAAGAATTAATGCAATGGGAGTTTCCTTTTCCCACGGCCGTTCACTGCATGCAGTTTATTGCAGCGCCGCGGGGTTTCCCGGACTCGATCTTGAGGCCCCGGAAGGCATCGAACTCGCCGGGGACGGGACCGTCGGCGGCGCCGGAGAACAGTTCGGAGAGCGTGACGCTACGGTCATCGAAGGTGTGTTCGGCGAGGAGCAGCACATCGACGGACACAACGCCGCCAGCGGGCACGATGGACCTGACCATGGCATTCCAGGCCGTGTGTGTGGGGTTCGATGACGGCATCGAGGCTGGAGACGATGACGAGAAAACAGCGTCGGTGTCGGTGCGTGGAAGCGCGACGTCGGCGTCGTAGATGGAGTCGAGACGACGGGCTGATGGTGCCGACGTTCGTGCGCGGGGGCGCGGCGATGGCGTCGCAGAAGAGGCCTGAGACGACGACGTGCGGACAGCGTCGCTTCATCGTCTGGGAGCAGAGCCACCGATCAACCTACGGGAGGAAAAGATCAACCTATCGTTAGGCAATTTATTGTAAAAAGACTGGATCGAATGGATACTTCCCTGATCCTTTTGTTTGTATGAACGTCGCAACGGTCAAAACTCCAGCGACCAATTTCTCCGGCGACGGCCGTTGATCCGCTGAAGGTTGTTGTCGACTGGAGGGAACAACTGACGCTGTCGAGTGCTCTCTGAAGAGAATCCGCCATGAAAACTTCTGCTGCCAGATAGCAGCTTTCACACTCGGAAGGGATCCCAGATCGATCTGACGCCAAATCGAACGCGCCGTGAGGTCACTCGGCGGGCTCGATATCTGCAATCTGCGGAGTCGACGCCTGGCGCGCCGCCGTATGCCTCACCCATCGCTGGAGTCGCGAACGACCAGATCGCTTGCGGCGACGCACAGCGGGGAGAGCAGACGACGCAGGAGCCGATATGTACGGGGTCGACGGCTGACGGAGAAGAACGCCGCACGACCTCGCGCTGAAGTGCGTCGTCCCGCGGACGGGGAGAGCCTCAACGTCGAGAGGGGCTTCCTGGAGCCATGCGGAGTCGTCGGCGACGAAGGTGAACGTATCGAGACGGATCTCGTGGTCCAGGACCAAACCGCCGCCGGAAGACATAATGAAGATGAAAAATGCAACCTCGCCGGAAGTCGCTTAGACGCCTGCCCCACGGTGGGCGCCAACTGTCGTGGGAACGTGCCTGATAGTAGATGGTAGGGGTACGAATGGAGAGGGCAGAGTCCTAGCTACGGCGAGGGTGTACACACAGATGTATGAGTTCAGGCCTCACTCGGAAGTGATAACAGCCCTACGTCTCAGGTGCTCCGGGGAGCTTACTCTGTCGAGTGATATGTGTGTTGCGTTACAAAGGATTGCGAACCCTTGTGCCAGTGGGGAGGGGCGGCTTATATAGAGTGCGCTGCCCTCATAACGTCTGGCATTTAGGGGATTGATTGTAGGCAATAAAGAGGGGACGTTACTGGTAACGTATACAATGAATGCCAGTTAAGGCGGCGAACGTAACGCCTGCCCGTTGGCCTCTCTGGGGTGCCTCCTGGTCTTCTGTTGTCGAGTGGTTGATGACCCCTCCGAGTGAGAGTTGGCTGTCGAGTGGAGGGGGGTCTTCCGAGTGAACATTCGTCGAGTGACTTGTATGCCTTGGCTAGTTCAGTCGGAATATTTCTTGTAGTCTTGTTGGTCTTCAATGAGGTGTCTTTAGGTGGGGCATGTAGGACAGGCCTAATACCCTACCCTAGGTACGTATCCTCGTCACCGTCACTCTACTGGACGCGTCGTCATCACTCGGCAGCTCCGCGCATCGCACTTGGCGAGACACGTCTTCGTCACTCGGCAGCTCCGCGCATCGCCACTCAGCCGGACGCTCCATCGTCACTCGGCCGCCCCGCGCGCCATCACTCTACTGGACGCGTCGTCATCACTCGGCAGCTCTGCGCATCGCCACTCGGCGAGACCCGTCTTCATCACCCGGCCGCTTTGCGTGCCATCGCTCAGCTGGACACATATACAACATAACCCTCAGTGGGTGAACGACTTAGCCGCGACTCCGTATCGCCTAAGTTAAAAACTACTCCGAGTGAGGACATCATCCACACTCGGGGGCTTAGCTGCGACTCTGTATCGCCTAAGTTAAAAACTACTCCGAGTGAGGACATCATCCACACTCGGGGGCTTAGCTGCGACTCCGTATCGCCTAAGTTAAAAACTACTCTGAGTGAGGACATCATCCACACTCGGGGGCTTAGCTGCGACTCCGTATCGCCTAAGATAAAAACTACTCCGAGTGAGGACATCATCCATACTCGGGGGCTTAGCTGCGACTCCGTATCGCCTAAGTTAAAAACTACTCCGAGTGAGGACATCATCCACACTCGGGGGCTTAGCTGCGACTCCGTATCGCCCAAGTTAAAAACTACTTCGAGTGAGGTCATCATCCACACTCGGGGGCTTAGCTGCGACTCCGTATCGCCTAAGTTAAAAACTACTCCGAGTGAGGACATCATCCACACTCGGGGGCTTAGCTGCAACTCCGTATCGCCTAAGTTAAAAACTATTCCGAGTAAGGACATCATCCACACTCGGAGACTTAGCCTTGATCCAGAAATCATATAAGGAAGACTCAATAAGCATTCAACATGCCAAGCACACGAAGATTTACCCGACTGGCCCAATTCCAGGCCAACTTTATTTACCGTGCCCAGCGCACAAAGATCAGTCCGACTGATTCGACTCCAGATTACAGAAATTTACGACGCCAAGCGCATGATAGTTCACCTGTTCGGTTCAGTTCCACACTAGAAGACTTAAACCCTCTGCCAGACTCATCTAGTCTGACAGAGGCTCGGGGACTACACCCAGTGGGTGCACTCAGCGTGCCCCCACTGGAAGAGAAATATCAAAAAGAAACATTCTGCTCGGTCAGGTCCGGCAACAACATTCAAGTTCGACAAACTCTATTGACTCCAACCGACTACCAGCAATCAGTCGGAGTCTCAAGTCCGATCAGTACCAGCTAAGAAGATTTTTAGTTCTCTCAGACCCCCGCCGACTGCCCGCAGTCGACGGCGGTCTCGGGGACTACACCCAGTGGGTGCACTCAGCGTGCCCCCACTGGAGTAATCTCCACTCGGTATGGCCTGACCAGTCCGAGTGACGAACAACAAACAAACAAGTTCTAAGGCTCCCGTCGGCTACCAAAAAAATTGCTATAAGGTGAGTTTAACGCTCCTCCGTGGACCTGTTTTGAGCCTTCTTCTAGGACTAAAAGCGTGAAACTCATAAGTTCGGATCTAGAACCGACTCGTTTTGACGTTCCTCTGAGATAAGAATGGCATCTCGCCGAGAGAACAGTCCATGCGTCAATCTTGTTGCCCGGATTTAATGACACACCCATACTCTAATCACGAGTTAACCTCTTCCGAGAGATGAACGAATGTCACCAAGTTGCTCCTCGCGGGCACTTACCCCAGATCGGTCGAGAAGCGCAGTGCCAGAATCCATTGAGATTTTGTTCAAACCTTGGTTGTCTGAAAGCACGATGACGGGTACCGAGTATTTCCGTAATCACTCGGGCCAAATTGTGTCTTTCACAAACTCGTTCTACAAAATCACAATCGATTCGGGGGCTACTGTCGGGGATACTCATAACAGGTAGGCCCATGAAGGGTCGAAATATCATAATACCATGGGGTCCACACATCAGGTGGGTCCGGATAAATACATACATACTGGTCACTCGGACGAGTATGTTCATCCACTCGGACGACGGTAAACCACTCGGCCATATATCTCACTCGGTTATGCGAAGACCAACAAGGCAGTCGAAGCATCATACTCATAGTGGAGGTTTCGTAGTGGGCTGTCATCATGGCACTAATGCTCCATCTTGTAACATAGGAGGTGAGGGGGTGACGCACTCTATATAAGCCACCCCCCACCACATAGCTCAGGGGCTCTCTTCTTCTACCTCGCTCTCTCATTCTTCTTCCCAGACTCACTCGCCATTAGTCTCTGGACTTAGTTCAGGCATGGAGAACCGTTCTCCTCCCTCTCTCTCGAATACACCATGTAACCCCGTGTTCATACCCAGATAAAAGAAAGCCTCTCCGGAGCACGAGACGTAGGGCTGTTATCTCCACCGCGAGAGGCCCAAACTCGCTAAAATCAACCGTGTCACCCATTTGCATCTCGATAGATCATGCTCCGTTATCCTACCCCTTTCTAATGTCGGAATCGTTCCCACGACACCGGATGCCTATATATAGTGGAGGTGCGGCACACCCATCTGGTGGATCGCTTTGGCGCCGTCATTAGGGCTTTGCATGTGTTGCAACTAGCCACCTCCACTTGCCGCCGCCGACTGTGTGATCGGACCTAGCAGTCTGTCGCACGGTGTTCCTCCTGCACGCGCGGATACCGTTAGAGGCGGTGCACTTGCGCTGCTCCGACGAACCTGTACGTGGGATCCGGCGACCGGCTGCGCGAGGGAGATCAGATCGGCTGTTCGAGGGAGATCGGACGAGGAGGAGACGGACCACACGAACGCGCTGCCCCAACTCTACTTCCGCTGCACGGCACTGCGCGTCTAGTGGTAACGATCTGTGATCCATCTCCGTAGCATGTTCTTGGATGTTCTGCGCGTAGGAAAATTTTAATTGGCATGTGATGCACCTACGGTAGAACTCAACACTATCCACTAAACACATTTCCTCCTCCATTGTATTAGTTCTATAGAGTAAAACAACAAAGTTCAGTATATACTCAAACTCATATAGAATCAGTACATACATTACAAACAATATATTTCTTGTACTTATTACAATCCCTATGTCACGCGACATAGCTAACACATTATGTCTAAGGACATAATTTATTTTACAACACATGTAATATGTCTAATAACATCATTATAATACTTAGACAAATGAGACTAAATCTGGTCTCCATATATGTTAGTAGAACCAAATTCAACTAGCATGTCATCGACATCAAGTATTGGATCTTCCACTTGCTGATTCTGCTCCTAGATGTCCATGTTCGGAGAATCATCTCGAGAACCATCAACCGTAGGGGTATCATCTTCATTTCTAGCGAAGTGTGCTTCATACTAGTTCCCCTGAGCCTTCTTGCCCTTTCCAAGCGAGTGTTGGTACAATTCCACCAGATGCTTTGAAGTGTCACACTTCTTTGCAATATGTTCCTTACAACCACACCTGAAGCAACCAGTGTTGTTAGCCCTTTCATTTTTCTTGAAAGAACCTTTCCCTTTTGGACTCCATTCTTATTCTGCTTCTCATTACTCTACCACTTTCCATTGAATGTCCTACGGTTCTTTTTGGAACCATTGAACTTTTGAGTACTCTTAGAGTTGAAGTGTGATTCAGGCAGAGGCATCATTCCTGTTGGACGAGCCAAATTGTTCTTCTCAAGAAGCTCATTGTGCTTCTCTGCCTGAAGTATCGAGTAAATCAACTCATAATACTTCTTATACTTTTGCTGACGGTACTGTTGAGCAAGTATCCTCATCGAAGGATGCAAAGTAGAAAGTGTCTTTTCAATAAGATCAGTATCAGAAACTGCACTATTACAGAATCTCAACTTGGAGTTGATCTTATGAACAGCAGAATTGTATGCAGCTACACATTTAAAGTCTTGGAATCGGACTAGCGCCCATTCACGTTGCGCTTCAGGCAACATCACCGCCCTTTGTTGATCACACCTCTCCTTTAAGGAGTTTCAAAGTGTCAGAGGGTTCTCCTCCATCAGATACTCTGTCTTTAGGTCAGGGTGAAGATGATGTCGAATGAAGTGCAATGTTGAATACCTTGTTATGTCTGTTATAGATGAAGTCCCTTGGGCAGGTGTGGTTATGGCGGAATTGAGTCCCTTGGCCGTCAAATTGATTTTGACATCCATTGCCCATGTCAAATAGTTAGAACCATCGACGGCAAGTTCGGCAAACTCTTTTTTAGATATGTCAGCCATATCCTGCATGCAATCATCAAGCTTATTAATTTACTCTCATAGCAAATTAATTGTGTTGTAAATAAAACAATGCATGTATATTGATCAACATATAGCAATTGCCAAATTGCCGGAACATATACGTTGACATACATTGTGCTTGTACAATACAGTAAAATACACTAATTACTGAACAATACAATATAGTAATTTACACTAATTACTAAATAACTACACACAATTTCAA
This sequence comes from Elymus sibiricus, assembly GCA_039707655.1. Classification (NCBI taxonomy): domain Eukaryota; kingdom Viridiplantae; phylum Streptophyta; class Magnoliopsida; order Poales; family Poaceae; genus Elymus; species Elymus sibiricus. The sequence goes on from CM077665.1 coordinate 490,902,635, forward strand.
ACTGCTAGTTAAGGAACTAAACAGAAAAGAAAAACGAAAAAATGGTCCTCGGTCGCACACAGAGAGGCCCAAAACCAGCAGCACAGCCCACTGCTACAGTTTGTTTTCATTTTTCCTGCTTTTTCCGGCTAAGAACAAGGAGCAGCCCATTTAGCCTTCGGCCCACTTGGTCCGGCACCGCTTTAGACTGTGGATAAAACCGAGCGGCCGTTAGGGTTTCCCCAATCGCCCCCAAATCCACATCTGAAACGGCGTCGTCCTCCTCTGTTCCTGCCATCGGGTTGGATGCGCTCTCACCGGCAAGCCGCCGGCGGTGAAGGGACGGGGTCCTCCTCGTCCGATGAGGGGGTGTGGTCCGGGGTGGCGACTCCATTTGGGAGTCCTTGGGCGAGGCCGAGCGACGCCGGGTTCCAGGCTCCCACGCGGCGTCCAGGGCGACGGTCGACGGCTGCGACGGAGTGCCCGAAGGGGAGACGGCGGCTCACGCCGGTGTTGGGCAGACCCGCGCTGCCGCTCGTGCCAGCGACATCCGTGGCGAGCGTCCCTCCTGCCCGGAAGAGGAAGAGGTGCTGCTCGCTAGGAGGAGCAGGGGAGCGACCGAACACCCATGGTGCGCTACTTGTCCCTGGTGTTTCCACTCCAAGTCCAGGCCCGGTGCGGCCACTTGCTCCGGTGGCGGTGACCGCGCCCGCGGTCGGCAGGGCGCGTCCTGGAGTCGGGATGAAGACGAGGCCGTCACCCCCGGCGCTGGCGACGCGCGTCGGAGCCGGGCTGTAGCCGCGTGCAGGTACGTCGACGGCTATCTCCCCGTGCACACGGCACCTCCGTGGAGGGGATGGAGCGGCGAGTGCAGGCTCTGGCGTGCCCATCTTAGAGTTCAGGGGCGGCGCTGCACTTGGTCCGGCGACGAGCCCTGGGTCCAGCCCCTGGCGGTTGCCCATCGGCGTAGCCAGGCGCCGGTTCACCGGCGTGGCGTGACGGCGTCGTCCAGCGGCCGCGTGATGGTGGCGTCTTCCAGCGAAGTTCTGGCGGCGGATAATGTCGAGGCCAGAAACTGTGGTGGTGCCCCCCATCGATGGCGGACGAATCGGCAGCGCTGCTCGGCAAGGAAGTGACGGCGACCTTCTTCCCAGAGAAGACCAAGAAGAAGGGAGGCGAGGGAAGGCATCCTCAGCGTTCCAAATCTTTCTTCGGCGAATTCTTGTGTGGCATGTCGCTCTCGCGGAAGAGACGTGCGTGATAACGTGTAAAGAAACAGTGTAATGATATCTATTGATGAAAGCGATGATGTACAAATTTATATCCCTGGAAGGGATGCGTCGTACAAACGCGACGCTTACAATAGACGGACGCGTCCGTTACATTAGGACGCGACCTTTTTTTTAAAGGGGAATATATTAATATCGCGAAGATATAATTACACCCAGCCTCTGCACCAACAAGATGTCACAAAGACATCCAGGATGCACACAGCCAAAGAAGAAAATTTAAAAAAAAAGGAAAAAAGAAAGGTCCCGCCACAGCGATCGACTCCTCTCAACAGCAGCACACATACCACCGCCTAATACAACACCCGAAAAACATAAATGTCTCCAAAAACAACGCCTCCAAGAAGGAAACAGTGCACAAGCGCCATCGTTGCCCGATCCAAGATCTTAGGTTTTCACCCTGGAGAAAATTCGTGCTCTCAAAACAATTCCTTCAGCAAGGCAATCGTCAGGCGCAACCAATGAAGGTCAAACCTAAGGTTTTCACCCTGAAAGTCACGACTCAGCACCCGAGGAGTACCACCAAAAATGAAATCCGCCAGTGTTGTCGCCCCCACATATCACTGCTGCTCCTGAGAGTTATCTGACACATGGCTGACTCCATCACCATCAAGGCTCTACCCGTCTAACTGATTCTCCGATCTCGACCACCATGACCTTCTCCATCGTTGTATCTACCATGGAAATCGAGAAGCCGACATGTCCCAAGGTGTCATCAACCAACAGAGTTTCGTGACACGCCCTCAAAACCTCGTAGGCTGATATGGACGTGCACGACCGAATTCTATCCGATCCAGATATCCTGGGCAAGATCTCCGGCAACAGTTTCGGAACACATCGATGACCAGATCGAGGAGGACCAATCTTGTAGGACGTTGTCGTGGAGCGAAAAGAGCACGAGGACCACCTCCATAACCCACGACAACAGGCCCCACGGTGCCCCGATCCAGCCTGCCTCCGCCTAGCCGGCCGCCGGCACCACCACGGATCTAGCAGCACAGCGGTCATGCAGCACACCTACCCGCAGACTCGTACGAGCCAAAATCGTACCCGCACGGCCGCAGGACGTGCACCGACCATGCTGCAGCACCACGCGGTCACGAGCGACCAACTCGCTGCTGAAGGAGCAGCCTCACGGCGGACAAGGAAGATGCCGTCGAGACCTCACGGAGCTGCCTAGATCTGAGCGCGCTGCCGCGAGATGAGATGCCCTGCCGCCACCCTCATAGGATCAAGCGATCTTAGCCGGTGGTCTCCTCAGGCAGCGGCAAGACGAGGGGAAGTAGAGGAGGGCTCGGGAGTCACCGGTGGCGTTTCCCCCGTGTCGCCAGATCGGGACGACGCGGGATCTTAGCCGGTGGTCTCCTTAGGCAGCGGCAAGACAAGGGGAAGTAGAGGAGGGCTCGGGAGTCACCGGCGGCGTTTCCCCCGTGTCGCCATATCGGGACGACGCGGGGGACGGGGGTCTCCGACTGTGGGGGACGGGGGACGCCTTCTGATTATCATTAGGACACGACCTATCGGAAGAGAAACCGCAAGTCGGTTTTCCTAAGCAGAGATTTTCTTTAATTAAACTAATTAATTAATCATAACACATTAGACCCACTAGCAGTATGATTCAAAAGCTTGTACCGATATTGTGTAAGGGGAGCAATTCTACATTCACTATACGATATGAAAACCTCGAAGATACGCTAGTGCCGTACAGTAATAACGGTATAAAACCCTTGAAGCAACACTTAATCAAGGCATTAAAGTATGGCAAATGCTAATTGCACACATTTACCATCCTGCAGGCGATCTTTTTCTCGCGTCACAGTTGACTTGCGTTCTTCAAACACGTGACCTCATCAAATCGTGGCTACATTTGGTCCTTTTTTTAAACACTAAAAATTTGACGTCAGATTTTTAGGCATGGCAAATCTGACATTATTTATGCCAATTTATATTGACGTGGTATGTCAAATTTAGTTTGCTGGCACGATAATTTTCAGATAAAAAATGAACTCACAAGAATATTTCATGCTTGTCAACTAAACTTGTCACCTCAAAGAAGATAATTTGCCATAAAAAAATGTTCAATTCGCGATGGTTAAAAAACTGATTTCAGATTTGTAGTGAAAACCCTTTGTTTAGCATAGAAAGGCCGTCCCATTCGACTTTCATTGTAGAAACCATCTAGTTCACAAGCATTACTCCTACGTAACTACCAGCATTTTTCACCAACCTAAATTACTACGTTAGCCTGACCGAACAAATACTAAACATAGTTTTGAACACAGTACAAACGTAGATGTTCAAATAACAAGATCATTTTTCAGCTACGGTCGGTCACTAGAGGGAGTTACCCTTAATTTAATTAGCTTGAAAGCCTACAAGTGTCAGTGTGTCACGCTAGTAGGACTCACGATAATGTTAATTAGCTAGCCGCAATGTTTGCTTGAACGGCCGCGCCACCTTGCCGGCGGCGAGCGCAGACGACAGGTGGACTGTTTTTTTTGGCAGTTTTCTGCGTGCAATCCGAACGAAACCAGACATTATCTGCTGATTAGGAACTCATGCACATGCTAGTGGCGAGTGAAACAGAACATGCAATGACGAGTGCATGCATGTTTGTCAGATCCTGAACCTCTCTTCTCCTGTAGGGCGACCGGGTTACTTGGCTGACCGAATAAGGTTTAGATCCACGCACCGGCCGTTGTATATTCTTATCAACGGACCCGTTTCAGAGCTCAAGCAGACGAGGCGTCGCCACGTAGTGAGGTAAACATGACAAGAGACGGATGCATGAGGTTCGTTTGTTTTACATGCAGATACCGCTGCTCATTCATGGTCCGATCTGGAAGGCATTTTTCTTGTCTGACGATTCTCAAGGTTACACGGCCCCCTGTCCCGCCACACCATCACGCGCGTGCACGGCGAGCAGTAAATCAGGACAAAAGAACCGGCGTGTCACACGACAACCCTACTGCCGGGTAACGGGGTAAGAGCATCTACAGCCCAAAGTTACAAATTCGGTGCCACAAACACCGCGGACGCGACCCGACACTGAACGGTCACGCCTCAAATAATGCATTCTACATCCGGATACCTTAAATTAGAAACCTCAAATCCATATTATTACATGCAACGTAAACCTGATACTAAGCGGAGGTCGTCCGACTCTGCCGTGCCATGTCCGGTGGCTGGCTGCGCCCCTCGTCGCGTTGATCCGGTCGCCGGTGAGGTAGAGTAGGACATGGGACACTAGCCGGCTTACGGGACTCGATCTCTCGTCGTCTCCCATGCCCTACTCTTCCTCGTCGGAGCCTGTAACCCGGACGGTGCCGGTGGACGTGAGGACGGTGACGGATCCCTCCTGAAAGGAGCCGACATCCACCACGACACGGTTGCGGCGCCCGCACAGGTGCACCCTATGGGGCGCCGGAGAGTGTGACTCCACCTCTCCAACGTCCACCGCCGTGAGGGCCTCCACCGCCTCCCTCGCCCGCTGCCTCGCACGACGGGCACGCCGCACCATGCTAGCATCCGCGGCCGCCAAGGACGCGCCAACGGAGGGGTTGCACGTCCGCCACGGCGTTCGAACACCAGACGGACCGCACCGCCTCCGGTGAGGCAGCAACGCCGGATCCAAGCATCGGTTGTGCCGACGCAATGGATTCTAGACGTTGCGAGTCCGAGCGCTGCCGAAGGGCGGCGGCCTCCCGGGAGCGGCGGAGCGCAAGCCGGACGGCCATCTCCTCCTCGGGGCCGCGTGGGATGAGCTCGTGGTCGACGGATCTGGAGGTGAAGGACTCGGATCCGCTGCCCGCCATGCCGGAGAAGGCCGAAGATCGCCGGATGGGGGTTTGGGTGGCAGATGGGAGTGGAGTGAAGTGACTAGGGTTTGATCCGACGAACGGATGGGGACGAATATATGTGGGGTCGATGCGGGCCATTGCGGGCCAGGTGGGCGTGCCCGGGCGCCCTCATATTTGCCTCATATTTGGGTTGGATGTGAGGGGTGCCGGTCAGCTCGGGCGTTTGAGGCCGGTTTGAGAGGCCCGGCTGGGTCGAAATTTCGTGACCGGTCAGTGACCGGGCGGCCTGCCCGGGCTTTTGAGGGGGGGGGGGGGTACAAGGGGCCCGACTGTAGATGCTCTAAGCATGTGACTTCACTCGCCGCGAGTCCGCGCAAACTCACCGACCATCTGCTGGAATTTCATCTATATATGGGTCAGCCCAATAGCATTTTCCGAATTCCTATTAAATCCTAAAGGCTTATTCAGCCCATTCATGCAAGGCAAAAGGTGGGACAAAAGTTTAGTCACATATGCTCACTTAGTAGGAGTTGGACCTCCTTATAAGGGGGGTTGTTTTCACAGATGTATGAGCCTGAGAACAAGAGAGAGATACACACGCGCTCCTCCTTCGCCGCCCGCCACGCCATGCCTTGACGCGACGCGACGCGGGTTGCGGGAATAAGTTGTTTTCAAATCTTTTGCCACGCATTACTGGTATGTGAAAGCTCTGAGCTACTGCTAGGTGCACCGCAGTTCGGGACAGTAGACTTTCGAAACCCCATCTCTTTGAGTCCTGTACGGAAGAAGGATGATAAGGTTATTAGGGAGCGCTCTACGCGACTACTGACCTCTTCATCACGGACGTCACGAACGCCGACGACTACTTCCCCAACGATGACTTCTTCTCCGACGTCGACAACCTCTTCGACGACATGGGCGACAACAACGTCAACACCAACGCTAATGCTACCGTCACAGCTTAGTATGTGTTCATGTCTTTTCTGTTCGAGGTCCTACTAGAGTTTCATGGTCTAATATCTGTTCTAGATTTATTCCGTTCTAGTGCACATGTTCAGATGATGTTTGCCTGCTCTCCTATAGTTTGCCTATCTAGCATTGCCTCGGTTATCATGACCTACTTTTTTCAAGTTTGCATGACTAGTCTTGTCTTTGTTACAATGGTCATGTTTTATCTATTGTTTATTTCTTTTAAATCATTTGATAGATTGCTCATATTTCCAACACCATCATCTTACCTGGATAGGACTCCTCTGATTGACCGGCAAATTGGGGATCGGCACGTAGCGAGACGCCCAGATTGGTGTGTTCAACCCACGGCGGATTGCGTTCGGGCCCAGGTGCACTGCACTCTGAGGTTAGTTGTAGTGATCAGCTCATGATCCCCATCATATCTCCAGCGATTATAATTTGGCGCCGCATCCAGCGACAGCAACCGCCGGACTGTGCTCGACTGCCCTGCCCGTGCGCACGACGTAGTTGGAGTAGGATATCGCGGCCTCGATCGGTCGACCGGCGGGTACGCACGTACGTACGTACGTGTCACGGCGCTGGGCCGTCACACATGCGGATGCGGGGAATCTCTGCGGCGGGGGCGATGATGGTGGCGTCCCGTGGACGGACTCGTCGACGGTTCCAACCAAAATCCGTGCGTCCGGCGTCCCTTCTGCTCTGTAGATCACATCACCTACACGATCACATCACACCGCTGTATGTGCGTAAACAATGCGCTCGAGCGGGAGAGGGCCGTCTTAGAGGGTAGTATACCGGTAGTGTACAGTTTGTACACGCGTGGCCGGCCGTATCGGCATCGGCATCGCCATCGGTCCTTTCCGGGTGCCTGGTTGTACACTTGTACTAGCCGTGACTGTCAAGTACAAGTACTGCTCCTTGCTCCTTCTCATGATTGGCGCCGCCTGGTGCACGACTGCACGCCACAGACCATTGTTCATGGCGCAACCTTCTAGCTAGCTCGATCGGCACGTATATGTGCTATACACCGAGGTCATCGAAAATGGAAGTGCTATAGGGGCCGTTTGGATGGCGCCCAGGCCAGCCACGCCAAATCGCGGGCTAGCCAAAAAGTTGGCGATGGAATTTGCCGCCACGGATCTGCCCTGGCGTTGATGTACAAAACGAACTAGCGACCAAAATATTGACGTGGGCTAGGAAATTTGGCTGCGAACCAAACAGGCACCAACGCTGGTGTTCAACGCCTAAATTTTGGTAAGGCGAGCATCGGCTCTCATTCAAACAGCCCCATAGTATCAACTGCCTTGGTTGTACTGAGCGTAACTATCAAGTACAAGTACAGGTACTGTTCCTTCGGATGATTGCCGCGTCACTCACAAAGTCACAAACCCATGTTCTTCGGATTAGACCGCCCAAGCTCCCTAGTTGCTCGATCGCTACATCTTTCTACATGTTTATGGTACACAGCTCATCTGAAAGTGAAGGCTTTTAAGTCGTATGCAAATCTTTATCAATTTTTTTGCGGTGAAAGTCGTATTCAAATGTTGTACAGCACTATATGGCTGTGTTGCAGAGTCAGCCACATGCTCGTATATGCCAGACCACCACAAGCTTGCATGCATGTATCACATGGAGTCATCATTTGCACTTACTCACGGCACGGTCGCGGGGTACCCACTATGCGTACGCTAATTGGCATGGGTGCTTGACACGTACAGCACCTAGCGAAGCAGGGGACAAATTAAGCTCCTGCCGTGCCGTATGGAACCTTAGCTTATTATTGGCTTGATTATAAGCCTACATACATGCATCAAATCATATCATGTAAATCTCCTTGGCGTATTAACTTTTGTTCCGTTCCCACACTAAACTAATGCGAGACCGGAGAAGAGGACCTCTCTCTTGTGTGCCCCCCCCCCCCCCCCCCCCCCCCCCCCCCCCCCCCCCACACACACACACACAAAAGGAATAAACGGGAGAAGAATATGGATAGACAAGCACGCTTACATCATTTTGAAATTTCTGTCAAACCAAGAAGCCAGTTAAAGACTTGCATCATCATGAAATTGTTCCTTCGAGCTCATACCATGCATTTGTTCAACCACACCCCACAAGGGTTGTTCAGAACAAAATGGCTGAACAACTGATTTTTTTTTTTGTATACAAGGTTTTATGCCCGGTCTCTTCTTAACTAACAAACCAAAGGATATACTTTTGCCTCATCTGCACAGAAAAACTTGCAGCCACGAAAAAATCACATGAAATCCTAACAAGATGTTAAAATTTTATTTGTTGTGTGCCATCTCAGGTCCATTTTGACACGAATACGTGACGTATTTTCTCAGTAAACGATTCATTTTGCTACGATTATCTAACGACCCCGGTCGCAACAGAACAAGTTCATGAGTTAGTAGATGCAACCTATATTAGTGGCAATCGCAGTACACAAGGACAAACTCATACTGCGTTGCTATGCGACAATCCGAAGTGGCCGCTTTAGAGCGGCGTGAATACGGGCAGCTGGCTTCCGGAGGTTGTTCTCTTCTGCTATTTAGCTCCGTTTTAGGCCGTGATCCTTTGGTTTGCTGGCCGTATGTGCACCTATCTTTATCATCACTTGGTTGACGATACTGCTTAACACTAGTGAAGTGGGTTTAAGGACGCTAAACAGTTGATTAGGATGCAAAAGAAAGCGATCCATCATCTAATGATCAGTGCCGGCCGTGCATGCCCCTTTCAAGAAAGTGGGAAATACTGTCTCCTTCAGTTTGCTTCGGTCAGCCCCTTTCAGTCACCTCGCAGTCATAAACTAGATACGGAGTAGAAATCAAGCCTGAAAGGGCAAAGGTACGCTTAATTTTTTAGGTTTCTATGCCGTGAGCACCATGTACTAAAACAAGGAGGTGTACCCACACATTTACAGTAGCAAAAAAACTGACGAAACGAGTAGGCAATCTCATCGCCCGGCACATGCAGAGCACTCGTCCTCCTGGCACGTTGCATGCATGCATGCATGCAATACGGCGGCCGGAACTCCGGGCAGGGGAGACCGGAAAGAAGTGAAGGGACTCCTGAACAGTGGGTTGAGCTGAGCTGGTCAGTCGCTTTCCTCCAATCGGTGTGCGTCCAGCTGCATGCATGCGCTTGGCCACTGAAATTAAAAATGAGGGGAGCTCGCTGCGACTTGCCACGCTTCTCGTCTTCTTCTCGTTTCTTTGATTGGTCGACCCATGTTTGTATATTGTTTATGGGCGTACCAGCTCGTAGAAATGATCTTCTAGGAGTTTGAAAAAGGAATGTGGTGCTGAATACCTCTCGTAGTGGTAGTACGTGAGGCACAGCTAAGTCGTTCGGTCTTTCGAATATGGAATGGTGTGTGGCGTCTAGCAACACGAGTGAGCATAGACTCACACGCACGAACGGCCGTGCCTGGAGCTCGATATATTGTCCCGATCGACGCGCCCAAATACGCACCAAGCTGTTGAATCAATGGGGGAGGCTCGAAGCGTGCACAACGTCGGATCCGGTAGAAGGACCCAACGCAAACCCCACTCCTCCCTCCCTGCCCAACCTGCCGGACCAGCCATTTCTTCTCCTCTCTTCTTCCTCTTCCTTGTCAGTCCTCTCCTATCTCCATCGTCACCCTTGCTCCGCCATTGTACCGAGTCCTCGACACCGCCACAACACTCCTCCGCTCCATCTCGCTGCAGCGGACATCCTCACGCAGCCCGTACACCGTCACGGTACGTCCGGCTTCTCTTGGACTGCATCTTGTCCTCAATGTATTCGACACATTGTCCAATCGGCTGTTGGTGATTGTTTTGTAGGCAAGATGATGGATTTGAATGGTTCGTTGGATGAGGAGTATGGACCGACGAAGCTTGATGAATTAATTAAAAATGAGTTCTTCAATTTATCGGATTTGAACGAAGAAGCGAAAATGACTATGACCATGAGCATCCAACAGGAAATGGACTGGGAGGTGGAGCACATTCTAAACTTCAAGGATGGGAGAAGAGTTCTGAACCTTGATCAGGTCTCTAGAGCACGGCTGCTCTACAAGGACTACTTTTGATCCCGTACCAACATCCCCGGATGAATGGTTCCGTCGATGCTTTTGTATACGCAAACCCTTGTTCTTGTGCATGATCATGAATGGAGGCACATGATCCCTACTTCAAGCTCACCAGAGAATGTTGCGGACAACTGTCGTTCTCTGCTAAGAAAAAATGCACGGCTTCTATGAGGATGCTTGCACTAGGTACCGTTGTCGATGTTGTTGATGAGATGGTCCGGATGGAGGAGAGCACATGCCTAAATACAATTGTAAAGTTTGCCCACGCTGTGGTGGAGGTGTTTGGAGCAGAGTACCGGAAAAAACCAAATATGCAGGATACAAAATAGTTACTGACTGTTAGAGAGGCAAAATATTTGTCTAGTATGCTCGGTTCAATTAATTGCATCCATTGATAATGAAAGAACTGCCCCAAAGGTCTGCGCGGAATGTACAAGGTCACACCAAAGAGGTCACTATCATACTGGAAGTAGTGACATCACATGACTTGTGGATTTGGCATGCTTTTTATTTAATGCCTCGTTCTTACAACTGCATTAATGTGTTTTGGCGATCTCCCGTGTTCAGGAAACTTTGTAATCGAAAATTGTCGTCGTGCAACTTCACTATCAAAGACCGCGACTACAACATGGGGGTACAACCTTACAAATGGTATCTATCCTCAGTGAGTGGCATTCGTGAAGAGCATATCTGATCCCCACGGCAACAAAGAAATCAATTTGTAACAATGAAAGAAGCAACTAGAAAGCATGTGGAGAGGGCATTCGGAGTGTTTCAAGCTCATTGGGGATTGTTCGTGAAAGTGCAATGATGTGTGAATTAGAGACTTTGTGATAGGTGATGGCATGTTGTGTAATTTTACAGAATATGATTGTCGAGCATAAGGGTGAAGGGGCACCTCAAACCCATGATTTTCACAAGCTGGAGAACAAGTCCACATCCTAAAGCAACAAGATGCAGATATCACATCAATTTTCTGCAGATGCATTAGAATCTTCGAGTTCATCAGGTACACACACAACTACTTAGTGTTCTTGTGGAGCATGTGTGGGACCCACAATGAAAACCAATGAATTATGCTTACAATAAATTTTATGATCTGTAACACCCTGATGTCAGTGCTACAGTGATGTTTGTAATTAAGCTACAGTAATGGTCAGGATTAGGCTAATTCATTTTTGCTAATCAAATCATGATCACTGTTGGAATTAGCCTCCGATTTAAATTTCCGTTGCATTTTAAAATTCGTCTGAAAGGTGGTTTTAAAAGTTGTGCAAAACTAGAATTTAAAATGTTGGATGGGTTGCAAATAATGCCCTGGTAATTATATAATTAAAACCGGCATTTTTGGAATTATTTTGGTGCCTCAAATGTTTTAAAAACGGACGCTATTTGTTTTTTTTAAGGGAAAACCCCCCTGCTGGGCCTAAAAGGGCCGGCCCATCCGGCGTCTATAAGGGGGCCAGGGGCGCTAGCCCCCAGCCCCGCGCCGATCACCCCCCCCCCCCCCGCCGCCGCTCGCCCGGCCCCGGGCCGCCCCACTCCCGTCCCCGTTCCCCCCCCCCCCGACGCTCGCCCGAGCCGGCGCCGGCCCGAGCCGCCCCGCCCGCCTCCGTTCCCCCCCCCCCCCCCCGACGCCGCCGCCGCCGCCCGCGCCCGGATCTGGAGCCGGCCGCCCGCGCGCGCCGCCGCCGCCGCCGTTCGCCGCCCCCCGGTGAGCTTCCCCCCCCCCCCCCCCTCCCCCGGCCAAGCCCGCCGGCGGCCACCGCGCCGGCCCGCGCGCGCGTGCGTGTATCTGTGTATGTGCGTGCGTGTGTGTATGTGCGTGCGTGTGTGTGTGCTGTGTATGTGTATGTGTACGTGTGTATGTATGTATATACGTATGTATGTATGTATGTATGTATGTATGCATGTATGTATGTACTAAAAATAAATAGAAATAAAATGATTTTTATAAATAATAAATAAATAGTTAATTAGTTAATTAAATTGATTAATTCATTAGTTAATTAATTAATTAGTTCATTAAAACAGTATTTTTACTGTTTAGGATTATTCGGATTCATTGAATTAAAATAATCTGTTTTAATTTCAGAATATTGTTTAATCTTTAAAAATTAATATAAATTAATCCGTAGCTCGGATGAAAAAGTTTTGAACATGAAAGTTGCTCAGGACGACGAGACAAATCCGAATACGCAGTCCGTTCGTCTGTCACGTGCTCCTAGCATAACGAACATGGACATTTTTGCATTAGGATCATCTGTCCGGTAGTAGCCCGAGACCCGAAAAATATCGTCAGATATTATTCCGACCCGTCTGCGACGTGTAGTACTGCGTTAGTGCATGCCTAGCTCTGCATATTGCCATGACATGCATCGTGATTGCATCTGTGCTTTGTATTTATTGTTTCTCCCCCCCCCCCCTTTTCTTACCGGTAGACCCCGAGACTGACGGTGCTGCCGGGTACGACTACGCCGTTGACGATCAGGCCTTTGCAGCAGAGCAGCAAGGCAAGCAAACCTCCTTGAGCATTCCGATATCGCCCAATTCTTTCCCTCTCTTTCTTGCATTAGATTTTGCTACTGTATTAGCTAGCTCCTACTCTGATGCATAGCCTGTTTTTGATAATCTGCTACTATACCTGCTATCATATCACCTGCTTAGTATAGGATGGATAGTGATCCCCTATGACCCCCCCTTAGTCCCAGTTGCCCCTGCTTCTTCATCGACAACTCGACGACTCGACGACTCGAAGACTCGGTCAACCGACTGACCAGCCATGCCCGTCACTTTCACCGCACACCCCCTTAGTTGTACGACTCTGCAGAGCTAATATCGAGTACCGAGGGTGACACCTCGTGAAGTACTCATGATGCTAATTCTGTAGTGTAGCTAGTCGGTCGTGGTTATCGAGGGTGATTCCTCCTTCACCACTCCTGACGACGACTCTGCCGTGCAGCCCCTCAAGCGTAGACCATCGAGGGTGATTCCTCTCTGGTCACTTTGACGGTTACATCAGGTGGGATCCTTCGAGGTTAATCCCTCGGGTTTCCCCCTTGGTGTTATAGACACACGGTTACTTTTACTTTACTGTTGATACATGTTGAGGTCAGGATGACCGGAGGGTATTGGTGTAATACGACGGGGCGTGGCCGGGCATTCTTGGCCCTTGCCGCAAGACCTCGAGACGGGGCGACGGGACCACATATCGTGCATCGCGCTCGTCACCGCAATTATTAATATGCTAATGGTTTGGGTATTTGATCTGAGTTGGTCATTTGACCTTTTCGCACTAACCTTCACGTGGGAGAAGTTATGGGTATTCAGCGTCGTTGTATCAGCCGAAGCTCTTCGGACGTTAGCAATGGAGTGGCGCGCGCCCGAGTGGTCCGCAACGGCATCGCGCTTGTTATAAGGGGTGCTAGGACTGACCTCGGCCGCCCTCGCATCGTGCAGGAGTGCAAGGGCAAGTGGGCCCACGACCCCTGTGCGCTTAGGATTTAGACCGGCGGGCTGGCCTCTCTGTTGAGCCTAGGTAGGGCGACGACGTGTTGATCTTCGAGGCCGGGCATGACCCAGGAAAGTGTGTCCGGCCAAAGGTGATCAAGCGTGATGGAAAACGTGGTGCACCCCTGCAGGGATGAAGTTAACTATTCGAATAGCCGTGTCCACGGTAACAGGACGACTTGGAGTTGTATCCCGAGCTAATATAACTAAAAGTGTTGACTTGAAATAAAATGTTGGCTCCGAGGTTGCTTTCTCGCGGGAGTCGAGGAAGAATCTCTGGGCGTGGTTACTTAATAAAATTGCTACAATAATATTGTTATATATGAGTTACCAGTCTACTCTCTTCTAATGCTGCAAGATGCTGAAGATGCTAGTCTTCGATAGGACTAGGCCTTCCCCCTATTCTTGCTTTCTGCAGTCAGTCCAGTTATAACCCCACCCCTTGATAATAATGCATACTTAGCATAGTTCTGATGAGCTTTGCTTTCTCTTTCCCCCTCGATACGATTACCGCGTTCAGACGATGGAGCCCAGGAGATGGAGTACGCCGGAGACGACTACTACACCACCGCTGGAGCTTACTACTACGTGGAGACTGCCGACGCTCAGGAGTAGTTAGGTTGGCTCCCAGGCAGGAGGCCTCGCCTCGTTCGATCCGCTGCTTATGTTTGTGCTAGCCTTCTTAAGGCAAAACTTGTTTAACTTATGTCTGTACTCAGATATTATTTGCTTCCGCTGACTCGTGCTTTGTCGAGCTTTGTATTCGAGCCCTCGAGGCCTCTGGCTTGTAATATGAAGTTGTATGACTTTAATTTGTGTCTAGTGTTGTGTTGTGATATTGATTAGTGAGTCCCTAATCTTGGTCGTACGCATTTGCGTGTATGATTAGCGTACGGTCAAATTGGGGGCGTCACATGATCAAACTATGTATTGTCACTATCAAGGTTTTCAAACAACAATTACAAGGTTTTCGGATAACATATTTCCAGGTTTCAGAAAAAAAAATTGAACTAATTGAAGCATACTAACAAATTATAATACAAATCAATTTATTCTCGTTTCGCTAACTCTAATTCATCTAAACATAAATATCTAAATCCACAATGCTGGATGCACAAACATAGCTGAGCTGACCATACCTGACGCCGCCGGCAGTAGAAGGTTGATTCTTCCCGCTGACACTCATCAAACCTAGGCGCCGGTGACAACTAGGCTAGCTTCTTTGGCGGCTGTGAGCAGGGATGGAGCTACCTCTATGGCATTGATGCCAGCTGACACCATTGGTTTTTTAGAAATCCTTCACTAATTTTGCTTTTAGAACTATTTATTTGTCAAGATGACCCTATTCTGTATATCGCTGACCCCATAGGAAGTTTTTTCTAGCTTCGTCCCTGGCTGCGAGGACGGGTGGGAAGCCGGTTGCGTCACATAACTCGCACTCACCAGCCAGTTGTTGACCTCCGAGAACTTGTTGCCACCATCGTCATTGTCGTCGTGATTACCTCTATCACCCATCACATTGCCTCTGTCATCGGGATTCACAGTCCCCATGACTGGTTCGAGAGAGGGTGAGCTGTGAGATGGGGTGAGAGGGCCCACCTTTGACCAGACAACGACCGACCGAGCAAGCGACCAACCGAGCGTTGTCCCTAACGGCCATCATGTGGGCGCCGTCTCACGACAGCCGACGTGGCGCCTACCAGGTGGGAGCGCCCTGTCATAAACGAGTTTAAAATGCCCGAATCGGTGCCTAAGTCAAATTGGTAGTTTTTACCAAACAATTAGTGAAATTTTGGTAGGATTCCGCAAAAAAAAATTAAAAAATGGTAGTTCTTGAGGAAGGTTGCCCCATTTGTGCTAGTTTTTGGCTATTCCGTCGTGTATTGTCCATCTACTCTTGTTTGTTTTTAGTTCAACTCTAATGTATCATGGTCGACTTAAACATATCCCATTGTTATGCTTTTTGTGTGATATGATTTTGTTTTACAGAATCTCGTCAATAGGGCGGGGAGCTCCCGCAATTACTCTAAGAAGGGGGTTGATCCTCATTAGTGAGGGAAATTGGATTAAAACCCCATAATTCTCTCGGCTATTTGAGAAAAACAGAATGAAAACAAAATACAAACAGGAAACACACAAAAATGAATAGAGCTTGGGAATAGGGTTTAGACGGACATACATTCGGCTCTTCTTTCTCAAACAAAATGGGGAATCCGCTCTGTTTTCAACCAGAGTAGTTGACTTGAAGGCTTCATTAATTATTCGAACGCTTCATTATGAGCAAATACTAAGCCAAGGAGAGAAAAAAAGCATGTAGTTTCGCATGGCAGAGGAACCGCGTGCTCTGTTTCGCTTTCTATGTGCAACATATGCACAATCGTTCGGGCACGAACTCAACATGCCTGATTAATCCCAGGAATTAGGGGGAGGCTTCTGTGCTGGGTGCGCTAATAGATAGCTAATGTCTTGCCTGATTGGGGACAGGAGCCGACGCGTGCAAGCTGCGAGTTTCGGCTGCACGGACTACCCCAGGTCGGCATGGCAGCAGGGGTGGCGCACGCCGATCCCATCTCAAATCTTGGAGTCGTGTCGCGCGCAGCAACGCAAAGAGCCACAAAACACTAGCACCAATCGCGGTGCCAGTGCCCATCCCTGCGGTTTGCGCCAACCCCAAAGCCAGCGACCAGCGCTATATATATCCCCGCTCTGTCCCAGCTGCTCTTCCACTCCACCACCCACCTCGCGCAGTTCGCAACCAAGCCTAGCAGCAGCAAGCGAACCAACCAGCCCCCCTGGTCGCTCGTCGGGGCAAAAGCAAGACAAGGCGAGATGTGCAACGTCATCACGATCCCGTCGGTCGCCTGGCTGCGCCGCGCCGTGCGGCGGTGGCTGGCCCGCCGCTGTTCCACCTCCTGCCCGGTGCCGGCGGGGCACGTGGCGGTGTGCGCGGAGGGCGCGCGGTTCATGGTGCGGCTGGCGCACCTGAGCCACCCCGCGTTCATGGAGCTGCTCCGGCAGGCGGAGGAGGAGTACGGCTTCCCGTCCGGCACCTCCGGCCCCGTCGCGCTCCCCTGCGACGAGGACCGCCTTCGCGACGTCCTCCGCCGCGTCTCCTCGTCTCCTGAGGAACCACGCCGCTCCTCTTTCTGCCGACGCCGTGGCGACTCGCGGCCGCTGCTGCAGGGGGTGGCCTTCCTGTGAGCGAGCGCGCGACGGCAGCAACTGGTGACAGACAACGTCTCCCGGGAGCGGGAAAAGGCGAAAGCGGGCCGCGCGTACGCGCAGCAAGCGCCGGAACACTGATCCGAAGGGCCGCGTGCTCCTCCGCCCTGCGTAATGCCGGAGATCGGACACGCGCGGACTGAAGAAGGCGATGATTTTTGGGATTGTTTTCTCTGTAACTAGTCTACTCGTCTGTGCAACTCCTTGCCGAGGGCATACGAGTGAATTAATTCATAAAGATTGATTGATTGTTCTTGCTGTACATGCAAAATTTGTCGTCGTTTGTGACTCGTGAATGTCCTCGTCATGTCGACGTGGCGAAAAAACTGTGTTGGCCGTTAATCATTAGCCCTTTCCCCTGAAAATTAAAAATGAGCTTAAGCTTTGTAAGATAAAGCCATTGATTTCGTTAATGAAATCGCGAGTCAAGCTCTATCTATGCGAATGGTCAAATCATGTCTTTTGCCGGTAGGCGTTGCATGATGGCTCTGACGAAAGCGTAATGTTTAGCCTGTCATTGTTGGATCAAAGTCGATGCGACAGTGATGAGAAGGCAGTTTGACGTTTTTGTCTTTCGACATCTTCTCTAGAGGTATCCAGTTATCGAGGCGTCGGTAACCGGACAATGGATGATGGCATAGGCGGCTTCTACCATGAGTTTGTGCACTCCAGTGTAACACAAGATTTCTGATCAGGCTATGTCGACACGCGCTTGGTCGTGTCCATGAAGGTGGTGGATCGAAGCTTGGCTTTGGGGATGAGAATCCCAAGATCAACCTTGGTTGGACTCATCATCATCGACGCACGTGCGGTGATTTTCTATTGAAGGCGTAGCCTATTAGTTTTGTGTATTTTTCGTTTGAGTTTGTCTTTTATCATAGGGTTAGTGGTTGTTGGGTGGAGTTACTGTCGTGAGGCATGCGGCCTCGGGTTTTATTTCTGTCTTTTTTCGGATCAATGGTGTTTGGCTACTGAATTTTGAATAATTAATAATATGACGGTATGAATCGCTTGATGCAGAGCCTAAGGGTTATCCTCCTTTGTAAAATAGAACTCACAGCATCATCCAGAAGCTTGTGCCGATATCATGTAAGAGGTGCGATCCGCGCAAATATTATATTTACTATAGTATCAAAACTTTGAAAATATGTAATGGTTTGATACTCTGTGTTTGAGATTCCGTTTTCTTAATAAAAATAGAGGCCGTGTGGCCTCTTTTATGTGAAAAATCCTTTAAAGATACGGAAACCAAACGTACTTCAGTTGATCAGGTTCCTTGTGACAGGGCCTCTTCAAAAGCGCTAAATTTGACATGGATGCTCACACTTTTTTGGATTTACTCCAGGATTTATATCATTATTTTTGTGATAAACGGTGCATTTATCAATAACGAGACACATGTGATGATTTCGTCAATATCGAACAAGGTTTTCATGTAGCCATGACCAAATCGAAGCGTGGTTAAAGCCGGTAACCGGATTTAGCTTGGAAGCCCACTAGTGTCGCGCTAGTAGATAGAGTTAGATCATCTACAACCGGACGCCTCGAACGACCTCTCATACGTCCACGGACGCGTTCGATCAATAACCGGACAGAAGAGAGAGAGAAAAAAGGGATCCAACCGGACGCCTCATATCATCCCTATATGCCCGAGCTGTCCGCGGACCCTCGTATCCATCTCAAATATATAGAGGATATGAGGGTTCGAGGACACGCACGGGCGCGCCCGGTCAGTCCGCCACGTAGGACGTGGCCCCACCCCGGGCCACCTTTTCTTTTTTCTTTATTCATTCTTTTCTTTCTCTCTCTTTCTCTCCACCAAATCACAAGTGACCGAACATATGATGAAAAAAATGAAAAATGTGATTACGCGGATGGACAAATAGGGAACACGTTCGGTCGCCGCAAGTTTTGCTTGCACGGCCGTGCCACGTTGCGGGCGGCGAGCAGCGGACAGGTGGACTCTTTTTTGGCAGTTTCATGCGTGCGATCCGGACGAAACCACACATTACCTGTAGCTCGGAACTCCTGCACGTGCTTACGGCGAGTAAAACAGGAAATGCATGCGACGGCGAGCATGCATGTTTGTCTGATCCTGAACCTCTCCTGTCCTGTAGGGAGACCAGGTGACTTGACGGGCCAAATCAGGTTCAGAACTTCAGATCCACAAACACCGGCCATGTACTCTATATTCTTATCGACCGAGAAAACGATGCGGCGCCACGCAGTGAGGTGAGCTGGTAGAGGAGCATACACTGAGAGTGTCCGCCAGACAAGAGACTCCGCGTGCTGATACGGCTGCTCATTCTCACTCCAATCTTAAAGGCATTTTGCTGTCAGGCAAAACAGGACAAAGTGCTCGGCTGAAACTACGCGATCTGACGATTCTCAGGGTTACGCGGCTCCCTGTCCCCTCTCCTTCACGCGCGGGCACGGCGAGTAGTGAAACGGGGCAAACGAACAGACGTGTCAGACGACAAACCCTCCTGCAAGGTACTCTCCTCGAACGGCCCGACGGCCCGCGGGTCACTGATCGGTTATAAAAAAGCGATCAAGACGGACCCCTCATACTCATCTCAAAAATACCGGACTGACCGGCATCCTTCATATTCATCTCAAATATGAGGACAATATGAGGGGTCACGGACGCGTCCGGGCATGCCCGGTCAGTCCGTCACGTAGGACGCGACCCCACCCCGGACCACCTTTTCTTTTTCTTTATTCATTTTTTTCTTTCTCTCTCTTCTTCTCCACCAATCACGTGCAAGTGCCCGGACATATGAGGAAAAAATATGAGAGATGCGGTTGCACGGACGAAAAAATAGAGGTCCAAAACGGACACGCCCGGTCACTGATCGGGACCGCGGGCGTTTGAGAGGCCGGATTTGCAAGTCGTGGCTAAAGATGCTCTAACAACATCTACAGCCGAACACCTCATATCTCCTCAAACGTCCGGGTAGGCCGCCCGGTCACTGACCGGTCATAAAGAATCGACCCAGCCGCCCCCCTTAAACGGGCCTCAAACGTCTGGACCGACCGGCACCCCTCATATCCTGCCCAAATATGAGGCGGATATGGGGGAGCCCGGGCACGCCCGTCACGTCGGCCTGATGGCGTGGCCCCACACGGACTCGCTCGGAAATCCGAAGGTCCGACGGGCGCCTCGACCGTCGCCGTGGTGTGAACGTCGTGCGGCGCTGCTCCGGCTCACCGCTCGAGGTCATAGCCGGCTATTTATGCCGGCCCTCGTCCCCCAACCCTAGCACATCCACCTCCTCCCTCCCTCTACCGCCACCCGAGCCCATCCGCCTCCTCTCCCCCGCTCTTCGGCCTTACTATGGTCCGCCAGAGGAGCACCACCTACGCTCAGCTCACGCCAGAGTGTAGGAACCAGGTCGAGGCGGAGATCCCGGCTCGCCGCGCCGCCCGCATCGCTGCGGGTCTCCCTCCGGACTCGCCGGAAACGGAGGCGACGGAGGAGGAGGTGCCGGAGGCCATGGAGGTGGATGACGACGCTCCGGGCTTGAACATGGCGGAGGCGGAGGAGTTCGCCGTCACCCAATCCGACGAGATGGCGGAGCAGCGGGCCATCCTGGATTCGATCCGGGATGAGGCCGAGGTGGAGGCCAACCGACGGCTCATCCAGCAGAGGCAGGCGGAGACCGACGCCCTCTTCGACGAGCTCGAGGCGGAGATAGCGGTGGAGGAAGCCGCAACGGAGCAGCCGAAGGTGCCAGAGGGGGCCGCAGCACCGACGTCGGAGGGGGCGGAGCGCGGGCTGCCGCACATCTATCCGCTGGAGGGCACGGAGATCGTCAAAATCTATGACGAAGAGTAGATAGTTCGTACGTAGTAGATAGGTTTAATATATGTTACATGTTTTTATATGGATTTGAGGAATCTAATATGAGATGTCCGGATGCAGTAGTCATTTTTTAAGACGTGACCGGTCACTGTCCGCGAAAACGTCCGGACACGTCCGTGGGCATTTGAAAGGCCGGATTTGCAAGGTCCGATTGTAGATGCTCTAACTTCAGACTCGTCTGTTGGACGACCAAACTGGCAATCGGCACGTACCTGGGCCAGCATGGCGCTTTCGCTTCACGGCGGATTCGGGCCCAGCCTCCCAGGTACACTGCACTGCATTAGGTATTTAGGTTAGTAAGTAGTATGGAAGGATTTTTTCCCTCTCGTTAGGGTTTTCTCCTCCCGGTGGCGATCTTGCCGCCGTCGAGACGATCTTGCTCCCCTACCGCCGTGTTCTCTCTGATCCCACTACAGAGTCAGGGGTGCGCGAGCACCCCGCTCCTAGTCGGGACGGGGGGGGGGTCGACGGGGTTAGGGTTCCACCAAAGAATACCCGATCTAGCTTGTCTGCTCGGGTTAGAGATCTAATGGCTTCTGGAGGGACCTCAAGCTCTGCGGGGATCGGCGATGTCGAGCAGTTAATGAAGGAGTTGGGGCTGAAGGAGGATGATCTGGACGATGTGGTCTTTGATGAAGTAGAGGCTCCACCAGAGAAACCTAGATGGATTGCTCTTGCGAAGGTCCATACTCCCAAGACCTATAGCCAAACCTGGTTTTACAGAAACATGTGATCGGCATGGGATGCTACACAGGAGGTGAAGTTCAAGCCACTAGAGAACAACTTATACACTGTCCAATTTTCATGTTTGGGTGATTGGGAGAGGGTGATGAACGATGGCCCCTGGAACTTCAGAGGAGATGCAGTATTGATCATGCCATATGATGGGATCACACAAACTTCTGCCGTTAAGCTTGAAACAATCGACATATGGATCCAAATCCATGATGTGCCGGACTTATATGCCCATCTTGTCACCGCACTTGCTGCAAAGGTGGGTGAGGTTTTGTTCTCTGAACCACCATCAAATGACTTTGTGGGCAATTTCTACCGTGTCTGGGTAAGGCTCAACGTGCTTAAACCGCTAAAGAATGCGGTGTCCATGATCAGGAATGGAAAGAGGCAAATATATAGAGTCAAGTATGAGCGACTCCCAGATTGGTGTGCGGTTTGTGGCATGCTAGGTCACCAGTTCAAGGAACATGGTAGTGGGATACACCCTCCATCAGCCTTGGTGTTTAAAGATCTCAGAGCGACCTGGTTTATGCGCAATGGTCGTGGTCCAGGTGAAGGCCGGAGCCGCCGGGGTGGAAGACGTGGAGGCCGTTCTGGTGGCCGGTCTGGTAGCCAGGATGTGAGTGCCAATAACATGACAGAAAACTACAACATGGGAGGTCCAGAGAGGGGCGTCGACCCAGATGCAGCTATCAACGACGTCGATATGGACGAGGCAAGCAGAAAAAGGGTTGTGGGAAGGGAACTAGGGGCCAACAAGCAATCACTATCAAGCTCAGAGGCTACACAAAAGTTCGACAACCAACTCGCCATTGTGCCCATCGGGAGTGTTGCCAGTCCTCCGCTAGTAAGAGAGCAGAAGTGAACCAAGACAGGTGGTGAGCAAGGCGATGGAACCAACTCAGCAGTTAAAAATTTGGCGGGCTCCTTTGAGGAGCGCCGCCGGGCCCAATGAATGCACTCTGTTGGAACTGTCGCGGAGCGGGTAAACCTGCGGCAGTTCGAGAGCTTCGCGACTTCGCGAAGAAGTTTACCCCTACCCTCCTATGTATCGTTGAGACACAAATAGAAGGGAGTAGGGTAGAGGCTTTAGCTAGCTCTATAGGCTATGATAATTCATATGCAGTTGATAGTCAAGGCCGGAGTGGTGGCATTGGACTTTTTTGGAATAATGAAATAAAAATTGAAATTCCTTGTTACTCGGTTTATCATCTTGATGTTTCTGTGGAGGAACAAGGGGAGGACAAGTGGAGGATGACATGCGTTTACGGTGAAGCACAAACTCAGCTCCGTCACCAAACTTGGACAGTGTTGAAAAATATAAGTACTTTAAGTACGCTCCCGTGGCTATGTATCGGTGATTCAATGAAGTTCTACGTCCAAATGAGCACGAGGGAGTCGGACAACGTAGTAATGCTCAGATCCAAGCATTCAGAGACACTACAGATGTTTGCATGTTACTGGATCTGGGCTATAAAGGACAGTTTTGGACATTTGAGAAGAGGGTGGCCGGTGGTACTTACACCCGTTGTAGGCTGGACAGGGCCTTGGTCAATTCTGACTGGTTGGCGAGGTTTCCTTTGGCCTCTATTACTCATGAAACAACAGCCGCATCGGATCATCTAGCTTTGTTACTTGACTTCGGCCGTGCAAAAACTGAAAGAAAAAAGAGAGATTTCAAATACGAGACGATGTGGGAGACGCATGAGGGCCTAAATGAGGTGATTGTACAGGGCTGGGACGCAGGAGCGCCATGTTCCACTATGGAAGAGATAAGAGAAAAGCTTGAAAACCTAGCAAGAGGTCTGGGAAGGTGGAGCAATGACACTTTTGGGGGTGTACGAAAAGAAATCAAATCTTTAAAGAAGCAGCTTAAAGAGCTGAGGGGTGATCCTCTCCGAACAGGACCTTCACATGCAGAACTCAAAATAAATGAGCGTTTGATTGAGCTGTATCACCGGGAGGAAATCATGTGGCGCCAGCGGGCAAGGATCGACTGGCTGACGGCAGGGGATAAAAATACAAAGTTTTTTCACTTACGAGCGAGTCTAAGGCAAAAAAAGAATATGATCAAAGCACTACAAAATTCCCTTGGTGCTATAGTAGTAGACCCGGATGAGATGAGAAGTTTGGCAAATGATTTCTATCAAACGCTATACACAACCGAGGGTGTGCAGGGCATAGATGAAGTGCTGAATCATGTTCCAAGGAAAGTTTCAGTTGATATGAATGCAATGTTGAATGCGGAATACACGAAGGAGGAGGTGAAAACAGCTTTGTTCCAAATGTTCCCCACTAAGGCTCCGGGGCCGGATGGCTACCCGGCGCATTTTTATCAGCGCCATTGGGACATCTGCGGTGACGATGTAACAAGGGTGGTGCTGAGCATAGTACGAGGTGAGCAAAGCCCGGAAGGTATTAATGATACAGTTTTGGTTCTGATCCCTAAGGTGCTGAATCCCACCTTACTCTCCCAGTTTAGGCCTATCAGTCTATGTAATGTAATTTACAAGATTGCGTCCAAAGTGGGTGCCAACAGACTGGAAGTTATTTTACCTGGCATAATTTCTGAGAATCAATCTGCCTTTGTGCCGGGAAGATTAATTACAGACAATATCATCTGTGCATACGAGTGCCTACATTTCATGAAGAAGTCTAAGTCCAAGACAAACAGTTACTGTGCTCTTAAGCTGGACATGATGAAGGCATATGATAGGCTGGAGTGGACATATCTAAAAGCCATTATGGGCAAACTGGGCTTATCTCAGCACTGGATTAATACGGTAATGGGTATGGTCTCTTCAGTATCCTTTTATGTTCTTTTTAACGGTGACAAGCTTGAGCCTTTCAGACCAACTAGAGGAATCCGACAGGGAGACCCAATCCCCCCCTACTTATTCTTGATCGCAGCAGAGGGCCTTTCGTGCCTCCTGAAATCCAGTTCTCAGTCATCACTTGCAGGTATTAAGGTGGCCCCGACAGCTCCAACTATAAATCACCTTTTGTTTGCAGATGACAGCCTGCTGCTTTTTAAGGCTAGTGTAGAGGGATCGGTTGCAGTGTCAAACCTATTGGATACTTATTGCAATGCGTCAGGACAGCGTATAAACCACGACAAATCATCAATATTTTTCAGTCGAGGTTGTCCAAGCCCTATGAGAGAGGAGATCAAAAATTCCTTGCAGGTTCAGAACGAGTCATTAAGTGAACGTTATCTTGGCATCCCAACAGATGTTGGCCAGTCCAAGAACGGAACTTTCAAATATCTTCGAGACCGTGTGTGGGAAAAGATCAAAGGATGGATGGAGAAGTTACTTTCTGCAGCAGGGAAAGAGGTCCTGATCAAGTCAGTCGCTCAAGCAATACCGGTGTATTCTATGTCATGTTTTCGCCTGCCAAGGGGATTATGTGAGAGCATAACATCAATTATTCAGCAATTTTGGTGGGGTTGTAAGGAAGGAAGGAGAAAACCGAGTTGGGTTGCTTGGGACACAATGATTCAACCGAAGCACCTGGGAGGCCTAGGTTTCCACGACATGGAAATCTTTAACCTAGCTCTCCTGGCTAGGCAAGCATGGAGAGTCATGACTGAAGAGACTTCTTTGAGTGCTCAAATACTAAAGGCCGTTTATTTCCCACAATGCGATCTTTTGGAGGTAGAGCTGGGATCACGCCCATCCCGGATATGGCGAGCAATGTTAGATGGAAGAGACATATTGGCACAAGGTATAGTCAGAAGGATTGGAGATGGGGACACCACAAACATATGGAGGCATAATTGGATCCCACGAGATAGCTTCAATAGGCCCATCGCGTCTCTAATTCCTAATCCGCCAGAAAGAGTTGCTGATCTCCTTGACCACACTTCAGCGCAATGGAAGAAGGGGCTGATTCGCACTGTGTTTACTTCCTTTGACGCAGAAGAGATTCTAAAGATACCAATCTGCTCTAGGAGTTTGCCGGACTTCTGGGCGTGGCATGAAGAGAGTAGAGGTGGTTTTACTGTTCGTTCGGCTTACCGGATGATCTTGACAACGAGGACAAGCAGGGAGAACTGGTGGCACAAGACCGAGGGCTCATCCACAGGGCAGGAGGAGAAGATATGGAGCGCACGTTGGCACATTCAGGTTCCCTCCAAGTTACGCATGTTTCTATGGCGTCTAGCCAGACATTCGATGCCCAGTGGTGAAGTTTTGCACCATCGCCACATGGCAGAAACTGACTCCTGTTCTTTGTGCGGAGCGAGGGACACGTGGCGGCATGCTCTCTTGACGTGTGCACTGTCCAGGAGCGTTTGGGCCCTTGCGCCAAAGGAATTGGTCGAGAAGATTATTGAATATCAACAGGACAGTGCAAAAGATTGGCTCTTCGCCCTGCATGACAATTTAGACGCCCAAGAGTTTACTCGTGTGGTGGTCACCGCTTGGGCTATATGGGGAGCTAGGAGAATGGCTACTCATGAGGACATCTTCCAGTCTCCGCATGCTACCGATGCTTTCATACGGAGTTACCTATCAGAGCTTGTAATAATCAACAGAAGAAGCCAACATCAAGGTGGACAGCGAGCGGTCCAAACCTCTTCTTGGGTGCCGTCGGTATTAGGCAGTGCTAAAATTAATGTTGATGGTGCAGTATCGAAGAGGGAAAGGTTTGGGGCAGCAGGAGCGATTTGTAGAGACCAGAACGGCGTCTTCCTGGGAGCCTCGGCGGTGGTATTCAACCATATTACAGATCCCTCTACGCTAGAAGCTTTAGCTCTCAGGGAAGCTCTTTCATTAGCTGATGATTTCTATGTTCGACGTATCCATATTGCCTCAGACTGCAAGGGGGTAGTCGATGACATGAAGCAGGGCGGCCTCGCTTCTTATGGTGCAGTATTAAGGGAGGTGTTAGATAGATCGTCTTCTTATATTTCTTGTGATATAGTTCATGAATTTAGGAGTTCAAATTTTGAATGTCACAACCTAGCGAAACATGCTCTTTCTCTTGGGACTGCTCGCCATGTTTGGTTAGACCATCCCGAAGATTTTTTCTTCGTCCCTGTAAACATTGTGACGGGTTAATAAAGTTTCGCTGAGGTTGTCTAAAAAAAAAGGGTATTTAGGTTAGTTGATAACAGTGATCAGCTCGCGATTCCATCATATCTGCAGCCTGCAGGCAGTCTAGCTAATCCGCTTCGGATAAAATTTTGCGCCGCATCCAGCGACAGCAGCCTTGATAGGTGAGACTGCTCGTGCGCACGACGTCTCAGCTAGTAGAAAGCAGTATATCGCGGCCCCGATCGGTCGACGTACGTACGGAGGTACGTGTCACGGCGCGGGGCCGTCGCACATGCGCGAATCTCAGCGGCGGGGGCGATGATGGTGGCGTCCACCTGGACCGATCGACAGTTCCAACCCAAATCATTGCGTCCCTTACATGTGCGTACACAATGAATTGGAGAGTGAGAGGGCCGTCTTACTCTTACCATACAGTATGTACATGGGTGACCGGCCTTTCCCAAATGCCCAAGTTGTACTAGCCGTGGGTGTCAAGTACAAGTACTGCTCCTTGCTCCGTCTCATGGCTGGCGCCGCCCCGCCCCGTGCATGTCACCATTATAAACAGGTCATCTGAACATGAAAGTGCTGCAGCATCAACTGGAAACTGCCTTGGTTGTACTGACCGTGGCTATCAAGTACTACACGTACTGATCCTTCTGATGATTGGCGCGTCACTCACAAACCCATGTTCTTCGGATTAGACAGCCCAAGCTTCTAGCTGCTCGATCGGTACGTATGTATATGCTACCCAGCTCATCTGAAAGTGAAGGTGCTACAGTATCATCAAACTGGCTTTTAAGTCGTATGTAAATCTTTATCAATTTTTTTTGCGGTGAAAGTCGTATTCAAATGTTGTACAGTACTAGGAGTATATGGCTGTGTTGCAGAGTCAGCCACATGCTCCCATCCCATATGCCACACCACGACAACTACAAGCATGCATGCATGCATGTATCACATGGAGTCATCATTTGCACTTGCTCACGGCACGCTCGCGGGGCACCCACTACGTGCGTACGCTAATTGGCGTGGGTGCTCGACACGTACATCATCTAGCGAAGCAGGGGACAAATTAAGCTCCTGCCGTATGGAATCTTAGAGCATCCACAGCCGGTCCCTCGAACGCCCGCGGACGTGACCGAGCGCGTCGGCGGACGCTGGCCTATCACGCCTCTAAAAAGACTATTGCATCTGGACATGTCATATTTCATTTCTCAAATCCATACAAAAGCATGCAAGTAATAAAACCTACGTACTACGTGAAGAGATATCTACTCTTCGTCGGAGATGTCGACGATTTTCGTCCTCTCAAGCGGATAGATGTGCGACAGCCACAGGTCCGCCCCCTCCGGCGCCGTCGTTGCGGCCCCCTCCGGCGCTGCTGCCCCCTCCGCTGCGGCTTCCTCGGCCTCCAGCTCGTCGAAGAGGGCGTCGGCCTCCGTCTGCTTCTGTCGGATGAACCAGCGGTTGGCCTTCACCTCGGCCTCATCCCGGATGGAATCCAGGATGGTCTGCTGCTCCGCCATCTCGTCTGATTGGGAGACGGCGAACTCTGCCTCCGCCTCCGTCATAGTCAAGCCGGGAGCCTCCTGCTCCGGCTCATCCTCCTCCATTGCCTTCGGCTGCTCCTCCTCCTCCACCTCTTCCTACGTCTCCGGCGAGTCCGGAGGGAGACCCGCAGCGATGCGGGCGGCGCGGCGAGCCTGGTACTCCTTCTCGAATTCCCGGCGCCGCTCCGGCGTTAGCTGTGCGTAGGTGGTAATGAGCCGGCGGACCATCCTGACCGAGAGGGAAGTGCGAGAGGAGACGGAAGGGCTCGGGTGGCGGCAGAGAGAGGGATGAGGCGGATGTGCTAGGGCTGGGGGCGCCGACCGCCTTAAATAGCCGGCCCCGACCTCGGGCGGGGAGCCGGAGCGCCGCCACGCGGCATTCACACCACGGCGACGGGCGAGGCGTCCGTCGGACCGACGAGTTTCCCGACGAGTACGCGTGGGGCCATGCCGTCAGGCCGACGTGGCGGGCGTGTCCGGGCGCACCCGGGCTCCCCCATATCCGCCCCATATTTGGGCTGAAAATGAGGGGTGCCGGTCAGCCCGGGCGTTTGAGGCCGGTTTGAGAGGCCCGTCTGGGTCGTATTTTTGTGACCGGTGAGTGACCGGACGGCCTGCCCGCGCGTTTGAGGTGGGTTTGAAGGGTCCGGCTGTAGATGCTCTTAGCTTATTATTAATATTTGCTTGATTCTGTAGAGAAAATATTTGGTGCAAGACAATTGTATTCATCTTATGGATGTCCATATATAACACGTACAGGGGTAGTTTCGTCCACAGCTAGAACCCTAATTACAGAATACAGACTTGGGCTACAAGCGGAACAACTATACCGAATACATGTACGTGTACACACGGAATAAATACAACCATCCGTCAACACCCTCCGCAGTCGAAGCGTCGTGCCTGACGATGCAAAGACTGGACCGGAACTCCTCAAAGATGGACGTCGGCAAGCCTTTGGTCATGATGTCAGCGAATTGATGCGTCGTGGGAACGTGAAGAACTCGAATCTTTCCAAGAGCAACCTGTTCGCGAACAAAATGAATATCCAGCTCAATATGCTTGGTCCGACGATGATGAACCGGGTTGGCGGAGAGGTAGACCGCCGAGACGTTGTCGCAGTAGACCATGGTGGCTTTGTGAACAGGATGACAAAGCTCATGAAGAAGCTGTCGAAGCCACGTACACTCAGCTTAGGTGGCGACGGCGGCGGCGACAGAAGCAGCGGCGGCGGCGGTCGGTAGAGAGGAGTGCAGCGGCGATGACGGCTCAAGATGAAAGCAGCGACGGCGGCGGCAAACAGCAGCGCAGCAGCTAGCAACGCGTACGAGCGGACGCAGGTGGCGCAGGTGCAACGCAGCAGCTAGCAGGCGCGCTGGCTAGCTTGCTAGTGATCTGGCTTGTGAGCTAGCTAGCTAGCTAGCTTTTGATAGCGATCCGGCGATCGGGAGAGCGGGTGGAGCTAGAGATCGGGAGGTAGGGCAGCGGCGGCGGCGGCTTGGAGGCAGCGGCGGCTTGGATCGAATTAGGCTGATACCATGTAGAGAAAATATTTGGTGCAAGACAATTTTGTTCATCTTATGGATGTCCATATATAACACATACAGGGGTAGTTTCGTCCACAGCTAGAACCCTAATTACAGAATACAGACTTGGGCTACAAGCGGAACAACTATACCGAATACATGTACGTGTACACACGGAATAAATACAACCATCCGCTCAACAGATTCTAAGCCTACATACATGCATCAAATCACGTATATCTCCTTGGCCTATTAACTTTTGTTCTGTTCCCACACTAAACTAATGCTAGATCGGAGAAGAGGACCTCTCTGTCGTGTGAAGCCAAGAATATGGATATACAAGCACGCTTAAATCATTTTGAAATTTCTGTCAAACAAGAAGCTAGTTGAAGACTTGCATCATCATGAAAATCGTTCCTTCTAGCTCATACCATGCATTGTTCAACCTTCGACGACACCCCATAAGGGCTGTTCATAACAAAATGACTGAACAACTGATGAAAATATTAATGTATACAAGGTTTTATGCCCAGTCCCTTCTTAATTAACAGACCAAAGGATATACTTTTGCCTCATCTGCACACAAAACTTAAAGCCACCGAAAACTCATAAGAAATCCTAACATGTTGTTAAACTTTTATTTGCTGCATATGCCATCTCGCGACCATTTTGGCTCATTGACACACTGGTACGAGACGTATTTCCTCGGGAAAGGACAAATTTGCTACGATTATCTGACGCAACAGAACAAGTTCATGAGTTAGTAGATGCAACCTATATTAGTGGCAATCTGGCATTACACAAGGACGAACTCGTACTACGTTGCTACGTGTCAAAACTAATCGTTTAGATATTGTGGAGGCTAAGCTTCAAATGCGATACAGCGAGAAGTGCATCTAGACAAAATGACACTCTGTCCTGACTCATAAAGCAGGAACACTGCTTTTTTCATGCATGCACCGGTACACATTATAGTAACTAAAAATGTACTATTTGTTTATATTTCAATCAACATAATATATTTGTTTCTGTATCTGTCCCTTTTTTCCTGTTTCGTTGGCACAAACATGAAAAGGATGCCGACCGTAAAGATGAAACCCGGAGTGAGTAAATAAATCGTGAAATAAATAAATAAATTTAAAAATCCTATTTTTTTTGTGGAGAAAAATGCTAGTCTAAACTAAGTTTCATCGTCGAAGATGTCCACAACATCCATGCCAGGCGCCAGGTACATGGGTGCATAGGAGGGCTCCGGATCCTCCTCCTCCTCATCTATAGTCGCATGCATCTCGTCGACGTCCCCGGCGTGCTCGACCTCCGCCTCCTGCAGACGACGCCCCTTGGCCTCCGTCGCCGATTCCGACTAGAGGGAATCAAGGATCGACTGCTGCTTCACCCGCAGATCCGTGACCCCAGCGTCCCACACGCCCTCCTCATCCCCGTCCTCGTGCTCCTCCTCCTCCCCCGGATCTACCGCATCCGGAGGTAGCCCCGCGGCTATCCGGGCTTCGCGCCTTATCAAGACTGCTCAAGGAGCTGCAGCCGGCGCTCCGGCGTTAGATAGGTTACCCGGCGGCGTTGGGGCATAGCTACTAGCGGAAAGTGGCGGACGACGAACCGATAGTGGCGGCGACGGCGGACGGGAGGGGGAAATGTGGATGGGTAGGGTTTCGGTGCCGGCGGTCGGCTTAAATAGTCGGGCTAGGGCACTACGCGACCCACCGGAGTGGCGGCACGCGGCGACGGAGGGGACGCCCGTCGGACCGCCGAGTTTCCGGTCGATTCCATGTGGGACTCCCAGTCCGACGCGGTGGACGCGTCCGGGCACTTTCATGTCCTCCCATTTGAGCCGAATATGAGGGGTGTCGGTCAGTCCAGACATTTGAGGTCCGTTTAAGAAGTTCGTCCGGATTGCATTTTTGTGACCGGTCAGTAACCAGGCCGTCCGCCCGGGCGTTTGGCATGGGTTTGGGGCACTGACTGTAGATGCTCTTACAGGCCGTGATCCTTTAGTTTGCTGGCCGTACGTGCACCTCTCTTTATCATCACATGGTTGATGACACTGCTTAACCCTAGTTAAGTGGGTTTAAGGACGCTAGGCAGTTGGTTAGGGTGCGAAAGAAAGCGATCCATCATCTAATGATCAGCGCGGCCGTACATGCCCAGGAGCATCCAATGATGGCCTGCTGATGATGGGGTTGCTAAACAACGAGAAGAACAAAGAAATGGGAAACACTGACTCGTTCAATTTGTTTCTGTCAGTCCCTTTCGGTCACCTCGCAGCCATAAACTAGATACAAATCCAGCCTGAAAGGGCAAAGGTACGCGCAATTTTTTAGGCTTGTACGCCGTGAGCACCATGTACTAAAACGAGGAGGTGTACCCATACGTTTACAGTACTCCTCCTGGAGGCTGGAGGTGGCAAAGGGAGTAACGAGAAAACTGACGAAACCAGTAGACAATGTCATCGATCGGCACATGCAGAGCAGTAGTCCTCCTGGAATCATGATCGCACGTTCCAGGTTTGACTGCCTGCATACGCCGGAACTACGGGCATGGGAGACCGGGAAGAAGTGAAGGGATGAACTGTGGGCTGAGCTGAGCTGGTCAGTCGCTTTCCTCCAATCGGTGTGCGTCCAGCTGCATGCATGCATGATCCACGTCACTGAAATAAAAGATGAGGTGAGCTCGCTGCGACTTGAGACGCTTCTCGTCTTCTTCTCGTTTCTTTGATTGGTCGATCCATATGTTTGTATTGTTTATGGACGTACCAGCGCGTAAAAATGATCGTCTCGGGGTCTGAAAAAGGAATGCGGTGCGGAGTGCCTCTCGTCGTAGTACGAGAGGCACAGCCAAATCGTTCGGTCGTTCGAATATGGAATGGTGTGCGGCGTCTAGCAACACGAGTGAGCATAGACTCGACACGCACGAACGCCCGTGCCTCGCACAGGGCTGTTGAATTAATGGGAGGCATGGACGCGTCCGTCATGTCAGACCCGATAGGCAAGACCCAATGGGCAGGACCCAACGCAAACCCCACTCCTTCCTTCCTGACCTGTTGGACCAGCCATTTCTTCTCCGCTCTTCACCCTCGTCCATGCCGGTCCTCTCCTATCTCTGTCGTCACCCTTGCTCCGTCATCGTATCGAGCCCTTAGCACTGCCACAACACTCATCCGCTCCACTCTCGCTGTAGCAGACACTCTCGTCGGCCCGGACGTCGTTATGGTATGTCTGGCTTCTCTCAGACTGCATCTTGTCCTCAATGTGTTTGACATATTGTCCAACCAGTTTTTCGTAACTGTTTTGTAGGCAAGACGATGGATTCTGATGGTTGGTCGGATGAGGAGTATGGACCGACGGACCTTGATGAATTAATTCAAAAGGAGTTCTTCGATTTATCGGATTCGAACGAAGAAGCGAAGATGACGATGATCATGAGCATCCAACGGGAAATGGACCGGGAGGTGGAGCACATTCTAAACTTCAAGGATTCGATCAAAGGGAGAAGAGTTCTGAGCCGGGATCAGGCCTCTAGAGCATGACTGCTCTACAAGGACTACTTTAATCCCGGACCAACATTCCCTGATGAATATTTTCGTTGATGCTTCCGTATGTGCATACCCTTGTTCTTGTGCATGGTAGAAGGAATGGAGGCACACGATCTCTACTTCAAGCTTACAGTAGAATGTTGCGGACAACTATCGTTCTCTACAAAGAAGAAATGGACGGGTTCTATGAGGATGCTTGTACTTGCTACCGTCGCCGATGCCGTTGGTGAGATGGTCCGAACAGAGGAGAGCGCATGCCTAAAGACAACTGTCAAATTTGCTCGCGCCGGGTGGAGGTGTTTCGAGCAGAGTATCTGAAAGAACCAAATGTGCAGGATACAAAATAGTTACAATCTATTAGAAAGGCAAGAGATTTTTCTGGTATGCTCGGTCCAATTAAGTGTGTGCATTGACAATGAAAGAACTGCCCCAAAGGTCTTTGCGGGATGTACAACGTAACACCAAAGAGGTCACTATCATACTGGAAGCAGTGACATCACATGTCTTGTAGATTTGGCTTGTTTTCTTTGGAATGCCTAGTTCTCACAACGACATTCATTTGTTTTGGCGATCTCCCATGTTCAGGAAACTATGTAATGAGGAATCGCCGCCGTGCAATTTCACCGTCGAAGACCGCGACTACAACATGGGGTACTACCTCGCGGATGGTGTCTATCCTTAGTAAGTGGCATTCGTGAAGACCATATCTGATCCCCACAGCAACAAACAAAACCACTTTGCAACAATGCAAAAGGCAGCTAGTTCGAATGAGGAGAGGGCATTCTGACTGTCCAAGCTCATTGGGGATTGTTCATGGAATTGCAATGATGTGTGAATTAGAGACTTTATGACAGCTGATGACATGTTGTGTCATTTTGCACAATAAGATTGTCGAGGACGAGGATGAAGGGGCAGCTCGAACCCATGATTTTTCACAAGCTGGAAAACAAGTCCACATCCCAAAACAACAAGATGCAGATCACATCAATTTTCTGCAGATGCATCAGAATCTTCGAGTTCATCATGTGCATGCACAGCTACTCATTGATTTTGTGAAGCATATGTGGACCCATAATGAAAACCAATGAATTATGCTCTTAAAATAAATTTTATGTTCAAACTATATATTGTCACTATCAAGGTTTTCAGACAAAAGTTATAAGGTTTTTGTAAACATATTTCTAGGTTTCACACAACAAATTTGAACTAATCGGTGCATGCTGACATATTATAATACAAATCAATTTGTTCTTGTTTCGCTAACTCTGATTCATCTAAACATAAAGATCTAAATCAACAACGCAGACTGCACAAACATAGAAGGTCATACCTGACGCCGCCGGCACTAGAAGGTCGATTCTCCCCGCTGGCACTCATCAAAGGCCGAGGCGCTGGCGACAACTGGGCTAGCTTCTCCGATGGCTGTGAGGCCGGGTGGGAACCGGTTGTGTCGCATAATTTCCGCTCACCAGCCAGTTGTCGACCTCCAAGAACTTGCCGCCGCCATCGTCGTCGTCGTCGCGACTACCTCTACCACCCATCACATTGCCTCTGTCATCGGGATTCATAGCCACCATCACTGCAAGGGTGAGAGGGCCCACCTTTGACCAGACAACGACCGACCGAACGTCGTCCCTAACGACCATCAGGTGGGCGTCGTGCCGTCGTCTCACGCCAGCCGACGTGGCGCCTACCAGGTGGGAGTGACCTGCCATAAACGAGTTTAAAACGCCCGAATAGGTGCCTAAGTCAAACGGGTAGTTTGAGGAAAGGTTGCCCCATTTGTGCTAGTTTTTGGCTATTTAGTCGTGTATTGTGCATCTACTCGTGTTTGTTCTTAGTTCGACTCTAACGTATCATGGTCGACTTCGACATATCCCATTGTTACACATGGTATCCTATCGATTTATGTGTAATATGATTTTCTTTTACGGAACCTCATCAATAGGGCAGGGAGCTCCCGCAATTGCTTTAAAAGGAATGGGATTGGTCCCGTTAGCTTGGGAGACCAGATTAAAAAACCATACATCTCTCGGTTAATTGAGAAAATTAGAACGATACCAAGTTCAAACACGAAAAACGCGAAAGTGAATAGATCTTGGGAATAGGGTTTAGCCGGACACACATTCGGGTCTGCTTTCTCAACGAAAATGGGGAATCCGCTCTGTTTTCAACCAGAGCGGTTAACTTGAAGCCGTTCCGAGCAGCGTGGACGGTATTCGAACGCTTCATTATGAACATAAACTAAGCCAAGGAAAGAAAATCATGTAGTTTCAGTACAGAGAACCATGTGTTACCTCGCATGGCAGAGGAACCGCGTGCTCCATTTCAATGTGCAACATAAGCGAATCAATCATTCAGGAAGGAACTCAACACGCGTGATTAATCCCAGGAATTAGGGGGAGCCTTTTTGTGATGGGTGCGCGAAGATATCGCCAATGCCCTACCTGATTAGGGGCAGGAGCCGACGCGTGCAAGCTGCGAGGTTGGGCTGCACGGACTACCCCAGGTCGGCATGGCAGCAGGGGTGGTGCACGCCGACCCCCATCTAAAATCTTGGAGTCGTGTCGTGCGCAGGAACACAACAACTAGCACCAATCGCGGTGCCATCCCCTGCGGTTTGCGCCAGCCAACCCCAAAGCCCCAGCGGCCAGCGCTATATATATCCCCGCCCCGTCCCAGCTGCTCTTCCACTCCACCACCCACATCGCAACCAAGCCTCCCAACCAGAGCTGAGAGCTAGCAGCGGCGGCAAGCGAACGGACGCGCCCCCTGGCCGCTCGTCGGAGCCAAGAAAGGCAAGGCAGCATGTGCAACGTCATCACGATCCCGTCGGTCGCCTGGCTGCGCCGCGCCGTGCGCCGGTGGCGGGCCCGCCGCTCCACCGCCTCCGCTACGGTTCCGTCGGGGCACGTCGCGGTGTGCGCGGAGGGCGCGCGGTTCATGGTGCGGCTGGCACACCTGAGCCACCCGGCCTTCCTGGAGCTGCTCCGGCAGGCGGAGGAGGAGTACGGCTTCCCGTCCGGCGCCTCCGGCCCCGTCGCGCTCCCCTGCGACGAGGACCGCCTCCGCGACGTCCTCCGCCGCGTCTCCTCCTCGTCCGACGAGCCGCGCCGCTCCTCCTTCCGCCGCCGCCGCGGCGACTCGCGGTCGCTGCTGCAGGGAATGGCCGCCGAGAAGCTCTTCTTATGAGCGATCGGCCAACAGCGCGCGCGCCTCGGCACCGAACGATGGAGCAACCCGGCGCCCAATTTCTGCGCGCCACAGCAGCGACTCGTCAAAGAAATGGTGCTCCAGACGCGGGGAGAAGGTGAAAGCCGCCGTGAAGACCGTTCGGGCCAGCGTGCCCAGCGTAACGCCGGCCGGGGTACTGAGCTAGGAAGTACAGTATGTGATGGTGATGGTAGTAACTGATTGAAGAAGGCGACGGTTTTTCGGGATTGTTTTCTCTTGTAACTATTCTGCTCGTCTGTGCAACTCCTTGCCGAGGGCATACGAGTAATAAATTAATTAATAAAGATTGATTGATTGTTCTTGCTGTACATGCAATTTGTCGTCATTTGTGATTCATGCATGTCTTCGTCATGTTGATGTGGTGAAACCTATCTTGGCCCTTTATCATTAGCATTTTTTTGCAAATGTTAATCACTAGCCTAAGCTTAGTAAGATGATGACATTGGTTTCATTAATAAAATCTGAAGTCATGCTCTCTCTTTTAAAAAAGTATTATCCTTACTCGCAGTGCCATCCAAAAGAATGTGCATGTACTACATTCACTAGGTATCAAAACCTTGAAGCTACGCAAACCAAGCGTAGCTCGTTTGATAGATTTCTTGTGATGAAACCAATATCCACCCGTTGTTAAGGCCTAGTGGCCTAGAGCTAGTTTTTGAATTGATTTTAGGATTTAACAACATTATCATTTCATGGTAAACGACGTATTCCTCGGTAGTGAGCCATCTTTGGTGTCTTCATCAATTTCAAACAAAAATTTCATGTAGCGACGACCGTTCTTGCGCGTTACAGTCGACTACTCGTGACCTCGTTAAATCGTGGCTACGGTCAGTCACTAGATTTAGCTTGAAATCCCACAAGTGTCACGCCAGTAGGACTTGCTATTACTGATTGTACTACAGTGCTCCATGCCGAATTTTCGATACTAACGTTAATTAGCTAGCCGTGAGGTTTGCTTGCACGGCGGCGCCACGTTGCAGCCGGCGAACAGCGGACAGGTGGACTGGCTTTTGGCAGTTTCATGCGTGCAATCCGAACGAAACCACGCATTAGGGCATGTACAATGGTTGATAAGATAGTCTTATCTTAAGTCTTGCATGTAATTTAGAGATGACAAAAAAAATTGTCTACAATGGGTCATCTCTTAGCCTTATTTTCGATAACTAGTTATTCCTAAAAACGTGGTGAGACATATTGTGCTAAGAGATCACCTCTTGTCTTCTCTTAAATAAGAGAAGGCAAAGCTTTTTTTCTGAGTTCTCTCTCCTCCACCTCATCATTTATCCTAGGTGGCACTCCTAAGATAGCACCATTGTACATGCCCTTACCTGTTGATTGGGAACTCCTTCACGTGCTCATGACAAGTAAAACAGGACATGCAACGGGCGAGCACGTATGCCAGAATCTGAACCTCTTGTCCTGTAGGGCGACCAGGTGACTTGACTGAACGAATAAGGTTCAGATCCACACACCGGCCACACTACTATATAGTATTCTTATCGACCGATCCGTTACAGAGGTCGAGCAGACGAGGCACTGCCACGTAGTGAGGTAACACAGAAACTGTTTTTTCTTTTTCTTTCCGAGAATCAACACACAGACCTTTTAGCAGACAAGAGACAGGTGGATGGGGTTCGTTTGTTTTACATGCCTCTGCATGCATGCAGATACTGCTGCTCATTCTCAGTCCAATCTTGAACGCATGTTCTATCAGACGAAACAGGACAGAGAGCGCGGGTGAAAGCCACGCAGGGTCTGACGATTCCGAAACTTACGCGGCTCCATGTCTCCTCGTTCGCGTTCATGGCGAGTACTAGTAAAACAGGACAAAACGTACGACGGCAGGCGGCAGCAACCGTGGGAACGTGCTCGTGCGCACGACGTCTCAGCGGCCTCGGTCGGTCGACCGGCGGGTACTACGTACATAACGTACGTGTCACGGCGCGGGGCCGTGGCACATGCGGGGAATCTCCGCGGCGGGGGCGACGATCATGGCGTCCCGTGGATGGACTCATCGACTGCTCCAACCCAAATCCGTGCGTCCGGCGCCCCTCCTGCTCTCGAGATCACGATCACCGTGGTGCATGTGCGTGAACAATGCGTACGAGAGGGAGACGGCCGTCGTACTCTTACGGTAGACGCGTACAGTGTAGGATACCGGTGGTATGCAGTACGTACATGCGTGACCGGCCGGCCGGGTGCATGCACGCATCGGCATCGGCATCGCCATCGCCATCGCCATCGCCGCATTGCCTAGTTGTATTAGCCGCGACGATCAAGTACAAGTTCTCATGATTGACGCCGCCCCGTGCACGTCACCAACCCATATTCTTCATTCCTCTGGATTAGATTGCCCAAGCTTCTAGCTAGCTGCTCGATGGACTTGTATGTTCTGAAAATGAAAGAGCTACAGCATCAACTGCCTTGGTTGTACGCTTGTACTAACCGTGAGTGAGTCCGTGACTATCAAGTACAAGTACTGCTCCTGATGATTGGCACGTCACTCACAAACCCATGTTCTTCGGATTAGACTGCCCAAGTTTCTAGCTGCTCGATCGCTACATCCTACATGTATGTGGTACACAGCTCATTTGAGAGTGAAAGTAGTACATTATCATCAAACTGGCTTGAAGTCCTATACAAATCGTTACTTGTTTATTTCAGTTTTCGGTGGAAGTCGTTGCAAATGTGGTACCATATGACTGTGTTGCAGCAAAAATGCTACACCTACGAAGACACCGTACGTAAGCTTACGAACCTTTCCTTCCCACTAATCAAACCCCCCCCCCCCCCCCCCCCCCCCGATTTTCAGGGTAGGGCCGCGCCCCTGCTAATCACCAATTAAAATCTGCCAAGTCTGTACGTAACCCTCCTCACCCCGTAGAAACCCGTAGGTGTAGCAAAGCTCGTGTTGCAGAGTCAGCCACATGCTCCCATATGCCACACCACGTACGACAAGCATGCATGCATGCATGTATTACATGGAGTCATCATTTGCACTCAACTCACGGGTCACCCACTACCTGCATACGCTGATTAGTTAAGTAAACAAACGCACGATCATCTCAACTGCGTAATTGTCGTGTGTACTTGACACGTAGAGCATGGGACAAATTAAGGTCCAGTTTTGGTGCCGTATGGAACCTTAGCTTATTATTGGCTTGGTTTATAAGCCTAGATACATGCATCAAATCATGTAAATCTCCTACGTAAAAAAAAATCATGTAAATCTCCTTGCCACATTAACTTTTATTCCGTTCACACACGCTAATCTAATGTGAGATCGGAGAGGGAGGACCTTTCTGTCGTGTGAAGGCTCATAAAAAAGTAATGAAAATGAGAGGAGAATATGGATATACACGCATGCTTAAATCATTTTCAAATTTCATTCAGACAAGAAGCTAGTTAAAGACTTGCATCATCATGAAAAATGTACCTTCTACCCAATCATGCATAGTTCAACCACACCTCACAAGGGTTGTTCACAGCAAAATGATTCAACAACTGAAAAATTGAGCAATGAAAGTCAACACCTCGTAAAACCACATGCGGAAATGAATTGAGTAAGTTTATGACTTTTGGGAGGAAAATTAACATGATAGACGGCTTCTTTTCCAGCGATTGGAAGGACGGGCGAAGGTTAAATTTGCCTAAAAACAAGAAAGGATAAATTTTGCTACGATTACCTGAGCACCCCATCGCAACAGAACAAGTTCATGAGTTAGAAGATGAAACATATATTAGTGCCAGTCTGGCATTACACAAGGACGAACTCGTACCACGTACTACGTGTCAAAACTGATCGTTTAGATATTGTGGATGCTATGCTTGAAATGGGACACAGGGACAAATGACACTCTGTCCTTGCTCCTAAAGCGAGAAATCTACTTTGTCATGCATGCACCGGTACACATTAGTGTAATTAAAAATGTACTTTCTGTTCATTTTTCAATCAACAAAATATAGTACTCCCCTGCTTCACTGGCACAAACATAAAAAAGATTTCAGACCGCAATGGCCCCTTCCCAACTTTTTGTTGCACGCACTGCCGGTTCTTTATTATCCTCTTTTCTTATTGTTTCGTCGCTTTATGTCAGATCCATGGATAATGATATCAGAAAATGAAGTTTGGAAGCATATGCTAACTACTTGTACTGTAAACCAAAATATGTGTACTAGTGAAGGATTTTGTGTCTGCAAGATATACTACTATCTCCTTTCTGTTTGATCTGTACCCGGCAACGCTGGCTGAATCACTGGCCTGATCAGAGAGAAAAAAAGATCCTTGAGACAAGAGGCAAAAGAAGAACTGGGACGTGACAAGTATACTGATGCGTTGTCTGCTAGGTGGCACACACGTCAAATTTTGATTCTCTCTCTTTCGGATATCTCCTGCAGCAGGTCAGGCAATAATGCTAGACTCATTAGGTCAGGTGTCATAGATACATCATCGTCAGATAAAATACAGGCTGTAAGTGTAAACTGGCAGTAACAAAAATTGTAGTGTGGCTGCTGGGATTCGAGCCCAGGTCT
This sequence comes from Elymus sibiricus, assembly GCA_039707655.1. Lineage (NCBI taxonomy): Eukaryota > Viridiplantae > Streptophyta > Magnoliopsida > Poales > Poaceae > Elymus > Elymus sibiricus. The sequence goes on from CM077665.1 coordinate 490,943,517, forward strand.
CCACGGCCACAACGTGGAATTCTCACCACTAAACTACAGCCACTTTTTTGTCCAGTAGTTAAGTTCTACCATTAAGTTCTAATAACAAGCTATTTGATGGCACTCCGTTAACCCTGCCTCCGCTTCTGTAACCAGACTGTGCATGATGGTGCACATTCGAACACACACACGCGCAAAACACACTAGAATTGATGGAGCAAATGGAATTTGCTCATTTGAAACAAGATGAAATGCCCCCGTGATAACACCACACCCAGGGACGATTTCAAGGGGGGGCGAGGGGGGGCAAGCCCCCCCCCCCCCCCCCCCCCCCCCCCCCCAACGAGGGTTACATAGTACTCCCTCTGTCCAGGTGTATTGGGCGTCTAAGGATGAGCTCTGCGATTTAGGCGAGAGCAGATTGGACGAGCCAAATCCAATCACAGCGTGATCCTTTCTCTTAAAAAAACGAAACTGAATAGGCCATTAATCACGTAGCGGAAGAGACACGCACGGCCCACCTTGCTGCCTAATTAGCTCGCTTCACCTTTGCATGCACTGGTTACTCATATTCTCGAGAGAAGGAGGCGGACGGTTGTGAGCGAGAAAAGAGGGCAGTTAATTCCTTTGCGTCTTATATACATTTGGAATTTCTAAATTCTGTTAGATGCCTAATACACTTGGACGGAGGGTTACAGAAGCGTACGCAAAAAAACTGTATTAGGCATCATGCCTATTACGCAAAAAAAATCTGTTAGATGCCTAATACACTTGGAAATAGCCCACGCTCAAGCAGCACTCCCGTACACGGTAGTTACGTCTCCTCTAATTGCTTCCTTTCTGATATGTTCGTCCCTGATTCAGCGATCGAGAAAACCTGGTCGCTGCCGCCGGCCGCCAATAGATTGTCCACCGCCAAGAAGAGAACTAGACAGGCAAGCGCCGTCGCGCCGATCCACAGGTGCATTCCGGCCGGCCGCCGGCCGCCGGCCGCACAGATGAGCGACCAAACAGCCAAAAAAAGTACATTTATCTTCAGTGTTAGATTACTTTGTGTCTTATAATGCAATTGTACAACTGCAGACATGGAAAACTAATTAGAAATTTTTCGATTCTCCAAGCTTTATATCTCCCCATCGATCATTGTGTTAGCCAGCATAAAGGGAACTAGGAAAAACACCATCACCATTAGCGATCCCATGGTACGTCCCCTCTCATCAACTTCAATCTCTATTATTTTTTTGTCTAACATGAATGATCATTGACTGATGGACATGAAAATTCGATTGTAATCAGTTAGTAGTACAGTGTACCAAATTTTGCTATATATAAATTTGAACCTATTTGGGCAAAGATGGAAAATTTGATAGTGTTCTTCTAGTGTTCAAATAAAGGAAACATGATTTCCGTTTAGGCCTTTTTCATTGTCTAAATGTTTTATGGATGACCCAATGCTCATTAGTCTTTAAGAGCCCAATTGTCGAACTCGCCCCCCTATACCAAATTTCTGGCTCCGTCCCTGACCACACCCATCCAGAGGCTGTTCTCTTCTCACTGTCTGGTATTAATATGTTTATATTACACGCCTTGGTCCTTTATTCGATGGCCGTGCACCTCCCGTTATCATCATATAACACTAATTCAAGTTAAGTAAGAGCATCTACAGCCGGACCTAGCAAATCTGACCCCTTAAACGCCCGCGGACGCGCCCGGTCAGTGACCGAGCGTGTCCGTTTTGAGCCCCTATAATTTGGTCTGCGCAGCCACACTTCTCATTTTTTTTCTCATATGTCCGGTCACTTGCACGTGATTGGTGGAGAAGAAGAGAGAGAAAGAAAATAATGAATAAGAAAAGAGAAAGGGTGGTCCGGAGTGGCGTCACGTCCTACGTGGTGGACTGACCGGGTGTGTCCGGGCGCGTCCGCGAGCCCTCATATCGTCCCCATATTTGAGATGGATATGAGGGGTGCCGGTCAGTCCGGGCATTTGAGACGAATATGAGGGGTCCAGTTGGGTCGCATTTTTGTGCCCGGTCAGTGACCGGGAGGGCGTTCCGGGCGTTTGAGGAGCATATAGGGGGTCCGGCTGTAGATGCTCTAAGTGGGCTTACGGACGCTAGACAGTTGGTTAGGATGCAAAAGAAATAGAGCCGTCATCTAATCGTCATCAGTCCGGGCCGTAACACCCGTGCATGCATGCAGACAGAAGCAGCCAATCATGGGATTGCTAAACAACGAGGATCTTTTCTTTAAAGGGACAAATATCGACTCGTTGAATTCGCTTCAGACAGTCCCTTTCAATCACCTTGCAGCCATAAACTAGGTAGAAATCCAGCCTGAAAACTGGTGGAAACAATGTCATCTTCTCGGCGCATGCAGAGCAGTACTCCTCCTGGAATTATGATCGCACGTTCCAGCTCTGATTGCCGTGCGTTTCGCCGCCGCGTGCATGCATGTGGGTCGCCCGCCGGAACTCCGGGGAGGAGAGACCGGGAAGACTCCTGAACCGTGGGCTGAGCCGAGCTGCTCAGTCGCTTTCTTCCAATCAGTGTGCGTCCAGCTGCACCGAAATCAGGGGAACTTGACACGCTGCTGGTGGTGGTCGTCGTCTTCTTCTACTTTTGGCTCGATCCATGCATTGTTTATTTTTTTTCGAAACGGAGGCAAAAGATTTGCCTTTTTCATTAAATAAGAGAGAAGAGTTTTAGAGTGTTACAAACCGTCCACATGCTCCGCATATTACAATAGACCCTAATTTTTTGGCGCCCGCAGTGACCCAAAGCTTGGCGTCGTCAATGATGGTGCGCAGGAGTATTGGAGGCGGCGCGCTTTTGTGACGGAAGACTCTAGCGTTGCGTTCGTTCCAGATAGTCCAAGAAGCAAGCATTGTAAGGGAGGCCAGAGCACGTCGATTCGGGTTGTGCAAGCCGGTCCTCTTGTCCCACCATTCCAAAACGGATCCATCCAGATGCCAGGAGGAGGTGGCCATGTGGGCGAGGGAGAATTTGAGAATGACCAAGTTCCATAACCTAACAGTGTAACGGCATTTGTAGAAGAGATGGGCCCCCGTCTCATTTTCCCGCTTGCAAAGCGGGCAGAGCCCACAATTGTCCCATCCACGCCTTTCCAGTCTGTCGGCGGTCCAAATCCGATCTTGGATAGCAAGCCAGGCAAAGAACTTAACTTTGGGAGGAGCCCAAGCTTTCCAGATCATGAAGTTCATTGGCGAGAGCACCAGCCCAAGGAATTGAGCCTTGTACGCGGTGCCCGCCGAATAAACCCCGTCGTTAGCGTGCTTCCAAACGATGTCATCGACGGTCTGATCGTCCAGGTGAATGTCATGCAGAAGCATCCATAGGGTGAAGAATTGGCATATGTGTTCGGCAGTGACGACAGTGTTGCACTTGAACTTCAGAATCAAGCATTCCCCGCACCAACACCAACCAACCGGTGGAAATGATCGTCTCGGGCCGGGTCTGGAGAAAAGAAGGTGGTACGGAGTGCCTCTCGTCTCGTGGTACCACTGCTGTACTGAAGTGGCTCCGTGAGGCTGAGTGATGCGAGTGAACATTTCCTCTGTTGTTGTATTATCCGTGAGGCGGAGGTGGTACGATCCTCCGGTGTACGACACGAAAGCGGCCGTTGGTTCGATCCACCGATCATTTGCTTCACTAATCATGTGATGATGGACGTGTGCAGTATCGGCATATACAGTACGAACTTCCCTGACTCAGGGGGTGTTTGGTTCACGGACTTTTTTGTGTTGGGACTAAAAAAAGTCCCTAAAAGTCCCTAGCAAACCAAACAGGGAGACTTTTTTGGGACTTTTTGCTAAAAGTCCTTAGAAGCACCTCCTTGAGAGTCTTTTTCAAAAAGTCCTAGGACTAATTAACCAAACAGGGCATGAGGAACGGTTAAATTTGTTCGTGGGGTCGGGAGTGGCAACGGGAGATGTGGACTTGACAAGCACAAATTCCATCTCTAATCATACCGCACTGCCTAAGACAGGTCTGACTCTGACACGACCAAAGCCCGTGGCCGGGAGGGTCTGCCGCATCGCGCTCCGCCGTCCCGAGGCGCCCACCATGGCTAGCGGCGGCACATGGGTGGGGGCTGGGGCACGACGGCTCCGGCCTCCCGCAACGACGTATCGAGATGTGCCGGGCGCCGGGGCACGGCGTGCAGCTGCACTTGGGCTGTTGGGCAGAGGCAGGCGCCGCAGGCCGCATCATATTCGTATCGAAATCTTGTGGTGTATCGCGGACCCAGGAGTCTGCGGTCGGTCGGGCGATCCTTTTACCGGCCAACGACGACGCGACTAGCGAGCCTCCCGCTCCCGCGGTGCTACCGGCGGCATGTTTGGCCGCAACGGCTGGTGGCGTTCCAAGGACAGTTAACCGATATCACGGGCTCGGTTGGGTTGGAGAGGGGAATGCCAGGCCAGCAGAATCGATCGATCACAGCCGTGAACAGTGCCGGCCGCCTGGAGCCGTGGCGGCCGGACCCACTGCCTGGGCTCCGTTCCGTCCTGGAGCGCGCAAAACGGAGAAACCCGGCTGGCCGCCTCACGTGCTGGCGGCCGGTGCCCGCCGTCGCGCGCCGTGGCGGCCGGTGACACGTGTCACCTGGCGCGCCCGCCGCCAGATTCGTAGGGGTCTGATCTGTCATTTTATTTCGCAGGTGCTCTGATATGGCAAAAGCAATCAGCTGGGGTCCTTTTGGACAAAAATTCGCAGAATCGATCGATCACAGCCAGAACTAGCAGCACAAAAATGTCACTGCTGCAAGTTTGCATCAGTGGAAGCGTCCGTACGTGGTCCGGATGATGACGGAAAGCTCCTACTCGTCGACTCCATCATGGATATATGTGTGTACCTATCTATCGCTCGGGGGAAATAGTGTGGGTGGAGGAGGCGACGAGGGGTCGTATTCGTATCAGACGAGGCCAGAATGCAAGGAGCACAGTAAGCCGGATGGACAGGGCGCTGCAGACAGCGCCGGGTCACATGCACGAGAGAGCTGACGAAGGATCACACGGCGCCTCCACCCACACTGTTTGCGCTGCATCACGGGTTGCTTCCTCCTTCCATTTCTCAGCACTGTGAACGCGTGTCGTGGTCTAGTTTAGCTCCATCGATCGACATGTATGTTCTTGCTAGCTACGTAGGTCATCTGGAAAAATGAAAGTGCCACAGTCAGTATCAACTGCCTTGGTTGTACTAACCGTGAGTCCGTGGCTATCTATCAAGTAGTACTCCAAGTACTGCTCCCGATATGATTGCTGCGTCACTCACAAACTCATGTTCTTCGGATTTATTTATTTTTGAAACGGATATAAAAGATTTGCCTCATCTATTAAATAGGAGGAGAATAGAGTTTTACAAGTGTATCAACAAACACGGCATGACAATCACTCGCGACAAACAATAAGTCCCAGTTTCTTAGCACCCGTCGTCACCCGAAGATTAGCCTCGTCGATGATGTTTTTGAGGAGGATTGACGGTGGCGCGCTCTTGTGTTGGAACATCTGTGCTTTTTCTCGTTTCAGATTGTCCAGGAGACGAGCATGGTGAGGAAGGCCATAGCCTTCCTATATGGATTTCTCATGCCAATTCTCTTAGGGTGTGTTTGGTTTCTGTCATAAAGTGAAATGGCACGGGTCGGTTCCGTATCTAGCACCCGTTCTCGCGTTTGGATAGTCGAAGGAACCGAAACCAACTGATTCCAAGAATGGCATATTCCTTGTTTATGTCGTTCCGAGTGGTCTCTCCAAATCGAGCGGACGACGCGGAACCGTGCCTCCGCGGTCACCCCCTCCCCCTCTCTCACGAATCCAACCTGCCTCTCCTTGTCTCACACGAACCCCGGCCGCCGGCTCTCTCCCTCAATCCCCGTCGCCGGCCGCCAGCTCCCTCCCTCGATCCGCGTCGCCGGCCGTCGGCTCCCTCCCTCGATCCGTGTCCCCGACCAGCGGCGGCGTGTACGAGTGCGGCAAGTACGGTGGCTAGCGAGAGGCGGATACTAGTGCGGCAGGTACGGCGGCTACCGGCGGCGGCCAAGGCGACCACAACTCCACCTCCCATGACTTCACGATCCACCACCTGCCGCGAACGCCTATAGATGTGTCGGGGACCGAAAGGGCAAAGGCCCGACGAGGAAGTGGTGAAGATCCGCCGTCTCCACCCTTTATTTCAAGTTTGTAGTGATGTAGTTTAAACTTGTTCATCGTTGATGTGAAATTTGGTGACCTTTTAGAGATCCGTTGGTGATCCTTTCGTGATCGAAATGTGCATTGCTATGTACGATTCTATGTCTGTTTTATGATCTACGTACTTTTATTCACGTTATATGCTTTAGTATGATTTTTTTGGGGGAAAAGGAGGATTGTCCCTAGCATCTGTATCACAAAGATGCATGCAATTATATTATTAAAAGAAGTCTCCAGCAAATACGGAGTGCGGTACAAAGTTTCAAAAAGTAAATAAAAGACGAACAAGGCCACAACGGGCACAAAAAAAAAGACTATATGCATATACCCCTATCCTATTGTTGAACTGTCATTCAAACCGGTTGTAGGTATCCCGTGCTACCGTCTCCCAACGGTTGCATCCACAAGCCATATGCTCATTGGCTTGCGCACACTGAGTAATGACCATGTACGGATCCAGGAAGTTGCTGTGTAGATGACCTTCAAAAAATTGGTAATGTTTAGTCTGTTAAAAATGGCATCGTTTTGGCAGTTTTATATTGCCCAAAGTAATGCGCATACTCCAACACGAATATGCTCCGCTAGTTTAGGCTCCACCCATTAACCCAAGTCCCAAATAAAGTGTCTATGTTATTAGGTGGGTTAACACTAAATGCCATGTGCACTGTACGCCATAGTAGTCTGGCCAGTGGGCATTGAAAGAACAGTTGTTGGATCGATTCATCACAATCGCAAAAACAACATTGTTTGCTACCCTCCTAACGAAGTTTTGCAAGGTTGTCTTTAATCAAGATTATTTTCTTGTGAACAAACCACATAAAAAAATTATCTTTAGAGGCACCTTAGCTTTACTATGAATATAGGATATCGGATTTGAGATACATGGATGTGAACAGATGTTTTTTTAAGGACTGGCCGATCATTACCGACAAAAGTGTCCGTGGTCGTTTATGAGGCCAGATTTGATGACCACACATGCATATGCTATTATCACGTCAAAGTAATGCAAGAGAAGGGGGCCTCTCTGTCGCGTGAAGGCCTGTAGAAAAGTTATAAAGGGGAAGGGAATACGGAAATTGCTTTTGGAGGCCGAGCTCCATGGAGGCCTCCAAATGCAAAATCCAAAATTCATGAAAATTCATATTTTTACATTTCAAAAAATTCTGAAAAAAAATACAGAGATAATTGAAGGTGTAACACACATGTGTGTAAATTTTCAGAAAAAAATACGTTGAAATGAGGCCTGTATAAAAAAGACAAATCTGGAACTTTTTAACACATGATACTATTCATCGTCCCAGGCCATGAATTTGTCTTTTTGTCCAGATCGTATTTCAAGGTATTTCATCCTAAAAATTTACACACATACACATAACATCCTTCTTTACTTGCATAATTTTTTTCAGATTTTTTTGAAACTGAAAAGTTTGAAATTTGAATTTTTCAAAAATTTCGAGCTCCATGGAGCTCGGCCTCCAAACGTCCGTTCTCAAGGGAATATGGATATACACACACGCACACTTAAATCAGTTCGAAATTTCTGTCAAACAAGCTAGTTAAAGACTTGCATCATCATGAAAATTATAGCTTCCAAGTAATCATGTATTGTTCAACCACACCCCACAAGGGTTGTTCACGACAAAAACACAATCAAGGAATCGGCAGAAACGCTGCCTTTTCATAAAAAAGAAAGAGGTAAGCCCAATATTTACAGAGATGCACACGTTTTGAAGAGAACGTGGCTAAGAGCATCTCCAGCCGCGCCCCCAACAGGCCCCCCAGGTCCGTTTTTTGTCGCCGGCGCTAAAAAAATGGCCCAGTCGCACCCTAGGACCTCGATTTCCGTCGGTTTGGGCCGAAATTGGCGCCGGCGGACCCAGGCCGAACCCAGTGCGCCGGGGGGCGCCGGGCGAAAGAATTTAGGAGCGAAAACAATCCGCGCCAAATTCTCCCACGTGGACCCGCCGAATCAGCGAGAGCGGGCGCCCCCGAGAACCTTCGTCCTCCTCGGCACCTTGGCTCCCGCACCGGTTCAATGCCGCGGATTCCAAGGACTGGCGACGGAGTAATGGCGAGCCGCCGCGCGTCCGCCGTTCCCGCCACGCGTTCGCACCTCTTCCTGCCCTTCCCTGGCTATAAAAGCCGAGCCTCGCCGCCTCGCCACACACACGCCTCTACCCCTCTCCCGCCCCTTTTTCTCTCTCACTCGCCGGAGAAACCCCGAGCCGACGAAGGAAGCTTCCCCGATGGCCGAGAGGTTCCCTGGCGACAGCGCGACGGCGAACGGCTTCGGCCGCCGTTCGCTCCACGAGTGGGAAGCCTACGCCCTCCACGAGGCCAACTACCCGGTGCCGCCGGACATGCGTGTGCCGGGCGCCTGGAGGTTGAGCGCCGGCGGCGTCCCCGTGCCCCCTCCACCATCCGCCTCGGAGCGCCGCGTCGAGATCGCGCGCATCCGGGCGTCCCTGCCGGAGGAGGTGCGCCATCAGGAGAGGTACGCCCCCGACAACACGCCGCTCTGGACGGCCTACTTCACGCGCCGCCACGAGGAGCAGTTGGCCTCCACCAACAGCTTCCCGGCGACAAGGGGGCGCCACAACTCCGATGGCCGTCGTCGATGGTGGGGCGTCCCCGGGCACACTCTCCACGCCGTCCTCGAGCACATCGATGGCGGCAATAACCCGCCGCTGGAGCACCTGACGGTCTCCTTCTCTCGTCGGAGTAGCGGCTCGGCGGGGTCGGCCTCGTGGCTCCCTCGCCGCATGGCGGGGTCGTCCTCCTCGTCCTCGGGCTCCCGTTCCTCCGGCACGACGCCGCTCACCGCCGTCAAGACCGAGCCGGTGGAGACGTCGGACCGGCGTAGCACCCACTCCTGCGGCAACCTCGTTATAAACGAGGGAGCTCCCACCGGCGGCCACCTTCGGCTAGTCCGGCCGAAGAAGGAGCCGGTGACGCCGGTGGCCGTCAAGGAGGAGCATGTCGCGATGGCCGCCGACCTCGACACCGGCCTGAAGTGGGCGCACGACGACTACGTCCGCGAGGAGATGGAGCGCCAGCTTTGCGCTCTGGAGGAGATCACCGAGCGGCGCCGCCTCGAGGAGGCCGCCGTCATCATCCTCTCCGACGACGAGAAGGAGACGCCAGCCGCCCCCACCCGCATCGGCGACGCAGGCCAGGGCTGCAGCAAGGACGGCGGCACGCGGGACGACGACGGCGAAGGCGGCGGCGATGACGACGACGACTACACCGCCTTCTACCAGCTCCTCGACATGAACTAGGGGCCAACGGCGGCGTAGTTTCTACTTTTATGTACTTTTTTTTAGTTTGTATAAATTTCAATGAAATCTCCTAAATTTCGCCCAATTTCGCCTTCGATTTGAACAAATTTAACTTGAAAAACGGCGTCTGGGGCCGACATTTGGGGGCGCGGCTGGGAACCCGATCCCACCCAAGCCGTTTTTTTCGCCGGTTGGCCCCCAGGCGGCGCTATTTCGGCCCCTGGGGGGCGCCTAACGGCTGGAGATGCTCTAACCCTAGGAATTAGTCCAATACATTCTTATCCCACACCTACAATGGGCACGTCGACGCCAAACACCCTCTCTCTTTGCTTGATATCGTCAAAGGCTAGCATCGCCACCTCATAGTGCGTCATGCGGGAACCCGTGAAAATGCGCCTGTTTTTCTCTTTCCAAATATTCCACAGGGCGTAGATAAGCCTCCCACTGCGACGCTTGCGGCCCTGCTTTGTCACCTTTGCGATCAGCTCATCCCACCATCCCGAGACATTGCCAGGGTGTTCACAACAAAATGATTGAACAATTGAAAATTTGACCAATGGAAGTCAACCACTCCTACAACCATATGCGAAAATGAGTTGAGTAATTCATGACTTTTGGGAAGAAAAATTAACATGATGAGATGGACAGCTTCTTTTCCTCTGATTGGAAGGAATGGCAAAGGCTATGTGCCTCTAGTAGAGTGGAGCGGCGCAATAGCGCATTGGACACTGAAGCTAGAGCATAACCTTTGGCTTAGAGGTGGAGGCGGCCATAACTTCTTACGTATGAAAGAAAATATCTCCTCCGCCCTTCACAACCGAAGATCATTCACACAATCAATACACGACATCAACAAGAAGGATGATGGACTAAGGCTTGGGACCAATATTTTGGGTTGAGTCACAGTCTAAGGTGCCATATAATAGTGGTCATCTTGAATATCAGCATTGTCTTCGAAATATAACTTTGACCAGTAATTATATTGAATATGTTGATAAAATATATCTTAGAAGACTTTAGCAGACTAATATACACATAGTACATTTAAGTATCCAAACAATTATGCTTAACCTTGATCAATGCTTTAGCGGTAATGTATACAATGTTTTATACCGAGCCTCTTCTAAATTAACAAACCAAGTGATACACTTATCCCTCATCTGCAGACGAAAAACTTACAGTCGCAAAAAACTTATAGTAATTCCAAACATGTCCAAATTTGTATTTTCTCAAGAAGGGATAAATTTTGCTATGATTATCTGACCAGCCCCATCACAGCATAACAAGTTCATGAGTTAGCAGATGAAGCATATATTAGTTGCAATCTGGCATTACACAAGGACGAGCTCGTACTACGTTGCTACGTGTCAAAACTAATCGATTATTTAGATATTGTGGATGCTAAGCTTGAAATGCGATACAGCGAGAAGTGCATCCAGACAAATGACACTCTGTCCTTGACTCCTAAAGCAGGAACTCTGTCTAACGCAATGTACGGTGCACAAAAATTCAAAAGTAACATTCAGATATACCTTTTCAATCGGCAAAGTTGTACGTATTTGTTCCTTTATTATCTGTCCCTTTGTTTATTTTCCCAGCTTCACTGGCGCAAACAGAAAAATAATAATATATGGCATCATGCCCACTTTTTGTTGCACGCACTCCCGATTCTTTCTCCCTTTTTTTTAATTCATTCGGCGCTTTAGGTCTGATCCATGTATGATGCATCCTCAAAAAAAAAAAAAAACATATCAGAAAATGAAGTTTGGAAGCATATGCTAACCACTGGTACAGTACTGTATACATCAGATATATGCACTGGTAAAGGATTTTGTGCCTGCAAGATATGCCATGTCCTTTTGTTTGATCTGTTGTAGCCGGCAATGCTGGCTGAATCACTGGCCTGATCAAGTGATCAGAGAGAGAAAAAGATCCTTGAGACAAGAGGCAAAAGAAGAACTGGGACGTGACAAGTATACTGATGCGTTGTCTGCTAGGTGGCACACACATCAAATTTGATTCTCTCTCTCTTTTGATCATCTCCTGCAATGATCCTCGAAAAAAAAAATCATCTCCTGCAAACTAGAAACAAAAAAAATGTAGTGTGTGGCTGCTGGGATTCGAGCCCAGGTCTCCACGGCCACAACGTGGAATTCTCACCACTAAACTACAGCCACTTTTTTGTTTGTTTCTAAACATTTGGCTATAAGTTCCAGTGGTAATAAAGTCTCTGATGCCAACTTCGTTCGCCTTACTGGGCTTTTACTAAACTGTTGTAGGTGCAATTTTTTAGGTTGGCACGCCGTGTAGTAGTTGAGGACTTGCGCACCATCTATCCAAAACAAAGGAGGTGCACCCATACTTTTACAGCAAGCACATCCAAAGAGGAAACCCAAAAAAATAAAATGTGAAGACAATGTCATCGGTCGGCACATGCAGAGCAGTAGTCCTCCTGGAACTATGATTGCACGTTCCAAGTTTGACTGCCGTGCCCGTGCGCCGCCGCATACCGGCGTACCAATGTGCTCGCCCGCCGGAACTCCGGGGAGGAGAGACCGGAAAGAAGTGGAAAGAAGTGAAGGACGAAGAGGTGCATGCAGTCGCTTTCTTCCAATCGGTGTGCTTCTAGCTGCATGCATGCATGCATGCATGCATATGCGCATGCATGATCCACGTCGCCGAAATAAAAAATGAGGGGAGCACGCTGCAACTTGACACGCTTCTCGTCTTCTTCTTCTAGCAAGGAGTAGCGTTGTTTACCGGCCTACCGGATCGTGGAATTGATCTTCTCGGGGCATGAAAAGGCAACGTGGTACGGACTCTGCGAGGCAGTGCCAAATCGTTGGGTCGTTCGGGTTTGGAACGGTGCGTGGCGTGTGGCAACACGAGTGAGCTTAGGCTGTTCGGTGACACTAGAAAATTTTGTTCCTACTCACAGTGATGTAGACTTGACATTTGACAAGTACAAATTGCATCTCTAATCATGCTGGCCGCCAAGGACGTGTCTGGCCCTGACACGGCCAAAGCCCGTGGCCGGGGTGATCCGCCGCATCGCCTTCCCTCCGCCGTCGCGACCACCGCGGCTGGCGGCGGCACATGGGTGGGGGCTGGGGCGCGCGGCGGCGTCCCGCAACGGCGACGGCTTAACAACGCACGCCCGCTCGATCCGTCGACCATGTGCCGGGCGCCGGGGCGTGGCGTTCGGTGGCACCTGGTTGGGCAGGCGCCGCGTCATATTCGTATCCGAATCCGAATCTTGTGGTGTCCCGCGGATCGCGGTCGGCTGGTGCGGGCGCCGGCGACCATTTTACCAGCAACGACGACGCGGCGAGGCTCCCCGGTGCTCCCGCCGGCACGTCTGGGCGCCGCCAGGCAGCCGCCGGCGGTTCGGCCGTCGTGAAGACCACGCTCTTGCGTGTCGTGGACACATGGCTGGACTGGGTTGAAAGTGTCAACTGCAAGCTCGCCTGAGTGGACGCGTACGTACGTACATGGCTCTGGATGACGACGGAAAGCTACAACTCCGGCAAGGATATGCTACCGTATACGTATCTATCTATCGTGCAGCGCGAACAGTGCGTCAGTGCGGAGGATCAGACGAAGATAGACTGCCCTGCCGCAGACAGCGCCGGGTCACATGCACGAGCACACAAGCGCCTCGTCACCGGCGTCGCCGGATAGCTTCCTTCCTACTTCCATTTTCTCGGCACTGTGCATGCCCGTGCGTCGTGGTCCAGTTTAGCTTTAGCTCACAGCTCTCTTGCATGTGTAGTTCAACAGTCAGCTTGACATGGAAATGCCTTTGCCCCGGCGGCGACCCCCAGCTGTGTGGCGGCACGGCGGTGCCTTGCTTTCCACTTTGGATATACCCAATTCAGAAAGGTCGCAACGACTTTTGGGCCGCTTATTTATTTATTTTTTGCTCCCAAGTCACCTTGTGGTTTTGCAGAAGCAGTAGCTAAAAAGACCACAAATATGGAATGTGGCTTCGCTCACAGCTTCAGCTCAATCTCGGTGTCTATTTTTCAACAAAAGGTGAATTTTATTGACTCCAAAAGATGCATCAGATGGATACAAACACAATGGACATACACTCGGTCTCTACATACACACTGTTTTTCTGTATTTTCACCAGGTGACGGACGTAGTGGTAAAAAAATTTCAATCTAAGCATCCCTAAAAAAAATCTTGAGAAATTGCTCCAAGCCTGGGGCAGGCCCCCCCCCCGGCCCCAACATAGCTCCGCCTCTATTTTCACCTATTTGTGCATGAAATAACTCATAATTCGCAAATGCATACCCTACAACTAGACCGAAGAGAACCGTCCGCTCGTCTCCTCTCTACTCAACTCACGTAAGAGTAGTCTCAGACCGCAACGATGGTTAAAAAATATTGGATTCCAATTTTATAGGTAATCTGCGCATAGTTGATTCTCATAATCTGCATATGAAAAGAACTGACCTTTACTGGGGTTTGTGGCTCATTTCTTCATCCTGTAGCTGATTTTGACAACTTGACTACGGCCTTTCGAATGAACCTAGCAAAATTGTTAGTACCCGAAAGCTTTGGAAAACAACGTGAAATCCATAAACACAAAAAAAGTACAACTTTTCATGGCAATACTTTGAATTAAATATGATTATTTTCATCCTGTGAAAAAAATACAAATAAATTTATGCGACACAAATCATGTAATTCGTCGCAATTTATTCCGTGCCTCATTTTCTTTTGAAATTTTAATATTTTTTTACAAAATTCTACAAGGGTTATAAATGAATGGTTTTTTCTTCTAATTGTCCTCCCATCACAAATCATTTTCCTTTGCGTCCCAAAAAGGGGGTAGCATCCTTTTTGTGGCGATCATTTTAGTACCACCGTTCGGTGTGTACAAAATACAGTTCTGTGCAAAGTATAAGCGGAACATATATCTAGGGTTTTAAGCGTTTGCAGAGCGACTCGTGGTACATGTTATACACACGCACAAAATGAAAATAGACATACCTAACAAATGAACCAAAAGGAAAACGAAACGACTCTCCACGAGGAGGAAATGTTACCTGGCACAGCATTACCTAGCACATGTTCTTGGTTTAGATGCCATAATCTTCTGCACATGCGATAAACTAAACATAGGAAGAAATTTTATGAAGAAAATAAACTAAAAGCCGAGGAATAATGTCACATCGGCCAACTGGACGAAGCCAGCACCTACCACCCGCCCTATAAAAGTTCCACGCCGCTCTCCCCTCCAAACGCAGAGCATTCTCACGCCAACTCCATCATCCCACCAAAAGCAGAGCATCCTCAGGTCAGCCGGCGAGAAGGGAGCGATGGCCAAATGCGGCACGATCCAGAGCATCGTCTGCCTCCAGCAGACGCTGCGGCGGTGGCGGTCCCGGGCCACCGCGGCGGCGCCGGTGCCGTCGGGGCACGTGGCGGTGTGCGTGGGCGGCGGGTCGCGGCGGTTCCTGGTGCGCGCGGCGCACCTCAACCACCCCGTGTTCCGGGAGCTGCTCCGGCAGTCGGAGGAGGAGTACGGCTTCCCGTCCACCCCCGGCCCCGTCGCGCTCCCCTGCTGCGACGAGGACCGCTTCCTGGACGTCCTCCGCCGCGTCTCCTCCGAGGACCGCCGCGGCCGCTCGTTCTGCTGCCGCGTGCCGGTCGTCACCACGCGCGACGTCGCGGCGCGGCCGCTGCTGCAGGGGATGGCGGTGGAGAAGCTCGTGTGGTGATCAATACATGGAAGCTGCGCGCCTAGGCCATTCAGTATGCTCCGTATCACCGTATGCATGCAAGATAGCACTGGCGGTTTGGTACCGCCGGCGGCCGTGACTGTTCCGTTGGACGCCGGAAAGGTTTAAGCATCTCGTGCGCCTGCCGGAGCCGAGAAGACGAACTGGCCGAGCAACCGTGAATGACGCGCACGGCGAGCCATGACACGTCGGCCGATTGAAGGGCGTGCTCCCGTGCCCGGCGTAGTGGCGGGGCGCCCCAACCGTAGATCGTCGAGGGCGCCGCGCGTGCGCAGCTGAGGCTGGCCGGGGGGCGTGCGCCATGACCCTTCAGCCTAGTAGCTCTGTAATGCTTGACCTTGGCTGAAGCTAGAAGACTTGTTCTTTTTGAACTATGGTAGTTATTGCTTGAAGAACATGATGAGTTTTATTGTCTGGAGTCCTCTTTCGGAAAAAAAATTGAGATTGTCGAAACTGGTTGCATCCTTGCCCGGAATCATTTTAAAATAGAAATTGTTCCTTGCTGCACATGCACAGTGTCGTTGTTTGTCTTGTGTTCACGATCTTAATGAGGGCCAAACTAAATATACTTCCTCCGTTCCTAAATTTAAGACATTTTAGAGATTTTAATATAGCCCATATATGGATGGATATAGACAGATGTATTTTAGAGTATGCAACATGCTACAATCCTTTTTCTCAATTACAGATAAAAGTATCAACATGAGGGACAAACTAAATAATAGAAGTATATTTAGAGTATTTTAGAATATATACAGCGTCGATATAGTGTTTTTAGCCCCAAAAAGTATCAACATGATGCAATCCTTCTCCTTAATTACAGACAAAAATATACAGCGCCGAAATAGCGATTTTAGCGCGTTGGAGGACGCTTGCTCCAACAGGCGCTACAAAATAAGGCGCGTCGTTGCAGCTCCAGCAGGCGCTGTAAAATCCAGCCAAGATTTCATAGCATAGTTCAAGCCAACACCACATATAGTCCATACGATACAAATGAAAACGATAGTACGATGCAAATATATCACATAAAACTTAAAAGTAGATAAAACTTAAAAACTAGATAAAACTAAAACTAGATAAACTAGACTACTCTTCATTGTCATCGCTGCTGTCGGACGTCGTAAGAAACGAGTCTGCCCACCGCTTATCGTTCGAGTCCCAGGTCGTGTCTGGGTTCTCCGACTGGAAAATCGCCAATGCCTTGCGCCTACGCTTCTCATTGCGTTCCGCAACTCGCTCCGCCCTCCTCTGCGGACCAGAACGCGTGTTCATCGGTGACATCCTGCGGGAAGCGCTCGCGCCACGCCGCCATGGCTTGCTCATCCGTCTCGACGACGAGGAGGCGGCGCTCCCGCCTCTACTGGATGCGGCGTTCCTCCGCGGTGATTAGCCGCAGGGGAGGCGCGCGGGCCTGCGCCTCCTCGCGCGTTCGGACTTCCGGGAAGTTCATCTGAGACCGTGGCCTCCCGAGCCGCCACGCCGCTGCTTCGTACGCGCGGGCGGCCGCTTGGGAGGTCGCGAAAGTCCGGACCCCGAGGCGTAAGCGTATCTCCGTGTAATACACGCCGGAGGGGCGGGCGCGGACGCCGCGGTAGCCGGAGCTGCTCCGGGTGCGGGGCGGGATGGTGGCAACGGGGGAGAAGGAGGCGGGAAGCGAAGAAAGAGTCGATGGAGACGAGGGAGAAAGGCACGACGGTGGCGGAGGCGAAGATAGAGGCGACGGAGACGACGGTTGGCAGGCTGCCGCGCGCGGGTTTTATAGGGCGCGCTGGACGCCGCGCGCTAAAACTGCCGCGCACGTTGCCGCTTTTCGCGTGCGCGCAGTTTCTTTTAGCGCGTCAAAGTTTCCCGCGTCCGCTGGAGCACGCCAACTGAGCGTGCGCAAAAACACGCGTTTTCTCCGCGCGCGC
Source organism: Elymus sibiricus (assembly GCA_039707655.1). Classification (NCBI taxonomy): domain Eukaryota; kingdom Viridiplantae; phylum Streptophyta; class Magnoliopsida; order Poales; family Poaceae; genus Elymus; species Elymus sibiricus. The sequence goes on from CM077665.1 coordinate 490,960,644, forward strand.
CATATCTATCGTGTCTGTTGGAGATGTTGTTAGCCCAGCCCTCACGCCCAAACAGAGCACCGACACCCAACCTGTCGTAGCCGCCGCCGCCGCCGCTACCCTCGCCGGATTGCCGCCGGTTCCCGTCCAGTCTTGCCCCGGCCAGGTAGTCGTCGCTAACACCAGTTCGTTCCGGCCACTAAGAGCAACTCCAACGGGCCGACCCAAACGGACGGCGGATTTGTCCGCTTTTTGTCCATTTGGGTCGGCCGCCCGCGCGGCGTCCGCCCTCTTTAACATTTGGGTCGGCTGTGCGCCCATCGCGCGGACCCATATATGCCGGCGTGGCCGGCTGGCCGCCCTTTTTGAACACATAGCACAAATTTTGCATTGCTACACACACATATTTTGCATTAATTTCACAAAGCAAACATATAGTCCACAACAAAATAAATAGCATGGTTTTAACCAAATAAATAACATAGTTTTGCAAGCCGAATTAAAGAGATACATCTATTGGTTGCCAACATGAGCCCACATATGCTCAACCAAATCATTTTGCAATTGCATGTGAGTTTCCCAATCACGCATGTCGTGATGAAATTGGGCGAACTGTTCAAACGTTGCCGCTCCTCCATGCTCAGGCACAACATTCTCACCCTGATACTTAAACCCTTGATCGTAGAGACGTTCCGGGCGCTCATCTTTTACGATCATATTGTGCATGATCACACAAGCAGTCATCACCTCCCACAGTTTCTTCGTGCTCCAAGTTTTTGCAGGATATCGAATGATGCCCCATCGAGATTGCAAAACATCAAAGGCACGCTCGACGTCTTTCCTAGCACTCTCTTGCTCTTGGGCAAATCTTTTCCTCTTCTCTCCGACAGGATTGGGGATTGTCTTCACAATAGTGGTCCATTGAGGATAGATACCATCACCCAGGTAGTATCCTTTGTCGTAGTTGTGGCCGTTGATGGTAAAATTAACCGGTGGGCTGTTGCCTTTGGCAAGCCTAGCAAACATCGGCGAGCGCTGAAGCACGTTGATATCATTGTGTGATCCGGCCATGCCAAAGAAAGAGTGCCAGATCCAGAGATCTTGAGATGCCACAGCCTCAAGTATGACAGTGCAAGCCCTGACATGGCCCTTATACTGCCCTTGCCAAGCAGAAGGGCAGTTCTTCCACTCCCAGTGCATGCAGTCTATGCTACCAAGCATCCCTGGGAAGCCCCTACTGGCATTCATCGCCAAAAAACGGGCTGTATCTTCAGGAGTCGGCTCTCTCAAGTACTCAGGGCCAAACACAGCAATAACATCCTTGCAAAACTTATACAGGGAGTCTAGGCAAGTAGACTCGCTCATACGGACGTACTCGTCAATGAGATCACCGGGCACTCCATATGCAAGCATTCGGATGGTTGCAGTGCATTTCTGATAAGAGGAGAAGCCAATCTTTCCAACGGCATCCTCTTTGCACTCGAAATAGTTATCGTAGCCGACCACTCCCTCTCTAATACGGTTGAAAAGATGCCTACTCATACGAAAACGGCGATGAAATTTCTGATTACGGGTTCGTTGTGTCAAAGTAGTCTTTCCAAAGAAGGAAATGCCCGCTCTCTCGGTTGCGATCCAACGTCGGAAGGTGCCCCGGAATGGATCCACGGAACAACGGCCGTTGGCTATTGATGTGGTGATGGACCAACACGGCAGCCAAGATCTCCTCCTCCTCATCGGACGAGGAATTGTCGGAGTCACAAAGAAAATTATGAAAGAAGAACTCGTCGGCGGAGTCCATTTTTGTACCTTGGCAAACTGTCAAACAGCTTGCGGGCGTCGACGAAGAAGCCGGCCGGCGAAGGGAGTTGCGCCGCCCTCGGACCAGCTAGCTGCCCTGGCGGCGTCAGACGAGTGTGCCTGCGTCCGACGAGCGTGCCGGTGTCAAGACGAAGGAACTGGCCGGGGGGCGGCGAGGCGGCTTCTTGGCCGCGGCCTCGGCTGTGTCGGGGGAGTGGGGGCGGGAAGCTTTCAGTTCCCCGGCGGCAAGACGGCGGGGAGCGGGGCGACGTGGGAGGTGGCGGCGTTGCAGGTGACGGCACCGGCACCGGAAAAATGGGCGGCGGCGTCGACGACGAAGGAGGAGGGTTTGCTGTTGGAATGGGAGAGGATGGCCAATGTGCCACCGACCAGCGGACCAGGGGGGGAGTAGGCGGGCGCGCGCGTGCGTCCGTCTCGTGTCCGCGCCGACGCAAATCCGGCTCAAAAATGGGCCGGGAATGGGTCGGCAGGCGGACGAAAAGCGGACGCACGTCCGTTTGGGTCGGCGCGGAGACCCAAACGGACGCGCGCGGACGAAATGGGTCGCCGCGTTGGAGTTGCTCTAAGGAGGTTGCATTTCCTCTTTGGTCATAAAAATAAGTGGAGGAGTAGAATACAACCACATTTGAAGCTCATCCACACTCCAATCACTTCAGCAATGGCCAAGCGAGCTCGGATGGCGGCTTCAGACCCGTGGGACGACGACGAGGACATGCCCCCGCAGAAGGTGCTCCCGTGAGACCAGTAGATATCTCCATCAGTTCACTTGTCATTCAGCCATTAGTTCTTCAGGTTTTATTTGTGTGCTAGTTCTCATCACTTTTGAGACATTGAAGGTGACTATCCCTTCTTTTCTTGTTATTCACTATCATTCTTTCTCTCCTCGGTTATCTTTGTTTTTCATACCTTAACCTTCTGTTATCATTCCCTCATATATTAAATCATTCTTGAGTTCCATCCATGTTCATTATCTTGATATTGATGATTCTTTTTTTTTTCTGACGTATAACTAATCTTTAGTGCAACCCCTTCAGTCCTTGTTTAGTCATTCTTTGTCTTGGTGAAGTAAAAACAGCATGAGCAGATGAAGTAATTTTGTTTTTCTGGTAGACCACTTTGTTATTTTTGTCGTCGGTCATCTTCATCGTAACTTTTGTTATTTTCTTCTCATCACGTACATGTTTTTCTTATTCTTAGTCTCAACTCTCAAGTCTCAGTTTTCCTCACATGAGGATTTGCTTCTTCAGTTTTAGTTTCATTGTTAAGTGCCATTGTATTCAGTTTCGTCAGTACTTTTAGTGTTAGATGTCGTTGTTTTCTGTTCGTCAGTGGTTTCATTGTTAGGTGTCATTTTCTTCAGTTTTTCAGTGTGTCGTTTCTCAGCATCCAGTTTTGTCCGAGTTTTCAGTCATGTAGTTAATTTACTCATTTTGGGTTTGGCAGATAGTCTTCTATTTTCAGTTTTGTATCATTTTAAAATTTTCAGTTCTGCTTAGTTGAGTAGTCATTCTTCAGTCTTTTATTTAGTTTTCTTTTCTTAATTTTTAGTCTAAAACCCATATTTAGTTGGTCAGTCTATTATAGTTACCCCTCTTTCTCAATATTTCAAACCTTTTAGTTTTTTTCAGTATGACCACCGGTATGTTTTGTTCAATTTTTGGGATCATCCTTAGATGGTTGGGAGAGTGGCCTCTATGCTTTCATGTGTAACCTCCCTATCTTTCTGCCTCTTTTTGGCTCTTTTTGATGTGCAAAACTGGAACCTACAATTAAAAGCACTTTTTGTTTTCGTGTAAATTCATAATTGTAACCTGAAAGCTACAATTGGTTGAGGGGAAAAATGGAACCTACAATTAAAAGCACTTATTGTGTTTCCGTTTGTGAGTATTCAGTTTTGGCAGTGTTTTGGTGTATTTTTCTTCAGTCCCATCAGTTTTCAGCGTATCTACATTTGTCATTTCACTACTGTAGTATTCATTTACTTTGCATGGGGTCAGCACCAAGAAGACCGCCGCATTGCTTCCAGTATCATTTTTTCCTTCTAAAATGTGTTCTTCATGCCACCATCATGTCTTAGAGGGATGCCCGTCGGCCATCACAGGCCCATGCCAAGTACTTTCACTTTCGGCAAATCGTTCATCATTTTTTTTGTCATTTCAGTTCATTTATGGGCAATAGTTTTTGCTAAGCACCCGCCCATGCCCACACATATCTCTATCAGCTATGTACATTTTATTGGATCATTTTTTTCATATTCAGTTCAGTTCAATTATGGCAACAGTTTATCATTTAGTTCAGTTTTGGGTTCCATCTACTTGAATTATGATTTCAGTCTTGTTTAATTTAGTTGATCAGTATCCCAACATCAGTCTTGAAGTTGGTTCACTTATTTTAGTCTGTAGTTGATTCACTCAATTAAGCTTGGGAAAAAAGAGCTTCACTAGGACCGATTAAGACATGCACCCGATGGTCGGATCTTCTTCAAGAATGGATGGAAGAAGTTTCTTACGAGGACAGGACTTGAAGTTGGAGCGGATGTGTTAGTAACATGCAAGACAAAGGCCGGCAATGAGCTCGAGATGATCGTTCTTACTCTATTGGTCTATCAATGTTTATTATTGTCAGTCATTGTTCTTATAGTTGACTCACAAGTCAATGTTCAGAGAGCACACATCACTATTCTGTTTATCATTCATGAGTTTTACTCATCGTTCAGTCTTTCAGATGATATTATCTTCTTTGTTATCTTTTCAGTTTCTTTTCTTTACTCCTTTTGGTCCAAGCATGAGTTAAATATAAGCAGGCAGTCCTTCATTATATGTCTATCTTCCTACTCCTTCCTACTCCGTTTAGTTTCTTCAGTTATTTCAGTTTCTTTTCTCTGATTTCTGTTCAGTGGCTTTTGTCAGTGGCACAAGTTTTACTTCTAAAGTTTGTTTTGTGATGTGCATGTATTCTTATTCCTTAGCGATGATTACAAACATATTTTTAGTAGAGGTTTGCTCCGTCATTCGTTTCCCGCATACACCCGGTGTTTATTCTTTCTTTTGTTGAGTGAATAACCCTCGGTATTGAGTGTCTCTCAATTACACAGGAAAGAACAAGGTATTATCATTTTTATTCAGGAAAGAACAAGGTATTATCACTTATTCAGGGAAGCAACAAGGCACTCTCCATTTTTTCCAGAGAAATCTTTTACGGCTGCAAAAACATTTTCTCTGGAAAAAAATGATGAAAGCTGAATGTTAAGGATAGCTGAATTTTCCATGTTCTAGTAGTGAGAAAATTCCAAAAACATATAGATAGAAAAGGCTTGTGGGAGCGCTGCAGCCAAATTGAGTGAAAAAGTGGGAACAAACTGTCTAAAAACACAGTGAACAAGCAAGAAATCATCGACATTTTGTAGATATCTCCATCAGTTCACTTGTCATTCAGCCATTAGTTCTTCAGGTTTTATTTGTGTGCTACTTCTCATCAATCTTCAGACATTGAAGGTGACTATCCCTTCTTTTTTTGTTGTTCACTATCATTCTTTCTCTCCTCGGTTATCTTTGTTTTTCATACCTTAACCTTCTGTTATCATTCCCTCATACATCAAATCATTCTTGAGTTCCATCCATGTTCATTATCATGATATTGATCATTCTTTTTTTCTCAGATGGATAACTAATCTTTAGTGTAACCCCTTCAGTTCTTGTTTAGTCATTCTTTGTCTTGGTGAAGTAAAAACAGCATGAGCAGATGAAGTAATTTTGTTTTGGGGGTAGACCACTTTGTTATTTTTGTCGTCGGTCATCTTCATCGTAACTTTTGTACTTGTTATTTTCTTCTCATCACGTACATGTTTTTCTGTAATTTTTTGTGTTTTGCATCACATTTTAGCTAGAAGAAGAAGAGTCGTAGCTTTTTACAGAGGGGCCTCTTTTATGTTACTCTATATGTGTCATCCATCTCCCAGTCTCTACGTGAAAAAAAAGACAGCCAGATGTTGGGTTCAGTTTTTTCAACTTTCAAAGTCCAAACCCGTTTAAGTTTTTGGGGGGTCGTCAGAGCGGGGAGACCTGGAACGTACTGTACATAGCAGGTGTAGTACAATTGGCACATGGCGATTGGCTTAAAAAAACGACCTAAGCCCAAATAAGAATCAGACGGCTGTTAAAATGGTGGTTGAGTGAATCGTTGGTTGCATTTCCTCTTCCTTCCTCCTCTCCCACCCACAGTCCGCACTCCGATCAATCGGTTCAGTAATGGCGAAGCGAGCTCGGACGGCGGCTTCAGACCCGTGGGACGACGACGAGGACATGTCCCCGCAGAAGGTGCCCCCGGGGATCCACAGGTCGGTCTACCTGGAATGGCGCGCCGGGGCGGCAGCGCGCCTCCGCCTCCTCGCCCCGCCGACGGCGGCGCCGCCCGATTCCCAGCTGGCCGGCCTCCGCGCCCTCGGCCTCCTCGACTTCGTCCGCCTGCGCCTCGACGACGCGCCCCCGCGCCGCGACCTCGTCGCCGCGCTCGTCGCCAACTACATGCAGTTCTACGAGTGGAGCTACGCCCGCGGCGCCTTCGTCAAGGTCAGCCTCGACGCCTTCGCCGAGGCGCTCCGCCTCCCGCTTCCGGCGGAGGGCCGCCCAGCCGCGCCCACCGACCCCCCGCCCGGGCTGGACGACCCCGCCGTGCCCGCCGCCGCGGAGTGGTTCATCGAGGCGTACATCCTGAAGCCGCTGCGCGCGCGCGCCGCCGCGGAGGGAAGGCCGCACAAGCTTCCCAGCGACGTGGAGTGGGCGCTGTACAGGGTGAAGTTCGGGATGGCTCATAGGGTGGACTGGAGCCGCCTCATCTGGTACCTCGCGGAGAAGGAGATGGTCGATCTCAGCAAGGGGAAAAGGCCCGACTGGACGTGCCGCCACGGCGCGTACCTGCAGAGGCTCATCTGGGTGGAGAATCCGGGCCTCTTCCAGCCGGCATTGCTCGGTGGGGATCAAAATCTCCGTTCAGAGCTCGAGCCCAAGATGCGGGAGGTCGAAGCGAGGTCCAAGCTGCACGACGCGAGATCCAAGTTGCTCGACTTGAGAACCGAGCACCTTGAATCCAAATCCAAGGAACTGGAAGAGCGGACAGTTGCAAGCAAGACACTAACAGAGTTAGAGCTGCTCAACCGGAATCTCCTCACCGAGAAAGAAGTAATCAACAGTGAGTTGGTTGGAGTGCAGGGGGTACTGGAAGAAGCAAGGAAGCAGGTAATGAAGCTAGATAATGGCATGAAATCAATGAAATCATCGAACAAGGTTCTGTTTTCTAGGGAAAGAAAAAACAATGCTCGGTTGTTACATAGTCGGTGGGCTCTGGTTACTAAGGAAATCAAGAGCAACGGTGACTTAAAAAACCTTCGGGGAGAGCTGGCCGAGCTGCGGGATGGGATGCAAAAACTGGAATCCCTCAACCAGGTTATGTGTTCTAGGGAAATAGAAAGCAATGATCGGTTGCTAGGTACTCGGTGGGCTATGGTTACTAAGGAAATCAAGAGCAATGGTGACTTAAAAAGCCTTCGGAAAGAGCTAGCCGAGCTGAAGGATGAGATGCAAAAAATGGAATCCCTCAACCAGGTTATGTGTTCTAGGGAAATAGAAAGCAATGATCGGTTGCTAGGTACTCGGTGGGCTATGGTTACTAAGGAAATCAAGAGCAATGGTGACTTAAAAAGCCTTCGGAAAGAGCTAGCCGAGCTGAAGGATGAGATGCAAAAAATGGAATCCCTCAACCAGGTTCTGGTTCCTAAGAGCGTAAGAGACAACAATACGGTGCAAGCCGTTCGGAAAGAGTTGATCAATGTAAGGAAGCAACCAGCTAGTACCTATTTTAATTTGCATCTTATCTCGTTCTAATTTTTCCTCGATGTTCTGCAGGGCTTGGATGTGGCTACAAATGGCCGGGCAGGGATAGGCATCAAGAGGATGGGGGAGCTTGATCCAAAAGCATTTGCAAGTGCTTGCAGACCGGGATTGTCACAAGAAGAAACTCTTATTCTTTGTTCCAAATGGGAGGCTGAAGTCAGAAACACAGAATGGCACCCTTTTAAGGTCATCATGGTTGACGATCAGCCCACGGTATGGATAGCCTTCTATATCGCTATACATGGAATAGCTCTTTTATTTTGTAAGTACTCTTCAGTATCTGGTTTGCATATGTCCATCTTACTGTGTGTAACTGCTGCCGTGTAGGAAATTTTCTTAGACGACGATGACAAGCTTATGGAGCTAAAACAAGAACATGGTGACCAAATTTTCGCCTTGGTAAAACAGGCGCTGATTGAAAGGCACAGGTACAACCCCAGTGGCGGCTATCCTGTAAAGTTATTGTGGAACAACAAGCACAGTCGGGAGGCAACAATGGAAGAAGTCGTCCAGTTCATGGTAAAAAAATGTTTAAACAAGAGGAAGCGTTGAGCCCATATATCTACGAGCTGGTTCATCACAAAAAAGAGTAGGCATAATGTAGTTTTAGTGCTAACAGATTAGATGTGGATAGTGGCGCTTAATAATCATGAGACTGGATTAACCATGTAATAATTTGCAACTACTTGCTAATTTGGTAGTCAGAGCAATGAGGGTTACAGATTTGCATGACTACACTTTCATTGACGTATATGGTACTTCAGCAAGTTTACAAACCCTTTAAATATGTGCAGTAAGGCTATTGCAAAATTATTGGAAGTCAATTGAAGTCGACCTTAGCTACAGCAAAGCATACAACCGACTTGGGTATGTTTATTTTCATTGTAAGGAATTTTAGTGACATGCTGCTACAAGATGCTATGCAGATACATAAACTTGTGAGTTACCAAATGACACTGCATAGAGGTGGTGGTGTTTTAAATTGAAGTTGCACAAACCATTGTTTATAAGGCGGTAAGGCGACCTAAGGCGAGCACCACCCGCTCTAGCACCTAGGCGATGCCTAAGCGCCTAAGGCGGCCATATTTGCAAGGCGCTGCTAGGGCGCCTTACTGCCTAAGCGTCTAAGGCAGGACGCCTTAAAAACAATGGCACAAACTCATTTTTACTGTATGCTTCTGAATATTTATGTAAGCACTTTTATTATTTTGACAACTGTACAAATGCAAGCACAAACTCATTGTACCTGTTGCTATTTTTTTTGAAAAGGAGGATGTACCCCCGGCCTCTGCATCTGGACGATGCATGCAGCCATTTTATTAATTATTCATCAAGACCTTTAGAAAGTAATACATCAGTACGCCTGAAGCCACCATGTTGACAACACATGTCGCTACTCCTATCCCCTTGATGAAGGGGTGCCGAATGTCCGGGCCAAATACCAAACAGACATCACACCAAATCCTAACATCTAAAGCCGGATGCCCCATCCAAACCACAACGCCGGGATTGGGTGATACACCGGTCCGGCGCACTCCCAGTGGGCACCAACGTACATGCTGCAAGGGTCGTCACCCCCGTCTTCCATCGATCCATCCTCAAAGCAGCTACTGACGTCATCCTCAAAGCAGCTACTGACGTCATCGATCTACCTTGCCAAGCCTCTCTGCCATCGACGTCACCACGACGCCAGATAGCATTGTCCTCCTGCGCGAGTCCATCGCCACACATCGGACGCCGAGCCTCCACTGCTCCACGCCGCCGAGATCCAACGCCATGAATATGAAGGATGAAACACCGCTCCACCAAAGATGCCATACACTTGTCCCTCGAGCCCGCGTACACCTCCAAGAATGGCGCCCCCAAGGGGGAAACGACACAAGAGTGCCGCCGTCATCCGATCTGCTGATCTAGGGTTTCCCCCGGAGGTATTGGGTGGAGTTGGGAGCTTCACCTCGATGATGCCTTCATGAAGGAAACAACGATAAGGGCGCCGTCATCACCGGCTCCGGCCACTGGCCGAAGACAAGGTTTTCACCCGGATCCGTCCCAAAAAAAATCCACCCGACAACCCGTGCACCGTCCCGACCGCCTTCAAAGCCCCAGATCTAGCCGCCTAAATCCGGCGACCATCCACGGCAGCACTGCCACCGTAGGACCTTGACGCACCAGCCACTGCTTGAGTGTGCCACCACCGGAGCCTAGGAGAAGGGCTCCCACCCACCTCGCCAGACCGCGAGAGCCGCCGAGATAGATCCCGCGCGCTCGTCACCGTCTCTGATCCGAACGAATCCGTAGTACACCAGATCGCCGGCGCAGATCCGCCTTGGACTGGGACTGCACCACGCCATGCCGCCGCGGACAGCCCGAGCTTCACCTGCCGCAACCGTCCAGGGCCGCTGCCCCGGGATCCAGGCCGAACGTAGCCGCCGCCACCGGCCACGTTCCGCCGTCGCCGAACCACCGGCCACGGCCACCATGGCCGTCGTGACCACGCAGACGCGCCCAGCAGCCCGCACCATCCGATCTTCCACGTCGCCTCGCAGCTCCGTCGCCTCCGTCCACCACCACGCCGCCGCCTTGCGCCATCGGCGGAGGCGAGCCGCCGCGCCGCCGCGACACAGATCAGGGAGAGGCGCCCCGGCGTCGATGGGTGACCTGCCTCACCAGATCCGGATGCGGGAGGGAAGTGATCCTCCTCCGCCGCCATCGGCCGACCGGGGCTTCGCCCGACGGCTTCATCCAGCGGCGACGGAGGGGAGGACGCGGTGGAGGCGGCCCGGGAGCGGGGTGGATCTCTGCCCGAGTCGCCCTAGTAGGAGGCGACCTGTTGCTAGTTGGAATGGGATTTTGCTTCTTTCTTAGTTCAAATTCAGCCAATAAGATTTTTTTATTAAAGGTATAAAACAGTGGGAGGGCCTGAAACTGATATTTGTGCCATTTTGAATAGTAGTAGGAATCATGGATAAGGAGTATATGATTTGCTTGCAACTGTTGGATGGAAAAGAAGCTATCATTAGTTCATCTCTATGATTTGCATGGGAAACCAGTTTATGCTTTGTGCATGCAGGAAGACCGGTGCGAATTGCTTGACATGTTTGTATTGAGTGTGCAGGTGTTATGTGACAGTTCATTGTTGAAGGTGTTGTGCTGCCGTTCATTGTTGAAGGTGTTGTGCCGCCGTTCATTGTTGAACTGGTTAGTCTCTCATATGCCTTCAAATTTTGTGAAAGGCAAGCCTGGGACCCAGGCAAGGTGGAAAGCCTGTACATCACAAAATTTGGTCCACTTCAGACTTGCCTTTCTTGCTCATTATCAAACAGAAGGCAGAGGAGCTCTGGACCCTGCCTCAATTCAACTCCAATCATACAGTAATCACTGATCCCTAGATTTAGAATCAGAATGAAATGTGAATCCAAAAAAGGGAAACTGTGTAGATCAGAAAATAAGATTCAGAGCAGTTCGTAGATGCTCCCATACCATAACCCAAATCCTCCAAACATTCTACATGGACCTAATAGCCTACTAGTTAATTGCATAAAAATAGCGGTCACATATAACCTGTAGGTAACAAAAGATTATGTGAGTATGCAGTAAGTTGAAAATTCAAGGGGAACGGGTATACATGCTATCGCTTATTTGAATGTGTTTTAAATATTTGGTTCTTTTGTGTTGAATAGGCTAGGACATAGAGAAGTGCCAAAAAGTTCCATGGTTCATACCCTGCTGCAGGTCAAAGCATAATCAGGTTGTCAGAATAACTAGGAGATAATTCTCTTTGCAGGTCCAATTGCTTTCGCAACCTTTGCAAATTTGGTGCATGCTTCTGGCTTTACATTGGCAATGGCATCATCATCTTCCCTTTTGTGATTTGAACTATGCTTAGGTTCAGGTTAAAAATAACAGGTTTAGTGTTCTTGGATGATTAAAACCATATTTAATTTTGTTTTGTATTTTGCTTTCTACAGTGGAAGTTCCTTAATCGCAGTACTGGATGGATGCCTTTCAGGTTGTTTTGTCGATTCTTCCATTGCTGATCTCATAGGCAGCTTATGCAACTTGGAATTTGTGGGAGAAATATTTTTATACTTGTTTTCTCCGTGGTGGGTTTCCAGGTAAATTTAGTGAGACCCATGCCTTCGCTAGAAATCAGAGTGCGGGTTGTGTCAGGAAAAAATCGAGGGGGTTTACCTTTAGTTTGCAATTTAGACAAATAAAATGGTCAGCAGTTCACCATGCTTTTTACTCAGAATTCAATATGAATATATACCAGAAAATTTATAAGATAGATGCATTCATTATCAGCACCATGATTATAATATCGTACAAACAAATGTGAAAGCTCGGTTTGGCCTAGCATTAGATAACACAGCATCTTGGATATTTTTATGGGCAGTTACATCATCCAAAATTAGATCCAGAAGGGAATATTACCAGAATATTAATCATCAACAAGAACAGATTATGATATCCTGCTTATGTTGGGGAGAAAAAAACTACTTTTCTTTGTCCAACATGCAACTAAGTTCACATCATTTGTATGGAAGAAAAAGTCAGATGTGAGTATATAACTATTAGCACACTATTTGGCTATAGTAACAACATCAAGATGACCAGCATAGGGACCTTTACTCATTAAGCATGGGGAATTCTTTTGTCATAAAGCCTCATTGGAAGCAATCTACAGGAAAGAAGAGGAGAAACTCCTGAAAAGCATATGCAACTCTATGAAACTCGAATTTCATAGGTAAATTTATGGCATCTAAATTCAAGCAACAATACAGTAAGCCTAACTGATGCACATTCTAACAAGTGAACAAATGGGTGCACACTAAGAACACTATGTCCAGGTCACTATTGAAATAGTGAGAAGATCCGCCAATTCCAAATGTAAGTTGGACCAGAGAAAATTACTATGTCTAGGCAATAAGCCGAGAAAATATATTTATGCATGCAAAATGTGGCAAGCAAACATTCTCTTTTTGGAGCTTTAAAACTGCCACCTTCAGTCCCGAGTGATCTGACAGAGGTACGTGTCAGTACTAACCTTTAAGAAATGGCATCTCTAGAGAAAAATGAATTATCAAACCTGTTGTGAACCTCGTACACCTGCAACGAAGAAAAGTACCCAGCGGCCAAAACCAATTTGCATGCTTTGCAATCAAACTACTAAATAGCGTCAAAGGGGTTAAAAGTTAGCAAGTGTTCATGACTGTGTTTTACCTATGGTAAATTACTCCAACCCTTGGAGTAACTAGGAGTAGCTCTAGTATGAATAGCAACAATTCTGAAATGTGTAGCTTAGCTGAAAGCAACAATTTGGTCTGAAATGTGTAGCTTTATGAAATCAATTCTGAACATTAAGGACAGAGCTACTCAGTATTCAAACACTCTTTGGAGTCAAACAGATGATAGCTACTCATGGGCATCATGGATTCAGTTAACTGAAAATTAAATTAAATTCAGCACTAAAGTTCTCTTGCTTTGCTGCTTTGTTTCCTGCCCTATAACACTAGCTTACATAGCTCTATGACTGTCGAAATGTGTTCCTCCGCCTCTAGTTTTGCTCTGCTTCATTTCATTTCATCTCATCTCATTGAGTTGCTTGTTTCTGAATTTTGTCTACTATGAATATGAATGTGCAGCTTTAACACTTGAACTAAAGAGACCAAGGACAAAAGGCACAAGTGTTCAGTATGAACGAAGGCTCTGAACTTGATCAACCATGGATCAAGTGTTCAGTACTCATGCTCTGAACTTTGCCCGTCAATTCTAAAAAAGGCTCTGAACTTGATCAACCATGGATAAAGTGTTCAGTATGGAGTACAAATGCTTTCTGCCTTTACAGATCAATTTTAAACACGCTATTGCTGATCCACTGCTGCTTATCCACACTATTGCTGATCCACTGCTTAATTCCACAAAAGAGTACATAACTAAATGATCTCACAGAACCACACTATTGCTTTCTCTGTTTTGCCTTTCACTGCTGATCCACACTATTGTTTTTGCCTTTCTCTGTTTCTTGCTCAATTGAAATTAATTTCACAGAAGTACCAGCAGAGGCAGTGCACCGGTGGTGGTCTGCCAATGCGGCGGGGAGCTCGGGGCGCTCCGTCCTGTACGACGTCTCTACAGCGTGTGTCACCACCTGTGCCGCACGGTGGAGAGATGGGGGCCGGCGCTGGCAAAAGGAGATAGAGGCCGGCGGTGGGTGCTCCGGCGAGGCGGCAGCGGCTGTACGCGTGATGCATGGATGCAGCGGCAATGCAGGTAGCTTATTTTCCATGTATATGCATCTCCTTTTGTGCTGTTCAATAATTATAGTCAGAAGTTGTTTCAATTCAGGCCATGGCTAATATTGCTCGATGTTCGAATCTGCTGCAGAGTAGCGGCCTGGTTAGCCAGAGATAGGTGCTGCTTTTCTGAGCTCGAGGCGGTCAGATCGGAGTCTATTTAATTCAGTTTCCTTCCTCTGACTATTAATCCATTTGGGTATGGCTTTTCCTATTCATACAACAGGTTTATATTGACTTGAAGTTGGTATAGATTGGTGGTGGTTCTGGTGAGACATCTTCAAAGCTTAATTTGCTGAACCGAATTAGGTCACTTTGATATCATATCATGTAACTCTATTTAGGAAAATGTGTTGATCTGAAATGATTTTTCATTCTTGAAAACATTATACAAACATAAGCTTGAAATTACCTACCCCCAAGGCCATAAATTATACTGCCATTATGGGACCGTTCCGTATGATTCATGGGGCCTACATTGATATGTTAGACCTGTCACTCATTAGTTTTCTGAAATCTACTCTGTAGTTGTCATATGTATTTTTTTGTGATCTATCTTTTCTCTGGTCTTCTTCTTTAGCAACCAGAGCGATTTATGTTTGCAGTATTTGATGATATGCATTTTAGTCGTCTTGCTATGTTCCAAGAGGTGCCATGTCTCTTTCAAGTTTATATTTTATATGTCATCACATTCTGGAGATTTTGAAATGCTTACACACGAATGAAGCCATCTTCCTAGCCCTGTCATCATATTATTGATACTTCTGTACTTCCCTAGTGCGTGAGTGTTCTGGTACACTCTGCACTATATCACTGAAAATCAACAGGCAAGCTATTGAAACTTCTTCATATTTTGGTGCTTGATGAAGTCATGCGGAGGTGGCCTATTTCAAAATAGCATGGGCTGAGAGAAGTGGCTCCTTTTTATCCCAGTCCTCCCTTTTTATTTCATAGAAATAATTGTTTATTTGGGATGTTTAAACAGATCTATAAGTTCACTTTCCTGGCTCCAGTTTCAATTAGCAGATGCATCACCTTTTGTTGCTTTGTCAGCATTGATTAGTCGAATTCATGCCTCATAATCATTGACTAAAAGTAGATTTATCAACGAATACGAAATGCTTTGTTATTTTCTGGGACCCCACTTAGGAACCAATTATAAGTACGACAACAGGAGCTTCACTAACAGTTTTATACTGTCAGATCGGTGCCTACAAACTGAAAATCAAAATCATGTAAAATACTCTAGATCATAAGCTTGCACTATCATTTATATCACAACGACTATCATGTAAATAAAGCCTATTTACAACACAGGAATGGGGGTGGGCCAAGCAGTGACAATCCAACGTGTCACGCCAACAGGTCCTCCTCTCTCAACGGAGACTCCATGATACAAACACGAGACAAACCAAGATTCTCGCAAAGATATGCAGTAATTTTTTTGGGTCTGTCCAGGACATATTTAGACGTGTCCTAGTTATTGCACATCTAAGCGAATCAATTAAAGACAAAAAAGAAAAAAACACACACGAATCTCCGCGTAAAATTAATGACATAGGACTTAGATGTGTAATAGTTATGACACATCTAGATGTGGTTTAGCAAAACTGTTTTTTCTGATCTCATACCCCAATCGCCGCCATGGCATGTGCCTCCCCCGAGCGGCCCTCCTCTCTTCTCTTTCTCTCTTGCGCCTACCTCACGTGCTTCTCCCTCTAGTAAGACGCCACGGGATGCGCCTCCCCCAAGCTTGAGGGTCGCCGTCCGACTCCGACCACCGATGCCACACTTTCGGTTAGAGGATGGCTACCGATGGAGAGATGGGATGGCTGCAACAGCAACACCACCGTCTGTTGTGGGCCGTGACGTTGTTGCTAGTGGAGCGGCGACGACACCCGTGAAGAAGCTGAAAGAGCGTTATATCGACCAGGGTGATTGGGCGATTTTTACACTAAGGGGGCACTAGATGCACGTACAGAAGCGAAGCGACTGACTATGCTGCAAGGCGTCACAATGCTGCAATTGGATGTCGCCGAGCGTGGCATTTGCAACATACGAGCCGTTGCGGGGGGGGGGGGGGGGGGGGGGGGGGGCGTCGGTGATGCGAGTTCGCAGGAGATGTTTTCGTGGGCGTCAATGTTGCGTGGCAGCAGGGGTTGGGCGCAACGTGGGTATTATTGTGAGCGCAACATGGCTCATGTTGCAAAGAACTCGTCGTGCAAATCTTGAGTGGTGGCAGTGTGCTCCTGTTACTGCTCAGCGCGGACGCGCATAATAGTGGTGACAGGCTCGATAAGGACTGAGTAGGTTGCGGTCGGACTATGCTTTGAGGCCAGGGCATCGATGTTTGCGGCGATCGTGGGGCTCTATTGTGGTGGTGTTGTGCGTTGGCTTGGGCTCGTCTCCATGGTGTTATTGTGGCTCGATCGGCGGCCTCTAGGATTATTCGACCATGGTCTGCTATTGTCTATGCAACCTGGCTTTGACTCGCTCTCTGTTGGCAATGGTTGGGGCCTTTCATGGGGCCTCAAATAGGTGGAGGGGATTACGGCTCTATATGAAAGACTTATTTTTTGATGGGATTGACGGATACCGACGATGATGGCGCAGTGGCGCCCTCTTCCTTTGGAGCAGTCGCTGAAGAGTTCCTCCTCTCCACTAGGTCGTGGTTGGTTCGTTCATTCATTGCCATGGGGAGGTTGTAGGTGTGACCGACCTTCTCCCGAGGTTTGGCGGGGCTATTATGGACGGTTGTGGACATAATTTTAAATCTTTAAAAGGGGTTGATGCCGGCGGAGACGACACCCAGGGGTGCCGTTTTCCTTCTTGAAAGCGTCTCTAAAGAGCTCGCTCACTCATCTCCAGGTTGTGGGTATGCTGACGATGGAGTTTGAGCTGCCCGGTATCGGGAATATTGTTCTTTCTTGTTGTAAGGGCATATTTCTACCCCAGTGGTTTTGGTGATTGATGACAATGCATTTGCGGGCTAATCGTGTGTATTAAGCCTTTCAGATATTTCATCATATGGCACAAGACAATTCTTGCCCCTCGGTGGTTTAGAGTGAAGACGGTTTCTTTCCCGCATTTCATTTTTGGTGGATTTGAGTCGTAGGAGAACCGTACTATTAAAAGGGGGTCCGCATCGGAAAGGTTTGGGTGGAATCAACACGTACACTTTCATTTGCACCCATGTTCCTTTTTCGATTCATTGGAGTACCGATGTTGCCCTTGTTCTAGTCCGGAGAAAACCAAGCGAAAGGACCGCGCAAGGCAGCGGTACTACCGCTTATTAGGGGTAGTATCGCTCTGGGCAGCGGTACTACCGCTTATTTGTCGGGACCCCGATCCTAAGCCATATGAACCCAGCTTGTAACATGTCACACCACTTTGCGGCCTCACGCACGGTAACCCACGATTGCCACCTTACCTTGGCCGGGACCGTTTGCGCCTTTTGGCTCACGGATATGAACATGTCGCTAGCATTCACATGTCAAAGAACCCGGGTCGACATGACTAGTTATAGACCCAAGTGGCACAACCGTACAGGGACATGCATACGTAACCCAACAATGAAGGTGTCGGTCATCAGCGTGTGTAGACGAGTCATAGCAAGCTACAGGGACCCCATTACGCCGTGGGACATAAATGTCATCAACTGCGCGTAGACGAGTCATAGTAGGCTACATGGACTCCCTTACACCGCGAGACATTTCCCCGAAGGGACAGACACAGCAGCAAGAAGGATACACGCCGGTCAATCAATGTGTCCGGAGCAGTAGCAAGCTACCAAGGCTCGGTGGAAGCACAAAGAGGCATTTCCCCGTAAAGCAGGCTACTAAAGGTATACAGCTAGGTGTCGAATCCCACACATACCAATGCATTTCAAACATACACGCAATATGCACGATATGTGTAGATACAACATGGCATCACAACAAAACTCTACAACATAACATTTATTTAGAAGGCTCCGAAGAGCCAACATAGTATAATGTTACAAGCAGGGTGGGTCACATGACCCAACATTCAGAGCATACAAACAACAAGCGGAAGTTACATGTCTGAGTACAGACATCTAATAAAAGCGGCTGGAAGAGCCTGAAAAGCTACAACGACCCTACCAAAGGAGCCAGACTCCTGTCTGGGTTACTAAGCTAATCCGTCGATGTCAACGTCAGAAGAAACATAACTGAACAACGTCTATCTCTGCAAGAATGTAAATAAGCAACAGTGAGTACGAAGGTACTCAACAAGTCTTACATCAGAACTAATTACATATGCATCATGTATCATGAACGGGATTGTGGGGTTCACTGCAGAATGCCAGCTTTGACCTTTGGCTAGACTGAAATATGGTAAGGTATCCAACGTATCACTACTCTCTCGTCTCCCTACGAGAGAGCACACACGAGTCCACATGTTCACCATATCAATACACCACTATGGATCCTCTCTCGTCTTCCTACGAGAAGCCATCCATAGCACTCACACTTATCTAGAGTGTTTTAAAGTATCCATTTAAATTGTCTATGAACAATGCAAGTCTCCAAGTAGTCCATATCCGCGGACGCGGCTATTCGAATAGATAGCTTACCCTGCAGGGGTGTACTTCGTCACACATGCTCCCGCCACTTATCGCCATGTGCACGTAAAAAGGCACCTCGGCAACCTTCAAGCGGAAGCCAGGCGAGGGAGTCCGCCATGGACGTTAACCTTCAATGACTCTAGTCCAAGGCAGTCGCCTATTTGAGTTGGAACCCATAATGGAAGTCCGGCCGAGGTTTCCAACATGGCCTCAAACGTTGTGTGCAGGGCCCCAAGCCGGCTCCGATTGGGCCGTTCATCCACTTCGTAGGCCCGGCCACACCTATCAACGTTTCGAACTATTGCGGCTCCTGGACTGAGAACAGAGTAGGTTAATAGGCCGAGAGGGGTCGAGTTACCGGAACCCAATGTGCGGTAGTAGCTAGTATTGGAACACAAACACGGAACTCAGTCCCTATGAGCGGTCTCAATGAGACAACCCACCATGTACTCCTACATGGCCTCTCATCGCTACCTTTACCAAAACAGGTTCAACACTTAACCCTCATCATCAGGACACAATCATTTCACTCCGGTTCATCACCCAGATGAATCAGACCTGACACAACTCTAAGGATAGCAAGCATAACAGGTTTAAAGCACAACATGGCTCAAGCATCTACCAGGTATGCTAGGTTGCTTGGTTTAGCTATTTACTATGACAATGACAGGTCATGCAAAGGAGTGGGTTCATCTACCGCAACACAAGTAGCAGTTGAATCGCATTGTCCTAATGCATTGAAATGAGAGCAAGAGCGAGAGAGTGGGATTGTATCGAATATGCTCAAGGGGGGGGGGGTTGCTTGCCTGTTTATCGGAAGAACTCAGCTGTTCTTCGATGTCGTCGATAACTACGTCTCGCAAGTCTATCGACAAGATCAAACAAGGTATAAATTAAGCACGGCAAATGCTTCAAAATGATGCATGATAATGTCATGGCAATATGTTGCTGGTTTGAGCTAATGCATCTATCAACATGTTAAATGAAGATGGTTTGAACCCAAGGTTCAAATTCAACTCCATGTGTGAGGTTACATATTGTGTTTGGAACAAAATGTCCAGGTTTGCCTATTTAGCTTGCTCTAACATGCATGGAAATGCCACCATTAGATTCATTGGATTTTTCTGATAATTTTTCATATATAAATTATTTCAATCTGACTTACAGATTATTTTAAATGATTTTTCAAAGATTTTACTATTTTCTGGATTTATTTTTATTCTACAAATTAAATTATTAGGTCAGGCTGACGTCATCATGACGTCACCTAGTCAACTGAGCCGTTCCTAGTCAAATATGACCAGTGGGGCCCCATGTCAGTGACACAGGGCTAATCCCCGGTCAAACCCGGAGCTAATTGGGCTTTGACACCCTGTGGGGCCCTCTGTCAATGGCTCTGAGGTGGGGGTTAGCACTAAGCGGCCGGCCACGTCATCGCCCACCGTACTTTGGCCGGCGGCGACCAGATCAACGGCGGAGGCTCGCCGGAGTAGCTCGGGATCGCGCTGCGGGGCCTCATTTTGCGTGCGGTTTGCTGCTAAAGGTATCTAACGATGCGCCGCATCGACTGGTGCCAACCGTTGGTCACGGGAACGCCGGTAGCTATGCCGGCGACGAGGTGCGCGGCGGCAGCGGCTCGGCCACGAGCGGTGCGGGAGCTACAGGGCACGGGAAGAGAAGGGGAGCGGGGGAAAACGGCCAGGGGCTCACGGAGAAGCGGATGGAGTCGACGGCGAGCTCGGGGAGGCGGAGACGACGGTGAATCGACGAGCGCGAGCGGCGGTCGGAGGTGGAGAAGACGGCGGCGATGGCGTCGTTGGAGGGCCTCCGGCCTTGATTCCTTCGACGGGGAGGAGCTGCTCGAGGGGACGGAGCTGAGGACACGGCAAGGGGGGCTCGGCGAGGCCGGTGGCCGCGGTGGCTGCAAGCGACGGCGACCTTCGGGTGGTGAGGGAGAGGAGCAACAGGGCGAGGGGGGGGGGAAGGAATGAGAGGTCGGGCCGATCCAGACGGCAGCTGGGGCCTAACCCCGTCGTCGACGTGGCGCGGGACAAGCAGGAGGTGGCTCGGGAGCTCAGCGAGCTCGCCACGCCTCTCCTCGGCCTACTGGCCGAAGGTAGAAGACGGGCGTGCCCCTATGGGCTGGGCCGGCTTCTTCAAACGGTAAGGCCCAGGTAAGCCCTTTGCCTCTTTTTTTTTGTTCTTTTCTATTTCTGTTATTTGTTTTGGTTTATAATTAAAATATAAAACCATTTCATAAAACCCTCAAAATATATATGTGGGCTAATTGGAATTATCCAACGCCACATAATAATTCTCAGAATTATTGGACATATATTTTCCATATAGAAAATATATATCTATTGCAAATAGGGTTTGAATTAATTCAAATGCCCAATATAAAATGTTTCTGTGACTTCAAAATATTGGATGACATTTTTAAATCAGTCCATTATTTTATTGGAAAACCAGGGACATTTTCTTGGAACTATTTGGAGCAATTTTTCTGTTGCTTTTTTGTCAAAATTTTCCTTCTGAGGCTTGATCAAATCCTCATTTCAATTTCATTTGAAATTTAAATGCATGCATGAATGCATTGGCAAGCATTAAGAAACTAGGGTTGTGACAACTCACCCCCACTAAACAAGAATCTCGTCCCGAGATTCAGGAGTAGTCGGGAAGAGTGCAGGGTACTCAAGCCGAAGACGATCTTTGCGCTCCCAGGTTGCTTCATCCTCGGAATGGTGTGACCACTGAACCTTGAGAAACTTGATGCTGCGACATCGAGTGCTGTGCTCGGCTTCATCGAGAATACGAACAGGATATTCTCGATATGAGAGGTCATCTTGAAGATCAAGCGTTTCGTGGTCTACTTCGCGTACAGGATCCTTGAAGCAACGCCTGAGTTGAGAAACGTGGAACATATCATGAACTTTGGAAAGTTGCGGGGGTAGTTCCAATTGGTAGGCAACCTCTCCTCGTTTGGCGAGAATGCGAAAAGGACCAATGTAGCGAGGAGCCAATTTGCCTTTGATACCGAAGCGATGGGTACCCTTGAGAGGTGTAACCCGAAGGTAAGCCTTCTCGTCAACTTCATAACTTACGTCCTTATGACGACGGTCATATTGACTCTTTTGACGAGATTGGGCGGTTTTTAGATTCTCACGAATGATGCGAACTTGCTCTTCTGCGTCCTGGATCATATCCGGTCCAAAGAATTGTCTTTCATCGGTTTCTGACCAGTTTAATGGCGTTCGACATCTTCGTCCATACAACACTTCGAAAGGAGCTTTGCCCAGACTAGACTGGAAGCTGTTGTTATAAGCAAATTCGGCGAATGGAAGACATTTCTCCCAATTCATTCCGAATGAGATAACACAGGGTCTGAGCATATCTTCGAGAATTTGATTGACTCTTTCGACTTGACCACTTGACTGAGGGTGATAAGCGGTGCTAAAGGAGAGATGGGTTCCCATAGCATTCTGGAAACTTTCCCAAAATCGAGAAGTGAAAAGACTTCCACGATCTGAATTGATCTCTAGAGGGACACCATGAAGAGAAACTATTCGAGAGATATATAGGTCTGCTAACTGACTAGCAGTTATACTTTCTCGAACTGGAAGGAAATGAGCAACTTTCGAAAGGCGATCGATGACCACGAAGATGGCATCATTCCCTTTCTTGGTCTTTGGAAAGCCGGTGATGAAATCCATACCGACCTTGTCCCATTTCCACTCGGGAATAGCCAAGGGCTGAAGAGTGCCAGCAGGCCTTTGATGCTTTGCCTTAACGCGACGACAAACATCGCAGTTAGCAATGAACTGAGCGATTTCTCTCTTCATCCGGGTCCACCAGAACCTCTGGCGTAGGTCCTGAAACATTTTGGTACTACCGGGATGAATCGTGAGAGGAGAATCATGAGCTTCTTTAAGGATCAGCTCTTAGAGTTGTTGCTTCTTGGGAACCACCAAGCGGTCATCAAAGAGTACAACACCTTGATCATCTACCGAGAAGCGTCCAGCAACTCCTCTAGCGATGTTGCTCTTGATTCGGGAAATTCCCGTATCATGCTTCTAGGCTTCTACGATCTGATCCTGAAGAGTCGGTTTCGCCACCAAGGTAGAAAGGAATCCTCGAGGAACAATGTGAAGATTTAACTTACGAAATTCCTCGTGGAGAAGTGGTTGACCTTGTAGCAACATGAGGTTGTTACAATAGGATTGACGACTTAGTGCATCAGTCATGACGTTGGCTTTGCCTGGAGTGTAAGATATTCCTAAGTCGTAGTCCGTAATCAACTCAATCCACCGTCTTTGCCTGAGATTCAAATCTGGTTGGGTGAATATATATTTGAGACTCTGGTGATCAGTGTATATTTCGCAACGATTACCCAGAAGGTAATGTCGCCAAGTGACAAGTGCATGGACTACAGCGGCAAGTTCCATATCGTGTGTTGGATAATTCTCCTCATGTGGACGCAACTGTCGAGATGCATAGGCAATCACATGACGATCTTGCATAAGAATGCAACCTAGACCTTGTCGCGATGCATCACAGAAGATAACAAAGTCCTTTGTGAAATCCGGGGGTACAAGTACTGGGGCAGTAGTTAGTCGTCTTTTCAACTCAAGAAAACTTTCCTCACACTTTGGAGTCCACTCGAACTTCTTATCTTTCTTGAGGAGTTCAGTTAGAGGTTTGGCAACTTTGGAGAAGTTCTCAATGAAGCGGCGACCATAGCTCGCTAAGCCAAGGAAACTCCTAACTTGCTTCACCGATTCAGGTTGAGTCCAATCAAGGGCAACTTGAACTCTCTCGGGATTGACAGCAATACCTTTCGTAGAGATTACGTGACCTAGATAGGTCACTTATGGCAACCAGAATTCGCACTTGGAGAATTTGGCGTAAAGGCGATGCTCTCGAAGTTTCATCAATACCAGCCTAAGATGCTCAGCATGTTATTCTTCGTTCTTCGAGTATATGAGGATATCATCGAGGTAAACCACGACGAATTTGTCCAAATACTCCATGAAGATCGAATTCATTAAGCGGGAGAAGGTGGCTGGGGCATTGGTTAGACCAAAGGACATGACGGTGTACTCGTATTGGCCATAACGAGTGACGAAGGCTGTCTTTGGAATGTCCCCGTTCCTGATTTTGATTTGATGATAACCTAATCTCAAATCCATCTTGGAAAAGACTGCGGATCCAGCGAGCTGATCATACAGATCGTTGATCCTGGGGAGCGGATATTTGTTCTTTATCGTGACCAGATTAACCAGTCGATAATCGAAACCATCCGGTCCGTACCATCCTTCTTCTTGACGAAGAGGACAGGACAAGCCCATGGAGAAGAACTAGGACGGATGAAACCTTTCTTCAAAGATTCATCGAGTTGGATTTTAAGCTCAGCTAACTCTTGGGGTGACATCTTATATGGTCTCCTAGCAATTGGAGCGGTTCCTGGAACAAGGTCTATGACAAACTCTACTTCTCTGTCAGGTGGAACACCTGGCAGTTCTTCTGGAAAGACATCCGGGAAGTCACGGACTACCGGGATGTTCTCAAGGTCTGGGAGAGGATTGGCATTGAGAGAATATATCCGCCCTTCTGGAATACGGGTTTGGACTTTGACTATCTGGCCAGAAGGATGGGTAAGCTGAACAGACCTAGTGAAACAATCAATTTTGGCATGATGGGCTATCATCCAGTCCATCCCCAAAATGATATTGATGTCCGAAGACTTAAGAGCTATTAGAGAAGCAAGAAACACCAAACCATCAACAAGGATTTGATTTCCATGGCTCACTCTAGCAGTTTGCCATCTAGAACCTGGAGTTTGAACTTCCAAAGGAGTTGGCATAATATCAAAGGACATATCATGCGACAGGGCATACCTTTCAGAGATGAAAGAGTGGGATGCTCCAGAGTCAAATAGAACTGAAGCTGGATGAGAATTGACAAGAAGCGTCTTAAGCACGACATTAGCATCATCTTCAGCTTCTTCTGCAGTTACATGGTGCACACATCCACGAGTATACACAACTGACCTGGCATTAAACTTCTTGATTGGGGGCCTGCCACGACTGACAACATTGCTTGAAGAGGATGGAACATTTGCTCGCAAAGGGCAATTCTTGGAATAGTGTCCGGGCTGACTGCACTTGAAGCATGCTCCATGAATGGTTCGTGGATCTGGGTTGATCAGTTGGTTGACGAGGTTCTTCTGGGGAGCACATGGCATCGGCAGGCGAGGCGCCACATAGGATGGCCTCGTTGCATATCCAGCAGGAAGAGCGGCGTTCGGAACCCATATCCTTCGCTTCTGGGATATAGCATCTGAAGATGACCCACTATCATGGGTGTGCTCGCGGGACTCCTCATAGGTCATCCTGCTTGTCTCCGCTTGGATTGCTTTGTTCACAAGAACCTGGAAGCTGATGAACTCATGCAGACTGAGATCATGACGAAGCTTTGGGTTAAGGCCTTTCCTGAACCTTGCTTGCTTCTTGGCATCTGTGGATACCTTTTCTGGGGCATAACGCGCGAGGCGTTCAAACTCTCGACTATAGGCATCCACATCCATCTTGCCTTGGGTCAGATTGCAGAACTCCTCTTGCTTACGATCTATCAGGGCCTGGGGAATATGATGCTCTCGGAAAGCCTCACAGAATTCCTTCCATGAAGTAGCTTGGCCTGCAGGTCGCATGGCCTCGAAGTTCTCCCACCATAGGCTGGCGGAACCTTCAAGGTGATAAGCGGCATAGGTAACCTTGTCTCCTTCAGCCACGTTTGCAAAACGTAGCTTGTTGTTGATACTCCGGAGCCAATCATCTGCATCCAGTGGCTCAATGGAATGATGGAAGGCGGGCAGTTGCAACTTGATGAAGTCTCTGATGGATACTAGCTCATTGCAACGATGGGCTGTATTCTGCTCGATGTGCTCCAACAAACGGTTGGTGGCATGCTTGTTCCTCTTAACTTCTAGCATAACCTCCGCCAACAGAGGCGGGTTGGGAGGATCTTCTTCATCCCTACCATCTCCATGATTCAGACCACGACTAGCAAATCTCCGGGTTACTGGCGACATCCTGAAGGAAAACTAGGGTTCAGAAACAAGGAAGAACACCAGAACATATCTAATCCTAGAGGAACTCGGACAGCATAACGGCTGTACGGGCATGAAATATGCGGCAACCTGCACAAAACTTGGGCAGCATAACAACTCAACATCATGGTCCAAGGCACAGGGAGAACATAGGCATCACTTCTCACGACTCTAATGGAACAATACTTGACACAAACAACCATTCTATCAGTCTATGGTCCAGTAACTCGTCATCCTAGCAGATAGGTAAAAAGCCTAGTCCTTAATCCCCGTAGCAAGGAAGAGGGTGACCCAGAATAGAGTAACTTGAGGAAAGGAGTAAAAAGAGCCTTACGTTCCCTTCCACAATCAATTCCCTTATATAACTAAAGCATTACTAGACTCAGCATCGACCAGTTTAGCTTCGTAAACCTACAGACAGTTCGGCTCTGATACCAACGCTGTCGGGACCCCGATCCTAAGCCATATGAACCCAGCTTGTAACATGTCACACCACTTTGCAGCCTCACGCACGGTAACCCACGGCTGCCACCTTACCTTGGCCGGGACCGTTTGCGCCTTTTGGCTCACGGATATGAACATGTCGCTAGCATTCACATGTCAAAGAACCCGGGTCGACATGACTAGTTATAGACCCAAGTGGCACAACCGTACAGGGACAAGCATACGTAACCCAACAATGCAGGTGTCGGACATCAGCGTGTGTAGACGAGTCATAGCAAGCTACATGGAGTCCATTACGCCGTGGGACATAAATGTCATCAACTGCGCGTAGACGAGTCATAGCAGGCTACATGGACTCCATTACACTGCGAGACATTTCCCCGAAGGGACAGACACAACAGCAAGAAGGATACATGCCGGTCAATCAATGTGTCCGGAGTAGTAGCAAGCTACCAAGGCTCGGTGGAAGCACAAAGAGGCATTTCCCCATAAAGCAGGCTACTAAAGGTATACAGCTAGGTGTCGAATCCCACACATACCAATGCATTTCAAACATACACCCAATATGCATGATATGTGTAGATACAACATGGCATCACAACAAAACTCTACAACATGACATTTATTTAGAAGGCTTCGAAGAGCCAACATAGTATAATGTTACAAGTAGGGTGGGTCACATGACCCAACATTCAGAGCATACAAACAACAAGCGGAAGTTACATGTCTGAGTACAGACATATAATAAAAGCGGCTGGAAGAGCCTGAAAAGCTACAACGACCCTACCAAAGGAGCCAGACTCCTGTCTGGGTTACTAAGCTAATCTGTCGATGTCAACGTCAAAAGAAACATAACTGAACAACGTCTATCTCTGCAAAAATGTAAATAAGCAACAGTGAGTACGAAGGTACTCAGCAAGTCTTACATAAGAACTAACTACATATGCATCATGTATCAAGAACGGGATTGTGGGGTTCACTGCAGAATGCCAACTTTGACCTTTGGCTAGACTGAAATATGGTAAGGTATCCAACGTATCACTACTCTCTCGTCTCCCTACGAGAGAGCACACACGAGTCCACATGTTCACCATATCAATACACCACTATGGATCCTCTCTCGTCTTCCTACGAGAAGCCATCCATAGCACTCACACTTATCTGGAGTGTTTTAAAGTATCCATTTAAATTGTCTATGAACAATGCAAGTCTCCAAGTAGTCCATATCCGCGGACGCGGCTATTCGAATAGATAGCTTACCCTGCAGGGGTGTACTTCGTCACACATGCTCCCGCCACTTATCGCCATGTGCACGTAAAAAGGCACCTCGGCAACCTTCAAGCGGAAGCCAGGCGAGGGAGTCGGCCATGGACGTTAACCTTCAATGACTCTAGTCCAAGGCAGTCGCCTATTTGAGTTGGAACCCATAATGGAAGTCCGGCCGAGGTTTCCAACATGGCCTCAAACGTTGTGTGCAGGGCCCCAAGCCGGCTCCGATTGGGCCGTTCATCCACTTCGTAGGCCCGGCCACACCTATCAACGTTTCGAACTATTGCGGCTCCTGGACTGAGAACAGAGTAGGTTAATAGGCCGAGAGGGGTCGAGTTACCGGAACCCAATGTGCGGTAGTAGCTAGTCTTGGAACACAAACACGGAACTCAGTCCCTATGAGCGGTCTCAATGAGACAACCCACCATGTACTCCTACATGGCCTCTCATTGCTACCTTTACCAAAACAGGTTCAACACTTAACCCTCATCATCAGGACACAATCATTTCACTCCGGTTCATCACCCAGATGAATCAGACGTGACACAACTCTAAGCATAGCAAGCATAACAGGGTTAAAGCACAACATGGCTCAAGCATCTACCAGGTATGCTAGGTTGCTTGGTTTAGCTATTTACTGTGACAATGACAGGTCATGCAAAGGAGTGGGTTCATCTACCGCAACACAAGTAGCAGTTGAATCGCATTGTCCTAATACATTGAAATGAGAGCAAGAGCGAGAGAGTGGGATTGTATCAAATATGCTCAAGGCTGGGGTTGCTTGCCTGTTTATCGGAAGAACTCAGCTGTTCTTCGATGTCGTCGATAACTACGTCTTGCAAGTCTATCGACAAGATCAAACAAGGTATAAATTAAGCACGGCAAATGCATCACAATGATGCATGATAATGTCATGGCAATATGTTGCTGGTTTGAGCTAATACATCTATCAACATGTTAAATGAAGATGGTTTGAACCCAAGGTTCAAATTCAACTCCATGTGTGAGGTTACATATTGTGTTTGGAACAAAATGTCCAGGTTTGCCTATTTAGCTTGCTCTAACATGCATGGAAATGCTACCATTAGATTCATTGGATTTTTCTGATAATTTTTCATATATAAATTATTTCAATCTGACTTACACATTATTTTAAATGATTTTTCAAAGATTTTACTATTTTCTAGATTTATTTTTATTCTACAAATTAAATTATTAGGTCAGCCTGACGTCATCATGACGTCACCTAGTCAACTGAGCCGTTCCTGGTCAAATATGACCAGTGGGGCCCCATGTCAGTGACACAGGGCTAATCCCCGTTCAAACCCGGAGCCAATTAGGCTTTGACCCCCTGTGGGGCCCTCTGTCAGTGGCTCTCGTTTGGGGGTTAGCACTAAGCGGGCGGCCACGTCATTGCCCACCGGACTTTTGCCGGCGGCGACCAGATCAACGGCGGAGGCTCGCCGGAGTAGCTCGGGATCGTGCTGCGGGGCCTCATTTTGTGTGCGGTTTGCTGCTAAAGGTAGCTAACGATGCGCTGCATCGACTGGTGCCAACCGTTGGTCACGGGAACGCCGGTAGCTACGCCGGCGACGAGGTGCGCGGCGTCAGCGGCTCGGCCACGAGCGGTGCGGGAGCTACAG
This sequence comes from Elymus sibiricus, assembly GCA_039707655.1. NCBI lineage: Eukaryota > Viridiplantae > Streptophyta > Magnoliopsida > Poales > Poaceae > Elymus > Elymus sibiricus. The sequence goes on from CM077665.1 coordinate 490,989,677, forward strand.
GGCACGGGAAGAGAAGGGGAGCGGGGGAAAACGGCTAGGGGCTCACGGCAAAGCGGATGGAGTCGACGGCGAGCTCGGGGAGGCGGAGACAACGGCGAATCGACGAGCGCGAGCGGCGGTCGGAGGTGGAGAAGACGGCGGCGATGGCGTCGTTGGAGGGCCTCCGGCCTTGATTCCTTCGATGGGGAGGAGATGCTCGAGGGGACGGAGCTGAGGACACGGCAGGGGGGGCTCGGCGAGGCTGGTGGCCGTGGTGGCTGCAAGCGACGGCGACCTTCGGGTGGTGAGGGAGAGGAGTAACAGGGCGAGGGGGGGGGGAGGAATGAGAGGTCGGGCCGATCCAGACGGCAGCTGGGGCCTAACCCCGTCGTCGACGTGGCGCGGGGCAAGCAAGAGGTGGCTCGGGAGCTCAGCGAGCTCACCACGCCTCTCCTCGGCCTACTGGCCGAAGGTAGAAGACGGGCATGCCCCTATGGGCTGGGCCGGCTTCTTCAAACGCTAAGGCCCAGGTAAGCCCTTTGCCTTTTTTTTGTTCTTTTCTATTTCTGTTATTTGTTTTGGTTTATAATTAAAATATAAAACCATTTCATAAAACCCTCAAAATATATATGTGGGCTAATTGGAATTATCCAATGCCACATAATAATTCTCAGAATTATTGGACATTTATTTTCCATATAGAAAATATATATCTATTGCAAATAGGGTTTGAATTAATTCAAATGCCCAATATAAAATGTTTCTATGACTTCAAAATATTGGATGACATTTTTAAATCAGTTCATTATTTTCTTGGAAAACCAGGGACATTTTCTTGGAACTATTTGGAGCAATTTTTCTGTTGCTTATTTGTCAAAATTTTCCTTCTAAGGCTTGATCAAATCCTCATTTCAATTTCATTTGAAATTTAAATGCATGCATGAATGCATTTGCAAGCATTAAGAAACTAGGGCTGTGACATTATTAGCGGTAGTGCCTTTGCCTAGTGCCACGTGTTGTACCGCTGGCTTCAGAGTCTCGGCATTTTCGTGTCGGATTGAACGGTTTTTGGCCGATAGTACGGGGCGGTAGTACCGCTCACGAGCGGTAGTACCGCTTGCTACTACCGTGCCACTTCCGCCCTCTCTTTCTGGACTGGAACGCTCAGCAAATCCTGAGCGGTAGTAGGCAGCGATACTACCTCTTATTAGGGGTAGTACCGCTTAGGCAAAACTGTCGTCGCCCCCTACTGCTTCTCTGTATTTGGGAGCATCTGCACTGCAACCCCAGTGGTAGTACCGCTGGGGCAAGCGGTAGCACCGCTCCGGCGACACTACCGCCTCGTGGCCTCGAGCCATTGCACTGTGTGGCTAGCTCTACCGCCCAAGCGGTAATACCGCTCCAGTGAGTGGTAGTACCGCTTGTGTGTGGGCTGAGAAGGGGTAACGACTGGATTTGTTCCCCCGCTATATAAAGGGGGTCTTCTTCCCCAAGAAGACCACCTCTTCCTCCACAAATCTCCATTGTTGCTCCAAGCTCTATTTTCGCCCGATCTCTCTCCCTAGCCAACAAATCTTGTTACTCTTCTAGGGTTTGGGTGAGAGGGTCCCGATCTACACTTCCACCAAGAGAAATTTGATTCCCCCCACTAATCTCTTGCGGATCTTGTTACTCTTGGGTGTTTTAGCACCCTAGACGGTTGAGGTCACCTCGGAGCCACATTCCACTTAGGTGAAGCTTCGTGGTGGTGTTGGGAGCCTCCAATTAAGTTGTGGAGATTGCCCCAACCTTGTTTGTAAAAGTTTGGTCGCCGCATTCAAGGGCACCGCTAGTGGAATCACGACATCTCGCATTGTGTGAGGGCGTGAGGAGAATATGGTGGCCTAGTGGCATCTTGGGGAGCATTGTGCCTCCACACCACTCCAATGGGGACGTACTTCGTCTCAAAGGGAAGGAACTTCGGTAACACATCCTCGTCTCCACCGGTTCCACTTGTGGTTATCTCTTATCTTTACTTTCTGCAAGCTATACTCGTGTTGTATCTTTTGCTTGCGTGTATCTTGTTATTGTTAGCATCATATAGGTTTCTCACCTAGTTGCATATCTAGACAACCTATTTGTTGCTAAACCTAATTTGTTAAGAAAAGCTAAAAACTCTAGTTGCCTATTCACCCCCCCTCTAGTCAACCATATCGATCCTTTCAATTGGTATCAGAGCTACGTCTCTTTACTAAGGGTTTTACCGCCTGAAGAGTATGGTTAACGACGGGGATCAGGTTGTGGACTTACCCGAGGCCGAGGGAGTGAGCACGGTGTCTCGAGAGGATTTAAATGAGGCAATGGCCTCACTTAAATCTTCTATGACGACCGAGGTCAAATCCTTGTTTAAGGAATTCCTTGATGGTCTCAAACTTTCTACCGATCCGTTGCAAGCGGTTAATCCCACTAACTCGGAGTCTGATGCCAACTCTGGTAAGGAGGGGGCTAGTAGTGATAAGGATAAGGTGCCTCAAGGAAAGAATGGGTCGGAAACCTTTGCCTCGGTTCCCCCTTCCGCGGTCTATGGAGGACCGGTTCATACACCTCATATTAACAACCTAGGTCCTCCTCCTAAACTTGTGAAAAATGATTTCGCTAATTGGGTTTTTCGTATCAAGTCTCATTTGAATCACAGCTCAACCCAACTTTGGAGAATCATTAAGCAAGGATACTACCCGCATGATCCAAACAACCTCACCCCTAGAGAAGAGGCGGGCAATCAACTCAATCACTCCGCTTTGTTCATTCTTCAATCCGCAGTGCCTCCGGAAGAGCTTGCTCACTTGCGTCCTTTCACTCGTGCTAAAGATTGTTGGGAATACAAGGGAAGCTCAATCATTCAACGGTCCAACTTTGAGATGGTTCTCGATGAGGCCGATGAGTTTGTGATGAATGAAGACGAGGACCCTCGTGAGCTCTACCGGAGATTGACAATTCTCGCGATTTCCCTTCAAGATCATGGGAGTAAGGATACAGATGACAATTGGATCAAGCGTAAGTTTCTCAAGGCCATCATGACATTCAACAAGGCCATGTCCTCCATTATCCATCAAAGATCGGACTTCCACGCCTTGTCCTCTAGTGATGTGTTGGATGAATTCATTGCTATGAACATCTTGAACAAGACCGCCGACAATGCTCTAGCTCGTGTTCAACGTTCAAAGAAGTCTTCACCAACCTTGCTTTGAAGGCCAAGGCAATTCCGGAAGAAGAAGAAAATGAAGAAAAGGAGAGTTGCCCCGAAGACACCAAATATGCATACCACGAGAACATGGCTCTTGTGTCAAGGCAATTTTGGGGCAACAAGAGAAACTCAAGGCCGAACTTCTCCAAGAACAACTCAAGTGGCTCCAAAGGCAAGCAACGTGTGAGAACTTGTTACAATTGTGGCAATGTGAGTCACTTTGTGGTGGATTGCCCATATGAGAAGAGGGAAGACAATGGTGGCAAGCTCATTAGCAACGACAAGGCCAAGTCCTTCCCTAACAAGAACAACTTCACCAAGAAGGTGCCTCACAAGGTGTTGGTGGCTCAAGAAGTGTATGTCTCCAATGATGATGATGATGATGATGAGGATAAGGATGAAGATACAAGTGGTGAAGGGATGACAATGGCTACGGTGGCAATTGCAACCTCTACCCCAACCAAGGTGTCTCTCTTCGACTCCCCCAACGAGAACCGCATTGCCAAGTGCCTCATGGCCAAAGGTATCAACAAAGTAACCTCCAACATCAAAACTTCCACTACCACTACTTCTCCCTTGTTGGAATGTGTGGAGGAACATGAGGAGGTGAAGTTGATGAGAATGAGTTCGACAAGTTCATGGCCAAACTCAAGGGTATGACCAAGAAGCAATTTGTTGCTCCCTTGGAACAACTTGGTGAAGCTAGTGATCTCATTGAATCTCATGAGGAAACCATCTCCAATTTGGAGGGGCATAGTCGTGACTATGCCGATGAGATAGCGGATCTTTCTATTGCTCTTGAGAAAGAGTGAGATCTTCGTTTGTCTCTTGAGAAGCCACATAATGATGATCTTGCTAAATTATGAAAAGATCATGATCATGCTATTGTTCTTACTCGTGTGCTCAAATCCGAAAAGATTGCACTTGGGGTTGACCATGATAGACTCAAAGAGGAGTTTGGCACACTCGACAAAGCTAACAAGGCTTTGAAGAGTGCTCATGCCTCTCTTAAGGAGTCTCATGATCAAATCCAAGTAAAACTTACTAAGGAAATAGCCACATCTCCTCCTTTTGTATTAATTGATAATGCCAATGCTACTAACCCTTGTTGTGAGCGTGTGCACCTTGTGGAGGAAAATGCTAAGTTGAAAGAGTAACTTGAGAAAGGCCTTTGTGACATGTATCCAAGGTGAGAAGAATCTCAATGACCTTTTGAGCAATCAAAAGGAAGTTGTAGCAAAATAGGGAATTGGGTTTGCACCCAAGTCTAAGAAGAAGAAGAAGAATTTCAAGACCAAGCAACCTCTCCCGCTCAAGGAAACTTTTGTCAAAGCAGGGAAGGGTTCTTATGAGAAGAAGAAGGACAAGGGAGTGGGTGATAATGCCAAGAAGGGCAAGATCACCCCTTCCAACAAAGCCGGCGACTTTAACCCCTCTTATGTTTTATGCCGTGCTAGTGATGGTCATGTTTATGCCAAATATGTTGGTTCTTCTTATGAGAACATTGAATGGTCTATTTGGGTTACTAAGACTCTTATTACTACATGAAAGGACCCGTTAAAGAATGGGTACCTAAATCCAAGCATTGATCTATTGTAGGAGTTTGCATCCGGAGGAGTGTCATGGTTACTTGATAGTGGAGCAACCAATCATATGACCGGAAGCCAGGACTTAGTGGTGGACGTTTGAACCGACACATCATTGGCCACTCAAGTATCCTTTGGTGATGAACACAATTTCAAAGGTACTTGAGTGGCCAATGATGTGTCGGTTCAAACGTCCACCATCACTAAAGGTGGTTATCTCTCGGATTTAACCATTGAGAGAGTCATGCTTGTTGAGACCCTTGCATACAATTTACTTTCCGTACGTCAACTTGCACTCATGGGTTTTAGTACTTTCTTTGGTATTGATACCGTGGCCCTTTTGTGGAGAAAGACTCTTAAAGTAGCCTTTGTTGGGCATGTTGAAAATGGTATCTATGTGGTCAACTTCTCGGAGCGACCCACTAAGACTGCGACTTGCCTAATGGCTAAAGTTGATGTGGGATGGCTTTGGCATCGCCGGCTAGCCCATGTCAATATGAGATCTTTGCAAAGTCTCCTCAAAGGGGATCACGTTCGTGGACTAAAAAATGTGAGTTTTGCCAAAGATCGTGCTTGCAGTGCTTGTATGGAAGGAAAGCTACATGAGACGTCTCACCGCCCCATGACTACAATCTACTCCAAGAGGCCTCTAGAGCTCCTTCACATGGATCTCTTCGGTCCTCCATCATTCGACAGACTTGAAGAAAGTATTGCTTGGTGATTGTGGATGATTACTCAAGATACACTTGGGTATATTTCTTCAAGAAGAAGAGTGAGACCCAAAAAACCGTCATCTACTTTGCAAATGAAGCTCAACGCTAACATGATGCAAATATATTGATGATTAGAAGCGACAGTGGCACCGAGTTGAAGAACTACACCTTGGACGAGTTTCTGAGTGATGAGGGGATCAAGCATCAATACTCTGCACCTTATACCCCTCAACAAAATGGTGTTGCGGAGAGGAAGAACCGAACGTTGATGGATGCGGCAAGGACCATGATGACGGAATTCAAATCTCCGTTCAACTTTTGGGCCAAAGCCATCAACACAGCATGCCATGCATCTATTCGGCTCTACCTCCGCAAAGGATTGAACAAGACTCCTTATGAGATACTTACCGGTAACAAGCCCAACCCCAAGTACTTCCGGATGTTCGGTTGTAAGTGTTTCATTCTCAAGAAAGGTGCTCGTTTGTCTAAATTTGAACCTAAAGCTCAAGAGGACATATTTGTTGGTTATGCTACAAACTCTCATGCTTATCATGTTCTCAACAAGTCCAATGGACTCATTAAGGAGACGTGTAACATAGAGTTTGATGAAAATAACGGCTCCCAAGTGGAGAAAAGTGGTCTTTGTGATGTAGGTGATGAAATTCCTCCCCCAATCTATAAGAAGAATGGGTGTGGGACACTTCCTACCCGTTGAAGAACCCCTTGTGGCCGAAGGAGAAGGACAATGTTCCACTCAAGTGGAACCATCACCGACGCAAGACCCACACACTTCCGAAGAACAAAGTGAAGGCCCTCAACCAAGTAAACAAGATGAAGGGCAGGATCAACCTCATGATGATGGTGATTCACCAAGTGATGCCCAAAATCAAGCTCACCCCCCCGAGCAAGCTCAAGATGAAGAGCAATCTCATGCCGGCGCTCCAAGTTCTCAAGATGGTCCTCCCCAACCCTCGATGGAGGAAATATTAGAACAACGAGCCGCCAATATCGCTTCCAAGCTTAGAACTCATCAATATGTTTTGGAGAACGTCTATGGAAGCTTGAGTAAAGGGGTAACCACTTGTAGACAATTAACAAACTTTTGTGAGCATCACACGTTTGTCTCTTGTATTGAACCCCTAAAGGTACAAGAAGCGCTCGAGGACACAGAGTGGCTTGAAGCCATGCATGATGAACTCAAGAACTTTGAGAGCAACAAGGTGTGGCAATTGGTGCCAAGGCCAAAGGAGAATCACAATGTCATTGAGACCAAGTGGATCTTCAAGAACAAGCAAGATGTGAACGGTGTTTTCATTCGCAACAAGGCAAGATTGGTAGCACAAGGCTACTCCTAAGTCGAGGGTATCGACTACGGTGAAACCTTTGCTCCCGTTGCTCGTCTTGAATCTATTCGCTTGTTGCTTGCATATGCATCTCATCATAATTTCAAATTACAACAAATGGATGTGAAAAGTGCATTTCTTAATGGTCCTCTTAAGGAGTTGGTATATGTCAAGCAAGCCCCGGGGTTCGAGGATCCCAAGTTCCCCAATCATGTTTACAAGCTCGATAAGGCACTCTATGGCCTTAAACAAGCCCCACGTGCATGGTATGAGCACCTTACCGACTTGTTTCATGGTTAAATTGGGAAAATTGATCCCACTTTTTTCACGAACAAGGTTAAAGGGGACTTGTTCATATGCCAACTATATGTTGATGATATTATCTTTGGTTCTCCTAACAAAGCTTTCAATGATGAGTTTGTCGCACTAATGACCAAAGAGTTTGAGATGTCTATGATGGGAGAGTTGAAGCTCTTCCTTGGATTTGAAATCAAGGAACGAAGTCAAGGAACCTTCATCAACCAAGAAAAATACACTCAAGACATGCTCTCAAGAGATTCAAGTTGGATGATGTCAAGACGGCCAAAGACAATACTCCTATGCCTCTCAAATGCCAACTTGACATTGATCCCAATGGTAAAGCCATGGATCAAAAGGTATATCGCTCCATGATTGGATCCTTGCTTTACCTTTGTGCATCTAGACCGGATATGATGTTGAGTGTGGGAATTTGTGCATGATTTCAAGACGCACCTAAGGAAAGTCACTATGTGGCGGTCAAGAAAATCATTCGATATATGGCTCATACCCAAACTTTTGCTTATGGTACCCCAAAGGCGCTTCATTTGATATCATAGGATATTCGGACTCGGATTGGGTGGGAGATCGTGTGGATAGGAAGTCAACTTCCGGAGATTGCCAATTCCTTGGTCACTCTTTGGTGAGTTGGTATTCAAAGAAACAAACTTGTGTCTCTCTCGTCCACTGAGGCCGAGTATGTAGCTGTAGCAAGTTGTTGTGCACAGTTGCTCTGGATGAGGCAAAGGATAACGGTGTCACTTGTGACAAAATGCCTCTTTACTGTGAAAACGAGAGTGATATCAAGATCTCCAACAACCCGGTTCAACATTGCAAGACGAAGCATATTGAGATTCATGATCACTTCATCCGGGAGCATATCAAGCGTGGGGGGATTGATCTTATTCATCTAAATATTCATGATCAACTTGCAGATATCTTCACAAGCCATTGGATGAAGCAAGATTTCGCGAGTTAAGGCATGAGCTAAATATCATTGATTCGAGAAATGTGGCTTGAAGTATTGCATACCCCACCACACTCATCATTTTGTCTTGTTTAGATGTAGGCATGGACATAGGGGGGGTGTTGTTCTCTCAATGAACTCTCCCTCCCCCTTGTGTTTACAATTTCTGGCTTGCGGGGCGAGTTCCACTCCTTATCTTATTCATCCGATGACAGTGTGGCCCCCGAAGACGTCCTCGTTTTCGAGCAACATACATGACTTAGCCTCGAAGGCCAACCGTCCAAATGTGAACAGTGTTCTTTTCTGACAACTTTTTAGTGAAAGGTCGCGGCTGGTCATGAATATTGACCAGTTACCAAAACTCGATCCGCGGTTCAAGACGGTTCTCATTTATCATCGCCCCGTCCCATCAATATGGAGATCATGCCCCGCCTTTCCGGGGATATGGTTTATGATTTAGGTTACCCCACGCGTGTTTAACTGCACGACCCAACAGGAAATGGCGAGGTTCATGGCACAGCAGAGGGACTCTTGGTATTTCCGCGGTTTATAAAAAGGAAACGGCCACCATAGCCTTCGTACGCTTCTCAGATCTGCCATTGTTGTTGCCTCCCCCAACCTTCCGTGCTCTAAGCTGTCAAGCCCCATTCTTCCTACACACCCTTCAAACCCCTTCTCCAATCCGGCCATGGCCGGAGCAGGCTCTAAGGGCAAGTGGGAGGCCTCCCGTGTCACTGAAAAGGACATCTTGGAGCTGAAGGGCGCCGGCTACTTGCCGGAGAATATAGTTCACCGCACCCCGAAGAAGAACCAGGTGGTGCCCTCACCTAGAGAGGGCGAAAGGGTGGTGTTCATCCCCCACTTTCTCCGCGGTCTAGGTTTTTCCCTCCACCCCTTTGTGAGGGGTCTGATGTTTTACTACGGGCTGGATTTTCATGATCTCCCTCCCAATTCTTTTATGCATATTTCCTCCTTCATCACTCTCTGCAAAGCCTTTCTTCGGGTCTAACCCCACTTTGGTCTATGGCTGAAAGTATTCAACCTCAAGCCGAAGGTAGTTAGCGGTGAGCAGGCGGACTGTGGGGGGTGATGATAAGTAATCTTCCCCTAGTTCAATGGCCAGACGGTTCATTCATAGACACCGTCAAAGTCTGGCAGCGGGAATGGTTCTACATCACCGAACCACGCGGAGAGGGATGGGCAGCATCCCCTGGATTTAGATCCCCCCACCAGGCTGGTATCCTGGACCAAGAAGGGGCTCGATTGGGGGACACGACGGAGGTGAAGACGCTACAAAAGTGTGTCTCCACCCTGGTGGAGAAGAAAATCAAGCTTCCCAATGTCGTCCAGGTCATGCTCCGCCGCCGCCTTGTCCCCTGTCAACATCGGTCTGTCCCAATGTGGGCTCAAAGTTCGGAGGTCCCGGTCACTGTGCGGCAGTTCTTCGGCACCACCCATGAGAAACTATGGAAGGTGATGTGACACCCTTGGAATCATGCTACAGTGATCAAAGTAAATAAGCTACAGTAACCATAAGGATTAAGCTAATCCAAGTATGATCACTGTTGGAATCAGACCCTGATTCAAATTCCTTACAATTCAAAATTCATTTCAAAAGTGGATTTAAAAGTTTTGCAAACCGGTAAATAAAAAATCTTGCATGGGTTGCAAATAATCCCCTGGTTATTATAAATTGCAACACACATTTATATCATGTATTTTGGTGCCTCAAAAATAAATAAAACAGAGGTCAATTCTTTTATTAATGCCCTTTTTAAATCTTGCTATTTCAAAACTTTTTCAAACGGCCCCCAAATAAATTGTGGCATTGTATAAAAATGTTGTTCGCTTATTGGACCCAGTACCATATTTTTACAATATCTAGATTGTCTCTAAAAATAAATAAAAACCGAAACTATTAAAGAGAAAAAGTAAAACAGAAATCTTAAAACAAAAAACAGGAAATAAACAAACCCCCCTGTCCACTGGGCCGTGGCCAAACTGGGATAACCGGCCGGCCCACCCCAGCGCCCCCTCACGGGCTATAACCCCCCCGCTAAACCTAACCGCACCGACACCCCCACTCTCCCCCCACGACCTCTCTCCCCTCCCATCCGACTGGATCGGGCCTCCCCGCCCCCGATCCCGCGCCTCTGCCGCTCGCCGGTGCCCTCCCCACGTCCCGCCCCGACGCCACCGCACCGCCCCGACCGTGCCCGGCGCCCTCTTTCCCCCACCGTCGCCGTGCCACCCGTCGCCGTCGCCACCGCATTCCGTCGCCGGTCGCCGGCCTCCTCGAGCCCATTGCTGCCCCCCTGCACCGTCGGTGAGGCCCGCCGCGCCTTCCCTCGCCCTCTCTCACGTCGCCAGCGCCGCCCATGCCCGCGCGCCTTGGCGGCGCTCACCCCGCGCCGCCCGCGCCCGTCCGCTCGCCCCGCGCGCGCTCCGAAGCCCCTGCCCGCGCCCGCGGCCCCGGCTGCCGCTGCAGCTCGCGCCTCCTCCGGCCGCCGCTGGCCGGCACCGCGGCTGGCTCGCCCGCACCCCGCCGTAGCTGTTGGTCCTTTCCGCCGGCGCCTTGTGCCCGTGCGAACCCCGCCGACGGCTCTGTTGGTTAGTGGGGGCAAACCACCCCACTAACCCTCTAACTAAGGCCCCCACCCACTAACAGCTAGGGCCCACACCCTATTTTAAAAAAGAAACTAAAAATATAAATACACAATTAAATTAATTAATTAATTAATCAGTAAATTAGTTAATTAGCTTAATTAACCCTTTGTTAATTAAATGTGTCACTAACAGCTGGGGCCAACCCACTAATTAATCACTCTGTTTAATTAACAGAGTATGACATGTGGGCCCCTTGCTATTTAATCAAATTATTAGGTTTAATTAAACACTGTTAAAGCCCACTGTCTATGACAGATGGGCCCCACTAGTCAGTTTGACCAGTCAAAGGGACTGTTGACGTCATCGTGATGTCATGATTACGTCATAATTGCATTTTTTCGAATTAAATTAATTCTGTTAATTTCAGAATATTAATAAAACTTTAAAAATTAATATAAAATAATCTGTAAGTGAGATGAAAATAATTTATACATGAAAGTTGATCAGAAAAATCCCACGAATCCGAATACATAGTCCGTTCGTCTGTCACGCGCTCCTATCATAACGAACATGGAACTTTTCCATCGAATTCATCTGTCCGGTAAAAGCTAGAGACCTGGGAAATATCGTCAGATATTCTCCCGCTCCATCTGCGATGTGTAGTACAACGTTAGTGCATGCCTAGCTCTGCATATTGCCATGTCATGCATCGTGTTGCATCTGTCTGCTTTATATTTATTGTTTCTCCCCCTCTTCTTACCGGTAGACCCCGAGACTGACGCTACTGCCGGGTACGACTACGCCACTGACGATCAGGCCTTTGCAGCTGAGCAGCAAGGCAAGCAAACCCCATTGAGCATTCCTATATCGCCCATTCTTTCTCTCTCATGCTTGCATTAGATTTTGCTACTGTTGTAGTTAGCTCCTATTCTGATGCATAGGCTGCTTTTGATAAACTGCTACTGAACCTACTGTTATATCAACTGCTTAGTATAGGTTGATCAGTGAATTCCATGTGACCCCCTAGTCCCAGTTGCCCCGCTTTAAATATCAGTTACTCGATCATCATTATCGACGAGCCAGGCCCGTCACAACACCGCACACCCCCTTAGTTGTACGACTCTGCAGAACTACTATCGAGTATCGAGGGTGACATCTCGTGAAGTATTCATGATGGTAGCTCTGTAGTGTAGCTAGTCGGTCATGGTAAACAGAGGGTGATACCTCTCCGCCACTCCCGATATCGTCTCTGTCGTACAACCCCCCTCAAGTGTGGGACCCTCGAGGGTGATTCCTCTAAGTCCACCTTGACGGTTACATCGAGCGGGAACCATTGAGGGTGATTCCTCAGGTTCCTCCTTGATGTTTTATACACATGATTACTATGACCTGGTTACAGAAAGATGTTGGTGATGGGTCGGCCCTGAAGGGTACCCACGGTTTATTGACGACGAGGCGTGGCCAGGCAGGTGAGGCTCTTGCCACAAGCCCTCGAGACGGGGTGATAGGACTGCACATTGTGGGTCGCGCTCGTCACCGCACTTAATAAAATGTTAAAGGTTTGGGTATTTGATCTGAGTTGGTCCTTTGACCTTTTTCGCACTAACCTTCACGCGGGACAAGTTATGGGTACTCAGCGTTGTTGTATCAGCCGAAGCTCTTCGGATGTCAGCAATGGAGCGGCGCGCGCCCGAGTGTTCCACGATGGCATTGATCTTGTATTAGAGGTGCTAGGACTGACCTCGGCCACCCACGCATCGTGCAGGAGTGCAAAGGGTGAGTGGGCCCATGACCCCTGCGCGCTTAGGATTTAGAACGGCGGGCTGGCCTCTCTGTTGAGCTTAGGTAGGGCGACGGCGTGTTGATTTCCCGAGGCCGGGCATGACCCAGGAAAGTGTGTCCGGCCAAAGGTTATCAAGTGTGTTGGGGAATGTGGTGCACCCCTGCATGGATGTGATACGTCTCCAACGTATCTATAATTTTTTGCTTGTTCCATGCTGTTATATTATCATTCTTGGATGTTTTACAATCATTTTATAGCAACTTTATATCATTTTTTGGGACTGACCTATTGACATAGTGCCAAAGTGCCAGTTGTTGTTTTTGCTTGTTTTTTACTTCACAAAATATCAGTACCAAACGGAGTCCAATCGCGACGAAACTTTTTGGAGATTTTTTTTGGACCAGAAGACACCCAGTGGGCCAAAGAAGTGTCAGAGAGGTGGGCCGTGGAGACCACAACCCACCAGGTGAGGGATCACTAGAAGAGTGTCTAGAGGGGGGGTGAATAGACTACTAGCAGGAATTTAAAACCTAACATTTTCCCAAGTTAATTGGATGGCAGATTTTAACAATTATAGCAAGATAGCAAGCACACCCTACACATGCATGTCAACAAATATGGCAGCGGAAAGTAAAGACATTGCACATGAAGTAAAGAGTTGAGAAAGGGAGATCAAACGCATGAGGGACACGAAGATTTTTCCCGTGGTTCCGATAGGTGGTGCTATCGTACGTCCACGTTTATGGAGTCTTCAACCCACGGAGGGTAACGGTCGCGAGAGTCCACGGAGGGCTCTACCCATAAGGGTCCACGAAGTAGCAACCTTGACTATTCCATAACGGCTTCCGTCCACGAAGGACTAGCCTCACTATGGGTAGATCTTCACAAAGTAGGCGATCTCCTTGCCCTTACAAACTTCTTGGTTCACTCCACAACACGAAGTAGGAGGCTCCCAAGCGACACCTAACCAATCTAGGAGGCACCACCCTCCAAAAGGTAATAGGCTCGGCAATATCGATGAACTCCTTGCTCTTGTGCTTCAAGATGATAGACTCCTCAACACACAATCACTCTCTCACAGATTTGGCTTGGTGGAAGAGATGGGATTGGTGGAAAGCAACTTGGGGAGTCTAGAGATCAAGATTCATATGGTTGGAATGGAATGGCATGATCTCAACACATGAGTAGGTGGCTCTCTCTCAGAAAACTGGATGGGGCAAGTATGGAATAGTTCTGAGTGCTTCTCTCTCGAGTAGGTGGTGGTGAAGGGGTATATATAGGCATCTCCAAAAATCCAACCGTTACACACAAAATGACCAACTCGGTGACACCGATGTGTTAATCTCAGTGGTACCGAAGTGATCAAAAGGCAGCAACTTTTGAATCTTGGTGAGACCGATATATAAGAGTCGGTTGCACCGATAAGGTGACCAACAGTCAGATTGCCCAATCTCGGTGACGCCGATTCAACAAACTCGGTGGTACCAATTTTGTGAAACTGCGTAACAGAAAGTTGGCAAACCAAACTCGGTGGCACCGAAGCAGAATCGGTTGCACCGAAAATCTAGGGTTTGGCTTAGGTCTGTCTGAGTATGGGAATCGGTGGCACCGAGTGGAAAGTGTTGGTTGCACCGATTGTGGATATTTGACTTTGGACAGACTTTTGTGGAAGAGCTTGTGGGTGTTTTTGGTGACTATCACTTGTGCACGTATGAGCATTTTGTTCACCAACAGTACCTTACCCCCTTTTAATAGTATTGGCTTTCCTATGGACTCAAAGTGATTTCTCACAAAGTAAAATGTAGAGTCCTCTTGCTTGAAGCTTTGCCAGACTATTTCCTTTCATCTTGGGGTATCTCCACAAGCTCCACAATCCTTTTGCCAACCCTTCTCTCCATGGACTTTATCTAAAATACACTAGGTAAAAGTATTAGTCCAAGAGACAATGTATGTTGTCATGAATTATCAAAACCACCAAGGGAGCATGTTGTGCTTTCAATCTCCCCCTTTTTGGTAATTGATGACAACATACAATCAAAGCTTCAAATAAAGATATGCATGGATATAATGAAGACTTTGAGAGACACATGACTTAGATTTGCTCCCCCTAAATGTGTGCAAACCCTTTAAAGGATAGTTGCTTTGGAATGCATAGACACACATATAGAAGAAGGGATATAATGAGTCATGTGTATCTTGGCTATATGCATCAAATATATATGAATGAGGTGTATCCTTGTTCAAGACTTCACTCTTGCAAACAATATGTGCAAGAAGCAAGAGATCATCTTGATCAAAGATGTGATGCATATACTTACCTTGAGTTCTTGAGCATTCTTGTAGTAGAAACACACTTGAGAAAACAATGTTAGGAAACACAAGAGTATTCTACTAATAAAAAAGTCAATAGAGCTCAATAGTACCAAGATATGGAGAACATACGGAAGATAGTATTCCTTAAGATTGATATGTCTCCAAAATCATTTAGAACTTTCTCCCCTTAGATATGAAAATAGTAGATCATCCTCTCCCCCTAAATCTTAGCATGTAGATATTGGGATTGGATAGGGTGAGAAAAGTGTCTAAGATGATCACCATTAGAAAGTATGTTTATTTCAATATGACAACTTACGTTAGACTTTTCTCCAAACGTATTCTTCTCCCCCTACTTTGGTATTCTCCCCTTGTTTATATATATGAATTTTGATATTCTCCCCCTTGATTATATCTCCCCCTTTGCATAAGCATGTATCTCCCCCTTTAGCATTGAAGCTTTGGTATTTCTCCCCCTTTGGCATTAATTTCCAAAAAGTTCAAACATAGGGTCAGATACAGGGATCATTGATAAGAAGGGATCCTTGATGTAGGGTTCATAGAAGTGAAAATTTTGGGAATCATTGAAAGTAATTTCTCTCCCTTTGGCTGATCTGAGAACTGGTAAGACTTCTCCTCCTTTGAGTTAGGGATCCTTGAATAAAGAATTTCTCCCCCTAATTTTTTTAAATAAGAAGGGATCATCGAAGAAGCAAATACATTACTTGTAGGATCACTAAAGAAACAAATACATTACTTGTAGGATCACTAAAGAAACACAGATTTGCAAATATGAACACAAATTAGAACAGAAATCATGTCGGTGGCTCCGAGACAAACAAATCGGTGGTACCGAGATTTTGTGGGGCAGCTCATCTGCTAAATCGGTAGAACCGAGTTATTTGTATCGGTGGCTCCGAGGCAAAATACTTAACTAGATGATGGGCGGTGACTAGGTCACCTATATTAGAGTATATTGACTTAGGAGCCAAGCAAGAATACTTGATCATAGGTCATACTCAACGTTAAGCTCAAAATGGGGTTACCATTTTTTGATTAAGCATTTTAATATCTTCATATCACTTGAGTTGCTTTAGCTCATGACTTGGAGTAAAGCCTTTTCAAGGATATGAGTACATACCTGAGTGATGTTGATGACGTAGCTTGTAGGTGAACTTGTTGAGGATGCTCGAGGTTGAGGAAGATCATCTTGAGTTGGGAGCAATCCCTCTCGTTTTAGTTCACTTGTCACCTACAAGGGTTAGTCAAGCAAGGAAGAACAATATATATCCCTTTGACATGATAAAAATTGAGAAATGTAAATATATGTCAAGGATATGTTTTTGTTGTCTTCTTCCTTCCATCATCAAAATGGGTTGTGGATACTTGGTCATGACAAGATTGCTTATGATTTGAGTTGATGGCAATCTTGTGGAATGAAGTTCTTCCAAGTACCTACAAAAGGTTAGATGCAATACGAGGGAGCATAGAATTCCATGGTATAAGATAGTATATCAAGAGTATCATGGAAATGTCAAGAAAGCTCATGCCCTTGCATGCAACCGGGTGAGTCTAGCTCAAGTTTGAAGCATCAATGATGTTCAACTCACTCCTCAAGTAACAAAACGTTTTCTCATCAAGTGGCTTAGTAAAGATATCGGCCAATTGCTTGTTAGTACGGACATGCTTAAGATTGATATCTCCTTTGGCAACATGATCACGAATGAAATGATGTCTAACTTGAATATGTTTAGTTCGAGAATGTTGCACAGGATTATGACCAATTTTAATAGCACTTTCATTGTCACAAAGTAATGTAACATTTTTAACATGAATTCCATAATCCTTAAGCGTTTGTGTCATCCATAGTAATTGTGCACAACAAGATCCGGCAGCAATATACTCAGCTTCGGCAGTAGATAGAGATACTGAGTTTTGTTTCTTGGAGGACCAAGACACAAGAGATCTACCCAAAAATTGAAAAGTACCCGAGGTGGATTTTCTATGAACCTTGTCACCGGCATAGTCCGAATCAGAATAGCCAACAAGGTTAAAGGAAGATCCCTTGGGATACCAGATGCCAAAGTTTGGTGTTTCTATCAAATATCCCACAATACATTTTACGGCCAAAAGATGACACTCTTTAGGTGCAGCTTGATATCTAGCACACATGCAAACACTAAGCATAATATCGGGACGAGAGGCACATAGATATAGCAATGAACCAATCATAGATCGATAAACTTTTTGATCAACCGGTTCGTCCTCCTTGGTAAGATCAACATGTCCACTAGTAGGCATAGGAGTTTTCATACCTTTGCATTCTTGCATGTTGAACTTCTTGATCAAGTCCTTGGTATACTTAGTTTGAGAGATGAAAGTTCCTTCTCTCGTTTGCTTGATTTGCAAACCAAGAAAGAATTTCAGCTCACACATCATGGACATCTCATACTTCTTGGACATCAACCTTCCAAATCTTTCACTAAATTGTGGGTTAGTAGATCCAAAGATAATATCACCCACATAGATTTGGCACACAAATAATTCACCATTAACTCTCTTAGTGAATAAGGTTGCGTCAATTTTACCAATTTCAAAACCCTTTTCAATGAGAAACTTCGTTAAGCATTTGTACCAAGCACGAGGGGCTTGTTTGAGACCATAAAGAGCTTTACGAAGCTTATAAACATGATTAGGTTTCTTAGGATTCACAAAACCAGGTGGTTGCTTAACATAGACTTCTTCTTCAATCTCACCATTTAAAAATGCACTTTTAATATCCATTTGATAAAGTGTGATATCATGGTGATTAGCATAAGCAAGAAGAATGCGAATAGCTTCAAGTCTAGCGACGGGGGCGTAGGTCTCACCGTAGTCCATACCTTCGACTTGAGTATATCCTTGGGCTATGAGATGTGCCTTGTTGCGTACGACTTGACCGTCTTTGTTTTGCTTGTTCCGAAACACCCATTTGGTTCCGATGATGTTTTGCTCATCCTTGGGATTCTCCACGAGTGTCCACACTTAGTTCCTCTCAAAGTTGTGAAGCTCTTCATGCATCGTGTTCACCCAATCCGGGTCTTCAAGAGCTTGTTCTACCTTCAAGGGCTCAATGCTAGAGATGAAAGAATAATGCTCACAAAAGTTAGCTAGACGAGTTTTAGAGCGAGTGATTCTCCCTGTTTGTATATCACCAAAGATTTCGTTTAGAGGATGGTTCTTGGTCACTTGTGCTCTAAATCGGGGTAGCTTTGGCTTGTTGGATGGTGGAGCTTCTTCTTCATCATCATCTCCTTCATCTTCGTTGTTGTCGAAGGTGTCGTTCCCTTGAGGTGGTGGTGAAGGAGGTTGTGGTGGATCTTCATGATGTATTTCCTCCTTTTCATCATCTTGTCGTGTACCGCTTGTGGATGCCTCGATGTCGTGTTGAGGATCACCTTGACGTGAAGTAGGGGCTTCCACTTGAGTTGATGAAGTACTTTCCTTCACCTCCATGGGACGAATCTTACCGATGGACAAGTCTTGAATAGCTTCCGAAGGGTCCTTATCACCTACATCATTTGGCAATTGTTTGACTTGCGAACCATTAGATTCATCAAACTTCACATCTACCGTCTCTTCAACTTTTCGAGTGAAGTTGTTGTAGACGCGGTATGTGTGAGAGTTCGATCCATAACCGAGTAGGAAACCTTCATGAGATTTAGGAGCAAATTTAGTACGACGATGCTTATCAAGAATGTAGCACTTTGAGCCGAATATCCGAAAGTATCCAACTTGGGGTTTGTTACCGGTTAGTAGCTCGTATGCCGTTTTACCGAGAAGCTTGTGCAAGTAAAGTCGGTTTGTGGCATGACATGCTGTTTTCACGGCTTCTGCCCAAAAGTGTCTTGGCGTCTTGTATTCGTCAAGCATCGTTCTTGCCATCTCAATAAGCGTCCGGTTCTTCCTCTAAACAACTCCATTTTGTTGAGGCGTGTATGTAGCCGAGAACTCATGTGAAACACCTTATTCGTCAAGAAAGGTATCCACATGGGTGTTCTTGAACTCCGATCCGTTATCGCTCCGAACCTTCTTGATCTTCACTTCAAACTGATTCTACGCTTTGCGAATGAAGTTCTTGAAGATCTTTTTAACCTGCGACTTATCATCAAGGAAGAATACCCACGTAAATCTGGAAAAATCATCAACTATAACTAGACCATAGGAATTTCCACCGAGACTCTTATAAGCATTGGGACCAAAAAGATCCATGTGAAGTAACTCGAGTGGTCTCCTAGTAGTCATGATATTCTTAACGGGATGACTTCCACCTACTTGCTTTCCAGCTTGACAAGCACTACAAAGTCTATCTTTGTCAAAGATAACATCTTTAACACCAAGTATATGATCACCTTTGATAAGCTTGTCTAAGTTACGCATGCCAACATGTCCTAGTCTTCTATGCCAAAGCCAACCTTTAGAAGATTTTGCAATAAGACAAGTACGAGGTTTGGATCTCTTAGTGAAATCGACAATATATAGATCACCTCTACGGAAACCGGTAAAGACCATTTTATGATTATCTTGACGAAACACTTGGCAATCTACTTTCGTGAATATAGCACATTAAAACCAAAGTCGGCAAGTCTAGATACGGAAAGAAGATTGTAGCCAAGAGATTCAACAAGCATAACATTTTGAATAGAGCTATCATGAGATATGGCCACCTTACCAAGACCAAGTACCTTACCCTTGGAGTTGTCCCCAAATGTTACGTACCTTCGCGGTCCATGGTTTGGTGTGATTTCTTCAAACATTTCTCTATATCCGGTCATATGATCGGTGCATCCGCTATCGAGAATCCACTCTTTTCCTCCGGACATGTAATCCTTGAAGTTTGCCATGAGACTTAGATTCTTCATTATCTTCTCATACTCGATGTCGAACAACTCATCTTTATCATAGTAGCCATGTTCCACATTGTCACCATCAAGTGGGAAATCCTCGTCACAAAGAACAAGAGATTCGTTAGGATTGTGATCATGACAATGTTCAAACTTGTGAATTCGAATGGCTTCTACAATGATGTTGTTGATAGTTGTGACATCTCCTTTAGCACGCACGAGGTCTCTAAGCTCAAATAGACAATCATCAAACTTGGGATCACTAGGCGTCATTTTGTGGAAGGCAATAGTTTTATGAAGAATTTCATCAAGATTACTCAATGAATAACTTGGATATCGTTTCTCCAAGTCATTCCACAAGGTATAAGCACATTCAAAATTCTTCATTTGATTAAGCACATTTCTAGGCAATGCTCTAACAATGAGATTAACAGTTCTAAGATTGCATAGCATATCAATTTCCTCTTCGTGTGTGGGATGTAAAGGATCAATGGGAGGTACATAAGGGCTCTTAACATATTTGCTCAATTGAAATTCATTAAACAGCTCAAGCATCAAAGTTTTCCATTGACTATAGTACTGTCCATCAAGAATAGGCACTCTACAACTCAAACCCCTATACTAGACACATCCATGTTCCTCCACGGTGATTAAACCGAAGCAATGGAGACCAAAGCTCTGATACCAATTGAGGGATCACTAGAAGAGTGTCTAGAGGGGGGGGGGGGTGAATAGACTACTAGCAGGAATTTAAAACCTAACCTTTTCCCAAGTTAATTGGATGGCAGATTTTAACAATTATACCAAGATAGCAAGCACACCCTACACATGCATGTCAACAAATATGGCAGCGGAAAGTAAAGACATTGCACATGAAGTAAAGAGTTGAGAAAGGGAGATCAAACGCATGAGGGACACGAAGATTTTTCCCGTGGTTACAATAGGTGGTGCTATCGTATGTCCACGTTTATGGAGTCTTCAACCCACAGAGGGTAACGGTCGCGAGATTCCATGGAGGGCTCCACCCATAAGGGTCCACGAAGTAGCAACCTTGACTATTCCATAATGGCTTCCGTCCACGAAGGACTAGCCTCGCTATGGGTAGATCTTCACGAAGTAGGCGATCTCCTTGCCCTTACAAACTTCTTGGTTCACTCCACAACACGAAGTAGGAGGCTCCCAAGCGACACCTAACCAATCTAGGAGGCACCACCCTCCAAAAGGTAATAGGCTCGGCAATATCGATGAACTCCTTGCTCTTGTGCTTCAAGATGATAGACTCCTCAACACACAATCACTCTCTCACAGATTTGGCTTGGTGGAAGAGATGGGATTTGTGGAAAGCAACTTGGGGAGGCTAGAGATCAAGATTCATATGCTTGGAATGGAATGGCATGATCTCAACACATCAGTAGGTGGCTCTCTCTCAGAAAACTGGATGGGGCAAGTATGGAATAGTTCTGAGTGCTTCTCTCTCGAGTAGGTGGTGGTGAAGGGGTATATATAGGCATCTCCAAAAATCCAACCGTTACACACAAGATGACCAACTCGGTGACACCGATGTGTTAATCTCGGTGGTACCGAAGTGACCAAAAGGCATCAACTTTTGAATCTCGGTGAGACCGATATATAAGACTCGGTTGCACAGATAAGGTGACCAACGGTCAGATTGCCCAATCTCGGTGACGCCGATTCAACAAACTCGGTGGTACCAATTTTGTGAAACTGCGTAATAGAAAGTTGGCAACCCAAACTCGGTGGCACCGAAGCAGAATCGGTTGCACCGAAAATCTAGGGTTTGGCTTAGGTTTTTCTGAGTATGGGAATCGGTGGCACCGAGTGGAAAGTGTTGGTTGCACCGATTGTGGATATTTGACTTTGGACAGACTTTTGTGGAAGAGCTTGTGGGTGTTTTTGGTGACTATCACTTGTGCACGTATGAGCATTTTGTTCACGAACAGTACCTGGCCCCCTTTTAATAGTATTGGCTTTCCTATGGACTCAAAGTGATTTCTCACAAAGTAAAATGTAGAGTCCTCTTGCTTGAAGCTTTGCCAGACTATTTCCTTTCATCTTGGGGTATCTCCACAATCTCCACAATCCTTTTGCCAACCCTTCTCTCCATGGACTTTATCTAAAATACACTAGGTAAAAGTATTAGTCCTAGAGACAATGTATGTTGTCATGAATTATCAAAACCACCAAGGGAGCATGTTGTGCTTTCACCAGGGCGCGCCAGAGGCCCCCAGCGCGCCCTGATGGGTTGTGCCCTCCTCGGGGCCCCTCTCCACCGCCTCTGATGCCTATAAATTCCCAAATATTCCAGAAAGCCTAAGGGAGTCGACAAAAAACACATCCAGCCGCCGCAAGTTCTAGAGCCTCGAGATCCAATCTAACACCATCACGGAGGGGTTCATCATCCTCATTGGTGCCTCTCCGATGATGCGTGAGTAGTCCACCATAGACCTACGGGTCCGTAAGCAGTAGCTAGATGGCTTCCTCTCTCTCTTTTGATTCTCAATACAATGGTCTCTTGGAGATCTATTTGTCGTAAAGTTTTGCGGTGTGTTTGTTGGGATCCGATGAATTTTGAGTTCATGATCAGTTTCTATCCATGAATATTGTTTGAGTCTTCTTTGATCTCTTATATGCATGATTGCTTATAGCATCGTATTTCTTCTTCGAATCTTTGGTTTAGTTAGGCCGACTAGATTGATTTTTTTGCGATGGGAAAATGTGCTTTGTTATGGGTTCGATCTTGCGGTATCCTCTCCGAGTGACAGAAGGGGCAGCGAGGCACGCATGTATCGTTGCTATTAAGGATAACAAGATGGGGTCTATTCCTACATGAATAGATTTTGGCTACATCATGTCATCGTTCTTATTGCATTACTCCGTTTTTCCATGAACTTAATACACTAGATGCATGCTGGATAGCGGTCAATGTGTGGAGTAATAGTGGTAGATGCAGGCAGGAGTCGGTCTACTTATCTTGGACGTGATGCCTATATAATGATCATCGCCTTGGATATCGTCATGATTATTTGATCGTCTATCAATTGCCCAACAGTAATTTGTTCACCCACCGTGTGCTATACTCATGAGAGAAGCCAATAGTGAAACCTACGGCCCCCGGGTCTACTTTTCCAACATATTGCTTTCCGATCTATCTT
This sequence comes from Elymus sibiricus, assembly GCA_039707655.1. NCBI lineage: Eukaryota > Viridiplantae > Streptophyta > Magnoliopsida > Poales > Poaceae > Elymus > Elymus sibiricus. Next base: position 491,012,544 of record CM077665.1, read on the forward strand.
TTTGCCTCTTTTGTTTTCAGATCTACTATTCCAAAAACCCAAAAATATATTTCTGCACTTTTTATTTGCTATTTTTATTTTGTGTTCTTGAGAGATCTATCTCTCCAATCTATCATTACCTAATCTATCTTTTTATCATAGCGAGATTGACAACCACTCTTTCGCGTCGGGTTGCAAGTATTTGTTCTTTGTGTGCAGGTGCTGCTTATTAGGTGGTGGTGATCCTCCTACTGGTTCGATACCCTGGTTTCATAACTGAGGGAAATACTTACCGTCGCTGTGCTGCATCATCCCTTCCTCTTTGGGTAAATACCGACGCAGTCTCAAGCCACGTCAAAGGAATTTCTGGCGCCGTTGCCGGGGAGGAAGCGGTCTCTTCTACGTGCCAATCTCTGGCGCCGAGGAGACGCCATCATCATCTACCAAGTTCCTAATCAAAAATCTCATCTCCTTGCAATTACATTATTTGCCATTTGCCTCTCGTTTTCCTCTCCCCCACTTCACCAAATTTTCCGTTTTATTCGCCCTCTTTTTAGTTTGCCTTTTTCTCGCCAGATCTATTTTTGCTTGCTTGTGTTGCCATTTGCCTTCTATTTGCTTGCATCTTCGCTTGCTGAAAATCTATTGATATGGATCCTCATCCACTTGCTAATCTTTTCAACAAACCAAATTATGATGAACCAATTGCTAGTGAGTTGAGTGCACTTGATTATCTCTATGAAGTTTTGTTTCAAAATCATGAATCTGAAAATTTTGATGAAGTGTTGAAAGAAGAAATTTATAAGGTGATTCATGATAGCTCCTTGATTGAAAAGCATGATTGGAATGTTGCTAGTATGAATTCTCTAAATATCCATGATGCTAATGATATGCAAAGCCACAAGCTTGGGGATGCTATGTTTGATCAAGATGATATTTTTAGTCCCCCAAGTTTTGATGAGCAAATTTATTATGATGATTGCATGAATCCTATTTATGATGATGGCGATGACACATATGCTATAATGAGTAATGACAACCATGGAACTTATCATCATGTTTTTGACTTGCAATGTGGTTATGTCTATCAAGTGTCTCATGATAGTTATTTTGTTGAGTTTGCTCCCACTACCATGGATGAAAAGGAATTTGCTTATGTGGAGAGTAATGAAAATTCTATGTTTGTGCATCATGAAAAGAATGATTTATGTGATAGTTATATTGTTGAAATCCTTCATGATGCTAGTGAAATTTATTATGAGGGAGGAATATTTGCTTGTAGGAATTGCAATAATATCAAGTTTCCTCTCTATGTGTTCAAAGTTTTGAAGTTATGCTTGTTTTGCCTTCCTATGCTAGTTGATTCTTGTTCCCATAAATTGTTTGCTCACAAAATCCCTATGCATAGGAAGTGGGTTAGACTTAAATGTGCTTGTCATGAGATTCATGATGCTCTCTTGCATATTTCAATTACTACTTTTTATGTGAGCATCATTGAAATCATCATGCCTAGCTAGGGGCATAAAACGATAGCGCTTGTTGGGAGGCAACCCAATGAATAAATTTATTTTCGTCTTTTCCTTTCTGTTTTTGTGTGTTAACACAATTATTACTCTGTTATGATTGTGTTTTTATGTTTTATTTAGTGTTTGTGCCAAGTAAAGCCTTTAGGATGATTCATAAGATGAGTAGAAACAATGCTGAATCTGAAACAGAAACTTTGCCTCCAGTATTCGAATTTTCATTTTTTATTGGAACGTGATATTGAGCTGAAATTTTAACACAGTGTTGATATACAAATTCTTTACGTTGTCCTAATTTTCAGAAGTTTTAGAGTTACAGAAGTATGGTTAGAGTACAGATTACTACAGACTGTTCTGTTTAAGACAGATTCTGTTTTCGTTGCATTATGTGCTTGTTTTGATGAATCTATGGGTTGTATTGAAGGGTATGAGCCATGGTAAAGTTAAAATACAGTAGGTATAATGTAATAATAAAATTTGAATGGGTTTGCAACAGTACCTAAAGTAGTGATTTGCTTTATTATACTAACGGATCTCACGAAGATTTTGTTCAGTTGTGTGTGATTGAAGTTTTCAAGTTTTGGGTGAGATCACGATGGGAATAAGGAGTGAAAAGAGCCTAAGCTTGGGGATGCTACAACACTCCCAAGATATATCCAAAGAGAAACAAGCAACTAATCTTGGGGATGCCCCCGAGTGGCATCCCCTCTTTCTTCTAACGACCATCGATATTTCACTTGGAGCTATATTTTTATTCGTCACATATCATGAGTTTTGCTTGGAGCGTCTTGTATCATTTGAGTCTTTGCTTGCTTTGCTTGTTAGTTTGTCACTTGTATCCTTGTTGGACACACCTATTTGAGAGAGCCAAACTTATGCTATGATTTGTTAGAATTGCTCTTTATGCTTCACTTAAACTTTTTGAGCTATAGAATTGCTCTAGTGCTTCACTTATATCTTTTTGAGCACGGTGTGCTTGGAAAATTTTGAATAAATACTCTCATGCTTCACTTAGATTAATTTGAGAGTTAGTAAATTTTGAAGAAATCCTCTCATGCTTCACTTATACTATTTTTAGAGATGAAATCTTTATGCTCATGTGCTTCACTTAAATTTGTTTGTGCCTGCCAAAAGCAATGGTAATATATGAAATTAGTCCCAAAGTGATAGATATCCGAGGAGGATATAATAAAAACTTTCCTGAAGATCATTGGACAAATTAAACTTGATTCCTTGTAATAGTTTTGAGACATGATGATAGTAATATGTGAGTCATGTTAGTGAGTAATTATGCTTTAGTAGGAATATTGGTGTTAAGGTTTGTGATTCCCTATGCATGCATGAAAGTCAATAGTTATGCAATGAAGTTACGTCCTACTTATGGTGCATTATTCGGTGTTAGTTATTCTCAATGCTCGCTTATGTGAATTTTCTTTTCTTGGTTGGTTGCTTCTCAATCTATTTGCTAGCCTCCACTTGTACTAAGTAGAAATACTACTTGTGCATCCAAAATCCTTAAACCCAGTTTTGCCTTATGAGTCCACCATACCTACCTATATGCGGTATTTCCATACCGTTCCAAGCAAATTTATATCTGCCATCTCTAATTTTCAAAATAAATTTCTCTTTTGTGTGCTCGTACCGCTCATGAAACGGTAGGGGGTGTTCAATATTTTTCCATGCTAGATGTGTTATTCTCAAGATGAGTGTTTATTCACTTGTCATTGCACGAGAGTGCGGCGGTAATAGGGATGCCCAATCCCGAAATGAAAAAGAAAAAAAATTACTTTATGTTGTCAAATAATAAATTCCTTGGAAAGTGGTGGTATGGAAGGCAACCGTGGATATGGCCAGCCATGAAATGTGAAAGAATGGTGGAAAAAGGAATAAACTTTATTTTCTGTTTGGGAACCGCCAATGATATATCTAGCATGGAAAGTATTGTGAACTACTTTGTCATTTTTGTTGACAGGAAAGGCATGCCACTCAAAATATTTTTCTCTCTCAATTTAAACTTTGAGCTCTGGCACCACTGCAAATCCCTACTTCCCTCTGCGAAGGGCCTATCTATTTACTTTATGCAAATTTTTATTTTTACTTTGAGTCTCCATCTTCTCTTATAAAGCACCAATTAGGGGGCACTATGATTGTACTTGAGCATTGGGTGTAGCTAATATTTGAGCGTGTTTCATGAATGGATGAATGATTGAGCATGATGGGCTAGGGATAACTTTCTTTAGTGTTGATATTTTGAAAGACATGGTTGCTTGTTGGCATGCTTGAGTATTGAAGTCATTATGTTAAAACTAGGCTATTGATTTGAATCATCTAAAGTCCAAATGTCCATGCTACAAAAGAAAAGAATATGAGATGAACATGTTAGGCAACATTCCACATCAAAAATTCTGTTTTTATCATTTACCTACTCGAGGACGAGTAGGAATTAAGCTTGGGGATGCTGATACGTCTCCAACGTATCTATAATTTTTGCTTGTTCCATGTTGTTATATTATCATTCTTGGATGTTTTACAATCATTTTATAGCAACTTCATATCATTTTTTGGGACTAACCTATTGACATAGAGGCAAAGTGCGAGTTGCTGTTTTTGCTTGTTTTTTACTTCTCAGAATATCAGTACCAAACGGAGTCCAATCGCGACGAAACTTTTTGGAGATTTTTTTCGGACCAGAAGACACCCAGTGGGCCAAATAAGTGCCAGAGAGGTGGGCTGTGGAGACCACAACCCACCAGGGCACGCCAGAGGCCCCCGGAGCGCCCTGATGGGTTGTGCCCTCCTCGGGGCCCCTCTCCACCGCCTCTGATGCATATTGATACGTCCATTTTGCATCATGATTTCCTACTATTATTTATTATGTTTTGTTGAATAATAATGCTTTGGGGAGTGATTCTAATGCCTTTTCTCTCATAATATGCAAGGTTTACACAAAGAGTGAGAATACCGGCAGCTGGAATTCTGGACCCAAGAAAAGCACATCAGAGATACCTATTCTGCACAACTCCAATGAAGCTGAAATTTTACAGAGATTATTTTTGGAATAAATAAAAAATACTGGAGCGGAAAACTACCGGAGGGGGCCACCTGGTGGGCACAACCCACCAGGGCGCGCCCTGATGGGTTGTGGCCTCCTCGGCCCACCTCTGGTGCCCATCTTCTGGTATATAGTCACATTTAACCTAGAAAAATAAATCAGAGGAGGACTTTCGGGACGAAGCGCCGCCGCCTCGAGGCAGAACTTGGGCAGGAGCACTTGTGCCCTCCGGTGGAGCGATTCCGCCGGGGGAACTTCCCTCCCGGAGGGGGAAATCGAAGCTATCGTCATCACCAACACCCCTCTCATATTTGGGAGGCCAATCTTCATTAACATCTTCAACAACATAATCTCCTCTCAAACCCTAGTTCATCTCTTGTGTTCAATCTTTGTACCGGAACCTCAGATTGGTACCTGTGGGTGACTAGTAGTGTTGATTACCTTGCTTAGTTGATTACTATATGGTTTATTTGGTAGAAGATTATATGTTCAGATCCATTATGCTATTCAATACCCCTCTGATCTTGAGCATGATTATTATTTGTGAGTAGTTATCTTTGTTCTTGAGGTCACGGGAGAAGTCATGTTGCAAGTAATCATGTGAATTTGATATGTGTTCGATATTTTGATGATATGTATGTTGTGATTCCCTTAGTGGTGTCATGTGAACGTCGACTACATGACACTTCACCATTCATGGGCCTAAGGGAATGCATTGTGGAGTAGTTATTAGATGATGGGTTGCTAGAGTGACAGAAGCTTAAACCCTAGTTTATGCGCTACTTAGTAAGGGGCTGATTAGGATCCAAACGTTTATTGCTATGGTTAGATTGTGTCTTAATACTTTTCTCGTAGTTGCGGATGCTTGCGAGAGGGTTAATCATAAGTGGGAGGTTGTTCAAGTAAGAACAGCACCCAAGCACCGGTCCACCCACATATCAAATTATCAAAGTAGCGAACACGAATCAAACCAACATGATAAAAGTGACTAGATGAAATTCCCGTGTACCCTTAAGAACACTTTGCCTATTACTAGAGATTGTTCTGGCCTGTCCTTTTCCTCAAAAGGATTGGGATACCTTGCTGCACCTTGTTTACCGTTACCGTTACTTGCTCATTACCAATTATCTTGCTATCAAACTATCTGTTACCTACAATTTCAGTGCTTGCAAAAATTACCTTGCTGAAAACCGCTTGTCATTTCCTTCTGCTCCTCGTTGGGTTCGACACTCTTACTTATCGAAAGGACTATGATTGATCCCCTATACTTGTGGGTCATCAAGACTCTTTTCTGGCGCCGTTGCCGGGGAGTGAAACGCTCTTGGTAAGTGGAAATCGGTAAGGAAAAACTTATACTACGTGCTGAAATTTAGTGCTACTTGCTACTATGGAGAACAATGCTTTGAGGGGTTTGTTCGGGGTATCTTCACCTCGACCGGAACCACAATTAGTTGCCCCTCAACCTACTGCACCTACTGAAAATATTACTTATGAAATTCCTTCGGGTATGGTAGAACAACTGCTTGCTAAACCTTATGCAGGAGATGGAACTGAACATCCTGATATGCACCTATTATATGTGAACGAGATATGTGGATTATTTAAGCTTGCAGGTTTACCCGGAGATGAAGTTAAGAAGAAGGTTTTTCCTTTATCTTTGGAGGGAAAAGCATTGACATGGTATAGGATATGTGATGATCTTGGATCGTGTAACTGGAATCGTTTACAATTGGAATTCCACCAAAAGTTTTATCCCATGAATCTAGTTCATCGTGATCGGAATTATATATATAATTTTTGGCCTCGTGAAGGAGAAAGTATCGCTCTAGCTTGGGGGAGGCTTAAGTCAATGCTATATTCATGCCCCAATCATGACATCCCGAGAGAAGTTATCATTCAAAAATTTTATGCTCGGCTTTCTCATAATGATCAATCCATGCTCGATACTTCTTGTGCTGGTTCTTATATGAAGAAGACTATTGAATTCAAGTGGGATCTCTTAGAAAAAATTAAACGCAACTCTGAAGATTGGGAACTCGACGAAGGTAATGAGTCAGGTATAAAGCTTGAATTCGATTGTGTTAAATCTTTTATGAATACCGATACTTTTCACAAGTTTAGCACTAAATATGGACTTGACTCTGAGATAGTAGCCTCTTTCTGCGAAGCATTTGCTACTCACGTTGATCTCCCTAAGGAGAAGTGGTTTAAATATCACTCCCCTATTAAAGAAGAAATTAAAGAACCGGTCATAGCTAAAGAAGAAACCATCACTTATAATGTTGACCCAGTTGTGCCTACCGCTTATATTGAAAAACCACCTTTCCCTGTTAGGATAAAGGAACATGCTAAGGTATCAACCGTGGTTCGTAAGAGTAACCTAAAAACATCTAAGCCCCCTAAGAAAATTAAAGTAGAACCAAGTGTTGCTATGGTTAAAGATCTCTTGGTAGAAAATATTGATGGGCATGTTATCTACTTCTGTGATGAAGCCGGTAGAATTTCTAAACCCGATGAAAAAGATAAACATACACCCATAGAAGGCATGCCCGTTGTCTCGGTCAAAATAGGATATCATTGCTATCATGGTTTATGTGATTTTGGTGCTAGTGTGAGTGCTATCCCTTTTACCTTATACCAAGAAATTATGGATGAAATAGCACCTGCTGAAATAGAAGATATTGATGTTACTATTAAACTTGCTAATAGAGATACTATCACACCACTTGGGATTGTTAGAGATGTTGAAGTCTTGTGTGGGAAAGGAAATACCCTACTGATTTTCTAGTTCTTGGTTCCCCACAAGATGACTTTTGTCCCATTATCTTTGGTAGACCTTTCTTAAGCTCCGTCAATGCTAAGATAGATTGTGAAAAACAAAATGTCGGTGTCTGTTTTGGTAATGTGTCTCATGAGTTTAATTTTTCCAAGTTTAGTAGACAACCTCGTGATAAAGCGTTATCTAGTAAGGATGAAATAATCGGTCTTGCTTCTATTGCTGTGCCTCCTACTGATCCATTAGAACAATATTTGCTTGACCATGAAAATGATATGCACTTGCGTGAAAGAAATGAAATAGATCAAATTTTCTTTGAACAACAACCTCTCCTAAAACACAATTTGCATATTGAAACTCTTGGAGGTCCTCCTCCACCTAAAGATGATCCTGTGTTTGAATTGAAACAATTGCCTGACACTTTAAAGTATGCTTATCTTGATGAGAAAAAGATATATCCTGTTTTTATTAGTGCTAACCTGTCAGAACATGAAGAAGAAAGATTATTAAAAGTTCTATGGAAGCACAGGGCTGCTATTGGATATACTCTTGATGATCTTAAGGGCATTAGGCCCACTCTATGTCAACACAAGATTAATATGGAACCTCATGCTAAACCCGTTGTTGATCATCAATGGCGACTGAATCCTAAGATGAAGGAAGTGGTAAGAACTAAAATATTAAAACTTCTGGAAGTAGGTATAATCTATCCTATTGCTGATAGTAGATGGGTAAGTCCCGTTCATTGTGTCCCTAAGAAAGGAGGTATTACTGTTGTTCCTAATGATAAAAATGAACTCATTCAACAAAGAATTGTTACTGGCTATAGAATGGTAATTGATTTTAGAAAATTAAATAAAGCTACTAGAAAGGATCGTTACCCTCTGCCTTTCATTGATCAAATGCTAGAAACATTATCTAAGCACACACACTTTTGCTTCTTAGATGGATATTCTGGTTTCTCTCAAATACCTGTGTCGCAATCCGATCAAGAGAAAACCACCTTTACTTGCCCTTTTGGAACCTATGCTTATAGACGTATGCCTTTTGGTTTATGCAATGCACCCGCTACCTTTCAAAGATGTATGACTGCTATATTCTCTGATTTTTGTGAAAATATTGTGGACGTTTTCATGTATGATTTTTCTGTTTACGGAACTTCTTTTGATGATTGCTTAAGCAACCTTGATCGAGTTTTGCAGAGATGTGAACAAACTAATCTTGTCTTGAATTGGGAGAAGTGCCACTTTATGGTTAATGAAGGTATTGTCTTGGGGCATAAAATATCTGAGCGAGGTATTGAGGTGGATAAAGCTAAAGTTGATGCAATTGAGAAAATGCCATGTCCTAAAGATATTAAAGGTATTCGCAGTTTCCTTGGTCATGCTGGTTTTTATAGGAGGTTCATTAAAGACTTCTCTAAAATTTCTAGGCCTCTTACTAATCTTTTGCAAAAGGATATCCCTTTTATTTTTGATGATGATTGTGTGGAAGCCTTTGAAACACTCAAGAAAGCCTTAACCTCTGCACCTATCGTTCAACCACCTGATTGGAACTTGCCTTTTGAAATTATGTGTTGCTAGTGATTATGCTGTTGGTGCTGTTCTAGGACAAAGAGTTGATAAGAAATTGAATGTTATCCATTATGCTAGCAAAACTCTAGACAGTGCTCAACGAAATTATGCCACTACTGAAAAAGAATTTTTAGCGGTCGTGTTTGCTTGTGATAAATTTAGATCCTATATTGTTGACTCAAAAGTGATTGTTCACACTGACCATGCTGCTATAAAATATCTTATGGAAAATAAAGATGCTAAACCTAGACTCATTTGGTGGGTTCTCTTGCTTCAAGAGTTTTACTTACATATCGTTGATAGGAAGGGAGCTGAGAACCCCGTAGCTGATAACTTGTCTAGGTTAGAAAATATTCTTGATGACCCACTACCTATTGATGATAGTTTCCCTGACGAACTGTTAGCTGCAATAAATGTTTCTCAAAACACCCCTTGGTATGCTGATTATGCTAACTACATTGTCGCTAAATATATACCACCTAGCTTCACATACCAACAAAAGAAAAAAATTCTTCTATGACTTGAGACATTACTTTTGGGATGACCCACATCTTTATAAAGAAGGGGTAGATGGTATTATTAGACGTTGTGTACCTGAGCATAAACAGGAACAAATCCTATGGAAATGTCATTCCGAAGCTTATGGAGGACATCATGCGGGAGATAGAACTGCTCACAAGGTATTGCAATCTGGTTTTTATTGGCCTACTCTCTTCAAAGATGCCCGTAAGTTTGTCTTGTCTTGTGATGAATGTCAAAGAATTGGTAATATCGGTAAGCATCAGGAAATGCCAATGAATTATTCACTTGTTGAAGCATTTGATGTTTGGGGTTTTGATTATATGGGATGTTTTCCTTCCTCTAACGGGTACACTCATATTTTGGTTGCTGTTGATTATGTCACTAAGTGGGTAGAAGCTATTCCAACTAGTAGTGCTCATCACCACACCTCCATTAAAATGCTTAAAGAGGTTATCTTCCCGAGGTTTGGAGTCCCTAGATATTTAATGACGGAAGGTTGTTCACACTTTATTCATGGTGCTTTCCGTAAGATGCTTGCTAAATATGATGTTAACCATAGAATTGCATCACCCTATCATCCTCAATCTAGTGGTCAAGTAGAACTTAGCAATAGAGAAATAAAATTAATATTACGAAAAACTGTCAATAGGTCTCGTAAGAATTGGTCTGAGAAATTAGATGATGCACTATGGGCATATAGAACAGCTTATAAAAATCCTATTGGTATGTCTCCATACAAAATGGTATATGGAAAAGCTTGTCATTTGCCTCTAGAATTAGAACACAAAGCATTTTGGGCCATTAAAGAACTTAACTATGATTTTAAACTTGCCGGTGAGAAGAGGCTATTTGATATTAGCTCACTAGATAAATGGAGAACCCAAGCCTATGAAAATGCCAAATTATTTAAAGAAAAAGTAAAAAGATGGCATGACAAAAGAATCCAAAAGCGGGAATTCAAAATAGGAGACTATGTTCTTTTGTTCAACTCTCGTTTAAGATCTTTTGCAGGTAAGCTTCTCTCCAAATTGGAGGGACCTTATATTATCGAAGAGGTTTATCGTTCTGGAGCTATCAAGATTAATAACGCCGATGGTACTAACCCGAAGGTGGTCAATGGACAAAGAATTAAGCACTATATCTCAGGTACGCCTATTAACGTTGAAAGCAATGTTATCCAAACCATGACACCAGAGGAACACATAAAAGAAACCTTCCGGAACACTCCAGAATTCTGAAAAATAGGAGGTACGTGATTCGGTAAGTAAACGGACTCCGAAAAATCCGAAAAAATATTTTTTGTCAGTTTTGGAATATTAGAAAATTTTGGGAATAAAGAAATAAACCGGAAGGTGATTGAGGTGAGCACGATACACCAGGGCGCGCCAGGCACCCCTGGGTGCGCTCTAGTGGGTTGTGCCCACCTCGGATACCTTCCCGACTCCGTTTTCTTTCCATATGCTTGTTTTCCAAGAATAAAAATTCTCTATATATACCCCCAACTGTTTTGACAACCGCATCATAGAAAATCCTCTGTTCTTGATTCGTGCTGTTTTCCTGTCAGATCTGTCAAGTCAGGCATCATGTCTTCCCCCTTTTCTAATAACGTGGAAGAAGATGCCTGGCTAATGAAGATAGAGCTGAAGAGGGAGGAGCCGGAAGAAGCTAACAAGGAAGATAAGGGCAAGGATGCTATGGCGGATCAGCCCCCTGAAGGAGACCAATCCATGCCAACAAAGGAGGGAAAAGAAGAAGATATCCTTCAACCTTATTACATCCATCTCACCCTATTGAAATCAAAGCTTTTAGAGCTTCCGAAGCGGTCCGTGTTCAGAATAAATTTCTCATCCGTGAAAATATTTTGCTAGAGGAGCACATCAATAACCTTAGGAGGGTCATCCGCAAATTGGAGCACCTTTTTGAAGTTGAAGTGTGATACCTCTACACCACCACCTTCTTCATCACCACCACCAAAGGAGTTTTGAGATCACGGGTATGGGCACTCCCCTTGGCTTGAGCCAAGCTTGGGGAAGGTGGCCCGGTATCGTATCATCATCACTTTTATTCACCTTTACCTATTTTTAGTTCAATCTTTAGTTTCCCTTTGCTTTAGATGAATATAAGTTTAGCCTGATCTATTTTCGTGTGTTAGTTTCGTGGTCTATCTATCTATGTAATCGAGTGAAAGTTATATAATAAAGTTTAGTTTGAGTTTTTGTCTCTCTACTTTCTTGTTGCAATCAAAATAAAAGGAAAGAGAAATAAATGAAAAGAATCATATGCTAATCTTATGGTGAGTAATGACATCACTAAGGAAAAGTATAAGTAGTAAAATTTATTGGAGATTGACAAACATAGCATTGGTCAATGATGCAATTCATGAAAGAATTAATAAGGGAAGAGAAGATTCACATGCAAATACACTATCTTGGACATCTTTTATGATTGTGAGCCCCCATTAAATATTATGTGTCAAAATTGTTGACGTTGGATAAGGAAGACAACGTAATGATTTATGTTTGTTCATATCCACATAGAAGTTATATTGTCATGGATCCTTCAACATGTGGTGCTTGCCCAATATCTTTGCTAGCCAAAAATTCCGCACTAAGTATAGATACTACTTTGCATCCAAAAACCAAAAACCAAACTCATTCTTTGAGAGTCCACCATACCTACCTATGGATCGAGTAAGATCCTTCAAGTAAGTTGTCATCGGTGCAATAAGGCAATAAAAATTACTGCTAAAAGTGTTTTGATCAATTAGTGTAAGAGAAAATTGAGCGCTATACGAACTTATGATGGCAAAGTAATAAAAGCGACAGACTGCATAATAAAGGTTGCTATCATAGGGGGCAATATAGCATGACGTTCTTTTACATTAAGGGATTGGGCATACAAACCAATAAGCGCATGACAACCTCTGCTTCCCTCTGCGAAGGGACTATCTCTTACTTTTATGTACTTACTTTTATGCAAAGAGTCAAAGTATTCTTCCCCTATTCCTTTTTACTTTTTCCTTTTGCAAGCATCATGTGGTGAGGAAAGATCTAGGCACATATATCCAGTTGGATATGGGTGGGCATGAGTTATTATTGTTGACATCACCCTTGAGGTGAATACGTTGGGAGGCGAAACTATAAGCCCCTATCTTCCTATGTGTCCGGTTGAAACTTTTTGTTCATGGGTATGCCGTGAGTGTTAGCAATCATAGAAGACTAAATTATGGTTGAGTATGTGTACTTGCCAAAAGGCTCTGACATGAGACCCTTCCTGAAAATATGATGAATTGTAGTTGCAAAGTTGAGTGAGAACATAGTTTGTTTGTTTTCAATAAGGTTTATGCTTCATACTTCTATGTTGTGATGAATTGTTACTTGTTCATGAGAAGCTATATGATAAAAATGTATTGAATAAGTTTTATGATAGAGTTTGTTTCTGTTATGATAATAAGCATGATGCTACTATGTCCATATTTTGTTTTTATCGACATCTCTCTCTCAAATCATGTGGACATGCTTTTCAATATCGGTTTTCGCTTGAGGACAAGCAAGGTCTAAGGTTGGGGGACTTGATACGTCCATTTTGCATCATGTTTTCCTACTGTTATTTATTATGTTTCGTTGAATAATAATGCTTTGGGGAGTGATTCTAATGCCTTTTCTCTCATAATATGCAAGGTTTACACAAAGAGGGAGAATACCGGCTGCTGGAATTCTGGACCCAAGAAAAGCACATCAGAGATACCTATTCTGCACAACTCCAATGAAGCGGAAATTTTACGGACATTATTTTTGGAATAAATAAAAAATACTGGAGCGGAAAACTACCGGAGGGGGCCAACCTGGTGGGCACAACCCACCAGGGTGTGCCAGACCCCCCCTGGGCGCGCCCTGATGGGTTGTGGCCTCCTCGGCCCACCTCCAGTGCACATCTTCTGGTATATAGTCACATTTGACCTAGAAAAAAAATTAGAGGAGGACTTTCGGGACGAAGCGCCGCCGCCTCGAGGCGGAACTTGGGCAGGAGCACTTTTGCTCTCCGGCGGAGCAATTCCGCCAGGGGAACTTCCCTCCCGGAGGGTGAAATTGAAGCTATCGTCATCACCAACACCCCTCTCATCTTTGGGAGGCCAATCTTCATCAACATCTTCAACAACACCATCTCCTCTGAAACCCTAGTTCATCTCTTGTGTTCAATCTTTTTACCGGAACCTCAGATTGGTACCTGTGGGTGACTAGTAGTGTTGATTACCTTGCATAGTTGATTACTATATGGTTTATTTGGTGGAAGATTATATGTTCAGATCCATTATGCTATTCAATAACCCTCTGATCTTTAACAATATTATTATTTGTGAGTATTTACCTTTGTTCTTGAGGTCACGGGAGAAGTCATGTTGCAAGTAATCATGTGAATTTGATATGTGTTCAATATTTTGATGATATGTATGTTGTGATTCCCTTAGTGGTGTCATGTGAACGTCCACTACATGACACTTCATCATTCATGGGACTAAGGGAATGCATTGTGGAGTAGTTATTAGATGATGGGTTGCTAGAGTGACAGAAGCTTAAACCCTAGTTTATGCGCTACTTCGTAAGGGGCTGATTTGGATCCAAACGTTTAATGCTATGGTTAGATTGTATCTTAATACTATTCTCGTAGTTGCGGATGCTTGTGAGGGGGTTAATCATAAGTGGGAGGTTGTTCAAGTAAGAATAGCACCCAAGCACCGGTCCACCCACATATCAAATTATCAAAGTAGCGAACACGAATCAAACCAACATGATAAAAGTGACTAGATGAAATCCCCGTGTACCCTCAAGAACACTTTGCCTATTACTAGAGATTGTTCTGGCCTGTCCTTTGCCTCAAAAGGATTGGTCTACCTTGCTGCACCTTGTTTACCGTTACCGTTACTTGCTCGTTACCAATTATCTTGCTATCAAACTAGCTGTTACCTACAATTTCAGTGCTTGCAGAAATTACCTTGCTGAAAACCGCTCGTCATTTCCTTCTGCTCCTTGTTGGGTTCGACACTCTTACTTACCGAAAGGACTACAATTGATCCCCTATACTTGTGGGTCATCACCTATAAATTCCCAAATATTCCAGAAACCCTAAGGGAGTCGATGAAAAACACATCCAACCGCCGCAAGTTCTAGAGCCTCGATATCCAATCTAACACCATCACGGAGGGGTTCATCATCCTCATTGGTGCCTCTCCGATGATGCGTGAGTAGTCCACCATAGACCTACGGGTCCGTAGGCAGTATCTAGGTGGCTTCCTCTCTCTCTTTTGATTCTCAATACAATGGTCTCTTGGAGATCTATTTGATGTAAACTTTTGCGGTGTGTTTGTTGGGATCCGATGAATTTGGAGTTCATGATCAGTTTCTATCCATGAATATTATTTGAGTCTTCTTTGATCTCTTATATGCATGATTACTTATATCCTCGTATTTCTTCTTCGAATCTTTGGTTTAGTTAGGCCAACTAGATCGATTTTTCTTGCCATGGGAAGAGGTGCTTTGTGATGGGTTCAATCTTGCGGTGTCCTCTCCCAGTGACAGAAGGGGCAGCGAGGCACGCATGTATCGTTGCTATTAAGGATAACAAGAGGGGGTCTATTCCTACATGAATAGATCTTGTCTACATCATGTCATCGCTCTTATTGCTTAATACACTAGATGCATGCTGGATAGCGGTCGATGTGTGGAGTAATAGTGGTAGATGCAGGCAGGAGTCGGTCTACTTATCTTGGACGTGATGCCTATATAATGATCATCGCCTTGGTTATCTTCATGATTATTTGATCTTCTATCAATTGCCCAACAGTAATTTGTTCACCCACCATGTGCTATACTCATGAGAGAAGCCACTAGTGAAACCTACAGCCCCCAGGTCTACTTTTCCAACATATTGCTTTCCGATCTATCTTTTTGCCTCTTTTGTTTTCAGATCTACTATTCCAAAAACCCAAAAATATATTGCTGCACTTTTTATTTGCTCTTTTTATTTTGTGTTCTTGAGAGATCTATCTCTCCAATCTATCATTACCTAATCTATCTTTTTACCGCAGAGAGATTGACAACCTCTCTTTCACGTCGGGTTGCAAGTATTTGTTCTTTGTGTGCAGGTGCTTCTTATTAGGTGGTGGTGATTCTCCTACTGGTTCGATACTTTGGTTTCATAACTGAGGGAAATACTTATCGTCGCTGTGCTATATCATCCCTTCCTCTTTGGGGAAATACCGATGCAGTCTCAAGCCACGTCAAGATGATTTCAATTATTCGAATAGCCGTGTCCACAGTAACAAGACGACTTGGAGTTGTACCTTGATCTACTACAACTATAATTGGGACTTAAAATTGAATTGAATGTTGGCTCCGAGATTGCTTTCTCGCAGGGAGTCGAGGAAGAATCTCTGGGCGTGGTTACTTAATATAATTGCTACAATAGTATTGCTATATATGAGTTACCAATTTACGCTCTTCTAATGCTGCAAGATGTTGAAGATGCTAGTCTTCGATAGGACTAGGCCTTCCCCCTCATTCTTTATATTCTACAGTCAGTCCAGATATAACCCCATTCCATGATGCTGATGCATGCTTAGCATAGTTCTGATGTCAGTCTTGCGAGTACTTTGGATGAGTACTCACTGCTGCTTTGCTTTCTCTCCCCCCTCGATACGATTACCGCGTTCAGATGATGGAGCCCCGGAGATGGAGTACACCGGAGATGACTACTACACCACCGTTGGAGTGTACTACTACGTGGAGAGTGCTGACGCTCAGGAGTAGTTAGGTTGGCTCCCAGGCAGGAGGCCTTGCCTCTTTCGATTCCCTGCTTATGTTTTTGCTAGCCTTCTTAAGACAAAACTTGTTTAACTTATGTCTGTACTCAGATATTATTTGCTTCCGCTGACTCGTGCTTGTCGAGCTTTGTATTCGAGCCCTCGAGGCCCCTGGCTTGTAATATGAAGCTGTATGACTTTAATTTGTGTCTAGTGTTGTGTTGTGATATCTTCCAGTGAGTCCCTAATCTTGGTCATACGCATTTGCGTGTATGATTAGCGTACGGTCAAAATGGGGGCGTCACAAGTTGGTATCAGAGCCGACTACGTGTAGGTAGCCCCCCTTCCAACTCCTTGGCCGAAGTTGAGTCTAGTACTTGAAAAACCTTTACTAACATTGTTGTGTGGCTTATGGCCCACATCTCAATTGGGTGGTATTAGGATCTTTTATTCCTCGTCTACACTCTGGGTTCTGATCTCTCTTCTCTTTCGGGTTAAAGATTTTGCTAACTCTAACTCTAGGTTCTCGTAACTACTTCCTCCCGAAGAGCCCCTCATTCCAGACGAGGGCTTGATTTACCAGAATACTCCGAAGGTACTCTCCGATGTTCTACCAAGAATTTGTGCTCATCGCTTTTGCAATTTCCTTCCACCGCCAACCCCTATGGATGATTACATACAATTGTCGCTCATACCTTCATATCCAGTTGCTCTTGTTATTACAAGGTACATTGATTTATCTTAGCAGGGATTCGTTTATCCTCAGTTGTCATGGGTTTTACAGATCCTTAGAGTTGCTATTCGATCTTCCGAAATCCTCATTAGCCTTTTGCTTTTGACCTTTCTCACCTGCTTGCATAATGGTTAATTCCATATGTCTAGCAATATTCATTAAATCCTTTGTGGTTGTCATTTGATTTTATTGATTCAACCTATGTGTGAATGCAGGCAGTCATCAGTTGTTTCTCATAAATTATCTTTCTGGCCCAGACGCCTTTCCAAACCTGAGTTGGTTCTCGACAAATCAACCTTGATTGATTGTCCATCTAAGTCCATTCATCTTACTTGTATTTGATCAGAGCATCTGATTCTGATACACCAACCTGGAATTCATAATTCCTTTGGTAATTAAGTATCGATATTATTCAGAAGATCTCTAATCTGTTGCCTTGCTTTCTTTCTTCCTCTGATTGGGTACCGATACTCACATCAGGTCCTTTGTGGACCGCTAGACCCATTGTTGGGTTATTATCTGATAGCATCCTTCACATTCAAAATTCTTGTGAGTTCTTACCCTGATACATGATGCCATTGGTAAATGGTGTCTTCTCCCTCTGATAAGTTGTATCCTATGCTTTTGTCAGCCATGCTCTGTTGTCAAGCATGTGTTAATTACTCTTGAAGTTTGTGGTATATGTTCCTAAGATGCCCCGATGGGTTGAACCTATGCCTTCCCTAATCCATGTGAACCCGACGGTTTTCACGAGTCTTACACTTCTGGTGTTTTGTCAGATAATCTTTCAAAATTACAACATCATCAAAGTCGAGGAGTAAATGGAAGGTGATGCATTGATGAAGTGGGAGTCGACCTTGAACCTTGTGTTCATGCTGATGGAAACGATGTTGATCTTATCATAGAAGCTTCTCGTATCAATAATCATTCATTGTATGATTTGATCCGGTATCTGTGATCTTGTCCCTTGCTATCATGGTTCTGACCATGTTGTTCTACTTTGATGTCATTCTCAGACAAGTTAAAGTGCATGTCTTCCACAGATCGATACATCGATCCAAACTTTAATACCGATCTACCTCCGAGTATTAACCCCGGTATCTCGAGAATATCATGGAGCTTCATAACTTATTATGAGCCCCTTATCAACCATGATTTTATCGCTGATTCCATTTTTCCTCGTTTTCTGAGTTGTTGGAACCTCAAGGACACCGATAACTGAATTGAGTATGTGTTGCGATTCAACAACTCTTAGTAATCGTCTTTGCTTACGAGTTTGTACTCGATCATGTCTTTCCAAGCTGTTAGACTGCATCATCATCGTCATTCTAGAGCTTGACCATGCTATCTATGTCCTTCGCAATGGGGCACTAAGCTTACATGAAGCTTTCAACGTCATGTTGATTGGCTTGAAATGTAATTTCGATTCTGAGCTAGCACTATAGTCTGTGGTTCCGACAACCTTTTCATTTCACCATTTCTTTGCTTGATGTCGTTGCTGATCGATTACACCTTCAAGAGACTTCTCGACATTTGTGTCGTGATCATCGTCAACATTCTGAACTCTTCCAGGGTATCAATTAAATTCATGATGAGGAGTTGCATCCTTTCCCTTGGTAATTGGTATTGTCGTCGACGACATCCTTGCCTTCCTTCGAAACGCAGACTTGATCTTGATTTGGTTGAACCTAAAGTTCTTTGCTGGCCATCTTGTGTTATGTTCTATCTTGGACTATTACCATCTTTTGTCTAGAATGTCGTGAGAATTGCACACGTCTTAAGAATTCTTGATATAGTGATGCTTCTTGCCATCACCTTTCATTTCTTGGTCCCCGTGTTGCTTCTAACTGGAATACTGAAAAAGGACTGTGATGTGTAAATTCAACACTTATGGCATATCAACTCTATCACCTCGGAGTTAATGATCAACAAGTCCATTCTTAGTGTGTCGGCTATTGAATCTACATTCTAACATTGGTCGTGCTACTTGGTCCAGATTTTTGGGTGCACCTTTCGGTTAATGTTTAATTATGGGTGTTTTCCTCGGACATACCTCATTTATCATCTGGTCTGACCAATGCTATCATGTTGTTCACACTATCGTCGAAATCCATCTTTGTGGAATTCTCGATGAATTGTTGTTGAGCCCCTCAGCCACGTCCTCATCATCTTCGTGGTTCATGCTGAACATTAAGCTAGTGGTGGAAACCTTGAAAGCATTATCCTTGCGCCTATCTCATGATGAAGGTGTTTGAGGAGAGAAGTGTTTTTCTCTAAGTTCACGTGCATTTTTGCCGTCGTGATTATGAGAACATTTTGTTTCACTTCCTCTGGAATCGTTCCAATTCATTCATGCAGGTGCGAAGTATTCTATGGTTTGATAGATTTACTATCTTCGCTCCATATGTATTTCCTAGCACATCAAGCAACTGATTGATTTGATTTGGGAAAAGAAGTTCTTCGCAAGAGCTATCCGGACTTATGCACGAGACTTTGATACCCTCTATGATGGTTCTTAACCAGAACTTGATTTCATTCCATTCTAAAAACTTCCACGTGGTCACGAGTGTCTTGACGTTGTGTTCATATGTCTTGCAGTCCGACTCATGATTCTAGGCCTGTTTCCGTCGTTCATTTCGAGATTCTTGCAACATCATCTCGTAGGTCTATGTTGCATCCTTTCTGCCCAGGCCTGCTAAGTCTGAAGTATCCTGACAAGAACCATATCTGGATCTCAGCAAATATGATGGTTGGAACTTTTCCCAAGAATTATAACGTTGGTCCCTATGTTACTCGGTAAGGTGATGTTGTGGCTACCACACCTGCCCGAAAGACCTATTGTTATAGTAACTTGTGCAGCAAGGTTTACCTTTCTCCATGAGGAAATCGTAAGACTTGTTTTATAAGTTGTTCCTGATGGATCCCTTGTGTATCCATTATCTGACCTTTACCTGATAACCTTGTCAATGCTATCCCGAAGCATGAGTGTGGTATTTCAGGTATCAACAAAAACATTGGAAGCGTAATGCTAAATGTTTCTTGATCAATTTTCCAAACATCATTGTATGGGTAAACCTCATAATTTCCTTGCCCCTTTGTCTAAATGGTTACATACTTGGATCCCTATCATGTATATCATGCTCTGCCTTTCCTTGGGAAAGATATACTCTTGATACGCGAGTATAAACACATTTTCCTTTCCATTGGTCTGTTTAACCTTTCTTGTAATCTAAACCTATCTGAGCAGTGGTAATTCCCTGTTTAGGTAAACACCTCGGTGAACAAATCCATCAGTAAGACCCTGTTACTAATGTTGATAACATTCCGGTAACCACCGGTGGATGAGAACTTTGCCTATTGGTCCGCCTCGTTTTAGTGAGCAGGAAAATGGTTCTATTCGTCCCCCGCCCTTGGTACCGATGTTGTTGCCGACATAACTGACCATCCTTACTCTGACATGTCTTGCACCATGTCCGTGCAAGATGTCACCACTCTTCCTACTCTTAACCCGCATGGTGGGCCCATAACCCACAGTTCCACAGGATCGAAACCCGACTCTCCTGTACATCTTTGATTCCAAAGTATCCTTTGCACCTGGCTACGTATGTAATTCCCGAGCCACCGTCCAAGGGATGATCTATCCTATCACCATACGCAATATTTATTCTCGTTGCTCATAACCCCCCCGCCCTTCACCCTCTCATTAGGCATCGAATGATTGCCTACCCGTTTGAAACTTTTGTACCATCGCATTTTGCACTCAATGAATTCCCTGAGTTGCAACTCGAGGTATAATTCATGTCTTCTTCCCTGGGTTCACCGTCAGATGCCCAACCTTGTGGAGATACGTTCTCCCAGGGTCTTACTTCTTATCGCATTCGTAGGACGATGAAGATCCCGAAGAAAGGATGACGACTTCGTTGGGATGACCTGAAACAGAGAATTGAAAACGTCGGCGAAGGGGATCACCTTCTTCGAGAAGAGTGGAAGAGCAGCCAAGAGCTAGAAGACTCGTTAGAATTTCTAAACCAAACTTCCCCCTTACTTCTACCTCTTAATTCTTAGGACGAGAATTTCTTTAAGTAGGGGAGAGTTGTGACACCCCTGGAATCATGCTACAGTGATCAAAGTAATTAAGCTAGAATAACCATAAGGATTAAGCTAATCCAAGTATGATCACTGTTGGAATCAGACCCTGATTCAAATTCCTTACAGCTCAAAATTCATTTCAAAAGTGGATTTAAAAGTTTTGCAAACCGGTAAATAAAAATCTTGCATGGGATGCAAATAATCCCCTCGTTATTCTAAATTGCAAGACACATTTATATCATGTATTTTGGTGCCTCGAGAATAAATAAAACAGAGGTCAATTCTTTTATTAATGCCCTTTTTAAATCTTGCTATTTCAAAACTTTTTCAAACGGCCCCCAAATAAATTGTGGCATTGTATAAAAATGATATTTTAACAATATCTAGATTGTCTCTAAAAATAAATAAAAATCGAAACTATTAAAGAGAAAAAGTAAAACAGAAATCTTAAAACAAAAAACATGAAATAAACAAACCCCCTGCCCACTGGGCCGTGGCCCAACTGGGCCAACCGGCCGACCCACCCCAGCCCCCCCTCACGGACTATAACCCCCCCTCGCTAAACCTAACCGCACCGACACCCCCACTCTTCCCCATGACCTCTCTCCCCCACGACCTCTCTCCCCTCCCCTCTGACTAGATCGGGCCTCCCCGCCCTCGATCCCGCGTCGCTGCCGCTCGCCGGCGCCCTCCCCGGTGCCTCCGCGCCGCCCCGACCGCGCCCGACGCCCCCCATCCCCCACCGGCGCTGCACCGCCACCCGTCGCACCTCGTTCCCCGAACCACCATCGCCAGCACATTCCACCGCCGGCCTCCTCGAGCCCATTGCCGCCCCCCTGCACCATCGGTGAGGCCCACCGCGCCTCCCCTCTCCCTATCCCCTCGCCGCGTGCTCCGGTGCCCCCACCCCCCCTCCCCCCCGTCGTCAGTGCCGCCCACGCCCGCGTGCCCTGGCCGCGCTCACCCCGCGCCGCCCGCGCCCGTGGCCTCTTCGGGCCGTGCCCGTCCGCTCGCCCCACGCGCGCTCCGAAGCCCCTGCCCGCGCCCGCGGCCCCGGCTGCCGCTGCGTTGCGCTGCAGCTGGAGCTCGCGCCTCCTCCGGCTGCCACTGGCCGGCACCGCGGCTGGCTCGCCCGCACCCCACCGTAGCTGCTGGCACTGGCCGCCAGCGCCTTGTGCCCATGTGAACCCCGCCGGCGGCTCTGTTGGTTAGTGGGGGCTAACCACCCCACTAACCCTCTAACTAAGGCCCCCCACCCACTAACAGTTGGGGCCCACACCCTGTTTTAAGAAAGAAACTAAAAATATAAATACATAATTAAATTAATTAATTAATCAGTAAATTAGTTAATTAGCTTAATTAACCCTCTGGTAATAAAATTAGTCACTAACAGCTGGGGCCCACCCACTAATTAATCACTCTATTTAATTAACAGAGTATGACATGTGGGCCCCCTGCTATTTAATCAAATTATTAGGTTTAATTAAACCCTGTTAAAGCCCACTGTTTATGACAGATGGGCCCCACTGGTCAGTTTGACCAGTCAAAGGGACTGTTGACTGCTGACGTCATCCTGATGTCATGATGACATCATAATTGCATTTTTTCGAATTAAATTAATTCTAGTAATTTCAGAATATTAATTAAATTTTAGAAATTAATATAAAATAATCTGTAAGCCAGATGAAAATAATTTATACATGAAGGTTGATCAGAAAAATCCAACGATTTCGAATACGCAGTCCGTTCATCTGTCACGCGCTCCTATCATAACGAACATGGAACTTTTCCATCAAATTCATATGTCCGGTAAAAGCTAGAGACCCGGGAAATATCGTCAGATATTCTCCCGCTCCGTCTGCGACGTGTAGTACAGCGGTAGTGCATGCCTAGCTGTGCATATTGCCATGTCATGCATCGTGTTGCATCTGTCTGCTTTATATTTATTGTTTGTCCCCCCTCTTCTTACCGGTAGACCCCAAGACTGACGCTGCTGCCGGGTACGACTACGCCACTAACGATCAGGCCTTTGCAGCAGAGCAGCAAGGCAAGCAAACCCCCTTGAGCATTCCTATATCGCCCATTCTTTCTCTATCATGCTTGCATTAGATTTTGCTACTGTTGTAGTTAGCTCCTATTCTGATACATAGGCTGCTTTTGATAAACTGCTACTGAACCTACTGTTTTATCAACTGCTTAGTATAGGTTGATTAGTGAATTCCCTGTGACCCCATAGTCCCAGTTGCCCCGCTTTAAATATCAGTTACTCGATCATCATGATCGACGAGCCAGGCCCGTCACAGCACCGCACACCCCCTCAGTTGTACGACTCGGCAGAACTACTATCGAGTACCGAGGGTGACACCTCGTGAAGTACTCCTGATGGTAGCTCTGTAGTGTAGCTAGTTGGTCGTGGTAAACAGAGGGTGATACCTCTCCACCACTCCCGATATCATCTCTGTCGTACAACCCCCCTGAAGTGTGGGACCCCCGAGGGTGATTTCTCTAACTCCACCTTGACAGTTACATCGAGCGGGAACCATTGAGGGTGATTCCTCAGGTTCCGCCTTGATGTTTTATACACACGGTTACTATGACCTAGTTACAGAAAGATGTTGGTGATGGGTCGGCCCTGAAGGGTACCCACGATTTATTGACGACGAGGCGTGGCCAGGCAGGTGAGGCTCTTGCCACAATCCCTCGAGACGGGGCGACAGGACCACACATTGTGGGTCGCATTCGTCACCGCACTTAATAAAATGCTAAAGGTTTGGGTATTTGATCCGAGTTGGTCGTTTCACCTTTTTCGTACTAACCTTCACGTGGGACATGTTATGGGTACTCAGCGTTGTTGTATCAGCCAAAGCTCTTCGGACGTCAGCAATGGAGCGGCGCGCGCCCGAGTGGTCCGGGACGGCATTGATCTTGTATTAGAGGTGCTAGGATTGACCTCGGCCGCCCACGCATCGTGCAGGAGTGCAAAGGGTGAGTGGGCCCATGACCCCTGCGCGCTTAGGATTTAGACCGACGGGCTGGCCTCTCAGTTGTGCATAGGTAGGGCGACGACGTGTTGATTTCCCAAGGCCGGGCATGACCCAGGAAAGTGTGTCCGGCCAAAGGTTATCAAGCGTGTTGGGGAATGTGGTGCACCCCTGCAGGGATGATTTCAACTATTCAAATAGCCCTGTCCACGGTAACAGGATGACTTGGAGTTTTACCTTGATCTACTACAACTATAATTGTGACTTAAAATTGAATTGAATGTTGGCTCCGAGATTGCTTTCTCGTAGGGAGTCGAGGAAGAATCTTTGGGCGTGGTTACTTAATAAAATTGCTACAATAATATTGCTATATATGAGTTACCAATCTACGCTCTTCTAATGTTGCAAGATGTTGAAGATGCTAGTCTTCGATAGGACTAGGCCTTCCCCCTCATTCTTGCTATTCTGCAGTCAGTCTAGATATAACCCCATTCCTTGATACTGATGCATGCTTAGCATAGTTTTGATGTCAGTCTTGCGAGTACTTTGGATGAGTACTCACCGCTGCTTTGCTTCCTCTCCCCCTCGATACGATTACTGCATTCAGATGACGGAGCCCAGGAGATGGAGTACACCGGAGATGACTACTACACCACCGCTGGAGCGTACTACTACGTGGAGAGTGCTGACGCTCAGGAGTAGTTAGGTTGGCTCCCAGGAAGAAGGCCTTGCCTCTTTCGATCCGCTGCTTATGTTTGTGCTAGCCTTCTTAAGGAAAAACTTGTTTAACTTATGTTTGTACTCAGATATTATTTGCTTCCGCTGACTCGTGCTTGTCGAGCTTTGTGTTCAAGCCCTCGAGGCCCCTAGCTTGTAATATGAAGCTGTATGACTTTAATTTGTGTCTAGTGTTGTGTTGTGATATCTTCTAGTGAGTCCCTAATCTTGGTCGTATGCATTTGCGTTTATGATTAGCGTGCAGTCAAAATGGGGGCGTCACAGGTGATGTTCAAACCGCGGAAGGCCTGGCCCGCCGAAGAGGAGGACATCGGAATGGAAGCCACAAATCCTCCCGGACCGGTAATATTTTATTGTCCACATTCAGGGTTTTCCTTCAATGAGGTTCTCATTCCTTGCCTTCTCCGTATTCGCAGGTCTGGCTAGAGAAATCTCAGCGGATCAACTGCCCGGCGCCACTGCCGAAGGTCCCAGGACACCCTTGCTGACGGCCATGTTGGTCGTGAAGCCGTATGCGGTGCCGAAGAGGAAGGAGGAGAAGAAAGAAGAGAAGAAAGAAGAGAAGAAGGAAGAGAAGAGGGAGACCCGAGGGGGTCTCCGCTCAAAGGGCCTCCCGGAGACTACATCCGAGGAGACCCATGCTCCTTCTACTCTCGAAGGAGAGATGGAACAGGACGGGGAGGATAGTGATTCCTCCCACGTGAAGAAGAGGGCGGCGTCCGAAGACACCAAGGGAGGTCCGGCTCCCCCCTCCCTGAAAAGACTGTGCAGGCCCAGGGTGGCCCTGTTCAAAGACCTTCCGGACTCCGATGAGGAGTCCGAGAATTTTGAAATGGTCCCTTGAAGGACCCTCAGAGTCAAGCCCGAAGCGTAGAGGTATGAATCCACAGACTACGGCGTTTCTTTCTCAAAGATTTTGTGACGATCCGTATATATGCTTTTTGTGCAGTCCACTGCGCGATCTCCCCGCCGACCAAAACTCGAAAGGGGACTCTCTGCTAGCCCATCTAGTGGAAAGTGGGACCGCCTCCCACAACCCCCTTCCCCCTGCCACCGAGGAGGTCGTGTCCCAAAGGACCCTCCCCAAGCAAAACACAAAGGGCGGGGATGATGATATTCTGGCCGAGGCTAACACCTCGATCGCCGAGGAGCAGGAGGGCGAATCCCTCCTGACAAACAAGGAGGAAGGGCTCGGCCAACCCGGACCCTCCTCACAGCTAATTCTGGAGGCCTCCAAGCCTCTGGAGTCATCTATTCTGGTTTCTCCAAGGAGAGAAACCGCACCGCTGCGCCCCGAGCCGCCTGTAACAGAGCGGGCTCAGATCGGGTGGACAGCCATGATGGAGGAGAGTTTAAACGATTCCTCCATCTTCGAAGAGCACCACGCCCTACTGGGTGCGGCATTGTAGGGCATCCAATCCGTTAACAACGGATTGAAGGAAGCTTTTCGCAACCTGCTAACAGGCTTTAAGGTAAACTATGCAAATGTTATTTTCTTTTTACAAAGTATTCTTAATTGATGGGTTTATATGCAATCCCCATGCTTAGTAGCCCCCGAGCCCTGTGTGAGTTTGAAAAACTCATGCGGGGGTCAAACAGTGCGGATAGAGCCCAATTGTTTTTGTTGTGAATGCGCAGTAGCCCCGAAGATTCTGTTAGGATGGAGAAAGCATCCGGACAGAGGGTTTGAAATCGATAACCTAGGAGGCTGACACATGTAAGTTGTTTATGCAGGCCGCGTCTTTGACGACATCCCCCAACGTCGTGGATTTGGCAGAGATGAACCAGAAGCTTAAGAGCTCCGAGGATGAGCTCGACCGCCTAAACAAGCGGTTTGACGATGCCTAGGGTGAGTCCAAACTGAACTATTATCACTATTGTCCTTATTTAGGCAAGGAATTTTTGTGTGTATCCTGAAGTGCAGAATCTTTTGATGACCACTGCAGTTGTCGTCGCGGAGGTCGAGAACCTCAAGGCCGAGCAGAGCAAAGCGAACCAAGAGGCTGCCAAACTGAGGGCGGCGGCCGAACAGGCTGCGCCCAATCAGTTATCGGCCAAGTCTACAAGTGATAAGCACGAGGCCACGGTCGCCGAAGTGCAACAAGAGCTCAAGGACGCCATCACCAAATGTGAGGTCCTTGAGCAGAAAAATAAGGATCAGCCAACCGAACTGTCTTCGGTTGCCGCAACGATCCAAGAGGCGCGAAAGGAAGCGCAATGTTACCAGAAGGAACTCCACCAGATCAAGCGGATTATGGCCGGTAAGCGATACTTACTGCAATGTCCCTTTGGTGGAAAAAGGTTCGTGATACTCACCCAGGTGTGGCATTCTCCAGGAGCGTTTGCAGATCTCCTGAAGAGTGTTGCAGATGTAGCACGACACTATGCATCGAGGAGGGAGATGCCGAGCAGCGGCTGTTCTGGGCATAGTTTGAAGCCCCTCAGCAGTCGTTCCTCGTCTATGATCTGTTGAAACGGCTGATGGAGCTGCATCGGATAGCCGAGCCAACCATGAAGGACCTCTACATCAGGCTATGGCCTACAGAGCCATTTCCTAGCAGCTACTTCGGCTTGGTGCAGAGGTTAACTACTGCCGTACCTTGGGTCGACACCCTGGTCCGCTCTGCCTGCACGGAGGGAGCCCGGATGGCCTTCGCGAAAACCATGGTGCATTGGCCGAAGATAAAGCCGAACGAGATGGCTACCGGCCCTCCGCCACCCCGGAAGGGACATAGGCACCCCGAGTTGTATGTTCCCGCCGCTATGGTTGGTGCTCGGGAGATAGAGGCCTTATGCCCGAAGGATGTAATTCTTGAGTGAAAGTACTGTCTTGTATGAATAGTTTAAACTTTTGTGTGTCTCAATTCTGTGACTTTGCATGATACATATTATGATGTGCTTTGTTTAATTTTGACTCATGTGTGGTTGTTGTAATCTGTAAGTTACCAGTCGTCGGCTTCAACCCCCTTATAGATATTAGAAGGGGTGTTTCCAGTATCCGGACTATTACCCTTAGCCAACGTGTTGGTGCCCGAAGGCGGTTGTGCGGAAGAAAACTAGGCAATCAGATTGTGCGGTTTTAATGCTTTCACTTAACCTTAGGAGCTTGACTGTGGGGACTAAATACTAGTCCCCTGTATGTTTGAGGTGTTCGGATATACCAAGGGAAAACTTGTTATCACCTGGTTCGTATGACTCTGAACCCTTCGTGTAACACGGGTAACCTCCAACGATTGGTTTAGTTTAATACTTGTCATCGGATCGCAGATTGGTTTGCGCTTATTATGCCAGTCAGTTTTCGGCTTTCTCCACTGAGGTACTTAACCAGACGAACTAGAAGTACAATCGCAGTAGTTCTCCCTTTACCTTTTTAGCCGAACTAGCGGAACGCAAAAAGGTAAACACATGACAGGAGTAGGGCAACCCAACTTTTGACCCAAGACATAATTTGGAGCCAATGCATATAACACAATATCCAAGACGCTAGACACGTGAGAAAGAACTAGTGTCGGGATGATGCTTGAGGCAAGCTTTAATGTTCAAGCCCCCGGTCAATTAGCCGGCCGCAGTTTAAAAAGATGTATTGAACTGGCTTGTTTTTGGTATGGGAGAGCAGATAGAGAAAGAAGGAAAAAAGGCTGATGCAATATGAATGACTGCCACAGGACCAGAAAGATTGGTCTTTATTTCCAATTTACTCTTGACACATAGTTTGTACACTCTTGTTTACCCAAGCAACTATTACAGATATGTAGAGATAAATTTACAGGGTAAAGGTTTACACAGGACCTTGAAAGAATGGCTTGATGTCCTTTACTATGTCATGTTGCACGTCTGCGTCTTTGCTTTCCTGTAGGGTACCCCTTTAGAGGAGGTAGTAGTCGACGAGCGGGTTTTGTGAGAAATAGCCTTGAGAAGTCGCCGGATTGTGTGAGCTTGATGCTACTAAATAGGTCCTTGATAGTACCTGATACTGTCCGAAGACATGTCTGACCGTAGTTCGGTTTAGCCAAACATTAAGCCTTTGGGTATAAGGCCCCCACAGCTGCCCATGGTATCTTAAGCGCGAAATTATGCTTCCGAGGTATGAACCTCACAAGTAGTTTGGCCTCACTGTGGGGAGCGTACCCCTATTTGAGGGGAGCGTGAGAGGGCTCAGGGAACTGAAAGATAGCTCGGGCCCGCTTACCTACCTTTCGCGTATTGACAGTAGACTGGGAGTTCGGTGCCTCATCGCCGAGCTAGACCTCGACTGCCAGAGCCGCGGTGTGTTCTTCCATTCGAAGGGAACGCTCCGTATTGCCGCAGACCGTGATGACCCCCTTAGGTCCGGGCATTTTAAGCTTCATGTATGCATAGTGGGGGACGACGTTGAAACGGGCGAACGTTGTTCGGCCAAGGAGTGCGTGATAGCCGCTGCGAAAAGGGACGATGTCAAAGATCAGATCCTCACCGCGGAAGTTATCGGGCGAGCCGAACACCACTTCCATAGTTATGGTGCCCGAACAGTGGGCCTCAACGCCAGGTATTATTCCTTTAAAGGTGGTGTTACTGGGTTTGATCCTTGACGGATCAATACCCATTTTCTTCATCATGTCTTCGTAGATAAGATTGAGGCTGCTGCCTCCATCCATGAGGACCCTTGTCAGGTGGTACCCCTCCACTATGGGGTCAAGTACCAACGCCGCTGATCCGCCATGTCGAATACTGGTCGGGTGGTCAGTGCTGTCAAAGGTGATCGGGTAAGCCGACCACGGGTTGAACTTTAGGGCTACAGGCTCTAGGGCGTAGACATCCCGGAGTGCGCGCTTCCTCTCCCTCTTTGCTATGTGTGTGACATAGATCATGTTCACAGTTTTGACTTCGGGGGGGGGGGGGGAATTGCTTCTGGCCTTCACTATTCGGCCTATGAGGCTCTTCATTGTCCTTGATGCGGGTTCCCTTGCCATGATCCTCAGCTGCGAGTTTGCTTGCCTGCTTGAACACCCAACAGTTACGGTTGGTGTGAGTGGTGGGCTTGTCTTGGGTGCCGCGGATCTGGTAGGGCCTCTCCATGATCTTGTCTAACTGAGTAGGTCCAGCCCTGTTCCCTTTAAAGGGTTTCCTCTGCTGTGGAGGTTTTGAAGTACTAAATCCGGCATTTACTGCCTTGTCTTCAGTTTCAACGCCGCTATGTCGATGTTTATTCTTATTGCGACGTGGCTTCCCGTTACCGTCCCGAACTTCAGAGATACCGAGGTTTCCGGGAGGGTTCTCACGACGGGCTAACCAGCTGCCCTCGCCCTCACAGAAGTGGGTCATAAGCTAGGTAAGGGCTGCCATTGATCATGGCTTATCCTGCTCGGGCTGAAGGGCTAGCCACTCATCTCGGATATTGTTCCTGAAGGAGGCTAGTGCCTCAGCGTCTGAGAAATCGATGATTTGATTTTTTTCGTTAGGAACCGATTCCAAAATTGCCGGGATGACCCACCGGGCTGTTGGACGATATGGCTTAGGTCATCGGCGCCCGGGGGCCGAACATAGGTGCCTTGAAAATTAGCTCGGAAAGCGTCCTCGAGCTCCTCCCAACTCCCAATGGAGTTTTTGGGGAGGCTGTTCAGCCAATGCCGGGCTGGTCCTTTATGGTGTGGAGGTCATTTCCGCGGGCCATGTGTATGTGGAGAAGAAAGTCTTTGATCCACACCGCCGGATCTGTTGTACCGTCATAACGTTCAATGTTTACGAGCTTAAACCCTTCGGGGAACTGATGCTGCATCACCTCGTTTGTAAAACACGGTGGATGAGCGGCACCCCTGACTCTGGCTACGTCGTGTTGGAGGTCGGTTGGGAACCTTACCCGGTGTTGTCCCCGAACTCTATTGTTCTGGTCGAGCCAAGCTTGGTACCCGTCCCGTCCAGCGGGAGTGTGCCCTCTGGATCCATATATGGATCGTGTCTGACCTGCGCCAGCATTCAAAGTGTGTCGCAGGTCAAATGGGTCTTCGGGCCACGCTGGCTCTTTCCTTCCTCCGTGGAGGTGTTCGGGTTGTTCCCCAGCTTTGGCAGCGGTCCTGTCCCGTCCTCGAGGGGGGCGGTCCGGCTGTTCGCCCTGGGTTTGTCTGGGGGCTTGGGCTTGATGGCCTCGTCATCAAATTCTGGCAGTAGACGATAGCGTGGGTAAAGTTTGTCCTGACCTTGCCGTTCGTAGTCGTAACCTTCTTCAGCAGCGAGGACTTGTGTCCATCGATCGTTGAGGGAATCTTGCTCAACTTTAATTTGCTGATGTTTTATCTTGAGGCTTCGGGCGGTGGGAATCACTGAGGATGGTAGTTGCTGTCTTCAGAATCACTGAGGTTATCGGGCTCTTCGGGGTCTATGCGCCCCTCCAGATTGTCATTCTGCTGCTCGAGCAATGCTGGGTTAGCGGGATCTCCAGGGGTGTCTTATGTGGCGTTTTCGGAGCCCGTATTGCCTTTCCTGCCCTTTTGTCCCTTTGATTTTTTGCGTTGACGCCGGCGTTTGAGTGGCTCGTCGCCACTGTTCTTCATTAAGGTGTCGTCGCTGCTCTTCTTTGGAGTGCCATTGCCCTTATCACCAGAGGTGTCCACCATATACACATCATATGTGGAGGTGGCAGTCCATCGTCCCGTTACGGGAGGAGCAGTTGTGTCGACATCCGGGTATGCGTCCTCGGCGTCATCCGAGGAGAAGTCCAACACATCAGTTAAATCTTCGATGGTGGCTACTGAGACTTGTGAACTGCGTTGGGTTTTCCATGATGAGGAACGGTTAATTGCATCACAAAGTGGGTAAGTATTTCCCTCAATTATGAAATCAAGCTTTTCGAACCAATAGGAATCTCAATCCTCAACTGTCTTAAGTGCACACAAATGAACAAACAACTTGGACCCAACGCGGGCAAGAGGGTTGTCAATCCCCTCGATCTCGTTATTTGCAAGCAAATGAGTTGTGTCGATAATTGTTGATAAATATAAATTGCAAAATAAAATAAAAGATAAATAGAGGCAGCAAGGTAATTGTAGCATTTGTAAATATATAAGTGAATAGACCTGGGGGCCATAGTTTTCCCTAGCGGCATCTCTCATGTAGGCAGCATACGGTGGGTAACGAATTACTATTGGGCAATTGATAGAAAAGCAGGTAGTTATGCGATTTTCATGGCAATGATCATGTGTATATAGGCATCACATCCATAAACAAAGAGGCCGACTCCTACCTGCACCTATTACTATTACTCTACTCATCGACCGCTATTCAACATGCATCTGGAGTATTAAGTAAAACAGAGTAATGCTTGGAGGACGATGACATGATGTAGACAAAGTAAACTCAATCAATATGAATGAACCCCATCATGTTATCCTTAGTAGCAAAAACACAAAGACGCATCTTGTCCCCTACTTTGTCACTGGGATATAGAAACTCGCCAGGTTGAACCTACCACAACGCACCACTCCCACCGATGAAATATCAATCTACTTGACCAAAGCACATCAATAGATCGGAGAGCATTACGAAGCTATAATGATCATGAAATTAAGAGACAATATATGTCAGAGGTATCTCAAATAATTTTCATGAATAATCTCAACATAAACCCACAATTCATCGGATCCCAACAAACACACCGCACAACAGGATTACATCGGATAGATCAAAGCAAAGATGCGATGATCATTGTATTGAAGATCAAGAGATAGAGAGATTGCCATCTAGGTACTAGCTATGGACCCATAGGTCTGTGGTGAACTACTCACACATCATCACGAGGGCAGCAAGGTTGATGAAGAGGCCCTCCGTGATTGATCCCCCCTCTGGCAGGGTGCCGGAACGGAGCTCCATATGGCCTCACGACGGAACAGAGACTTGTGGCGGCGGTAAAAGGGTTTCAGGACTGCCTCCAGGGTTTTTGCAATATTAGAGAATTTATAGGCTGAAGAGGGACGTCGGGAGAGCCACGAGGGGGCCACCACATATCAGGGCGCCCCCCGGGCGCGCCCTGATATGTGGTGGGGCCCTCGTGTGCCTCCCGACCTACTTCCGAAGCTTCTAGGTCTTCTTTTGGTCCAGAAAAAATCATCAAACAGTTTCGTGGCAATTGGACTTTGTTTGGTACTGTAAACCTGAAAAGGGAAAAACATGCAGAAAACAACAACTGGCACTGGGCACTGGGTCAATAGGTTAGTGCTCAAAAATATTATAAATTGGTAAATAAAGACCCAAAAAGTATGCTAGAATGATAATATATCAGCATGGAACAATAAAAAATTATAGATACGTTGGAGACGTATCAAGCATCCCCAAGCTTAATTCCTGCTCGTCCTCGAGTAGGTAAATGATAAAAACAGAATTTTTGATGTGACATGCTATCCATTATGTAATCTTATGCATGTATGCTCATTGAGAAAAGATGAATTGACAAATATTAACATAGCAATATCTTAAGTGTAAGAAACAAAATCATTAATCCTTAAAAGTATACGATCCTTAAGAAATGCTTACCCCCCATTTATCTTATTATATTAGCAAGGCATGGCTCCATCTTCACCACATTAATACAAATGTCAAGCACCACAGTGTCCTAGTCAGGCAATTGGATCGTACTTTTTCAATATGTATCAACTTTTTATTCTTCACGCAATACATGAGCGTGAGCCATTGGACATATCATTTAACTGGAATAGAGTAAGGTGGTAGATATCAAAGGGGTAAAAAGTGGAGAAGATAGTCTCACATCAACTAGGCGTACTAACGGGCTATGGAGATGCCAATCGATAGATGTCAATGCAAGGATTAGGGATTGCCATGCAAATGATGCACTAGAGCTATAAGTGTATGAAAGCTCAAATGAACCTAAGTGGGGTGTGCATCCAACTTGCTTGCTCATGAAGACCTTGGGCATTTGAGGAAGCCTGTCATAGGAATATACACGCTAAGTTTTTAATAATGAATAGGTAATTCCCACTAGCATATGAAAGTGGTATAGCATGAGACTCTCTACATGAGGAGCATGGTGCCACTTTGAGGCACAAGTGTGGTAAAAGATAGTAGCAAAGTCCCTTCTCTCATTTTCTCTCATTTTTTTGAATGGATGGTGGGTTCATTTGGCCTCCCCGATATTTATTTTTTCGTCCGGAGTCTCATCTCGACTTATGGGAGAATCATCGTCTCCATCATTCTTTCCTCACTGATACAATGCTCTAATAATGATGATCATCACACTTTTATTTACTTACAACTTGATATGGAGAACTCATATGAATATATGACTCTGTATGAATGCCTCT
Organism: Elymus sibiricus; assembly: GCA_039707655.1. Lineage (NCBI taxonomy): Eukaryota > Viridiplantae > Streptophyta > Magnoliopsida > Poales > Poaceae > Elymus > Elymus sibiricus. The sequence goes on from CM077665.1 coordinate 491,046,597, forward strand.
GGCAGTATACCAGGATGTGCAATGATCTAGCGTGACTTGTATCAAAAATATGATGAACAGTGGCTTTGCCACAAAAACTATGTCAGCTCTATATGATCATTCAAAGCAATCTGATGATGAACGAACTAGTCATGTGAAGTGACGATGGAATTTGCATGGCCATATTGTTGGAAATGTGCCCTAGAGGCAATAATAAAGTGGTTATTATTATATTTCTTTGTTCATGATAATCGTTTATTATCCATGCTATAATTGTATTGATTGGAAACTCAATTGCATGTGTGGATACATAGACAACACTGTGTCCCTAGCATGCCTCTAGTAGACTAGCTCGTTAATCAAAGATGGTCAAGGTTTCCTAGCCATAGACATGAGACGTCATTTGATAACGGGATCACATCACTAGGAGAATGATGTGATGGACAAGACCCAAACTATGAACGTAGCAAATGATCGTGTCAGTTTATTGCTACAGTTTTCTGCATGTCAAGTATCTGTTCCTATAACCATGAGATCATGTAACGCACTGACACCGGAGGAATACCTTGTGTGTATCAAACGTCGCAACGTAACAGGGTGACTATAAATATGGTCTACAGGTATCTCCGAGGGTGTCTGTTGAGCTGGAATGGATCGAGACTGGGATTTGTTACTCCGTGTGACGGAGAGGTATCTCAGGGCCCACTCGGTAATACAACATCACAATAAGCCTTGCAAGCAAAGTGACTAAAGAGTTAGCCACGGGATCTTGTATTACAGAACGAGTAAAGAGACTTGCCGATAACGAGATTGAACTAGGTATAGAGATACCGACGATCGAATCTCGGGCAAGTAACATACCGAAGAACAAAGGGAACAACAGACGGGATTAACCGAATCCTTGACACGGAGGTTCAACCGATAAAGATCTTCGTAGAATATGTAGGAACCAATATGGGCATCCAGGTCCCGCTATTGGTTATTGACCGTAGAGGTGTCTCGGTCATGTCTACATAGTTCTCGAACCCGCAGGGTCTGCACAGTTAACGTTCGGTGACGTTTCGGTAGTATTGAGATATATGTGTTGGTGACCGAAGGTTGTTCAGAGTCCCGGATGAGATCCCGGACGTCACGAGGAGCTCCGGAATGGTCTGGAGGTAAAGATTTATATATAGGAAAGTGGTATTTGGGTTCCGGAAAAGTTTTGGGTATCTCCGGTAGTGTACCGGAAGTGACGAATGGGTTCCGGGTGTCCACCGGGTGGGGCCCACCCACCCCGGGGGGCCACATGGGCCCAAGAGGTGGCGCACCAGCCCCTAATGGGCTGGGGAACCGACCCCATAAGGGCCCATATGCCCAAGAGGAAAAAAAGTTGGAGATGGGAAGGAATAGGACTCCTTCCTAATATGAATCCACTTCCTAGTAGGAAGTGGATTGGACTCCTCCTTGCCCTGGTTCGGCCGACCCCTAGGGGAAACCCTAGGGAGGCTGCCTCCTCCCCCCTCCCTCCTATATATACTAGAGGAATAGAGCCCCCAAAGACACAAGGGCACGTGCTAGTTTTCTATTCTCTAGTTCCTCCACCAAATAGATTCCGGTAGTGCTTAGGCGAAGCCCTGCCGGGATAACTCCACCACCACCACCACCACGCCGTCGTGCTGCTGGAGATCTTATCTACCTCTCCGCCCCCTCTTGCTGGATCAAGAAGGCGGAGATCATCATCGAGTTGTACGTGTGCTGAACGCGGAGTTGTCGTCCGTTCGGCGCTAGATCGGGACGGATTGCGATTTGGATCGCGAAGATGTTCGACTACATCAACCGCATTTCTTAATGCTTCCCGCTTAGCGATCTACAAGGGTACGTAGATCCACTCTCCCTCTCGTAGATGCTCATCACCATGGATAGATCTTGCGTGTGCGTAGGAAAATTTTTGTTTCCCATGCAACGTTCCCCATCAATGGCATCATGAGCTAGCTCTATGCGTAGATGAGATCACGAGTAGAACACAAAGGAGTTTGTGGGCATTGATGCTCTGATTGGTTCCTCCCTTGGTCTTTTCTTGATTCAGCGGTATTGTGGGATGAAGCGGCCCGGACCAACCTTACTCATACGCTTACGAGAGACCGGTTCCATCAACTGACATGTGACTTTGTTGCATAAAGATGGCTGGCGGGTGTCTGTCTCTCCCACTTTAGTTGGATCGGATTCGACAAAGGCGGTCCTTGAGAAGGTTGGATAGCAATTTGTGTATCACCGTTGTGGTTTTTGCGTAGGTAAGAATCGTTCTTGCTAGATACCCGTAGCAGCCACGTAAAACATGCAACAACAATTAGAGGACGTCTAACTTGTTTTTGCAAGGTATGTTGTGATGTGATATGGCCAATTACATGATGATATATATGTGATGTATGAGAGGATCATGTTTTGTATAAAATATCATGACTTGCATGTCGATGAGTACGGCAACCGACAGGAGCCATAGGGTTGTCTTTAATTTATTTTCGCCGTTTTTGCTTTACTTTATCGCTATGAGTTAGCAATAGTCGTAGAAGCAATAGTTGGCGTGACAACCTCATGGCGACACGTTGGTGGAGATCAAGATCATGGAGATCATGGTGTCATGCCGGCGACGATGGAGATCATGTCGGTGCTTTGGAGATGGAGATCAGAAGCACAAGTTCATGGCCATATCATGTCACTTATGATTTGCATGTGATGTTAATCCTTTTATGCATCTTATTTTGCTGAGGACGACGGTAGCATTATAAGGTGATCCCTCACTAAAATTTCAAGATAAAATTGTGTTCTCCCCGAGTGTGCACCGTTGCGAAAGTTCGTCGTATCGAGACACCACGTGATGATCGGGTGTGATAGACTCTACGTTCACATACAACGGGTGCAAAGCCAGTGTTGCACGTGCGGAACACTCATGTTAAACTTGACGAGCCTAGCATGTACAGACATGGCCTCGGAACACAAGAGACCGAAAGGTCGAACATGAGTCATATAGTAGATATGATCAACAAGAAGATGTTCACCAATGAAACCACCTCATCTCACGTGATGATCGGACTTGGGTTGGTGAATTTGGATCATGTGACACTCGAATGACCAGAGGGATGTCAATTTGAGTGGGAGTTTTTTAAGTAATATGATTAACTAAACTCATTATCTTGAACAATAGTCTAAGTTGTCTTTGCAAAATTTATGTTGTAGATCAATGGCTCGCGCAGTAGCACCCCTGAATTTCAATGCGTTCCCAGAGAAAGCTAAGTTGAAAGATGATGGAAGTAACTTTGTAGACTGGGCCCGTAATTTGAGGATTATCCTCACGGCTTCCCAAAAGGCTTATGTCCTTGATTCACCGCTTGGTGAACCACCTGCTCTAGTAGAGGCTGCATACGTTGCGAACGCCTGGCAGACACGTTCTGATGATTACTCAATAGTTCAATGTGCAATGTTGTATGGCTTAGAACTGGGACTTCAAAGACGTTTTGAACGTCATGGAGCATATGAGATGTTCCAGGAGTTGAAGTTTATCTTTGAGAAGAATGCTCGGATCGAGAGGTATGAGACCTCCGATAAGTTCTATGCTTGCAAGATGGAGGAGAACAGGTCTGTCAGTGAACACATACTCAGAATGTCTGGGTATTCCAACCATCTGGCTGAATTGGGGATGCCCCTTCCGCCAGAGGCGATCACTGACAGAGTTCTTCAATCACTCCCACCTAGCTACAAGAGCTTCGTGTTGAACTATAACATGCATGGGATGAATAAGTCAGTCGCCGAGCTGTTTGCGATGCTAAAAATCGCCGAGTCTAAGATTCAGAAGGAGCATCAAGTGTTGATGGTCAATAAAACCACTAGTTTCAAGAAGAATGGCAAGGGCAAGAAGGGTAACTCCAAGAAGAGTGGCAAAGCAGTTGCCCCTCCCGTGAAGAAACCCAAGGCTGGACCCAAGCCAGAAACTGAGTGCTTTCATTGCAAGGGAACTGGTCACTGGAAGCGGAACTGCCCCAAGTATCTGGCTGACAAGAAGGCAACCAACATCAAACAAGGTATATATGATATACATGTTATTGATGTGTACCTTACCAACTCTCGTTGTAGTGCCTGGGTATTTGATACCGGTTCGGTTGCTCACATTTGCAACTCAAAGCAGGAACTACGGAATAGACGGAGGATGGCAAAGGACGAAGTGACGATGCACGTGGGAAATGGTTCCAAGGTTCATGTGATCGTCGTCGGCACGCTCGCTCTTCGATTACCATCGGGATTAGTGATGAACCTGAATAATTGTTATTTAGTGCCTGCGTTAAGCATGAACATTATATCTGGATCTTGTTTATTGCGAGACGGTTACTCATTTAAATCAGAGAATAATGGTTGTTCTATTTATATGAGTAATATCTTTTATGGTCATGCACCCATTGTGAGGGGTTTATTCCTATTGAATCTCGATAGTGATGATACACATGTTCATAGCATTGATGCCAAAAGATGTAGAGTTGATAATGATAGCACCACTTTCTTGTGGCACTGCTGCTTAGGTCATATTGGTGTAAAACGCATGAAGAAGCTCCATGCTGATGGACTTTTGGAGTCACTTGATTTTGAATCACTTGACACATGTGAACCATGCCTCATGGGCAAGATGACTAAGACCCCGTTCTCTGGGACAATGGAACGGGCAAGTGACTTGTTGGAAATCATACATACTGATGTGTGCGGTCCGATGAGCATTGAGGCGCGCGGTGGATATCATTATTTTCTCACCTTCACCGATGACTTAAGTAGATATGGGTATATTTACTTAATAAAACACAAGTCTGAAACGTTTGAAAAGTTCAAGCAATTTCAGAGTGAAGGTTAGAATCATCGTAACAAGAAGATTAAATTCCTACGATCTGATCGAGGAGGAGAATATCTGAGTTATGAGTGTGGCAGTCACTTAGGACAATGTGAAATTGTTTCACAATTGACACCGCCTGGAACACCAAAGCGTAATGGTGTGTCCGAATGTCGTAATCGAACCTTATTAGATATGGTTCGTTCTATGATGTCTCTTGCCGATTTGCCACTATCGTTTTGGGGTTATGCATTAGAGACAGTTGCATTCACTTTAAATAGGGCACCATCGAAATCCGTTGAGACGCCGCCATATGAACTGTGGTTTGGCAAGAAGCCAAAGTTGTCGTTTCTTAAAGTTTGGGGATGTGATGCTTATGTCAAAAAGCTTTAGCCTAAAAAGCTGGAACCCAAAGCGGAGAAATGTGTTTTCATAGGATACCCAAAAGAGACAGTTTGGTATACCTTCTATCTCAGATCCGAAGGTAAAGTGTTTGTCGATAAAAACGGAACATTTCTTGAGAAAGAGTTTCTCTCGAAAGAAGTGAGTGGGAGGAAATAGAACTTGATGAGGTTGAACCTTTACTTCAACCAGAGAGTAGCGCAGCACAAAAAGATGTTTCTGTAGAGCCTACATCGGTTGAAGAGGAAGTTAATGATGATGATCATGAAGCTTCAGATCAAGTTGCTATCAAACCTCGTAGGTCGACATGGACACGTACTGCTCCTGAGTGGTACGGTAACCCTGTCTTAGAGGTCATGTTGTTGGACAACGATGAACCTACGAGCTATGGAGAAGCGATGATGGGCCCGGATTCCGAGAAATGGTTAGAGGCCATGAAATCCGAGATGGGATCCATGTATGAAAACAAAGTATGGGCTTTGGAAGTATTACCTGAAGGGCGAAAGGCCATTCAGAACAAATGGATCTTTAAGAAGAAGACGGACGCGGACGGGAATGTCACCGTCTATAAAGCTCGACTTGTGGCAAAGGGTTTTTCACAAGTTCAAGGAGTTGACTACGATGAGACCTTCTCACCCGTAGCGATGTTTAAGTCCGTCAGAATCATGTTAGCAATAGCTGCATTTTTCGATTATGAAATTTGGCAGATGGATGTCAAAACAGCGTTCCTTAACGGTTTCCTTAAGGAAGAGTTGTATATGATGCAACCAGAAGGTTTTGTCGATCCAGAGAATGCTGCCAAAGTTTGCAAGCTCCAGCGATCCATTTATGGACTGGTGCAAGCATCTCGGAGTTGGAATCTTCGCTTTGATGAGGTGATCAAAGCGTTCGGGTTTATACAAGTTTACGGGGAAGCTTGTATTTACAAGAAAGTGAGTGGGAGCTCTATAGCGTTTCTAATATTATATGTGGATGACATATTGCTGATTGGAAACAATATAGAAATGTTGGAAAGCGTGAAGGAATATTTGAACAAGAGTTTTTCAATGAAGGACCTAGGAGAAGCTGCTTTCATATTAGGCATCAAGATCTATAGAGATAGAATGAGACGCTTGATAGGACTTTCACAGAGCACATACCTTGACAAAGTTTTGAAGAAGTTCAAAATGGATCAGTCCAAGAAGGGGTTCTTGCCTGTATTGCAAGGTGTGAAGTTGAGTAAGACTCAATGCCAAGTGACTGCAGAAGATAGAGAAAAGATGAGTGCCATCCCCTATGCTTCAGCCATAGGCTCTATCATGTATGCAATGTTGTGCACAAGACCCGATGTCAGCCTTGCCATAAGTATGGCCGGAAGGTTTCAAAGTGATCCAGGAATGGAACACTGGACAACGGTCAAGAATATCCTTAAGTACCTGAAAAGGACTAAGGATATGTTTCTCGTTTATGGAGGTGATCAAGAGCTCGTCGTAAAGGGTTACGTCGATGCAAGCTTTGACACTGATCCGGATGACTCTAAGTCTCAAACCGGATACGTATTTATTCTCAATGGGGGTGTGGTAAGCTGGTGCAGTTCCAAGCAGAGCGTGGTAGCTGATTCTACATGCGAAGCGGAGTACATCGCTGCCTCGGAGGCGGCGAAGGAAGGTGTCTGGATGAAGGAGTTCATGACAGATCTTGGAGTAGTGCCCAGTGCACTAAACCCAATGACTCTGTTCTGTGACAACACTGGTGCTATTGCTCTGGCCAAGGCACGAAGGTTTCACAAGAGGACCAGACACATAAAGTGACACTTCAATTCCATCCGCGATTACATCAAGGAGGAGGACATAATTATTTGCAAAGTGCACAAGGATCTGAATGTCGCAGACACGTTGACTAAACCTCTTCCAAGGGCTAAACATGATCAACACCAGAACTGTATGGGTGTTAGATTCATTACAAGGTAAATCACATAGTGATGTGAACTAGATTATTGACTCTAGTGCAAGTGGGAGACTGTTGGAAATATGCCCTAGAGGCAATAATAAAGTGGTTATTATTATATTTCCTTGTTCATGATAATAGTTTATTATCCATGCTATAATTGTATTGATTGGAAACTCAATTGCATGTGTGGATACATAGACAACACCGTGTCCCTAGTATGCCTCTAGTAGACTAGCTCGTTAATCAAAGATGGTCAAGGTTTCCTAGCCATAGACATGAGACGTCATTTGATAACGGGATCACATCACTAGGAGAATGATGTGATGGACAAGACCCAAACTATGAACGTAACATATGATCGTGTCAGTTTATTGCTATAGTTTTCTGCATGTCAAGTATCTGTTCCTATAACCATGAGATCATGTAACTCACTGACACCGGAGGAATACCTTGTGTGTATGAAACGTCGCAACATAACTGGGTGACTATAAAGATGTTCTACAGGTATCTCCGAGGGTGTCTGTTGAGCTGGCATGGATCGAGACTGGGATTTGTTACTCCGTGTGACGGAGAGGCATCTCAGGGCCCACTCGGTAATACAACATCACAATAAGCCTTGCAAGCAAAGTGACTAAAGAGTTAGCCACGGGATCTTGTATTACGGAACGAGTAAAGAGACTTGCCGATAACGAGATTGAACTTGGTATAGAGATACCGACGATCGAATCTCGGGCAAGTAACATACCGAAGAACAAAGGGAACAGCATACGGGATTAACTGAATCCTTGACATAGAGGTTCAACCGATAAAGATCTTCGTAGAATATGTTGGAACCAATATGGGCATCCAGGTCCCGCTATTGGTTATTGACCGTAGAGGTGTCTCAGTCATGTCTACATAGTTCTCGAACCCGCAGGGTCTGCACAGTTAACGTCCGGTGACGTTTCGGTAGTATTGAGATATATGTGTTGCTGACCGAAGGTTGTTAAGAGTCCTGGATGAGACCCCGGACGTCACGAGGAGCTCCGGAATGGTCCGGAGGTAAATATTTATATATAGGAAAGTGGTATTTGGGTTCCGGAAAAGTTTCGGGTATTTCTGGTAGTGTACCGGAAGTGACGGATGTGTTCCGGGTGTCAACCGGGTGGGGCCCACCCACCCCGGGGGGGCACATGGGCCCAAGAGGTGGCACACCAGCCCCTAATGGGCTGGGGAACCGACCCCATAAGGGCCCATATGCCCAAGAGGAAAAAAAGGTGGAGATAGGAAGGAATAGGACTCCTAACTAATATGAATCGACTTCCTAGTAGGAAGTGGATTGGAATCCTCCTTGCCCTGGTTCGGCCGACCCCTAGGGGAAACCCTAGGGAGGCTGCCTCCTCCTCCCTCCCTCCTATATATACTAGAGGAATAGAGCCCCCAAAGACACACGGCCACGTGCTAGTTCTCTATTCTCTAGTTCCTCCACCAAATAGATTCCGGTAGTGCTTAGGCGAAGCCCTGCCGGGATAACTCCACCACCACCACCACCATGCCGTCGTGCTGCTGGAGATCTCATCCACCTCTCCGCTCCCTCTTGCTGGATTAAGAAGGCAGAGATCGTCATCGAGCTGTACGTGTGCTAAACGCGGAGGTGCCGTCCTTTCGGAGCTAGATCGGGACGGATTGCGATTTGGATCGCGAAGATGTTCGACTACATCAACCGCGTTTCTTAACGCTTCCCGCTTAGCGATCTACAAGGGTACGTAGATCCACTCTCCCTCTCGTAGATGCTCATCACCATGGATAGATCTTGCGTGTGCGTAGGAATTTTTTTGTTTCCCATGCAACGTTCCCCATCAAATATATCTCGGAATGGCTATAGAAATGCCATGATAGGTAGCTATGGTGGCTGTTTTGAGGAAGATATAATGAGGCTTATGTGCAACAGGGCGTGTCATGTCACGGGGTTTGGATGCACCGGCGAAAGTTGCACCGATCCTCGAGGTGAGAACGGGCTATGCACGGTACCGAAGAGGCTAGCAAATTATGAAAAGGTGAGATTGTGTATGTCCATGGTTTCACATTAGTCATAAAGAACTCATATACTTATTGCAAAGTTTAATTAGTTTATCATAAATCAAAGTACTACTCGCATGCCCCGAGGGAAGAGGTTGGTAGGAGCTAACCATCGCACGCTTGCGACCCGAAACAACACTAGGATTTCAACGAGGAATAGAAATGCTCACACATCATAACCATGCCTCTTTAATTTTTAGACGAACAAAAGGGTCAACCTCTCTTAATATCGACACTTCTATGGTTTAACAATTATGAACTCACACCTATTTCATATTACTACATCAATATCATTGACCCACAATTTCTCTATAATTGCTACATGATGGTTTTGATTATCACTCATTGAATACCTAATATTTTTGGACTAGTCTTATGACCCATGCAAAATACCGTCACTATTTATTAACTCTCAAACAAATATAAGTGAAGAACGAGAGTGAAATTATTTCTATAAAATCTACACGCCACCGTGCTCAAAATGATATAAGTGAAGTACTAGAGCAACTGCTAAGCTCAAAAGATATAAGTGAAGCACATAGAGTATTCTAACAAATTATGATGAAGGTGTGTCAATCTTAAATAGGTGTGTCCAGCAAACAATGATTGTGTCAAACTGAAAGTAAAAGCAAAGAAAAGCAAACGACGCTCCAAGCAAAACTCGTATCATGTGAAGAATAAAAATATAGCTTCAAGTGACATACCGATGGATTTGAGACGAAAGAGGGGATGCCTTCCGGGGCATACCCAAGCTTAGACGCTTGAGTCTGCTTTAAAATATTACATTGGGGTGCCTTGGGCATCCCCAAGCTTAGGCTCTTGCTACTCCTTATTCCTTAGTCCATCAAGATAACACCCAAAACTTGAAAACTTCAATCACACAAAACTCAACAAAACTTCGTGAGATCCGTTAGTATAAGAAACATATTGCATACTTTAGGTACTATTATAAATTGGTTCCAATTTCATAAATTCATAATAGTTACTGTATTCTAACTTCTCCAGGGCTTATACCCCCCGATACAATCCATAGCATAATCAAAATAAGCAACTATGCAAGCAAAAACAGAATCTGTCTAAAACAGAATAGTCTGTAGAAATATGTAGAGATCCTATACTTATGTAACTCTAAAAATTCTGAAAAATTAGGAAAAACTCGAAAATTTGTATAGAAACACTGTGTAAAAATTTCAGATCCTTATCACGGTCCAGTAAAAATTGAAAATTCATGTACTGGAGTCAAAAGTTTCTGTTTTGTTTCATAATCGATTCTACTCATCTTGTGAGCCATCCGAATGGCTTTACTTGGCACAAACACTAATTTAAACAAAAAAACATAATAATTACAGAGGCAATAATCATGTTATTAAAAACAAACAGAAATTTTAAAGCAAAAATTTAAAGATAATTATTGGGTTGCCTCCCAACAAGCGCTATTGTTTTATGCCCCTAGCTAGGCATAATGATTTCAATGATGCTCACATGAAAGTAAAGAAATGAAACAATGGGAGCATCATGAAGCATATGACAAGAAAATTTAATCCTAACCCACTTCCTATGCATAGAAATTTTATGAGCAAACAATTTATGAGAGCAAGAATCAACTAGCATAGGAAGGCAAAACAAGCATAACTTCGAAACTTTGAACACATAGGGAGGAAACTTGATATTATTGCAATTCCTACACGCATATGTTCCCCCCTCATAATAATTTTGAGTAGCATCATGAAGGAATTCCATAATATAACTATTACATAAAGCATTCTCTTCATGATCTACAAGCATAGAAGATTTATTACTCTTCACATAAGCAAATTCCTTTTCATTCATGGTAGTGGGAGCAAACTCAACAAAATAGCTATCATGTGACACTTGATTGTCATAACCAAATTGAAAATTTAAATCATGATGACATGTTTCGTGGTTATCATTACTAATTATACCATACGTGTCATCACCACAATCGTCATAATGAATTTGCTCATCAAAACTAGGGGGATAAAAAATATCATCTTCATCAAACATAGCATCCCCAAGCTTGTGGTCTTGCATTTCGTTAGCATCATGGACATTCAGAGAATTCATACTAAAAATATTTATATCATGCTCATAATTAAATGAAGGGTTAATTGGATTCATGCCACTGCAACTTTCACAAGTTGGAAAAATGCCATTACAAAAACTGAAGTTGGAAATATGCCACTGCAACTTTTTCATAGCTCTACATATGCCATTGTCTTCAATACCAGTCCATATACTACCTTTTATATGTCCTGTATACCTTCACGTATCTCTATACGCTGGCCAAATTGATTCAAGCCGCACGCACATGCACACGCCAGGCGGCGCGCGCGCGCCCGGGCGGCTGGACGGGAGAGGCGACGGTGGCTGGAGGCGTGTGCGTGGAACAGAGAGGCGACGGTGGCTGGAGGCGCGTGCGTGGAGCGGAGCGGCGACGGCGGCTGGAGGCTGGCGCGGCCCGGCGTCAGGAGGGGAGCGGTGGCGGCGACCGGACGTGGATGCATGTGTCGTCATGTGAAAAGTGGACTCATCAGTGTCATGCCGCAACGACAGCGCCGGCGCCGCCGGGAAACTCCATCCACGGCAAGGCCAGCTTATGTGCGCTTGCACGCAAGGTGCTTGTGTTTATTCGTTGTCCACTCCCACTCGTAGAACTAAACCTGCGTGCAGCCATGGAGAAGTCGCCGTGAGTCCCGCCTGTTGCTTCACTCTGTCGGCAGCAGCCATGGAGGTGGGGGCGACGGGCATGCCGTGGCCCAGTAGTGAAATACGCATTGAAGTACAAAGCATTTATTGAATCGATATTCTCTTAAGTAAATAAAATGGCATATGTAGAGGTATGGAAAAGTTGTAGTGGCATATTTCCAACTACTATTTTTGTAATGGCACTTTTACAACTTGCGAAAGTTGCAGTGGCATAAATCCAATTAACCCTTAAATGAACTCACATTAAGCATTATTATAAATTCTTCCTCTAACAATTGAGCACAATTTTCTGAATCCTTATTTTCACGAAAGACATTATAAAGACGAAGCATATGAGGCAACCTAAGCTCCATTTTTTTGTATTTTTGTTTTTTATGAGACAAACTAAATATAATAGCAACTAAAAATATAAACAAGTGAATGACAATTTGTGTGAAGTTACTTGATAGTTGATGATGATATTCCCCGGCAACAGCGCCAGAAATCCTTCCTGATACTTGTGATCTGCGCTGGGTTTTCCGTGAAGAGGAACGGGTAATTGCAGCACAAAGTGGGTAAGTATTTCCGTCAGTTATGAAACCAAGGTTTATCAAACCAATAGGAATATCAATCCTCAACCGTCTTCAGCGGCTACACACAAATGAACAAACAACTTGCACCCAACGCGGGCAAGAGGGTTGTCAATCCCCTTGATCTCGTTATTTGCAAGCAAATGAGTTGTGTAGATAATTATTGATAAATATAAATTGCAAAATAAAATAAAAGATAAATAAAGGCAGCAAGGTAATTGTAGCATTTGTAAATATATAAGTGAATTGACCCGGGGGCCATAGTTTTCCCAAGCGGCATCTCTCATGTAGGCAGCATACCACTAGTAGAAAACAGGGCTTTGGTTGAGGCCAGGATAAGGGCATTAATCCCGGTTCACTTACGAACCGGGACCAAAGGGTGCACCAGTCCTAGTTCGTGAGGCCAGGGCGCCGGTCGGACCTCGGGGGCCATTGGTCCCGGTTCGTCTGACACTTTTGGTCCCGGTTCCAGACACGAACTGGGACCAATGGGCCTCGCTCCTGGCCCAGCACCTTTAGTCCCGGCTGGTGGCTGGAACCGGGACCAAAGGTCGGTCTTCTGTCCCGGTTCTGGCCACCAACCGGGACTAAAAATAAGCCTATATATACCCCCGCCCCTGCCCGCTCACTCTGTTTTTTGGCCGGCCGGCGTGTGCAGGTGTGTGTTGCTCTAGCTCTCACCTCCTATGCACATGAGGTGTTTGATGAAATGCCCGAGCCACAATTAAGCTTTCTCCTCTCCAAGCTCGACCTCCAAGCTCCATTTTCCTCAAGATTTTTCTAGGTTTGGCGGTCCATCCTGTCCCGTTCCCGTCCTCACCGCCGTCGATCGCCCGCGCCGATCTCGTCGCCGGCACCACCATGGTGAGCCACTTGTTCTTATCTTCTTTCTAAAAGAAAAAAAAATACTTGTATGATTTAGATAGATACTTGTACAATTTTCTTACTTTTATTATTGTTTGTTATTATATATTGCCATGGTTTTGGTATCCACCCCCGTCGGCCCTCGTCCTGTTTATGATTCGGATGTGGTATATTATCTTTTATAACTATTTGTTTCATTTAGTGTTTATGACAATTATGCCGACCAACGAGACATAGATGTTTTTATCTAGGAGGTATGTGAACCGGAAATTCGAACCGACCCTCTTGTCGAGAGGTTAAATTTAGTTGAAAAAGAAAACAATTACTTGAAGAAAAAATTGAAAATAATTGAGGAGGAGAAGATGGAATTGGAGTTGCATGTTGCCGATGTCGTCGAAGATCACAAGATCAAGATGGATGCAGTGCGCTTGAAGATTCGAAAGATTAGAAAATATGCCATTCATACTAAGGCTTGGTATCATTATGCCGTTGGATCAATTGGTACCTTAGTTGCGGTTATGATCGCATTTGTTATTGCATTTAAATGTTTTACATAGTTTCAATGTATGTTTTAATTAGATGCTCTAGAGAGCTCTATGTTGTTCAATGAGAACTATGTATGAACTTTATGTATTTATTTTGGTCACTACTGTACTTTGGTTTTAATGTGATGATGAACTTCTATTAATTTGGTCACTTCTCTATTCATGATGTTCTGTAATGGTTTTTGATACACTTAATTATATAATGCACGCAGATGAACCGGCAATGGATGTACGGTGACCGACGCACCTCCGAGTACATTAAGGGCCTGCATAATTTTCTCGAAGTGGCTGAGGCAACCAAGCAGAATGGTTTTATGTATTGTCCATGTACTATCTGTGGGAAAACGAAGGATTACTCTAACTTGAAAACCCTTCACGTCCACCTGCTTGAGAAGGGTTTCATGCCACACTATAATGTTTGGACCAAGCACGGAGAAAGAGGGGTTATGATGGAAGACAACGAAGAAGAAGAGGATGATGACAACTATCCGCCCCCTGAATACGGTGATGCTGCAATGGGGGAAGCTGAAGATCAAGAGGAACCAGACAATGTGCCCGATGATGATCTTCGCCGGGTCATTGTTGATGCAAAGAGACAATGCCAAAGTGAAAGGGAGAAGTTGAAGTTCGATCGCATGTTAGAGGATCACAAAAAAGGGTTGTACCCAAATTGCGAAGATGACAACACAAAGCTCGGTACCACACTGGAATTGCTGCAATGGAAGGTAGACAATGGTGTATCTGACAAGGCATTTGAAAAGGTGCTGAAAATAATGAAGAATAAGCTTCCAAAGGACAACGAATTGCCCGACAGTACATACGAAGCAAAGAAGGTTGTCTGCCCTCTAGGATTGGAGGTGCAGAAGATACATGCATGCCCTAATGACTGCATCCTCTACCGCGGTGCGTACGAGGATTTGAACGCATGCCCGGTTTGCTGTGCATTGCGGTATAAGATCAGACGAGATGACCCTGGTGATGTTGAGGGCCAGCGCACCGGGAAGAGGGTTCCTGCCAAGGTGATGTGGTATGCTCCTATAATATCACGGTTAAAACGTTTGTTCAGAAACAAAGAGCATGCCAAGTTGATGCGATGGCACAAGGAAGACCGTAAGAAAGACGGGAAGTTGAGAGCACCCGGTGATGGGTCAGAGTGGAGAAAGATCGAGAGAAAGTGGGGGCACTTTACAGGTGACCCAAGGAACGTATGGTTTGGTTTAAGTGCAGATGGCGTTAATCCTTTTGGGGAGCAGAGCAGCAAGCATAGCACATGGCCTGTGACTCTATGTATGTATAACCTTCCTCCTTGGTTGTGCATGAAGCGGAAGTTCATTATGCTGCCAGTGCTCATCCAAGGCCCTAAGCAACCCGGCAATGACATTGATGTGTACCTAAGGCCATTAGTTGATGATCTTTTACAACTGTGGAATGGAAAAGGTGTACGTGTGTGGGATGAGCATGCACAAGAGGAATTTGACCTACGAGCGTTGCTGTTTGTAACCATCAATGATTGGCCTGCTCTCAGTAACCTTACAGGACAGACCAACAAGGGATACCACGCATGCACGCACTGTTTAGATGACACCGAAAGTATATATTTGGACAAATGCAGGAAGAATGTGTACCTGGGGCATCGTCGATTTCTTCCGACCAACCATCAATGTCGAAAGAAAGGAAAGCATCAACTTGGACAAATGCAGGAAGAATGTGTACTGGTGATCACATACTTGATATGGACAATGATTTACAAGTAATCTTTGGAAAGGGTCCTGGTGGACTATCTGTTCCGAATGACGCTAAGGGACGCGCACCCATGTGGAAGAAGAAATCAATATTTTGGGACCTACCCTATTGGAAAGACCTAGAGGTCCGCTCTGCAATCGACGTGATGCACGTGACGAAGAATCTTTGCGTGAACCTGCTAGGCTTCTTGGGAGTGTATGGGAAGACAAAAGATACACCGGAGGCACGGGAGGACCAGCAACGTGTGCACGAAAGAGACGGCATGGATCCAAAGCAGTATGAAGGTCCTGCCAGCTACGCTCTTACCAAAGAAGAGAAGGAAATCTTCTTTGAATGCCTGCTCAGTATGAAGGTCCCGTCTGGCTTCTCGTCGAATATAAAGGGAATAATAAATATGGTAGAGAAAAAGTTCCAGAACCTAAAGTCTCATGACTGCCACGTGATTATGACGCAACTGCTTCCGGTTGCATTGAGGGGGCTTCTACCGGAAAATGTTTGATTAGCCATTGTGAAGCTATGTGCATTCCTCAATGCAATCTCTCAGAAGGTAATCGATCCAGAAATCCTACCAAGGTTAAAGAGTGATTTGGTGCAATGTCTTGTCAGTTTCGAGTTGGTGTTCCCACCATTCTTCAATATCATGATGCACGTCCTAGTTCATCTAGTCGACAAGATTGGCATTCTGGGTCCTATATTTCTACACAACATGTTCCCCTTTGAGAGGTTCATGGGAGTCTTAAAGAAATATGTTCGTAACCATGCTAGGCCAAAAGGAAGCATCTCCATGGGCCATCAAACAGAGGAAAGCATTGGGTTTTGTGTTGACTTTATTCCTGACCTTAAGCCGATTGGTCTCCCTCAATCGCGGTATGAGGGGAGACTGACGGGAAAAGGCACGCTAGGAGCGAATTCAATAATATGTAGGGACGGGCATTCTTGGTCTCAAGCACACTACACAGTTCTACAGAATTCTATCTTGGTGACCCCGTATGTCAATGAACACAAGAATATTCTGCGCTCCAAACACCCGGAGCAGTGTGACGACTGGATTACATGTGAACACATCAGGACTTTTGGCAGTTGGTTGCAAACACATCTCATGGGTAACACCACTATTGCAGATGAGCTGTACTCGTTGGCCAGGGGACCATCTTCGACTGTATTGACTTATAAAGGGTATGATATAAATGGGAATACATTTTACACGATCGCCCAAGATCAAAAGAGCACCAACCAAAACAGTGGTGTCCGCTTTGATGCAGCAACCAACAGGGGAAATGACACATATTATGGTTACATAGTGGACATATGGGAACTTGACTATGGACATGATTTTAAGGTCCCTTTGTTTCGGTGCAAATGGGTCAATCTGTCAGGAGGCGGGGTATAGGTAGACCCGCAGTACGGAATGAAAACAGTGGATCTAAACAATCTTGGGTACACAGATGAACCATTCGTCCTAGCCAATGATGTGGCACAGGTTTTCTATGTGAAGGACATGTCTACCAAACCAAGAAAAAGAAAAGATAAGGAAGCGAATACATCATACGATGAGCCAAAGCGCCACATAGTTCTTTCAGGGAAAAGAGACATCATGGGAGTGGAGGGCAAGACAGACATGTCTGAAGATTATGAAAAGTTTCATGAAATTCCTCCCTTCAAAGTGAAGGCTGACCCAAGCACCCTGTTAAACGATGAAGATTATCCATGGTTACGGCGCAATAAGCGAGGGACACACGCGAAGAAAAAGTGAAGACTTTCTCTCCACAACTATTCTGATGATGGCTTTGATCTACAATATCACTGCAGTTACATGTCAAGAAATGAAATGCCGTTTGTTAAAGATGAGTTTTCGTCTGAAACCCTGATACTTCGAAAGAGATTGTTCATTTTGTACACGAAGTGCATCCAGTTTTTGCCGTAACCCTCTCAACTTTTTAGCACATGCTATGTGGGTGAAATGATGAAACCATGCCAACTTTCAACCATTTCAGAGTTCATTTGCAGTGCTTTTCAATTCAGGGTCATCTTAGCTCAAAATAAATCATGAAATGCATGAAAAATAGCAAATGAAGTCAGAAAAGGTTTGAAAAGTGATGATGTGGCTTTGAATGGTGCATATTGAATGCAGAAAAAGTATTAAGTTCAAATATGTTTAAAAAATTGAAATCCTTTTGTAACAGATGAATTTTCGTCCAAAACCCTGACACTTCAAAAGAGATTGTCCAGTTTGTACATGAAGTGCATCCAGTTTTTGCCGTAACCCTCTCAACTTTTTAGCACATGCTATGTGGGTGAAATGATGATACCATGCCAACTTTCAACCATTTCAGAGTTCATTTGCAGTGCTTTTCAATTCAGGGTCATTTTAGCTCAAAATAAATCATGAAATGCATGAAAAATAGCAAATGAAGTCAGAAAAGGTTTGAAAAGTGATGATGTGGCTTTGAATGGTGCATATTGAATGCAGAAAAAGTCTTGAGTTCAAATATGTTTAAAAACTTGAAATCCTTTTGTAACAGATGAGTTTTCGTCCAAAACCCTGACACTTCGAAAGAGATTGTCCAGTTCGTACACGAACTGCATCCAGTTTTTGCCGTAACCCTCTCAACTTTTTAGCACATGCTATGTGGGTGAAATGATGATACCATGCCAACTTGCAACCATTTCAGAGTTCATTTGCAGTGCTTTTCCAATTCAAGGTCATTTTAGCTCAAAATAAATCATGAAATGCATGAAAAATAGCAAATGAAGTCAGAAAAGGGTTGAAAAGTGATGATGTGGCTTTGAATGGTGCATATTGAATGCAGAAGAAGTCTTGAGTTCAAATATGTTTAAAAAATTGAAATCCCTTTGTAATAGACGTGTTTTCGTTCGATCAAAGTAATTTAACTTAATATTATATAAAATTTATGGAACTAAAATTATCAAAGTTATTTTTGTTAAAAACTTTAATAGAAAAAAGAATATTCATAAAGTATTTTTTGTTAAGAACTTTTAATATGCAAAAAAATAACATAAAAAAATAGCAAAACTGAAAATAGATGCGAATTTATAGAGAAAATTCAACCTAAATTCAAAGTGCTAGTTTCTTCTAACTAGCACTTTGAATTTAGGTTGAATTTTCTCTATAAATTCACATGTATTTTCAGTAGGCCCCACAGAGCAGCAAGAGGTTGGTTAGGCCCACAGGCCTGCTTTAAAGAGGAGCTCAACGTTGCAGCCGCGGCGGGGCTTATAAACAGGTCCGGGTGCCCTTCGCTTGGCGAGGTGGGACTAAACATCCAACCACACCGCAGCTATGGCAGGCACAGGCCTTTGGTCCCGGTTGGTGGCTCAAACCGGGACCAATGCCACCCTTTCGTCCCGGCTCGAGCCACCAACCGGGACCAATGCCACCCTTTAGTCCCGGTTGGTGCCACCAACCGGGACCAAAGGTCTCTGCTTCCCGCCCTTTGGGCTGCTAAAATTGACCTTTAGTCCCGGTTGGTGGCACCAACCGGGACGAAAGGGGGCCTTTCGTCCCGGTTGGAGCCACCAACCGGGACTAAAGGGTTGTGTCTATAAGCAGGGACTTAGAAAATTTTCAGATTTCTTCTGCAGTTGCCCCCGACGACGCCGAGCACATCGACGCCGCCAGGCTGCCCTCGCCGCCCTCTGCCCCGTCGACGCCGTCAGGCTGCTCCACCTCGCCGTCGACGCCCTCGCCGACGCCCCTGCCCCGACGCCGCCCCTGCCCCGACGACCTCGACGCCGCCCCTGCCCTGCGCTGCCGCCGCCCCGACCCGACGCCATCGCCGCTCGTCGCCGTCGCCGCCCCGACCCGACGCCGTCGCCGCTCCTCGCCGGTCTCCTCCGTCGCTCCGTCGCTGTCGCCGCTCCTCGCCGGTAAGGCTCCCCTCCTCTCTGTCCCCGTCGGCCCCGCGCACGCGCCTCGGCCGCTCACCCCCGTCCACCACGCGCAGCATCGCCACCGGCCCCGCCTCCGCCCACCGCAGCACCGCCGCTGGCCCCGCACGCATCTCCGACGAGCCCGCAGCGCCGCCCGCGCCCGACGATTTTAGTTGATTTAGTTGATTTAGTTAATTTAGTTGTTTAGTTAATTTAGTTAATTTTAGTTGTTTTAGTTGATTTAGTTAATTTAGTTGTTGAGTTAATTTAGTTAATTTAGTTGTTTTAGTTGTTTTTATTTTTTAGATGTTTAGTTGTTTTATCGTCGGTCGTCGGTGACGCGATATCGAGGAGTCCCCGATGATTGTCGGTGAGGGAGAGTCCCCGACGATATCGAGGACTCCCCGACGATCGTCGGTGACGCGATATGATGTTTAATTAGATGTTTAAATGTTTAGTTGCATAGCGTAGCCGTTGAGTCGACGATGCCCGGCCAGCATCCTCGTCGTCAACTCGGTGGCAACCACCTGCCTGAGAGGCGCCATGTCCGGGACTGGGCTCCGCCGCGCTGGCACTGGGAGGTGCTGCCTTCCGGGGCGCCCAGCTTGGTGAGGAATCAGGGTCCCATCGTCGACCCGGAGTTTCTTTGGTGCCGGTCGCGTGGACCACTGTCGGTGCAGAGGGAGCTAGCCCCTGCGGAGTTGGTACATCGCCGTGTCAGGGAGGAGGACGAGCACGTCCGACGCTACATGGCTGCGTTGGACGCCAGGTTCTCCAATACCTGGCAGGTTCTTCAGGGATCTCACCCGAGCTATGATCCTGTCATAGTTCCTTCTCTTTGGGTGTCCACCGCCTGCGCCGCGAGACGTCAACTACATCTGTATTAGTGATATTATATAATAATATTCGAGATGTATTGATGATAATATTCGATGATGTATTAGCGATACTATTCGACGATGTATTAGTGATATTATATGATCGTATTGTTGCATTGCCTTGTATTGATTTGCATATCTCATGTTTGTATATTGCCATGTTGTAATATTTGCAGAAACTATGGATCACAGAGACTTAGAAAAAGAACAGTTGTTGGGGGGATATAATCCTCGCCGGAGGTGATCCCTTGTCGTATCTCAATGACACCGATGGTCAGGAAGGAGAGGATGACGGCTCCGGTGATCCAACAATGGAGGAGGAAGGAGATCATGACGGCTCCGGTGAGCGAATGGCGGAGGAAGGAGATCATGATCACGGCTCCGGTGACCGATCGGAGGAGGGAGCCTCAATTGTTGCAAAGTCCAACGAGGTAAGGAGACGAGGCTCGAAGAAAAGGTTGCGCCCGGATGAAAGGTTCACGATCACCGAAGTCGCGAAAGATGGCCAACCGATTGCTCCCAAGCGGACCAAGGACGCATTTGTACATCAGTGTGGAGTTGTTGTTAGGGACTATGTCTCGATCAACACCCAGTTATAGAGCGAAAGGTCAAGGCGTTTGCTCTTAAGAAGATGGCAGAACTATTCAGGAACTAGAAGGAAGAGTTGAACACAAAGTTTGTCGAGAAAGAGGAGACTCCGAAATTCATTGGTCGATATGAGAAGATAAGAGATCAATGGCCCGAATTTGTGGCCTACAAGAAATCGTAGAAGGGTAAGAAATGGTCACTGACAAACAAGAAAAATGCTGCAAAGAAGAAGTATCACCATCACACGGGGTCAGGTGGCTACTACAAAGCCCGGCAGTTGTGGGACAAAGCTGAGCAAGACCTGCTTGGTAAGAATGTCCCACCAGCGACATTGCACTGGCCAGATCGTTCAAGGACTTGGTTCTTCGGGGTTGGGGGAACTTTGGACCCAGAAACAGGGGAGTGTGTTTGGACGGACGAGCAACTTGCAATACCCTTCCGGAAGTTTCAGGCAGCAATCAAGGCAGCGCAGGAAGGGACGTTCATTCCCGACAGAGAGAATGACGAGCTGACAGAGGCCCTTGGGAATCCTGAACACCCTGGACGAACAAAAGGCACATCAGGCTCCGTTCCGTGGGTGCATGGGTTTCCCGACAGCGGTGGTTATAGAAGCCGAGAGAGAAAGAGGAAACAGGAAGCAAGCGAAATGCAGAAGCTCAGTGCAAGATTAGCAAAACTAGAGGAACTTGAGAGCCAGCGAGCTACCGGCCAACCATCTGAGTGGCACGAAGATCCTTCCTTCGACGTTGCCCCAGAAGCTACCCCACCATCTCAGCGGAGAAGCAGTGTGGCTTCCACGGAGCTCGTTCAGACTGATTTCACGGCTCCTCGCTACCCCGTGGATAGTATCACGGAGGCTGAACATTGCGAGCAAATGACGAAATGTCAGAACCTGACCTTCAAGGCGGCGGTCGGCTCTGTTGTACCTCCACGAGCTGAGGGAACTTTCCATTGCCATCCGATTCCACATGACTATGCTGTTGTGATGGTGGATGAAATAATGGATGGATTTGAGGGGCTGGAGCTTGACAACCCTACAGGTGAAGAGGATATTATTCTTCTGGAAAATGCTTTGAGGAGTACATGTCTTTGGAGAAAAGAGTACATCAAGCTTCCAAACTGGACGCCTCAGCAGACTCAGCCTCCTCCGGCGCGTCAGGGCAATCCGCCTCCTCCTCCTCCTCCGGCGCGTCAGGGCACTCCGCCTCCTCCTTCTCCTCCTCCGGCGCGTCAGGGCACTCCGCCTCCTCCTTCTCCTCCTCCGGCGCGTCAGGGCACTCCGCCTCCTCCTTCGCCTCCTCCGGCGCGTCAGGGCACTCCGCCTCCTCCTCCTCCTCTTCCTCCGGCGCGTCAGGGCACTCCGCCTCCTCCGGCGCATCAGCAACAGCGGAAGAGAGTCGACGCCGCCGCTCAGACGGCTAGCAGTACAATAGGCGGGAAGAAATACAAATTTGGTCCAAGCCTCAAGCCTCTTCCAAAGTTACCATATGAGAGGACTGACAAGGAATGCGCTGAAATCAGTGCAGCCGAAGTGAAGGCCCATTTTGCACGGAAACATCCACCTCCGAAGGAAATGGAAGATCCGGTGAAAGCGAAGCGCACTCTGCATGCCCTGAAGCGACCACTGATGTCTACTATGCAACCTTCTTCTTGTAGACTCGTGTTGGGCCTCCAAGCGCAGAGTTTTGTAGGACAATAGCAAATTTCCCTCAAGTGGATGACCTAAGGTTTATCAATCCGTGGGAGGCGTAGGATGAAGATGGTCTCTCTCAAGCAACCCTGCAATCAAATAACAAAGAGTCTCTTGTGTCCCCAACACACCCAATACAATGGTAAATTGTATAGGTGCACTAGTTCGGCGAAGAGATGGTGATACAAGTGTAATATGGATGGTAGATATAGGTTTTTGTAATCTGAAAATATAAAAACAGCAAGGTAACTAATGATAAAAGTGAGCACAAACGGTATTGCAATGCTTAGAAACAAGGCCTAGGGTTCATACTTTCACTAGTGCAAGTTCTCTCAACAATACTGACATAGTTGAATCATATGTAAATCCCTCACGTGCGACAAAGAGTTCACTTCAAAATCACAAATAGCGGAGAACAAACGAAGAAATTATTGTAGGGTACGAAACCACCTCAAAGTTATCTTTTCCGATCAATCTTACGAGCTATCCCTTTAAGTGTCACGAACAGCCCTAGAGTTCGTACTAAAATAACACCTTAAGATACACATCAACCAAAACCGAAATGTCACCTAGATACTCCAATGTCTCCACGAGTACCCATGGGCTTGATTATACGATATGCATCACACAATTTCAGATTCATCATGTTCAATCCAACACAAAGAACTTCAAAGAGTGCCCCAAAGTTTCTACCGGAGAGTCAAGACGAAAACATGTGCCAACCCCTATGCATAGATTCTCAAGGTCACGGAACCCGCAAGTTGATCACCAAAACATACATCAAGTGGATCAATAGAACATCCCATTGTCACCACGGATATCCCATCGCAAGACATACATAAAGTGTTCTCAAATCCTTTAAAGACTCAATCCGATAAGAAAACTTCAAAGGGAAAACTCAATTCATCACAAGAAGATAGAGAGGGGAAAACTCCATATGATTCATCTATATTAATAAAGCTCGCGGTACATCAAGATTGTGTCATCTCAAGAATACGAGAGAGAGAGAGATCAAACACATAGCTACTGGTACATACCCTCAGCCCCGAGGGTGAACTACTCCCTCCTCATCATGGAGACCGCCGGGATGATGAAGATGGCCTCCGGTGATGGTTTCCCCCTCCGGCAGGGTGCCGGAACGGGATCCCGATTGGTTTTTCGTGGCTATAGAGGCTTGCGGCGGCAGAACTCCCGATCTAGGTTTCTTTCTGGGGGTTTTGGTATTTATAGGAATTTTTGGCGTCGGTCTCACGTCAAGGGTGTGCCCGAGGGGCCCACAAGCCAGAGGGCGCGCCCTAGGGGGGTGCGCCCCTAGGCTTGTGGCTGCCTCGGGACTCCTCTCCGGTATCTTTTTGCTCCAGTATTTTTTATATTTTCCAAAAATATTCTCCGTAAATTTTCAACCCATTCCGAGAACTTTTATTTCTGCACAAAAAACGATACCATGGTAGTTCTGCTGAAAACAACGCCAGTCCGGGTTAGTTCTAATAAAATCATACCAAAATCATATAAAATTATTGTAAACATGGCATGAATACTTCATAAATTATAGATACGTTGGAGACGTATCAGCATCCCCAAGCTTAATTCCTGCTCGTCCTCGAGTAGGTAAATGATAAAAGAAATAATTTATGAAGTGTGAATGCTAGCAAGTGCACAAGTTTGATCAATGATAATTCCAATCACTTTTTCTAGCATCATTATAAACCATAAACAGTAGCTCATCTCATAAAACTTCTCATGATCAAGTAACAAGCTATTCACATGTTAAAGTATAGACCAGAAAGTTTCTTGAAAACTAACAAACCATATTCCTAGTCATCGAACAATTGCAATTCATCTTATTTTCAGGATGGGTCTATGTAAGAGCTTTGATTTAGAAAATTCCACATACTCAACTATCATATAGTCTTCCATGATTGCTAACACTCAAAGCATATTTTTAGAGCAAATGGCATCCGTCGAACACAGAGAAAGATAGGGGCTTAATGTTTCGCCTCCCAACTTATTCATCATATAGATAATTGTCAACAATAATAATTCATGATCAAATATATTTGAATGGCCATATATGCTTGGATCTTTCGCCACCACATGATGCTTGCCAACCAAAGAATAATTGAGGTTGAACTAAGAAGGAATACTATTGACTCTTGCATAAAAGTAACTACATGAAAGTAAAAGATAGGCCCTTTGCAGAGGGAAGCATAGGTTGTCATGTGCTTTTTAATTTTGGATGCGCAAACCCTTAATGTAAAGGAACGTCACGTTGTATTGCCCTTTGTGATAGCAACCTTTATTATGCAGTCCGTCGCTTTTATTTCTTTACCATCACCAGTTCGTACAACGCTTATTTTCCCTTACAATAAAAGATCATACATATTTAGGAGCAATTTTTATTGCTTTTTGCACCGATGACAACTTACTTGAAGGATCTTATTCAATCCATAGGTAGATATGGTGGACACTCATGGCAAGAAACTGGGTTTAAGAGTTTTGGATGCACAAGTAGTATCTCTACTTAGTACAAATTTTTGGCTAGCAAAAGATCCTAAGCAAGCACCACATGTTGGAGGATCCATAACAATATAACTTCTATACAAATATACCCAAGCATAACTCATTACGTTGTCTTCCTTGTCCCCAAGTTTGAAAATAATTAATGGGGCTCACAATCATAGAAGATGTCCAAGATAGTATATTTATATGTGAAATCTCTCTTCCTTCAATATTCTTTCATGAATTGTTCAAGTGACCAATGCGGTGTTTGCTAACTTTCAATAAATTTTACCACCTATACTTCTTATATGTGAAGTCATTACTCCCCATGGGATAAGCATATAAAACATATATAATTTCAGATTTATGATATTCAATTCATTCAACCATTTACTCATAGGATATAAGTGAAGCACGAGAGTGAATGACAAACTACTCCAAAGCATATGAGTGAAGATCAATGAGTAGTAAAACAATTAAGTAGCTATGTGAGGACTTTCTCTCTCTCTCTCTCTCAATAAAGATTTTCAGATCTGAGTATTTTATTTAAACGGCAAGCAAAAGAAAAATAGCACTCCAAGAATAGGACGCATCATGTGAACGAATAAAAATTTAGGCTCAACATAGGCTAACCGATAGTTGACGAAGAAAGGTGGGATGCGTAGCATCCCCAAGCTTAGATGCTTGAGACTTCTTGAAATATTTACTTGGGGTGCCTTGGGCATCCCCAAGCTTGAGCTTTTGTATCTCGTTCAATCCTCTCATACCACGGTTTCACCTATTCTCAAAAACTTCATCCACACAAAACTGGAAAAGAACTCGTGAGATAGGTTAGTACACATAAGAATAAATCAACAATTCATGTACTGCCAAGACAAGTTGCACAATAATTTTCAAACATCATCTACTGTTTACTATCATTTCCACAATTTATATCTACCAATATAGGCTATGGAAACTATAGGAAAAGTAGATAACAAAACTATGACAGCAATCTGTCCAAACAGAACAGTCTGTAGCAATCTATTAAACCAGTGTACCTATGTAACTCAAAAAATTATGAAATTTAGGAAATGCTAAATAATTTATATGAAAATACTGTGTAAAAATTTCATAAACTTTCCACGTTCCAGTAAAATATGAAAATTCAAACACTACAGCAGAAGTTTCTGTTTTTTTACACAGCACACATCAAACATGCAATGCAAGCATCCTAAGGCAATTCTTGGAACTTTTTATTGAAAAACAAGATTATAAATAACACCTAACAGAGAACAACAAAATAAAATGACGCTCCAAGCAAAACTCATATTATGTGATGAATAAAAATATAGCTCCAAGTAAGATATACCGATAGTGTTGGAGACGAAAGAGGGGATGCCTTCCGGGGCATCTCCAAGCTTAGGCACTTCATTATTACTTAGATATTACCTTGGGGGTGCCTTGGTCATCCCCAAGCTTAGGTTCTTGTCACTCCTTATTCTCCTCATATCGATGTCTCACCCAAAACTTGAAAACTTCAATCACACAAAACTTAACGGAACTTCGTGAGATGGGTTAGTATAATAAAGATAGATCATTCACTTACGTACTGTCAAGACAAGATTAATAATTGTTCCCACATTATACCTACTGTATTCTATCATTCCCATAATTTATACCACTAAATATAAGCTATGGAAACATAAAACAAGCAAACTATGCATGCAAAACAGAATCTGTCAAAAACAAAACAGTCTGTGAAGATCTGTAGTGTAACCATACTTCCCTGTCTTTAAAACTTCTGAAAAATTAGGAAAATCTAGGAAATTTGTATATAAATCATGTGTAAAAAATTCAGATCAAAATCACGTTCCAGTGAATTTACAAAATTCCTGGACTGATAGCAAAAGTTTCTGTTTTTGCACAGAATCAAGTCAACTATCATCCACACTATCCCAAAGGCTTTACTTGGCACTTTATTGAAACAAAAGCTATAAAACATGATTATACAGTAGCTTAATCATGTGTACACACAAAAACAGTAGGTATAAATATTGGGTTGTCTCCCAACAAGCGCTTTTCTTTAATGCCTTTTTAGCTAGGCATGATGATTTCAATGATGCTCACATAGGAATAGTATTTGAAACATGTAAGAGAGCATCATGAATATCATGACAAGCATATTTAAGTCTAACCCACTTCCTATGCATAGGGATTTTGTGAGCAAACAATTTATGGGAGCAAGAATCAACTAGCATAGGAAGGCAAAACAAGCATAACTTCAAAACTTTGAACACATAGAGAGGAAACTTGATATTATTGCAATTCCTACAAGCATATACTCCTCCCTCATAATAATTTTCAGTATAATCATGAATGAATTCAACAATATAACTATCACATAAAGCATTCTTTTCATGATTCATAAGCATAGAAATTTTACTACTCACCACATAAGCAAATTTATTCTCATCAATAGTAGTGGGAGCAAACTCAACAAAATAACTATCATGTGAAGCATAATCCAATTGAAAATTAAAATCATGATGACAAGTTTCATGGTTATCATTATTCTTTATAGCATACATGTCATCACAATAATCATCATAAATAGGAGGCATGCTTTCATCATAATAAATTTGCTCATCAAAACTTGGGGGACTAAAAATATCATCTTCATCAAACATAGCATCCCCAAGCTTGTGGCTTTGCATATCATTAGCGTCATGGATATTCAGAGGATTCATACTAGCAACATTGCAATCATGATCATCATTCAAGGAATTCTCATTAAGTATTTTCATAATTTCTTCCTCTACCAATTGAGCACAATTTTCTGAATCCTTACTTTCACGAAAGACATTATAAAGACGAAACAAATGATGCAACCTAAACTCCATTTTTTTGTAGTTTCCTTTTATAAAACCAAACTAGTGAAAAACAAGAAACTAAAAGATTCAATTGCAAGATCTAAAGATATACCTTCAAGCACTCACCTCCCCGGCAATGGCACCAGAAAAGAGCTTGATGTCTACTACGCAACCTTCTTCTTGTAGACTCGTGTTGGGCCTCCAAGCGCAGAGTTTTGTAGGACAGTAGCAAATTTCCCTCAAGTGGATGACCTAAGGTTTATCAATCCGTGGGAGGCATAGGATGAAGATGGTCTCTCTCAAGCAACCCTGCAATCAAATAACAAAGAGTCTCTTGTGTCCCCAACACACCCAATACAATGGTAAATTGTATAGGTGCACTAGTTCGGCGAAGAGATGGTGATACAAGTGTAATATGGATGGTAGATATAGGTTTTTGTAATCTGAAAATATAAAAACAGAAAGGTCGCTAATGATAAAAGTGAGCACAAATGGTATTGCAATGCTTAGAAACAAGGCCTAGGGTTCATACTTTCACTAGTCACTAGTAGAAAACAGGCCATTAGTCCCGGTTGGGAAGGGCCTTTAGTCCCGGTTCCCCAACCGGGACTAAAGTATAGAGACTAAAGGGTCTAAGGCTTTAGTCCCGGTTGGCTATGAACCGGGACTAAACCCTGGCCACGTGGGCGGCAGAGCGCGCCAGGGCATGGGGACCTTTGGTCCCGGTTGGTAGCACCAACCGGGACTAAAGGTTAAGGCTTCATTGTTTATTTTTTCTTTTCATTTTCTGTTTTCCATTTAATTTTTTCCTCTAATTCAACATGATCACTTGCATCCATCCACTTTAATCAAATATATGTCATATAGCTCATCATCATCTTAGTCATCTAACAACTCATCATCATCATCTTAATCATACCAAGTTAAAATCTCATAAAACAAAAAAAGATAAAATGACATAGTCCTCCCTCATAGGACCTAGTCCTCCCTCCTAGGTAAAATGACATAAAATAGAATAACTCCTATGTCTCCATGATGAAGCAAAGAGATCCAACGGTCTCCAACTTGTGGCTTGCGATCCTTCTTTATTTGTCCCCATGCTTCAATTTGGAGCCATCTTGGTGGTTTGCGCTCAGTCGAGTATGCAAAAGAGAACTCGGCCTGGAAGGGGCTTTTAATTGTCATATTACCTTCGGGTTGCATCAACGGAGGCACAACTTCATTTGGCAGTTTCTGTTGAAGAACATAATAGTAGCCTAGTTAGCAATGTAATCAATACCATTTACGCAACAGTACTAGTGTACTTAATTAGCAACTCTTACCAAGATATTTTGGCGAATGTCATCCGCCCTCAACCTATGCACTAGTGTCCTGTACAATGTATAATTTGGGCCAGTTCCCAAATTATACGGGAAGATCTCCCTACCAATAACAAAGTTGATAAGATCATCCTTCTCCTCCCAAGTTGATAAGATCTCCCTACCAATACGGGAAGAAACGAAATAAGTTGTAAATTATAAATTAACAAATTTAGTATGGATGAACACCAAATATTTTTAAATATAGAATGCAAATTACTTGACAAATATGCACGGTTGACAAACTCACATGGAGGTAAAACAGGAAGCATATCGACATCCACCCAAATGTCGATGTTTCCTTCAATATGATCTTCAGGACGAAGATCGAAGGTTATTTCCATATCCTCCTGAAATCCATATGCCTTGCAAAGAGCTTCCCAATTTGAGCACCCTAATTCTATGTTATTAGGTGCATTCATTACTTTCACCAGAAATGTGTGACCATGTTTAGTCCTCAGGTTGGCTGTCCTCGTCTCGAAACTCTCGTGCTCTTCGAAACCGAGTCTCTCCAAGAAATACCGTCTTGCATGACAGGGGATGAACTAGTCGAATTGTATAAAACAGAAATTACGCGTTAAAGGAAAGAAACAGAAGTCATGCTTAATTACGAAAAAACAGTTGTCATCGTTGCGTACCGTAGAAATTTCAAAGTCCTCGTAAAGCTTCATGGTGAAGAACCTGCCGTCTCGCAGCCCAGGCTGGTCACAAAGACCCTTATCTTCACCGCAAAGTTCACACGCTTGGATCCTATCGTCGTCTGATGACGACGACATTTCCTGTGTTCATGATTCAAGAATTATGGCACGCTTGGATCCTAATGCGTGTGTGACTTTTGGTCCGTCGAGGCTTTCCTTAAATAACTCTCATATCTCATGGTGTGTTGGTGCGCACTCTCTCACACTGATATGGTGGTGTATATATGTTGGTGGACACTCTCTCACAGTAATAGTTCGACCGTCGGTGATGGACGCCCCCCTCTTCTCTTCTTGCGCATTATACCGACGAATATATCAAAAAGAAGAGAAGAAGAGGAGGCGCCCTCCACGACAACAGTCGGGATTCCTCCATCAAGAAAACACATGAAAGTCACACAAGGAGCAACGACAGACCGAAAGTCACACACGCATTATACCGATAAAATATCACTAATACATTTATAATGAACTCGAATATAATATCACTAATACATCATCTCGAATAATCCAGTTAATGCATCATCAAATATTAACTAATACATCTCGAATATTATCATATAAGATCACTAATACAGATCGAATACTATCGAATAATCTAAGTCACTAGCGGTTCCTGAGTCATGGGTGGTGGACACCCAAAGATAAGGAACCATCACGGGATCATAACTCGGATGAGATCCCTGAAGAATCTGCCAGGTATTGTTGAACCTGGCGTCCAACGCCGCCATGTAGCGACGGACGTGCTCGTCCTCCTCCCTGACACGGCGACGTACCACCTCCGCGGGGGCCCTCTCCCTCTGCACCAAAAGTGGCCCACGTGACCGCCACCAAAGAAGCTCCGGGTCGACGACGAGACCAGGATTCCTCACCAAGCTCCGAGCCCGGGAAGGTAGCACCTCCCAGTGCCAGCCCGGCGGAGCCCAGTCCCAGACATTGCGCCTCTCAAGGATGTCGACGCCGACTCAACGGCGACGAGGATGCGGGCCATGCATCGTCGACGTCGAGACAAATTCCTATGAGAACATTTTCTTATCGTTTAATCACTAGTTTTTTCAAAACCCAAGAATTTTTCAAAACCCAAGAATTTTTCTCTAATCTAACATACACATACTAATTTTTCCTAGGACTCCTAATTAACTAAAACATAAAACAACTAAAACATAAAAAGCATCATAAACAATATCAATCTACTTATCCATCTACTACAATTTTCTTAACACATTGTTTAATGAAAAAATGTTGCATACCAACCACAAAAATTTTCATAACACTAAAAAGATGTTCTAACAATTAGAAAATATTCGCATGTTTTTAAACAATATGTGTGTGTGTGTGTGTGTGTGTGTTTGCGGCACCGGCGGGGCTCCTACGTCGGAGATGGACGGGGCGGCGGGGCTCCTACGCCGGAGATGGATGGGGCGGCGGCTCTCGGGCATCTCCGGTGGTGGCTCTAGGTGGGGGAGGGGCTTGGGGAGGGGCGGCCATGCATGGCGGCAATGGCGGACGGGGAGGGGCGGCCATGCATGGCGGCAATAGCGGACGGGGAGGGGGGCTTCAGGAGGAGAGGGAGGAGAGTGGCTCACAGCGGTCTCGGCGGCGAGGTCGAGGCGACAGCGGGCTCGACGGCGAGGTTGAGGCGACGGCGAGGTCGAGGGAGAAGAGGGGCCGGAGCGAGCGGGTCAGGGACGGCGATCTCCGGCGGGAGGTTGAAGACGGGCAGCCTGGCAGCGCGACGGCGAGGTCGAGGGAGAAGAGGCGCTCGGGGAGCTCCGGCAGCCTGGCGGCGTCGGGGCAGGGGCGGCGTCGGGGGGCAGAATGGGAGAGGTTGGGGAAGAAACGGCAAAGTCCTGCATATATAGAGGGACTCTTTAGTCCCGGGTCGAGGCTCCAACCGGGACTACAGACCTTTAGTCCCGGTTGGTATCACCAACCGGGACTAAAGGTCCTCCCGGGATTCCGCGTGGGAAGGTCTTTTCGGCGGCCCAAATTACGCGCGGGAAGGGACCTTTAGTCCCGGTTGGCAGCACCAACCGGGACTACAGCTGTATTTTCTCTTTTTTGTTTTGTTTTGTTTTTCTAATTTCTGTTTTTATATTTGGAATAACTGTTAGAATATTTATAGTTTTTTAATGAATCTTTTTGCTTTAGATCAAAACAATTACAAACTTTCTGTTAGTGCCAGGAGTTTTCAAATTGAAATAGTTTAAATTTGAATTCATTTGAAATTTGTGTGAAACAGTAATTTGTGAATAACTTTAGTTTAAAAATAGATTTTTGAGTGATTGTTTTTCCTGTTGTTTAATATTAGTATGTTTTATCTTTATGTTAAAGTTGGGAATTTTTAGGATAATTTAAATAGGTGTTTTAATCAAAATCTGATTCTGTTTAAATCTTTTAGTTTTATACCTTCAATTGTTTTAATCAAAATCACCCAACTGAACTCTGAAAAGGTTGAAACTTGGCATGGTATCATCATTTCACCCACATAGCATGTGCTAAAAAGTTGAGAGCGTTACGGCAAAAACTGGATGCACTTCGTGTACAAAATGGACAATCTCCTTTGAAGTATCGGGGTTTCGGACGAAAACTCGTCTGTTACAAAAGGATTTCAAATTTTTTAAACTTATTTCAACTCCAGACTTTTTGTGCATTCAATATGAACCATTAGAAGCCACATACTAAAATTTCAACCCGATCTAACTTCATTTGCTATTTTTCATGCATTTAATGATTTGTTTTGAGCTAAATGACCCTGAAATTAAAAAGCACCAGAAATGAACTCTGAAATGGTTGAAACTTGGCTTGGTATCATAATTTCACCCACATAGCATGTGCTAAAAAATTGAGAGGTTTACAACAAAAACTGGATGCACTTCGTGTACAAAATGGACAATCTCCTTCGAAGTATCGGGGTTTCGGACGAAAACTCGTGTGTTACAAAAGGATTTCAATTTTTTTAACTTATTTCAACTCTAGACTTTTTGTGCATTCAATATGAACCATTAGAAGCCACATACTAAAATTTCAACCCTATCTAACTTCATTTGCTATTTTTCATGCATTTAATGATTTGTTTTGAGCTAAATGACCCTGAAATTAAAAAGCACCACAAATGAACTCTGAAAAGGTTGAAATTTGGCATGGTACCATAATTTCACCCACATAGCAAGTGGTAAAAAGTTGAGAGGGTTACAACAAAAACTGGATGCACTTCGTGTACAAACTGAACCATCCCGGCTACTCACTAGAGAAGAAAAGTGATGACGGTGCAGCCAGTCACATCCCAGAGTGGGATCTTGGGGTATAAAACTTTTTCTTCGCTTGTGTCCCTTGATTATTGCGCCGTAACCATGGACAATCTTCATCATTTAACATGATGCTTGGGTCAGTCTTCACTTCGAAGGGAGGAATTTCATCAAACTTTTCATAATCTCTTGACATGTCTGTCTTGTCCTCCACTCCCACGATGTTTCTTTTCCCAAAAAGAACTATGTGGCGCTTTGGCTCATCGTATGATGTATCCGCTTTCTTATCTTTCCTTTTTTCGGTTTGGTAGACATGTCCTTCACATAGAAAACTTGCGCCACATCATTGGCTAGAACGAATGGTTCGTCTGTGTGCCCAAGATTGTTGAGATCCACTGTTGTCATTCCATACTGTGGGTCTACCATTACCCCTCCTCCAGTCAGATTGGCCCATTTGCACCGGAACAAAGGGACCTTCAAATCACCTCCATAGTCAAGTTACCATATCTCCTCTATGTAACCATAATATGTGTCCTTTTCCTTGGTGTTTGCCGCATCGTCAAAGCGAACACCACTGTTTTGGTTGGTGCTCTTTTTATCTTGGGCGATCGTGTAAAATGTATTCCCATTTATCTCGTACCCTTGGAAAGTCAATATAGTCGAAGATGGTCTCTTGGCCAACAAGTACACATCATCTTCAACATTGTCGTCATTCATGAGATGTGTTCGCAACCAACCGCCGAAAGACTTAATGTGTGTACGTTGAATCCAGGGGTCAGACTTCTCCGGGTTCTTCGAGCGTATAATATCCATGTGTTCCTCGATATATGGGGTGACCAAGGTAGAATTCTGTAGAACTGTGTAGTGTGCTTGCGCCCAAGAATGCCCGTCCCTACATATTATTGATTTTGGTCCAAGCGTGCCTTTTCCACGCAGTCTCCCCTCATGCCGCGATTGAGGAACACCAATCGGCTTAATGTCAGGAATAAAGTCAACACAAAACTCAATAACCTCCTCTGTTTCATGGCCCTTGGAAATGCTTCCTTCTGGGCTAGAACGGTTACGAACATATTTCTTTAAGACTCCCATGAACCTCTCAAAGGGGAACATATTGTGTAGAAATACAGGACCAAGCATGGCAATCTCTTCGAATAGGTGAACAAGGACATGCGTCGTAATATTAAAGAAGGATGGTGGGAACACCAACTCGAAACTGACAAGACATTGGACCAAATCATTCTATCAGCTTGGTAGGATTTCTGGATCGATTGCCTTCTGAGAAATTGCATTGAGGAATGAACATAGCTTCACAATGGCTAATCGAACATTTTCTGGTAGAAGCCCCCTCAATGCAACTAGAAGCAATTGCGTCATGATCACGTGGCAGTCATGAGACTTTAGGTTCTGAAATTTTTTCTCTGCCATATTTATTATTCCCTTTATATCCGACGAGAAGCCAGATGGGACCTTGATACTGAGCAGGCATTCAAAGAAGATTTCCTTCTCTGCTTTGGTAAGAGCGTAGCTGGCAGGACCTTCATACTGCTCATGCATGCCGTCATTTTCGTGCACACGTTGCTCGTCCTCCCGTGCCTCCGGTGTATCTTTTGTCTTCCCATACACGCCCAGGAATCCTAGCAGGTTCACGCAAAGATTCTTCGTCACGTGCATCACGTCGATTGCAGAGCGGACCTCTAGGACTTTCCAATATTCTAGCTCCCAAAATATAGATTTCTTCTTCAACATGGGTGCGCGTCCCTTAGCGTCAGTCGGAACAGATTGTCCTTGACCATATCAAGTATGTCATCACCAGTACGGAGAACGGGCTTCTTCCGGTGATCTGCCTCACCTTTGAAATGCTTGCCTTTCTTTCTTAAGGCATGCTTGGCCGGAAGAAATCGACGATGTCCCAGGTACACATTCTTCTTGCATTTGTCCAAATATATACTTTGGGTATCATCTAAACAGTGCGTGCATGCATGGTATCCCTTGTTTGTCTGTCCTGAAAGGTTACTAAGAGCAGGCCAATCATTGATGGTTACAAAGACGAACGCTCGCAGGTCAAATTCCTGTTGTTTGTGCTCATCCCACACACGTACACCTTTTTTATTCCACAACTGTAAAAGTTCATCAACTAATGGCCTTAGGTACACATCAATGTCGTTGCCGGGTTGCTTAGGGCCTTGGATGAGCACTGGCGTCATAATGAACTTCCGCTTCATGCACAACCAAGGAGGAAGGTTATAGATACATAGAGTCACAGGCCATGTGCTATGCTTGGTGCTCTGCTCCCCGAATGGATTAATGCCATCTGCACTTAAACCAAACCATACGTTCCTTGGGTCATCTGCAAAGTCTGGCCACTCTCTCTCTCGATTTTTCTCCACTCCGACCCATCAGCGGGTACTCTCAACTTCCCGTCTTTCTTACGGTCTTCTTTGTGCCATCGCAACGACTTGGCATGCTCTTTGTTTTGGAACAAACGTTTCAACTGTGGTATTATAGGAGCATACCACATCACCTTGGCAAGAATCCTCTTCCCGGGGCGCTCGCCCTGAACATCATCAACAGGGTCATCGCGATCGATCTTATATCGCAATGCATTGCATACCGGGCATGCATCCAAATTCGCGTACTCACCGCGGTAGAGGATGCAGTCATTAGGGCATGCATGTATCTTCTGCATCTCCAATCCTAGAGGGCAGACAACCTTCTTTGCTTCGTATGTACTGTCGGGCAATTCGTTGTCCTTTGGAAGCTTATTCTTCATTATTTTCAGCAACTTTTCAAATGCCTTGTCAGCTACACCATTCTCTGCCTTCCATTGCAACAATTCGAGTGTGGTACCGAGCTTTGTTTTGTCATCTTCGCAATTTGGGTACAACGCTTTTTTGTGATCCTCTAACATGCGCTGCAACTTCAACTTCTCCTTTTCATTTTCGCAGTTTCTCTTTGCATCAGCAATGGCCCGACCAAGATCATCAGCGGGCTCATCTGATGCCTTAGCTTCTTCTTCTTCATTCTCTTCCCCCATTGTACTACCATCATATTCAGGACACCCAGGATAGTTGTCATCATCCTCTTCTTCTTCATTCTCTTCCATTAGAACCCCTCTTTCTCCGTGCTTGGTCCAACAATTACAGCCGGACATGAAACCGGACGTAAACAGGTGGATGTGAATCTGTTTTGAGCTAGAGTAAGTCTTATCATTCTTACACACACCACATGGACAACACATAAAACCATCCCGCTTGTTTGCCTCAGCCGCACGCAAAAAACTCTGCACGCCATTAATGAACTGGGGAGAGCGTCGGTCAACGTATATCCATTGTCGGTTCATCTTCATTACACAACACCGAGAAGACCAAATTAATACAAGTTCATACATAAAGTTCATACACACTTATTCTCATAAAACAACATAAAACTATCTAGCTAAAACATTTTAAATGCAACAACAAATGCGATCAAAATCGCAACTAAGGTAAAAATTGATCCAACAGCATAATGATACCAAGCCTCTTTATTAATGGCATATTTTCTAATCTTTCTAATCTTCAAGTGCATTGCATCCATCTTGATCTTGTGATCATCGACGACATCGGCAACGTACAACTCCAATTTCATCTTCTCTTCTTCAACTCTTTTCAATTTTTCTTTCAAATCCTCGTTTTCTTTTTCAACTAAATTTAACTTCTCGACAATAGGGTCGGTTGGCATTTCCGGTTCAACTACCTCCTAGATAAAAATATCTATGTCAACTTGATGGGCATAATTGTCATTAACACGAAATGCAACAAATAGTTATAAAAGAGAATATACCACATCTGAATCGTAAACTGGACGAGGGCCGACGGGCACGGATATCATAACCATGGCACTATATATAACAACAACCATACAAGTAAGAAAACTATGCAAGTAACTATCTAAATCATACAAATACGATTTTATTTATAAAAATGATAAGAACACAAGAAGAGGCTCACCAAGGTGGTGCTGGCGACGGGACGGTGCGGTCGATCGACGGTGGTTAGGACGGGGACGGGAAGGCACGCTAAGTAAACCACACCTACACATATGCAAACTAAGGAGTTAATTTGAGCTCAAATTGCATATAAATCAAAAAAAACTACCACATAATTACACCCAAACTAAAACCCACAAATCACTATACTTATAAAGCATAGCACGAGCTGATCTAGCAATAAGAGATGAAAGGACAAAGTTGCTAACCTTTGTGGACACTTGGATGGATTGGGATGCCTCAAATCTTGACAAATCTTGTGAAAAATGGAGGGAGGAGCTCGAGCCAGGGGAAGAACACAGAGGGGAATTCCAATGGAGAAAACAGAGAAATGGAGTCGGGCTCGACGAAGGGTTTATATAGGGAGAGCTTTAGTCCCGGTTGGTTATACAAACCGGGACTAAAGGTCCATCTATAGTCCCGGTTTGTATCACAAACCGGGACTAAAAGGGCTCGTGGGGGCCCCAGGCTGACACCAGCCTGCCACCACTCCTTTAGTCCCGGTTTGTGATACAAACCGGGACTATATGTCCCAAATGAACCGGAACTAATGGGGCCCGTACCCCCTGACAGCTCCTAGCCATTGGAACCGGGACTAATGGACACATTAGTCCCGGTCCAAAGCAAAACCGGGACTAAAGGTTGAAACGGAAGGCCTGTTTTCTACTAGTGAGTGCAAGTTCTCTCAACAATACTGACATAGTTGAATCATATGTAAATCCCTCACGTGCAACAAAGAGTTCACTCCAAAGTCACAAATAGCGGAGAACAAACGAAGAAATTATTGTAGGGTACGAAACCACCTCAAAGTTATCTTTTCCGATCAATCTTACGAGCTATCCCTATAAGTGTCACGAAGAGCCCTAGAGTTCGTACTAAAATAACCCCTTAAGATACACATCAACCAAAACCCTAATGTCACCTAGATACTCCAATGTCACCACGAGTACCCATGGGCTTGATTATACGATATGCATCACACAATTTCAGATTCATCATGTTCAATCCAACACAAAGAACTTCAAAGAGTGCCCCAAAGTTTCTACCGGAGAGTCAAGACGAAAACATGTGCCAACCCCTATGCATAGATTCCCAAGGTCACGGAACCCGCAAGTTGATCACCAAAACATACATCAAGTGGATCAATAGAACATCCCATTGTCACCACGGATATCCCATCGCAAGACATACATCAGATGTTCTCAAATCCTTTAAAGACTCAATCCGATAAGAAAACTTCAAAGGGAAAACTCAATTCATCACAAGAAGATAGAGAGGGGAAAACTCCATATGATTCATCTATATTAATAAAGCTCGCGGTACATCAAGATCGTGTCATCTCAAGAACACGAGAGAGAGAGGGATCAAACACATAGCTACTGGTACATACCCTCAACCCCGAGGGTGAACTACTCCCTCCTCGTCATGGAGACCGTCGGGATGATGAAGATGGCCTCCGGTGATGGTTTCCCCCTCCGGCAGGGTGTCGGAACGGGCTCCCGATTGGTTGTTCGTGGCTACACAGGCTTGCGGCGACGGAACTCCCGATCTAGGTTTCTTTCTGGGGGTTTTGGAATTTATAGGAATTTTTGGCATCGGTCTCACGTCAAGGGGGTGCCCGAGGGGCCCACAAGCCAGGGGGGCGCGCCCTAGGGGGGCGCCCCCTAGGCTTGTGGCTGCCTCAGGACTCCTCTCCGGTATCTTTTTGCTCCAGTATTTTTTATATTTTCCAAAAATATTCTCCGTAAATTTTCAGCCCATTCCGAGAACTTTTATTTCTGCACAAAAAACGACACCATGGTAGTTCTGCTGAAAACAGCGTTAGTCCAGGTTAGTTCCAATAAAATCATACCAAAATTATATAAAATTATTGTAAACATGGCATGAATACTTCATAAATTATAGATACGTTGGAGACGTATCAACCACCACCGCCTCGGCTATCCAACTATGACCGCATAATTACAAAGACACATGATGAAGCGCTGCGGTCGGGAAGTACTTCCAGTGCTGCAAGAGACAAAAAACGAAGAAGTGGGAAAACAATTCCCCACCTCGGCGAATAGGAGAAGCAATCGTGCCCCCCGCTCAAGGTGTCTAGCGATATCGCTAATCATCCGGTGCTACTGCCCGGTACCACTCTTGGTGATTACGTGGGCGATGATGTACAGTTTGAAACGGCTGAGGTAGTAGCAGTAGAGGACTTTAGATACGAGCACGGGAAGCCTCTCGTCAAACCTGAGCATCCTCATCTAACAACGATGATGCAAAAATTGCATGAGTGGTACATGGAAACCTGCAGGAAGTCTGGGACCGACAGTTTGATGATCGAAATTAAAAAAGAGCATGACTTCATTGGAGTCGACCTGATGCCTGTTGAATTTGTGGAGTTATTTCAGTTATACAATCAAGAGGCCCTCGACAAACAACTCATGACTTGCTACTGTCTGTAAGTATTACTTCTATAATTAAGTCTCTAGCTCAGCTCGTTCATTGCATGTATATATAATTATCCTCACTGTATTATGCAGATTGAAGATGGTCGAATGCAAAAAAGAACAAATCTATGACATTGGGTTCATTAGCCCAAATACCGTAAATGAATGGTCGGTACAAAAGAGAGCCAAAGTTACTGAGGACAACTTGCTAGAAGCGTTCCTTAGACATCAAAACAAAAGGGAAATACTCTTTCCTTACAACTTCAAGTGAGTGTTACTGTCTTGTGCATATTCGGTTTCGCTTACTCGAGGTTAAGTAATGTAATTGATGAGTTATGCATGCGCAGGTTCCACTTTATTCTGCTATCCATTAAGCTTGACGGGGCATTAGTAATTGTCTTAGACTCGAGACTTAAAGATCCCGAGAATTATGCGGACATGACTGCAATGCTCCAGAAGTAAGTTCAATAAATATCGGGACCATATCGGCAACTTTCGTTCATTTCCTGATATCAAGTAATCATTTTCTTTGCCTGCCAGGGTTTGGAAAAAGTTCACCGGAATGGTTCCCGGTCTAAACAACGAGCTGCGATTTACACACCCCAAAGTAAGTAGTACTAGCTAGTTCCGCGCATCTCTCATTGATTCTAGTTTCATCAATACCATTATCATGCTTGCTTATTAGTTTGATTGAACTCTATTCCCGTAAAGTGCTTGTACCAGGCACCCGAGAATCATTTATGTGGATACTACGTATGCGAGTTCATTCGCCACTCGACCTCTGAGCGGGGCTTCTCTGAGAAACAATTTGAAGTACGTAAACAATATTCACAATTTTATTTTATATATTACCATCAATTGTGTTGAGTTTCATTCATATATATGTATTGACCCCCTTCTTTAAATTAGATCTGGAAGATGCGGGATGAACTCCTACCACATGATCGCATACGAGCAATTCAAGAGGAATTGGCGGGATTCTTTCTTGACCACGTCATACCTGAACACGGAGAATACCATGTGGAATTGCAATGGTCCTAGGTAGATGATGTTAGGGATTGTAAGAGATGTTATATTGTACATATGTAGTAGCGTCGGATAGA
The DNA here is from genome assembly GCA_039707655.1 of Elymus sibiricus. Classification (NCBI taxonomy): domain Eukaryota; kingdom Viridiplantae; phylum Streptophyta; class Magnoliopsida; order Poales; family Poaceae; genus Elymus; species Elymus sibiricus. The sequence continues at coordinate 491,087,529 of CM077665.1, forward strand.
TATACGAAAACTTGTTGTTCGACCAAGCACGGAGAAAGAGATGTCACTTCTCTCTATATATGTTCATGACGATCTTGTGTAATTAATGGTTTCCTTCATTTGCTTACTAGCTAGCGTCGAGTTCTCTCTATATGTATAGTAGCTAGCATCGACCAAGCACGGAGAAAGAGAGGTCACTTCTCTCTATTAGCTAGCTAACACAATATGAAACCCCTAAATTAACCCTCGAAAGCCCCTAAACCCCCCTTCCACAAAAAAACCCCAGCGCCTGCGAGCTGCTGATGCGTGGCTGCCTTTTGGTCCCGGTTGGTGTTACCAACCGGGACTAAAGGTCCTCCTGCCTGGGCGCCCCGCAGCGGCCACGTGGAGCCCCTCTGGTCCCGGTTCGTAAGCAAACCGGGACTAAAGGTTTTGGGTATTAGTCCCGTTTGTTTTGTCCCGGTTCTAGAACCGGGACTAAAGGCCCTCTGGAACCGGGACTAGTACCCTGTTCTCTACTGTTGGGCAATTGATAGAAAAGCGGATAGTTATGCGATTTTCACGGCAATGATCATGTGTATATAGGCATCACGTCCATAAACAAATAGGCTGACTCCTTCCTGCACCTATTACTATTACTCCACTCATCGACCGCTATCCAGCATGCATCTAGAGTATTAAGTAAAACAGAGTAATGCTTGGAGAACGTTGACATGATGTAGACAAAGTAAACTCAATCAATAAGAATGAACCCCATCTAGTTATCCTTAGTAGCAACAACAGAAAGACGCATCCTGTCCCCTACTTTGTCACTGGGATATAGAAACTCGCCAGGTTGAACCTACCACAACGCACTACTCCCACCGATGAAATATCAATCTACTTGGCCAAAGCACATCAATATATCGGAGAGCATTACGAAGCTATAATGATCATGAAATTAAGAGACAATATATATCAGAGGTATCTCAAATACTTTTCATGAATAATCTGGACATAAACCCACAATTCAGTGGATCCCAACAAACACACCGCACAATAGGACTACATCGGATCGATCAAAGCGAAGATGCGATGATCATTGTATTGAAGATCAAGAGGTAGAGAGATTGCCATCTAGGTACTAGCTATGGACCCGTTGGTCTATGGTGAACTACTCACACATCATCATGAGGGCACCAAGGTTGATGAAGAGGCCCTCCGTGATCGATCCCCCCTCCGGCAGGGTGCCGGGACGGAGCTCCAGATGGCCTCGCGATGGAACAAGGACTTGCGGCGGCGGAAAAAGGGTTTCGGGACTGCCTCCAGGGTTTTTGCAATATTAGAGAATTTATAGGCCGAAGAGGGACGTCGGGAGGGCCACGAGGGGGCCACCACATATCAGGGCGCCCCCCCAGGGTGCGCCCTGATGTGTGGTGGGTCCCTCGTGTGCCTCCCGACCTCCTTCCGAAGCTTCTTGGTCTTCTTTTGGTCCAGAAAAAATCATCAAAAAGTTTCATGGTAATTGGACTTCATTTGGTACTGTAAACCTGAAAAGGCAAAAACATGCAGAAAAGAGCAACTGGCACTGGGCACTAGGTCAATAGGTTAATGCTCAAAAATATTATAAATTGGTAAATAAAGACCCAAAAAGTATCCTAGAATGATAATATATCAGCATGGAACAATCAAAAATTATAGATACGTTCGAGACTTATCAGCTACTAGGTGGGTGGTGGGTGGGAATAAAAATTCCCTATGGCCGTCCTCGAGGCCGATCTGGCGATAGGTCGAGGTTGAGTCATCCGTGATTTCCAAGGTTTGGATCCAGGTCGGTGTCTCGTTCGACAACGAGAGCTCAGCCGGACCCACCTCTGATATTTTGGAGGAGTTGTTCTCTGATGTGTCGACACAAGGAGCATGCTCGGCCAGGATTGATTCTTGGTCCTGGAACGCCGTGGTCGGATCCACGCTCGAGGCCGGCTCCGAAGTGGGTATGCTGGACATGACGTCGAAGAAAAGGTCCGAAGTCAAGGCTTCGAAGATCTCGTGCTCATCGGATAAAGCCGAGAGTTCGGAGAGGACCAGATCGCCTTGGGCGTTGGCAATGTAGTCTAGGTCGCCGAACTTGATTCCCTAGCCTGGGGCAAACCCGGTGATATGGCCAAGGTTATCTACCGCACTAGCTTGGGGTGCGGTGCCGTCAAACGGGGAAAGCTGGCCGGGGACAAAGATATCGTCGGCAGCGAAGTGGTCGCTGGTGACCAGGCGAGCCATCGATCCTTCTCGCGATCCCACGGTGGAACTCTCAATGAAAGCACCAATGTCGATGTCGAAACCGGCAGATCTCGGGTAGGGGGTCCCGAACTGTGGGTCTTGGATCGATGGGTAACGGGAGACAAGGGAGACAGTGTTTAGCCAGGTTCGGGCCCTCTTAATGGAGGTAAAACCCTACGTCCTGCTTTGTTTTTTATTGATGATGGAGTATCGAGTACAGAGTTGATCTACCTCGAGATCGTATAATATGGTCTAAAACCCTAGGAGTAATGAACTTAACTCGTCCTACGGACTAAGGCCCTTCGGTTTATATAGGCGCTGGGGGTATCTAGGGTTTACACAATGTCGGTTACACTAGGAGAAGAATATGCCGAATTCATCATCGTGTTCTTGGAGTACACGTCCCGGTCTTGGGAGATTTCCATCTTGGTTGTTGCGTCACAGTCTTCGAACCTTCATGATAATGACAAAGCGACCCACTGTCCGGCCCATAGAAATAGGTCGGCAGCCCGAGGACCCCTTAACCAGGACTCCCTCACATACCAATTGACTCAAACATAGGTGGCTTCGGCCACCGCCCCCTCCTAGTGAGGTATTTGCTTTTGAGAGCTTGTTCGTGTTTTGGGTCACTCCAAGGTCGTTTTTCTTCTATCCTTGATGTTTAAACTTGGAGTGTCCTCTCCCATTTGCTGGTTTTTGAGTCCCCAACCCAAGCCTACTCTCATCTACAACCTCATAAAATTTGCATAAGTCGCCGTTTATAGTTAGTTTTGGCCTTGTGGTCGCCATAGGCAGTACTACTAGGGGCACAGGCAGTACTACCGCTTATAAGCGGTACTACCGCCGTCACCCGTGGTACTACCGCTAGAGCGGTACTACCTGACCTCCTCCTGTGCAGTAGTACCGGGGCGGTACTACCTCTCCTTCGAGCTGTACTACCGCTTGTGCGTGGACACAAGGGGGTTATGAGCCGGGTAGAGGAAGTTCCCACTTCCTCATACCCATTCAATTCTTCCCTCCACGTGGCTCTCTCTCCAGGCGACCCAAGTGCACCGGAGGCTTCCGCCGGACCTCCGTTTTCTGGATGTTCTTCCGCGATTCCAACCAGTTGAATCGATTCCCACCTTCTCCTCTTGCTATGGATGCCGGTATTGCCCTCGCTCTTCTCTCCTACGGTTCTATTCTTTGAATCTAGGCTTTAGGGCAATATGAGATGCATTCTCTGATTTTTAGTCAAATTGATGCATGAGTAGGATGTGGAGGGCGGCTAGGGAGTAGATTTGAAGTTCTATTGAAGAATATATGCATTTGGCATCACCGGTAGTACCGGATCTAACCGGCGGTAGTAGTTGCCCCCGTGTTCTCCGCCCCAGCGGTACTACCGCTCCTGGAGCGGTACTACCGCCTATTAGCGGTACTACCGCCGTGGTCAGCGGTACTACCGCCCATGCTGGCAAATACACATGTTATTTTGATTCCACTTAAGATTTACTCTCTCCTTTATTTTGGCTTATGCATATATTTTACACCTACTTTTCCCTCGCTCTGTGTTTTGTGTCCCAGGTGGTAGCAGCTCTGCTCAACAGGAGCGTCGGATGAACCCTAAGCGCGATGGTGGCTCTAAACACTATCGCACCGTAGAGGAGGACAGTTCCAATGATCCCAATATCAATGCACCTCCCAAGAAGAAGACCAAGTCGATTGCAACCAAGCCCAAGAAGTCTCAATCATTTGCTCATTTCCCCAGCAAAGAGTTCTGGGTCGCCTGATAACCCACAAGTATAGGGGATCGCAACAGTTTTTGAGGATAGACTATTCAACCCAAATTTATAGATTCGACACAAGGGGAGCCAAAGAATATTTGCAAGTATTAGCAGTTGAGTTGTCAATTCAACCACACCTGGAGATTAAATATCTGCAACAGAGTGATCAGTAGCACAGTAATATGATAGTTTTGATAGCAGTAGTAACAGTAACAGTAACGCTAACAGTGATAGCAATGATTTTGTAGCAGCTGGAACAGTAGCAATAGCAATAGCAACCTAGCAAGAACAATATGTGGAAAACTCGTAGGCATTGGATCGGTGAATTCGTTGGATGATATTCATCATATAACAGTCATAACCTAGGGCGACACAGAACTAGCTCTAGTTCATAAATATAATGCAGGCATGTATTCCGTAAATAGTCATACATGCTTATGGAAAAGAACTTGCATGACATCTTTTGTCTGTCGGGACCCCGATCCTAAGCCATATGAATCCAGCCTGTAACATGTCACACCACTTTGCGACCTCACGCACGGTAACCCACGGCTGCCACCTTACCTTGGCCGGGTCCGTTTGCGCCTTTTGGCTCACGGATATGAACATGTCGCTAGCATTCACACGTCAAAGAACCCGGGTCGACATGACTAGTTATAGACCCAAGTGGCACAACCATACATGGACAGGCATACGTAACCCAACAATGCAGGTGTCGGTCATCGGCGTGTGTAGACAAGTCATAGCAAGCTACAGGGACTCCATTACGCCGTGGGACATAAATGTCATCAAATGCGCGTAGACGAGTCATAGCAGGCTACATGGACTCCATTACACCGCGAGACATTTCCCCGAAGGGACAGACACAACAGCAAGAAGGATACACACCAGTCAATCATTGTGTCCGGAGCAGTAGCAAGCTACCAAGGCTCATGGAAGCACAAAGAGGCATTTCCTCGTAAAGAAGGCTACTAAAGGCACACAACTAGGTGTCGAACCCCACACATACCAATGCATTTCAATCATACATGCACTATGCATGATATGCGTAGATACAACATGGCATCACAACAAAACTCTATAACATAACATTTATTTAGGAGGCTCCGAAGAGCCAACATAGTATAATGTTACAAGCAGGACGGGTCACATGACCCAACATTCAGAGCATACAAACAACAAGCGGAAGTTACATGTTTGGGTACAGACATCTAATAAAAGTGGCTGGAAGAGCCTGAAAAGCTACAACGACCCTACCAAAGGAGCCAGACCTCTGTCTGGGATTCCCAAGCTAATCCTGTCAACATCGAACTTCACGTCGTACGAATCACTAATGAGACTGAAGTCTCATCTGCAAAAACATAAATAAGCAAACGTGAGTACAAAAGTACTTAGCAAGACTTATATCAGAACTATCTACATATGCATCGTTGCCAACAAAGGGGGTTGTGGAGTTTATTGCAGCAAGCCAACTTTGACTCTTGGCTAACCTGTACTACGACTATGAGTACTTTCTTTGAGGTGGTGTATCACACACGAGTCCACATATTCACCACATCAATACACCACTATGGATCCACTCCCGTCTCCCTACGAGAAGGCCATCCATAGCAGTCACACTTATCTAGAGCATTTTAGAGTAACCATTTAAAGTTATCTATGAACAATGCAAGTCTCCAAGTAGTCCATATCCGCGGACGCAGCTATTCGAATAGATAGATTACCCTGCAGGGGTGTACTTCGTCACACATGCTCCCGCCACTTACCGCCATGTGCACGTAAAAAGGCACCTCGACAACCTTCAAGCGGAAGCCCAGCGAGGGAGTCGGCTACGGACGTTAACTTACAATGACTCACGTCCAAGGCAGTCGCCTATCTGAGTTGGAACCCATAATGGAAGTCCGGCCGAGGTTTCCAACATGGCCTCAAACGTTGTGAGCAGGGCCCCAAGCCGATCCCGACTGGGCCGTTCATCCACTTCGCAGGCCGTGCCACACCTATCAACGCTTTGAACTACTGCGACTCCTCGACTGAGAACAGGGAAGTTAATAGGCCGAGAGAGCTCGAGTTACCGGAGCCCAATGTGCGGTAGTAGCTACTCTTGGAACACAAACACGGAACTCAGTTCCTATGAGCGGCTTCAATGAGACAACCCACCATGTACTCCTACATGGTCTCTCATCGCTACCTTTACCAAAACAGGTTCAACATTTAACCCTCATCATCAGGACACAATCATTTCACTCCGGTTCATCACCCAGATGAATCAGACCTGACACAACTCTAAGCATAGCAAGCATAATAGGGTTATAGCACAACATGGCTCAAGCATCTACCAGGTATGCTAGGTTGCTTGGTTTAGCTATTTACTGTGACAATGACAGGTCATGCAAAGGAGTGGGTTCAACTACCGGAACACAGGTAACAGTTGAATCATTTGTCCTAATGCATTGAAATGAGAGCAAGAGCGAGAGAGTGGGATTATATCGGAATGCTCAAGGGGGATTGCTTGCCTGACACTTCTGAAGATAATAGTGAGTCTTCATCGGTGGCATCGATCTCAATGTGAGAGTAACGTCTACCGAGAGGGAACAATACTGGCAAACAAGGAAATGAACACATTCAATGCAATGCGGAAGACATGATGTATGATATGGCATGTTAAGGTACTAAATTCACCTAGCACAATATTTAGTCATATTAATTGAAGTGGAATTCAAATATATACTAAATTCCAACTCCAACACTATTTACCCAATTGTCCTAATCACCATTTGTCCTAGTTGATGTGGTTAAGTTGCTCAAACATGCATGGCAATGGTATAAACAGATTCCTTGCATTTTTCTGATAATTTTTTATATACAAATTATTTCATTTGGAGCTATGGATTAATTTCTATGAATTTCCAAAGTTTTAGGCATTTTCTGGATTTTTCCTGATTATTTAAAATACTAGAAAAGCTTTATTGTGTCAGCATTGCGTAAGGGTGACGTCATAGGTCAAAGGGCCGGTCCCGGTCAAAACTGACCAGTGGGACCCACTGGTCAGTGACCCATAGGCTAAGCGGGGCTTAATCCCGCGCTGACTTGGGTTTGACCTGCTTCCGGGGCCCACTGTCAGTGGCCGGGGCTCCTAGTTAGCGACGTCATTAGTCGTTAATGATGTTACCACGCCGGCAGTCGCCGGAGTTGGCCGGCGACGACCAAATCCACGGCGGCAGTTCGCCGGAGTTCCTCGGAACGGCGCTGCGGGGCATCATTTCGCGTCCGGTTTGCGGCTACGGTGGGCTAGAGGTGCGGCGCATCTAGTGGTGGGGGTCAGGGACCAAATGGTCGCCGGAATCGAGACCGGCGATGAGCCGAGCGGCGTCTGCAGTTCGGGCCAGCATGGGGAGTGGCTGTGGGGCGCGGTTAGGCTCACTGGGGGTCTCACCGGACTCCTGGCGAGGCAAGGAGCACGACGAGGTGCTCAGGGAGGACGGGTTTGGGCTCTGGCCTCGCCGGCGATGAGACCGGCGGCATGGAGCTCACGGGCGCGACGGGGAGCTAGCATATGGCACGGGTTCAAGCAAGAGAATGGGGGGGAAGAGGTAGGTAGCTCACATCGAGGCTAGCAGAGGCGATGGAGAGGTCAGAGACGATCGGGAGCCGACGAATTTGACGCCGACGTCCAGCGGCCTTGGCGGAGGAGGAAGCTCGATTGCGAGGCTTCGGAGCATCCCGGCTTGCGTGCTTCTGCTGGAAGCTTCAGGGCGTTGATGCGGACTCGGTGGTTGCTAGTGAGAGGCGACGGCGGCTCAAAGGCCACGGCTATGGCGACGGCTATCGTGCGGCAGGTTCGGCCATGGCGGGGCAGAGCGAGGGAGAAGGCAGGCGGGCGAGATGAGCACAGGGATGAGGAGAGATGTGCACGGGAGGGGGATCGGCGTCCTAATCCGGCTCGGGGCAACGGCGGCAAGCAGGACGTGGCTCGGGCACGTACTGGCGCGCACCGGCCACGCGCACTCATCCTGCTGGCAGGAGGTGGACGATGACTGGCGAGGTGGGCTGGCTGGGCCGGCTCGCTCCTGGACTAGGTAATTGGTCAGGTGAGGTCTCTGCCTTTTTCTTTTTATTTATTTTTTTGTCTTTTCTATTTCTGACATTTGTTTTGGTCCAAAATAATATGAAACCATACCAATAAATTCGGAGGATTTCATATGTGGACTAAATGGACTTGTCCAAAGCCACATTATAATTTTCAGAATAGATGGAACTATATTATATATATAGTAAATATAATTCCATTGCAAATAATTGTTTGATTAATTCAAAAGCCAAAAATAAAATGTTTCTGTGATCCCAAAATATTGGTTGGCATTTTTACATCATACCAATATTTTATTAGGAAACCAGGGACATTTTCTTGGAACTATTTGAAGCCATTTTTATATTGCTTATGTGACAAAAATTTGGATGGTGAGGCTTGATCATTCCTCATTTCATAACCAGAAGAAAATAAAAATGCATGCATGAATGCATTAGCAAGCAAAGTGAAACTAGGGCCGTGACATTGTCCTACCCTCCCGTGGCAGCGGGGTCCATAAGGAAACTAAGGAATATTAAGGCCTCCTTTTAATAGAGAACCGGAACAAAGCATTAACACATAGTGAATACATGAACTCCTCAAACTACGGTTGTCGTGGTTTTGTCAACCCGGCAGATGTCCTTGTAACATGACTTAGGTGTGAGGCCATCGCCGCTAGGTGGCGACTCGAAGGGGTTGAACGAGAGAGAGAGTCGGGTTCACCCAGGTTCGGCCCCTCCTATGGAGGTAATAACCTACGTCTTGCTTGTGTGTGTATTTGACGAATAGATCTCGATTACAAGGGTGAGGAATCGCTAACCTAGCTATCGAGAGATTGTAACTTAAGTCTTCCGGTCCTAGGGGCTTGCCTTTATATACAGGTCAAGCCCTAGGGTTTACAATTGAGTCCGGGTCATAACATGACCCGTGACCTACAATGTCTCTAACATGTCTTGCATCTTTAAGAAAACTCAGCCGGCATCTTTAGCTTTATGGGCCTTGAGCCGCCGTCTTCAAGTGTTGGGCCGTCTGGCAATTCTAGTCAGCCACCGTCTTGTTTGTCTTTGTCTTCATGATACGACCCATCTTAAACTTGATTGTGGAGTCGTTGATATGTTAACCCGGCCCAGTGTGGCGGGTTACACCATGGAGTTATATCCCCGACATTAGGACCTAGATTAATTTGAATGCGTTCATGTCAATTTTATCCTTCTTTCCTTCGGCGGCTCATCATTGGGCTTGTACCTTCCATGAATCTCATAATGCCGGCTTGTACTACTTCCATACTTGTCATTTTTCCAATGTCCGCTTATCTTGACGTCATCTGTCGTTAGTCCGGAAAGATAATAATGACATCATGCCGAATCTGGTCATATATGTTTATCCCGAAAATTGAGGCGTTTTTGTTTCCCGAAAATTACTGTATCCCCTCGATTGTCGCGCCTGTTAGTTGCCCCTTCGAGTTCCTTCTCTTTAAATATTTATCGAAAGGCCCCTGATTCATTTTCCAGTTCTTCTCTTTGCTTCTTCTTCTACCTCGAGTCCGGAAGCTCCTCGTGCTACTGTCGCGGTTCCTCATCTCCGGCAATCACCCTCGAGGTCGTCGCGGTGTTTGTTCTTCGTCAGTCAAACCTCCGCGCGCTTCCGCCACCGTCGGTGACCACTCAAGTAAGCCATTTTCTTCTGACCTAGATCCATTATAACACCCCGAGGTTCCTTGAGTTCTTTGATAGCCTTTCTCCAGTTCATCACCATCGTAACTCCGTGAGTAGATCCCGCGAACGTAGTCACCAAAGTAAAATGATAGAAATACCGATTCCGTTTCGCGCATGATATACTTTAACCCTCTTCATCATTAGATGAACCGTATTGTCACCGCTTCTCTGCTCCTCCGCTAGGGCTAGCAAATATTTTCGCCTTTTTGAACTATTTTTAGATCCAAAATTGTTGCTGCTCCGAGAGAAACTTGTTTGTCTTACACTTAGCAAAAATTTCAATAACCCTTGATCCCTAGCGCAAGTCACCCTTACTTCTGCCAGCTTAACAATTGTAACCCGCCATATGTTTAAGCCATTGTATAGACTCTGGCTCTTTACAAGGCTGCCCTTCCATTGCAAATAATTAGATCATTTTACTTGAACCATTTACCTAAGCCGCCCTCTTTTGCTTTATCCAGGCGACTCATTATGTCGGAGTCAAAAGCCTGCAACTGGGTGGCCACTCAAGTTTCTGATATTCACTTAAAGGATAATGAGGAACATGGGTTTCTGCCGCCTCAAAATGTGGTTGGCTGGCAAGTCATCCTTGGAGAGGAAATCCCAAACCCCGAGGAGGGAGAAGTGGTGATATTCTTGGATCACCTACAAAGGGGTTTTTCACCTCCCTGGTCAAAATTCTTCCGAGATGTCTTACACTTTTTCCATCTTCATCCTCAAGACCTGGGCCCTAACTCCATATTGAACCTTTGCCAGTTCCAAGTATTTTGCGAGGTGTATCTTCAAACGGAACCCATTGTCTCCCTCTTCAGGGAGTTTTTCTATTTTAATCGGCAAACAGAGTGTGCGGACGGTCCCGGCTTAGAACTTGGCGGGGTTTCAATCCAGAGGCGGAAGGACGTCCTTTTTCCTACTGCCACCTTACCAAGCAACCCCAAAGGGTGGAACAAGACTTGGTTTTATTGTCGGAATACCTCTCCTGCTGGTGAAAATCCCTTGCCAGGTTACAGGCCCAACCGCCTCCCCATGGATCTTGAACTTCCGGGTTGGGCTCCTCAAGAGGAACGCTCCCAAAACGCTCATGTTTATCCAAAGTTGAGGGCTCTGCTAGCCAACGGGCTGACTGGGGTCGACTTAACCCGGTGTTGGGCATCTTGGAGGATTCTGCCGTTAAGTCTGCGCAATGGCTTAATGAGTACTTACTCTAGTGATTTGAATGATGCCCAACGGTACAACAATTTTTCCTTGGAGGCCGGAAAAATAAACCGGATTGTGAAGAAACTGCTGGGTGAAAACTAGGAGACTTGCAGCAAGGACGGGTTGAAACCTTTCTACGCCCTTAACCCGGCTCCTCCGGTATAATACCTTTAATATCGTAACCCGCCTTTTAAGCATACTTTGGACCTTTTGCCTGCTTGCTCTGATTGTTTAATTTGGCAGGCTACATCTCCTTTTTGGGGTAGTGTCGTGGTTTTGTCAACCCGGCAGATGTCCTCGTAACAGGACTTAGGTGTGAGGCCATTGCCGCTTGGTGGCGACTCGAAGGGGTTAAGCGAGAGAGAGAGTCGGGTTTACCCAGGTTCGACCCCTCCTATGGAGGTAATAGGCTACGTCCTGCTTTTTGTGTATTGGATGGATGGATCTCGATTACAAGGGTGCGGAATCGCTAACCTAGCTATCGAGAGGTTGTAACTTGAGAGTTTTTGGCCTAGGGGCCTGCCTTTATATAGAGGTCAAGCCCTAGGGTTTACAACAGAGTCCGGGTCATACTATGCCCGTGATCTACTACATCTCTAACTTATCTTGCACCTTAAGGAAACTTTAACCGGCGTCCTTAGCTTCATGGGCTTTGAGCCGCCGTCTTCTGGTGTTGGGCCGCCCGGCGTCTTGGCCAGCTGCCACCTTACTTATCTTGTACTCAGGACACGGCCCACTTAATCTTGGTTGCAGAGTCGTTGATACGTTTAACCCGGCCCAGTATGGCGGGTTACACCGTGAAGTTATATCCCTGACATTAGGCCCCAGATTGATTTGAATCCATTCATGTCAATAGATCTTTCCTTCCTGTGGTGGCTCATCTTTGGATTGGTACCTTCTACAGATTTCATAACGTCGGCTTGTTCTGTTACCACACTTGTCATTTTCCCCAACGTTCATTTATTGTGACGTCATTCTTGCTGACCGTTGTTCTTCAAAGTCATCATAACGCATCTCTTCGAAAACTGTGCCAAATCTAGGTGGGCGCGAAAATCGAGGCGCGCTTGTAGCCACAATTTTACCATGGTCGCTTCATTTTTCTTGGTGCCGCTTCACTTTCTTCTTCTTATAAATAGTCCCACTGGGCTCCATAGTTAACCTCTTCTCATCGTCTTCCTTCTCCTGTTTCTCAATCGACCGAGCACCATCAAGGCTCCAGGATTTACTCCAAGATCCTTCGGCTCCATTGTTGGTGCTCGTCAAACCTTCTTGCAGCCGCCGAAGCGAACTTGATCATCTCCGTCCCTACTCTTACACCGTCTCATATGAATCTCCGTCATTTTAGGGTTTCGGTACTTCCGGTGTTCTCGCCATCTTCATAATGTTCATCTGAAACTTTGTTTAGTAGATCCATACATTGTCCGTTTATTGCAGCATATCCTTTAGAACGTCCTCCGCTCCATTTTACTTTAAATAGATCTAAATAATCCATCGGGGGTCTTCCTTTGGAACATTGCAGTTTCGGTTTGCTTCGTCAGCTAGAACGTATATCTTGCTATTTTTCTCCGTTTAATTAGATCCGCCTGGAAGGAAATTTTCATAGAAACCTGTTTGTGACCCATTGCTTCTGCTAAGTGTTGAAGATATTCCTCCGGCCTTCTTAAAATTCACCGGCTCACGACTATATCTTTCTGTAGGCGGCTTATGATTTGCTTCGGCTTATTTTTCCATTATTCTTGCAGCTATTGCATAACCCGCCATGACTTCGAAGAACTCCAAAGTTTGTAACTAGGCAAAAAGCAAAGAGTCCAAGCTTACCCTGGAGAACCTTGTGGATCATGGCTTTTTGCCGGCTCGAAAGACTATAAAGTGCTGAGCTCCTGAAGAAGAGCCGGCCTCACAGCCACAACTAGGAGAGGTTGTAATGTTTATTGATCATTTGCGAGGGGCTTCCACCCTCCCAACTCAAAATTCTTTAGAGACCTCTTGGACTTCTTTAAGCTCAGGCCTCAAGACATCAGTCCGAACTCCATGACAAACATTTGTCAATTCCAAGTGTTATGTGAAGTGTACCTTCAGGTTGAGCTGTCCGTTACTCTGTTCCGAGAGTTCTTTTATCTTAACCGTCAAACGGAAACAAAGAACGGTGCTTCCAGCGAGCTCGGTGGTGTTTCCATTCAGAAGAGAAAGAAAAACGGCTTCCCGGAATCAAAGTTGGCGAGTCATTCCAAAGGGTGGAACAAAACCTGGTTCTATTGCATAGATACTTCACCTGAAGGGGTAAATCCCTTGCCGGGTTTCAGATTGGAAGGACTTGGTAAAATGGAATTCCCGGGTTGGCCAACTGACTAAGAGAGAGTAAATTTGGCACCCCTTCATGCAAAACTGAGAGCCCTGACCGCACATGGCCTGACCGGGATAGATTTGATTCGTCGCTGGTTAAAGTGGCGGATCCAACCCATCAGCTTGAGGGACGGCCTGATGTGTGATTATTCGGGTGCCTCAAACGATCCTCAATGGTTTTCCCGCGAAATCTTACTGATAGTGTTCTTACCAAGGAAACAAAGAAGTTCTTCTCTGTCTCAAAAGAGTTGTGCAACGTCACCGGCTTGGGTCCATTTTACCTTCTCAACCCGCCGTCTCAGGTATTAACTATTTCCATTGTCACTTATCCATGCTTCTCTCGACTCGCCATTTACTTATTATATGTTTCATATATCTGCAGGCGGATTCTAACTTTTGGAAAGTTGAACCTCAAGCCTCCCTTCCTGCTACAGGTAAAAAGAATGCCCCAGTCTCCGTGTCATCCTCAGAGGAGGAATCTGAGGTAGAACTTGACTCTCTCGGCCGCCTGTTTAATGAGCTTGCTGATGCACCTTCTTATCAGGACGACTCGGAATTTAGCCAAGCCGACGAAACTGAGGTAATTCCAATTTCCCCCAGTCCAGAAATGCTTGTTCCTCGGAGATCACGACAAGCTGTTCGGAAATTTTAATTATCTCACCCAGAAGCTCATTTGGCTCTTGACTTTCTTTTGAAGAACACGCAATTTGTCGGCTCGTCAAAACACAAGACTCGGGATGATGAAGATCCTAGTTTGTCTCAAGCACCAACGGCTCGCAAACCACGCCTTGAGGTGCCCCATAGTCCAACTGATTCTTGCCCAAGAGCCTGTGACGTGGCTTGAGACTGCGTCGGTATTTCCCCAAAGAGGAAGGGATGATGCAGCACAGCGACGGTAAGTATTTCCCTCAGTTATGAAACCAAGGTTATCCAACCAGTAGGAGGATCACCACCACCCAATAAGCAGCACCTCCACACAAACAACAAATACTTGCAACCCGACGCGAAAGAGAGGTTGTCAATCTCTCTACGGTAAAAAGATAGATTAGGTAGTGATAGATAGGAGAGATAGATCTCTCAAGAGCACAAAATAGAAAAGGCAAATAAAATATGCAGCAATATATTTTTGGGTTTTTGGTTTTGTAGATCTGAAAACAAAGATTGCAAAAAGATAGATCGGAAAGCAATATGTTGGAAAAGTAGACCCCGGGGCCGTAGGTTTCACTAGTGGCTTCTCTCATGAGTATAGCGCACGGTGGGTGAACAAATTACTGTTGGGCAATTGATAGAAAATCGAATAGTCATGACGGTATCCAAGGCGATGATCATTATATAGGCATCACGTCCAAGATAGGTAGACCGAGCATGCATCTAGTGTATTAATTTCATGGAAAAATGGAGTAATGCAATATGAACAATGTCATGATGTAGACAAGATCTATTCATGTCGGAATAGACCCCATCTTGTTATCCTTAATAGCAACGATACATGCATGTCTTGCTGCCCCTTCTGTCACTGGGAAAGAACACCGCAAGATCGAACCCATCACAAAGCACCTCTTCCCATGGCAAGAAAAATCAATATAGTTGGCCTAACTAAACCAAAGATTCGAAGAAGAAATATGAGGCTATAAGTAATCATGCATATAAGAGATCAAACATGACTCAAATAATATTCATGGATAGAAACTGATCATGAACTCAAAATTCATCAGATCCCAACAAACACACCGCAAAAGTTTACATCAAATAGATCTCCAAGAGACCATTGTATTGAGAATCATAAGAGAGAGAGAGAGAGAGGAAGCCATCTAGCTACTGCCTACGGACCCGTAGGTCTATGGTGGACTACTCACGCATCATCGGAGAGGCACCTATGAAGAAGATGAACCCCTCCGTGATGGTGTTTAGATTGGATCTCGAGGTTCTGGAACTTGCGGTGGCTGGAATTGTGTTTCGTCGACTCTCCTAGGGTTTTTGGAATATTTGGGAATTTATAGGCATCAAAGGCGGTGGAGAGGGGCCCCGAGGAGGGCACAACCCATCACGGCGCGCCGGGGCCCCCCTGGTGGGTTGTGGTCTCCTCGGCCAACTTCTCCGGTACTTCTTTGGCCCACTGGGTGTCTTCTGGTCCAGGAAAAATCTCCAAAAAGTTTCGTCGCGATTGGACTTCGTTTGGTATTGATTTTCTGCGAACTAAAAAACAAGCAAAACAGCAACTGGCACTTTGGTACTATGTCAATAGGTTAGTCCCAAAAAATGATATAAAGTTGTTATAAAATGATTGTAAAACATCCAAGAATGATAATATAACAGCATGGAACAAGCAAAAATTATAGATATGTTGGAGACGTATCAGCATCCCCAAGCTTAATTCCTACTCGTCCTCAAGTAGGTAAATGATAAAAAAAGAATTTTTGATGTGGAATTCTGCCTAATATGTTCATCATATTCTTTTCTTTTGTATAGCATGGACATTTGGACTTGTAAATGATTCAAAGCAATGGTCTAGTTTTAACATAATGACTTCAATACTCAAGCATGTCAACAAGCAACCATGTCTTTCAAAATATCAACACTAAAGAAAGTTATCCCTAGCCCATCATGCTCAATCATTGATCCATTCATGAAATGTACTCAAATATTAACTATGCCCAATTCTCAAGTACGATCATAGTGCCCCCTAGTTGGTGCTTATAAGAGAAGATGGAGACTCAAAGCAAAAAATAAAAATTGCATAAACTAAAATAGATAGGCCCTTCGCAGAGGGAAGTAGGGATTTGTAGAGGTGCCAGAGCTCAAAGTTTTAAATTGATAGAGAAAAATATTTTGGGTGGCATGCTTTTCCTGTCAACGAAAACGAAAAAGTAGCTCACAATACTTTCCATGCTAGATATATCATAGGCGGTTCCCAAACAGAAAATAAAGTTTATTCCTTTTTCCACCAAACTTTCACTTTCCATGGCGGGCCGTATCCACGGTTGCCTTCCATACCAACACTTTCCAAGGAATTTATTATTTGACAACATAAAGTAAATATTTTTTCTTTTTCATTTCGGGAATGGGCATCCCTATTACCGCCGCACTCTCATGCAATGACAAGTGAATAAACACTCATCTTGAGAATAACACATCTAGCATGGAAAAATATTGGACACTCCCCACCGTTTCATGAGCGGTACGGGCACACAAAAGAGAAAATTTATTTTGAAAATTTAGAGATGGCACATACAAATTTGCTTGGAACGGCATGGAAATACCGCATATTGGTAGGTATAGTGGACTCATAAGGCAAAACTTGGTTTAAGGATTTTGGATGCACAAGTAGTATTTCTACTTAGTACAAATGGAGGCTAGCAAATAGATTGGGAAGCAACCAAACCAAGAAACGAAAATTCACATAAGTGAGCATTGAGCATAACTAACACCGAATAATGCACCATAAGTGTAGGATGTAACTTCATTACATAACTATTGACTTTCGTGCATGCATAGGGAATCACAAACCTTAACACCAATATTCCTACTAAGCATAATTACTCACTAGCATAACTCACATATTACTATCATCATGTTTCAAAACTATTACAAAGAATCAAGTTCAATTTGCACAATTATCTTCATGAAAGTTTTTATTATATCCTCCTTGGATATCTATCACTTTGGGACTAGTTTCATATAGTGCCATTGCTTTTTGGCAAGCTCAAACAAATTTAAGTGAAGCACATGAGCATAAAGATTTCTTCTCTCAAAAAGGTATAAGTGAAGCATGAGTGGATTTCTTCAAAATTTACTAACTCTCAAAATTATCTGAGTGAAGCATTAGAGTATTTCTACAAAAATTTCCAAGCACACCGTGCTCAAAAAAGATATAAGTGAAGCACTAGGGCAATTCTATAGCTCAAAAAGTTTAAGTGAAGCACATAGAGCAATTCTAACAAATCATAACATGATTATGGATCTCTCAAAAAGGTGTGTACAGCAAGGATACAAAGGAAAAACAAAAAATCAAAGCAAGCAAAGATACAAGACGCTCCAAGCAAAACTCATGATATGTGACGAATAAAAATATAGCTCCAAGTAAAATACCGATGGCGTTAGAAGAAAGAGGGGATGCCACTTGGGGGCATCCCCAAGCTTAGTTGCTTGTTTCTCTTTGGATATATCTTGGGGGTGCGGTAGCATCCCCAAGCTTAGGATTTTATAACTCCTTATTCCTTCATCCATCGTGATCTCACCCAAAACTTGAAAACTTCAATCACACAAAACTCAACAAAATCTTCATGAGATCCGTTAGTATAATAAACAAATCACTACTTTAGGTACTGTTGAAAACCCATTCATATTTTATTATTGCATTATACCTTCTGTATTTTAACTTTACCATGGCTTATACACCCCCAATACAAACCATAGATTCATCAAAACAAGCACACAACGCAACGAAAACAGAATCTGTCTTAAACAGAACAGTCTGTAGTAATCTGTACTCTAACCATAATTCTGTAACTCTAACAATTCTAATAAATTAGGACAACGTAAGGAATTTGTATAGAAACACTGTGTTAAAATTTCAGCTCAAGATCACGTTCCAGCAAAATATGAAAATTCAGATACTGGATGCAAAGTTTCTGTTTCAGATTCAGCATCACTTCTACTCATCCTATGAATCATCCTAAAGGCTTTACTTGGCACAAACACTAAATAAACCATAAAAACACAATCATAACAGAGGCATAATTCTGTCAACACTCAAAAACAGAAAGGAAAAAGCAAAAATAAATTTATTCATTGGGTTGCCACCCAACAAGCGCTATTGTTTTACGCCCCTAGCTAGGCATAACACATAGATTCAAGTATTGTCATCTTTGGTTTTGGAAACATAGGATGCCCTTATGATTGATTCATATGGTGGCTTAATTCTTGTTCTAGGGAAGTGTTCCATACCCTCTCTCAAGGGAAATTTAAAACGAATATTGCCTTCTTTCATATCAATCACGGCACCTATAGTGTGTAAAAACGGTCTACCAAGTATAATGGGACAAGACGGATTGCAATCAATATCAAGCACAATAAAATCAATAGGCACATAGTTCCTATTTGCAATAATAAGAACATCATTAATTCTTCCCAAAGGTTTTTTAATAGTAGAATCCGCCAAGTGCAAATTAAGAGAACATTCTTCAATATTGGTAAGACCAAGCACGTCACATAGAGATTTCGGAATCGTGGAAATACTAGCACCCAAATCACACAAAGCAAAGCATTCATAATTTTTAATATTGACCTTAATGGTAGGTTCCCACTCATCATGTAATTTTCTAGGAATAGAAATCTCCAACTCCAACTTTTCTTCAAAAGATTTCATCATGGCATCAACGATATGTTTAGTAAAAGCTTTATTTTGCTCATAAGCATGGGGTGAATTCAACATGGATTGCAACAAAGAAATACATTCAATCAAAGAGCAACTATCATAATTAAAGTCTTTGCAATCAAATATAGTGGGCACATCACTAGTTAAAGTTTTGACCTCTTCAAACCCACTTTTATCAAAAATTTCATCAAGATTTTCAACCTCCAAATTATTGGGACGCCTTCTAGCTAAAGTTGACTCTACTTCAGTCCCTTCATTATCAATCTTAATATTACTAAACAAGGAATCAATAGAAGAAACACCAATCACTTTAAGATCTTCATCTTTCTTATCTTCTAGTGAGATTGGTTTGGCGTCCATTTGATTTATCAAAGTAGCTTGCGCATCGGAGATTTTACCAAGCAAATTTTTAGCATGAGCATATTTAGATTGAAGATTGCAAACTTTTCTATTGATATCATCAAGTTGTTTTGTTATGGCATCTAGCACGGTAGAGTGTTATCTAAGCTCATCGGTAAAATACTTATTATGCTCAAATTGCTTAGTCATATATTCCTTAGTACTTTTCTCAATTTCAAGAAAAATATTGGGGTAAGGAACATCATAGTACTTTCGTTGAGGCATCATGACTACACGAACAAGATTGCAAGCAAGGAAGAGATCCGGCAAGAAAAAGGCAAATGAAAAAGAGGGCGAATAAAATGGCAAATTGGTGAAGCGGGGGAGAGGAAAACGAGAGGCAAATGGCAAATAATGTAATTGCAAGGAGATGAGATTTGTGATTAGGAACCTGGTAGATGATGGTGGAGTCCCCTCAGCGCCTCCGATAGGCAAGTAGAAGAGACCGCTTCCTCCCCGGCAATGGCGCTAGAAATTCCTTTGACGTGGCTTGAGACTGCGTCGGTATTTCCCCAAAGAGGAAGGGATGATGCAGCACAGCGACGGTAAGTATTTCCCTCAGTTATGAAACCAAGGTTATCGAACCAGTAGGAGGATCACCACCACCCAATAAGCAGCACCTGCACACAAACAACAAATACTTGCAACCCGACACGAAAGAGAGGTTGTCAATCTCTCTACGGTAAAAAAAATTATATTAGGTAGTGATAGATAGGAGAGATAGATCTCTCAAGAGCGCAAAATACAAAAGGCAAATAAAATATGCAGCAATATATTTTTGGGTTTTTGGTTTTGTAGATCTGAAAATAAAGATTGCAAAAAGATAGATCGGAAAGCAATATGTTGGAAAAGTAGACCCAGGGGCCATAGGTTTCACTAGTGGCTTCTCTCATGAGTATAGCGCACGGTGGGTGAACAAATTACTGTTGGGCAATTGATAGAAAATTGAATAGTCATGACCATATACAAGGCGATGATCATTATATAGGCATCACGTCCAAGATAGGTAGACCGACTCCTGCCTGCATCTACCTCTATTACTCCACACATCGACCGCTATCCAGCATGCATCTAGTGTATTAAGTTCATAGAAAAACGGATTAATGCAATAAGAACGATGAGATGATGTAGACAATATCTATTCATGTAGGAATAGACCGCATCTTGTTGTCCTTAATAGCAACAATAGATGTGTGTCTTGCTGCCCCTTCTGTCACTGGGAAAGAACACCGCAAGATCGAACCCATCACAAAGCACCTCTTCCCATGGCAAGAAAAATCGATCTAGTCGGCCTAACTAAACCAAAGATTCGAAGAAGAAATACGAGGCTATAAGTAATCATGCTTATAAGAGATCAAAGAAGACTCAAATAATATTCATGGATAGAAACTGATCATGAACTCAAAATTCATCGGATCCCAACAAACACACCGCAAAAGTTTACATCAAATAGATCTCCAAGAGACCATTGTATTGAGAATCAAAAGAGAGAGAGGAAGCCATCTAGCTACTACCTACGGACCCGTAGGTCTATGGTGGACTACTCACGCATCATCGGAGAGGCACCAATGAGGATGATGAACCCCTCCGTGATGGTGTTAGATTGGATCTCGAGGTTCTGGAACTTGCGGCGGCTAGATGTGTTTTTCGTCGACTCCCTTAGGGTTTCTGGAATATTTGGGAATTTATAGGCATCAGAGGTAGTGGAGAGGGGCCCCGAGGAGGGCACAACCCATCAGGGCGTGCCGGGGCCCCCCTAGCGCGCCCTCGTTGGTTGTGGTCTCCTAGGCCCACTTCTCTGGTACTTCTTTGGCCCACTGGGTGTCTTCTGGTCCAGAAAAAATCTCCAAAAAGTTTCGTCGTGATTGGACTCCGTTTGGTATTGATTTTCTGCGAAGTAAAAAACAAGCAAAAACAGCAACTGGCACTTTGGCACTATGTCAATAGGTTAGTCCCAAAAAATGATATAAAGTTGTTATAAAATGATTGTAAAACATCCAAGAATGATAATATAACAGCATGGAACAAGAAAAAATTATAGATACGTTGGAGACGTATCAGCCTGCTTGTTTAAACAACCTCTCAGTCCTTCAGATTCCCTTTATCAGGATTCTACTTCATCGTCAGGCGACTCAAGCACGTCACAGCTTCCCCCTTTCAATGTCAATCGTGGGTAAGCGTTTCATCTTTTGCGAAGTCCGTATTGTAGCTTTCATTTTTTTGATCTCAACTTGTGATAACTTTTGTTGTACTAATAATCCAGGGCCAAAGCTGTTGTGTCCAAACAGAAAGGCGAGTCATCCTCTGGACCAACAAGCCAAGAGACGCCAATTCTACTGAAGATAACTCCAATGGTTGACTCTTCTGTTGAAAAGGAACTTGATGCAAGGGTAGAGCCTGAGGCTGCCACTGAGATGCCCGGAATAAATGAGCCAGTTTTTATGGATGCTGCTCCTGAGATTGAGTCATCCCTCTTTCCTTCCAAATCAACTTGCGTAGATGAACTTCTGGCGTCATCTGACCACAACGTTCCAGACGTTGTATTTGTCAAAGAAAATTTGCAAGCCCCCACTGCTCCCACTTCCTTAGCCAAAGCCGTGAGCAAGGATGAGTCAACGATTTTGGATAAGGGAAAGGCCAAAATGGAACCCTGGATTTATCCATACTTGGTGTTGAAGACCTATATCAAGAGTACTTGACCCGACTGTCTGAAAGCCGAGAAATTGAGAAGAGCATGATAAATGCTATGAAGGAAAAAATATGAGGTAATCTTCTCATTTACCATTATCCTGCATATTACCATTAGCTTCCAAAGACCAACTTGTTATGATAAGCTGGTTTTATAGAGTAATTTTAGAGCCTGTAGTAGCCCTGTAGCCCCCAAGGGCCGGCTCATCTCGTTGAGGTGAGTCGGGTCTTGTTAAGATAAAATAAATTCGACCTGTAGCCCCCAAGGGCCGGCTCATCTCATTGAGATGAGTCGTGTATTTTTAAGATAAAAGAAGTTCGACATGTAGCCCTCAAGGGCCGGCTCATCACATTGAGATGAGTCGGGTCTTTTTAAGATAAAAGAAGTTCGACCTGTAGCCCCCAAGGGGCGGTTCATCTCCTTGAGATGAGTAGGGTCTTTTTCTCTACCTTAGTTTCAAAAGAAATAAAATACATTAGCCCCCAAGTGTCAAGGACATTGCTTGCAATTTTCTTTGGACTTGTAAATGTAATTACTAATGCCTGTTGCTCGTCCATCAGGGATATTGTGAAGATGCTGAGTCTGTTGCTGAGAGACTGCAGAGGCGGCTCAAGGAGGAAAGGAGATTGAAAACCGAAGCCGAGTCCATGGCGGCTCTCATTGAAAATTCTGCCCGCGAGGCCAATGAACGTCTAGAACAGGCCATAAAATTGTTCGAGGCGGAAAAAGCTATCTTGACCAAACATGCAAAGAAAGCTGAAAAGAACCTTGGCCCCATGAAAGAAAAATATGCCACTCTCGTAAAGCAGATCAATGATATGTTGACAGCAATCTTCGGTACGTGTTCTGACCCACCTTTGTCAAAGTGCCGGTTTTTGAACCTTGTGGCGACTTATTTTGCTTTCTCTTATATGCAGGGCGAAAAAACCACAACCTTGTAGAGCTGCCAATTGTAAAATTGAAGACGATTTTCACCTACATAGAGCAGCTGTTTACGGGCTCCGTATATTCCATCATGGCTGTGAAAAACTTGAAGTATCCTCCGAGAAGTATCAAAGACATGTTGAAACAGCTCTCTACGGTGCCACAATGGGTGATTGAAACTCGGAAATCGGCGGCTCGTGTAGGAGCGAACATGGCGCTTGCTCGGGCAAAGGCTTATCTGCCAGAATTGGATGTGGAGCAGCTGAAAGGCGGCTTCCCAGAGTTTAAACTTGATGGGTCAGCCTTTACCCGTGAAGATTATGCCAAGTGTTTTTTGGACACCCGGCCACTGGCGTCTTTGATATCCGACGAGGTAGATCTTTCAAAGTATCATCCAGCCTACACCGCAGATAATGAACGCATCAGCGCGCCCAAGGACGAGCCGTCTGACCTGGTGCCGCCTCGCCGTAAGACAACTTTTGCCCCTGACATTGATGCGTTAGCTCTTGTTGAAGGGACTACGAATTTTGAATCTTTGCTCTCAATTCGTTGGCAACAGAAAGGCCAGCAGGTTGATGATGACGTCGAGCCGGCTGGGTCAGATCCAGAGGCGGCTGATGATAGACCTCGAAGATGGCTTGGAAGCTGGATGAGTCGCCTCGTCGGATGAGCCCCCTGGTGTAAGACAAACTTTTGTGAAGGATTATGTGGCTCCACTATGGGCCTGTAACAGGAGTAGTACTCTTCATAACTTTGAATTTTCTTTGTCGTGCCATCGTGCACGTTTGGTGTGTTTTGCCAGTGCTGAACTCTGATTTGACAAGCTTCTTGTTAATATGCTCATGGCATTGTTTACTCCCGCACTTTCCTTGCTTAATGTCTAGCCATTTTTGTCCATAAAGCAAATCTGGAGTAAGCCGGTACCATAGCCTGATTTTCGAAACTTGAGTCAATCGATTTTCTCCTTCGATAATATTGAAGACGGATGATCCGAAAACTAGTCATGATATGAACTCAGTTATGTAACCCGGCCATCCAAATATAAGCTGGTGGCAAGGATAATATTGTACCTGAAAAAACGTAAGTATACATGTATATATTACTTTTTTAATAATCCGGCTCAATGAGACTCAAAAAAAAAAGGAGACTGGCTTTCGAGGCTCAAGTCTTGCTTCCATGAAGCGGGCATAATAACCCATGGTTTGTCCTAGCTTTCTGTATGCCGGCTCTCACATGACTCAAGCCAATGTTTTAATCTTAAAAGTTCATGGTCCAGAAAAGGATTAACTTTTTAAGAGTACATGGGGTCATCTGATCGGAGTCGCATCAAACATACAGGCAGGTTTAACCATATTTTAGTGGCGTGTTTGCCGGGTAAAGAGGGTGAGAAAGCTAAACTCGATGAGTTGGGAGCCCCCAAGTGACCTATGTTTCAAACAATAAAGACTCATGCTCAATTTGTAGGCTGAAACGGCAGAGGCCCCGAGTTTTGGGGATGTCGGCTTTATTATATTTGAACATAAAGAAGTATATACAGAATTTTGCGGGGGGGGGGGGGGAATTACAAAAAGGTCAGCCGGTGGCTCCTAAGTATAATAAGGCCGTAGGTGTGCGATATTCTAGGGCCGGGTTGTTTCCTCCTGAGAAGTGTATGAATCCTCTTGTAAGTCGACCAGGTAATAGGAACCATTGTTGAGGTTTCGACTGATGACGAAAGGACCCTCCCAAGGCGGGGAGAGCTTGTGCATCCCCGTTTGGTCTTGAATCAGACGGAGAACTAAGTCGCCTTCTTGGAAGGTATGGCTTCGGACTCTATGGCTGTGGTAGCGACGTAGGTCTTGCTGGTATATCGCAGATCTGGCCGCTGCTAAGTCACGTTCCTCTTCCAAGGCATCCAAGGAGTCTTGGCGTGCTTGCTCATTATCCGCCTCAACATAAGCAGTCATGACGGGGGCATAACCCCGGGGGAGCCTCAGCCGACTCCTTCCTCCAACTTTTCAAAACGACCGCAGGACGAGCCGCCTCCCCCTGCAGTCCGGCTCCGCGCAGCCGGCTCCACCAATCGGCCGGCTAGGGGACGCGCAGCCGGCTACAACAATCGGCCGGCTAGGGGCGGAGACGCTTAGCCCCCTAGCCGGTGGTGCTGCAGGTACTGCTGTCAAAGCACGCGTGGCTACAGTGGCCCCCGTCGCATCGGGGGTCAGCGCCCGCGTGGCCACAGGGAGGCGACAGTGCCTCTGACTCTGGCCGACTGCGACCTGGCAAACAGCACAGTGCCGGCCTGCCCTCAACCACTCCATTACCTGCCCCGGCATGGCTACAGCGCGGCCGGCCGTACCGCTGACCGCGCCCGGCTACCGCAAGATGACGCCCCGAAGGACGATCCGTGCCGCGACGAGACGGGCATAGGGGCCCGCCGGGCGGTCCCCCCCCGGCTCTCGACGGGACCTGGCAGCCGGCGGGTCCTACCAGTGACGAGACCCCACAGCTGGGGGCCCCACGGCCGGCTAGACAGACCGCTAGCTGGGGCCCTCCAGAGCCTTCTACTCGTATTGTATTCCGGGGGGGTTGGCCTATAAAACCCCCCGGAGCTCCTCCATGCAGGCGGGGACCTTTTCCCTAGCATACGCACGCACACACCCACGTAGAGAGGCAGAGAAGGCAAGCTAGCCCCTTCTTCCTCCTCTACCCATACAACTCAAGGAGCACCATTGTAGCCCCCTTTGGTTCATCAACCAGACCGGCAGGACTAGGGGTATTACCTCCCACGGAGGGCCCTGAATCTGGGTACATCATGCGTCCCCCGCCGCTTGTGCCTAATCCCACTCCCGGAGCCCGTCGGCGTCCTTCGGCCCCAACCACTCTCGATAAGCCACCCCATGGCATCTGTCGTGAGAAAACGACGACAGTTGGCGCCCACCGTGGGGCCGAACGCAGCGCCGGCCGGAGTCACGCTACGGGCGGGACCCTTCACCACCTCCCCCGGCCGCCCCGCGTCCGGGCGGAACCGCACGCTCGTGGGGCTTGCTCCTGCGGGGCGGAACCCCGACCCGCTGGCCCTGCGAGCGACGCTGCCGGCCTCTCCGTTGAGCGGCTTGGCAGCGACCCTCTGTTCGACATCACTGACCTCACCCAGCGCGTCGGCAGGCTGAGCCTGGCCGACGAGCCGGCCGCCGACGAGTACCCAAGCCTGGTGCTCGACTGCCTCGACCCGCCCTCATCCGTGGGCGAACTCGCCCCGGGCGAGGCCGGTGACTCCCGCGTTCGCGTGGGGGTAATGGCCACCGGCTCCTCCACGACCTCTGGCCGTGCCAGGGCGGAGGCGGATGCGGCGGCCGTGGCCGCTCGTGCCGGCGCCTCCGACCCCCTCAGCTCCGTGCTCCGAGGCCTCAGCACCCCCGTCGCACCTACGACGAACCCAACCATGGCCACGGCCGAGCTGGAGGCTGCTCGCCGGCTGCTGTTCGACGAGGCGACCGTGCTCGCCACCACCAAGCGCCGGATGGAATCCGCGCAGCGCGAGTATAACTCCGCCTACGGCCTCACCCCCGCCGGCAACGAGCCCAGCCGGCGCGGTGACGTCCGCAACCGCGGCCGCGTGGTCGCGGAGATCCTCGGCGGCAGGATTCCCACCTAGGACACGCCCGCCGCCAACCTGAGGGCCGCCCACGTGGCCTACGCCGACCTCACCGGTCTGGTGGGCGAAGAGCGGGAGCAGCAGGACCGACACATCCAAGACCTCATCGCCACCGCCAATGCCCAGCAAGTCCGGCTCGACGGCATCAATGCCGGCTCCGAAATTCCCATCCCCGAGGGGGACGCTCCGCCTACTGTTGGCCAACGCCGGCCGATCCAGCAAGCCTCTTCCCCTCGCGGCTCCGGCCGGCGGGGCACTGGGTCTCACAACGGACGCTCCCGGCTGCGAGACGAGCAGCCGGCCATCAACAGCCGGCGCGACGACGCTCCGGCTGGCGGCAGTCGGCGCAGCCGGGACCATACCCCGCCCCCGCGGCGGGAACGTGCCCGCTCGCCTGCCCCGACTGTCCGTCCCGAGCTCGCCGCTCGGCTTGGCCCGCGCGTTCCGCGGAGCGAGAACAACGCTCGGACCCGCATCGAGCGGCTAGCGCAGTCAGCCCTCCTCGAGGAGGAGGGCTCGATCGGCCCAGCGTGTTTCGGCCCCCGGATTCGCAACGAACCGTTCCCAGCCGGCTTCACTCTCCCTCGCGACACCCCGAAGTACAACGGCACCGCCAAGCCGGAGGACTGGCTGGTCGACTACACCACCGCAGTCGGCATTGCCAGAGGGAACAAGCGTGTAGCCGTGCGCTACGCCCCGCTAATGCTGACCGGCTCGGCCCGTACCTCGCTTAGTAGCCTGTCGGCCGGCAGCATCAAGACCTGGATGGACTTCGAGGAAGCGTTCGTCCGCAACTTCACCGGCACCTACAAGCGGCCCGGCCGGCCCCGCGAGTTGGCCATGTGCGTCCAGGGGCCGGAGGAACCCCTCCGCGAGTACCTCACGTGCTGGACCGAGCTCCGCAACTCCTGCGAGGGAGTGCACGAGGTGCAGGCCATCCAATATTTCATCGAGGGCTGCCGAGACGGCACCCACCTCAAGCACAAGCTTTTGTGCTCCGAGCCGGCTACCCTGGCGGACCTGATGGCCAAGGCGGATAAGTACGCCACGGCCGACTCCGCGATGCGGATGAAGGTCACCACGCCAGCCAAGCCGACTCCGCCGCCTGCCGCGCCGCGGGCGGCTGCCGACAACCGGCAGCAACAGAACAACAAACGCAAGTCCGACCAGCCGGATCCCCGCTACGGGAGCCGGCAGGTCGCCACTATCGAGGAGGAGCAACCGGCTGCCCAGGCCCCCAGCCAGCGCCAGCGCACCGGCAAGGCCGCCTGGCAGCCCAAGCTTACCTTCGAGCAGATGCTCGACCTACCCTGCAAGCACCACTCCAGGGCCAAGCCGGCCACCCATACGATACGGCAGTGCAGCTTCTCCCAGCGGCTAGCCCGGGGCGATGGCCTTCCGGCTCCTCCGCCTCCGGCTCCCCGCGTGCCGGCCCCGGTTCCGGCCCAGCCACCTGCTCCGGTCCCGGCTGCCAACGACGGCCGCCTCCACAACCAGTTCCCTAACCAGGACGGGTCCTACGTCGTCTTCACCAGCGAAGCGACCGACAAACACAGCGTGCGCCAGCGCCGGCACGAGGTGAACGCCACCGCCCCCTCGGTCCCCCAATTCATGCATTGGTCCGAGAAGCCGGTCACCTGGAGCCGGATGGACCACCCGGCCGTGATGCCAAACCCAGGCAGCTACGCCCTCATCCTCGATCCCACCATCGTCTCCGAGAGGCGCACCTACCGTTTCTCGCGGGTGTTGATCGACGGGGGCAGCAGCATCAACATCCTCTATCGTGACATGATGCTCAAGCTGGGGCTCAAGGAGAAAGACCTGCGAGCAAGCCGGACGGTTTTCCACGGCATCGTGCCGGGAAAATCCTGCACCCCCATCGGCAAGATCGAGCTTGACGTCCTCTTCGGCGACCAGAGCCATTTCCGCCGCGAGCCGATATGGTTCGAGGTGGTGGACCTCGACAGTCCTTACCACGCGCTGCTGGGCAGGCCGGCCCTCGTCAAGTTCATGGCGATCCCCCATTATGCCTACCTCAAGCTCAAGATGCCGGGCCTTAAGGGCATCATCACCGTCGCCAGCGATTACAAGATGTCGATCGAGTGCGCCCGTGATGGTAGCCGGCTGGCCGAGGCCCTGGAGATAGCGGAGGAGAGGCGGCAGCTCGACCGGCTCGTGGCTCACGCCTCCAACCAGCCGGCCGTGCCGGCTCCCTCGTCCCAGTCGGCCAGCGAGGCATCTTTCCAGCCGTCCAAGGACACCAAGCAGGTGCCGCTCGACCCGGCTAACCCCAAGCAATGCGTCACCATCGGCGCCAACCTCAGCAGCAAATAGGAAGGCGAGCTCGTCGACTTCCTCCGTGAGAATCGGGATATCTTTGCATGGTCTCCCAAAGACATGCCGGGTGTTCCGAGGAAGATCACCGAGCACAAACTTCATGTCCGGCCGGATGCGAAGCCGGTCAAGCAACCCCTGCGCCGTTTCTCCGAGGAGAAGCAGCATACTATAGGAGAGGAGATTGCCCGGCTGCTCGCAGCCGGCTTCATCATGGAAGTATTCCACCCGGACTGGCTGGCCAACCCAGTCCTGGTGCTGAAGAAAAACAAGACGTGGCGCATGTGTATC
The DNA here is from genome assembly GCA_039707655.1 of Elymus sibiricus. NCBI lineage: Eukaryota > Viridiplantae > Streptophyta > Magnoliopsida > Poales > Poaceae > Elymus > Elymus sibiricus. The sequence goes on from CM077665.1 coordinate 491,116,499, forward strand.
GACTACACGAGCCTGAACAAGGAATGTCCAAAGGACCCATTTGCCCTGCCGCGGATCGATCAAGTTATCGACTCCACGGCCGGCTACGATCTGCTGTCCTTCCTGGACGCCTACTCAGGCCATCTACAGATCAAGCTGGACCCGGCCGACCGGCTGAAGACCTCCTTCATCACCCCCTTCGGGGCCTACTGCTACATCACCATGTCCTTTGGCCTGAAGAATGCAGGCGCCACTTTCCAGCGCTGCATGCAGAAGTGCCTCCTGCCGTAGATCGGCAGGAACGTCCACGTCTACGTTGATGACATCGTCGTCAAAACTAAGAAGCATTTCAACCTCCTTGACGACCTCCGGGAGACCTTCGCCAATCTGCGCGAGTACAAGGTCAAGCTCAACCCGGAGAAGTGCGTTTTCGGCGTCCTAGCCAGTCAACTCCTGGGCTTCTTCGTGTCCGCCCGCGGCATCGAGGCTAACCCAGAGAAGATCAGGGCGATCGAGCGTATGCCCAAGCCGACCCGTCTCCACGACGTCCAGAAGTTCGCCGGCTGCCTCGCCTCTCTCAGCCGGTTCGTCAGCCGGCTGGGAGAAAAGGCCCTGCCCCTCTACCAGCTCATGAGGAAGACGGCGCTTGTCGAGCCAGGCGCCGACTCCGCAAGGAAGCCGGCCAAGTTCGAGTGGACCGACCAGGCGGACGCGGCGTTCCGTGACCTCAAATGAGTCCTCACCAGCGCGCCCATCCTGGCCACTCTGGCTGAGAAGGAGCGCCTGCTCGCATACATTGCGGCGACCACCCGCGTCATCAGCGTCGTCCTGGTCGTGGAGCGGCCGGAGGAGGGCAGAACGCTGCCGGTCCAGCGTCCCGTCTACTACCTCAGCGAGGTCCTCTCCGCCTCCAAGCAAAACTACCCCCACTACCAGAAGATGTGCTACGGCATATACTTCGCCGCCCAGAAGATCAAGCAATATTTCAAAGAGCACGTCATCACCGTGGTGAGCACGGCGCCGCTGGGCGAGATCATGAGCGGCCGGGACGCCACCGGCCGGATCGCCAAGTGGGCCATCGCCCTCGCCGACTACGAGATCCGATACGAGCCGCGCACCGCCATCAAGTCACAGGCGATGGCCGACTTCCTCATCGACGGGGTTGAGACCCAGTTCATGCCGCCTCCCCCAGACTCCACGCACTGGCGCATGCACTTTGACGGCTCGAAGATGCGGATCGGTCTGGGAGCCGGCATCGTCCTGTCGTCCCCAAAAGGAGACCAGCTCAAGTATGCACTCCAAATCCACTTCGCCGCCTCCAACAACGTGGCCGAGTACGAGGCGCTCGTCCACGGCCTCCGGCTGGCAAGGAGATTGGCTTCCGGCGCATCTTGTGTTTCGGCGACTCCGACCTGGTGGTGCAGCAGGTCTCTGGCGAGTGGGACGCCAGGGATGCCAACATGGCCAGCTACCGTTTCCTCGTCCAGCAACTCACCGGCTCCTTCGAGGGCAGCGAGTTCCACCACGTCCCCCGGGCGGACAACGAGGCGGCAGACGCCTTGGCCAAAATTGGCTCCACCCGCCAGGCTATCCCGGCTGGCGTCTCCCTCGAGCAGCTGCGCAAGCCGTCGGTCAAACCCTCCGCCGAGTCGGAGTCCATCTTAGTACCCGCGGATCCCGCCGGCTCCTCGACAGGTCCGGGGGCTTCACCGGCTCCGACGGCTCCACCGGCTCCACCTACTCCGCCGGCTCCGACGGCTCCACCGGCTCCACATACTCGACCTGCTCCACCGGCTACGCCCGCCACGCCGGCTCCAGCGGCTGTCGTTCCAGCAACAACCGGCCCCGGGCCCGCGGCCGTCATGATGGCTGTCGACCAGCCGGCCCCGAGGACTGGCGAGCCTCGCGAGCCGGTCCTGGGGGCTCCGTCGACGGACCCGGGGCTCCGGCTGCCCAGAATCCCCAGCCCGCGCCGGAGCCGGCCTCGGTATCGGCTCCGTCGTGGGCCCAGCCAATCCTGGCTTTCCTCTTGCGCGGCGAGCTCCCCCCTGACGAAGACAAAGCCCGGCAGATCCAGCGACGTGCCCCCGCCTACAGCATCATCAACCGCGAGCTGGTCCACCGCAGCGCAACCGGCGTGTACCAATGCTGCGTCGAGTCCGAGAAAGGCCAGGAGATCCTCCGAGATATCCACCAGGGCGAGTGCGGGCACCACGCCACCTCGAGCACCCTGGTGGCCAAGGTGTTCTGCCACGGTTTCTACTGGCCGACTGCACTAGAGTAGGCGACGCAGCTCGTCGACAGGTGCGAAGGGTGCCAGCGTTTCCGCGCGCAAAGCCACCTGCTAGCTGCAGCACTCAAGACCATCCCACTGTCGTGGCCCTTTGCCGTTTGGGGGCTCGATATGGTGGGGCCGTTCAAGACTGCTCGAGGTGGCATGACACATTTGCTGGTAGCCATCGACAAGTTCACCAAGTGGATCAAAGCCAGACCCATCAAGAAGTTGGACGGCCCCACGGCCGTCCGATTCATCGAAGACATAACGGTCCGCTACGGCGTCCCGCACAGCATCATCACCGACAACGGCACCAACTTCGCCAAGGGCGCGCTAGCACGTTTCTGCGCCAAGCAAGGCATCCGGCTCGACCTAGCCTCGGTCGCCCACCCGCAGTCGAACGGCCAGGCCGAAAGGGCTAACGGCTTAATCCTGGCAGGCATCAAGCCCCGGCTTGTGGCACCGCTCGTCCGCTCAGCCGGCTGCTGGGTTGAGGAACTGTCGGCCGTCCTATGGAGCCTGAGGACCACGCCCAACCGATCAACCGGCTTCACGCCCTTCTTCCTCGTGTACGGGTCCGAGGCGGTCATCCCCAGGGACATCGAGTTCGACTCGCCTCGCGTCACCCTGTACACGAAGACGGACGCGAAAGAGGCAAGGGAGGACGGCGTCGACCTTCTCGAGGAGGCCCGCGAGCTAGCGCTGAGCCGGACGGCTATCTATCAGCAGAAGCTCCGGCACTACCACAGCAAGCGCATCCGGCCCCTCTGCTTTCGCGAGGGGGACCTGGTGCTCAGGCGGATCCAGCGAACCGCCAGCCAGCACAAGCTGTCCTTCCCATGGGAGGGCCCGTTCATCATCAGCAAGGCGCTGGACAACAACGCGTACTATCTAATAGACGCTCAGAAGCCGCAGAAGCGCAAGAGAGACACCTCCGGCGAGGAGACGGAGCGCCCGTGGAACGCGGCGCTCCTCCGACCGTTTTACTGCTAAGGACCAGTGTATGTATGTACCTCCCCTTTTGGGCTTATGAATGCAACGGGTGCCCCAAACCAGCTCTTGGGGTGTGCCTCTTTCGTTTCCTTCCAAAGCAACTCGCCTCACTCACCGGTTCCACAGTCCCGGGGGCTCGCCGGCTAGCCTTGACAACACTCCCCGAAGCCGGTCAAGTAATGTGAACTAAGGAAAGACCCTACCACCCCTCGCGGCTACAGATTGGCTCCCGACTGTCCGGCTGGAGGTTTCTCGGGGATGGCAAACTTAGCACACACGAAGACGGTCACAGGGGGTCGCCGGCTAGGGCTAGCCGAAATTTTATCTAGCCCCTGCCATTCACCTTAGCCAAAACATCCTCACGGCTCTCAAACTCACGGCCGACTCCCCCGAGGCGGACGCCCCGTCCCAGCCACAGACCGGCTCCCGGCTGTCCGGCTGGCGGGGCCGGTGCCGAAAGGGACAAGGTTTTGGGTAGACAGAGCCAAAAAGGGCAAAAAGGCTAAGGACGAGTCGGCACGCATAAAAAAATTCTTGCAACCAAAAGCACAAACTTATGTATACAAAACGGCCCACGGCCACAAGTTCATTTCATTAACACCCCCAGTGGGTGGAACTATAGTCTAACGAAATGCAGGAAAGAAAGGCCCTAAGTAGCGGCAGCGCCGTCTTCTCCTCCGGCGTCCTCCGCGGCGGCTGAATTAGAGGCCCCATTCTTGGCCGCGGCGCGGGCCGTGTCGGCTCCCACGCCCAAGTCATGGGCCAGCTCGGAGTCGGCGTAGTCGTCGGTGCTGGACCCGGCGTCTTCGTCGCCCGTCTCCGCGGCGCTACCTTCCGGATCGCTAAGGGCGAGCGTGTACGGGTCCTCCGAGATCACCTCGCCGTCTGCCGTGCGCTCCGGGGCGTACTCGTCCCACGCGGCAAAGGAAGCAAGGTCGCTAGCCCGCACGGCCTCCAACTCCGCGTCGGTGCTGGCGCGCTGGGCCGTAAGCAGCCCCAAGTCAAGCTCGGGGTACCATGACCTCGCAATGCGAAGCGCCATGGCCGCTCCGGCGCACGTGGCGGAGGCCCTCCAGGCATTCACCCGTGTGGTCCCGAACTCCAGCCACCTTGACAGCCGGCTCATGGAGTCCGGCTCCACCGCATTCGGCCAGAGGGTGCGAACCAGCCCCGTGCCGGCCGCCTGGAGCCGCTTCATGGCCCGAACCACCTCGGTCAGACGCGCCCTGGCGGCGATCCCCACCTCATCCAGCGTCCAGGCGGCAAGCTGCCCGATGGGGACTCCCTGGGCCCGCAGGTCCTCGCGGTGGGCTTCCACGGCCGCCTCCGCGACCTCCTGCGAGCCTGGGAACAGCCCTAAGGAAGAAAGGGACGTGAGATAAACAACGAAAGAAACCGAGCACCTCAAAAGAAACCAGCAGGCGAATGCAAGACGGCGAAAACTTACCGGCCAGCATCCGATCCACCTCGTGCCCTTGCTCCTGGAGCGCGGCATCCCTGGCCGACTACTCCTGGAGCCGGCGCTCGTGCTCGGTTCGGGCCGCCTTCGCCTGCTTGGCCGCCTTCGCCAGCAGGGCGTCCTTATCCTCCAGCTCCCGGCAGCGGGCCGTCTCCCACTCCTCCGCCTCCCGACGAAGAGTCGCCTCCAGCTCCTCAAGCTCCCGGCGGTGGGCCGCCTCGCGCTCGTCCATCTCCGCCTGCGCCCGATCCGCCTCTTGGCGGAGCCGGTCGCACTCCGCCGTCAGGAGGTCCTGCCGTTCGCCCAGCTGCACCACCTGGCGACGGAGGCTGACCGTCTCGGCGTGGGTGGCTGCACGGGATGAGGACGCCTCTGTCAGAATGCAAGCAAAGAAAGGGATGCAGCCCGCCTCCGGAGTAGCCGGACTGAATCCCGGGGGCTACACCCAGTGGGTGCGCTTGCGCGCCCCCACTGGACTTTCGCAAGAACCTTACCTTTCAGGTCGGCGGACGTAACGGCCAGCCGGTTCTCGGCTTCATGATACAAGCCCAGCAGCGTGTTGTACGCGGCTACCCGGCGGTCATGCGCGGCCTGCGAAGAACACAGCAACAAAGATGCCATTAGACTCAACCCGCCTGCGTCCCGAGCCGGCCCGAGTCTCGGGGGCTACACCCAGTGGGTGCGCTGGCGCGCCCCCACTCGAAAAAATCAAAGCAAAATACGAGGCTTCGAGCCCTTACCGCGACGGATTGCTCGAGGTGGACCAGCCGGTCGCTGGCGGCCCGGGCATCTTGCGCCACCTGGGCGCGGCAGGCGGCAAACTCCTCGACGACGGCAACCACCTTAGCCCCAAGGGCGCTCGGCGCGTCGTCGATAGCCGCGCCTCCGGCCGTGGCCCAGGTTTCCTGCGGCCGACCCACATCGGCGGGCCCGGACGCGCCCTTCGCCGTGGTCACCAGGGTGCCTTTCCCTCCCGGCGCCGTGTTTCCAGGTGCCCCTGCTGACGAGCCCGGGGCATCTGCCCCTCCGGGCGCCGCTGTCTCGCTGACCAGCGCTCCGCCTCTGGCGGCGCCGGCTCGGCTCGCCTCCGGAGCCGGGGCCTCCAGAGCCAGGACCTCCGCGTCCAGGACGACGACCTCTGGGGGCTCCTCCGCCCCCGGCGGCACGTCCTCCGCCCCCGACGGGGCCGTGTTGCCGCCCAGCTCCGCCTCGCTCGCAGTCGCGCGCGCCTCCTCCTCGACCCGCGCGTCTGCCTCCGCCCGCCGCCCGGGGTCGTGCCTGTCCTTGGATCTCTTCTCCCGGCCAGGGGGAAAAGGCTCCCACGACAGGCCGGCCGCCTCCGCGCTCGCCTGCCCCGACGACCGTTTCCACGCCGCCTCCTCCCATGGGCGACGTTCCTCCTCGCGCAGCTCCCGCTCGGCCGCCTCGAGGTCCTGCCACGCCTCGTGCTCCCTATCCTCGGTGGCGGGCGGCGGCGCTGTCCCTGCCGTCTCGACGGCTGCGGCCCTCCCGAGGGCGCACGGCTCCCTGGATGAACAAGATGAGGAAAAGAGGCCAACCAAAAAACAAGCAAGTATTTAGAACGGACTTACCCGATGGTGACAGGGACCGCCCGCCTGGCGGGGCCCGACCGGGCGACCCGCAGTTTCTTCCCACCGCCTCCGCGGCCGCCTCCCGGCTGTCCGGTGGCCGCTCGTTTGGGAGCCGGCCTTGGGCTGGCCGGCTGCTTCCCTCTGCCGCCGGCGACCGCGTCATCCCGGCTGGGCGCGCGGTCGGCCCGGCGAACGCGCCTCCTCGGCGCCGTGGTGTCATCTCCCGAAGCTTCGGGGTCCTCCGGGGCCGCTGCATCACGCACCTCTTCCATTTCAGCATCGTCGTCGGTCCAGTCCCGCAAAAGTGACTGGGGAGGGAACTCACCCGCCGACTCGGTTGCCTCCGTCTTCGTCCCGCCAGCGCCGGATGCGCCGGCCGGTTCCGACTCGGCCAGCTCCACGTCGTCGGCGTCCTCGACCTCCTCCAGGTCCGACTCCGCCACGTCGGTAGCCGGCGTGCCGTTGTTCTGCAACTGCGGGAAAACCTGCATACACGAGGGACCCCCATCATCAGGTCATGGGGGGAAGCCGGTTTCAACAAGAAAAAGGGTGGGGGGACGGCTCGCCACGTACCCGTGGAGCCGGACGGTCCCGGCTGTACGGGGCCTTCCCCCATCGCCATCCACCCTCGTCCATCTTGGCGGCTGAGATGGCGTTCACCCTCCTCGCCACCTGCACCGTCTTCAGCTCCTTGGTGGAGAGCCGGCAAGGGTCGCGCCGCCCTCCCATCTGGCAGATGAGGTGCGGTCGGCGCTGCAGAGGCTGCACCCGGCGCGCCACCATCGTAGCCAGGAGGTCAGCGGCCAACAGCCAATCCGTCCTGTTCATCACCGCCAGCCGCTCGCAGAGCCGGTTCGCCGTCTCGGGCGCTCCGGCCGGAGGCGTCCTCCAGTTCAGCATTGCGACTGGCGGCTAGTTGACGAAGGGGGGGAGGTTGATGTAGTCCTCCTCTGGCTTCACGTTCTTCACGTAGAAGAACCCTTTCTGCCAGTTCTTCACCGAATCCTGCAAGGGGAGTTGCGGGAACCCGGCTCCGGCGCGGAAGTGGATCAGGGCGGCTCCGCAGGCGGTTATGACCTTCTGGCCGGTTGTCGGGTCCTTGACCGTCTGGCGCTTGAGGTAGAAGAGCCGGCACCAGAGGTCCAGGCGCGGCTCCACCCCCAGGAAGCCCTCGCAGAGGGAGACGAACGCCGCCAGCTACAGGACGGCGTTGGCGGCCAGATGGTGCGCCTGCAGCCCGAAATACGTGAGGAACCGCCGGAAGAACGTGCTCGCCGGCAGGCCGAGCCCGCGGAGGAAGTGCTCTGCAAAGACCACCACCTCGCCCTCCCTCGGGGTCGGCGCGTTCTCCGCCTCGGCGATGCGCGCCTCCAGGTGCACCGCCGGCGGCAGCCTGCGGCAATGGCGGAGGTGCTCGATGAAATGATCATCGACGTCGCTGCCGTCCCACGCCCCTTTGCTCGCCATCACCCTCGAGGGTCTCGTGGCCGCGGCGGTGGAGCGCAAGTGCCCGGTCTCGGTGCGGCTTCCGGCGGCGGCGAACGGCGGCACGGCAAGCGCGCGGCTCTCGTTTCTCTCTCTCTCTCTCTCTCTCTCTCTCTCTCTCTCTCTCTCTCTCGGAGCGGGGAGGGGAGGGGCGACGATGAAGAGGCGCTGGAGCAGAGGAAACAAGTGTGCCGTTCCGCTCCTTCCCCCCCCCCATTTAAACCCCCACGCGGAGGTAGTGGGGAGAGGATCCGTCGCGCACGACCCTCACTACTTCCGCCGCGCACGGGAAAGGCATTAACGTGCTCCGGGAACGCCAACCGATGGCCCGGGCCGCAGAAGATCCATGCGCACGGGCCGAGGCCACGGCCGAAGTGGGCCCCGCCCCACGGCCCGGTCTTGTCTTCCGCGTGGCCTGTCAGGTCACGGCCCGCTGCGCCCCCCACGTGGCGCGCCTCCTCTGCCCGACAGAGCAATTGAGGCGCCCCGCGAAGCGTCGGCCGGCTACGGAGCCGACCGCCGCTTTCCCGCCTCCTCTGGCGCTTGGACCGTGCATAATACGAGACAAGACTCAAGCCGGCGAGGTCCGCCGCCGTTCACCGGCGGGCCTCCCCTGCTTCGGGGACTACTGACGGGGGGATAACCCCGAAGGAGCCTCAGCCGACTCCTTCCTCCAACTTTTCAAAATGACCGCATTACGAGCCGCCTCCCCCTGCAGTCCGGCTCCGCGCAGCCGGCTCCACCAATCGGCCGGCTAGGGGCCGCGCGGCCGGCTACACCAATCGGCCGGCTAGGGGCGGAGACGCTTAGCCCGCTAGCCGGCGGTGCTGCAGGTACTGCTGTCAGAGCACGCGTGGCTACAGTGGCCCCCGTCGCATCGGGGGTCAGCGCCCGCGTGGCCACAGGGAGGCGACAGTGCCTCTGACTCTGGCAGACTGCGACCTGGCAAACGGCACAGTGCCGGCCTGCCCTCAACCACTCCATTACCTGCCCCGGCATGGCTACAGCGCGGCCGGCTGTACCGCTGACCGCGCCTGGCTACCGCAAGACGATGCCCCGAAGGACGATCCGTGCACTACTAGAAAAATGGCTATAGCCAATATCCCTAGTAATGGCGCACCATGGGTGTGGTGCGCCACTGCTATATAGCAATGGCGCATCAGAAACAGGTGCGCCATTGTTATTTTTTTAGTAGTGGCGCACCACCTGAGCAGTGCGCCATTGCTATTTTTTTTTCCACCCCCCACCCCCACCAGACATAGCAATGGCGCACCACACCTAGGTGCGCCACTACTATGCTACATAGTAATGGCGCACCTTGGTGTGGTGCGCCATTGTTATGTCTGGTGAGGGTGTGGGCCTGCGTGTGTGAGAGACATTAGTAATGGCGCACCCCCCCTGGTGCGCCATTGCTAAGGTTAGCAATGGCGCACCAGGGAGGGTGCGCCATTACTAATGTCTCTCACACACACAAACACACCCCACCACACACACACACACACCCACCCACCCCCCCCCCCCCCCCCCCCCCCCGTGGATCGCCTTTTCGGTTTAAAAAAAATAAAAGAAAATGATAAAAGATTCAAAAAAATTCAAAAAAATAGATGCCCATGTGTTATGTGTTCTAGTTGTTACGAAAATTAAGAAACATGAATTTTGAATTTTTTTGCAAAAAAAAAACCGCCGTGTTTCGGTAAAATGGCCGTAACTTTTGCATACGACCTCCGATGAAAAAGTTTTTTATATGAAAAAGATACTACTCGAAAAGTTACATCCGAATTTGACTGGCTCTGCCCGTTATCGATTTTTTAGAATCCTCAAAAACCTAACAGAAAAAACGTTACAGCCATTGTTAGATCTGGAGGCAAAATAATACAAAAATTTAAAAAAATTAGCAATGGCGCACCAGTGCATAGTGCGCCACTACTATTTTCCCGCCTTCAAAATTCAAAAGAATTTAAAAATAGTAATGGCGCACCACGGTGTGGTGCGCCATTACTATGTAACACATGGCACACCACGTACGCACCCACCCACCCCTCTCCTTCCTCTCTGCTTATCCCCTTCCTCCTCCCTTCTCCTCCCTGCTCCGGTGACCGAGCCACAGGAGTGCCGCCGCCCGTCGCGCCTTCCCTTCCCCTTCCCCTTCTTCCTCCCTTCCCCTTCATTCTTCTCCTCCTCTCCTCCTCTCCTCCACTCCATCTCCTCCTCTCCGGCGACCTACTCCTCCTCACGTTGCTCCTCCTAACGGTGCTCCTCCTCACGGTGCTCCTCCTCACGGTGCTCCTCCTCCGGTGACCTCTTCCTCACGGTGCTCCTCCTCCGGCGACCTCCTCCTCCCACCTCTCCTCCTCACGGTACTCCTCCTCCGGCGACCTCCTCCTCCCACCTCTCCTCCTCACGGTGCTCCTCCTTCCTCTCCTGCTCACGGTCCTCCTCCTCTCCGGTGACCTCCTCCTCCCTCCTCTCCTCCTCACGGTCTCTCCTCCCTCCTCCTCTACTTCCGGCCACATGTGGAGCTCCCTCGGCACAAAGAACGTAAAAGATCCAGGTCGAGAACGAAATTTGAAAAAAAATCAACCAAAAAAAACGAACCAAAATAATGAGCCAGATCTAGATCCAGATCCAAATTCAAAATTCAAAAATAGCAATGGCGCACGATGGGGGTTAGACGGTGCGCCACTACTATTTTCCCGCCTACAAAATTCAAAAAAATAGTTACCAGTGGCGCACCTGTAGCAATAGTAATGGCGCACCTCTGCTGCGCCACTGTTACCTGCAATACTAATGGCGCACCAGAGGTGCGCCATTAGTATTTGTTACTAATGGCGTGGTAATAGTGGCGCACCTATAGTGCGCCATTAATGGCAGAAATAGGTGCGCCACTAACAGCCTTTTTTCTAGTAGTGGTGCCGCGACGAGACGGGCATAGGGGCCCACCGGGCGGGCCCCCCCCCCCCCGGCTCCCGACGGGACCCCGTAGCCGGCGGGTCCTACCAGCGACGAGACCCCTCAGTCGGGGGCCCCACGGCCGGCTAGACAGACCGCCAGCTTGGGCCCTCCGGAGCCTTCTACTCGTATTGTATTCCGGGGGGTTGGCCTATAAAACCCCCCGGAGCTCCTCCATGCAGGCGGGGACCTTTTCCCTAGCATATGCACGCACACACCCACGTAGAGAGGCAGAGAAGGCAAGCTAGCCCCTTCTTCCTCCTCTACCCATACAGCTCAAGGAGCACCATTGTAGCCCCCTTTGGTTCATCAACCAGACCGGCAGGACTAGGGGTATTACCTCCCACGGAGGGCCCTGAACCTGGGTACATCGTGCGTCCCCCGCCGCTTGTGCCTAATCCCGCTCCCGAAGCCCGTCGGCATCCTTCGGCCCCAACCACTCTCGATAAGCCACCCCATGGCATCTGTCGTGAGAAAACGACGACAAGTCACCTGAGGCGAGTCATGACGAATATCGCTCGGGGAACCGCCTCAACCCCGTAAACCAAGAAGAATGGAGTGTATCCTGTAGATCTGTTGGGCGTTGTTTGAATACTCCAAAGTACTGAGGGGAGTTCTTCAACCCAACAACCCGACGTTCGCTCGAGGGGCACCATGAGCCAGGGTTTGATTCATCTCAAGATCTCTTGGTTGGCTCTTTCAGCTTGCCTGTTGGACTGCGGATGTGCTACCGCTGCTAAATCGAGCCGGATATGCTCCCGCTGGCAGAATTGCTCCATGGCTCCCTTGGACAGATTTGTACCATTGTCAGTAATGATGCTGTGAGGGTAACCGAAACGGAAAATCAGCTTCTTTAGAAATTTGACTGCGGTCTCCGCGTCGCAATTGCTGACCGGCTCTGCCTCAACCCATTTGGTAAACTTATCAACCGCCACCAATAAGTGGGTATTTTTATCAGAGGACGGCTTGAATGGACCAACCATATCTAGCCCCCAGACTGCGAATGGCCAAGTAATTCGTATCATACACAATTCCTGAGCCGGAACATGAGCATGCGACCAAACTTTTGGCACCCATCACACTTGCGCACAATCTCCTCAGCGCCGGCATGAGCAGTCAGCCAATAAAACCCATGCCGAAAAGCCTTGGCGACCAACGATCGTGAGCCGGCATGGTGTCCGCAATCGCCAGAATGGATTTCATTAAGTATTTCCTGGCCTTCCTTAGGCAAAACACACCGTTGAAACACGCCAGTGCTGCTTCGGCGATGTAACTCGCCATTGACGATTGTCATGGACTTTGATCGCCGGATGATTTGACGAGCATCGACTTTGTCTTCTGGGAGCTCTCCTCGGGTCAGATAAGCCAAATATGGCACAGTCCAATCAGGGGTGACACGCAGAGCCGCCACCAGCTGTGCCTCCGGGTCAGGGATAGCTATGTCCTCCTCGGACGGTAACTTGACTGATGGATTGTGAAGGACGTCAAAAAAGACGTTAGGCGGCACCGGTTTTCTCTAGGAGCCAAGTCTAGACAAAGCATCAGCCGCCTCATTGAGCCAGCGATCTATATGATCGACCTGATAACCTTGGAAATGACCCGCCACATCAAAGACCGCTCGTCGGTAAGCCGCCATAAGAGGATCCTTAGAGTCTCAAGTCCCTGAAACTTGCTGTGCCACTAGATCTGAGTCGCCCAGACACCTGACCCAGCTAAGATTCATCTCTTTGGCTATCCAAAGCCCGTGTAGGAGTGCTTCATACTCAGCTGCATTGTTAGTACACGGGAACATGAGCCGTAAGACATAACAAAATTTGTCACCTTTTGGAGAAGATATCACGACTCCAGCCCCCGAGTCTTCCAGCTGTCTAGACCCGTCAAAGTGTATAGTCCAATACGTGGTATCTGGCCTATCCTCTGAAACCTGTATCTCTGTCCAGTCATTGATGAAATCTACCAATGCTTGAGATTTGATGGCGGTTCGGGGCATGTACTTCAAGTGGTGGTCACCAAGCTCAATGGCCCACTTGGCTATTTTGCCAGTGGTCTCTCGATTTGTATGATGTCACCAAGAGGTGCCGAACTAACCACGGTTATCGGGTGTTCCTGGAAATAATGCTTCAACTTTCGGCTTGCCATGAAGCGCCCAAAAACCAGCTTCTGCCAGTGTGGGGACCGTTGTTTGGATAAGGTTAAGACTTCGCTGACGAAATAAACCAGATGTTGAACCGGATATTCCTTTCCCTCTTCTTTCAGCTCGACCACAACTGCAACACTTACCACCTTGGAGTTGGCAGCAATGTACAAGAGCATAGGCTCTTTTTCCATGGGGCAGCCAAGACGGGCGGGTTAACAAGCTGCTGCTTGAGCGCTTCAAAAGCTCTGCCGTCTTCGTCTGTCCACTTGAAGTCGCCCAATTTCTTTAACAACTAGTAAAAAGGGGTCACCTTCTCTCCTAGGCGGCTTATGAACCGGCTTAAAGCCGCAATGTGTCCAGTGAGCCGCTGAACTTGATTCACGTTCGCCGGCTCGGATAATGATGTTACGGCCTTGATCTTGTCCGGGTTGACCTCGATGCCACGCTCATACACCAGAAACCCTAACAATTTTCCTGCGGGAACGCCAAAAACGCACTTCGCCGGGTTAAGCTTCATCTTGTATACTCGAAGATTGTCAAAGGTTTCCTTGATGCCATCCAAAAGTGTTTCCTTCTTATGAGATTTGACCACGATGTCATCAATGTAAGCATGAACATTACGCCCGATTTGTGGCTTAATGCAATTCTGGACACGGCGCTAGTAATTCGCCCCGGCGCTCTTGAGCCCAAAAGGCATAGAGACATAGCAGAAAGCTCCGAAGGGAGTGATAAAAGCCGTCTTTTCTTGGTCCTCAACAGCCATCTTGATCTGATGATAGCCAGAGTATGCATCGAAAAAGCACAAACGCTCGCAACCCGTCGTAGAATCAATGATTTGATCAATACGTGGAAGGGCGAAAGGATCCTTGGGACAAGCTTTGTTGAGATCTGTGTAGTCGACACACATGCGCCAAGTGCCGTTCTTTTTCAAAACAAGCACCGGGTTAGCCAACCACTCAGGGTGAAAAACTTCCACAATAAACCCGGCAGCTAGGAGTCGGGCCACTTCCTCTCCAATGGCCTTACGTCTCTCCTCATTAAAACGACTGAGGTACTAGCGCACTGGCTTCATCTTGGGATCCACATTAAGGTGGTGCTCAGCAAGTTCTCTCGGAACTCCAGGCATGTCAGATGGCTTCCATGCAAAGATGTCCCGTTTCTCACGGATGAACTTGATGAGCGCGCTTTCCTATTTGGGATTCAAGCCGGTCCCAATAGTGAACTGCTTGGACGAATCGCCCGGTGTGAAGTCGATCTGCTTAGTATCCTCAGCCGGCTTAAACTTGAGCTCGGGTTCTGACTCAGTATTGGGTTTCTTGAGCGGACTCATATCAGCCAGGTCAACGTTGGCAGTGTAGAACTTCAACTCCTCTGCCGCACAGGCTGACTCGGCGTAGGCCGTGTCTCCTTCCTCGCATTCTTGGGCTATCTTCCGGTTTCCGTCTATGGTTATGGTCCCTTTAAGCCCCGGCATCTTGAGTTTGAGATAGACATAGCACGGGCGGGCCATAAAATGAGTGTAAGCCGGCCGCCCGAAGAGAGCATGATAAGGGATTTTTATCTTGACAACTTCAAACATCAATGACTCGCACCTGTAGTTGGACTCATCTCCAAAGTCCACGTCGAGCTTAATCCGCCCGATCGGATAAGCCGACTTTCCAGGGACGATCCCATGAAAAACTGTCGTTGAGGGAAGCAACATGCTCTCTGACAGATTCATTCGACGGAATGTCTCGTAGTACAATATGTTTATGCTGCTGCCTCCATCCATGAGAACCTTAGACAGAGTGTATCCTTCAACTTGCGGTGCCACTACCAAAGCCAGACCACCCAGATTGTCAACCCGGGGGGGATGATCCTCTCTGCTCCAGGTGATCGCGTGCTCGGACCAGTTACGGTACCTAGGGACCGCCGGCTCAGCCATATTGACAGCCCTGCTCTTGACCTTGTTGTCCCGTTTGCAGGTATTGGTGGTTAACACGTGGTATTGACCACAACTTAGCTGCCTCGGATTCTTCTGAAAAATTCCTTGGCTACCATGCTGCCGGAGCTCCGTTGCTGACCCGCTGCGTTCCTCGTCGGAGTCGCCGAGGGCTCCAGATGTGAGTAGCAGCTGCGCTGTCGTGCTTACCATAGCATGAGCCGGGACCTGTCGAGGGAGGTCACGACGTTTCTCGCAAGTCTCCGCTCTGAGCGAGACTCCAAGTTTAGAGTCCGGGTTGATGATGATTGCTTTTTCGACGACCTGCTCGCTCGGAGGATCGACCCACTGAGAAGATCTGACAATGTTGTGACCTCGGCCGGCTTGATGCCAGCCGGATTGAGTACGCTGAGCCGGCTCGACGATGTTGGAGCAGATGTCCGGCTCGGGCACCGTCGTGCTGATCTCGCCGATGAAGACTTGGATCTTGCCGAAGGGGACCCGGTAACCGTACTCAATTGAGTCGGCGTCGGGGCCCCAACCAGAGTCGTCGATGTAGATTTTGCCGCCGCGGCTCTTGGTCATGCGACCGACCACGTAACTCCCGAACCCTGGAAGGGCTCCCTTCAAGAACTCAACTCCACCGGGCGAGAGCCCCATGGTGGGCGCCAACTGTCGTGGTTTTCTCAACCCGGCAGATGTCCTCGTAATAGGACTTAGGTGTGAGGCCATCGCCGCTTGGTGGCGACTCGAAGGGGTTAAGCGAGAGAGAGAGAGAGTCGGGTTTACCCAGGTTCGGCCCCTCCTATGGAGGTAATAGCCTACGTCCTGCTTTTTGTGTATTGGATGAATGGATCTTGATTACAAGGGTGCGGAATCGCTAACCTAGCTATCGAGAGGTTGTAACTTGAGAGTATTTGGCCTAGGGGCCTGCCTTTATATACAGGTCAAGCCCTAAGGTTTACAACACAGTCCGGGTCATACTATGACCCGTGATCTACTACATCTCTAACTTATCTTGCACCTTAAGGAAACTTTAACCGGCGTCCTTAGCTTCATGGGATTTGAGCCGTTGTCTTCTGGTGTTGGGCCGCCCGGCGTCTTGGTCAGCCGCCACCTTACTTATCTTGTACTCAGGTCACGGCCCACTTAATCTTGGTTGCAGAGTCGTTGATACGTTTAACCCGGCCCAGTATGGCGGGTTACACCGTGAACTTATATCCCCGACAGGTAGGAAGCGCAGCAAGACCATGGCTAACAAGTCCAAAGCCGCCCCAAGCGAGAAGAAAAATAAGGCAGCTGCAGAAGGGCCGTCTCATATGGACGAAACAACCGCCACTTATACCCGATCAGAGGTAAAATTAATCTTTTGTTTGTATTTCATTGAATCCATCTGACGCCTTTTCCTCTTTGGGTGATGTTGAAACAAGCCGTGCAGGCGATGTTGAGGTAATTTCCATCTCTTCCGACTCAGAGCCTTTGCCTCCGTTGAAAACAAGGTGGGTTGTTCGGAAGGTAGACTTTTCTCACCCCGACGCTCATCTGGACCCTCATTTTGTTTTGAAGAAAACTCAGCACCAGTCTAAGCGTCAGACCCGAAGTGGGAGTGGTGACCTTGTTGAGGGCTTACCTGATAAATCAGCCGCCCAGAAATGACCAGCCAAGGTATTTAACACTCTCCTCTTCGAAGGAAGCTCTAACTTGTTCTTATGCCTTGGTTTGTTAGGAGTCGCCATCTTCGTCGGACGACTCGACTGCATCAAAGCTGGCGCCCTTTGTTATCAACCATGGGTAAATTCCTCATCATTTTTCCTATTAGAATAGACTATTGTCTCTTTCCACATTTCATACTATACTCTTTAATTTTGCAGGGCCAAAGCCAAGAAATGGAAAACTGAGGGGTCTTCTGCTACCCCTGAGGCCCCTGAGCCGGAGCTTCCTGATCCGTCGGCTCCTGAAGTTCATGTTGATCAACCTGAAGACCCTCAGGAGATCCACACCGATTTACCACCTTCATCTGAACCAGCCAGTACTGACGATGTAACTGTTGAAGCTACATCAGCAGTTAGCCTTGACCCGCCCAATCCTTCAGTAACAAACAAAGATGCCCCTGAGGTTGTTATTACTGGGACGGGTTATACCGCTCCTGAGATTTCCAGGGTGTTAACAAAGGTTATTGCTAAGGATGATGCGGTACTGCAAGAAAAAGGGAAGACCAAACTGGCGCTTCAAAATTATGAGAACTTCAGTGTTGAAGATCTTCATGCTGCCTGTTTGGACCGTCTGGCTACAAGCCGTGAAATGGAAATCGGTCTTGTTAGCATGATGAAGAATAAATACGAGGTATGTTCTCCTCTATATCCTCACATCATATATCCTTTTGTAGCCCTTAAGGCCCAGCTTTGTCTTTCTAAGATAAGCCGGGTCTTGTGAATGCTGTGACTGACTCAACCTGTAGCCCCCAAGGGCCGGCTCATCTCCTTGATATGAGTCGGGTCTTAATAATCTGAAGAACTTTGACCTGTAGCCCCCAAGGGCCGGCTCATCTCCTTGAGATGAGTCGGATCTTTTAATAATCTGAAGAACTTCGACCTGTAGCCCCCAAGGGCCGGCTCATCTCCTTGAGATGAGTTGGGTCTGTGTTCACATTTTTAACGCTAAAAAGAGTTGAGATACATTAGCCCCCAAGTGTCAAATATATTGCTTGCAATTTGCTTGGGACTTGACATAGATTTGTTTATGATGTAGGAAGCTTTGAAGACAGCCGAATCCAGCGTGGCCAGTTTGAAAAAAGATCTGGAAAAAGGGCACAACTCCCAGGCAGAAGTTGAAGAAAAACTTTGCCTCTCATTGTTCGAGCTGGAAAATGCCAAGGCAGGCTTTTTAAGGGAGAAGAAATCATTTGAAGATGAAAAGGCAACTCTGCTAAAGCGTGCAGAGGATGCTGAGGGCCGGCTCAAACCCCTCACCGAGGAGTTGTCCGGGTTAAAGCTGTATATTTCCCAGATGACCCAAGCTATTTTTGGTAAGTGTATATGGCCTCTTGTCTTCTTGAGATACATACATAATGCGCCCGGTGACTCATGCATTGATTTTATTTTGCAGGCCCCCGAACTAGCAGTTTTTATGATAATAGCATGCTGATGCTTAAGGCTGTTTATTCCCTAACAGAGCAACTCTACGCTGGGAGTCATCTTGCAATCAAAGCAATAATGGGGGACAAGCAGCCCTTGAAGTTTATCAAGAATGTTTTGGAGTGTCTTTCCACCATCGCTCAACACATTCTAGAGCTAAAAAGATTAGCCGCCCGATCTCGCACGATATATGCATTGAGCCGGGCTTTAGCTTATGGAGAGGAGCTCGATCCAGCTGAGCTAGCAAAGGGCTTCCCCGAATTTAAAAATGACGGGTCAGAATTTTCCGAGGAGGATTATCCTGCCTGTGTCAAGGATGCTCAAATACTGTCGACTCAGCTGGTATTTGAGATGAAGCTGAGGAACTATCAAACAGCTTATGGCGCCAACCATACTCAGATTCCACCACCTGATTTAATATCAAAGAGTCTGGCTCCTCAACGGCGCGAGCACATCTTTGCCCCTGAAGTTGACCCGTCTCCAATTCTTGATGACGAGGCTGTGTTCCAGGCCTTATCTCACTGCAACTGCGATGTGGATAACCTTCACATACAGGAGCCGGAAGACCAATCGATGGATAACCCGGAGGCGTCTCACGCGCAGGATTAGCCACCGTTGACCCGGATGATGCGGTCGGCGATTCGAACTTTATCAATCATCATCTTGTCAATTTAAGCCCCCAAGAATGGGTGGAAAAACAATCTGTGGCTTCCTTGAGCTTGTAATAGGGATAGTCGAATTTGTCGTGCCATCGTGCATGTTTTGTGCTTTTATTGATGCAAAACACTTATTTTCCTGGGCTTGATCTTCTAGATTTTAACAACCTATTTCCCTTTCTACAATGTTGAAAATTATGTCTGTCAATTGGTCGCTATGCGAGCCCAATTGTTCAACCCGGTCTCTCAAGCATAAGCCAGTAGACTTTAAACCTGAAACTTGCTGTAATGAACAAAACCAAGCAAGGCAAAATTGACAGGCCGGCTCAATGAGACCTTGCCAACATTGATATTCAAAAATTTATAGTCCTTTTTAGATCTCTGACTAATAATATAATTTTAGGCTGGTCATGTAGCTGATAACCCGGTCATTTCATGTATAAACCGGTAATAAAAATAAATCGTGTCCAAAACATTTTACGTGATGATTTTCAGCACATAGTACTATTTGAACTAGCTTTCAAAGCTTGGAAATATAATTCCAATCACTTTGAAGGTTTTAACCGCACGATCCTGGTTAGTTTAACCGAGGTGCCGGTTGGCCCAAAAGGCTTCATAAGAAACCACAAAATATCTTGTGATGTATTCTGATCTGAAAATCAGCTTTCCGCACAAGCATGGCATGATGACGATGCGAAGGATGAAATAACACATGCTCATAATGTGAAAGTAACTTGTCGGCTTTCGAAGCTCAACAGGGAAAGACCGGCTTTCGAGGCTCAAGTCTTGCTTCAATGAAGCGGGTATGATAACCCATGGTTTATCCTAGCTTTCTGTATGTCGGATCTCTCATGACTCAAGTCGGTGTTTTAACCTTAACAAGTTTAGGGTCCAAAAAGTATTGACTTGTCAAGAGTACATGAGGTCATCTGATCAGAGTCACATCAAGCATACAAGCAGGTTTAACCATATATGGCGTTTATTTTTGCCGGGTCAAGAGGGTGAGAAAGCTAAGCCCGGTGGGCTGGAAGCCCCCAAATGCCCTTTGTATTGTGGCGTTATGCCGGGTCACAAGGGTGAGAAAGCTAAACTCGATGAGTTGGAAGCCCCTAGGTGCCCTCTGTTTTGGAAAATAAAGACTCAAACTCAATTTGTAGGTTGAAACGACAAAATATGCCGGCTTTATTCATACTCGAAACATAAAGAAGTTTATACAGAATTCTGCAAGGGGGAGAAGAAGTTACAAAAAAGGAGTCGGCAGAGCTAAGTATAATAAGGGCACTGGTGTTCCAGGACCGGCTTATTTCCCTCTCGGAGACATAAAATTTCTCCTTGGGATCCTCTAGAGCATGATTTTTATTCAGGAATTCAGGTGCTAGTTGTCGGAGATATAATTCCACGGTGTAACCAACACATCAACAGTCGTGTGACCCAGTTCAAGGTGGGCCGTGTCCCAAGTGCAAATCAAGTGAGGTGGCGACTGATCAAGACATCGGGCGGCCCATAACCCGAAGACGGCGTCTCAAAGCCCACGAAGCTAAGGACGCCGGTTCAAGTTTCCTTAAAGTGCAAGATAAGCTAGAGATATAGTAGATCATGGGTCATAATATGACCCGGACTCTGTTGTAAACCCTAGGGCTTGACCTATATATAAAGGCAGGCCCCTAGGGCCGAAACTCTCAAGTTACAACCTCTCGATAGCTAGGCTAGCGATTCCGCACCCTTTTAATCGAGATCCATCAATCCAATACACAAAAAGCAGGACGTAGGCTATTACCTCCATAGGAGGGGACGAACCTGGGTAAACCCGACTCATTCTCTCGCCTAACCCCTTCGAGTCGCCACCAAGCGGCGATGGCCTCACACCTAAGTCATGTTACAAGGACATCTGTCGGGTTGATAAAACCACGACAGTTGGTGCCCACCATGGGGCCCTCTCCCGGTGGAGTTGAGTTTTCGAAGGGGATCCAGTCAGGATTCGGGAAGTTTGCGGTAAAACAGATGATCAAGAGCCATTGCGACAAGGTCTACGAGCCGGTTTGGAGCGTCAAGGACGACCCAATCGGACGTGGGTTACGAGATCCCACAGGGGGATTCGGATCAGAAACTTCCGAGCCGGACGTCTACATCGACATCGACGAGTCGGCCCGGAGCACCCAATCCAGTCAGCGTCATGGTGGCTTTTGTCGTGTATTCATTGGCTTCACTCAAGGGGTCAGCCTTTCGGACGAGCCGGCCTCCAGCGGCGACGTCCTCGTCAATTCGGATAGCATGTCATCTACAGGAGATACAGAGTCAATCTGCCCCCTTTATGATGGCGGACTTGGGGGCTCTTTGGAGACTGAAACCCCTGAGGAAAGCAACGAATTGCCCCACCAAGTCGCCGTCTACATGGCCGGGGCTACAGTGGTTCCAGATCCGGCTGCGGCTGGAGGTTCTGGCGGGTCAACCAAAACGCCGGCTCAGGCCATGTCTGATCTTATGGCCGAGATGGCAAAACTCGTGCATACCCCGGTCACGACGGAAAACCAAGACGAGCGCAATGTGGAGCTAGCCAAGTTGCGTACTCAAATAATTGAGGTGCAAAAGGAGATAGATGTTGAAAACGCCCGGATGCCAGATCTTCATTTGCGCATATATCAAGAGACGGAACGCCTTAAGGCTGAGGCCTGGCGGTTAGGGGTTCAGAGAGAAGCGTCGGAGGCGGTTTACGAGAGAAGACGCCACCGTGGACTCCCCCCGAACCTTGAGCCTCAACAGCTTTTTAACACCACTCATCAGACACCAGGGACTGTTCAGCAACCTGGGAATCGACAAGAGGAACTGGCTCAACCTCCGCCGGCTCAATCTCCCCCTCAGCGATTTCAAACGCCGCGGGGCCACTTTTCCAATCCTGTTGATAACATGTTGGCTGCAACCCGGAATTTGGAAGCATTGCAGATTAATGGAAACTCTCCGCTCGAAGTTGAAGCCAGGAACGCCATCGAGATGCCGAAGACTGTTGTGGTACAACAGGCACAGTATTCGTATAGCCGGAATCGGATGCATTCCACTCCCTATGCAAGCAAGGGCCACCATGTGGAGTCCCCGGCCGTGTCTAGCAGTGCGCGAAGACAGCAGCATCAGCTCTCTCCGACTCGTCCCCTGCCATCAGACGCCCAGGCGGTTGTTGATGCTGCGAGAGGTGCGCGACAGGCAGAAGCAGAAGCAGCGGCATGGGCGATCCAGCAGTTTCACCCTCAACCGGCGAGTTTGGGGGTTGGGTCCAATAGTAGGACGATTGGTATACCATGTTTATCTCCGGCGCTCCGCGCAGAGCGCGTGCCCAAAGATTTCAAGGGGCCTCGTAAGGTGCCAAACTACACGGCAGATCTTGAGTCGGCGTCTTGGATCGAGAGTTACAAGTTGGCGATGGACATGCTGGATGTCAGCGACGCTGTGTGTGCTAAATACCTAACCATGATGTTGGAAGGACCGGCTCGGACGTGGTTGAAAAACTTGCCGCCTAACTCCATCAACACGTGGACCGAGCTGAAAGAACGATTCATCAAGAATTTCCAAGGAACCTGCAAGAAGCCTATGACGATAGTGGATCTACAACATTGCGTTCAACGAGTAGATGAATCGGCGCACCATTGGACATGCCGGGTCGCAGAAATCATCCACTCGTCAGACGGTATCACGGCGGCTCAGGAGTCCTGATATTGGAAAAGAACTGTCATTTTCAACCTTTGGTCCAGAAGCTCGGACGGCTCAAGCGGAAGGTGCAAGACATGGGCGACTTGATGGATGTCCTCACCAGATATGCAGAGTCAGACAGCACAAAGGACCCTAGTTCAGACGAGGACAAGACCTCCAAAGGCAAAAAAAAGCTGAAGGAGGGAAAGGCCAGCACGGCCAAGGAGGCAACCAGGGGGCTCAGAATAATAATAAGTGAAAGCAGCCGGATAGCGGGTCAGATTTTGTGGCCAACACTAATACGGGTTTTAAGAACCAGCGCCGGAACGGTCGACCCGGAGGAGCTTACAATGGGAATAAACCTCGCAATTATGAAGAGGCGCCTAAAGCACCTTGCCCTAAGCACATCACCCAAGATAAGCCGGCTAGCCACTCTTGGGAGAATTGTTATATCATGCAAGAGTTTCGTAGCCAGGCCTTCCAGAATAGTTCAGGAGGCAATGGTAGACCACATCCGGGTCAGCATGGACCTGGCGGGTCCCAAGGAGGCCCAGGGGCTAGTTTTCAACATCAGGGAAATCATGGCAACGGACAACATCTTGGCCAGGGCAATCAGCATAACAACCAAGGAGGATTTCAAAGTAATCCCAAGCAATTGAATAGCGGTCAGTAAAACTAGCACCTACATCCTTGAATAAAATTCATATTCTGGAGGATATCAAGGATGAAATCTTACGTCTCCAAGAGGGAAATAAGCCGGCCCTAGAAACCCAGTGGCCTTACTTAAGCTTAGCTCTACCGGCTCTTTTTATTTTTGTAATTTCTTCCCCCCTTGCAGAATTTTGTATATACTTCTTTATGTTTCAGTTATGAATAAAGCCGGCATATTTGGTTGTTTCAACTTACAAGATGAGTTTGAGTCTTTATCTTCTGGAACAATGGGCGCTTAGGGGCTTCCGACTCATTGAGTCTAGCTTTCTCACTCTTGTGACCCGGCATATCAATGCCACCTTATTAAGGGCATTTGGGGGCTTGCAGCCCATCGGGCTTAGCTTTCTCACCCTCTTGACCCGGCAAAATAAAACTCCATATATGGTTAAACCTACCTGTGTGCTTGATGCAACTCCGATCAGATGACCCCGTGAACTCTTGACGAGTCAATCCCTTTGGGACCCTGAACTTGTTAAGGTTAAAACACCGGCTTGAGTCATGAGAGAGCCGGCACACGAAAAGCTAGGACAAACCATGGGTTATCATACCCGCTTCATTGAAGCAAGACCCGAGCCTCGAAAGCCGGTCTTTTTCTGTCGAGCCTCGAAAGCCGGCATTATAATCATGTGTCCTTTGCACTAAGACTAGGACCGCTAAAGGTGCCTTCAAGGGGGGCTACCTTATATTTCTAAACTTTCGGGAAACAATCCCCAACATGTATAATTATCCGATGAAACTCATCGCATAAAAATACTTTGGGCACGACCCTGTTTTTACCAATTCTTATATAAAATAACTAGGTTATCGGCTGCATGACAGCAACAATTGTGTTATTGCTTAAAGAGGCTGACATAGGACCTCAAGCTTGTACATCAATTTTTAGCCAAAGATTCATTTGAGTTGGCTTATCAATTTTGGCTTATTTGGCTTGATTATTACAGCAAAGTTTCAGGTATAAAATTGTTACCAGCCCCTGTGTTCAAAGGCCAGGTTAAAACGATTGAGTTTGCGTGAGCAGCCAATTAGCGAACTATCCTACAAATTCAACATTGTTGAAAGAGGAATAAGTTGTTAAAATCAAAATCAAAGACCGGGTCATTTTGCCCAGCCATATCTTATCAAAAGGCTCATCAATGGAAAAATTGCATAGACGGGATGAAGAAGCATCAGATAAGGTATCTAGCATCAAAGGTGTAAAACGTGCACGAGGGCACGACAAGTGTTCAGCTATCCCTATTACATGAGGCCACAAATTGTTTTTTCTGCCCGTACATGGGAGCTTAAGTTAACAAGGTAACAGTCCAGAAAGCTCAAATCGCCAACCACATGATCCGGGTCAGTCGCAGCTAAATTCGCGCGTGAGACGCCTCTGGGTTATTCGCCGACTGGTCTTCTGGCTCCTGGATCTGAAGGTTGTCCGCATCCCAGTTGCAATAAGACAAAGCCTGGAACACAGCCTCGTCATCAAGGATTGAAGACGGGTCAACTTCAAAGGCAAAAACGTGCTCACGCCGTTGAGGAGCCAGATGTTTTATTATCATATTAGGTGGAGGAATCCGAGTGTGATTGGCACCATAAGCCGCTTGATAGCTCCTCAGTTTCATCTCGGAGACGAGCTGAGTTCACAGAATCTGAGCCTCCTTGACACAAGCCGCGTAATCTTCCTGGGAGAACTCTGACCCGTCATTTTTGAATTCGGGAAAGCCTTTTGCCAGCTCTTTTGGGTCAAGCTCTTCTCCGTAAGCTAAAGCCCGGCTAAGGACCGGGCGGCTAATCTCTTCAACTCTGGAATATGCTGCGGGATGATGGAGAGATTTTCCAATACATTCTTGATATATTTTAAGGGTTGCTTCTCCCCCAGTGTCGCCTTAATTGCGAGATGACTCCTAGTGTAGAGCTGCTCCGTCAACGAGTAAACAGACTTGAGCATGAGCAGACTGTTATCATAAAAGCTGCTGGTCCGGGGACCTGCACGATAGAACCCATACATGAGTCGCCAAGCACAGTATATCTATGTTCCAAAGAGGACAGGATGATATGTATGAACACTTACCAAAAATAGCTTGGGCAATCTGTCGCTTTAACCCAGATAATTCTTCAGTAACGGGTTTGAGCTGCCCTCACCATCCTCTGCACGTTTAACCAACGCTGTCTTCTCATCTTCAAAGGATTTTTTTCTCTTTTAGGAAGCCCGCCTTGGTGTTTTCTAGCTCAATCAAAGAAAGGCGAAGTTTTTCTTCAACTTCTGCCTGGGAAGTCTACCCTTTTTCCAGGTCCTCTTTCAAATTGGCCGCGTTGGATTCGGCTGTCTTCAGAGCTTCCTGCATCATGAATGAAATTTACATCAAGTCCAAAAAAAATTGCAAAGCAATATATTTTGCACTTGGGGGCTAATGTATCTCAGCTCTTTTTTAAACGTTGAAGATGAGACAAGACTCGACTCATCTCAAGAAGATGAGCCGGCCCTCGGGGGCTACAGGTCGAAAGTTCTTCAAAGTTATCAAAAGACCCGACTCATCTCAAGAAGATGAGCCGGCCCTTGGGGGCTACAGGTCGAAAGTTCTTCAAAATTATTACAAAGACCTGACTCATCTCAAGAAGATGAGCCGGCCTTTGGGGGCTAAAGGTCAAAAGTTGTTTTTATCCCAAAAGACCCGAGTCATCTCAAGCAGTTGAGTCGGCCCTTGGGGGCTACATGGATATTACAGGCTTTCAGTTATTCTACAAAACCGGCTTATCATAACAAGCTGGTTTTTGGAAGCTAATGATAGTATGCAAGATAATGGCAAAAGGAGAACATACCTCATATTTATTTTTCATCATGCTAACAAGGCAAATTTCCATCTCACGGCTTGTTGCCAGGCGGTCCAAGCAGGTAGCATGAAGATCTTCGACACTAAAACTCTCATAATTTGTAAGCTCCAACTTGGCCTTCCCTTTTTCTTGCAGTACCGTTTCATCTTTAGCAAAAACTTTTGTCAACACCTTGGAAATCTTGGGAGCAGCATAAGCCGTCCCAGTAATGGCAATTTCAGGGGCATCTTTGTTTGTTGCTGGAGGATTTGGCGGGTCAAGGTTAACTGTTGATGTGGCTTCAACAGTTACGGCATCAGTGTTGCTCGTTTCATGAGGTAAATTATCCTGGGTCTCTTGAGGGTCTTCAGGACTATTGATATGAATGTCATGAGCCGCCGGATCAGGAAGTTCCGGCTCAGGAGCCTCTGGGTTAACAGAAGACCCATCAGTCTTCCTTTTCTTGGCTATGGCCCTGCCAAATTACAAAAGTATGATATGAAAAATGGAAAAGGCAATAGCTTACTCAAACAGATGAAATTGATAAGGAAAGTTACCCTTGATTGACGACAAAGGGTGCCAGCTTGGACGCAGTCGAGTCGTCCGACGAAGGTGGCGTCTCCTGATTAACAAAGGCATAGGAGTTCAAACATTGATGCATCAAGCTGGAATTTTCTTTGGAAAATCTGGAATATCAAGTACCTTGGTTGGTCGTTTCCGGGCGACTGATTTGTCAGGTAAGCCCTCAACAAGATCGCCACTTCCGCTTCAGGTTTGACACCTAGACTGGTGCTGGGTTTTCTTCAAAATAAAGCAAGGATCCAGATGAGCGTCTGGGTGAGAAAAGCCTACCTTCCGAACAACCCGCCTTGTTTTCAATGGAGGCGGAGGATCTGAGTCGGAAGATATGGAAATTACCTCAACATCACCTGCACGGCTTGTTTCAACATCACCCTAAGAAGGAAAGGGCGTCAGATGAATTCAAGGAAATATAAGTAAAAGGTTAATGTTACCTCTGATCGGGTATCAGTGGCGGCTGTTTCGTCCATTTGAGATGGACCTTCTGCAGCTTCCTTGCTTTACTTTTTGCTTGGGGCGGCTTTAGGCTTGTTAGCCATTGCCTTGAGACGTCTCGGATTCCAAAAGGAAGAGGTAGCCTGCAAAATCAAACATTCAGACCAAGGAAGCAATGACCCAAAGTTTGTTCAAAAAAGTCAGATGAAGATTTTAAGGGTTTATACCGGAGGAGACGGGTTAAGGGCATAAAAGGGTTTCAACCCATCCTTACTGCAGGTCTCCAGGTTTTCACCTATAATAGCCTCTTTACCATCCAGTTTATTTCGTTAGCCTCCAAGGAAAAGTTGTTGTGCCGCTGAACATCGTTCAAATTGCCAGAATAGGTACACATTAAGCCATTGCGCCGACTTAATGGGAGAATTCTCCAAGATACCCAGCACCGAGTCAAGTCGACTCCCGTCAACCCGTTGGCCAGCAGAGCCCTTAATTTTGGATAAACGTGGGCGTGTTGGGAACGCTCTTCTGAAGGAGCCCAACCCGGAAGCTCAAGATCCATGGGAAGACGATCGGATCTATAACCCGGCAAGGGATTTTCATCAGCAGGAGCGGTGTTTTGGCAGTAAAACCAAGTCTTATTACACCCCTTTGGGTGGCTTGGTAAGGTGGCGGCAGGGAAAAGGACATATTTTCGCCTTTGAATTGAAACCCCGCCAAGTTCTAAGCCGGGGCCATCTGCGCACTCTATTTGCTGGTTCAAGTAGAAAAACTCTCTGAAGAGGGAGACAGTGGGCTCCGTTTGAAGGTACACCTTGCAGAATACTTGGAACTGGCAGAGGTTCGAGATGGAGTTAGGGCCTAGGTCTTGGGAGTGCAGATTGAAGAAATGCAAGATGTCCAGGAAGAACTTTGACCCGGGAGGTGAAAACCCCCTGTGCAGGTGATCCAAAAATATCACCACCTCTCCCTCCTTGGGACTTGGGATCTCTTCTCCGAGGATGACACGCCAGCCAATCATGTTTTGAGGCGGTAAAAACCCATGCTCCTCATAATCTTTAAGGATAGCGTCAGAAACTTGAGTCGCCACCCAGTTGCAGGATTTCGACTCTGACATAATGAGTCGCCTGGATAAAGTAAAGAGGGCAGCGTAAGTAAGTGGTCCAAGCGAAATGATCCACGTATTTGCAATAAAAGGGGCAAGCTTTATGAAAGATCAGTGTCTTTTTAATGTTCTAGACACACGGCAAATTATAAATATTAAGCCGGCCGAAGCAAGGGCGACTCATGTTAAGACGATAAGTTCTTGGCAATTTTGCTAAGTATGAGACAAACAAGTTTCTCTCGAAGCAGCAATAATTATAGATCTAAAAATAGCTCAAAAAGGCGAAAATAATTGCTAGCCCTAGCTACAAGGTATGGGAATCAGTGGCGGTACGGTTCATCTAAAGAAAGATTAAGACATGTCACATGCAGAAATGAAATTGGTGTCTCTACCGCCCTATTTGGGTGAATGTGTTCATGAGATCTACCTACAGAACTGGTAATGGCAATGGACCGGAGGTGTCGAAGAACTCGAAGAACCCCGAGGTGTTACAATGGATCTAGCCGGAAGGAAGATGACTTACTCAAAGCGGTCGACTGGTGACGAGGAAAGCGCGCGAAGGGCCGACTGACGGAGGAGCGCCGCAACGACCCCGAGAAAGCTTGGCGAAGATGAGGAAGTTGCGGTGGTGGCGCGAGGAGCTCCCGGACTCGAGGAAGAAGAAGAAGCAGGAAAGGGAAGTGGAAAGTGAATTCAGGGCACTTCGGTGAATATTTAAAGGGAAAGAGCCTGAAGAGGCAACTGATAGGCACGACAATCGAGGGAATACAGTAAATTTCGGGAAACAAAAACGCCTCGGTTTTCGGGATAAGTGGATACGACCAGATTCGCTATGATGTCATTATTATTTTTCCAGACTGACGACAAGTGACGTCACGGTAAATGAACGATGGGAAAATGACAAGTGTGGGAGCGGAGCAAGCCGGTGTTGTAAAATCTGCTGAAGATACCAGTTCAAAGATAAGTCACCACAGGAAAAGATGAGCCACCACGGGAAAGAAAAAACTATTGATATGAATGAATTCAAATCAATCTGGGCCTAATGTAGGGGATATAATTCCACGGTGTAACCCACCCTACTGGGCCGGGTCAACACATCAACAGTCGTGTGACCCAGTTCAAGGTGGGCCGTGTCCCAAGTGCAAATCAAGTGAGGTGGCGACTGATCAAGACGCTGGGAGGCCCACAACCCGAAGACGGCGGCTCAAAGCCCATGAAGCTAAGGACGCCGGTTCAAGTTTCCTTAAAGTGCAAGATAAGCTAGAGATATAGTAGATCACGGGTCATAATATGACCCGGACTCTGTTGTAAACCCTAGGGCTTGACCTGTATATAAAGGCAGGCCCCTAGGGCCGAAACTCTCAAGTTACAACCTCTCGATAGCTAGGTTAGCGATTCCGCACCCTTGTAATCGAGATCCATCAATCCAATACACAAAAAGCAGGACGTAGGCTATTACCTCCATAGGAGGGGCCGAACCTGGGTAAACCCGACTCTTTCTCTCGCCTAACCCCTTTGAGTCGCCACCAAGCGGCGATGGCCTCACACCTAAGTCCTGTTACGAGGACATCTGCCGGGTTGATAAAACCATGACACTAGTGGTACTGACCGTTACTCAATTGCTTGGGATTACTTTGGAATCCTCCTTGGTTATTATGTTGATTGCCTTGGCCAGGATGCTGCCCATTGCCATGATTTCCCTAGTGTTGAAAAAACCAGCCCCCGGGCCGCCTTGTGACCCGCCAGGTCCGTGTTGACCCGGGTGTCCTCCGCCATTACCTCCTAGATTATTTTGGAAAGCCTGGCTACGGAACTCTTGCATGATATAACAATTCTCCCAAGAGTGACTAGCCGGCTTATCCTGAGTGTTGTGCTTTGGGTAGGGTGCTTTAAGTGCCTCCTCATAATTGCGAGGTGTATTCCCGTTATAAGCCCCTACGGGTCGACCATTGCGGCGCTGATTCTTGAAGCATGTGTTAGTATTGGCCACAAAATCTGATCCGCCATCATGTTGCTTCCGCTTATTATATTGAGCCCCCTGGTTACCACCGTGGCCCTGCTGACCTTTCCCTCCTTCAGCTTTTTTGCCTTTGGTGGTCTTGTCCTCATTTGAGCCAGGATCCTTCGTGCTATCCGACTCGGCATATCTGGTGAGGACATCCATCAAGTCGCCCATGTCTTGTACCTTTCGCTTGAGCCGTTCGAGCTTCTGAACCAAAGGTTGGAAGTGACAGTTCTTTTATAATATTAGGACTGCTTGAGCCGCCGTGATGTTGTCTGATGAGTGGATAATTTCCGCGACCCGGCGAGTCCAATGGTGGGCCAACTCGTCCACCCGTTGAATGCAATGCTGTAGGTCTACTATCGTCATAGGCTTCTTGCAGGTTCCTTGGAAATTCTTGATGAATCGCTCTTTCAGCTCAGCCCATGTGTTGATGGAGTTAGGCGGCAAGTTTTTCAACCACGTCCGAGCCGGTCCTTCCAACATCATGGTTAGGTATTTAGCACATACAGCGTCACTGACGTCCAACATATCCATTGCCAACTCATAACTTTCGATCCAGGACGCCGGCTCAAGATCTGCCATGTAGTTTGGCACCTTGCGAGGCCCTTTGAAGTCTTTGGGCATGCGCTCAGCATGGAGTGCTGGGGATAAGTATGGTATACCAATCGTCCTACTATTGGACCCAGCCCCCAAACTCGACGGTTGAGGGTGAAGCTGCTGGATCGCCCGTGCTGCTGCTTCCGCTTCTGCCTGTCGTGCGCCTCTCGTAGCATCAACAACTGTCTGGGCGTCTGATGGCATGGGACGGGTTGGAGAGACCTGAGGCTGCTGCCTTCGCCCACTGCTGGAAATAGCCGGGGACTCCACATGACGGCCCTTGCTAGTGTAGGGAGTGGAATGCATCCAATCCCAGCTGTATGAATATTGTGCCTGTTGTACCACAGCTGTCTTTAGCATCTCGATAGCATTTCTAGCCTCAACCTCAAGAGGGGAGTTTCCATTAATAGGCAGTGCTTCCAAATTCCGGGTTGTAGCCAACATTGTGTCAACGGGATTGGAAAAATGGCCCCGCGGCGTCTGAAATCGCCAAGGCCGGGATTGAGCAGGCGGGGGTTGAGCCGGTTCCTCTTGCCGATTCTCGGGTTGTTGAACAGTTCCTGGTGTCTGTTGTGGGGAGTTAAAAAGCTGTTGTGGCTCAAGGTTCGGAGGGAGCCCGCGGTGGCGTCTTCTCTCGTAAACCACCTCCGATGCCTCCCTCTGAACTCCTAATCGCCAGGCCTCGGCCTTAAGGCGCTCTGTCTCTTGATGTATGCGAGCCTGCAACTCCACCATTCGTGCGTTTTCAGCATCAATTTCCTTCTGTACTTCAACTATCTGACAACGCAATTTGGTTAGCTCCACATTGCGCTCTTCCTGATTTTCTGCAGTGACTGGGGTGTCCACGAGTTTTGCCATCTCGGCCATGAGATCAGTCATGGCTTGAGTCGGCGTTTTAGTTGACCCGCCAGAACCTCCAGCTGTGGCTAGATCTAGAACCGTCGTAGCCCCTGCCATATAGACGGCGACTTGACGAGGCAACTCATCGTATTCCTTAGGGGCCTCGGTCTCCAATAAGCCCCCAAGCCCGCCATCATAAAGAGGGCAGATCGACTCCATATCTCTTGTGGATGATCTGTCATCCGATTTGACGAGGATGTCACCACTAG
This sequence comes from Elymus sibiricus, assembly GCA_039707655.1. Lineage (NCBI taxonomy): Eukaryota > Viridiplantae > Streptophyta > Magnoliopsida > Poales > Poaceae > Elymus > Elymus sibiricus. The sequence goes on from CM077665.1 coordinate 491,148,088, forward strand.
AGGCCGGCTCATCCGAAAGGCTGATTCCTTCTATGAAGCCAACGAATACGCGACGAAGGCCGCCACGGTGTTGACTGGATTGGGCACTCCAAGCCGGCTCGTCGATGTTGGTGTAGATGTCCGACTCGGAGGCCTCCAAACCAATCTCTTCCACGGGATCTCGAAGCTCACGTCCGATCGGGTCAGCTTTGACGCTCCAAGCTGGTTTGCTGACGTAGATCTTGTCGCGACAGCTCTTGACCATCTGATTAACCGCAGACATCCAAAATCCTAGTTGGATTCCCTTCGAAAGCTCAACTCCACCGGGCGAGAGCCCCACAGTGGGCGCCAACTGTCGTGGTTTTGTCAACCCGGCAGATGTCCTTGTAACAGGACTTAGGTGTGAGGCCATCGCCGCTAGGTGGCGACCCGAAGGGGTTGAACGAGAGAGAGAGTCGGGTTTACCCAGGTTCGGCCCCTCCTATGGAGGTAATAGCCTACGTCCTGCTTGTGTGTGTATTTGACGAATAGATCTCGATTACAAGGGTGCGGAATCGCTAACCTAGCTATCGAGAGGTTGTAACTTAAATCTTCCGGTCCTAGGGGCTTGCCTTTATATACAGGTCAAGCCCTAGGGTTTACAATAGAGTCCAGGTCATAACATGACCCATGACCTATAATGTCTCTAACATGTCTTGCATCTTTAAGAAAACTCAGCCGGCGTCTTTAGCTTCATGGGCCTTGAGCCACCGTCTTCAAGTGTTGGGCCGTCTGGCGATTCTAGTCAGCCACCGTCTCGTTTGTCTTTGTCTTCATGATACAGCCCATCGTAAACTAGATTGTGGAGTCATTGATATGTTAACCCGGCCCAGTGTGGTGGGTTACACCATGGAGTTATATCCCCGACAACGGTCATCACCGGAAAGTATCCCGATTATTGTCACCCCGGGGTTTATGGATCATAACACATAGCGGGTGCATATGACTAGCAAGATCGGATCAAGAACATAGATATAATGGTGATAACAAAAACGGTTCAGATCTGAAATCATGGCACTCGGACCCTAGTGACAAGCATTAAGCATGGCAAAGTCATAGCAACATCAATCTCAGAACATAGTGGATACTAGGGATCAAGCCCTAACAAAACTAACTCGATTACATGATGAATCTCATCCAACTCCTCACCGACCAACGAGCCTACGAAGGAATTTCTCACTCCCGGTGGGGAGCATCATGGAATTGGCGATGAAGGAGGGTTGGTGATGACGAAGACCGAAGATTCCCCTCTCCGGAGCCCCGAACGGACTCCAGATCTGGCCTCCCGATGAAGAACAGGAGGTGGCGGTGGCTCCATCTCGTGAAATGCGATAAAACTTCCTCTCCTATTTTTTTCTCCAAAAATAGGTATTTATGGAGTTGGAATTAGGGCCAGGGGAGCCACGAGGTGACCACAACCCACCAGGGCGCGCCTGAAGGGGGTGGCGCGCCCTGGTGTATCGTGCCCAGTCAGGGCACCCCCTCCGGTGGCTCTTGGTTCCAATATTTTTCTTTTATTCTGAAATAAATCTCCAAAAAGTTTCGTCCAATTCCGAGAAAAAAAAATTCTGCACAAAAACAACACCATGGTAGTTCTGCTGAAAACAGCGTCAGTCCGGGTTAGTTTCATTCAAATCATGCAAATTAGAGTCCAAAACAAGAGCAAAAGTGTTAGGAAAAGTAGATACGATGGAGACGTATCAACTTCCCCAAACTTAACCCACTATTTGTCCTCAAGCAATTCAGTTGACAAACTAAAAGTGAAAAAGAAAAACTTTTACGAACTCTTTTGCTCTTTTTTACATAAATATGCTTAAGTAGCACCCAGGTTTTCAGCAAAGATCATGACTAACCATGTCAACAATAACTCTTAGAAATTATATTAACTCATATCAATGGCATAATCAACTAGAGAGTAATAATAAAATATCTCAAGTGCCAATACTTTGTCAAAACGGTCATGATATAATATGACATCAGTGGTATCTCGCTAGACCTTTCTGAGACCGCAAAACATAAATGCAGAGCACCTCCAAAGTTCAAGCAGCGACTAAACATTGTAATTCATGGTAGAAAAGATCCAGTCATGATGTATCCAACATTAACTATACACAATGCATGAGGATGACAATAGTGCTCTCAGATCTGGCGCTTATTTGAGAAGGTGATGACTCAACATAAAAATAAATAGATAGTCCCTTCGCAGAGGGAAGCAGGGATTTGCAGAGGTGCCAGAGCTCAAAGCTTAAATCAGAGATAAATATAATTTTGGGAGGTGCACCCTTCCTGTCAACATTACGACCAAGAGTTATCAATATCTTCCATGCTAAACACATTAGCGGCGGTTCCCAAGCGGTAAAAGTAAATGTTTACTCCCCCTCCACCAACAAACACACTCCACGGCTAGCCGAATCCACGGGCACCGTCCATACCAACAACATTCCTAGGGGAGTTTTGTTTAATTATTTGCAACTTTTGATTTCGGGACTGGGAATCCGTATTACCGCCCCTCTCGTGCAAGGACGAGTGAATAAACACGCATCATGAGAATAACCCGCTTAACATGGAAGATACTGATACGTCCATTTTGCATCATGATTTCCTACTGTTATTCGTTATGTTTTGTTGAATAATAATGCTTTAGGGAGTGATTCTAATGCCTTTTCTCTCACAATATGCAAGGTTTGCACAAAGAGGGAGAATACCGGTAGCTGGAATTCTGGACCTGAAAAAGCACATCAGAGATACCTATTCTGCACATCTCCAATGGAGCTGAAACTCTACGGAGAATATTTTTGGAATTAATAAAAAATAATGGAGCAAAGAACTACCGAAGGGGGCCAACCTGGTGGGCACAAGACACCAGGGCGCGCCAGGCCCCCCAGGCGCGCCCTGGTGGGTTATGCCCTCCTCGGCCCACCTCCGGTGCCCATCTTCTGGTATATAAGGTTTTTTGACCTAGAAAAAAATAGGAGAGGACTTTCGGGACGGAACGACGCCGTCTCGAGGCGGAACTTGGGCAGGAGCACTTTTGCCCACCGGCGGAGCGATTCCGCCGGGGGAAATTCCCTCCCGGAGGGGGAAATCGAAGCCGTCGTCATCACCAACACCCCTCTCATCTTTGGGAGGCCAATCTTCATCAACATCTTCAACAGCACCATCTCCTCTCAAACCCTAGTTTATCTCTTGTGTTCAATCTTTGTACCGAAACCTCAGATTTGTACCTATGGGTGACTAGTAGTGTTGATTACATCTTGTAGTTGATTACTATATGGTTTATTTGGTGGAAGATTATATGTTCAGATCCATTATGCTATTCAATACCCCTCTGATCTTGGGCATGAGTATTATTTGTGAGTAGTTTTTATACCTTTGTTCTTGAGGTCACGGGAGAAGTCATGTTGCAAGTAATCATGTGAATTTGATATGTGTTCGATATTTTGATGATATGTATGTTGTGATTCCCTTAGTGGTGTCATGTGAACGTCGACTACATGACACTTCACCATCCTTGGGCCTAAGGGAATGCATTGTGGAGTAGTTATTAGATGATGGGTTGCTAGAGTGATAGAAGCTTAAACCCTAGTTTATGCGCTACTTCGTAAGGGGCTGATTTGGATCCAAACATCTAATGTATGGTTAGATTTTATCTTAATACATTTCTCATAGTTGCGGATGCTTGCGAGGGGGTTAATCATAAGTGGGAGGTTGTTCAAGTAAGAATAGCACCCAAGCACTGGTCCACCCACATATCAAATTATCAAAGTAGCGAACACAAATCAAACCAACATGATAAAAGTGACTAGATGAAGTTCCCGTGTACCCTCAAGAACACTTTGCCTATTACTAGAGACTGTTCTGGCCTGTCCTTTGCCACAATAGGATTGGGCTACCTTGCTGCACTTTATTTACCATTACTGTTACTTGCTTGTTACCAATTATCTTGCTATCAAACTATCTATTACCTACAATTTCAGTGCTTGCAAAATTACCTTGCTGAAAACCGCTTGTCATTTCCTTCTGCTCCTCGTTGGGTTTGACACTCTTACTTATCGAAAGGACTACGACTGATCCCCTATACTTGTGGGTCATCAATACTCTTTTCCGGCGCCATTGCCAGGGAGTGAAGCGCTCTTGGTAAGTGGAAATCAGTAAGGAAAAACTTATACTACGTGCTGAAATGTATTGTTACTTGTTACTATGGAAAACAATCCTTTGAGGGGTTTGTTCGAGGTATCTTCACCTCGATCAGAACCACAATTAGTTGCCCCTCATCCTATTGCACCTACTGAAAATATTGGTTATGAAATTCCTTCGGGTATGGTAGAACAACTGCTTGCTAAACCTTATGCAGGAGATGGAACTGAACATCCTGATATGCACCTATTATATGTGAACAAAATATGTGGATTATTTAAGCTTGCAGGTTTACCCGGAGATGAAGCTAAGAAGAAGGTTTTCCCTTTATCTTTGAAGGGAAAAGCATTGACATGGTATAGGCTATGTGATGATCTTGGATCCTGGAACTGGAATCAATTGCAATTGGAATTCCATCAAAAGTTTTATCCCATGCATCTAGTTCATCGTGATCCGAATTATATATATAATTTTTGGCCTCGTGAAGGAGAAAGCATCGCTCTAGCTTGGGGGAGGCTTAAGTCAATGTTATATTCATGCCCCAATCATGATATCCTGAGAGAAGTTATTATTCAGAATTTTTATGCTCGGTTTTCTCATAATGATCAATCCATGCTCGATACTTCTTGTGCTGGTTCTTTTATGAAGAAGACTATTGAACTCAAGTGGGATCTCTTAGAAAGAATTAAACGCAACTCTGAAGACTGGGAACTCGACGAAGGTAATGAGTCAGGTATAAAGCTTGAGTTTGATTGTGTTAAATCTTTTATGAATACCGATGCTTTTCACAAGTTTAGCACTAAATATGGACTTGACTCTGAGATAGTAGCCTCTTTCTGTGAAGCATTTGCTACTCATGTTGATCACCCTAAGGAGAAGTGGTTTAAATATCATCCCCCTATTAAAGAAGAAATTAAAGAACCGGTCATAGCTAAAGATGAAACCATCATTTACAATGTTGATCCAGTTGTGCATACCGCTTATATTGAAAAACCGCCTTTCCCTGTTAGGATAAAGGAACATGCTAAGGTATCAACTGTGGTTCGTAAGAGTAATATTAGAGCCCCTAAGCCCCCTAAGCAAATTAAAGTAGAACCTAGTGTTGCTATGGTTAAAGATCTCTTGGTAGAAAATATTGATGGGCATGTTATCTACTTCTGTGATGAAGCTGCTAGAATTGCCAAACCTGATGAAAAAGATAAACATAGACCCGTAGAGGGCATGCCTGTTGTCTCAGTCAAAATAGGAGATCATTTTTATCATGGTCTATGTGATTTGAGTGCTAGTGTGAGTGTTATCCCTTTTACTTTATACCAAGAAATTATGAATGAAATAGCACCTGCTGAAATAGAAGACATTGATGTTACTATTAAACTTGCTAATAGAGACACCATCACACCACTTGGGATTGTTAGAGATGTTGAAGTCTTGTGTGGGAAAGTAAAATACCCTACTGATTTCTTAGTTCTTGGTTCCCCACAAGATGACTTTTGTCCCATTATCTTCGGTAGACCTTTCTTGAGCACCGTCAATGCTAAGATAGATTGTGAAAAACAAACTGTCGGTGTCAGTTTTGGTGATGTGTCTTATGAGTTTAATTTTTCCAAGTTTAGTAGACAACCTCATGATAGAGCATTATCTAGTAAGGATGAAATAATTGGTCTTGCTTCTATTGCCGTGCCTCCTACTGATCCATTAGAACAATATTTGCTTGACCATGAAAATGATATGCACTTGCGTGAATGAAATGAAATAGATAAAAATTTCTTTGAACAACAACCTCTCCTGAAACACAATTTGCCTATTGAAACTCTTGGAGGTCCTCCTCCAACTAAAGGTGATCCTGTGTTTGAATTAAAGCAATTGCCTGATACTTTGAAGTATGCTTATCTTGATGAGAAAAATATATATCATGTTATTATTAGTGCTAACCTTTCAGAACATGAAGAGGAAAGATTATTAAAAATTCTAAAGAAGCACCGGGCTGCTATTGGATATACTCTTGATGATCTTAAGGGCATTAGTCCCACTCTATGTCAGCACAAGATTAATATGGAACCTGATGCTAAATCCGTTGTTGATCACCAACGGCGATTGAATCCTAAGATGAAAGAAGTGGTGAGAACTGAAATATTAAAGCTTCTGGAAGCAGGTATAATCTATCCCATTGTTGATAGTAGATGGGTGAGTCCCGTTCATTGTGTCCCTAAGAAAGGAGGTATTACCGTTGTTCCGAATGATAAAAATGAACTCATTCCGCAAAGAATTGTCACTGGCTATAGAATGGTAATCGGTTTTAGAAATTAAATAAAGCTACTAGAAAAGATCATTACCCTCTGCCTTTCATTTATCAAATGCTAGAAACATTATCTAAGCACACACACTTTTGTTTTCTGGACGGATATTCTGGTTTCTCTCAAATACCTGTATCAAAATCTGATCAAGAGAAAACCACCTTTACTTGCCCTTTTGGAACCTATGCTTATAGACGTATGCCTTTTGGTTTATGCAATGCACCTGCTACCATTCAAAGATGTATGACTGCTATATTCTCTGACTTTTGTGAAAAGATTGTGGAGGTTTTCATGGATGATTTTTCCGTTTACTGGACTTCTTTTGATGATTGCTTAAGCAACCTTGATTGAGTTTTGCAGAGATGTGAACAAACTAATCTTGTCTTGAATTGGGAGAAGTGCCACTTTATGGTTAATGAAGGTATTGTCTTGGGGCATAAAATATCTGAACGGGGTATTGAGGTGGATAAAGCTAAAGTTGATGCAATTGAGAAAATGCCATGTGCTAAAGATATTAAAGGTATTCAAAGCTTCCTTGGTCATGCTGGTTTCTATAGGAGGTTCATTAAAGACTTCTCTAAAATTTCTAGGCCTCTTACTAATCTTTTGCAAAAGGATATTCCTTTTGTTTTTGATGATGATTGTGTGGAAGCCTTTGAAACACTCAAGAAAGCCTTAACTTCTGCACATATCGTTCAACCACCTGATTGGAACTTGCCTTTTGAAATTATGTGTGATGCTAGTGATTATGCTGTTGGTGCTATTCTAGGACAAAGAGTTGATAAGAAATTGAATGTTATCCATTATGCTAGCAAAACTCTAGACAGCGCTCAGCAAAATTATGCTACTACTGAAAAAGAATTTTTAGCAGTTGTGTTTGCTTGTGATAAATTTAGATCCTATATTGTTGATTCCAAGGTTATCGTTCACATCGATCATGCTGCTATAAAATATCTTATGGAAAAGAAAGATGCTAAACCTAGACTTATTAGGTTGGTTCTCTTGCTTCAAGAATTTGACTTGCATATCGTTGATAGGAAGGGAGCTGAGAACCCCGTAACTGATAACTTGTCTAGGTTAGAAAATATTCTTGATGACCCACTACCTATTGATGATAGTTTTCCTGACGAACAGTTAGCTGCAATAAATGTTTCTCAAAACACCCTTTGGTATGCTGATTATGCTAATTATATTGTCGCTAAATATATACCACCTAGCTTCACATACCAACAAAAGAAAAAATTCTTCTATGATTTAAGACATTACTTTTGGGATGACCCACATCTTTATAGAGAAGGAGTAGATGGTATTATTAGACGTTGTGTACCTGAGCATGAACAGGAACAAATCCTATGGAAATGTCATTCCGAAGCTTATGGAGGACATCATGAGGGAGATAGAACTGCTCACAAGGTATTGCAATCTGGTTTTTATTGGCCTACTCTCTTCAAGGATGCCCGTAAGTTTGTCTTGTCCTGTGATGAATGTCAAAGAATTGGTAATATCGGTAAGCGTCAGGAAATGCCTATGAATTATTCACTTGTTGTCGAACCATTTGATGTTTGGGGTTTTGATTATATGGGACCTTTTCCTTCCTCTAACGTGTACACTCATATTTTGGTTGTTGTTGATTATGTCACTAAGTGGGTAGAAGCTATTCCAACTAGTAGTGCTGATCACCACACTTCCATTAAAATGCTTAAAGAAGTTATCCTCCCGAGGTTTGGAGTTCCTAGATACTTAATGACTGATGGTGGTTCACACTTTATTCATGGTGCTTTCCGTAAGATGCTTGCTAAATATGATGTTAACCATAGAATTGCATCACCCTATCATCCTCAATCTAGTGGTCAAGTTGAACTTAGCAATAGAGAAATAAAATTGATTCTACCAAAAACTGTCAATAGGTCTCGAAAGAATTGGTCTAAGAAACTAGATGATGCACTTTGGGCCTATAGAACCGCTTATAACAATCCTATGGGTATGTCTCCATACAAAATGGTATATGGGAAAGCTTGTCATTTGCCTCTACAGTTAGAACATAAAGCATTTTGGGCAATTAGAGAACTCAATTATGATTTCAAACTTGCCGGTGAGAAGAGGCTATTTGATATTAGCTCACTGGACGAATGGAGAACCCAAGCTTATGAAAATGCCAAACTATTCAAATAAAAAGTAAAGAGGTGGCATGACAAAAGAATCCAAAAGCAGGAATTCAAAATAGGAGACTATGTTCTTTTGTTCAACTCTCGTTTAAGATTTTTTGCAGGTAAGCTTCTCTCCAAATGGGAAGGACCATATATTATCGAAGAGGTTTATCGTTCTGGAGCCATCAAGATTAATAATGCCGAAGGTACTAACCTGAAGGTGGTCAATGGACAAGGAATTAAGCACTATATCTCAGGTATGCCTATTAGCGTTGAAAGCAATGTTATCCAAACCATGACACCGGAGGAACACATAAAAGAAACCTTTCGGAACACTCCAGAATTCTGAAAAATAGGAGGTACGTGATACGGTAAGTAAACGGACTCCGAAAAATCCGCAAAAATATATTTTTTTTCTCAGTTTTGGAATACTAGAAAAATTTGGAAAATAAGAAATAAACCGGAAGGCGATCGAGGTGAGCACGATATACCAGGGCACGCCAGCCCTGCCAGGCGCGCCCTGGTGGGTTGTGCCCACCTCGGGCACCTTCCCGACTCCGTTTTCCTTCCATATGCTTGTTTCCCAAGAATAAAAATTCTATATATATACCCCCGACTGTTTTGACGACCGCATCGTAGAAAAATCCTTTGTTCTTGTTTCGTGTTGTTTTCCTATCAGATCTACCAGGCCAGGCATTATGTCTTCTCCCTCCTCCAATAACGTAGAAGATCATGCTTGGCTAATGAAGATGGAGCTGAAGAGGGAGGAGCCAAAAGAAGTCAACGAGGAAGACAAGGGCAAGGAGGCTATGGGAGATCAGGCCCCAGAAAGAGGGCAATCCATGCCATCAAAGGAGGGGGGAGGAGAAGAGATCCTTCAACCTTATTACTGTCATCTCACCCCTATTGAAATCAAAGCTTTTAGGGCTTTCGAAGCGGTCCGTGTTCAGAATAAATTTCTCACTCGTGAAAATATTTTGCTAGAGGAGCACATCAATAACATTCGGAGAGTCATCCGCAAATTGGAGTACCTATTGAGTCTGAAGTGTGATACATCATCACCACCACCTTCTTCATCACCACCACCAAAGGAGACTTGAGCACACGGGTATGGGCACTCCCCTTGGCTTGAGCCAAGCTTGGGGGAGGTGCCCCGGTATCGTATCACCATAACTTTTATCCACCTTTACCTATTTTAGTTCGATCTTTAGTTTCCTTTTGATTTAGTTGAATAAAAGTTTAGCATGATCTATTTTCGTGTGTTAGTTTCGTGGTCTATCTATCCATGTAATCGAGTGAGAGTTATACAATAAAGTTTAGTTTGAGTTTTTGCTTCTCTACTTTCTTGTTGCAATCAAAATAAAAGGAAAGAGAAATAAATGAAAAGAATCATATGCTAATCTTATGGTGAGTAATGACATCACATAAATAAAAGTATAAGAGTAAATTTTATTGGAGATTGGCAAACATAGCATTGGTCAATGATGCAACTCATGAAAGAATTAATAAGGGAAGATAAGATTCACATGCAAATCCATATCTTGGACGTCTTTTATGATTGTGAGCCCCCATTAAATATTATATGTCAAAATGGCCTATCTATCTATGTAATCGAGTGAAAGTTATATAATAAAGTTAGTTTGAGTTTTTGCCTCTCTACTTTCTTGTTGCAATCAAAATAAAGGAAAGGAAAATAAAAGAAAAGAATCATATACTAATCTTATGGTGAGTAATGACATCACATAAGGAAAAGTGTAAGTAGTAAAATTTATTGGAGATTGACAAACATAGCATTGGTCAATGATGCAATTCATGAAAGAATTAATAAGGGAAGAGAAGATTCACATGCAAACACACTATCTTGGACATCTTTTATGATTGTGAGCCCCCATCAAATATTATATGTCAAAATTGTTGACATTGGACAAGGAAGACAATGTAATGATTTATGTTTATTCATATCCACATAGAAGTTATATTGTCATAGATCCTTCAACATGTGGTGCTTGCTCAATATCTTTGCTAGCCAAAAATTCCGCACTAAGTAGAGATACTACTTGTGCATCCAAAAACCCAAACCCAAATTCATTCTTTGAGAGTACACCATACCTACCTACGGATCGAGTAAGATCCTTCAAGTAAGTTGTCATCGGTGCAATAAGGCAATAAAAATTGCTTTTAAACGGGTTTTGATCAATTAGTGTAAGAGAAAATTGAGCGCTATACGAACTTATGATGGCAAAGCAATAAAAGCGACAGACTGCATAATAAAGGTTGCTATCATAGGGGGCAATATAGCATGACATTCTTTTGCATTAAAGGATTGGGCATACAAACCAAAAAACGCATGACAACCTCTGCTTTCCTCTACGAAGGGCCTATCTTTTACTTTCATGTATTTACTTTTATGCAAGAGTCAAGTATTCTTCCCTATTCTTTTTTACTTATTCTTCTGCAAGCATCATGTGGTGAGGAAGGATCTAGGCACATATATCCAGTTGGATGTGAGTGGGCATGAGTTATTATTGTTGACACCACCCTTGAGGTGAATACATTGGGAGACGAAACTATAAGCCCCTATCTTTCTATGTGTCCGGTTGAAACTTTTTGCTCATGGGTATGATGTGAGTGTTAGCAATCATAGAAGACTAAATGATGGTTGAGTATGTGGACTTGTCAAAAGGCTCCGACACGAGACCCTTCCTGAAAATATGATGAATTGTAGTTGCAAAGTTGACTGAGAACATAGTTTGTTGGTTTTCAATAAGGTTTATGCTTTATACTTCTATGTTGTGATGAATTGTTACTTGTTCATGAGAAGTTATATGATGAAAGTATATGAATAAGTTTTATGATAGAGTTTGTTGATGTTATGATAATAAACATGATGCTACTTGACGTGGCTTGAGACTGCGTCGGTATTTTCCAAAAGAGGAAGGGATGATGCAGCACAGCGACGGTAAGTATTTCTCTTAATTATCAAACCAAGGTATCGAACCAGTAGGAGGATCACCACCACCTAATAAGCAGCACCTGCACACAAAGAACAAATACTTGCAACCCGACGTGAAAGAGAGGTTGTCAATCTCTCTACGGTAAAAAGATAGATTAGGTAGTGATAGATTGGAGAGATAGATCTCTCAAGAACACAAAATAAAAGGAGCAAATAAAAAGTGCAGCAAGGTATTTTTGGGTTTTTGGAATAATAGATCTGAAAACAAAAGAGGCAAAAAGATAGATCGGAAAGCAATATGTTGGAAAAGCAGACCCGAGGGCCGTAGGTTTCACTAGTGGCTTCTCTCATGAGTATAGCACACGGTGGGTGAACAAATTACTGTTGGGCAATTGATAGAAGATCAAATAATCATGAAGATATCCAAGGCGATGATCATTATATAGGCATCACGTCCAAGATAAGTAGACCGACTCCTGCCTGCATCTACCACTATTACTCCACACATCGACCGCTATCCAGCATGCATCTAGTGTATTAAGTTCATGGAAAAACGGAGTAATGCAATAAGAACGATGACATGATGTAGACAAGATCTATTCATGTAGGAATAAACCCCATCTTGTTATCCTTAATGGCAATGATACATGCGTGCCTTGGTGCCCCTTCTGTCATTGGGAAAGGACACCGCAAGATCGAATCCATCACAAAGCACCTCTTCCCATGGCACGAAAAATTGATCTAGTTGGCCTAACTAAACCAAAGATTCGAAGAAGAAATACGAGGCTATAAGTAATCATGCATATAAGAGATCAAAGAAGACTCAAATAATATTCATGGATAGAAACTGATCATGAACTCAAAATTCATCGGATCCCAACAAACACACCGCAAAAGTTTACATCAATAGATCTCCTAGAGACCATTGTATTGAGAATCAAAAGATGGAGGGGAAGCCATCTAGCTACTGCCTACGGACCCGTAGGTCTATGGTGGACTACTCACGCATCATCGGAGAGGCACCAATGTGGATGATGAACCCCTCCATGATGGAGTTAGATTGGATCTCGAGGTTCTGGAACTTGCGGCAGCTAGATGTGTTTTTCCTCGACTCCCTTAGGTTTTCTGAAATATTTGGGAATTTATAGGCATCAGAGGCAGTGGAGAGGGGCCCCGAGGAGGGCACAACCCATCAGGGCGCGTCGGGGCCCCCCTGGCGCGCCCTGGTGGGTTGTGGTCTCCACGGCCCACCTCTCCGGCACTTCTTTGGCCCACTGGGTGTCTTCTGGTCCAAAAACAATCTCCAAAAAGTTTCGCCGTGATTGGACTCCGTTTGGTACTGATATTCTGCGAAGTAAAAAAACAAGCAAAAACAGCAACTGGCACTTTGGCACTATGTCAATAAGTTAGTCCCAAAAAATGATATAAAGTTGCTATAAAAGGATTGTAAAACATCCAAGAATGATAATATAACTGCATGGAACAAGCAAAAATTATAGATACGTTGGAGACGTATCAGCATCCCCAAGCTTAATTCCTACTCGTCCTCGAGTAGGTAAATGATAAAAACAGAAGTTTTGATGTGAAATGTTGCCTAACATGTTCATCCCATATTCTTTTCTTTTGTAGCATGGACATTTGGACTTTTAGGTGGTTCAAAGCAATAGTCTAGTTTTAACATAATGACTTCAATACTCAAGCATGCCAACAAGCAACCATGTCTTTCAAAATATCAACACTAAAGAAAGTTATCCCTAGTCCATCATGCTCAATCATTGATCCATTCATGAAACGGACTCAAATATTAGCTATACCCAATGCTCAAGTACGATCATATCGCCCCCTACTTGGTGCTTTAAAAGAGAAGATGGAGACTCAAAGTAAAAATAAAAATTTGCATAAAGTAAATAGATAGGACCTTCGCAGAGGGAACTAGGGATTTGTAGAGGTGCCAGAGCTCAAAGTTTAAATTGAGAGAGAAAAATATTTTGGGTGGCATGCCTTTCCTGTCAACGAAAACGACAAAGTAGTTCACAATACTTTCCATGCTAGATACATCATAGGCGGTTCCCAAACAGAAAATAAAGTTTATTCCTTTTTCCACCATTCTTTCACATTCCATGGCTGGCCGTATCCACGGTTGCCTTCCAAACCAACACTTTCCAAGGAATTTATTATTTGACAAAATAAAGTAAAAAAAAATCTTTTATTTTTTATTTCGGGAATGGGCATCCCTATTACCGCCGCACTCTCGTGCAATGACAAGTGAATAAACACTCATCTTGAGAATAACACATCTAGCATGGAAAAATATTGGACACTCCCTACCGTTTCATGAGCGGTACGAGCACACAAAAGAAAATTTATTTTGAACATTAGAGATGGCACATACAAATTTGCTTGGAACGACATGGAAATACCGCATATAGGTAGGTATGGTGGACTCATAAGGCAAAACTTGGTTTAAGGATTTTGGATGCACAAGTAGTATTTCTACTTAGTACAAAAAGAGGCTAGCAAATAGATTGAGAAGCAACCAACCAAGAAACGAAAATTCACATAAGCGAGCATTGAGCATAACTAACACCGAATAATGCACCATAAGTAGGAGGTAACTTCATTGCATAACTATTGACTTTCGTACTTGCATAGGGAATCTATCACTTTGGGACTAGTTTCATATATTGCCATTGCTTTTTGACTAGCTCAAACAAATTTAAGTGAAACACATGAGCATAGAGTTTTCATCTCTCAAAAGGTATAAGTGAAGCATGAGAGGATTTCTTCAAAATTTACTAACTCTCAAATTAATCTAAGTGAAGCATGAGAGTGTTTCTACAAAAATTTCCAAGCACACCATGCTCAAAAAGATATAAGTGAAGCACTAGAGCAATTCTATAGCTCAAAAAGTTTAAGTAAAGCATATAGAGCAATTCTATCAAAACATAGCATACTTTTGGCTCTCTCAAATAGGTGTGTTAAGAAAGGATACAAGTGACAAACTAACAAGCAAAGACTCAAATGATACAAGACGCTCCAAGAAAAACTCATGATATGTGATGAAAAAAAATATAGTTCCAAGTAAAATACCGATGGTCGTTAGAAGAAAGAGGGGATGCCACTCGGGGGGGGGGGGCATCCCCAAGCTTAGTTGCTTGTTTCTCTTTGGATATATCTTGGGGGTGCTGTAGCATCCCCAAGCTTAGGCTCTTTTCACTCCTTATTCCTTCATCCATCGTGATCTCACCCAAAACTTGAAAACTTCAATCACACAAAACTCAACAAAATCTTCATGAGATCCGTTAGTATAATAAAGCAAATCACTACTTTAAGTACTGTTGCAAACCCATTCATATTTTATTATTGCATTATACCTACTGTATTTTAACTTTACCATGGCTCATACCCTTCAATACAACCCATAGATTCATCAAAACAAGCACACAATGCAACGAAAACATAATCTGTCTTAAACAGAACAGTCTGTAGTAATCTGTATTCTAACCATACTTCTGTAACTCTAAAAATTCTGAAAAATTAGGACAACGTAAAGAATTTGTATAGCAACACTGTGTTAAAATTTCAGCTCAAAATCGCGTTCCAGTAAAAAATGCAAATTCGAACACTGGAGGCAAAGTTTCTGTTTCAGATTCAGCATCGCTTCTACTCATCTTATGAATCATCCTAAAGGCTCTAAAAAGACAAAAATAAATTTATTCATTGGGTTGCCTCCCAACAAGCGCTATCGTTTTACGCCCCTAGCTAGGCATAACGCATAGTTTCAAGTATTGTCATCTTTGGTTTTCAACTCTTCAATCACACAACTAGATTTCTTCAAAGATTTAGCATGCATACTCTCGATGACAACACTCCTAGGAAGAAGACCAAAAATTTCATTTTTGTAAATAGGGTCTCTTACTATTTCAACAAAGTCGGGATGAATACTAATCATTTTAAGATCTCCCTTGTGGCCACTAGCACTTTGTTCTTAGTGACTTGCGTGGTCTTGCCAATTTTTACGGGAATTTTTTCAATAGTTTTAACAGAAGAAAAAGCCGAACCCAAGTTACTAAAAATTTCTTCCAAATTATCAATCCGGTAAGGACTCTCTTCTACCCTTTCGTTAACTACGGTTTCTTTTTCCTTTAACAATTTAAAGGCATCTCCCGCCTTAGCCCCAATTTTATTAGCAAGATTATGCATTTTCTTATCCAAATTTTCAAGATATTCTTTGGTAATCATCTTCTTTTCAATAGCATCTAATCTCTCCATAACATGTTCGAGAGTTAAAGTTGTTTCATTGATCGTAAGAGGTGGTGATCCCACTAAACTTCCCATAGCATTAAAAGCATCCAAAGATGGACACATAAAGAAATTCCCACCGGTAATCGTACCAAGGACGAATCTATACCAAGTGGTGATGCCCACATAAAAACTACGAAGAAGAACAACGGTAGATTGCTTATGGATAGATCTATTATGAGCATTGCAAATCCTATACAAAGCATCTTTTAGGTTCTCCCCTCCCCTTTGCTTAAAATTAAGAACTTCATTATCGGGAGTACACGCAATAAAGGAAGAACTAGCCATAATGACAAGGCAAGAGATCTGACGAGAAAAAGGCAAATGGAAAAGAGGGCGAATAAAACGGCGAATTGGCGAAGTGGGGGAGAGGAAAACGAGAGGCAAATGGCAAATAATGTAATTGCCAGGAGATGAGAATTGTGATTAGGAACCTGGTAGATGATGATGGTGTCTCCTCGGCGCCAGAGATTGGCACATAGAAGAGACCGCTTCCTCCCCAGCAACGGCGCCAGAAATTCCTTTGACGTGGCTTGAGATTGCGTCGGTATTTCCCCAAAGAGGAAGGGATGATGCAGCACAGCGACGGTAAGTATTTCCCTCAGTTATGAAACAAAGGTATCGAACCAGTAGGAGGATCACCACCACCTAATAAGCAGCACCTGCACACAAAGAACAAATACTTGTAACCCGACGCGAAAGAGAGGTTGTCAATCTCTCTACGGTAAAAACATAGATTAGGTAGTGATAGATTGGAGAGATAGATCTCTCAAGAACACAAAATAAAAGGAGCAAATAAAAAGTGCAGCAAGGTATTTTTGGGTTTTTGGAATAATAGATCTGAAAACAAAAGAGGCAAAAAGATAGATCGGAAAGCAATATGTTGGAAAAGTAGACCCGGGGGCGTAGGTTTCACTAGTGGCTTCTCTCATGAGTATAGCACACGGTGGGTGAACAAATTACTGTTGGGCAATTGATAGAAGATCAAATAATCATGACGATATCCAAGGCGATGATCATTATATAGGCATCACGTGCAAGATAAGTAGACCGACTCCTGCCTGCATCTACCACTATTACTCCACACATCGACCGCTATCCAGCATGCATCTAGTGTATTAAGTTCATGGAAAAACGGAGTAATGCAATAAGAATGATGACATGATGTAGAAAAGATCTATTCATGTAGGAATAGACCCCATCTTGTTATCCTTAATGGCAACGATACATGCGTGCCTTGCTGCCCCTTCTGTCACTGGGAAAGGACACCACAAGATCAAACCCATCACAAAGCACATCTTCCCATGGCAAGAAAAATCGATCTAGTTCGCCTAACTAAACCAAAGATTCAAAGAAGAAATACGAGGCTATAAGTAATCATGCATATAAGAGATCAAAGAAGACTCAAATAATATTCATGGATAGAAACTGATCATGAACTCAAAATTCATCGGATCCCAACAAACACACCGCAAAAGTTTACATCAAATAGATCTCCAAGATACCATTGTATTGAGAATCAAAAGAGAGAGAGGAAGTCATCTAGCTACTGCCTACGGACCCGTAGGTCTATGGTGGACTACTCACGCATCATCGGAGAGGCACCAATGAGGATGATGAACCCCTCCATGATGGTGTTAGATTGGATCTCGAGGTTATGGAACTTGCGGTGGCTGGATGTGTTTTTCGTTGACTCCCTTAGGGTTTCTGGGATATTTGGGAATTTATAGTCATCAGAGGCGGTGGAGAGGGGCCCCGAGGAGGGCACAACCCATCAGGGCGCGCCGGGGCCCCCTGGCACGCCCTGGTGGGTTGTGGTCTCCACGGCACACCTCTCTGGCACTTCTTTGGCCCACTGGGTATCTTCTGGTCCAAAATAAATCTCCAAAAAGTTTCGTCGCAATTGGACTCCATTTGGTACTGATATTCTGCGAAGTAAAAAAACAAGCAAAAACAGCAACTGGCACTTTGGCACTATGTCAATAAGTTAGTCCCAAAAAATGATATAAAGTTGCTATAAAATGATTGTAAAACATCCAAGAATGATAATATAGCAGCATGGAACAAGAAAAAATTATAGATACGTTGGAGACGTATCACTACTATGTCCGTATTTTGTTTCTATCGACACCTCTCTCTCAAACCATGTGCACATGCTTTTCAATTTCGGCTTTTCGCTTGAGGACAAGCGAGGTCTAAGCTTGGGGGAGTTGATACGTCCATTTTGCATCATGATTACCTACTATTATTTGTTATGTTTTGTTGAATAATAATGCTTTAGGGAGTGATTCTAATGCCTTTTCTCTCACAATATGCAAGGTTTACACAAAGAGGGAGAATACCGGCAGCTGGAATTCTGGACCTAAAAAAGCACATCAGAGATACCTATTCTACACATCTCCAATGGATCTCAAACTTTACGGAGAATATTTTTGGAATTAATAAAAAATACTGGAGCAAAGAACTACCGGAGGGGGCCAACCTGGTGGGCATAAGACACCAAGACGCGTCAGGCCCCCCCCCCCTAGGCGCGCCCTGGTGGGTTGTGCCCTCCTCGGCCCACCTCCGGTGCCCATCTTCTGGTATATAAGGTCTTTTGAGCTAGGAAAAAATAGGAGAGGACTTTCGGGACGGAACGCCGCCATCTCGAAGCGGAACTTGGGCAGGAGCACTTTTGCCCTCCGGCGGAGCGATTCCGCCGGGGGAACTTCCCTCCCGGAGGGGGAAATCAAAGACATCGTCATCACCAACACCCCTCTCATCTTTGGGAGGCCAATCTTCATCAACATCCTCAACAGCACCATCTCCTCTCAAACCCTAGTTCATCTCTTGTGTTCAATCTTTGCACCAAAACCTCAGATTGGTACCTGTGGGTGACTAGTAGTGTTGATTACATCTTGTAGTTGATTACTATATGGTTTATTTGGTGGAAGATTATATGTTCAGATCCATTATGCTATTCAATACCCCTCTGATCTTGAGCATGAGTATTATTTGTGAGAATTTACCTTTGTTCTTGAGGTCACGGGAGAAGTCATGTTGCAAGTAATCATGTGAATTTGATATGTGTTCGATATTTTGATGATATGTATGTTGTGATTCCCTTAGTGGTGTCATGTGAACGTCGACTACATGACACTTCACCATCCTTGGGCCTAAGGGAATGCATTGTGGAGTAGTTATTAGATGATGGGTTGCTAGAGTGACAGAAGCTTAAACCCTAGTTTATGCGCTACTTCGTAAGGGGCTGATTTGGATCCAAACGTCTAATGCTATGGTTAGATTTTATCTTTGTACTTTTCTCAGAGTTGTGGATGCTTGCGAGGGGGTTAATCATAAGTGGGAGGTTGTTCAAGTAAGAACAGCACCCAAGCACCGGTCCACCCACATATCAAATTATCAAAGTAGCGAACACAAATCAAACCAACATGATAAAAGTGACTAGATGAAATTCCCGTGTACCCTCAAGAACACTTTGCCTATTACTAGAGACTGTTCTGGCCTATCCTTTGCCACAAAAGGATTGGGCTACCTTGTTGCACTTTATTTACCGTTACCGTTACTTAAGCGTTGCCAATTATCTTGATATCAAACTATCTATTACCTACAATTTCAGTGCTTGCAGAAATTACCGTGCTGAAAACCGCTTGTCATTTCCTTCTGCTCCTCGTTGGGTTCGACACTCTTACTTATCGAAAGGACTACAACTGATCCCCTATACTTATGGGTCATCAGATACTGACCGCCCCCTGTCGCTCCATGAGTGGTCCAGGCACACAAAAAGATGTTCATTTGAAATTTTAGAGGTGGCACATGCAAATTTACTTGGAACGGCAGGGTAATACCGCATATAGGTAGATATAGTGGACTCATCTGGAATAACTTTGGTTTAAGGATTTTGACGCACAAGCAGTATTCCTGCGTAGTATAGGTGAAGGCTAGCAAATAGGTTGAGAAGCGGCCAGCTAGATGTTATGTGCTTGCATTATTAGTATTCCTGCATACCTTATGGCCATGATGAAATTTCCCAAATGGGCTATCATTGCAATTAATTCCCAAATGGCCCACTTTTTCTGGGGGAACATGGGTGATCAAAACATATATCACCTTGCCAATTGGGGTATGATTACTAGGAAAAAGGAATTTGGGGGACTTGGTATTCCTAACATTAAAGAGTTTAACATGGCCTTGTCGGCCTCGTGGGGGAAATGATACTATGACAGTTCTGATAAGGACTGGAAAAGGATCATCTCTTATAAGTACAGAGTTGATGCTCCTAATATTCTTTGGGCCAAAGGGGACACCGGCTCTAGCTTTTGGAAGAGCATCACTTGGGCTTTTGCTGCTTCCAAAAACTTTTATAGATGGAAATTAGGTAATGGTAAAATGGTTAGCTTCTGGCACGACACATGGGCTCGGGATTGTTCCCTAAAAGTGCAGTTCTGGGATCTGTTTAAGATCTGTAGTCAACCAGATTGCACAGTAGCACAAATTTTGGACGGTATCAATTTGAAGTTGACATTCAGAAGATGTGTAGATCAAGCTGGGGTAGATATGTGGAATCGATTAGTTGATCTGGTGCGCCAGGTCCCTCTTCTTGAGGAAGAGGATACCCCTATTTGGATGCTAGAACCCAATGGTGTGTACTCAATCAGATCAATGTATGCTAAAATTAACTTTGGGGGTATAGTTTCTGCTATTGGGGACAAGTTATGGAAGGTAGTTTCTCCACAGAAAATTCATGTTTTTCTTTGGTTGTGTATTGATGACCCACAAGTATAGGGGATCAATCGTAGTCCTTTCGATAAGTAAGAGTGTCGAACCCAACGAGGAGCGGAAGGAAATGACAAGCGGTTTTCAGCAAGGTAATTTATGCAAGCACTAAGATTGTAGGTAACAGATAGTTTGATAGCAAGATAATTGGTAACGAGCAAGTAACAGTAACGGTAAATAAAGTGCAGCAAGGTAGCCCAATCCTTTTGTGTTAAAGGACAAGCCAGAACAATCTTTAGTAATAGGCAAAGTGTTCTTGAGGGAACACGGGAATTTCGTCTAGTCACTTTGATCATGTTGGTTTCATTCGTGTTCGCTACTTTGATAATTTTATATGTGGGTGGACCGGTGCTTGGGTGTTGTTCTTACTTGAACAACCTCCCACTTATGATTAACCCCCTCGCAAGCATCCGCAACTACGACAAAAGTATTAAGATAAAATCTAACCATAGCATTAAACGTTTGGATCCAAATCAGCCCCTTACGAAGTAGCGCATAAACTAGGGTTTAAGCTTCTGTCACTCTAGCAACCCATCATCTAATAACTACTCCACAATGCATTCCCTTAGGCCCATGAATGGTGAAGTGTCATGTAGTCGACGTTCACATGACACCACTAAGGGAATCACAACATACATATCATCAAAATATCGAACACATATCAAATTCACATGATTACTTGCAACATGACTTCTCCCGTGACCTCAAGAACAAAGGTAACTACTCACAAATAATAAACATGCTCAAGATCAGAGGGGTATTGAATAGCATAATGGATCTGAACATATAATCTTCCACCAAATAAACCATATAGTAATCAACTACGCAAGGTAATCAACACTACTAGTCACCCACAGGTACCAATCTGAGGTTCCGGTACAAAGATTGAACACAAGAGATGAACTAGGGTTTGAGAGGAGATTGTGTTGTTGAAGATGTTGATGAAGATTGGCCTCCCAAAGATGAGAGGGGTGTTGGTGATGACGATGGCTTCGATTTCCCCCTCCGGGAGGGAAGTTCCCCCGGCGGAATCGCTCCGCCGGAGGGCAAAGGTGCTCCTGCCGAAGTTCCGCCTCGAGGCGGCGGCGCTTCGTCCCGAAAGTACTCCTCTGATTTTTTTTAGGTCAAATGTGACTGTATACCAGAAGATGGGCACCGGAGGTGGGCCGAGGTGGCCACAACCCATCAGGGCGCGCCCAAGGGGGTCTGGCACGCCCTGGTGGGTTCTGCCCACCAGGCTTGCCCCCTCTGGTAGTTTTCTGCTCCAGTATTTTTTATTTATTCAAAAAATATTCTCCGTAAAATTTCAGCTTCATTGGAGTTGTGCAGAATATGTATCTCTAGTGTGCTTTTCTTGGGTCCAGAATTCCAGTTGCCGGTATTCTCCCTCTTGGTGCAAACCTTGCATATTATGAGGGAAAAGGCATTAGAATCACTCCTTAAAGCATTATTATTTGACAAAACATAATAAATAGCAGTAGGAAATCATGATGCTAAATGGACGTATCAACTCCCCCAAGCTTAGACCTCGCTTGTCCTCAAGCGAAAGCTGATATTGAAAAGCATGTCCACATGGTTTGAGAGAGAGGTGTCGATAAAACAAAATACGGACATAGAAACATCATGCTTATTATTATAACAGCAACAAACTCAAACATAAAACTTATTCAATATATTTTCATCATATAACTTCTCATGCACAAGTAACAATTCATCACAACATAGAAGTATGAAGTATAAACCTTATTGAAAACCAACAAACTATGTTCTCAGTCAACTTTGCAACTACAATTCATCATATTTTCAGGAAGGGTCTCATGTCAGAGCCTTTTGGCAAGTCCACATACTCAACCATCATTTAGTCTTCTATGATTGCTAACACTCACGGCATACCCATGAACAAAAAGTTTCAACCAGGCACATAGGAAGATAGGGGCTTATAGTTTCGCCTCCCAACGTATTCACCTCAAGGGTGATGTCAACAATAATAACTCATGCCCACTCATATCCAACTAGATATATGTACCTAGATCTTTCCTCACCACAGGATGCTTGCAAAAAGAAAAAGTAAAAAAGGAATAGGGAAGAATACTTTGACTCTTGCATAAAAGTAAATACATGAAAGTAAAAGATAGGCCCTTCGCAGAGGGAAGCAGAGGTTGTCATGCGCTTATTGGTTTGTATGCCCAATTCCTTAATGTAAAAGAACGTCGCGCTATATTGCCCCCTATTATAGCAACCTTTATTATGCAGTCCGTCGCTTTTATTACCTTGCCATCATAAGTTCGTATAGCGCTCAATTTTCTCTTACACTAATTGATCAAACACTTTTAGAAGCAATTTTATTGCCTTATTGCACCGATGACAACTTACTTGAAGGATCTTTCTCAATCCATAGGTAGGTATGGTGGACACTCAAAGAATGAATTTGGGTTTGGGTTTTTGGATGCACAAGTAGTATCTCTACTTAGTGCGGAATTTTTGGCTAGCAAAGATATTGAGCAAGCACCACATGTTGAAGGATCTATGACAATATAACTTCTATGTGGATATGAATAAACATAAATCATTACGTTGTCTTCCTTGTCCAACGTCAACAATTTTGACATATAATATTTGATGGGGGCTCACAATCATAAAAGATGTCCAAGATAGTGTGTTTGCATGTGAATCTTCTCTTCCCTTATTAATTCTTTCATGAATTGCATCATTGACCAATGCTATGTTTGTCAATCTACAATAAATTTTACTACTTACACTTTTCCTTATGTCATGTCATTACTCACCATAAGATTAGTATATGATTCTTTTCTTTTATTTTCCTTTCCTTTATTTTGATTGCAACAAGAAAGTAGAGAGGCAAAAACTCAAACTAACTTTATTATATAACTTTCACTCGATTACATAGATAGATAGGCCACGAAACTAACACACGAAAATAGATCATGCTAACTTTTATTCAACTAAGCAAAGGGAAACTAAAGATCGAACTAAAATAGGTAAAGGTGAATAAAAGTGGTGGTGATACGATACCGGGGCACCTCCCCCAAGCTTGGCTCAAGCCAAGGGGAGTGCCCATACCCGTGTGATCAAGTCTCCTTTGGTGGTGGTGATGAAGAAGGTGGTGGTGTTGAAGAAGGTGGTGGTGATGATGCAGCCTTCTTCTTCAACTTATATTTAAGCATAAAATTTTCCTCCCTTAAATCATCATTCTCCAACTCAAGCTTTAATATCTTTTTGCATAATGCCGCCTTGCTCTCCTGCAGAAAACGAGATGGGATAAATTGGACCTCAGGTTTATATCTTCTAGGGAGGCTTGACTTCCTGAATTCCACATGCATGTCTCCGGGTTGAGGTAATGGATCATCCTCTTCCTCAGAGCTATCATATTTTGTTTCCTTCATGGTAGCGTCTTCTTCCTCCTCTAAGATCCAGAGATAGGGGTAAATTTCCCTAAAGATCTTTGGGTCTGCAACATAGTGATCAACATGGCTCTCCCCCTCCGAATCTTGAGACGACGTATTTTCATATATGTAAGGAAAACAGCACGAAACAAGAACAGAGGATTTTTCTGCGATGCGGTCGTCAAAGCAGTCGAGGGTATATATAGAGAATTTTTATTCTTGGGAAACAAGCATATGGAAGGAAAACGGAGTCGGGAAGGTGTCCGAGGTGGGCACGACCCACCAGGGCGCGCCTTGGGGTGCCTGGCGCGCCCTGGTGTATCGTGCTCACCTCGATCACCTTCCGGTTTATTTATTTATTTCCAAAATTTTCTAATATTCCAAAACTGACAAAAATATTTTTGCGGATTTTTCGGAGTCCGTTTACTTACCGTATCACGTACCTCCTATTTTTCAGAATTCTGGAGTGTTCCGGAAGGTTTCTTTTATGTGTTCCTCCGGTGTAATGGTTTGGATAACATTGCTTTCATCGTTCATAGGCGTACCTGAGATATAATGCTTAATTCTTTGTCCATTGACCACCTTCAGGTTAGTACCTTCGGCATTATTAATCTTGATAGCTCCAGAACGATAAACCTCCTCGATAATATAAGGACCTTCCCATTTGGATAGAAGCTTACCTGCAAAAAATCTTAAACGAGAGTTGAACAAAAGAACATAGTCTCCTATTTTGAATTCCCGCTTTTGGATTCTTTTGTCATGCCATCTTTTTACTTTTTCTTTGAATAATTTGGCATTTTCATAGGCTTGGGTTCTCCATTCATCTAGTGAGCTAATATCAAATAGCCTCTTCTCATCGGCAAGTTTGAAATCATAGTTAAGTTCTTTAATTGCCCAAAATTCTTTGTGTTCTAATTCTAGAGGCAAATGACAAGCTTTTCCATACACCATTTTATATGGAGACATACCCATATGATTTTTATAAGTTGTTCTATAGGCCCAAAGTGCATCATCTAATTTCTTAGACCAATTCTTACGAGACCTATTGACAGTTTTTTGTAAAACTAATTTTATTTGTCTATTGCTAAGTTCAACTTGACCACTAGATTGAGGATGATAGGGTGATGTAATTCTATGGTTAACATCATATTTAGCAAGCATCTTACGGAAAGCACCATGAATAAAGTGTGAATCACCATCAGTCATTAAATATCTAGGGACTCCAAACCTCGGGAAGATAACCTCTTGAAGCATTTTAATGGAGGTGTGGTGATCAGCACTACTAGTTGGAATAGCTTCTACCCACTTAGTGACATAATCAACAGCAACCAAAATATGAGTGTACCCACTAGAGGAAGGAAAAGGCCCCATATAATCAAAACCCCAAACGTCAAATGGCTCAACAACAAGTGAATAATTCATAGGAATTTCCTGACGCTTTCTGATATTACCAATTCTTTGACATTCATCACAAGACAAGACAAACTTACGAGCATCCTTGAAGAGAGTAGGCCAATAAAATCCAGATTGCAATACCTTATGAGCAGTTCTATCTGCCGCATGATGTCCTCCATAAGCTTCGGAATGACATTTCCGTAGGATTTGTTCATGTTCATGCTCAGGTACACAACGTCTAATAATACCATCTACTCCTTCTTTATAAAGATGTGGGTCATCCCAAAGGTAATGTCTCAAGTCATAGAAAAAAATTCTCTTTTGTTGGTATGTGAAGCTAGGTGGTATATATTAGCGACAATGTAGCTAGCATAATCAGCATACCAAGGTGTGTTTTGTGAAACACTTATTGCAGCTAACTGTTCGTCGGGGAAACTATCATCGATAGGTAGTGGGTCATCAAGAATATTTTCTAACCTAGACAAGTTATCAGCTACGGGGTTCTCAGCTCCTTTCCTATCAACGATGTGTAAGTCAAATTCTTGAAGCAAGAGAACCCACCTAATGAGTCTAGGATTAGCATCTTTCTTTTCCATAAGGTATTTTATAGCAGCATGATCGGTGTGAACAATAACTTTGGAATCAACGATATAGGATCTAAATTTATCACAGGCAAACACAACTGCTAAAAATTCCTTCTCATTAGTAGCATAATTTCGTTGGCACTATCTAGAGTTTTACTAGCATAATGGATAATATTCAATTTCTTATCAACTCTTTGTCCTAGAACAGCACCAATAGCATAATCACTAGCATCACACATAATTTCAAAAGGCAAGTTCCAATCAGGTGGTTGAACGATAGGTGCAGAGGTTAAGGCTTTCTTGAGTGTTTCAAAGGCTTCCACATAATCATCATCAAAAACAAAAGGAATATCCTTTTGCAAAAGATTAGTAAGAGGCCTAGAAATTTTAGAGAAGTCTTTAATGAACCTCCTATAAAAACCAGCATGACCAAGGAAACTTCGAATACCTTTAATATCTTTAGGACACGGCATTTTCTCAATTGCATCTACTTTAGCTTTATCCACCTCAATACCTCGTTCAGATATTTTATGCCCCAAGACAATGCCTTCATTAACCATAAAGTGGCACTTCTCCCAATTCAAGATGAGATTATTTTGTTCACATCTCTGCAAAACTCGATCAAGGTTGCTTAAGCAATCATCAAAAGAAGTTCCGTAAACGGAAAAATCATCCTTGAAAACCTCCACAATCTTTTCACAAAAAATCAGAGAATATAGCAGTCATACATCTTTGAAAGGTAGCAGGTGCATTACATAAACCAAAAGGCATACGTCTATAAGCATACGTTCCAAAAGAGCAAGTAAAGGTGGTTTTCTCTTGATCGGATTGTGACACAGGTATTTGAGAGAAACCAGAATATCCATCTAGGAAGCAAAAGTGTGTGTGCTTAGATAATCTTTATAGCATTTTATCAATGAAAGGTAGAGGGTAATGATCTTTTCTAGTAGCTTTATTTAATTTTCTAAAATCAATTACCATTCTATAACCAGTAACAATTCTTTGTGGAATGAGTTCATTTTCATCATTGGGAACAACGGTAATACCTCCTTTCTTAGGGACACAATGAACGGGACTTACCCACCTACTATCAGCAATGGGATAGATTATACCTGCTTCCAGAAGCTTTAATATTTTAGTTCTTACCACTTCTTTCATCTTAGGATTCAATCGCCGTTGGTGATCAACAACGGGTTTAGCATCAGGTTCCATATTAATCTTGTGCTGACATAAAGTGGGACTAATGCCCTTAAGATCATCAAGAGTATATCCAATAGCAGCCCTGTGCTTCCTTAGAACTTTCAATAATCCTTCTTCTTCATGTTCTGAAAGGTCAGCACTAATAATAACAGGATATATCTTTTTCTCATCAAGATAGCATACTTCAAAGTGTCAGACAATTGTTTTAATTCAAACACAGGATCACCTTTAGGTGGAGGAGGACCTCCAAGAGTTTCAATAGGCAAATTGTGTTTCAGGAGAGGTTGTTGTTCAAAGAAAATTTGATCTATTTCATTTCTTTCACGCAAGTGCATATCATTTTCATGGTCAAGCAAATATTGTTCTAATGGATCGGTGGGAGGTACGGCAATAGAAGCAAGACCAATTATTTCATCCTTACTAGATAGCACTTTATCACGGGGTTGTCTACTAAACTTGGAAAAATTAAACTCATGAGACACACTACCAAAACTGACACCGACAGTTTGTTTTTCACAATCTATCTTAGCATTGACGGTGCTCAAGAAAGGTCTGCCAAAGATAATGGGACAAAAGTCGTCTTGTGGGGAACCGAGGACTAGAAAATCAGTAGGGTATTTCACTTTCCCACACAAGACTTCAACATCTCTAACAATCCCAAGTGGTGTGATAGTGTCTCTATTAGCAAGTTTAACAGTAATATCAATGTCTTCCATTTCAACAGGTGCTATTTCATCCATAATTTCTTGGTATAAAGTAAAAGGGATAGCACTCACACTAGCACCCAAATCACATAAACCATGATAGCAATGATCTCCTCTTTTGACTGAGACAACAGGCATGCCTTCTATGGGTCTATGTTTATCTTTTTCATCGGGTTTAGCAATTCTTGCAGCTTCATCACAGAAGTAGATAACATGCCCATCAATATTTTCTACCAAGAGATCTTTAACCATAGCAACACTAGGTTCTACTTTAATTTGTTCAGGGGGCTTAGATGCTCTTATATTACTCTTACGCACTATAGTTGATACCTTAGCATGTTCCTTTATCCTAACAGGGAGAGGTGGTTTTTCAATATAAGCGGTAGGCACAACTGGATCAACATTGTAAAAGATGGTTTCTTCTTTAGCTATGACCGGTTCTTTAATTTCTTCTTTAATAGGGGGATGATATTTAAACCACTTCTCCTTAGGGAGATCAACGTGAGTAGCAAATGCTTCGCAAAAAGAGGCTACTATCTCAAAGTCAAGTACTTATTTAGTGCTAAACTTGTGAAAAGTCTCGGTATTCATAAAAGATTTAACACAATCAAACTCAAGCTTTATACCTGACTCATTACCTTCATCGAGTTCCCAATCTTCAGAGTTGTGTTTAATTCTTTATAAGAGATCCCACTTGAATTCAATAGTCTTCTTCATATAAGAACCAGCACAAGAAGTATCGAGCATGGATTGCTCATTATGAGAAAGCCGAGCATAAAAATTCTGAATGATAACTTCTCTCGGAATGTCATGATTGGGGCATGAATATAACATTGAATTACACGAGGCCAAAAATTATATATATAATTCCGATCACGATGAACTAGATGCATGGGACAAAACTTTTGGTGGAATTCCAATTGCAAACGATTCCAGTTCCACGATCCAAGATCATCACATAGCCTATACCATGTCAATGCTTTTCCCTCCAAAGATAAAGGTAAAACCTTCTTCTTACCTTCATCTCCGGATAACCTGCAAGCTTAAACAATCCACAAATTGCGTTCATATATAAAAGGTGCATATCAGGATGTTCAGTTCCATCTCCTGCATAAGGTTTAGCAAGCAGTTGTTCTAACATACCCGAAGCAATTTCATAACCAATGTTTTCAGTAGGTGCAGTAGGTTGAGGGGCAACTAATTGCGGTTCCGGTCGAGGTGAAGATACCCCGAACAAACCCCTCAAAGGATTGTTTTCCATGGTAGTAAGTAGCAATAAATTTCAGCACGTAGTATAAGTTTTTCCTTACCGATTTCCATTTACCAAGAGCGCTTCACTCCCCGGCAACGGTGCTATAAAAGAGTCTTGATGACCCACAAGTATAGGGGATCAATCGTAGTCCTTTCGATACGTAAGAGTGCCGAATCCAACGAGGAGCAGAAGGAAATGACAAGCGGTTTTCAGCAAGGTAATTTCTGCGAGCACTGAGATTGTAGGTAACAGATAGTTTGATAGCAAGATAATTGGTAACGAGCAAGTAACAGTAATGGTAAATAAAGTGCAGCAAGGTAGCCCAATCCTTTTGTGGCAAAGGACAGGCCAGAACAATCTTTAGTAATAGGCAAAGTGTTCTTGAGGGTACACGGGAATTTCGTCTAGTCACTTTTATCATGTTGGTTTGATTCGTGTTCGCTACTTTGATAATTTGATATGTGGGTGGACCGGTGCTTGGGTGTTGTTCTTACTTGAACAACCTCCCACTTATGATTAACCCCCTCGCAAGCATCCATAAGTACAAGAAAAGGATTAAGATAAAATCTAACCATAGCATTAAACGTTTGGATCCAAATCAGCCCCTTACGAAGTAGCGCATAAACTAGGGTTTAAGCTTCTGTCACTCTAGCAACCCATCATCTAATAACTACTCCACAATGCATTCCCTTAGGCCCATGAATGGTGAAGTGTCATGTAGTCGACGTTCACATGACACCACTAAGGGAATCATAACATACATATCATCAAAATATCGAACACATATCAAATTCACATGATTACTTGCAACATGACTTCTCCCGTGACCTCAAGAACAAAGGTAACTACTCACAAATAATAAACATGCTCAAGATCAGAGGGGTATTGAATAGCATAATGGATCTGAACATATAATCTTCCACCAAATAAACCATATAGTAATCAACTACGCAAGGTAATCAACACTACTAGTCACCCACAGGTACCAATCTGAGGTTCCGGTACAAAGATTGAACACAGGAGATGAACTAGGGTTTGAGAGGAGATGGTGTTGTTGAAGATGTTGATGAAGATTGGCCTCCCAAAGATGAGAGAGGTGTTGGTGATGACGATGGCTTCGATTTCACCCTCCGGGAGGGAAGTTCCCCCGGCGGAATCCCTCCACCGGAGGGCAAAAGTGCTCCTGCCCAAGTTTCGCCTCGAGGCGGTGGCGCTTCGTCCCGAAAGTCCTCCTCTGATTTTTTTAGGTCAAATGTGACTATATACCAGAAGATGGGCCCTGGAGGTGGGCCGAGGTGGCCACAACCCATCAGCGCGCGCCCAGGGGGGTCTGGCGTGCCCTGGTGGGTTGTGCCCACCAGGCTTGCCCCCTCCGGTAGTTTTCTGCTCTAGTATTTTTTATTTATTCCAAAAATAATCTCCGTAAAATTTTAGCTTCATTGGAATTGTGCAGAATATGTATCTCTGATGTGCTTTTCTTGGGTCCAGAATTCCAGCTGCCGGTATTCTCCCTCTTGGTGCAAACCTTGCATATTATGAGGGAAAAGGCATTAGAATCACTCCTTAAAGCATTATTGTTTGACAAAACATAATAAATAGCAGTAGAAAATCATGATGCAAAATGGACGTATCATGTATTATAATAAGGTCCTTACCAGAGATAATCTAATAAAGCGTAGACCTGTTGAGGATGTCACTTGTTTGTTCTGCGGAGAGGATGAATCTATTCAACATCTTCACTTTGATTGTGTGGTTGCTCAACAGCTTTGGGACTTTGTCTCTGAATGTTTCCTAGTTAAGAAAATTGCTAGTTTTGATGATATTTTTTCCTTATGGATTCATCCCAAAAGAAACCTGGTGATTAATATGGTTACTGCTGCCTCCTTGTGGAGCATATGGTGTCGGTGTCAAAACCGGCGGATCTTGGGTAGGGGGTCCCGAGCTGTGAGACTAGAATCGATGGTAACAGGAGAAGTGGGAGACAATGTTTACCCAGGTTTGGGCCCTCCTATGGAGGTAATACCCTACGTCATGCTTGATTATATTGATGGTATAAGGGTTACAGAGTTGATCTACCTCGAGATCGTATGATTAAAACCCTAGATGAGTTCTCTTGTTCTACGACCTAAAACCCTTCGGCTTATATAGACGCCGAGGGTACCTAGGGTTTACACATGGTCAGTTACACGTCGAAGGGATAAACATGCCTATTCACTACTCCAAACGTGGAGGATACGCCACAATTCTCGAAGCTTCCTTCCCGGAGACAGGGTCTTCGATCCATCCAGTGCTCAGCAAGT
Organism: Elymus sibiricus; assembly: GCA_039707655.1. Lineage (NCBI taxonomy): Eukaryota > Viridiplantae > Streptophyta > Magnoliopsida > Poales > Poaceae > Elymus > Elymus sibiricus. The sequence continues at coordinate 491,179,551 of CM077665.1, forward strand.
GGCCCATATAGTCCGGCCCATAAGAAATAGGTCGGCCTCCCGAGGACCCCTGAAACCAGGACTCCCTCCGTAGCCCCCGAACTAGCCTCCAACGCCAAGGGTCCTTGCTCCAGCTGCTTCAAATAGTCAGAGTCTTCGGCTTGCGAGGCGAGTTCCTTTCTCCGAATAGTGATCGGCCGAGTGTAGCTCGGCCTCCGACGACGTGTAGTTTTCCCGATCATGGATCGTCTGAACACCATGTATAACCCGGCCTTGAAGGCCAAACGTCAAGGAGTCAATAGTGCTCTCTGACAACCTTTCAGATGAAAGGTCACGGCCCACCACGACCACTGAACCAGTCGAAAAAGCTCGATTCGCGATTCGAGGCCGTTTTTACTAGCACGATCCATCAATGCACATATCGTGCTCCATTTCACTCGGGATATGTTTAATCATGCACGTATAACGGCACGCACGTCTTGGGAAGCGGAGGGATTTACGGTGCAGTGAAGGGAGGCTAACCGGCGACAAGCCCAATAAAAGGGGAAGAAAACCCCAAAGCTTAACCGCACTTCCCATTCGCATCCTTGCTTCCCCTATCTCCTGAGCCTCCAGAGCCCAGATCTAGGTTTTCCACCTTTCCTCCTCCGAGCTCAACCATGGCCGGCTCAGGCTCCAATGGCAAGTGGGAGGCTTCCACGGTCACAGACCAGGACATCCGGGACCTCAAGGACGCCGGCTACCTCCCCGCCAACATCTTCCACCGCGCCCCGGAGGAGGGCCAGGTGATTCCCACCCCCAAACCAGGCGAGAGGGTGGTTTTCATTCCTCACTTCATCCGAGGACTGAGCTTCCTGCTCCACCCCTTCGTGAGGGGCCTCATGTTCTTCTACGGACTCGACTTCCACGACCTCCCGCCGAACTCCTTCATGCATATATCGGCCTTTATCATCGTCTGCGAGGCATTCTTGCGGGTCGAACCACACTTCGGATTATGGATCAAGATATTCAACATCAAGCCGAAGTGTGTCGTAGGTGCACACGCAGACTGCGGCGGGGCGGTCATCAGCAAGCTTCCCCGCGCAGTATGGCCATTCGGCACCTTCATCGACACCATCAAGACTTGGCAAAAAGAGTGGTTTTACATCACCGAGCCAAGGGAGGAGGGCGGAACTGTTCCTGCCGAATTCAGGTCCGGCCCCCCGACCAGACTGACCTCATGGGTTCGAAAGGGCCTCGACTGGGGGTCAGACACAGAGGTGGATGACCTGCAAAGGGGCATCGCCTCCATGGTCAAGGACGGAATCGAGCTGACCAACGTGGTCCAGATTATGCTCCGGCGGCGCATCCTCCCCTGCCAGCGCCGGGGTTCTCCTATGTGGACTTATCGGACTGACGATGAGCCTACGATTCGCCAGCTCTTCCGCACCACTCGGGAGAAGCTGTGGAAAGCACTGTTCAAGGTGCAGGAGAACTGGCCGGCCAAGAAGGAGGACCAGTGCCTGCGCTCCTATAAACCCCCTTCCGAGGTATAACATAGTTTCATTAGATCGGCTCCGTTTTCCTTAAGAAAATCTAAGCACCTTCCGATCACTTTCGCAGGAATGGTTGAGCAAGGCCACGGGCATCAAATGCCCGGCTCCACAGCCCGAAGACCCTAGGTCCCAGCTGCTGTCGGAGATGCTCGTCGTGGCGCCTTACAAGGCGCCAGAGAAGAAAGAGAAGAAGAAACCAGGCCGAGAAGGCATGCGCATCAGGGACCAGCCGGGGGCTGTGTCCGAGGAAACCCATGCCTCCTCGAATCAAGAGGAGGAGCACGAGGGTGAGGGCGAGGGCGAGGGCGGAGGCGATTCCCCCCTCGCAAGAAAGAGGGCGGCGTCATCGGACGCCACAGAGGATGTACCTCCTCTTGCCCCGAAGAAAGCGTGCCGGACACAGGCAGTCCTGTCCGACGATAGTTCGGACTCGGATACCGAGTCCGAAGACTTTGAGAGGGTTCCACGAAGGAACCTCAGGGTCAAGCCCCCAGCTCGAAGGTAAAGATCCGGAGACTTCCTGAGCTATAAGTTTTGAATGTTATTAACATGTGAGCGCCTATTAACTTGCAGCCCACCACGAATTCTCCCCACCGATCAAGTCTCGGACGGGGAGACCCCGCCTGCCGAGCTAGCGGAGAGCGGGACCACGTCGCACCCCTCTCCTCCGGGCACCGCAAAGGATGCCACGGAGGTGTCGTCCCAACAGGCTCCTTTGGAGCCGGACACCAGAGGTGGGGGCGACGACGTCATGGTCGAGGCTAACGCCTCGGCCGCCGAAGACCGGGGGGGAAAACCTCTCCCGGATACTGAGGAGACCGGACAAGGGGATATCCAGTCCCTGCATAGGTCGTCTCCGGAGCGCACCAGGCCTCCGGAGGCACCGGTTCAATCCCCGGTCGGAGATCGGATCAACCGATCCCCACCGGCGCCACCGACCAATGGGTGGCCGGCCATGGGGGAGGCTCTGTCAAGCGCCTCCATCTCCGAGGAGCACCGCACCCTTATGGGTGCGGTATTGCAGAGCATTCAGTCCGTAGACAACGGACTGAAGGAGGCCTTCAACGGACTCCTGACGGGCTTTTAGGTGAGCCGCGTAATGCTCTGTTTGTGAAATAGTAATTTCTTTGAGTTATCATTATATACATGGCAGCCCCCGAGCCCTAGGTAAGTTTGGAACAAACTTACCTGGGGGTCAATTGTAGATCATTATCCGAACATGTACAGGACAGTATTTGTTCGGAACGTTCATTTGTATGACAGTTCGGAAGTTGTGAACCCATGTAGCTTGATAGGGATTTGTTTTGTACAGGCGTCGTCATCGGCGGCGAATATTAATGTTGCCGAGCTGGACGAGCTAAATCGGAAGCTCAAGAGCTCCGAAGATGAGCTCGAGGCTCTGAATAAGAGATTCGACGAGGCGCAAGGTAAGCCGGATTAGAGTATCCAAAATTATCATGACCGTACTGTCAACGCAGTATTTTTAATATGCTTAATTCTTATGCAGCCTCGGCGAAGGAAATTGAGAGGCTCAAGGCCGAGCTTGAGAAGGCGAAGCAGGAGGCTTTGGTTGAGAAGGCGGTGGCCAAAGAAGCGGCTAACGCGCTGTCCGCCCTAAGAGCCACCAGCGACAAGCATGAGGCTCGGGTGGACGAAATCCAACAGGAGCTCAAGGACACCGGCCAAAAGTGCGAGGACCTTGAGCGGAAAGGCAAGGAGCAGGCCGCTGAAGTATCCACCCTGAAAACCAATCTCCAAAAGGAGCGGGTGGATAGGCGGTCTTTTGAAGAGCAAGTTAGCCAGGCCAAGGCTATCATGGATGGTAAGCCATATTTATTGCAGTGTGTCTTCGGGGATGGCAAGTTCGAGTTGCTTACCCAAGTATGGCGTTCCTCAGGCGCCTGCTCGGACCTCCAGAAGAGCACAGCGGACGCGAACCAGTTCTATGCTTCGCGGGGAGAAGGAGATGAAGCTCGGCTGTTTTGGGCGCAGTTTTAAGCCCCCGAGCGCTCTCCTCTCCTTGTTGAGCAGCTGAAGCAGCTGATGGAGCTACACCGGATGGCGGAGCCGGCCATGAAGGATCTATGCATCCGGCTATGGCCCAACGAGCCACTGCCGGGCAGCTACTTCGGCCTGGTGCAGAAGCTGAGCGACGCCTCGCCCCGGATCGACGCGCTAAGGCGGTCCTCCTGTATCGAGGGAGCTCGGATGACCTTTGCGAAGGCCAAGGTGCACTGGCCGGGGCTGGATCCGATGAAGATAGCCACCACCCCTCCACCTCCTGGAAAAGAGCATAGGTGCCCTGAGCGATACTTCTCCATAGTCATGGAGGGTGCTCGGGCAATAGAGGCTCAATGTTCGAGAGAAAACATTTATGAGTAAATGCGTTGTACTATGTCCGAAGACCTTTGAACGCGTTTATATTTAAGATGCATGGTTTATCATGTCTTTCGTGTTTTGCATCCTTTATAACTCCTGTGTGGCCATTAACATTGAAAGCTACGAGTCGTCGGCTTCAGCCCCCATGTAGATACTACACGGGGTGTCTCTGCCAACGCACTGTGACCCTTAGCCGAGCTATCGGAACCCGAAGGCGGTAGTGTGGGGCGGACAAGGCAATCGGACCATAATGCTTTATTGCTTTCACTTAGCCGTAGGGGTGCGAGAAAGGAGTGCGGAGGGCTGATGACTAGCCCCCAGGTGTTTGTGATGTTCGGATGAACCGTGGCCAAAGCCTATACCACATGGTTTGTACTAATACCAAACCCATCGTATGACACGGAATAATCTCTGACGAGATTTAGTTAAGCTTGGATTCGCAGACCGGTTCTCGCATACCATGACAGTCAGTTTTCGGCTTTCTCCGCTGAGGTGCTTGACCAGGCTAGCCGGAAGCACAATCGCAGCGGTTCTCCCTTTGCCCTTTTAGCTGAACGAGCGGAACATAAAGGGGCAAGCACAGGAGCCGGGCAACCCAACTATTGACCCAAGACATAGTTCGGAACCAATGCATATAAAGCGGAATTCCAAGACGCCGAACGCAAAATCAGTTGTGCTTAGGGCGATTTTTTAAGTTCGAGCCCCCGGTCTATTAGCCGGTTGCGTCGTAAAGTATACCGAACAGGTTCGCAAGAAGAGGGAGAAAATAGAGGGTGTGTCCAAAAGAGACAGCGAAGCAATCATGTATAAAGGATCTGTATTTTGCTCAACAACTCTTATTATTCAAATTGCCGATGCGACTGTTTACAGGTATTTGAAAATAAAATATGAAATTTACAGGAGGTGTTGTACCAGGGATCTTCGACGGCTGACCTGACGTCCTCGATGTGCCCTGTCGGTCGTCCGATCCTACCCCTCGTAAGGAGTTGTATACCGCTATGGGTTTTGCTGTTCGGCGAGCGGACTTTGGAGAAAAAATCTTGAGAAGTCGCCGAAGTGTGAATGAGCTTTACGCCTTAGAAGGTACTTTATGGTACCTATAGCGTGTTCGAAGACGTTTTGATGGTGATAGTTCGGTCCAGCCGAACACTTACCCTTTGATAGTTTTTTTTTCTTCCACCGCTGCCCATGGAATTTTAAGCGCGAAGTTGTGCCTCCTCAGCACGTGCTTTGCTGGTTCTAGGGTTGGGCGATAGGGGGCGAGTCCCTATTTATGGGGAGAAGAATGTTCTGGGACTTCGGGTTGAACCCGAGCTCGCTTCCCAGCCTTATGTGCCTTTACGGCGGATATCGGCGTTTGCCGATCATCACTGTAGTGGAATTTGGCCGCCAGGGCCAACTCATGTTCCTCAGTTCGGAGGGAACGCTCAGTGTTGCCGTTGACAGTAATGACCCCCTTGGGGCCGGGCATTTTGAGCTTGAGGTATGCGTAGTGTGGGACGGCATTAAAGCGAGCGAACGTTGTATGGCCGAGCAGGGCGTGATAGCCGCTGCGGAAAGGTACAATGTCGAAGATCAAGTCCTCGCTTCGAAAGTTATCGGGCGAGCCGAACACTACTTCCAGGCTTACAGAACCCGTGCACTGGGCTTCGACGCCTGGGATCACTCCTTTAAAGGTAGTGTTGCTGGGTTTGATCCTTCACGGATCTATGCCCATCTTTTTCACCGTATCTGAGTAAATCAGATTAAGGCTACTTCCTCCGTCCATTAGGACTTTAGTGAGCTGGTACCCATCGATAATGGGGTCTAGGACGAGGGCCGCCGAACCTCCGTGACGGATACTGGTCGGGTGATCTCGTCGATCAAAAGTGATCGGGTAGGCCGACCATGGGTTAAACTTCGGGGCTACAGGCTCTATGGCGTAGACGTCTCGAAGGGCGTGCTTCCTCGCCTTTTTAGGTATATGAGTGGCGTATATCATGTTCACCGTTTTTACTTCTGGAGGGAATTTCTTTTGTCCAACACCGATCGGACCGCGGGGCTCATCCTCGTCCTCGCTGTGTGGGCTCTTGCCTTGGTCTTCAGATGCGAGCTTGCCGGCCTGTTTGAACACCCAACAATTACGGTTGGTGTGGTTGGCGGGCTTCTCTTTAGTGCCATGGATCTGGCAAGGCCTCTCCATGATCTTGTCCAGCGGGTGGGCAGCGCCTCTGACCCGAGCTATGGCGCGCCGGTGATCGGCGTCTGTCTTAGCCCGGTTTCGTTCCCGACCTTCATTGGTGCAGTCGAACCGAAGCCGGTACCCTTCTCGTATATCGGGTGAGTATCCTCTGGATCCATAGATGGATCGCGTATGACCTGCTCTATAGTCCAGGTCGTGTCGCGGGTCGAACCTGTCATCGGGCTCTAGTGGCTCTTTTCCCCGTCTACGGGGTATCGTCGGCCTATAGCCGGTGTCATCAGCCGTCCTGTCTTGTCCTCGAGGAGGGCGGTCTGGCTTGTCGTATGGGGTATGTTTGGGAGACGGCGTAGCAGTGAGCTCGTCGTCGAATTGTCGCAGCAGCCTTCTGCGTGGGTAGCTCTTAGGTTGGTCCGATAGACCGGTACCGTATCCTTCCTCAGCTGAGAGGACTCTCGTCCATCGATCGTTGAGGTCGTCTTGTTCGGCTTTAAGCTGCCGTTCTTTTGCTTTCTGGCTGCGGGCCGTGGCTATAAGCTGTTGCCTGAATAGTTCCTGATTTGCAGGATTATCGGGGATGGCGAAGTCATCGGCTTCCGCATTGTCCTCCCCCTCGACAGAGCGGAGGTAATTGTCGTCCTCGGCATCATCTAGATCGTCGGGGTTGTGCCAGTCTTCCGGCCTCTCCTGACCCTCTAATGGGTGTTCAGGGATTTCGGGGTCGCCGAGGTCTTCCGGGGTGTCTCCATCCCCAGTGCCGTCGATAGCTTTTCTTCCCTTTTTTTCCTTTTGACCATTTATGCGGCTTTCGGCGTCTTGACGGCGCTTCATCCGATTTGTCACCATCATTTATTGGAGTGTCAACCATGTAGACGTCGTATGTGGAGGTGGCAGTCCACCGCCCGATGTTAACGGGGGTGAGGGCGCGATCCTCATCATCCATGTATTCTGCTTCCTCAGAAGCATAGTCCAACATGTCAGTTAAATCCTCGACAGTGGCTACCAAGTGGGTGGTGGGTGGGACGAAAAATCCGTCCTGACCCGTCTAAAGCCCGATCTGAGAACAGATCGGGGTTGGGTCGTCGGTAATCTTCATCGACGAGATTCGATCTAGAGCCTCATTGAGTATCGAGAGCTCGATCGGGTCGGCCTGCCCAGAGCTCCCGGAGTAAACCTCCGATGCGTCCGCGCGGGGAGAGTGTTCGGCAAGAACAGATGTCCGGACGTTTGGCACTATGACCGGGTCCGGACTGAGAGTCGGGTCCTCGCCGGGGTAGATCCCGTGGGCGGGGCCGATGGATGGACCTGAGGTTAAAGCCTCAGAGTCTTCGGGCGTGACAGGCGAGACTACGAGCCCGGTTAGTGATTGATCGCCCCGAGAGTCTACAGAGAACTCTAAGTTCCCGAATCTGACCTCTTGATCAGGGGCGAAACTTCTGACACGGCCTAGATGGCCGGTTGGATCGGCGTGCAGCACAATGCTGCCGAAAGCGAAGATCTGTCCGGGGACGAAAGTGCCCGTGTTGCGGACCTCTTCATTGATGACAAGACGAGCCATCGATTCCTTTGGCGACCACAGCGGAGCTCTCAATGAAAGCACCAATGTCGGTGTCAAAACCGGCGGATCTCGGGTAGGGGGTCCCGAGCTGTGAGACTAGAATCGATGGTAAAAGGAGAAGTGGGAGACGATGTTTACCTAGGTTCGGGCCCTCCTATGGAGGTAATACCCTACGTCCTACTTGATTATATTGATGGTATAAGGGTTACAAAGTTGATCTACCTCGAGATCGTATGATTAAAACCCTAGATGAGTTCTCTTGTTCTACGACCTAAAACCCTTCGGCTTATATAGACGCCGAGGGTACCTAGGGTTTACACATGGTCGGTTACACGTCTAAGGGATAAACATGCCTATTCACTACTCCAAACGTGGAGGATACGCCACAATTCTCGAAGCTTCCTTCCTGGAGACAGGGTCTTCGATCCATCCAGTGCTCAGCAAGTGGCCCATATAATCCGGCCCATAAGAAATAGGTCGACCTCCCGAGGACCCCTGAAACCAGGACTCCCTCATATGGAAACTAAGAAATGAGTTCTATTTTCAGGGACGTACATGGAGAAGTGTCAAGTGCATTCTTGCCAAGTTAAATGATCACCTGAAACAGTTGAAAGTGCTCTGCGACGATGCACAGGTCGTGTTGCTGCAAAGATGCATCCTCCTACTGAACAAGCATCTTGGAGAGGTGTTGCGGATTGCGTGGAGATGAGGCCGGAGGTGTCGTGGTGCCGCCGCTAAGGAATCTGCCATCTGCACATCCTTTGATCTTCGTTCGTATGGTAGCTTAACTTTGGGTATTCGATGTTGTAATAAGTTTGGCTTTTGAGAGAACTTCTGCTCTCAAGCAACTTTCGTTTATCCTGTCATAGTAGATCATGAGACTTTGAGGCCAGTACTGTTGCTTGACTGTTTTGCTTCATGATATAAAATGGGGCAGGAGGGAAACCCCTTTTGATTAAAAAAAGCGGCCAGCTGGAGAGCGAAAACGGTCATGAACATGCGTTATGCATAATCAACATTGAATACTAGCATGAGTAGGATATGAACACCATGAACATAAATATCGTAGAGGCTATGTCGGTTTTGATTCAACTACATGCGTGAACATGTGCCAAGTCAAGCCACTTGAAACATTCAGAGGAGGATACCATATCATCATACTACATCACAACCATTTTAATGCATGTTGACATCCAAGATAAATCATTATCAACTCCTAGCTACTTAAGCATGGCAAGAGCAACTATAATCTCTAATTGTCATTGCAAACATGTTTGATCATAATATGCTGAATCATGGATACTAGGTTAAACACATTTACAAAAACAAAAACAAGTTGAGTTCATACCCGCATCTCTGTGCCACAGTCACTTCATCAAATATCGTCATTATTGCCTTTCACTTGCATGACCGAATGATATAAAAAATAATAACAGTGCAAGAGTGCCGTGGACTAAGCCGGAATCTGCAAACATTTTATTCAAAAGGAGAAGACAAAGTAATTTGGGCTCTTTGTTAGATTAACAATAATGCATATGAGAGCCACTCAACATTTTCATCGTGGTCTTCTCCTTGGTACGACTCAAATAAAAGGAAAAGAATTTCAGAGAAACACACTGAAATATTTTTTAGAGTTTTTGGTTTTTCTTAAAGAAAGCAAATCAAAGAAGGAAAAACAAAGACGAGAAAAACTATTTACACGGGAAAACTCCCAACAAGTAAAAGAAGAAACGAGATATCTTTTTGGGTTTTCTTTTGCTACTACAGTTAATTTAAACTAGAAAGAAAAAAGAAAAAGAAGCAAGAAATATTTTTGGATTTTCTCAAAGTTTTTCAAACACGCAAGAAGAAAGCAAGAAAATAAATCTAGCAAGGATAATACAATGAAAAAGTGTAGACACCGACAACTGGAATGAAATGTGTAAACATGAATATAATGTCGGTGGAAATACGTACTCCCCCAAGCTTAGGCTTTTGGCCTAGCTTGGTAATCACCATCCGTAATAGTCATCCGGTCCTATGTGGAGGTGCTGTGGCGGCGGCACTTGAGCGTCCCACTCCTGGGGCTCCTCCTCAGCCGCTGCCAGGTCATTTCGGTAGGCAAAAATGTCCTCTCGCATGACCCTGTATCCGTTCATGGCAATAGAATCAAACAAAGCAGGTGCAGGCAACGGGATAATATCACGGGTAACCTCGCTGAATACTAAGTTGTAGCGAATGTTATGAAAAGAATCAGCAGCATCAATAAATTGATGATCCTCCAATGCCTTGTGATCTAGAAAAACTCGGGGAAAGGGATAATCATGTTGGCGAATCTGAACATTAAAGTAACTCGCTAAGCGAGTAGCATAAATACCACCATGTATCTTGCCCTTAGTCTGTAGGCAACGTGCAATAATAGCCCCTAGGCTAAAGGTGTGATCATTGTGCAGTGCACGGCGTAAAATGGCGAGGTCGGGGGCACTGAGTGCACCGGCCTTCTCCCTAGCGGTTAAACACCTTGCGATGAATAAAGCAAAGTAATTCACAGATGGAAACTGCAAACTGGTGGCAGTGGCATTTGACACGCCTCTTTCATCACCCACTATCAAAGTGAGGAGAAAGTCCTCAAACTCCGCTGGTCTAGGCTCTCTTAATTCCCCATCAGAAGGGATCAAACATGTCACAAAAGTCAGTGAGCGGTATCTGACGGGTTTCATCATATAAATTAAACTACACCTCGGGAGGATTATTCCTACTCAGAAAATGAAAATTTTGCACAAAGGAATTTGTAAGGAGGTGGTGTTGGTCACACTCAGCTGCGAGTAAGTAGGTCAGCCCAGCATTTGCAACGAGTTGGGCAAACTCTTGATGGAACCCGGGCTCCTCCATGAAGGCATTATGCGGCCATTCGCACGGTCGCACCTCCGTCGTTCTCAGAGTGTTGAGGTCATTGTCCGATGATTCCCCAATGACTCATTTAACATTCTTCTTGGAGGAAAACTTCCTAAAGAAACTCATCTTATTCCTATAAATAAATTTCTGAAAATTTTAGTCTACAAAATTTTTGTCAACAAAACTTTGTAAGATTGATAAGAACTACTCCTAAGGATGCCTAGAGGCCATATTAAGCATTCAAACTACTTAGAACTCTAAGAATTCAACATGCAAGCCCATCTACAGCAGCACCAAGAGTAGCTAATTATTCTAAAAATAAACCACTAAATCAAAAACTAATTGGAGCAATGGAGGAATCACATACCAAGTAGCAATCTCCCAAAACAGTTTCGGAAACGGAGCTTTGAGCAAAGAGATCAAAATCCACAGGTTTGAGAGCAAGAACACGAGAGAGAGCAAAGGTGATTTTTTCTGGAGGTAGGAGATGGAATGGGCTAAAGAGATAAGTGAGGGGACCCACGTGGGGACCAGACCCACCAGGGCGCGCCTGGGGTTGCTGGCGCGCCCTGGTGTCTCGTGGACACCAGGTGCACCCCCCCCCCCCCCCTCTGATGTTATTTGCACCAGAAATTCAGAAATATTCAGAAAAAATTGTGTTAAATTTTCAAGACATTCTGAGAACTTTTATTTTTGGGTCATTTTTATTGCACGGGGAAATCAGAAAACAGGATAAACATGGCATTTTATTTTATATGACTAAGAAGAATAGAAAACAAAAGGTGGGAGCAGAAGGTTGTGCCTACTAGATTCATCAACTTCATACCTCTCAAAAATGATACATTAATAAGGTTGATCAAGTCTTATTAACAACCACTTTCGATTAGCATGAAACCGAAGAATTTTCGTAAATCACTAAGTTACCCCAACGGGGATATGCATATCCCCAACAATAAGTATGTCATATTTCTTTTTGGAAGTAGGTAGAGGTAGTTGAAAACTTCCAATAGTGAGTGTCGGAGATTTTTCAATAACATTTATGCCATTCACTTGGAACTGTTTCTTCGGAAAGTGCACCGTATGCTCATTACCATTGATATAAAAAGTGACTTTGCTTTTATCGCAATCAATAACAGCCCCTGCAGTATTCAAAAAGGATCTACCAAGGATAATCGATATGTTGTCGTCCTCGGGCATCTCAAGAATAACAAAGTCTATTAAGATAGTAACATTTGCAACAACAACAACAACAGGAACATCCTCACAAATACCGATAGGTATGGCGGATGATTTGTCAGCCATTTGCAAAGATATTTCAGTAGGTGTGAGTTTATTCAAATCAAGTCTTTTATATAAAGAGAAAGGCATAACACTAACACCAGCTCCCAAATCACACAAAGTAGTTTTGACATAATTTCTTTTAATGGAGCAAGGTATAGTTGGTATTCGAGGATCTCCAAGTTTTTTAGGTACTCCATCCTTAAAAGAACAATTAGCAGGCATGGTGGAGATTTCTGCTTCAGTTATCTTTCTTTTATTAGTGATGATGTCTTTCATGTATTTTGCATAAGGGGCCATCTTTAAAATATCAGTTAAGCGGGTACGCAAAAAGACTGGCCTAATCATTTCAGCAAAGCGTTCAAATTCTTCATCATCCTTTTTCTTAGATGGTTTAGGTGGAAAAGGCATGGGTTTCTGAACCCATGTCTCTCTTTCTTTACCATGTTTTCTAGCCACAAAGTCTCTTTTATCATATCGTTTATTTTTAGGTTGTGGGTTATCAAGATCAACAGCAGGTTCTATTATTTCAACATCATTATCTGGTTCTTTATCATTGTTCGGTTGAGTATCTTCATGAAGATCATCATTATCATTTTCATTATCACTACATGAATGTTCATTACCAGATTGAGTTTCAGTATCAGAAATAGAGACATCATTATCTTCAGGAGGTTTTTCTATCTTAGGTTCACTAGAGGTATGCAAAGTCCTATCATTTTTCTTTTTCTTTTTCTTTTTCTTTTTCTTTTTAGAAGTACTAGGTGCATCAGTGTTAATTCTCTGAGAGTCTTGTTCAATTCTTTTAGGGTGTCCTTCGGGATAAAGTGGTTCCTGAGTCATTTTACCTCCTCTAGTTGCTACTCTAACAGCAAAATCATTCATATTATTATTCATTTCATTAAGCAATTCTCTTTGAGATTTAGCAACTTGTTCTAACTGGGTTTGAACCATAGAGGCATGTTTTCCTACACCTCTAAAATCATTACTGATTCTAAATAACAAGTCACTCAAGTGAGCAATCATATTAGAATTATATTTCAATTGTTTCAGAGCATTTGCATTGAAGTGATCTTGTTTCCTAATGTAGTTGTCAAACTCATATAAGCATTGACTAGGATGTTTATTGTAAGGGATATCACCTTCATCAAACTTTAATAAAGAATTTACCTCTACCACCTGTTGAGGTGGTGGTGTGTCAAGGCCATGTATTTCTTCAATAGGTGGTAAATTCTTAACATCCTCAGCTTTAATACCTTTTTCCTTCATACATTTCTTTGCCTCTTGCATATCTTCAAGACTGAGAAATAAGATACCCCTCTTCTTCGGAGTGGGTTTAGGTGGTGGTTCAGGGAGAGTCCAATCATCATAATTCTTCAATATATTATTCAATAGTTCCTCAGCTTGTTCAATAGTTCGTTCCCTCAAAACACAACCGGCACAACTATCTAGGAAGCCCCTGGAAGCATCAGTTAGTCCATTATAGAAGATATCAAGTATTTCATTTTTCTTAAGAGGGTGATCAGGCAAAGCATTAATCAATTGGAGAAGCCTCCCCCAAGCTTGTGGGAGACTCTCTTCTTCGATTTGCAGCTTGTTTCTTATGAGCAGGAAAATATTTTTCAGGGAAGTAATAAATCATATCCTGGGGACTAAGCACACAACCAGGAGCAAGAGTATTATAGCATATCTTAGTATCACCTTTTAATGAGAACTGAAATATTTTGAGGATATAGTAATCGCAAAAAATTTCATCCTTAGCAAAAAGGGTGGCTATGTCATTTAGCTTAGTGAGATGTGCCACTAAAGTTTCAGTTTCATAGCCATGGAAAGGATCAGATTCAACCAAAGTAATTAACTCTGGGTCGACAGAGAATTCATAATCCTTATCAGTAACAAAGATAGGTGAAGTAGCAAACTTAGGATCATATTTCATTCTAGCATTCAAAGATTTTTCTTTCAGTTTGCATAGTAATTTCTTAAGATCATCCCTGTCATTGCAAGCAAGAAAGTCTCTAGTTGTCTCCTCATCCATAATATAACCCTCAGGCCTCTTAGGCAATTGAAATCTAGGACAGCTAGGTCTAATAGGTGTTTCATAGTTCTCAGTTTCAAGGACTTCATCGGTTTCAGTAATCTCATCAGTTTCAATAATTTCATTCTCTTTAGCTCTAGCAATTTGTTTATCAAGAAATTCACCTAGTGGCACATTATCATCAGGCATGGTACTAGCATCATCATAAGCATCATTCATAGCAGAAGTAGCATCATCAATAACTTGCGACATATCAGGATTAACAGCATGTGGTGATGTTGCAAGTTTACTCATAACCGAAGGTGAATCAAGTACAGAGCTAGATGGCAATTCCTTACCTCCCCTCATCTTAGAGGGAAAAATATTGGTTCTTGTATCCTTAAGATTCTTCATAGTGATAAATTGATATAAATCCCAAGTGACTCAACAAATATAGCTATGCTCCCCGGCAACGGCGCCAGAAAAAGGTATTGATAACCCACAAGTATAGGGGATCGCAACAGTTTTCGAGGGTAGAGTATTCAACCCTAATTTATAGATTCGACACAAGGGGAGCCAAAGAATATTTGCAAGTATTAGCAGTTGAGTTGTCAATTCAACCACACCTGGAGATTAAATATCTGCTGCAGAGTGATCAGTAGCACAGTAATATGATAGTTTTGATAGCAGTAGTAACAGTAACAGTAACGGTAACAGTGATAGCAATGATTTTGTAGCAGTTAGAATAGTAGCAATAGCAATAGCAACCTAGCAAGAACAATATGTGGAAAACTCGTAGGCATTGGATCGGTGAATTCGTTGGATGATATTCATCATATAACAGTCATAACCTAGGGCGATACAGAACTAGCTCCAGTTCATAAATATAATGTAGGCATGTATTCCGAAAATAGTCATACGTGCTTATGGAAAAGAACTTCCATGACATCTTTTGTCCTACCCTCCCGTGAAAGCGGGGTCCATAAGGAAACTAAGGGATATTAAGGCCTCCTTTCAATAGAGAACCGGAACAAAGCATTAACACATAGTGAATACATGAACTCCTCAAACTACGGTCATCACCGGAAAGTATCCCGATTATTGTCACCCCGGGGTTTACGGATCATAACACATAGCAGGTGCATATGACTAGCAAGATCGGATCAAGAACATAGATATAATGGTGATAACATAAACGGTTCAGATCTGAAAGCATGGCACTTGGGCCCTAGTGACAAGCATTAAGCATGGCAAAGTCATAGCAACATCAATCTCAGAACATAGTGGATACTAGGGATCAAGCCCTAACAAAACTAACTCGGTTACATGATGAATCTCATCCAACTCCTCACCGACCAGCGAGCCTACGAAGGAATTACTCACTCCCGGTGGGGAGCATCATGGAATTGGCGATGAAGGAGGGTTGGTGATGACAAAGACCGAAGATTCCCCTCTCCGGAGCCCTGAACGGACTCCAGATCTGGCCTCCCGATGAAGAACAGGAGGTGGCGGCGGCTCCATCTCATGAAACGCGATAAAACTTCCTCTCCTATTTTTTTCTCCGAAAATAGGTATTTATGGAGTTGGAATTAAGGTCAGGGGAGCCACGAGGTGACCACAACCCACCAGGGCACGCCTGGAGGGGGTGGCGCACCCTGGTGTATCGTGCCCAGCCAGGGCACCCCCTCCGGTGGCTCTTGGTTCCACTATTTTTCTTTTATTCTGAAATAAATCTCCAAAAAGTTTCGTCCAATTCCAAGAACTTTTATTTCTACACAAAAACAACACCATGGTAGTTCTGCTGAAAACAGTGTCAGTCCAGGTTATTTTCATTCAAATCATGCAAATTAGAGTCCAAAACAAGAGCAAAAGCGTTAGGAAAAGTAGATACGATGGAGGCGTATCATCGCCTGCCGTCGCAACCCCTATACTAAACCTCAAGATTCAACACTTCACAACCGTCTCTTCTGGACCCGGCAGTAGGCATCTATCTATCATGATGTACTCAAGCACAAGGAGAACCTGTATGTACCCAATGTCAAGTCCATTGATATGGATTATCTGCAGAAGAATACCCAATACTTTGGTGGTGCTCTTAACCTATGTGAGAAGCTTGGTATTACCAACCTTATGCAGTTCAACAAGGACTTTGATCCTGAGATGGTGGATGTGTTCTATGCTACAATCCATCTTGGTAGCGATGAGGACGGGACTTTGACCTGGATGACCAATGGTAATCTATTGTCTGCTACTTGGAAGGAGTTCATGAGTCTGCTAGGCTATGTGGATGAGGGACTCCAGAACCCAATTGGATTTCGCCCCCATAAGGAGACCGCGGCCACTCACAAGAGCCATCTCTGGCTCTTCAGTACTGAGAAGATCTCCTCCACCACTGGCAAGTCTACTTATGTGCTAGAGCCATTTCTTGACATTATGCACCGCATTTTCAGGCACACTCTTTTTCCCCGTGTTGGGAATTTGGATTAGGTACACACCTATCTGGTGGATATGTTGCTCTATTGTCACTTTGTGAGGAAGTCAGATGAGGTGCAAGTTTTGGATGTTTCAGATGTCATGTGGTTTGAGCTTCTATCTGCAATTTCTGAGTGCAAGTGCCCTATATATGGCCATTACTTGATGCATTTGATTGAGAAGACCTGGGAAAACACCTATCGAGGCGTCCAGTTTAAATGTGGTGAGTTGGTTCCCCACAAGATTGTCCAGCTGAGACAGAAAGACAAGTGGGCCACTCATGCTACTCCTGAGATGGATATGCCTGATGACGAGGATTATGTGGCCGAGGGTGGCGCTGCTTTCAGTTTTGCGCCCTCTACTGTTGAGCCATCTTGGGTTAAGAAACTCAAGGAGAAGATGAAGAAGTTGTTTTGCATGCATGCACATGGTCAGTACAAAGCATGTGGCAGAGAAGGAGGCGAGGAGCCGTCACAAGGTGATGGGCAGGCACCTAGGACTGGAGATACGAAGTGGGTCTGAGGACTCTATCACTGATGAGGATGTCTGGACTTCCAGGAACTGCAAGTGGGATTCAGATGATGCTCAGCCTGGCACTTCAGCTCCACCTGGCACCACAGATTTCAGCCCTGAGTCCAGAGAGTATTGAAGACGGTCCTATTTGATGTTACCACCTCGGGTCATCTTAGTTCTCTATGCCCTTTTGGTGTCTCAATGCCAAAGGGGGAGAGAGTTTAGGGGATTTTCCGAGTCACGAGTGCGTTTTAGTTGCTTGTTTTTCTTCGCTCGTGAACTCTTTTATCGTTTGCTTTGGTTTGGTTTTGTGTGTGAGACCTAAAGACCGCGTCATATGGTGTGAGACACATGCTACCCTTATTATCCTTTTATGTCTTAGTATGTGAGCTATGCTTATCTTGTGCCCTATGTTTATGCTCATCTGTCGCTCCTTGCATTGTTATTTATCTTCTATCCTCGTAATGCAAGTAGTGCCTGCCTATAAAATATAGGGGGGAGTGTTGATCCTAGTGTGTGTGTTGTGCATTTCAAAAGCATATCAAATATAGAGCACACATCTAGGGGAGCCCGTCTATATTTTGTAGATGTTGGGGTTTGCTTTCTATCTCATTATATTATTTGTGCAAATTCCGTGTTGTCATCAATCCATAAAAAAGGGGGAGATTGTAAGGGCATATTTCTACCCCAGTGGTTTTGGTGATTGATGACAATGCATTTGCGGACTAATCGTGTGCATTAAGCCTTTCGGATATTTCATCATATGGCACAAGACGATTCTTGCCCCTCGGTGGTTTAGAGTGAAGACAGTTTCTTTCCTGCATTTCATTTTCGGTGGATTTGAGTCGTAGGAGAACCGTACTATTAAGAGGGGGTCCGCATCGGAAAGGTTTGGGTGGAATCAACATGTACACTTTTATTTGCACTCATGTTCCTTTTCCGCTTCATTGGAGTACCGGCGTTGCCCTCGTTCTAGTCCAAAAAGAACCAAGCGGAAGTACCGTGCAAGGCAGCGGTACTGCCGCTTATTAGGGGTAGTACCGCTCTGGGCAGCGCTACTACCGCTTATTAGGGGTAGTACCGCTTTGGGCAGCGGTAGTGCATTTGCCTAGTGCCTCGCGTTGTACCACTGGCTTCGGAGTCTCGACATTTTCGTGTTGGACTGAGCGGTTTTTGGCCGGTAGTACGGCGAGGTAGTACTGCTCCCGAGCGGTAGTACCGCTTGCTACTACCGTGCCACTTCCGCCCTCTCTTTCAGGACTAGAACGCTTAGCAAATCCTGAGCGGTAGTAGGCAGCGGTACTACCTCTTATTAGGGGTAGTACCGCTTAGGCGGAACTGCCGTCGCCCCCTACTGCTTCTCTGTATTTGGGAGCATCTGCACTGCAACCCCAGTGATAGTACCGCTGGGGCGAGCGGTAGTACCGCTCCGGCGGCACCACCGCCTCATGGCCACGAGCCATTGCACTGTGTGGCTAGCTCTACCGCCCAAGCGGTAGTACCGCTCCAGTGAGCAGTAGTACCGCTTGTGTGCGGGCTGAGAAGGGGTAACGGTTGGATTTGTTCCCCCACTACATAAAGAGGGTCTTCTTCCCCAAGAAGACCACCTCTTCCTCCCCAAAGCTCCATTGTTGCTCCAAGCTCTATTTTTGCCCGATCTCTCTCCCTAGCCGACAAATCTTATTGCTCTTCTAGGGTTTGGGTGAGAGGGCCCCGGTCTACACTTCCACCAAGAGAAATTTGACCCCCCCCCCCCACTAATCCCTTGCGGATCTTGTTACTCTTGGGTGTTTGAGCACCCTAGACGATTGAGGTGAAGCTTCGTGGTGGTGTTGGGAGCCTGCAATTAAGTTGTGGAGATTGCCCCAACCTTGTTTGTAAAGGTTCGGTCGCAGCCTTCAAGGGCACCACTAGTGGAATCACGGCATCTCGCATTGTGTGATGGCGTGAGGAGAATACGGTGGCCTTAGTGGCATCTTGGAGAGCATTGTGCCTCCACACTGCTCCAACGGAGACGTACTTACCCTCAAAGGGAAGGAACTTCGGCAACACATCCTCGTCTCCACCGGTTCCACTTGTGGTTATCTCTTATCTTTACTTTGTGCAAACTATACTTGTGTTGTATCTTTTGCTTGCGTGTATCTTGTTGTTAGCATCATATATATAGGTTGCTCACCTAGCTAGTTGCATATCTAGACAACCTATTTGTTGCTAAACCTAATTTGTTAAGAGAAGCTAAAAACTGTTAGTTGCCTATTCAACCCCCCCCCCCCCTCCCTCTAGTCAACCATGTCGATCCTTTCACTTGTTTCTTTTCTCTTTTTGGTAGCTTGCGCTCTCTCTTGTGTATAAGAGTTAAGTTTTACCGGCAATTCAAACTTTTTTTGCGGGACAATTCAAGCTTTGACAAATACTCCCTTCGTTCGGTACTATAAGATGTTCTAAATTTCTTTTAAATCTGATGTAGACACGATTTAGTGTGTTTGTTCATTTATTCCAGTCTATATGTAGTTATATTGAAATATATAAAACATCTTGTATTAGTGACTGAAGGAAGTAGCATATTTGTTTGCCATTTTTCTAACCTTCTTAAGTTCAACCTGTGTTTACAACTATCAAAGGTAAACGATCTGATTTCATAATTGACCAATCTTCTCTCATTCTCTCTCTACCTATACCTATACCTATTTTGTATTTACTTTTTTACTAATAAAGAAAATAGGTATTCTTGGTCCGTCAAGCTATTTTGCAGAAAAGCCTCTGATGTTTCTGATGATCAACCTGTGGTCTATTTTTAAGTCAGATTTTTTTCTTTTTCAGAAAACCTCCTGATATTTCGCGTAATCAACCCGCAGACCAATTTTAAGTTAGATTTTCGTTTTTCAGGAAACCCTTGATATTTGGATTAATCAACCCGCGGTACATATCAAATGCTTTTAAGAAATATTTGTATCTTTTAACCCTAACTTCAAATTTAACATATTATATATGAAATTTGATTAAAAATTGTAGAATCTGAATATGATGATATTTTACGTGTTAACCATTTTTCAATAGTGCATGATCCTCTTTCTTCCATACGAGTGTTGATCTGGATTGGAAATGAGTACCTCAGCAAAATCGGGATTGAAATTATATAAAACCACGCATGCATGCCTTGCCAAAACCTCACAGAAAAAGCAGATTTATCAGAGAGAGAGAGAGAGAGAGAGAGAGAGAGAGAGAGAGAGAGAGAGAGAGAGAGAGAGAGAGAGAGAGAGAGAGAGAGAGAGAGAGAGAGAGAGAGAGAGAGAGGCCTTAGGGTTGACAACATTCAAACACATTCTGATTGCGTGAGCATTGAGGCCATCGTCGACGAGGTGGTAATCCGAATGAGTGGCAGCACATCATGTGTTGAAAAAAGGACATGGACCTATTGGGGCATTCATGGTTACTGGGTTAGGGGAGTGTGGTACTTTTTTCTCCCGTTGCAATGCACGAGTTCTTTTTCTAGTCTATTAAAAGTGCATTAATATTAAAGGGAGAGTAGAGAGGGATGGAGGAAGAATGGTTCTCCACGTGTGCCAGGACGCGGCGTAGTCAATATCCCTGATGTAGGCAACCATATGGCTTATCTGATGTCTCATGTGGGCAATAATTGCCTATATTTCTTTCCCTCTCTTTTCTTGTGAAAAAAATATATTCCTTTCTTTCTTGAATTTATTGTTGTTTGTTGAGAAATCCAATACTACTTTCTTAATGTGCAATATGTATAGACATATATGAATATGATCGTGTACTATTTTCTGTCTTACTAGTGGTAGCTCCGATAGAGAAGCACGGGCGTTCACAATATGGCCACCATCAGCGCGTTCGGGAAGTCTGATAGCTGTATGGGATGCTGTATCGAGATAGAGGGCCCTAACGGGGAGTGTGTTCTTGAGGCATGCTTATTTTGTTAGGGGTGTGCAAAGTTTTTTTTTCCGTTGAAACGCACTGCATATTTGTTAATTGAGAAACAATAACAGTGTAGTCGTTCAATCCTTGAACCAGAGGAGGCATGTAGATTTAAACTCTATTTACAAACTCTTCCCGTCTAAATTTGATGGTTATTTTTTTATCGATGATCAGTTTGTATGTAGACTGGTATGAAATTTTGGGTGCAGCTAGGTCTCAGTCGGCTAAGATTTAATCAAGTCTCAGTCGACTAAGATTAATCAAGTCTCGGTCAAGTGCTATAATATATAAGAGAAACAAACTGAAAATATATTTTTTGTACGAAATCTTCATGCAAGATAACAAAATATAGAGACATAACGAAGTCTCGGTCAGCAAAACTAAAAAATATTTTGCACCCAACCCTTCCGTCTATGAAGAGACCCATCAAATTATATTAGAACGGTAAAAGATGGTTTACAAAACATCCGTAAATAAAGTATTACAGCAAGTTTACAGAATTGATTCTGTTTATTTACAGCTTCTTCTTGTACAAGGAACGTACGAGCCTCGAGGACACAAAGCCTTGCGAGAGAAGTCGATAAACATCGGTTTTACATTGAATGGATTCTCTACGTTCCACCTATCCAAACAACCCTTTATATTCACCCGGCCGGATCACGCAAATTGCCAAATTCTAGTATAGATAGATAGAAAGTCCTCTGTCGATTGTTCGTCGTCAACCCTCGATCGATCTCCCTTGGATCATGCCGACGTCCGAGGCCGAGCTGCTGTCCGCCCTCCGCGCCGCCGGCCGGGAGCACCTCTCGGCGTCCACCGTCGCCCGGCGGCAGGAGACCGGCTCCCACCTGTTCCGGATCGCCAACTACGCGGAGGTCATGGCGACGCCGCGACGGTGGCCAACCGCGAGCACGTGGAGTCGAGCACCTTCACCGTCGGCGGCCACGAGTGGCGGATCGACTGCTACCCGAACAGCTGCGTGAAGCCGCACAACGGCTGCGTCTCCCTCTTCCTCCGACGCACCAGCGGCGCCCCCACCTTTCTCCGGCGCTCCACTACCGGCGGCGCAAAGGCCGACGACGTCGCTATGGCGTCCATCAAGTTCAGCCTGCTGGACCGGGAAGGGAACCCGGCGCGCACCCAGAGCGCGCCGCAGCGCCGGTTCGCGAGCGGCGACGACTGGGGCTGGAAGGACTTCATGAGGAGCGACGATCTGGACAAGGACAAGGAGAAGTACCTCAAGGACGACTGCCTGTTGGTCCTGTGCGACGTCACCGTAGACCTCGGGCTGCGCACCGACAGCTGCGCCGACGTCGCCGCCGCCGCCACGCCGGAGCCGACGGGCGAGTGGCCGCCCCCGCCGTTCGAGCTGGACGGGGAGCTCACCAAGGCCATCTGGAGGAAGCAGAGGGCGGACGTGAGGATCAAGGTCGGCGGGGAGACGCTGGCGGCGCACCGGTGGATGCTGGAGGCCCGGTCCCCCGTGTTCAAGGAGGACCTCTCGCTCGCCTTCGCAGCCGGCAAGAAGACCGCCGAGCTGCGCGTCGACGACATGGACGCCGAGGTGGCCAGGGCCCTGATCCGGTTCATCTACACGGACGCGCTGGCGGCGGACGTGAGGCAGCAGCTGGACGCGGCGACGGCCATGGCGGAGCGTCTGCTTGTGGCGGCGCACAGGTACAAGGTGGAGAAGCTGAAGCGGATCTGCGAGGAGGCGCTGTGCCGGCACATCGGGATGAGCTCCGTGGCGGCCACCCTGGCGCTGGCGGAGCGGCGCCGGTGCCCCGTGCTGAAGAAGGCGTGCATGCAGTTTATTTCCTCTCCGGCTAACCTGGTGGCGGTCGTCGCGACCGATGGCTTTGAGCAGTTGAAGACCGGCTGCCCCCCTGATCTGGTCGAGCTCATGGCCAAGGAGCTGGCCAAGGTTGGAGCAGTAGATCAGTCCACGTTCGTACCATTTACTTCCTTCTAGCCATTTAGTTTTTTTTTTTAAAATATTCTAGCCATTTAGTTCCTAATAGATATTCGTAATCAACTAGGTAAATACCCATGCATTGCAACGGGAACAAGTTTATTTTAGTGGTTCAGTGTAGAAATGTTTTTGACTGGGTTGAGATTGAGATATGTTCTCAGGAGGCAAACCATAGCAAAAGTATAAAAAAATATATGTTTCTGAGATTTGTGTACTTTTAAGTTAGTTGATTTTGTATTTTGCTTGCAAAAGATTTCTTGCTATTGACGATTTATTTGATTTCTGTAGATTGCTTTGCAAGAAATTTCTTTCTCCAGAAACAAGGAGGTGAGGGTCGGTTAGAAAAAATAGGAATTGTAGAAAGGTGGAAATGAAACCAACAATTCCCCTCCAATAATAGCCAAATCAACATCAATTGACCCATATTTTTAGGAGAGTGTTACAAATCATCCGACTGATTTGCGGGAAACAAAAGCCGCCTCTATGGCCAGTCAGATGCGCACCATCACAACCGTTGCTTTGGCCTCTTGCGGGATCCTGCATTGCTCTCCGGCAGCACACCCCCTCCCCCCTCCCTCTGTGACGTCCTGGATTTGTGCTACAGTAATCTCTGTAATTAAGCTACAGTAACCCCACGCTAATGATGCCACGTCACCACGTTTACTGTTACTAATCTCGCAATGATTCAATCCCGTGCGAATTCGAAATTCAAAACCAAGTCGGACGATAAAAGTTTTCAAATATCAAAACAATAATGTTCAAGTTGTGACAAATAATTCATAGGTAATTATGGTGGAGAAACCACATTTTTATAAAGTGTTTAGAATCATAAAAATAATTAAAAACAGTGACCTAAGCAATTATTTTAAAGCCTTTAAATTGTAGGCATTTGCAAACTAAATAATTAAGTGCCAAATTGGTTATGGAAGTGGGCTAATTTAAAACACTATTTTTAGGTACTGTTTATGTATTATACTAAAACTAAATTAAATAGAAACTAAAATAAAACAGAAAAGAAAAATAAATAAAAAAGACAAAACAGAAATTAAACATAAAATAAAACAAAGCCCCCCCCGGGCCCAACTGGGCCGTGGCCCGCCGCTCCGTTTCCCACCCCCCCCCCCCCCCCCCGCCGACAGGCTCTGGGCTGCCCCCGCGCGCCCGTCCGCCCCGTCGCCGCGGCCAACCACCTCCTCGCTCGGGCCGCCGCTGCTCGCCGTCATCCTCGCCGGCTCCGTCGAGCCTCACCGCCCTCCCCCCCTACTCTCCAGCGCCGGTGAGCCCTCGGGGCTCCACCCTCTCGTCCCCCCCCCCCCCCTCCCCGGGACTGCAGCTCCTGCTGCCGTGGCCAGGACCGGCCCCGCGAGTGCGTGCGTGCGTGCAGAGTGTGCGTGTGTGTGCCTGTGTATGTATGTATGTATGTATGCGTGTATGCGTGCATGTATGTACGTATGTGTATGTGTGGGCATGCCCCACTGACATGCGGGCCCATGCCCTTTAAAATAAAAATAAAAAAATAATTTTATAAATAATAAATAATAATAATTAATTAATTAGATTAATTAATTAATTAGTTAAATAGCAATTACTGTTTTGGATAATTCGAATTTATTAATTAAAAGAATTTCAGAATATTGCTAAATCTTTATTAAATCATATAAAATAATCCGTAAGTCAGATGAAAAAGTTTTGAACATGAAAGTTGCTCAGAATAATCCTACGGTTCCGAATACGCAGTCCGTTAGTCTGTCACGTGCTCCTAGCATAGCGAACATGGAACTTTTCCATCGATTTCGTCTGTCCGGTAGTAGCCCGAGACCCGGAAAATATCGTCAGGTATTCTTCCGACCCGTCTGCGACGTGTAATACTGCGTTAGTGCATGCCTAGTTCTGCATATTGCCATGTCATGCATCGTGATGCATTTGTCTGCTTTATATTTATTGTTTCTCCCCCCTCCTCTTACCGGTAGACCCCGAGACTGACGCTGCTGCCGGGTACGACTACACCATTGACGATCAGGCCTTTGCAACATAGCAGCAAGGCAAGCAACCCCCTCCTTGAGCATTCCGATATCGCCCATTTCTTCCCTCTCATTCTTGCATTAGATTTTGCTAATGTATTAGCTAGCTCCTATTCTGATGCATAGCCTGTTTTTGACAAACTGCTACTATACCTGCTGTTGTATCAACTGCTTAGTATAGGTTGATCAATGAATCCCCTGTGACCCCCTTAGTCCCAGTTGCCCCTGCTTCTTCATCGACGACTCGAAGACTCGGTCAACCGACCGACAAGCCAGGCCCCTCACATCACCGCACACCCCCTTTGTTGTACGACTCTGCAGAGTTACTATCGAGTACCGAGGGTGACACCTCGTGAAGTACTCATGATGCTAACTCTGTGGTGCAGCTAGTCGGTCGTGGTTATCGAGGGTGATTCCTCCTTCACCACTCCCGACGATGACTCTGTCGTGCAACCCCTCAAGTGTGGTACCCTCGAGGGTGATTCCTCTAAGTCCACCTTGACGGTTTCATCGAGCGGGGCCCTTTGAGGGTGATTCCTCAGGGTCCGTCTTGATGTTTTATACACACAGTTACTATGACCTGGTTACCGAAACATGTTGGTGATGGGTCGGCCCTGAGGGGTACCCACGGTTTGATGATGATGAGGCGAGGACGGGCAGGAGAGGCCCTTGCCACACATCCTGGGTCGCGCTTGCCCCGCATTAATAAAATGCTAATGGGTTGGGTATTTGATCTGAGTTGGCCGATTGACCTTTTACGCACCAAACCTTCACGTGGGAGAAGTTATGGGTACTCAGCGTCGTTGTATCAGCCGAAGCTCTTCGGACGTCAGCAATGGAGCGGCGCGCGCCCGAGTGGCCTGGACGGTACAGCTCTTGGACTAGAGTGTGCTAGGGCTGACCTCGGCCGCGTTCGCATCGTGCAAGAGCGCGTAGGGCAAGTGGGCCCACGACCCCTGTGTGCTTAGGATTTAGACCGGCGGGCTGGCCTCTCTGTTGAGCCTAGGTGGGGCAACGACGTGTTGATATCCCGAGGCCGGGCATGACCCAGGAAAGTGTATCCGGCCGAAGGTGATCAAGCGTGTTGGAAATGCGGTGCACCCCTGCAGGGATGAATTCATCTATTCGAATAGCCGTGTCCACGGTAACAGGACGACTTGGAGTTTTACCTTGACCTGATATAACTAAAATTGTGAATTTAAATTGAAATGAATGTTGGCTTCGAGATTGCTTCCTCGCAGGGAGTCGAGGAAGAATCTCTGGGCGTGGTTACTTATTAAAATTGCTACAATAATATGACTATATATGAGATACCAGTCTACTCTCTTCTAATGTTGCAAGATGCTGAAGATGCTAGTCTTCGATAGGACTAGTCCTCCCCCCTATTCTTGCTTCTGCAGTCAGTCCAGATATAACCCCATTCCTTGATACTGATGCATACTTAGCATAGTTCTGATGTCAGTCTTGCGAGTACTTTGGATGAGTACTCACCGCTGCTTTGCTTTCTCTTTCCCCCTCGATACGATTCTGCGTTCAGACGATGGAGCCCCGGAGATGGAGTACGCCGGAGACGACTACTACACCACCGCTGGAGCCTACTACTACGTGGAGAGTGCCGACGCTCAGGAATAGTTAGGTTGGCTCCCAGGCAGGAGGCCTCGCCTCTTCCGATCCGCTGCTTATGTTTGTGCTAGCCTTCTTAAGGCAAAACTTGTTTAACTTATGTCTGTACTCAGATATTATTTGCTTCCGCTGACTCGTGCTTGTCGAGCTTTGTATTCGAGCCCTCGAGGCCCCTGGCTTGTAATATGAAGCTGTATGACTTTAATTTGTGTCTAGTGTTGTGTTGTGATATTAATTAGTGAGTCCCTAATCTTGGTCCTACGCATCGCGTGTTTGATTAGCGTACGGTCGAAATTGGGGGCGTCACACCCTCCAAGGAAGAACGTCGCGTATCATTTCAAAGAAACATCGGGACACCGCAGGCGAGCGCTCCATTGCAGGCATGCAGCACCGCCGTCACAGCAGGACATCCCAGCAATTTGCTGTCGTTGCTGCACAAATCGCTGCCCGCTGCGGCCGCCTTCGCAACAATGGTGCTGCTGCAAAAAACAAGGGTTGCAGGCCGCGGCGGGCAGGGCCGGGCCAGCAAAATCGGGGGCCATGTTCCAAACTCTCATATGGGCGCAAAAACAAGGGTTGCAGACCGCGGCGGGCAGGGCCGGGCCAGCAAAATCGGGGCCCTGTTCCAAACTCTCATATGGGCGTATCTAGCCACAGAAGAACATATGTTGCGTTTGCGGCACTGGATCAAGCCATCATCCACGTGCAGGTTGCATGCATAAAACATTGATATATATTGGGAAAAGATAACGCCCACACGTGTGGGCGTTTTGCAACTCGCCCACACGCGTGGATCGTCGTCCATGCGGCTTTGCTCGAATCTTGACACAATTTGGCAGATTTTTTGTGCCACGTAGGAAGGGGCTGGTGTGTGGGCGTTTATCAGTTCGCCCACACGCTTGTTTCACGCACGCGGAACTCGAACTGCCTTCGCGCCCACAAGCCCGCACGCCTGTCGGTTGCCATGTCTTTCTAGTGTTACATGGCAACTGGGTGGAACTGCCGTCGCGCGCCCACACGCCCGCACTGTCAGTTGCCATGTCTTTTCCAGTGTTACATGGCAACTGGGTGGAACTACCGTCGCGCGGCCACACGCTCGCACACCTGTCAGTTGCCATGTCTTTTCAGTGTTACATGGCAACTGGGTGGAACTGCCGCCGCGCGCCCACACGCCCGCACGCCTGTCAGTTACCATGTCTTTTCCAGTGTTACATGGCAATGCAATTGTTCAGACATGGCGACTGCAGTTGAGCAACCATGGCAACTGCAGTTAAACAAACAGTTGCCACGGTTCAGCAACCATGACAACTGTCACGCGGGGGCACGCGGGACCGCGAGGTGGGAGGCCGGACGTGCGGGCCGCGAGGCAGGAGGCCGGACGTGTGGGCGTTAGCTGTTTTGCCCACACGTAGGCGTGCGGGCTGTTTCTCTTACACACCACACGGGACGTGTTGCAAGACTCCCTTAACGCCCACACGTGTGGGCAATATCAGGACCCTATATATTTCTTTCTATGTGTTTTGATGAAAACGCTGGAAAAAAAAAATCAAAGGTGTTTCCTTATTATGCCTCGAGCGATTGGATATACTTGGGATGTGTTGAGCCATTAAACAAAAATGCCTCCAAGCTTAAATAAATGAGGCATTTTGAAAAAATACCTCCAGAAAGGCAGAAACGGCAGCAGTGATGTTCATATATTGATAGGAAGTACTACTTAGTACTTATAAAGTTTATATTCCTTAGCTATATCAGAAAAAAATAACAGCTGACTTGGTTGGCGCAGCTTTTTAACAGAGAGAGGTTGAGGGTTTGAACTCTCACAGAGGCGATTAAATTGCATTCACTTTTTCCTCTGTGAGATTGAGGGCCTGTTGCCTATTTTTTTTAGGTTGGCTATGAAATTCAGGGCCCAGTAAACTTGGGGCCCTGTGCAGGCAACATAGCAGCTCATGCCTTGGCCTGGGCCTGGCGGCGGGGCACATCGGAACCTAGCAGCCGAGGGCCGGAGTCGCCCTCCCCCGGCCATGCAACAACAACGTTATTGTGGTGGTCGGCGTCGCCCTTCCCCTTTTTGAGGTCCCAGCCCGTGGCGAGGATGCAGCGGTGATTTGATTGCGTCGTCCCCTCTGTGTTTGACGGGATTGGGCGGAGGATGCATCAAGGCCGCGGCCCCTGCCGATACCTAGCTGCTATGGTGGTGCTCGTCACGGGTCCTCTCCTATGGTTGTCAGGATGAATGGGATTGGAAAGGGGAAGAAAAAAAAACATGTGGAGGATCTTTGTCGCTAGAGAGATAAGGTAAGGGGAAGCTGTGGGCCGCTTGACGCAGGGCACGTTGGCGCATGGTGGAGGGGGTTTACGAGATGAAGAAATCAGTCGGTGAGTTTAGATACTTTTCCATATTTTTAATATAAACTTGATTAGGCTTTAGCAAGTTTGACCTGAGACAAGACTTATAGGTCATCTAAACCCAAATAAGGGGGTAACATTATTTGACACAAAACTAATAGGGGAGCGCTACGCGTCGGCCGGCGAATCTTTTTAAAAGATCCGCCGCCTAACTAGCCATTGGATTAAATGCGGGATGGTTGTCATATTCAACTGCCGGCTTTGCAACAAGGATAATGTTGTGCTCGGATGTTTGCAACAGAGTTCATGTTGCAGAACTTTTGCAACACAGTTATTGTTGCCTAGCATTGTTTTGCAACTCCTTTTATATGACTACGGAAGAAGATTTTGCAACAACACTGATGTTGCAGAAAGTTTTCTTGCAATGGGAAGAATGTTTCAAACGAGCCCGACGACGACGCAGTCTGCAACAGGGCCGGGATGCAAAAACGCTTCTGAAACATGGACCAAGTTGCAGGAAAGTGAAGTGGCAGTGGTTGGCTCCCAATCGTTTAATCAATAACAGATCTGACGGCCATAAAGGTGGTTGACACGACCGAAAGATCCGCCGGGTGAACACAAGTGTTTTCCAAACTAATATCCATACTTTCAAATGTATTTTCTTCTTACTGACAAAAAATAATACTACACAAATTTATTGTCAAAAAAAAGCACATGCATCCTAAGAGGCTGTTCGGAATCACTCCACTCTGCAACTCCGATGCGGAGCGGAGCAGCACGCAGTTATATTTCGGCGAGCGGCTAACAGGCTGCTTCGCGCGCTCCGCTCCGTAGTGAAGGAGCAGAGGGTTGCCGAACACAGCCTAAATTTGGAACCGAGCAAATTTCTTCCGACAGTTAAATCACCTTCTGACACGAAAAATTGTGGCCTTGCGAACAAAAAAGGTGCCAGCAGCAACCTGAAACCTCAAGCCGATGAACAACAAATACCACCGAGTTACCAGTTCAACAATGTTACAGCGATTACAGGGCGAGGCATTGCTAAGCATTTAATTACATACATCCTCAACCCAAGAAATTAGCATTCTTGCTATCAAAGCAAAACCGGGCTAGGCAGCTCATCAGCGCGCCCTCCACCTACCTACCTATTCTAGATACAGAGACAGGCAGTTGGGTTTAAGCAGCATCTAGCCTTTGTTTTTTCCTGTGTAAAACAGCTAGTTTCAATCATGTGAATCGGCTATCACCTCTCTAAGCTACATCTCTCCCTTAACTGTTAGCTGAGAGAGATGTCGATCGGCGTAGTGGAGAAGTCTCCTCAACCTCAGAACCATATCACAGTGGAAGGGGAGAGCGCTGCGCCTTTCCATGTAGACAGGGCTTACCGTCATCCACGAAAGGGCGTGGAGCTCCGCAGCCACCGCTTCCAACACATTGTGCATGTCCATTTCGTAATCACGGGCTGACGTTTCATGGCTGATGTTCCTTGCCTGCTTGCTTGTGGTGCTGCCGCCGACCCCTCTGCTCATCTTCTCTTGGACAGTGGCGGTGCCGCCTCCGTAGTAATCAACGATGCTTACAGAGAGAACGGAGTGCCTGTCCTCCTTGGTGAGTTGTGCGGCGTTCTTTCTTACTGGTGGGACAGCTTTGGAGACGACATAACCCATTGCCAAGGGAGTTGCTGTCCCTTTGCTGTGCAATAGGTGGGCAAGTGGTGGGGATTCCGATGTAAGACACGTTGGAAGCTGTAATGTCGCAGGGGAAAGATACCGCATACTTGGTGATGGTACCAGAAGATACGATGCAGACATTGACCCGATGGACTTGACTGGGGCAAACCCGTCTAAGTAACTAGAAGACCCAGTGCTGCTTTGATTCCCTTCACCTGTAAGAGCCGGGAAAAAGAATATTTGTAAATACTATGATACTGTCCTTGACTGTGCATTTCCTTAAAAGCATGATCCTTTACTTGATTGGCACACTTAGCACGATCAAGATTTAAAATAAATAATCATATGATGTATTCATATATGATAAGGTCATTTAGTGATGATCATTTAATCAAAAAATTGCCACATTAAATAAAGTAACTTGCAGGTGGAGCTAATAACATCAACATACACAGACAGTACTTACCAGAAGTAGGTCTGGTCGCCAGCAGATCCGCTTGGCATGCAAGATGCAGTGAGCTATCCTGCGACACTGCAACTAAGCTGATGCTACGAACCAAGTGCAATGAACCCCTTGAACTGTCCATTCCAGTTTGTTCCGCTAGGATCTGCTTTTTGTTGCCTGGCTGACCTTTCGTAAAGCTAGATTTTGAATGAGGGCTGTATAATGTACTTGGTGAGGAAGGCATGTTTCTGTCCTGGATTAAGCCCATATCTTGTTGCTGGAGTGTTGGTCCATTAGAATTTGACGGAACACCATCAGGTATAGATCGCCGCAGCTGCACAGGCCACTTCTTTACCTCGTTACCACCAAAAGAGTATATTGCCTTTTGCCATTCTGCATAAACAACACATAGCCATTACAAACACATTATGGCCTATCAAATAAAAAGTAAAGAGCTAATGATCGAATTGATTAGTACCCTGGATTTCAAGTTCAAGGAAACCTCCAATACGGGTTATTATTACATCTCTTGATCTCGTACTGCTAGCCTCTGGTGAAGACGACATTATTTGACAACCCTGCTGCAGAATTTGAATGAATAGGCTTTGGAGGACTTTAGTGTCTTGGCGGCTACTAATACCACCAAAAGGAAATATTAAGCTGTCTAATAACTCTCCTCTAGAATCTGTCCAGATGCATACTAACCATCGCCAGTCCTCGGTCCAGCCATAACAGCAATGAAGACTTGTACCACTGTCATTCTCAGACCCTTCAAGTAGCGGGCTTGCTCCACTATCACTGCCACCTGATATTGAGCTGTAAACCCTGCTGCTACTTGCATCAACTCCAAATCTTGAAGATTCCATTGTATCATTGTAATCAACTGCCCCAGGCTCCGCCAGAATGAAAAGTGGCTCAAAAGCATACTTCCTGTCATCCTGAGCACATAATTCTGGGATTTTGCTTGGATCAGGCAATCCTACAGCACGGCCAGGTTGCCATGAGTTGTCCCATGATACTGACCTCATGGATGCATCAAACTCTGTTTCTCTAGAGAGAGTTTGTCCAGACATCCGAGGAACTAGACATTCTTTCCAAAGGGTAGGACCAGGAGATGCAGTATGCATCATCGTGGACTGAGGCCTGCTCATATAAGTAGGTGACTGGAACATGTCACTTGTGGAAACAAACCGTGGGATCCGCCGAGCCTTATTGTACACAGTGAAAGCTATGTCCTTGAAAGCAGCAAGCTCATTTGGTTTATGGAGTCTCAGTAAAGTTTCAACAGTAACAATCTGCAAGACAAGCTTTGGTACGCTGAACCCAGAGAGCATTACAACATTGGATGCTGATGCTTCATCAGCAGAAGCACTGCTGTTTAGAGCTTTGGCAACCTGAGCATATAGGAATGATTTCCTTTCTCTCTCTGACGATAAGATAGACCCAAGGGCAACAGAACTTTCTACCAGTGTCTGTAGGACTGCAGATGGTTCAGGAAATGGGCAGACCACATAAACTACCTGCGTACATAATGGACCACGGGTGTTAAGATAGATTAGCATTGCGGTTTTAGGAAAAATACCAACTTAAAAGTTTATTTTTGTTGCACAGCACTACTTCAGGCAAAGCATGAAAGAAATATCAATTCATCCACCTAGAGGCCATCGTGCATCTAACTGAATGATTAGAAGTTCCGAACATGTGATCTTTTTTTGTAAATACAAGTGAATAGAAATGATGGATCATTTATGCATCCAAAAAACTAAATTGGGTTAAGATATATCTCCAAAAGAATTGGCGACGTATATATGTGAAGTGTACTCCAATGGTGGCATTTATTAGTAACAAGTGCAGAATAATAATGGCATCCTACAAAAATTGTCATAAAAGGAAATAAATAATAATATACCCCATGACAAGAGCCTCAATCGTGCATCTAACTGAATGATTAGAAGTTCCGAACATGTGATCCTTTTTGTAAATACAAGTGAATAGAAATGATGGATCATTTATGCATCCAAAAAACTTAAAAATTGGGTTAAGATATATCTCTAAAAGAATTGGCGACGTATATATGTGAAGTGTACTCCAATGGTGGCATTTATTAGTAACAAGTGCAGAATAATAATGGCATCCTACAAAAATTGTCATAAAAGGAAACAAATAATAATATACCCCATGACAAGAGCCTCAACTGGACCAAGAAAATAGGAAAGCTGTAATTGGACAGAATGGGAATGACAGAAGCAACATGTCTACAAAGTAACAAATCATATACAAAACAATGATGATAAGCAAATTATCATTATCTGATTAAAGAAACATCCTACACTAAGTTGACTACTAATGTGTATTTTTCGTTTTGCTATTCCTTTTGTACATGTATGAGAATATTTATTTCAGCTTCTCTGTGCTGGTTCTCATAAAAAAGAGGAGGAAAAGGAACACTGATCAGAGAAGACCAAATAACGAGAAGAATACACGAATATAAACCATGCAGAGTATCATCACAGAACAATACAAGAAGTGAGACACGCGGCTGTTGTTTTGGAAGTCCCTTGGATCGAAGAAGTGGAGAAGGAAGAAAAGGTAAAGGGCCTTACAGTGCAAGGCATGTTACTGCTCTCTTTCTGATTTGTTGAAATGTTTAACGTAAGCTTTATATCCTTAATTATCCTTGCCAGAGATGATATAAAGCTTTTCACGCTCCAACTTTTTGAAAGAGCTTGAAAGTATTCAGTTACTGAGCTGATAGAAACCGAGTGGCTGCCGCTAGTCTTCAATTGATCAGGACACTCAACAAGAACAAGTCCTGAAGGCAGATATTTTCCAGGAGATTGTTCGATTTGCCCCCCACTGTGTTGTGGTGAATGAGTACCCAGTTTGCAAACTTCATAAACTATAAGAATGAAAATAGATAAAAGTAAGGAATAAACTTTGAAACACAATGAATTAGTATAATTGTATGGAGATTATGAGATTGCTTATCTATGACTAAATGACAAGTCCCCCCAGTAATGATAAAACATTGTTGTATTCTTTTGGTTGTTTATATCTATTACAATGATGTGATCAAATAGAACGAAATCAATTGTATTGCAACCATGAAGCCATATAATTTGTTAAAGTGTTGTATTAAAAGCACAGTGACTGTCTATAAATATTGCCTCTTTTGAACTGAACGTATAACTGGCAACAAATAGTAAATACAGAGTTAGAAAAGGTGGCATTATAGGCTTAAATCTCTATACATCAATACATGCCTCATTGTCATACAGCCAACACAGTGAACCAATGCTGTTTATTGGATTCATAGACAGTTTGCAGGCACAAGTATCAATAGCTATCAAGATTTTAAGTTTATGAACTAGAGTCCTATCTTACCGAGTGGGGAGAATTATAAACATACAGTCAGACACATTAATACTACGTAACGGTAGAATATAATGGAACATATAGCCCCAACTTCATCTGCAGCTAGTTGGAACTTGTACTTTTTATTTGATGCAAGATTGGGAGTGATCCCGTGTTTGCATACGACATGTATGGATCCATGCACGCTATAGTTCAACCTTGCCATAAATATAAGTTGTAAGATTAAATTTATGGGTTTAATTGCATTCAGATCTCACATGTTAAGTTCACATCCCCTGACCACGCAATGTGGCACTATCCACTGGGTTGGATTGCATTTAAATACAAAATGTTAAATTATCAATCTTAACCAAGCAATCTAGGACCATCCTTGCATACGTGTGCAACTTCTCACAAGCCACAATTGTGCTCAATTTGGTTTTCGCCCGGTTTTCCGTTAATTAAATGGGCAATTATCTTCTTAATTAATCAATGAGGCAAAACTTTTGCCTCCTTTAAAAAAAAAAAATGTGCTCAATCCTCGACTTGGGCTGGGTGGAGAGTTGAGAGTTCTGAAATCCCAGGTCAAGAGTTTTGGAGTTTGGACAAGCCCCTCCATTTGACCCAAAACAGCTGGTTATTTTCCAGAGTTCTTTTTAAAATTTCTCTATATGTTTCAATTGAATATATTTTGTCGGCACTGACCAGATGAAGGGATGCAAACATAATAATAAGAACAGCACAGCTCGAAGCGGGTGGGAATTATCTCATTACCACCAAATCCTTGTTAGGTCTAAGTAATAATTGTGCATCACAACTGAGAACCAAAGAAAAACTGAAGAAGCAACGTTATAGACACTTACTTGTTCCAAGCTGCATGAAGAAATCAGTGGCTGCAGAAGTAAGCATATCAATATCAGGGCACAGAGCGTAGTAAGTAACCTGAAAGAGCGAAAACAAATGAGAAATTTATGAGTCCCAAAGCTACAAAGCTCCTTCCAGAGTAACCAAAACAAAGAAACGTGTAGTAATCTAGATTCTAGAATGGCTAAAGAACTTAGAGCCAATTTGTGGTTGTGTCATGTTGTGTTATTTCCTGATATGGAATACTTACACCACAAAAAATATTTACCAATTATATTAAGAAGTTGCTTTATGGATCCAGAACGACACTAAAAATATACTTTCAGGTAGTTGATATATCAAAAGGTAATAAAAATCTATACTGGGCTATATGGCACCACAGTGCCAAACTAGGCCTTACAGGCTTGGCCGAAGCATAAGGTTCCAAAGGAGCCTTCTCCCACAATTTGAGGCAATCAGCAGAGGTCTTTAACCAATCATCCTGGTAACTGTAATTTCAATACTTACATCAGTAACTCGTGCAGACAATTAAATGTTAGTTCATTTAGTAATCATTTTTAGGGGAACAAGTCTGCTACCCAACAAGAAGAGATGGCGAAGGGAGGACAGCGATGGTTGGTCTAACACGGTGATATCCCTTATGATGCTCTTCTGAAGTGCCTGCATTGAAATTCAAGCTCCTCTAAGATGAACCATGAATTTCTCCTTCTGGCAATATTATACTTGGCGAAGGGAGTAATAAAGAAGTTGAAGACAGGTTGAGAGATGTGGCAGCAGGAATACCTCGATCATTGCTTGATTGGGGTGGGCTCATTGCATCTCCACCGATGGGTATAGAATTTGAAGTATCTCGAATATCACCACTGGTATAATGGAAAGAGTATGCATCTCCCATGGCAGCAGATTCTGCTATATTACTTCGACCCCTGCACCAATCAATTACTGATAATGGACCATCCATGTTTGCAAACGCAGTTTTAAGAGCTGCTTTTATATCCGACTGCAACAAGCCAATCATGGATGATTCTGAAACCTGTATCCAGAAAAAGACATGGAGAAATGATGCATGGATAGGTAGAAGTGGCAAGAAAAAACAGAGCACCAGATTTTTACCTCTGCAGAAAGTGGATCAACTAAATCAACACCAGCGCAATCCTTGGAATGGCATGTTCCTAACAGTCCACCACAGCCAGCATGAACCATAGAAGGATCACAAGAAAATCCACGTCTCCTCTGCTCATCCAAGGAAAGCCAGAAAAAAGAACCATCTCCATCATCCATATCAAGTGCGATATCAACAAATGAAGTAGATTGCTGAACTAGCAGAGCCATGGCACTGAGAAGTTCCACAATAGGTTGCCTTTGTACAGATGGGCTTGTGCCAGTAAATGTTTTAGCGGACAAAGAATCAAGGGGTTTTGCCCCTTTAGGTACCACAACAGACCTCCAAACTCCCACGTTTTCTAATTGGGACCTATCATACATGTCATGGTCAACATCACTAGACAGCCTAGCTGGTATACTTTCTTTCCTTTTCATCTCATATTTGGGAACAAGACCCGAGTTACTACTGCTCTCTGTCTGCATAGCACTGGACAAGGCACTTTTTAACTCAGCAGATGCTTTGGTTCTCAGAGACACTAGTGTATGCCTTATTCTGCACATGGCAGCCTGAAATGTGATGCATTCAATTTCAGTTGCAAGCGCGGTCTTCATAGATAGGAGGAAATACCCAACATTAAGCATGATATCGCTCTTCTTTTGTATAGTCAGCGAAGAGCTAAATGAAGTTTCACCAGACACAGGTCTTGATGTTTCTCCCTTGCATGATTGTTCGTCTGCATTGTTTAAGCTCTTTTCACTCTCATTTTTCCTACCTTGCACAAGTGTGTATAAGCTTGATCGACCAACATCACGTGAAAGATTAGCTGGTGTTAGTTTATCAGACTTCTCAGACTTGTCTCCTGCAGACTCAACTTTAGAACTTTGTGTGACATCATATGAATAAACTCTTGAGCTAAAACCACAACTTCCTCTTTTTTTCGATCCGGGCAAGTAGGGATTTGTAAACAGTGTTGCCGGCGTCTCGCAACTGGAAATTTCAACAGCTGCATATTCTGGTGCAAATGTGAGTGTAGCTTCAGCTCTGGTGAGAAAATCAGATCTACTAGATGATAATACTAAGGATTGGGACCCTGCGGGTGATGCAATTTCTTTGAGAGGCTCCTGAATTTTAGAAGCAACATCCTGAATAGGTGACATCGCTTGGTGGTTAAATGCCTCCATAGATGTGAAACCAACAGGAGAAAGTCTTTGTTCAGGTATATCCATAGCTATGGATGGACTATCTATGAATGGCATGTCTCCATATTCCGAAGCAGGGGTTACTAAAGCATGTGATTCAGCAGTACCTGGAGGCTACATAAAATGGAATATCAGGATTATAGATAGCAGGTAAGTCAGAAAGAATTGATCCTAAAACACAAATATCATCGCCATACAATTTTACTACTTGCATGTCCAGAAAAGTTAGTATGTTATTTACATTTAAAGAAGGGTTCTGCAGTGTGCTCATTGTTTAGATCCAACAAGCAGAGAATTCCACATTTCATGGCTAGGTAGAAGGACAAGTTGAACAGTAGGAGAAAATTATTCCCTCACCTAAATACAAGTCTTTTTAGAGATTCCACTACGGACTACATACAGAGCAAAATGAGTGAATCTACACTCTAAAGTATGTCTATATACATCCGTATGTAGTTTGTAGTGGAATCTCTAAAAAGACTTATATTTAGGAACGGAGGGAGTATTTCACAACCTTTTGATGATATCATAAGCAACATGTTTCAAGGCAAGAAATATGTGAGTGATTCAATAAATGGTCCTTGATTACAATCTAAAAACTCAACAAAGCAGAAGTGAAGTAATTGGCTACAATCTAGAAACTTAAACAAGCAGCGGTGACAGTAGCGACCTTTTGTTAAAAAATGCACGGCATTGCAGGAGCATGAAATGCAACGAAGAAGTCAATACAATATATTAAGTTGCAGAATACAACTAGTGATGTATTTAACGGAATTAAATATTTCAAAAGTACTACAGATTCCTAACAGTCATATTATCATTATCATATGCATAATGAGTTCATCATTATCACAGAGCTTCTCATACATGACCAAGTATAGTCACTCTAAATATTATAACCTTGTTCCATCTATAAGTAACAACTACGAGGATGATAGGGTGCCTACCTCACCAAAATCTAACTCATCCTCTTGAAAGAAGTCACTAAAATCTCCAAACTCCGAGAGAAGTATATTGATGTCCATCACAACCCCCTCTTCACCCCAGCCCCAAGAACATCCCCCCTGACCATTTGTGCCTTGCATGTTTTCCCTAACTTCTTTGCCAGCATGAGAAGAAACTTCTGTTATTTCAGAACGAGAGCGCTTGGATACCTGATTGAACGAATACAAAACATCAAGACTTCTTCAGCACAATGTTGACGTAGACTGGTACAGCAGTAGTGTGATTGTGCACTAATGCTATCAAGCATTAACATAGCCAAATGAGCTAATAACACAAACAGCGTAACATGTATATATGGAGATTATTCACCAGAATAGAACTTCTTGCAGAGGTAATGTCGCAAGAAAAATTGGTGTTGTGATAGTTTTAGCATCAACAAATTGGTATTTGCTCACAAATTAAACACAATTACGCAAATACTTCTATGCACAAGATGGCATGAACTGTATAGCATGTGTTCTTCCATGTAATGAAATTTCTGCCGCCATTCAATTATCAGTTTCTATCCAGATTTTGTTCCATTTTATCATCATCAATGCTTGGATTATTTGCTACATAAAGTGGTATGCACTTCCGAAAAGAAAATATGCACATATTTGTTGAGCAAGTCATATTCCCCTAGCCTCTATTTCACATGTAAGCCTCACTGAAGAATGAAGATGACAAAATATGTTATGCACTAGTATACATACTTAGTTTTCTGTAGGAAAAAAGGATGCGGCTACTCATAGCTGATCATTGTTTTACTTGAACATCATCCATTTACACAAAAACTGACCATATTTCATACTCCCTCCGTTCCAAAATATAAGGTGTATTAGTTTTTTCAAAAGTCAAAATTTTGCATGTTTGACCAAGTTTTTAGAAAAAAATATCAATATCTACAGTACCGCATTTGTATCACAAGATCCATCATGAAAAGTATTTCCATATTTTATTTATTTTGTATTGTATATGTCGATATTTTATTCTATAATCTTGGTCAAACTTACACAAGTTTGACTTGCGAGTATTTCACACCTATAGCTAATTAGAGATAAGTCGATAAACATGTTCGTGTGTCAATAGTGGCACAAGGTCTTCTGTTAACCACAAGAATGATGAAGTAAAGCATGATACTACCACTACAAGTTAGCTACTGAGAAGAGGAAAATGTAGTGTTGTACTAAAAAACATATTGAAATGTAGTTCTTGAGAAAAAAACTAATTCATTATGGTATAAGTTTGTAAATTGAGAGGAAATCAACACACTACCATCT
Organism: Elymus sibiricus; assembly: GCA_039707655.1. Classification (NCBI taxonomy): domain Eukaryota; kingdom Viridiplantae; phylum Streptophyta; class Magnoliopsida; order Poales; family Poaceae; genus Elymus; species Elymus sibiricus. The sequence continues at coordinate 491,219,134 of CM077665.1, forward strand.
TGCTACCAACAATGTCATTGTTCAATGGCAGATCAGGCTGATGGCATGCTGTAGAGTCAGCATCTGCTAAAAGATCACCACCTCTAGCAGCAACTGCATGCTCACTTCCATTAGAAGTGCTACTGACACTACTGATACTACTAGCCATGCCGTTGGAGTTGTTATTCCTTTGTCTTCTTAGTCTTAGAAAATTAGAGTTCACACCAAGTCCACGTGAAGATCCAAAGAAAGAGCTGCTAACAGATCAAAACAATTAATGCAGGAGAAATCAGACAAAACAAATTTGCAATCATGATGTATTAAAAGAAGCACTGAAAAAATATCATGTAATGACACAGATTAATTTTAGTTGCGCCCAGAGATTATGATCCATGGGCATGATTGAATCAATGTAGTTCTTGCAAGTAACTTTTGGGTATAATGAACCATGGCAACAAAACGTCAAAACGTGGTATACTGCATAGAGACTCTGGATGTGCTGCATGGATGGTGATCCTTAACAAATAGTTAGTGCAGCTTAACACAGTTCCACAACCGTAAACTGAGCCTTAGTAACTTCAATTTTTTTGGATAAAATTAGTTGCCAATTCTTCTAGGTCTTCCCTTTTTGTGCGAATGAAGCAGTAGAGAGCCCCGATTACAAAATAGTAAGTGCCTTTAAAACAACATTTACGGCCTGTTCGGTTGGAAGCCAAAATTTGCAACAATGTGCCACGCTTTTCTTAGCCAAATTGGACAAGTGTCTCATAGCCACAGCTTAGGCATGCCAAAAATAATCAGCTAGGTCCTAGGCGTCCTAAGCACATACGTTGTGGCATGGTAGGCTAGGTTATGGCTCCACTTTTCTTGGCCACAAGCCTGTTAGGGCAAAATATTTGGCATGCTAGGACACTGTTAGTATTAGGCATCAACTGAAACGGTCCTTGATGCTGTTTTTCTCCAGTTCAAGAGAAGTTCTGGCCCTTGAATGAGAGCAAGCCAGAAAGGAGTTACTGTAAGGAAGATGGGTACGTGATATAACAATTTACAGCATGGTGGTAGGCAACATACTTATGAAATGATAGATTTTGCATGCTCGGCAATTTCAATTTCTAAGTTCTAAAAGATGATAGGATTTACCTAGCTGTTCTATGTCCACACCTGGCTCAGAAGGTTGGAGGGTGTTTCTATGTCTAACATAATGAAAAAATATTTCGAATTTCATGTATTCCTCTTAAGACAAATATTTTCTTGTTATTTTAGATCTTGTATTCCACTATTCACTTATTTAGTTCTTAGAGATATAGGATAACATCAAAACAGCATATCAATGCTGTTTTTTCAACATTTTACAGAGTTCATTGTAGATAACAGCATTGAAGTTGGTCTCCAACATTTTGACTTATGAGCTGTTCCAGATAGTCATTGATAGAAAAAACCATGTATGCAAGACTGACCTGTTCCGGAAGTAAGAAGACGGAGAGAAGTTCCAAAATGGCCAAGCCTCCCATGATGAACTACCCATCCAGTCCTGTGACCACATTCTGCGGGCAACATAATTTAAACCATGCACGCTCCAAGCATAACAAGATACTTAGAGCGAGACTATTACCTTTTACTAGAAAAGCGAACAAATGCCTGATGGACCATAGGTACCATAACAGCCTCAGGTGGGTAAATAAATGTCCTTTCAAGAACTGGAAGGCCATCAACAGATTCTAACTTTTGCTGCCCACCATCACCTAAATGAGGGTCCTTCACTGAATCAAATTCTTTCTTAATCTGATTATTTTCCGATTCAGAATTTTTGTCAGTTGAGGCTGGTGGAAAGCCAAGGGCAACTTCAACATAGTAACTTTGACCTCTCAGCTGGCAGATGGTGGGTTGAGTAAAACCTGGTAGATTAGGTGCCGATAATTTGCTGAAATGTTTACACAAATTTAACATGAGAACTGAGTATCATAATGAACTGCTCTGCATATGAATATCCTTAAAAGAAGCACAAGATCTCACTGACAGGTGAGATAACACCCAAGAGGTGCAAGCAGGTCTAAGTGTCTAACTCATCAGTGAGAGGCCGTATCAACAGGCACAGAATGCCAAAAAAAATAGCTTAGCATATAAGTCGATTTCAGTATTGACTTTTCAGTTCTGAAATACCTTGAATATACTTGTCTTGCGAGGTCACTTGGGCAACAGCCGACAAGCCTACCCAGCATTCCACTAGGAGCAACAATAACTGCAACATTCAATGAAACAGATCATGAATTTGAATATGCATGATATAACACATAACTTTCATCCAAAAAAGGCATAAAACATAATTTACATAAACGATGAAGAAACTGGCAAAAGCAAAGTTACAAATCAAAGTTATCATGAGCTTGGTCACAGAAATAGAATGCTCAGTGAAGTTAGTTTAACTATTTAGAGAACTATTTTATATTCAAGCCTGATTCAAGACACGACTACAAGAACATAAACCACCATATGTCTGTGCTTCTGCCCATTTTGTCAACATCATAGCACACAGGCTAAGAGAAATACAGAACTATCACTAGTAGCGGCGTGATTACTTAGAAGGGTCTAACTGTCGAACTAACCAATGCAGTAGTGCTTTTTAACTATTTCCAGTAAGGGGGATCCCTTCAGATAACAGTATGATACAAAAGGATCAACGATAAAAGTCGAACAATTGGAAAACTAATAAAAATGTATGCCATAAGCTAGCATACCGCCTCTGGTGAAGTTCTATTTGTAAAGGTGAAATTGCAAAAACACTGAACCCCACACTAAATGAGATTCACTTGTTATCTTTTAATCCACCTTATAAAGAACTAAATGTAAGATAAAACAATGGGCAGTCCCTAATTGTAAAGCAGACGTCCTAAGGACTTCTGTAAATCCCCCTATCACAAGAAAATCATGTCAGATCAGAACTGTGAACTGAATAGCACAAATATGTTATCCTTCTCCAGCAAATAAGACAGTAGATTTTCTAAGGATGCCAATACAGCAAGATGTGTAGAGATGGAATGAATGAATGAAACGGTACCTGGAAGACCTTCATCAACAGAACGGGGAGTGTGTGTGAGAACTTTCTCTATATCATCACTAGAAAGGTTTCGCATATATCTAATAGAATAAACCATTTAAAGTAAGACCACTGACACTAAATAAACTGAAGAAGGCCAACGATATGATGGGACAAAATAAGAACTGACCTTGCAGATATAATAACATGCACAAAGATTGCTTCCTCAGTGGCCGCAAAGACAAATTCTACTGTAGGTTGTGCTCTCCTATAACACAATGATAACAAAAATAAATGGAATGGAAATCAAGAAAAGTTAAGTTATCCTTGGAAGAACAAACGGGAAAAAAATGAAACTACATGGCCAGCCATATCTGTATCCTCAATGTCGCACTGACATTACTTATTTCACCCGTCGGATCAAAGAGAAATGGTTGCAAGCCTGTGATGGATTGTAGCATTATAGCAACTTGATATGGACTTCTGCTTCATTATCCAATGACTAGAAGTGAAGAAAGGTCAACCTACTGATTCATCTCGACAGTTATCTAAAGTATGTCAGAAGATACGAATTCATGCAGGCCCCACTCCAATGCTCGTATACAAGATAAATGGCCAACAAGTATCCGAACATTATCATTATACTCTCGTCATCATATAAAGGTTGGCACAAAAAGGCATGCGGTTATTCTCGAAACTGTTAAGCTTCATGCACTAGCCAACGCAACCAAAAGTCCGAACTGATGGAAAGGGCTAAGGCAATCAACATATACACTTCAACACCCCCTCTCACGTGTGAAGCGGGAAGTCAACACGTGAATAGACTCGGTATGGCTCAAGAGGCCTATACTTGGACATAAAGGGAGCAACAGCAATTTTTGGATATATATTGCGAAAGCCAGGACTTGAACTCAAGACCTTAGGCTCTGATACCATGTTAAGCTGCATGCACTAGCCAACGCAACCAAAAGTCCGAACTGATGGAAAGGGCTAAGGCAACCAACATATACACTTCAACACCCCCTCTCACGTGTGAAGCGGGAAGTCAACACGTGAATAGACTCGGTATGGCTCAAGAGGCCTATACTTGGACATAGCGGGAGCAACAGCAATTTTTGGATATATATTGCGAAAGCCAGGGCTTGAACTCAAGACCTTAGGCTCTGATACCATGTTAAGCTTCATGCACTAGCCAACGCAACCAAAAGTCCGAACTGATGGAAAGGGCTAAGGCAACCCACATATACACTTCAACAGAAACCACTTTAGCGGAAAGAAAAAGGAACCCATTAAGTTGAAACTCCATGTTTAGAATTAGGTTACAACTGTTTAAGCAAAGTTTTGTATCACTAGGTGGGCAGGGGCTTTCTCATTTCTTCAAACACAAGAACAATGGCAAACTTCACTTTATCCCAATATACCATACACTATCTATTGCAGTGCACGACATTGGAACTTTAACAGACACGTTATGTGCGTTACTTTAGCAGACACGTTGCATCAATTGCTGAGCAAAGAGTGTAAAAAACTTGTTAACAAAGAATAAAAAATGAATAGATAAAGGCATAGCAACTTAGTCACGAACCTAAAGCTGTTCTGATTTCTTGTAGGGGGGTTGTATTTTGTAAAAACATCACCAAATCTTGCATAGGAAAGCCCTCTTAGTGCTCTGTACAAGAGAAATTGTCAGATTTAAAATTCATCAACGAGACAACAAATTATAAATTACAGATTCATACTATAACAAGTATAATGTACCTCTCCAAAGAATTTCTTAAAGCCTGACATAGTGCAGCTGCAACCTCTTCCGAGTTGCCTGGAGCCACCCATAAATCACTTGAAACAACTGCAAAACAGAATAAGCAGTAGAAACAAGTAAATAAATAAGCAAACTAGACAGTCTAAGACACCATGCAATAACAAATATCAACAACAATCAACCTCTTAATTTAGCTACAGCGGGCTGGGTTATTTCAGGTACTGACGAGTGGCGGCCAGAAAGGAACAACCAGAGCTTGATCTTCTCATCTGTCATTGTTAGACAAAAAAGTTTGGCATAAATAAGCATAGGCTTGACTTAGGTAGAAAGAAAGATGGATGCAGGTAGTGCACATAATTATTACCGGGGTTATGCTCTCCTTGAGATGGATCCCAAGGGCCAACAAAGGAATTTGTCCAAGTACTTAGGAGACCTTCACTCTGTAAGCGAAGATACGCTGACAGCACAGTGCTATTAAGAGCATCTTTCTGCTCGGCTTTTGAACTGGACAAGGAACAGGGATCACAATAAAGAATACATGCATCAGAACAAAAATAACAAGTGGCAACAAGCAACTAGAAGACAGCACAAAAGCGGCATATGGAGGGTACAATTAACACCTTCTATCAGAAGTAGCACTGTAATCTGGTTCAACAGGGAGAAACTGAAACCATGATACAGTCTGAAGCTCCCCCTGCAAGCACGAAATATATGCATAAGACTAAACCAAAGAATGTCTATCTTCAGAATCTACAAACTAATTCCATAGCAGGCTGTGGCAGACTAAGTAGGTAAGAAATGTCTCGCTTCCGTACTCTAAAGCTCTAGGCTCTATCAGAAACCCAGAGATATGAAATGGAACATCATTCTCAGTTTGGAAGTGTGGCGGGTAATGCCTCTCCTATGCTGTAATTTGTGATGTGTGAGGAGGGTGGTTCACTAGCTCTCCAAACTATTGAAGCAGTCAGTTTCAATTTCTACTTCTACTTCATCAAAAAAAATACAAACCATGAAGAAATTGAAGAGAAACAAAAGGACATTTGTAAGTTGCAAAGATAGCAGTGAGAAATAATCTGTGGAAGATCCAACAAAAAATGACCCACGCACAACTATGCTCCCTATTGGGCAAACCGTTAAAGCATCTACAGAACATAAGCAGAATCTCGGATACCCTTGTACTATTTTCTTTCTTAATGAAATGATGCGCAGCTCTCCTGCGTGTCCGAGAGGAAAAAAAATGGAGCAGAGATTTAAACAGTTTCTGTACTGCATTTTGTTCCCTTTTTTACACCATCATCATGGTTGGTATAGAACAAAACTCGTTTGCAAATGATGATACTCCATCCGTTCCTTTTTATTAGGTGTCATTTTTGTACACAGTAACCAAGGCACTAATTTGAGGATAATTTGGGACTGAAATGCCCCTGGTTACAATGTAGGTTAGAGGGGTAATTATCGGCAGCTAATTAATGATCATCCGATTCAGGTCGGCTGGAAATGGCATCAACAGGGGTAAAAAGGAAATACATCTAATAAAAAGGATGGAGGGAGTATAACGCATCAAGAACTTGCAAGTTGCAATAACAGAAACACTAGAGAGTTTGAATTTCGCACTCTGATGAAATACAATAAAACCAATTATGGGGCCACAATTCAACAGAGCCCCGCGGTGAGGGGGGGGGGGGGGGGGGGGGGGTAAGGTCTAACTTACTATTTTGAAAATGTTGGTCCACATATTCAGTGTAGAAGACAAGGATACTGCTTTATAAAATCACCAGCGTTCATGCCTGTACAGTAGAAGGTGAAACCTGCAACATGGCCTGATGCCTGTCATACAAAGAGTACTGAAGTAACCCAATTATAGAACAGCTGGACAAATGAAGAAACTACATGAAAGAAATGGGATCACACAAATGTTATCCGTAAATAGTGGGATTCTATGATTGTCATTCTTAATTCCAAATCAGAATAAAAGATATGAATTGAACAATACTACAACAATGGTCATCTATCATTGTTATTTTAAATTCCACAACATCCTACACTGCAGAGACAAAACTATTCAACAAGCAAATAAAATGTTTAGGACTCCCACACGCGGTCACATCAATAAAGCACCGACGAGGTAGGATCTTTAGTTTCCATGTTTAGAAGTAAAAGAAATGGTATTCTGCCATTCTAGTTCCAAAGCCTCTTATAGACGAATGAAGCAAGAAGTTTCTATTTATAAGGTAAAAAAACACGGTCCAATTGCTTTCATTAACGGTTGCAGTTAACATATTCAAGCTCCCTACTCCTTCTGACATTATAGGGTAACCGACACGCGTGACACAGGGAACAACCGTAGATTGCCGACCTCCCTACTCCTTGTGACATTTCACACGGTACTTATCCTTGTGGAGTTCCCACGGCCTACGATGCATAAACACGTCAAATCAATGACAGACACGATCTCCCATCGCTAGTTACCCACTTACCCTAACGGCAGAATCTGCTACACGATCTCCTTACCGGACACCCCACCATCTAAACACGGCCGAAACCCGTTCTGCAGCCATGGGCGGCGGATTAGGATGACTGAAAGCTCATTCAGAAACCAATGTCTAAGGTCAGAGCGTGAGATGGTTCAGGAGCGGGAATTACTTGATCGAATGCCCCCGCATTACTATGTCAGACGCCTAACATAACATTCAAGCGAGACTAGGGTTCTAGGGTTTGTGAGCGAACGAACGGGGGACGAGATCAGAGAAGAGGGCGGGCTCCGGGCTGGCGAAGAGGAGAGGAGTGCTCTGCGGAGGACGCTCACCTTGAGTCGCCGCTGTCCCCGCCCCTGGTCGCGGCCGGCGTCGCGCGGAGCTCGCCCTCGGCAGTACGTGAGGGCGGAGAAGTGAGGGGGGATGCGGCCGGGGGGGCAGCAGGAAGCAGGGGCCCCTGGGCCTTGTTCGCCGTCGCCGCCGGCGTCGGCTCGACGGGCGGGACGGGCGGGGGCCGGGGCGGAGGGTGGAGCGTACGGCGGAGTGGGAGACGAACGCGGCCGGCTGTTTCCGTTGGGTTCACTGGGGCAGGGGCAACCAGGTAATTGCGGGTTGCGGCGAGGGAGTGGGGGGACGGGTGTCAGGGAGGGAGACGGCGGTGGCGTTGGCGTTGGCGGCTTGGGGCACCGGAGGGGGCGGATGGGGTCGGTTGAAATCAGATCTGTGATGGGGTCGGCTCGGCTCGGGTCAGCCACTGGAGCGCCTCGTCACCAGCCTCACCAGCGACTCATTTGGTTGCGATTTTAGGACGTTTGCATAGCATTTTTAAATGGAGCTGGTTGAAGAAAAACAGCCTTAAAATCACCATCTGCACATTGATTGCTTGCCCGCATATAGGTTAGCTACATGAGGAAAATAATTTTGATCCCTAGTTTGGTTGGTCGCATTGCATTAGGCGCACATAGGACACAATGTTTGGTGCATTAGGTGCTCTCACCACTTCTTACTAGTGATGACCTTACAACACACGACCTAAGTATAATTCATAACTACGAAATAAATTACGGTTCATTCTAGCTACTATCAAATGGCAGTACACATTATTAAGAGCCGATTGGCTGAATGGGAAAGTTCATCATGCATCCTCTTCCTTTTACCTCTTCTGCTGCTGGTGTTCCTCTTCCTCTGCTGTTGTTGCTTCCTCTTCCTTTGTTGCTGCTGCTCTTGCTCTTTTTCTTCTTCTTCAGATTCTTGTATGGCCTTTGTTATCTCACGTTGTCTGTGCCCACTTCATCCTTTTGGTCTTCCAAGCTTCGTTGTCAAATGCATTCACACCATGGCCACCGAGGTCAAGATTGCCAAGCGTCACATCTTCCTCCTCATGCACCAGTTCATCAAAACCCCACTATAGAATCCAGTTATGCAGAATGCAACATGCAAGAACAAGCTTAACATGGGTGGGGTAAGGGTGGAATGGCTTTTGATCCAGGATCTTGAACCTGTTCTTTAGAACTCCAAATGCCCTCTCAATGGTTACTGTAAGGCTGGAGTGTCTGAGATTGAACAGCTCCTGTGGAGACCTAGGGTAGCTAGTCTTCCTGAAGGGTGGAAGAACACCTGGTTTACATGCATAGCCAGCATCTCCTAGGTAGAACTTGCCATCAGGGATGTTGATGCCATCAGGACGAGTCATGTTGTCATTGAGTATGTTAGCATCATGTGCTGACCCTTCCCAGTCAGCCAGCTCATATGTGAACTTCATATCAAAGTCAACCGCAACAAGCACATTCTGGCTTGTGTAGTGCTTCCTCCCCCTAAATGTTGTAGCTTGTGACCTCGGCACTCTGGCAATGACATGAGTACCATTTATTGCCCCGATGCAATCCTGAAATGGCAATAGAAAACTGTGTTAGTGCTCACCTTGAACAAACCTAGCATATGAAGCAATGAACTACATACTACATTGCTCGCCTTGAAGTATGGATACCATCTTGGGCTAGTGCGGATATTGCTAGGAGTCCGGCCAGATGGTGACTTGATCATCTCTCCTCTCAGCTCCCCAACAGCATACAACACTTGCTTGAAGTATCTTGAGATGGTCTACATTGATCTCCTGAACGTGTTGTGGATAACCCCGAATCTCTGGTTATGGCCAACAACGTGAAGGGACTTGGTCACTTGCTCTTCCACACAGGTGTGGATGCTATCTTCTAGCAGCCCCATGTTCCTGAAGATTCGGACAAGTCTGGCAAATGATGCTCTTTTCATTCGAAGTATCCACAAAGCCTATGTGTCGTTGCAGTTGTATATGTAGTTCAGATTGGCGATCCTCTCCTGCTCCCGCATAAGCATTGGTGCACATATGATGACAGTTGTCTCATCACGGCGAACAACTCTCTTGTGCATGAACATGACCCATGCCTGAATCACAGATATCAGCGTTGCTGCCTGAACTACCAGCCGCATCCGTGCGTCCATAACCTAGTCCACATCGAGGGTGCATTGAGCAATGGGGAAATCGACCCTACACGCCTAACGGCCTAACAACGGAACCTAACATTAGGGGGTGTTGCTTACCGGCATCGGGGACGAGGACGACAAAGGGGGGCATGGCTGAGTCAAGGACGAGCAGCAACATCTCCTACTGCCGGATCTGCTGCCGCTTGCACAAATCCGAGTCGTCGCCGCAGGTGGTGGTGAGGCTAGAGGAAGAGGCTGTCCTATAGGTAGTTGTGACTGAGTAAATGGGTTGGGGGAGGTGAGACTAGATTTGGCGCCCTGCAGCCACACCTGATTTCCATCTCCCACCATCCCCACTCGCTTTCGCCCTGCCCCCCGCGTGCGAGCTTGCGCCGCCCTAAGGTTGGCTCGCTAGAAACTGCCGATTCGGCAGTGTCTAGCGAGCCAGCCTTAGGGCTGCTTTAAGCTTCGTGCGGATGCGAGCCAGCCCTCTGTGTTCTCAACCAAACGCACATTTCGTGGGCCAACTAGGCCTGGTTGGGCCGGATGCGGGCAACCAAATGCGCCCTAGATAGCACACTGCACCTGACAAAAAAAAGACAGGCTGGAGCACTTCCTTTTTTCATATATAGGGTAATAATGTCGTAGAAACAATAAACCTGTAGGAAATAAAATGACATGGAGAAAAAATATGTCATTTGATTCACATCATAGGAATTTTTTTCATTGAGTCTGAGGTAATGTTTATTTTCCTTTGAAATATGAAGGCTACGAACCAACCCTATGTAGGTATAGAAATCCATTTCGATGGACCAAAGGATTCTAAAGAAAAAAATTCTATAAGAATCATATCCTATAGAATTCCTATTAATTGATTCCAGATCAAAGAAGGCCTTACAAGTAGACACTCATCTTTTAAGGAAAACGAGAAAAAAATCCAGCAGGTTAAAAGTTTAAAACACATCAACCGATGCCCATGGTGGGCACGGCTCCCTGATTTGCCAGGTGGCATTTGCCTGATGTGCTCAAGCGTCAACATGGCCACTTCGTAATGAGTTATATGTGTGTCATTGAAGAACCAACCTGTGGTTGGATGGTTAGAGGGACTGTGGTATCCCCAGCCCACCAGGGTTCAAATCCTGGTGCTCGCATTTATTCCTGGATTTATTTCAGGATTTCCGGCGATGTGCATTCAGTGGGAGGAGACGTTCCCGTCGACGACGAGGCACCTATGGTGACTTCGTAAATTTCAAGATGATATGTCGGCTCAGTCATTCGGAGGTGCTCATAGGGGTAGGGTGTGCGTGTGTGCGTTCATAGAGGTGAGTTTATGCGCGTGTATATGAGCGCTTGCGTCTGTACTGTGTTCAAAAAAAAAATATGTGTGTCATTGAACGTGTGCATGTTTCTCTTCTTTTAAATGATCCAAATCGTGTAGACGAGGTGGCGGCTCTAACTCTTGGCCTACGCTTTGGATTTTTTTATGTCAGGACACCAGATAGCACAACGTAGACAATTTCTCTTCTCATTTTTCAACCATGCACCATGTGTCGGTGTTTAATTTAGATTTAGCTCTTCTTTACGAACCTCTTTTTTATTTGGGAGGGGGAGGTGCGAAGTTTGTGTGACCGAGCACCTCGGTGCACTACATCTGGTGCGTCCAAGCGTGTTTGGGGATTGTAAACTGTCAGGTCCTTGTCCCCTACCATGCCTCACTGCAATAGGGGCTAGTTTGCCTAGCCGTCGCTAGTTGGCACAAATGTTACCCCCTGGTACAGGCACGAAATGCTCCATCGAGCGTGGCACTGTTATTTTGGAACTTGACCTGTGACGGCATTTGTACCAGTTCACCAGTGCACTCTTATCGACAGCACGAGGGGAACAGGAACCCATTTGCTTCTTCTTCAACACGAGCCGCAAGTCCCTCCGCTCTGCCATGGACGAGGCGATGGAGGATCTGCATCATGGAGCATGCAGGTAACAATTCCTTTAAAATGTTTTTGTTTATTGCTTCTGATCCATGTGTGGGACTCTTCTCCCCCCGAACAAATCGAATAGATCTAATCAAAACTCTAATCTCCTCCTTTGTTTCTGGATCTGCAGCCTCCCCCCAATTGCTTCTGATCCAGTCTGTTCGGCTCCTCCGGTTGAGTCGCAGGCCTCTTTGAGCATAGCTGATGCCGAAGAAATCCATGGGGAGGACATCCGGGACGATGGAGCAAGTGCAGGCTTCAACATGGACGGCGGCATCTTCCCCGTATGCACAAAAGCAACCAGCGGATGGACTAGGAGGTATTGCCCCTAGCTCTCCATTGTGGATTTGTTTTGAACTTGAAACTCTGTAGATGATCTGAGTAATGTGTTTTTATATTATTTGGCTGGTAGAAATAATGTCAGTACTTTCCTAGGATTGGTTGTGACACTAGAGTTAGCATGAATCCTTAGCTGAGGGATACATTGTATGATGAATTCAGACTTTGTGAAAAAAATTGATTTACGTTCAGAATTTAGTTTGTCATCGATGCAGGGTCGTTTACATACTGATTGGGGGCATGTTCTTGGCTGTGGAGTGATTGGTGGCATGGTTTGTATTGACAAATTAGATTTTTGATGGCAGAGTGTTTGGTACTTTTCCTGAATGAGTTGTGGGCCTACGGTTAACCAGATTGGTGTGATTGTGAGTGACTGGATGGTGAATTTAATTTATGCGAAACAACACTGGTTGAATGGTTGGTAAGTGAGACCTGGTACATAGGTCGTGTACGTTTCATAATTTTAGCATGAGGTGTGCATCTGCATGCAGTTTGATATAACATGTTGGGTTTCCCTCGGATGGTCGACGTGCTGCTGTAAATTGTTTGGGGTAATGAATAATCCTTTTTCTTCAAAACAAATTTCCAAAATGCAGAAGGATCGGCAGTTTATAACTTGTACATATTTTGGGTTATGATTCGCTAATATGATTGGTGCACAACTAGTACATATCAACGTAAAACCAGAGTGCAAACCAACCTGTGGTTGGATGGTTAGAGGGACTGTGGTATCCCCAGCCCACCAGGGTTCAAATCCTGGTGCTTGCATTTATTCCTGGATTTATTTCAGGAACTCCGACGATGCGCATTCAGTGGGAGGAGATGTTCCCGTCGATGACGAGGTGCCTACGGTGACTTCGTAAATTTCAAGATGATATGCCGGCTCAGTCTCTCGGAGTTGCTCATAGGGGTAGGGTGTGCGTGTGTGCGTTCATAGGGGTGAGTGTATGCGCGTGTATATGAGCGCTTGCGTCTGTACTGTGTTCAAAAAAAAAAAAACGTAAAACCAGAGTTTTTTTTTTCATTACAACATGTGTTAGGGAATATTTTTAAGTGGATTATAAGTTGTGAAATGTATAAAAATTTGCTGTTTCATCTATAATTATTGCAGAAGTTGAAAATTGAAAACCTCTAGTGCTATTATTTCCTGTTTCATCTATCTAACATTTTTTTATTGTAAATTCAAGGGTGAGAATTGGCAAGGCACCTGTCGAACGTGAAATGAGTGCAGCGAGGAAGAGTGCTTTGGAATTATAGTTAGAGCATACATAAACAAGCGCGATGGCAATGTTGCTAACCCCGTTATTGGAGCCTCGTTCGACTCTATAGACAAGGATTACAATTTCTATAATTCATATTCATGGGAAGTTGGTTTTGGGATTAGGCTTTCGAAGAGCAGGCTGAATGTTAACCGGTCAAGGTGCATGTAAGAGATTGTCTGCGGCTGTGCGATCAGTATCCGATTCAGGTCTTGGTGCATATTCATTTGCGTGCACACATGTGATTCACGAGATTCTGTGTTTTTTAATTTTCAGGGGAAAGCGATGAAGGAGAACACTAGATCTTCAAGGTGTGGGTGCCAGGCTATGACCAGGCTATTAAGGTCCGAGGACAATGGATGGTACATATGTGAGCACCGCTCGTCACACAACCACCCTCTGTCGGCCACGTGTGGAGAAAGAATGCATTGGCAATCTCACAGACGCATTGACCGTTACCCTAAGGACTTGGTTACGCAACTAAGGCAAAACAATGTGAGTCTTGGGAAGGTCTTCAACATAGTTGGCAGTTTTTTGGGGTCAGTTGAAAATGTTCCATTCACAAAGAGGTCATTGAAGACGCTCTGTGGCAAGATTAATAAGGAGCAGAGTGATTCTGATGCCGGAAAAACAATGGACATTCTGTCCGAGATGAAAGCAAATGACCCCGCGTTCAACTATACTATTCAGGTTGATGAACAGATCAAGATAAGGACACTCATGTGGGTGAATGGCAATCGCGTTGATCAGTACATGTGTTTTGGAGATGCTATAACATTCGACACAACATATCGAACAAACTTATACGATATGCCATTTGGATTATTTGTTGGAGTGAACAACCATTTCCAGAGCATAATCTTCGGGGGGTGATGTTGAGGGATGAGAAAGAGGAGACATTCAAGTGGGTCTTTCGTGAGTTCATTAGAATGGTTGGTGGGTGAAGGGATCGATAGAAGAGACGTCTAGACGGGAGGGTGAATAGACTACTTGCAAGAATTAAAACCTAACCTTTTCCCAAGTTAATTGGTGGGCAGTTTTAGTAATTATAACAAGTCTAATGCACCCTACACACGCTAGTCAACAAGTATGGCAGCGGAAAGTAAGACAAGCACATTTAAGATATAGTAAAGATAGGAAGATCAAATGCAATTTGGAGACGCAAGGATTTTTCCCGTGGTTCCGATAAGTGGCGCTATCGTACATCTACGTTTATGGAGTCTTCAACCTATGGAGGGTAGCGGTCGCGAGAGTCCATGGAGGGCCCCAGCCATAAGGGTCCACGAAGTAGCAACCTTGACTATTCCATAACGGCCTCCGTCCACGAAGGACTAGCCTCACTATGGGTAGATCTTCATGAAGGAGGCGATCTCCTTGCCTGTACAAACTTCTTGGTTCACTCCACAACACGAAGTAGGAGGCTCCCAAGCGACACCTAACCAATCTAGGAGGCACCTGTAGGAGATATGCCCAAGAGGCAATAATAAATGTTATTATTTATCCCCATGTTCCTAATTAAGTTTATATTCCATGCTATAACTGCAATGATTCTCGAGTCTGCAATATCCATGAGGCCCGGAGGGAAACTCATTTGCACGTGTGGTATAATAAACGGTAAAATGTAATCCTAGTCTTGCCTCTAAGACTGGCTCAAGTATTGCATGATGATCCTGTTTTCCTGATCATGGGCATGGCTATGCCGGCAATTTTGAGGGCGCAATGTTGGTAGAACACTTGTGTTGAATCGACCCGCATTGATGTTATGCTATGATATACATTCGTCACAAGTTAATGGTTAATAACATAGAGATGGTTAACGTTTGCATGATTCCTTAGACCATGAGAGTATCGAGTTTCTTCATGCTTGCTTCGTGAACTTTGGGGTTTGTTAAACGTCATCCGTAAATGGGTGGCTATTACGGCGGCTTACGGGTTCATGGAAAAGTGTGTCAAGTAACTTGATAGCTCAAGATTGGGATTTGCTCCTCCGACGATGGAGAGATATCTCTGGGCCCTCTCGGTATTACGGTATCCATCATCGTCTGGCCAGACACAGGGTGATTTGATCACAGGGATTCCGGAACACGGTAACGAGATAAGAGAACAATACAGGTAACGAGGTAACTCGCATAGTGGACAAGTTGTTGATCCACGGGGATGCCAACATGTTTCACCTCGGGTATTTGTAACATATCGCGAAGCAACATGAATAGCACACGGCAACTGGAAGTTCACTCGAATATTCATTCGTGTGGGTATAGGGGTCAATATGGGTGTCCACGGCTCCGATGTGATCATTGATCGAAAGGGGTTCCGGGTCATGTCTATACTTCACCGAACCTATAGGGTCACACGCTTAAGGGTCATCTATCTGCTGAATACTAGACAGGGAGTCTGAGAGAAAGTCTCCGGAAAAAGTTTCGGAGACAGCGGAAAAGTTCCGGAGAGAGAACACCGGAATAGTTTCGGTAAAACTGAAAAGTTGTTTCAGGGCATACCATTAGGTCAAATTGGTTTCGGCACACGCCTGGAAATTCTTGGAGGGTGCCAGAATTGTTCTGTGAACTTTTGGGATTTTTCGGAGAAAAAAACCCGGAAATGTTCCAGAGCTGCCGGAACCGGTTTGGTTGCTTTTCGCAGATGAAAATCACTAAACCGAAAAGTTGTTTCGGAGTACACCATTAAGTCAAAATGGTTTCGGCACACGTGTGGAAATTCTTGGAGGGTGCCAGAATTGTTCTGGAAACTTCTGGGATTTTTCCGGAACAAAAACCGGAAATGTTCCGGAGCTGCCGGAACCGCTTTGTTTGCTTTTCGCAGATGAAAATCACTAATCCAGAATTGTTTTGGAACGCGTCGAAAATTATTTTAGTGGGTACTGGAAATGTTCTAAGCCCACATAAATATTTTCGGTTCGAACGGACGCTGAAAAATCTCGTCATGAATAGTGAAATCAGCTTTATGGTTACTTTTTAGAAAGCCACCTTTTTGGGCTTTTGCTCCAAAATATCTTGGAGATGACATGGATGGATGTGGCTGAAATTTCAGCCCCTCCACCCCTCCTTCTCCTATAAATAGAGGTGGAGGGGGCTGCCCAAAACTCACTCTTTCTCAACATACACAAGCCATGCATGATCTGGCCTTCTCTCTCCCTCCCAGCGAAATAGTTTCGTAGAGCCGAAAGGCTGTCTGGGTTCCGGTGGGAACTAGTTCTGGATGGCGAAGCCCTGCCGGATAGATGACACCGTATGTGTGCAACTCTGTAGAGAGATCGTAGTTTCGGTCTTAGTTCGAGAGTGCCTCCCGAAGGGCTGTCCGTGTGACCGTCCGAGTTTCGAAGGTCCTCCCGAAGGGCTGTCCGCGACACCGTCTGGGGGACTGTCCGACCGCCTCCCGGAGGGCTGTCCGAGGGGCAGATGAGGGTATACATCCTCGCGGTTGGGAGGTTGTAAATCCTAGCTGCGGGGATCTGCACCGCCGATCGTCATCGACTCTACTTCCGTTGCGCTACGATTCGGTAACGATAAAGATTGAACCTTGTATGCAGTCTCCATAGTGGTCCTGAGCTGGTGCGTAGGTCGGAAATTTTTGTTTTCTGCTGTGTTACCCTACAGTGGCATCATGAGTCGTGCTATGCGTAGATGCAGGTTGCGATCTAGAATACATAGAGATGTATGGGTGTTGCACAATATAATTAGGTAGTAGATGAGTTCTATTACTGAAAATTATTTGTGCTGGTAGCAGATGAAATCTGTTACCCGATGTTCTTGTTGCTTCCCTGGGATTTGCATATTTCTGATCTTGATAACAGCATGGTGGAGTTTCAATGTTCTGGCAATCCGCGATCCTGATTGATCAACGAAGTGCTAACAGTTCATTGAATTCCACTGTAGTTAAAAAGAAAGATGAAATTTCGCAGACGAAAGGGCAATGCAGATATGATCTGCACGGGGGTCATGCGTATGACGAAGTTCAGTATGGGGCTCGAGATTTTATTATCTCGTGTTTCATACACCCCGCAAAGTTAATCTAGCAACTTGAATTATCATACTTGATGTTGGACGTTGGTAGCTTCGGTTTGTTTCGAAACCTTAGAAGCCACGAAAAACAAGTTCTTGCATAAACCGATTAGAGGCGTCTAACTTGGTTTTGTAGGAGGGTTTGCATGAGCATGTGATGTGGTATAGCAATGCTCATATTAATTTGATTATGTATGAGATGAGTATATGATGTAAATTAACATGACCTGCGTGTCATGATTCGGCATGATGGCTGGAGCCATATGATTGTCACTTTAATGACCTACGTGTCAACCTTGAGTAATGCACTTATTTCATTAGCTATAGAGATAGCAATATTATCTGATGCATCAACAAGGTGGTGGCAATCTTCGCGAAGGTGAACACCGACGCAAATGCCGAAGACGAAGAAATGTTTGACTTATCCGTCGAAAGGGGCTATACCATGTCATGCTAATTATGAATTGCCTGAGATGTTTATCCCTTATGATGCACCCTTCTTGATTGTGCGGTAGTCGCTTTTTATTAGGGTGATCTCTCACTTTAAAATATCAAAGTAGTTAGTGTTCACCCAAGTGTAGCACCGTCTGAAATTCGTATCTTTTCGGGGTGCGCCATGTACACATGGGTACGAACAAATCGAGAGGAATGAGGCGGGTGAGGTCAGACCTCGCACCAAGATCACTTGGTTGTCTTTGACGTTCAGGCAGGATAGTCCTAAGCTCGGAACACACCCATCGAAAGATGAACAAGAGTCACATAAAGATGTGATTGGCAAGTTTGCCTACCGATTAAAATTCCCGCCATCAGTGATGTCCACATCAATGGCGTTGAATTGAAATGCGGATCTTGAATCACTCACAATCAATTATGAGAGATTTGATTTGAGTGGGAGCGCAACATTATCTAAGTGTGATTTGCATAATAGTTGTATAATAATGTCTCGCGTTTCCCCCTTCCCTATTAAAATTGAATAAGCTGTTATTTATCTGGTTAAATCTTTACGATTGATAACGTAATGTGAGGATTGTCCTCAAGAGTGCCGAGAAGGACTTTGTCCTATCGCATACTTTCGGTATTCTCCCGCTAATGCTATGGATCATGTGACTCTCGTCCTTCGATCCAAAAGCTAGAATTCCGTTTCAGTCAGGTGCAATACGTTTGCTTCCATGAGACCCGAACTTCGAAAGTTTTGGGATAGTTATGTGATATTCATGGAACTGAAAATTAATTTTCAGATGCAAACAAAGGCTGAAAGATATGAAATATCCAAAGCAATATTTGTTTGCAAACTATTAGTAAAGGTGTTTACTATGCATTAGACTGATAAGAG
Source organism: Elymus sibiricus (assembly GCA_039707655.1). Classification (NCBI taxonomy): domain Eukaryota; kingdom Viridiplantae; phylum Streptophyta; class Magnoliopsida; order Poales; family Poaceae; genus Elymus; species Elymus sibiricus. The sequence goes on from CM077665.1 coordinate 491,237,763, forward strand.
AGGGATCCAGAAGAACACCTGTCATATGATGAAAGGTGAATAAAACAACAACTTAAAGAGAAAGGAAGTGTCCGAAGGGTGTTAGTAAAAATTTCACGCCTAGGAAGTCCGGGGCTAACGCCACTCTTAAGTTGAGTGCTTCTTCTGAGAGTAGGAGAAATACTGAAAGTTAAACTGTTAGAAGTATAAAGGCAAAAGGAAAGAAGACTGGAATATCCAGCTCATGTATGAATGCCATACAAGTTTTTGATGTATAGAAGGCTGGTCAAAGATATAGTTCTTGGGAATTATGGTTAAACATGTTAATCACTAATTCTTGGGTATTGTGAGTTGATCACAAAGATACCCGCTCGATTGCATTCTGTTGCGACTCGATGCAAGAACTACTATGGCCTGAAAGACTAGCCAGGAATGAGGTCTTGATACACGCTGGGAACATAGTAAAAGTTACTATACCTTCTATCGGTGTATTACCTATGTATTTTCTTTCATAATTCATTTTAGAGCTTTACACACTCTAGCCCTTTGCATAAGGTATCTTGCAAGAAGGTTGTTCATAAGAGAACTTTTGATGTTCGGTGTTATGAATAAACATAAGGGCCATACTTTCATTATGAATGAGATGTATGTTATGAAAAATGATATTAATATATTACCTCTGTGTTTACTTTCATAATTCATTTTAGAGTTTCATACACTCTAACCCAGTGCACAATGTTTGATGCAAAAGGGTTGTTCATAAAAGAACAATTGTTGTTCAGTATTATGAATAACATGAAGGGCCATGCTTCCATCCAAGATGGGATGTATGTTATGAATATTGATGGAAATGTGATACATCCATAACACTGATGATAAATGTCGCAAGACTAAAAGAATACCACACAAGTGTGGCATTGCATTTGGTCACATTGGAGAAACCCGCATGGAAAATTCCATTATGATGGATTTTGAAGTCGTTTGATTTTAAATCATCTGACACTTGCAACTTTCGTCCGAAAAGTGAAGTGACTGAAATACCGTTCACATGCCATAAGGAACGAGCAACAAACTTATTGGTGATCATACATTTTGATGTGTGTAGTTCAATAAATGTTGTTGCAAGTAGTGGATTTATCTCTCTTCAAAAATGACTCAAGTAGATATATGGATATTTACTTGATGAGACGTAAGTCTGGATCTTTTGAAATCATTCGAAAGGTTTTCAAAAATGAAGTAGAAGTTGTTGTAACAAGAAAATTATGTTTCTACAATTCGATTGCAGAAAGGAATATTTGAGTTACAAGTTTAGCGATTGTCTGATGAGTTGTGAAAGGGTTTCATAACTTGCACCTCCCGGAACACCACTGCAAGTGGAGAGTCCGTGAAGATGTAATCGAACCATTCATGACATGGTAAGATCAAAGATGACATAAATAAATTTGCCATTATCCCTTTTAAAGTGATGCTTTAGAGACTGCGGCTTTTACACTGAAAAGAGCTCCATCGGGTCTGTTGAAATGATGCCATGGTATGGTACGCCCAACCATGTTATATCTTTTCTTAACATTTGGAATATGGGGCTTGTGTAAAAGATTACAAACCTATTCCAAATCAGACAAGTGCTACTTTGTAGGTTATCCCAAGTTATTGGGTTTTCCCCCACCACTATACCGAGGCTAAGGTTTTTGCCACAAAGAACGGTATGGTTTTTGAAGAAAATTGTTCTTTCAAAAAGGTGAGTGGGAGAACAGTGCAACTCGACGAGATAAACAGTATCTTCGTCATCAGATCAAAGGAAAGAGACCTTGGAAGTAATTCCAGAGTTTCCTACTGCGACTGATACGGAAGCCTCTACATGAGATGTATGGACTTCGGTCGAACTTGCAGCTGAACCACGTAGGAAAAACTCGTGCAAACCTCTCAGGTGCGCATACGAGATATTGTTGTTAGACAACAGTATACCTACGATACACAAGGAAGCATTGATGGGCCCTGACTCCGGAATTGGCTAAATGCCAATACAATCCGAGATAGTTTCCATATAAGTGATTCAAGATTAAAACCTTGATACACCTTTCGAAAGACTTAGAGTCTAACGAATATTTATGAAACTATAAACTGATGTGGATAAAATGTTTTATCCATAAATCTCGACTTGTTGCAATAACGAGTTCAAGGAGTTGACTACGATGAGGTTGTTTCACCGTAGCGATTCTTAAAGTCGGTTCTGGTTGAACTAGCAATTAATACATATTTCAATCATGAGATATGAAACATGGATGACGAAAGGATTTCCATGAAATGGGAAACCAAACTAGGATTTGTATGTGATACAGTCCAAAGTATTTTGTCGATCCAAAGGATGCTAGTGAGTATGCAAACTTCAGAGTTCCAGCAATGGACAAAAGAGAGCAAAATGGAGTTGGAATCTTCGTTTTGATGAAATGATCAAAAGAGTTTGATTTCATCAATGGATAATGAAGATGCTTGTGGTTTCAAGAAAGAAAGTGGGAGCATAATAATATTTCTAAAACCTTGTGTGCTTGACACATTGTTAATTGGAAATAAATTTCTTGACACGAATTAGGACTTCATTTGAAAATAGTTTTCGATGAAGTGCTTGGGCTAAATAGCCTTGCTATTAGGCATAATGATCTATGGAGATAGATTCACCTAATGGGGCTAAGCAAAAATATATATTGACAAGATGCTAAAACAATTTAGCACTAAAACCGCCAAGGAGTGATTCTTGCCGAAGTCACATGGAAAGAGTTTTGTAAGACTCGGTGTCCCAAAACACCGATGAGCAAAATACATGATGGAGATTCCACACACTCTTGTGTTTGGATTAATCATGTATTCCATGGTATGTAAAACAACCAGATATGTCCGATACTCCCAAACTGTTGCGAGTATAGATACCAAAGTGATCAAAGTACTGATCAAAGGACAACAGTGAAATATGTCATTGAGTACTAAAGTAGCATTGATGACATGTTTTCTCGCAAGCGAAGATCATGAAGAGTTCATTGTAAAAGGTTACATCGATACAGTCTTCATCAATGCTCCATGCGATTTTCGATTTAAATTAAGGGTTTTGTGTAATACACAATATGGTGGCACGGTAGTTGGAAATTGTTCCAAACAGGTTACTGTGGCGAATTCTATAACAAAGGCTAAGTATGTTGACGCTTTGGAAGTGACAAAGAAGATGTTGAATCATATAGTTCGTTCATGAACTTAGTATGGTTCCAAGATGGCTTTGGTCAATGGGACACTATTGTAGATAGTTGCTCCATAACTCAGTCTGAGGAATCAAGGTTCGGCCAGTGATTCACATATATACAAAGCCAAGTCCACCCAAAATATGAATTTTGTGAAAGCGTGAAAACGCGAGGATATGCAAAGATACACATGGAGCTGAAGTTGTCAGATCCGTTGGACATCAGGCTATACCACAAGCGAAGCATATTTTACACCAGTATGCCATAGGTGTAAAGTTCATTAGCATTGACTAGATTATTGACTCTAGTGCAAGTGGGAGTCTGTAGGAGATATGCCCAAGAGGCAATAATAAATGTTATTATTTATCCCCATGTTCCTAATTAAGTTTATATTCCATGCTATAACTGCAATGATTCTCGAGTCTGCAATATCCACGAGGCCCGGAGGGAAACTCATTTGCACGTGTGGTATAATAAACGGTAAAATGTATTCCTAGTCTTGCCTCTAAGACTGGCTCAAGTATTGCATGATGATCCTGTTTTCCTGATCATGGGCATGGCTATGCCGGCAATTTTGAGGGCGCAATGTTGGTAGAACAATTGTGTTGAATCAACCCGAATTGATGTTATGCTATGAGATACATTCGTCACAAGTTAATGGTTAATAACACAGAGATGGTTAATGTTTGCATGATTCCTTAGACCATGAGAGTATCGAGTTTCTTCATGCTTGCTTCATGAACTTTGGGGTTTGTTAAACGTCATCCGTAAATGGGTGGCTATTACGGCGGCTTACGGGTTCATGGAAAAGTGTGTCAAGTAACTTGATAGCTCAAGATTGGGATTTGCTCCTCCGACGATGGAGAGATATCTCTGGGCCCTCTCGGTATTACGGTATCCATCATCGTCTGGCCAGACACAGGGTGATTTGATCACAGGGATGCCGGAACACGGTAACGAGATAAGAGAACAATACCGGTAACGAGGTAACTGGCATAGTGGACAAATTGTTGATCCACGGGGATGCCAACATGTCTCACCTCGGGTATTTGTAACATATCGCGAAGCAACAGGAATAGCACACGGCAACTGGAGGTTCACTCGAATATTCATTCGTGTGGGTATAGGGGTCAATATGGGTGTCCACGGCTCCGATGTTGATCATTGATCGGAAGGGGTTCCGGGTCATGTCTATACTTCACTGAACCTATAGGGTCACACGCTTAAGGGTCATCTATCTACTGAATACTAGACAGGGAGTCTGAGAGAAAGTCTCCGGAAAAAGTTTCGGAGATAGCGGAAAAGTTCCGGAGAGAGAACACCGGAATAGTTTCGGTAAAACTGAAAAGTTGTTTCAGGGCATACCATTAGGTCAAATTGGTTTCAGCACACGCCTGGAAATTCTTGGAGGGTGCCAGAATTGTTCTGTGAACTTCTGGAAAAACCCGGAAATGTTCCAGAGCTGCCGGAACCGGCTTGGTTGCTTTTCGCGGATGAAAATCACTAAACAGAAAAGTTGTTTCGGAGTATACCATTAAGTCAAAATGGTTTCGGCACACGTCTGGAAATTCTTGGAGGGTGCCAGAATTGTTCTGGAAACTTCTGGGATTTTTCCGGAACAAAAACCGGAAATGTTCCGGAGCTGCCGGAACCGCTTTGTTTGCTTTTCGCAGATGAAAATCACTAATCCGGAATTGTTTTGGAATGCGTCGAAAATTATTTTAGTGGGTACTGGAAATGTTCTAAGCCCACATAAATATTTTCGGTTCGAACGGACGCTGAAAAATCTCGTCATGAATAGTGAAATCAGCTTTATGGTTACTTTTTGGAAAGCCACCTTTTTGGGCTTTTGCTCCAAAATATCTTGGAGATGACATGGATGGATGTGGCTGAAATTTCAGCCCCTCCACCCCTCCTTCTCCTATAAATAGAGGTGGAGGGGGCTGCCCAAAACTCACTCTTTCTCAACATACACAAGCCATGCATGATCTGGCCTTCTCTCTCCCTTCCAGCGAAATAGTTTCGTAGAGCCGAAAGGCTGTCTGGGTTCCGGTGGGAACTAGTTTCGGACGGCGAAGCCCTGCCGGATAGATGACACCGTATGTGTGCAACTCTGTAGAGAGATCGTAGTTTCGGTCTTAGTTCGAGAGTGCCTCCCGAAGGGCTTGTAGGAGATATGCCCTAGAGGCAATAATAAATGTTATTGATTATCTCCCTGTTCATAATTAGGTTTATGTTCCATGCTATAACTGCTATGGTTCTCGAGTCTGCAATAACCACGAGGCTCGGAGGAAGACTCATATGCACGTGTGGAATAATAAACGGTAAAAAGTATTCCTAGTCTGGCCTCTAAGACTAGCTCAAGTGTTGCATGATGGTTCTGTTTTCCTGATCATGGGCATGACTATGCCGGCAACTTTGAGGGCACAATGTTAGTAGAACACTTGTGTTGAATCGACCCGATTGATGTTATGCTATGAGATTCATTCGTCATAAGTTAATGGTTAATAACACAGAGAAGTTAATGTTTGCATAATTCCTTAGACCATGAGGGTGTCGAGTTTCTTCATGCTTGCTTCATGAACTTTGGGGTTTGTTAAACGTCATCCGTAAATGGGTGGCTATTACGGCGGCTTACGGGTTCATGGAAAAGTATGTCAAGGAACTTGATAGCTCAAGATTGGGATTTGCTCCTCCGACGATGGAGAGATATCTCTGGGCCCTCTCGGTGTTACGGTATCCATCATCGTCTGGCCAGACATTTTGTGATTTGATCACGGGGATGCTGGAACACGGGAACGAGAAAAGAGAACAATACCGGTAACGAGGTAACTGGCATAGTGGACAAGTTGTTGATCCACGGGGATGCCAACATGTCTCACCTCGGGTATTTGTAACATATCGCGAAGCAACAGGAATAGCACACGGCAACTGGAGGTTCACTCGAATATTCATTCGTGTGGGTATAGGGGTCAATATGGGTGTCCACGGCTCCGATGTTGATCATTGATCGGAAGGGGTTCCGGGTCATGTCTATACTTCACCGAACCTATAGGGTCACACGCTTAAGGGTCATCTATCTGCTGAATACTAGACGGGGAGTCTGAGAGAAAATCACCGAAAAAGTTTCGGACGAAACGGAAACGTTCCGGAGAGGATATCGGAATAGTTCCGGTGAAACTGAAAAGTTGTTTCAGGGTATTCCATAAAGTCAAATTGGTTTCGGCACATGCCTAGAAATTATTGGAAGGTACCAGAATTGTTCCGGTAACTTCTGAGATTTTTCAGAGACAAAAACCGGAAATGTTCCCGACTGCCGGAACCGCTTTAGTTGCTTTTCACAGATGAAAATCACTAAACCGAAAAGTTGTTTCGGAGTACACCATAAAGTCAAAATGGTTTCGGCACATGCCTGATAATTCTTGGAGGGTGCCAGAATCGTTCTGGAAACTTTCTGGAATTTTCCGGGATGAAAACCGAAAATGTTCCGGAGCTGCCGGAACCGCTTCAGATGCTTTTCGCAGATGAAAATCACTAAACCGGAATTGTTTCGGATCGTGTTGAAAATTATTTTAGTGGGTACTGGAAATGTTCTAAGCCCACATGAATATTTTCAGTTCGAACGGACGCTGAAATATGTCATCGTGAATAGTGAAAGTGCTTTTTGGATTACTTTTTGGAAAGCCACCTTTTTGGGCTTTTGCTCCAAAATATCTTGGAGATGACATGGATGGATGTGGCTGAAATTTCAGCCCCTCACCCCTCCTTCTCCTATAAATAGAGGTGGAGGGGGCAGCCCAAATCTCATCCCTTCTCACATACAAGTGCCATGCATGATCTGGCTTTCTCTCTCCCTCTCAGCAAAATAGTTTCGTAGAGCCGAAAGGCTGTCTAGGTTCCGGTGGGAACTAGTTCTGGACGGCGAAGCCCTGCCGGATAGATGACACCGTATGTGTGCAACTCTGTAGAGAGATCGTAGTTTCGGTCTTAGTTCGAGAGTGCCTCCCGAAGGGCTGTCCGAGTGACTGTCCGAGTTTTGATGGTCCTCCCGAAGGGCTGCCCGAGTGACTGTCCGAGTTTCGATGGTCCTCCCGAAGGGCTGTCCATGACACCGTCCGAGGGACTGTCCGACCGCCTCCCGGAGGGCTGTCCGGGGGCGGATGAGGGTATACATCCTCGCGGTTGGGAGGTTGTAAATCCTAGCCGCGGGGATCTGCACCGCCGATCGTCATCGACTCTACTTCCGCTGCGCTACGAGTCAGTAACGAAATAGATCAAACCTTGTATGCAGTCTTCATAGTGATCCTGGGCTGGTACGTAGGTCGGAATTTTTTTTGTTTTCTGCTGCGTTACCCTACAGTGGCATCATGAGCCGTGCTATGCGTAGATGCAGGTTACGATCTAGAATACATGGAGATGTATGGGTATTACATAATATAATTTTGGAGTAGATGAGATCTATTGCTGAAAATTATTTATGTGGGTAGCAGATGAAATCTGTTACCCGATGTTCCTGTTGCTTCCCCTGAATTTGCATAGTCCTGATCTTGACGGCATGGTGGAATCTGACAAAGTTCTGGCAATCCGCGATCCTTTCATGCTGCTCCTGAGTATGCTGATTGACAGATCAACGAAGTGCTAACAGTTCTTTGGGTTCCACCATAGTTAAAGAAAGATGGATGTTTCGCAGACGAAAGGGCAATGCAGATATGATCTGCACGGGGGTCACGCGTATGACGAAGTTTAGTATGGGGCTCGAGATTTTATTATCTCGTGTTTCATACACCCCGCAATGTTAATCTAGCGACTTGGATTATCATGCTTGATGATGAACGTTGGTAGCTGCGGTTTGTTTCGAAACCTTAGAAGCCACGTAAAATGAAATTATGCATAAACCGATTAGAGGCGTCTAACTTGGTTTTGCAGGATGGTTTGCATGTGCATGTGATGTGGTATAGCAGTGCTCATATTAATTTGATTATGTATGATATGACTATATAATGTAAATTAACATGACCTGCGTGTCATGATTCGGCGTGATGGCTGGAGCCATATGATTGTCACTTTAATGACCTGCGTGTCAACCTTCTGTAATGCACTTATTTTATTAGCTATAGAGATAGCAATATTATGAATTGCCTGAGATGTTTATCCCTTATGATGCACCCTTCTTGATTGCGCGGTAGTTGCTTTTTAGTAGGGTGATCTCTCACAAAAATATCAAGTAGTTAGTGTTCTCCCAAGTGTAGCACCGTCACGGTACCTATCTTTTCCGGGTGCGCCGTGTCACACGGGTACGAACGATTAGAGAAGTGTGAGGCGGGTGAGTTGAGACCTCACAGCGAGATCACTTGGTTGTCTTGACGTTCAGGCATGACCGTCATGAGCTCGGAACACACGCATCGAAAGATGAAAAAGAGTCACATAGAGATGTGATTGGCAAGTTGGCCTACCGGTTGAGATTTTCGTCATTAGTGGTGTTACACCAATGGCGAACAATTGAAATGCGGGTCTTGTATCACTCACAATCAATTATGAGAGATATTGATTTGAGTGGGAGTGCACTTTAGAATTAATTCTTTTAATTCTTAGTGCAATTAATTATGAACCTTGTCTAAATGAAATTTGCATAATAGTTATAGAATAATGGCTCGCGTTTCCACCTTCCCTATTAAAATTGAATAGCTGTTAAATATCTGGTTAAAACTTTACGGTTGGTAACGTAATGTGAGGATTGTCCTCTAGAGTGCCGAGAAGGACTTTGTCCTATCGCATGCTTTCGGTATTCTCCCGCTAATGCTATGGATCATGTGACTCTCGTCCATCGATCCAAAAGCTAGAATTCCGTTTCAGTCAAGTGCAATATGTTTGCTTCCATGAGACCCGAACTTCGAAAGTTTGGATAGTTATGTGATATTCATGGAATCTGAAAATCATTTTTAGAGACAGACAAAGGCTAAAAGATATGAGATATCCAAAGCAATGTTTGTTTGCAAACTATTAGTAAAGGAGTTTACTATGCATTAGACTGATAAGAGAGGGATCCAGAAGAACGCCTGTCATATGATGAAAGGTGAATAAAACGACAACTTAAAGAGAAAGGAAGTGTCCGAAGGGTGTTAGTGAAACTTTCACGCCTAGGAAGTCCGGGGCTAACGCCACTATTAAGTTGGGTGCTTCTTCTGAGAGTAGGAGAAATACTGAAAGTTAAACTGTTAGAAGTATAAAGGCAAAATGAAAGAAGACTGGAATATTCAGCTCATGTATGAATGTCATACAAGTTTTTGATGTATAGAAGGCTGGTCAAAGATATAGTTCTTGGGAATTATGGTTAAACATGTTAATCACTAATTCTTGGGTATTGTGATTTAATCACAAAGATACCCGCTCAATTGCATTCTGTTGCAACTCGATGTAAGAACTACTATGGCCTGAAAGACTAGCCAGGAATGAGGTTTAAATACATGTTGGGAACTTAGTAAAAGTTACTATACCTTCCATCGGTGTATTACCTATGTATTTATTTTCATAATTCATTATAGAGTTTTACACACTCTAGCCCATTGCATAAGGTATTTTGCAAGAAGGTTGTTCATAAGAGAACTTTTGATGTTCGGTGTTATGAATAACATAAGGGCCATACTTTCATTATGAATGAGATGTATGTTATGAATATTGATAATAATACTTTACCTCTGTATTTACTTTCATAAATCATTTTAGAGTTTCATACACTCTAGCCCATTTGCATAATGTTTGTTGCAAGAGTGTTGTTCATGAAAGAACAATTGTTGTTCGGAATCATGAATAACATAAGGGCCATGCTTCCATAGTGGATGGGATGTATGTTATGAATATTGATGGTAATATGATACATCCATAACACTGACGCTAAATGTCGCAAGACTAAAAGAATACCACACATGTGTGGCACTGCATTTGGTCACATTGGAGAAACCCGCATGGAGAAATTCCATTATGATGGATTTTGAAGTCATTTGATTACGAATCATCTGACACTTGCAACTTTCCTCCGGAAAAGTAAAGTGACTGAAATACCGTTCACAGGCCATAAGGAACGAGCAACGAACTTATTGGTGATCATACATTTTGATGTATGTAGTCCGATAAATGTTGTTGCTAGCAGTGGATTTTATCTATCTTCAGAAATGACTCAAGTAGATATAATGGATATTTACTTGATGAGACGTAAGTCTGGATCTTTTGAAATCATTCGAAAGGTTTTCAAAAATGAAGTAGAAATTATTGTAACAAGAAAATTATGTTTCTGCAATTGGATTGCGGAAAGGAATATTTGAGTTACAAGTTTAGCGAATGTCTGATGCGTTGTGAAAAGAGTTTTCATAACTTACACCTCCCGGAACACCACTGTGAGTGGAATGTCCGTGAAGATGTATTCAAACCATTTAAGACATGGTAAGATCAAAGATGACATAAATCAATTTGCCATTATCCCTTTTAAAAGTAATGCTTTAGTGACTGCGGCTTTTACACTGAAAAGAGCGCCATCAGGTCTGTTGAAATGAATCCATGGTATGGTACGCCCAACCATGCTTTGTCTTTTATTAACATTTGGAATATGGGGCTTGTGTAAAATATTTACAAACCTATTCCAAATCAGACAAGTACTACTTTGTAGGTTATCCCAAGTAATTGGGAATTCCTCCACCACTATACCGAGGCAAAAAGTTTTGCCACAAAAACGGTATGCTTTTAAAGAGAATGGTTCTTGCAAAAAGGTGAGTGGGAGAACAGTGCAACTCGACGAGATAACAGTATCTTCGTCATCAGTTCAAAGGAAAGAAACGTTGGAAGTGATTCCAGAGTTTCCTACTGCGACTGATACGGAAGCCTCTACATGAGATGTATGGACTTCGGTCGAACTTGCAGCTGAACCACGTAGGCAAAACTCGTGCAAACCTCTCAGGTGCGCAAGCGAGATATTGTTGTTAGACAACAGTATACCTACGATACACAAGGAAGCGTTGATGGGCCCTGACTCCGGAATTGGCTAAATGCCAATACAATCTGAGATAGTTTCCATATAAGTGATTCAAGATTAAAATCTTATTACACCTTTCGGGAGACTTAGAGTCTAATGAATATTTATGGAACTGTAAACTGATGTGGATAAAAAGTTTTATCCATAAAGCTCGACTTGTTGCAATAACAAGTTCAAGGAGTTGACTACGATGAGATTGTCTCACCGTAGCGATGCTAAAAGTCGGTTCGGATTGAACTAGCAATTAATACATATTTCAACATGAGATATGAAACATGGATGCCAAAAAGATTTTCCATCTGATGGAAATGCAACCTAGGACTTGTATGAGATACAGTCCAAAGTATTTTGTCGATCCAGAGGATGCTAGTAAGTATGCAAACTTCAGAGTTCCAGCGATGGACAGAAGAGAGCAAAATGGAGTTGGAATCTTCGTTTTTGATGAAAAAGTTTGATTTCATCAATGGATAACGAAGATGCTTGTGGTTTCAAGAAACTAAGTGGGAGCATAATAATATTTCTAAAACTTTGTGTGCTTGACACATTGTTGATTGGAAATTTCTTGACACGAATTAGGACTTCATTAAAAATAGTTTTTCGATGAAGTGCTTGGGCTAAATAACCTTGATATTAGGCATGATGATATATGGAGATAGATTTACCTAATGGGGCTGAGCAAAGATACATATTGACAAGATGCTAAAAAAATTTAGCATTTAAAACGCCAAGGAGTGATTCTTGCCGAAGTCACATGGAAAGAGTTTTTGCAAGACTCGGTGTCCCAAAAACACTGATGAGCAAAATACATGATGGAGATTCCACACACCTTCGTGTTTGGATTAATCATGTATTCCATGGTATGTAAAAACAACCAGATATGTCCAATACTCCAAAGTTGTTGCGAGTATAGATACCAAAGTGATCAAAAGTACTGATCATGGGACAACAGTGAAAGATGTCATTAAGTACTAGAGCAGTAATGATGACATGGTTTCTCGCAAGCAGAGATTATGAAGTGCTCGTTGAAAGTAATTACATCGATACAGTCTTCATCAATGCTCCATGCGATTTTCGATTTAAATTGAGGGTTTTGTGATACACAACATGGTGGCACGGTAGTTGGAAATTGTTCCAAACAAGATACTGTGGCGAATTCTATAACAAAGGCTAAGTATGTTGACGCTTTAGAAGCGACAAAAAAGATGTTGAATCATATAGTTCATTCATGAACTTAGTATGGTTCCAAGATGGTTTTGATCAATGGGACACTATTGCAGATAGTTGCTCCATAGCTCAGTCTGAGGAATCAAGGTTTGACCTGTGATTCACATATATACAAAGCCAAATCCACACAAAATATGAATTTTGTGAAAGCGTGAAAACGCGAGGATATGCAAAGTTACACACGGAGCTGAAGTCGTCAGATCCGTTGAACATCAGGCTATACCACATGCGAAGCATTTTTTACACCAGTATGCCATAGGTGTAAAGTGCATTAGCATTGACTAGATTATTAACTCTAGTGCAAGTGGGAGTCTATAGGAGATATGCCCTAGAGGCAATAATAAATGTTATTGATTATCTCCCTGTTCATAATTAGGTTTATGTTCCATGCTATAACTGCTATGGTTCTCGAGTCTGCAATAACCACGAGGCTCGGAGGAAGACTCATATGCACGTGTGGAATAATAAACGGTAAAAAGTATTCCTAGTCTGGCCTCTAAGACTAGCTCAAGTGTTGCATGATGGTTCTGTTTTCCTGATCATGGGCATGACTATGCCGGCAACTTTGAGGGCACAATGTTAGTAGAACACTTGTGTTGAATCGACCCGATTGATGTTATGCTATGAGATTCATTCGTCATAAGTTAATGGTTAATAACACAGAGAAGTTAATGTTTGCATAATTCCTTAGACCATGAGGGTGTCGAGTTTCTTCATGCTTGCTTCATGAACTTTGGGGTTTGTTAAACGTCATCCGTAAATGGGTGGCTATTACGGCGGCTTACGGGTTCATGGAAAAGTATGTCAAGGAACTTGATAGCTCAAGATTGGGATTTGCTCCTCCGACGATGGAGAGATATCTCTGGGCCCTCTCGGTGTTACGGTATCCATCATCGTCTGGCCAGACATTTTGTGATTTGATCACGGGGATGCTGGAACACGGGAACGAGAAAAGAGAACAATACCGGTAACGAGGTAACTGGCATAGTGGACAAGTTGTTGATCCACGGGGATGCCAACATGTCTCACCTCGGGTATTTGTAACATATCGCGAAGCAACAGGAATAGCACACGGCAACTGGAGGTTCACTCGAATATTCATTCGTGTGGGTATAGGGGTCAATATGGGTGTCCACGGCTCCGATGTTGATCATTGATCGGAAGGGGTTCCGGGTCATGTCTATACTTCACCGAACCTATAGGGTCACACGCTTAAGGGTCATCTATCTGCTGAATACTAGACGGGGAGTCTGAGAGAAAATCACCGAAAAAGTTTCGGACGAAACGGAAACGTTCCGGAGAGGATATCGGAATAGTTCCGGTGAAACTGAAAAGTTGTCTCAGGGTATTCCATAAAGTCAAATTGGTTTCGGCACATGCCTGGAAATTATTGGAAGGTACCAGAATTGTTCCGGTAACTTCTGAGATTTTTCAGAGACAAAAACCGGAAATGTTCCCGACTGCCGGAACCGCTTTAGTTGCTTTTCACAGATGAAAATCACTAAACCGAAAAGTTGTTTCGGAGTACACCATAAAGCCAAAATGGTTTCGGCACATGCCTGATAATTCTTGGAGGGTGCCAGAATCGTTCTGGAAACTTTCTGGAATTTTCCGGGATGAAAACCGAAAATGTTCCGGAGCTGCCGGAACCGCTTCAGATGCTTTTCGCAGATGAAAATCACTAAACCGGAATTGTTTCGGATCGCGTTGAAAATTATTTTAGTGGGTACTGGAAATGTTCTAAGCCCACATGAATATTTTCAGTTCGAACGGACGCTGAAATATGTCGTCATGAATAGTGAAAGTGCTTTTTGGAAAGCCACCTTTTTGGGCTTTTGCTCCAAAATATCTTGGAGATGACATGGATGGATGTGGCTGAAATTTCAGCCCCTCCACCCCTCCTTCTCCTATAAATAGAGGTGGAGGGGGCAGCCCAAATCTCATCCCTTCTCACATACAAGTGCCATGCATGATCTGGCTTTCTCTCTCCCTCCCAGCGAAATAGTTTCGTAGAGCCGAAAGGCTGTCTAGGTTCCGGTGGGAACTAGTTCTGGACGGCGAAGCCCTGCCGGATAGATGACACCGTATGTGTGCAACTCTGTAGAGAGATCGTAGTTTCGGTCTTAGTTCGAGAGTGCCTCCCGAAGGGCTGTCCGAGTGACTGTCCGAGTTTCGATGGTCCTCCCGAAGGGCTGCCCGAGTGACTGTCCGAGTTTCGATGGTCCTCCCGAAGGGCTGTCCATGACACCGTCCGAGGGACTGTCCGACCGCCTCCCGGAGGGCTGTCCGGGGGCGGATGAGGGTATACATCCTCGCGGTTGGGAGGTTGTAAATCCTAGCCGCGGGGATCTGCACCGCCGATCGTCATCGACTCTACTTCCGCTGCGCTACGAGTCGGTAACGAAACAGATCAAACCTTGTATGCAGTCTCCATAGTGATCCTGGGCTGGTACGTAGGTCGGATTTTTTTTTGTTTTCTGCTGCGTTACCCTACTGGGCTGTCCATGTGACCGTCCGAGTTTCGAAGGTCCTCCCGAAGGGCTGTCCGCGACACCGTCCGGGGGACTGTCCGACCGCCTCCCGGAGGGCTGTCCGAGGGGCAGATGAGGGTATACATCCTCGCGGTTGGGAGGTTGTAAATCCTAGCTGCGGGGATCTGCACCGCCGATCGTCATCGACTCTACTTCCGCTGCGCTACGAGTCGGTAACGATAAAGATCGAACCTTGTATGCAGTCTCCATAGTGGTCCTGGGCTGGTGCGTAGGTCGGAAATTTTTGTTTTCTGCTGCGTTACCCTACAGCACCACCCTCCAAAAGGTAATAGGCTCAATAGTAACGATGAACTCCTTGCTCTTGTGTCTCAAATGATAGTCTCCTCAACACACAATCACTCTCTCACGGATTTGGCTTGGGTAGAAGAGATTGATTGGATGGAAAGCAACTTGGGGAGGCTAGAAATAAAGATCCATATGGTTGGAGTGGATGATCTTGACCTGAACACAAGGGTAGGTGGTTCTCTCTCAGAAATTTGGATATGGGAAGTGTGGAACTGTTCTGAGTGCTTCTCTTGCGAGTGGGATGTGGTGGAGGGGTATATATAGGCTTGTCCAAAAATCCAACTGTTACACCATTATTGACCAACTCGGTGAAACCGAAGTGAAAACTCGGTGGCACCGAAGTGTTCAAAATGTGGCAACTTTAGGAATCTCAGTGGAACCGATATAGAATTCTCGGTGGTACCAACAAGGTTCACCTAGGCAGTTTCCAAAACTCGGTGGCACCGATTTTCCAAACTCGGAAATTCCGATTCTTGAAAATGAGATACCAAGGAATTAGTCACCGTTTTTGGTGGCACCAAAATGCAACTTGGTGGTACCGAGAATGGGGTTTGGCTAGGGTTTCTGTCTGAGATGAAAATCGGTAGGGCCGAGTGGGAAATGTTGGTGGCACCGATTTTGCATGTTAGGCTTTGGACATAATATTTGTGGGAGAGTTTTGTGAATGTTTTTGGTGGCTATCACTTGATCACTTGAGCATTTCATTCACCATTAATAATTTACCCCCTTTTGATAGTATTGGCTTTCCTATGGACTCAAAGTGATTTCTCACAAAGTAAAATGTAGAGTCATCTTGCTTGTAGCTTGGCCAATCTTATTCCTTGCATCTTGGGGTTCTCCTCACAATCCTTTGCCAATCCTCTTTGTGGACTTAAACCTGAAATAAGCTAGGTAGAAGTATTAGTCCAAGAGACAATGTATGTTGTCATGAATTATCAAAACCACCAAGGGAGCATATGTGCTTTCAATCTCCTCCTTTTTGGTAATTGATGACAACATACAATCAAAGCTTCAATTTAAGATATGTAGGAATATGTGGTAGCTTTGAAAGATACATGACTAATACATGCTCCCCCTAAATGTGTGTAATCCATTTTAAGGATAGTTGCTTTGGAATGCATGGACACTCATATAGTAGAAGGGACATGAGAAGTCATGTATATCTTGGCTATATGCATCAAACATATATGAATGAGGTGTTTCCATGTTCAAGACTTCACCCTTGCAAACAATATATGCAAGAAGCAAGAGATCATCTTGACCAAGGATATGATGCATATACTTACCTTGAGGTTCTTGAGCATTTTAGTAGTAGAGACACACTTGAGAAAACAATGTTAGGAAACACAAGGGTATTCTACTTATTCAAATGCAAACAAATTCAAGAGTACCAAGACATGCAAAAACATATAGGAAATGTCATTGCATAAGATCAATATGTTTCCAAGAATCATTAGGACCTTCCTCCCCTAAATGTGAATATTAAGTCTTCCTCTCCCCCTGAATCATAGCATGTAGATATTGGGAGTAGGTAGGGCTGAGAAAAAATCTAACAATTATGAGCACTCAAAAGACCTGTTCTCTCTCCCTCTTAAAATGATATTTCTCATATGTATCTCTCTCCCCTTTGGCATAATCAGAGTTATGGTATTTCTCCCCCTTAATATTATATCTCCTCCTTTGGTATGAATAAGCTTTTGAAGCTTTGATATTTTCCCCCCTTTGGCATTAATTTCCAAAAAGGGTGACACAAAGGGTCAGATGGAAGGGATCATCGTGGGATCATTGAGAACATTTTAGTTCTAAGGAACCTCCGAGCAGAATTTCTCCTCCTTCCATTGATCTGAAGGCGTTTAAGATTTCTCCCCCTTTATCGTAGGGATCCTTGAATATTGACTTATCCCCCAATTTTTTTTTGATAATAAAGGGATCATTGAAGAAATGGAGATTTTCAAAATTGAAACAAAATACAAAGAACAGCAAAATCGGTGACTCCGAAGAAAAATTTGTCGGTGGAACCGATTTAGTGAGTGTGCAGCCTATCTGCAATATCGGTGAAACCGAGAATTTTGAGTCGGAGGCTCCGAATTACTAAACAGAGAAGAGAATGATTGCTGAGAATAAAGAGTATTTACAAGAAATTTTCATCTAGATGTAAGTTGAGTGGTTCTAAGAAGGCATGCAACTAAAATATGAACCAAACAAGATACTTCACCCAGATGATGGGCGGTGACTAGGTCACCTATATTAGAGTATATTGACTTAAGGAGCCAAGCAAGAATACTTGATCATAGGTCATACTCTACGTTAATCTCAAAATGGGGTTGCCATTTTTAGATTAAGCATTTTAATGTTTTCATATCACTTGAGTTGCTTTATCTCATGTCTTGGAGTAAAGCTATTTCAAGGATATGATCACATACCTTTGAGTGATGTTGATGACGTGGCACGTAGGAGAACTTCTTGTGGATGCTCGAAGTTGATGAAGATCATCTTGAGTTGAGAGCAATCCTTGATCGTTTTGGTTCTCTTTTCACCTACATGGGTTAGTCAAGCAAGGAAGAACAAGATATATCCAAGTGACAAGATACCAATTGAGGATTTTGCAATTGTGATTGTATCAAATGTATGTCAAGGATATGTTTTGTTGTCTTCTTCCTTCCATCATCAAAGAAGGGTTGTGGATACTTGGCTTTTGACAAGATTGCTTGTGATATGAGTTGATGGCAATCTTGTGGAGTGTAGTTCTTCCAAGTACCTACAAAAGGTTAGATACAATACAAGGGAGCATAGATTTTCAAGATATAAGATAGTGTCATATCAAGTGTAACATGGAATAGTCATGTAAGCTCATGCCCTTGCATGCACCCGAGTGAGTCTAGCTCAAGTTTGAAGCATCAATGATGTCCAGCTCACTCCTCAAGTGACAAAACACTTTATCATCAAGTGGCTTAGTAAAGATATCGGCCAATTGCTTGTTAGTACGAACATGCTTAAGATTAATATCTCCTTTGGCAACATGATCACGGATGAAATGATGACGAACTTGAATATGTTTAGTTCGAGAATGTTGCACGGGATTATAAGCAATTTTAATAGCACTTTCATTATCACACAATAATGGAACATGTTTCACATGGATTCCATAATCCTTAAGAGTTTGTGTCATCCATAGCAATTGAGCACAATATGATCCGGCGGCAATGTATTCCGCTTCGGCGGTAGATAGAGATACCGAGTTTTGTTTCTTGGAGGACCAAGATACAAGATATCTACCAAGAAATTGACATGTACCCGAGGTGGGTTTTCTATCAACCTTGTCTCCGGCATAGTCCGAGTCGGAATAGCCAACAAGATTAAAAGAAGATCCCTTGGGATACCATATGCCAAAGTTTGGTGTATGTATCAAGTATCTCATAATTCTTTTCACGGCCCTAAGATGACACTCTTTAGGAGCGGCTTGATATCTAGCGCACATGCACACACTAAGCATAATATCGGGATGGGAGGCAAATAGATATAACGATGAACCAATCATAGATCAATAAACCTTTTGATCAACCGGTTCGTCCTCCTTGGTAAGATCAACATGTCCACTAGTGGGCATAGGAGTTTTCATACCTTTACACTCTTGCATGTTGAACTTCTTGATCAAGTCCTTGGTGTACTTGGTTTGAGAGATGAAAGTTCCTTCTCTCGTTTGCTTGATTTGCAAACCAAGGAAAAATTTCAGCTCACACATCATAGACATCTCATACTTCTCGGACATCAACCTTCCAAATCTTTCACTAAATTGTGGGTTAGTAGATCCAAGATAATATCATCCACATAGATTTGGCACACAAATAATTCACCATTAACCCTCTTAGTGAATAAGGTTGCGTCAATTTTACCAATTTCAAAACCCTTTTCAATGAGAAACTTCGTTAAGCATTTATACCAAGCACGTGGGCTTGCTTAAGTCCATAAAGAGTTTTACGAAGCTTGTAGATGTGATTAGGTTTCTTAGGATTCACAAAACCCGGGG
Source organism: Elymus sibiricus (assembly GCA_039707655.1). Taxonomy (NCBI): domain Eukaryota; kingdom Viridiplantae; phylum Streptophyta; class Magnoliopsida; order Poales; family Poaceae; genus Elymus; species Elymus sibiricus. The sequence continues at coordinate 491,257,080 of CM077665.1, forward strand.
GTTGTTTAACATAGATCTCTTCTGCAATCTCACCATTTAAAAATGCACTTTTAATATCCATTTGATAAAGCGTGATATCATGGTGATTAGCATAAGCAAGAAGAATGCAGATAGCTTCAAGTCTAGCAATGGGGGCATAGGTCTCACCGTAGTCCATACCTTCGACTTGGGTGTAGCCTTGAGCCACGAGACGCGCCTTGTTGCTTACGACTTGAACGTCTTCGTCTTTTTTGTTCCGAAACACCCATTTGGTTCCGATGATGTTTTGCTCGTCCTTGGGCTTCTCCACAAGTGTCCACACTTCGTTCCACTCGAAGTTGTGTAGTTCCTCGTGCATAGCGTTCACCCAATCCGGATCCTGAAGAGCTTCTTCTACCTTCAAGGGCTCAATACTAGAGATGAATGAATAATGCTCACAAAAGTTAGCTTGTCGAGTTTTAGAGCGAGTTATCCTCCCGGTTTGTATGTCATTGAAGATTTTATTTAGAGGATGGTTTTTGTCCACTCTTGCTCGAACTCGGGGTAACTTTTGCTTGTTGGATGGTGGAGCTTCTTCATCATCATCTTCTTCTTCATTGTTGTTGAAGGTGTCGTTGCCTTGAGGTGGTGGTGAAGGTGGTTGTGGTGGATCATCATGATGAACTTCTTCCTCCTCTTCATCTTGTCGTGTACCGCTTGTGGATGCCTCCATGTCGTGTTGAGGTTCACCTTGACATGAAGTAGGGGCTTCCACTTGAGTTGACGAAGTACTTTCCTCACCTCCATGGGACGAATCTTGCCAATGGACAAGTCTTGGATAGCTTCCGAAGGTTCCTTATCTCCGACATCATTTGGCAATTGTTCGACTTGCGAACCATTAGATTCATCAAACTTCACACCTACCGTATCTTCAACTTTTCAAGTGAAGTTGTTGTAGACACGGTAAGTGTGAGAGTTTGATCCGTAACCGAGTAGGAAACCTTCATGAGATTTAGGAGCAAATTTCGAACAACGATGCTTATCAAGAATGTAACACTTGGAGCCAAATACCCGAAAGTATCCAACTTGGGGCTTGTTACCGGTGAGTAGCTCATATGCCGTTTTACCAAGAAGCTTGTGAAGATAGAGTTGTTTTGTAGCATGACAAGCTGTTTCCACGGCTTTCGCCCAAAAGTGTCTTGGCGTCTTGTATTCGTCGAGCATCGTTCTTGCCATCTCAATAAGAGTTCGGTTCTTCCTCTCAACAACTCCATTTTGTTGAGGCGTGTACGTAGCCGAGAACTCATGTAGAATTCCTTCTTCATCAAGAAAGGTGTCTACATTTGTGTTCTTGAACTCCGATCCGTTGTCGCTCCGAACTTTCTTGATCTTCACTTCAAACTGATTTTGAGCTTTGAGTGCGAAGTGATCTTTTGTACCTGCGACTTATCATCAAGAAAGAATACCCACATAAATCTGGAAAATCATCAACTATAACTAGACCAAAGGAATTTCCACCGAGGCTCTTGTAAGCATTGGGACCAAAAATATCCATATGAAGTAACTCGAGTGGTCTCCTAGTAGTCATGATATTCTTTACAGGATGACTTCCACCTACTTGCTTTCCAGCTTGACAAGCGCTACAAAGTCTATCTTTGTCAAAGATAACATGTTTAACACCAAGTATGTGATCACCTTTGATGAGCTTGTCTAGATTACGCATACCAACATGTCCTAGTCTTCTATGCCAAAGCCAACCTTTAGAAGATTTTGCAATAAGACAAGTATGAGGTTTGGACCTTTTAGTGAAATCGACAACGTATAGATCACCTCTACGAAAGGCGGTAAAGACCATGTTATGATTGTCTTGACGAAACACTTGGCAATCTACTTTGGTAAATAGCACATCAAAACCGAAGTCGGCTAGTCTAGATACGGAAAGAAGATTGTAGCCAAGGGATTCAACAAGCATGACGTTTTGAATAGAGCTATCATGAGATATGGCCACCTTACCAAGACCATGTACGTTACCCTTGGAGTTGTCTCCAAAAGTTACATACCTTCGCGGTCCATGGTTTGGTGTGATCTCTTCAAACATGTCTCTATCTCCGGTCATATGATCGGTGCATCCACTATCGAGGATCCACTCTTTTCCTCCGGACATGTAATCCTTGAAGTTTGCCATGAGACTTAGATTCTTCTTGATCTTCTCATGCTCGATGTCAAACAACTCATCTTCATCATAGTATCCATGTTCCACATTGTCATCATCAAGTGGGAAATCCTCGTCATAAGAAACAAGAGATTCGTTAGGGTTGTGATCATGACAATGTTCAAGATTATGAATGCGAATGGCTTCAACAATGATGTTATTGATAGTTATGACATCTCCTTTAGCACGCATGAGGTCTCTAAGCTCAAATAGATACTCATCAAACTTAGGATCACTAGGCATCATTTTGTGAAAAGCAATGGTTTTATGAAGAATTTCATCAAGATTACTCAATGAATAATTTGGATATCGTTTCTTCAAATCACTCCACAAAGTATAAGCACATTCAAAATTCTTCATTTGGTTAAGCACAATTCTAGGCAATCCTCTAATAATAAGATTAACAGTTCTTAGATTACGAAGCATATCAATTTCCTCTTTGTGTGTGGGATGTAAAGGATCAATGAGAGGTACATAGGGGTTCTTAACATACTTGCTCAAATGGAATTCATCGAATAGTTCAAGCATCTTATATTTCCATTGACTATAGTACTCCCCATCGAGAACGGGCACTCTACAACTAAGATTCCCCAAACTAGACACATCCATCTTCCTCCACGGTGATGAAACCGAAGCTTTGGAGACCAAAGCTTTGATACCAATTGAAGGGATCGATAGAAGAGACGTCTAGAGGGGGGGGGGGTGAATAGACTACTTGCAAGAATTAAAACCTAACCTTTTCCCAAGTTAATTGGTGGGCAGTTTTAGCAATTATAACAAGTCTAATGCATCCTACACACTCTAGTCAACAAGTATGGCAGCGGAAAGTAAGACAAGCACATGTAAGATATAGTAGATATAGGAAGATCAAACGCAATTTGGAGACGCAAGGATTTTTCCCGTGGTTCCGATAGGTGGCGCTATTGTACATCCACGTTTATGGAGTCTTCAACCCACGGAGGGTAGCGGTCGCAAGAGTCCACGGAGGGCTCCACCCATAAGGGTCCACGAAGTAGCAACCTTGACTATTCCATAACGGCCTCCGTCCACGAAGGACTAGCCTCACTATGGGTAGATCTTCACGAAGTAGGCGATCTCCTTACCCGTACAAACTTCTTGGTTCACTCCACAACACGAAGTAGGAGGCTCCCAAGCGACACCTACCAATCTAGGAGGCACCACGCTCCAAAAGGTAATAGGCTCGATAGTAACGATGAACTCCTTGCTCTTGTGTCTCAAATGATAGTCTCCTCAACACACAATCACTCTCTCACGGATTTGGCTTGTGTAGAAGAGATTGATTGGATGGAAAGCAACTTGGGGAGGCTAGAAATCAAGATCCATATGGTTGGAGTGGATGATCTTGACCTCAACACAAGGGTAGGTGGTTCTCTCTCAGAAATTTGGATATGGGAAGCGTGGAACTGTTCTGAGTGCTTCTCTTGTGAGTGGGATGTGGTGGAGGGGTATATATAGGCTTCTCCAAAAATCCAACCGTTACACCATTATTGACCAACTCGGTGAAACCGAAGTGAAAACTCAGTGGCACCGAAGTGTTCAAAATGTGGCAACTTTAGGAATCTCGGTGGAACCGATATAGAATTCTCGGTGGTACCGATAAGGTTCACCTAGGCAGTTTCCAAAACTCGGTGGCACCGATTTTCAAAACTCGAAAATTCCGATTCTTGAAAATGAGATACCAGAGAATTGGTTACCGTTTTCGGTGGCACCGAAATGCAACTTGGTGGTACCGAGAATGGGGTTTTGCTAGGGTTTTTGTCTGAGATGAAAATCTGTAGGGCCGAGTGGGAAATGTTGGTGGCACCGATTTTGCATGTTAGGCTTTGGACAGAATATTTGTGGGAGAGTTTTGTGAATGTTTTTGGTGGCTATCACTTGATCACTTGAGCATTTCATTCACCATTAATACCTGAAAGGATGTGGATGTCGCCTAGAGGGGGGGGAGGGTGAATAGGCGCTTTAAAATAATTACGGTTTAGGCTTGAACAAATGCGGAATAAAACTAACGTTTAATATGACAAGCACAAAACCTAAAACAACTAGGCTCACCTATGTGCACCAACAACTTATGCTAAGCAAGATAAACAACTAAGTGATAGCAAGATATATAACAAGAAACGATATGGCTATCACAAAGTAAAGTGCACAAGTAAAGGGCTCGGGTAAGAGATAACCGAGGCACGTGGAGACGATGATGTATCCCGAAGTTCACACCCTTGCAGATGCTAATCTCCGTTCGGAGCGGTGTGAAGGCACAATGCTCCCCAAGAAGCCACTAGGGCCATCGTAATCTCCTCACGCCCTCGCACAATGCAAGATGTCGTGATTCCACTAAGGGACCCTTGAGGGTGGTCACCGAACCCGTACAAATGGCAACCCTTGGGGGCAGTCGCCGGTACCCGAACACTTTGGCAACCTTTGGGGGCGGTTCACCAGTACCCGTACAAATTGCTCAGGGCAATCTCCACAACCCAATTGGAGACCCCGATGCTTGCCCGGAGCTTTACACCACAATGATTGAGCTCCGAGACACCACCAACCGTCTAGGGCGCCAAGGCACCCAAGAGGAACAAGCTCTAGGTTGCACAAACACCCAAGAGTAATAAGCTTCTCAAACTTCACTTCCACGTATCACCGTGGAGAACTCAAACCTATGCACGAAATGCAATGGCAAGGGCACACGGAGTGCCCAAGTCCTTCTCTCCCAAATCCCACCACAACAACTAATGCTATGGAGGAAATGAGAGGAAGAACGACGAAGAACTCCAAACTCTAGATCCAAGGGGTTCCCCTCACAAAGAGGAGAAAGTGATTGGTGGAAATGTGGATCTAGATCTCCTCTCTCTTTTCCCTCAAGAGCTAGCAAGAATCATTGAAGGGATTGAGAGTTAGCAAGCTCGAAGAAGGTCAACAATGGGGGAAGAACACGAGCTCAAGAGTTAGATAGCAATGGGGAAGAAGACCCCCTTTTATAGGTGGGGGAAAATCCAACCGTTACCCCCACACCCCGCACACAAGCGGTAGTACCGCTCAGGGGAGCGGTACTTCCGCTTATACCCATCCTGGAACAACAGAGCGGTAGTACCGCTCTGGAGGGAGTGGTACTTCCGCTCAAATAATCCCAAGAAGCCAGATGAAACACTTAGGCGGAAGTAGCCACGGAACCTCAGGGCGGCAGTACCGTTGGAGCGGTACTACCGCTCTGGGGAGAGCGATACTTCCGCCTGAAACGGTAGTACCGCTCTGGGGGAGCGGTACTTCCGCCGAAAATGGCCAGAGGCCCCCGTGGGCACCAGAAGGAAAATATAAGCGGTAGTAGCAGCGGTAGTACATAGCGGAAGTACCGCCGGAGCGGTACTACCGTGGTACCGAGCGGTACTACCGCTAGTTTAGAGAAAAACTGCCCTGGTACTGAAACTGCCATAACTTTCGCATACGAGCTCCGAATTGAGCAAACTCAAGCTTGTTGGATAGCACACGACAAGTACTATCCAAACAGGCAGTATGAAAATGCCAATGATATAGAGATGTGAAACCTCTATGAATGAAGAACCGGCAAAAACTCCAACATCGAAAACATCATAGAAGATGCATATGTACTCCGTTTTCGATGAACTCGAGCTTGTCATGAAGATGACCATAAGCTCTAAAACCCACAAAGAGAAAAGCCAACCAAGAACCAAGAAAATGATGATGCCAAGAATGCAATGGTTTGAGCTCTCAATGAACGATACGATCAAGCTACTCACTTGAGAGCCCCCCTTGATAGTACGGCTATCGATCCTATAACCCGGTCTCTTAACTACCACCATGAGACCGGTAAAATAGAAAACCCTATCAAGGTCAAACCTTTGCCTTGCGCATAGTCCACTTGAGCTAGATGATGACGATCTTGTCCTTCTCAAGATGGACCACCTTTCTTGATTGCGTTGGCTCGATGAGGACTAGTTGATTGCTACCCCATACTCCACTATGGGTGAGCCACTCTTTGGCACATCTTCACAAGTCCATTGTCACCACAATGGACGATAAGCTTCAAGCATGATCTCTCCGTGATGCTTCACTTGAACTTGCACACCACAACCTTGATGACGATCACCACTTGATGTCATCCTCCATGGGTTGTATGAGATCTTCTTCTTGACGCAAGCCCATGGAAATATACCTAACCCCACAACAAACTCTCACGTAGACCATGGGTTAGTACACAAAGCGTAATGGACAATGCTTACCATACCATGGGATCACTTGATCCCACTTGGTACATCTTCTATGTTTTGTGTGTTGATTAACTTGAATCATTCTTTGCCTTAATCTTGATCAACCTTGTGTCTTCTCTTCTCTCTTCACAAAGATGATGTCTTGAAGGTAAACATGAATGTTCACACAATCTTCTTCTTCAAGACATGCTTGCAATGAGATCAACTCTCACATGACCAATCTTTGGATAAAACCTTACATACCACCTTGGTCACCATATAAACTCCTTGAAACCAACACATGTACTTCAAGAAGTGCCTATGGACAAATCCTTCGAATATAACTCGAGGCAACCATTAGTCCATAGGGATTGTCATCAATTACCAAAACCACACATGGATAAATGTGCTCTTACAATACCTTACCCCCTTTTGATAGTATTGGCTTTCCTATGGACTCAAAGTGATTTCTCACAAAGTAAAATGTAGAGTCCTCTTGCTTGTAGCTTGGCCAATCTTATTCCTTGCATCTTGGGGTTCTCCTCACAATCCTTTGCCAATCCTCTCTGTGGACTTAAACCTGAAATAAGCTAGGTATAAGTATTAGTGCAAGTGACAATGTATGTTGTCATGAATTATCAAAACCACCAAGGGAGCATATGTGCTTTCAGTGGGAAGCACCCACAGACGATATTCGTTGGTAGGTCTTATTGAATTTTCGTTCAAAAACTAGGTTCTAAAATAATGTTTGTATGTGTATATTTTAACAAGCTGGCATCCTATCATAATTATGATTTCAGATCATGCTCGTTCTATGGAACTAGTGATTGAGGCGGAGTTTCCAAATACAGTGCACAGGTGGTGTAAATGGCACGTGTTGAAGAAGGCGAAGGAATCAATGGGTGCGTTCTGGGGGAAGAAGAGTGATTTCAAGACTGAGTTCCACAAGCTAGTCCATCACATGGTGACCAAAGAAGGGTTTGAGGGCGGGTGGGATGCAATGTTGGACAAGTACTCGCTCAAGAAGCATCCGTTCCTGACACAAATCTACGAGGTGCGTCACAAATGGGCGAAGCCATATTTTAGGGGTGTTTTCTGCGCAAAAATGACATGCACGCAACGGAGTGAGAGTGCAAATCACATGCTGAAAGGCTATGTTCCACCTGGTTGCCCTATGCATCTATTCCTACGACAATACTAAAAACTACGATTTGGTAGAGACTGAGAAGAAAGTTTCCAGGAGAAGCGCACTTCATTGGTTAGTTCGCATTAAATCAAAATTGTGCATGCCTATCTACTAACAACTTCAGTTCAAATAGTTATAACATCTAACAATTTTCTTCTCTATTTGCAGAGTGGGGTGTCGCTAAGATTTAACCTGCCTATTGAGAGGCATGCGAGCAAAGTGTACACACGGGCTATGTTTGAGCAGTTTGGAGAGGCTCTCTACAAGGCTGGTGCCTACGTATTGGATGTGGTTAAACCTAGGAAAATATATAAGTTAACCCATGTTGATGTAGCAACTCTTGAGAGATGGAGCAAGGTTGAGTTTATAGTGGAAGTGAACGATGACGAATCCTTTTTCAACTATGAGTGTGGGGCATTTGAACATTCTGGCATGGTTTGCTACCACACACTGATAGTAAGTGGGTAATATAGAAAAAAAATACTATTACTGTTTTCTGGAAAACCAAATTTGTGCTCGGTACTAAAGCTTTCGTCATGTCACAGGTTATGGTTGAGTTACGGCTTAGTAAAATTCCAGAAAAGCATATCCTGAAGCGGTGGACGAGGGATGCACGGGATATCTTGCCTGAGCGCCTTGTCCAGTACCAGAAAGACGGCTGCCCTCCTGCTAGCAATACATACAGGCATCATGCTATGTACATCCAAGCTTTGGATTGCGTACGGCTTGGTGACAACAATGTGAAATGTTATGATGTTTTCACGGCCTAATGAAGGAGGTTTACAGAACTCTACTACCTCTCAGCCACGATAAGGACGTGATGGGCCTTGAAGATCGCGAGGCAACGACTGATGGAAACAATATGGTGGATCACATGCCAGAATTATCAAATTGTTCAGGAATTGCTCCAGCAAAATCGAAACGTTCAGCGGGAAAACCGTCTTCAAGCAGAGAGAAGGCTTCATATGAGGAGAAGCTGAATAGATCTCGATTTCGCACCATATGCCGGTGTGAGGGGCACAAAATTACAACATGTCCGGATCGAGGTGATATACCCAAAGCCCCAAAGGTTGCCGACGTGCGCAAAATGTTGAGTGATGGTCATAGGCGGACTGTTTGCGGAAAAAATGCTGATCCTTTCAAGCCAAATTTCCTTTAAGTGCCACCCATTGGTAAAACATTTCGTGTCAACTAAAAATGTATTCTGAAAACTTCTATGTTGAAGGTCTGTACTAACACACATTCTGGTGAAGGGCTGTGGGTAAAAACTTTAATGCCCCCTTATGGTTCATATAAATGATGCAATGGTGAAGGTCTGTACTAACACACATTCTGAATCCTTGATGTTGCTCTTCAGACATGACTCTTGATGAAAATTGTGGTGTTAAAATGTCTGTATTAATATATGGACATTTGGAGTTTGTTTTTCTGAAAACTGTATGCTTTATGTTAAAAGTTTCACATCTTTCTTTTTTGTTCTTACAAACACATGCATGGTGTCCAGGATTGTGGCCCAATCAAAGCCTGTTGGGCCTGGAATTGCAAGAGGAACAACTATCTGGTGTGTGTATGTGTGTTGACTACTCCAACGGCGGGAAATGTAAACAGCGGGGGGGATCTCCAGGACGGGTAAAGTTTTCTTATATGCATTAGAGAAAAAAAATAGTTGAGGTTGACAGGCCATACCGCTTGGCATATATCTACCAATGTCTATATTATCAGTAGACTAGACAACACGAACTGGCGATTGTGTCAAAGCTGTGTGCTTGGTCACGCGAAGCAGACGGAGCTGCATGCACACTTGTTCCACACTCTGCCTCCCATACGCAACACTGTTGGGTACACTGTCGGGTGTGATTTGTTGAGGCTGTGCCTGTAGAAAGATTCACTATTAATGAAGAAGATCTAGTGAGGGTGTGGAAACACAGAGAGATGTTGGCAAACGAGCGAGTGCAGATTTGTCATGCGTTGAAATATTTTTTCGCAGCGACGAGAGGTCTGTTGGAAAGCAACGTTTATTATATGAGGCTAGAACAAAACCTTGGCTCATTTCCCCTCAATCTTTAGTGGCGGTTTGGCCGGATAGCTTCTGTATTCACGATCGGTTATGCATCTATGTAAGGGGCGCAAAATCAAAAAGAAAATGGTTAATACATGTTTTCTTGGTTGGGAGAGTGTGCTTCTTGATAGCGATCAACCTCGAGCGGCTGAGCACTATTTAATGTGTGCAAGGACACTGTCAGTGCACTGCTAGCCCTCTCCGTAGACTTTTTCATTTGAAATAATTACCACTACTCGCCTGCTGTGTAGTCCGTCGTGTATGACAAGATGTGGTGCACAGACAAAGGTGGAGAACACATGGGCGTGGGCTTGCATTTAAGGAGTCTGTGCTGGGTATGGGGGTTGCACGCAGCACGCCGGTGTACTTTATGAGAATAGGCTGTGAAAAAACATGAAAGTCTATAAATGTTGTTACCGAGAATTTAAAATTTCGATAGGGTAGCACCTGTGAGAGTGTTGGGAATTTGAAATTCAAAACTAGGGAATTGGAGGGAACATGATGGATTTTCGGTTTCTATTTAATCAGGTGGCGGAGTTGGACAAAAACGAGAGCCAAAATGAATTTGATGGCGCCCAACAACACCACCACCATCCCGTCTCGCTTGACCACTTTCTCAGCTTCCACTTGGGTGGCAAGCTCGCTCATAGTGAGTTGTACCTCATTTTTTGTTAGTTTATTTTTTTCTAGTTACTATAGTGCATACCCAAATCCCGTGTAGCTGACTAGTCTTAATTTGTTGGTCGTGCACCTTGAAGGTGGTGGTCATGTGCTTGCGGGCGAACAAACAGCTGCTAATCCGTCGTCCTTAGCTACCGCCACTGATGATGTATGATTTGAACAACATCATTGCAATATTTTGTGTGTATGTTTAACAAAAATCTTGAACTTATGTAAAGGCTAGTGTGGATGAGCAAGGACCGATACAAGGGTGTGCAGTCAGTGGCGGACCCAGATATTGAGGGTTGCCGGGGCGGTAGATGACGATGAAGCTTCACTGCACTGCGTCGATGGTCGCTAGGCACGGGAGATACCCTGTTCCGTCGCCGGAGAGCCGGGGCGGCCGCCCCAGCTCGCCCCAATGGTGGAACCGCCACTGTGTGCAGTAGATGTGAGTCGAGATGATACCCAGGTTAGACATAATACTAGTATACCAACAATATATATGGTTGGAAAACAATAAATCACATCATTTGAGGTCTTCTAACCGTGATGTTGTGGGAGCATAATGTTGAACCAGGACATCAGGTATTCATCGACGAGAGTACACGGGAGTTCGATCTGATGGTTGAAGGCGTGCACTGTGCGGAAGAGCTGGTTCTGGATGATGGTGATTATGCTCAGGGGTTGGAGCTATTGATGAAACCGTGGAGGAAGATGACGCAAATAGCCACCCGACGAAGCGTGCCAAACTCTAGTTTAGTTTGAATTGTACGCAAAATCAATTAGTAATGTAATGTGTTTGGTTCATGTTGTTGTGAACACAAATATGCAAAATCTGTAGTCCATGTGTGCTTAATGAATGAGACTCTGGTTTCTTCTCCCTCTGGTTTGGTATATTTGACTTCTAATGATGTTGTGTTCATTGTTTTTGCTGTTTTTCTTCCAGATTTTGACTTCAATTATGTAACATCTCAAAATTTAGAATTTTGGAATGTTATTTATTTAAATAGGATTGTATAAAACTTGTTTGTGTTGTTTGTTCTTTGCTAGTTTGGTTGATATTTAAAACCATTGAAGTTTATGGAGTATTCTAATGAGAGGGAATAAAGTGACTTTCCCGAATATTCATTTTGGATCTCAATTGGATTTATATTTGGAACAATGCCAACTCAAAAATAAAATAGAAAGAGAGAAGGTAATATGACTCCTTCAACATGAAAATTGCTGGAAATGTTTTAAATAAAATTTGAACATTTGTTTGCGTGTTGAAAAAATATATTTTGTGAATATTTACACAACCTAAAATAGGTTTTACAAAAAAAATAAATGGTGTATATTTATAGTGTATTTGATTTGTAAAAATGTTCACTATTTTAAAAAATAGTTATAATATTTTTCTGTAATGCTTGGTAAGTTTTGGAGTATATTTAATATAGTTTTATTAAAATGTTTTCCTGTAGTATTGTTTAAAAAACAGCTTACTAGTCACCTGGACCGCATAGCGCAGCCCAATCTCTATCAGTCGCCCGCTCTCGCGCGACGCAGCAGCAGGCCGAAGCCCAGTCGCAGCCACCGCAGCTCATCCCCTTTTGTTTTTTTCTCTTTTCTGTCTCTGCCACCGATAACTGGACAGGAACCCCTAGTCGGCGCAGAACGATTAGCTAACTTGGCGCCTGCACGTTTTTAGTTGGGCCGATTTTGGAGCTAGCCCATTCCACTACACGCGGCACCGCGAAAATTCATTAATAGCGCAAAAATCAGCTCTGGTGAGGATTTGATCCCACAGCCTCCACCTCCGGTGCGTGCTGCCCAACCACTAGACAAAACAGGCTTTAGTAAATCATTAGGGCACAAACTATTTAAGAAGTAAGTATAGCCACGCTATTTACTGCATATATATATATTAGAAAAACGTGATTTTAAAAAAATGTGAAGAAAATTTGAAATTTGCAGAACTCAAAACAGACCACGAATTCAAAAGAATTTTCATGAATTAAAAAAATTCAATGATTTCAAAAAACTTCACAAAGTTGAAAAAGTTCACCAATTTTAAAAAATAGTTCATCGATTTTGAAAAAAGTTTATCGTTTTTGCAAAGATATAATCAATTTTTAAAAAAGTTCATAAGTTTTAGAAAAAGTTTATCTATTTTTCAATAACAAGTTCATCAATTTTGAATAAAAGTTCATCATTCTTTAAAAACATCATTTTTGAAAAAAAGTTCATCAATTTAAAAAAAACATCTAATTTCAATTAAAGTTCATCGATTTTGAATAAAACTTCGTCGTTCTTTAAAAAAAGTTCATCATTTTTGGAGAAAAGTTTAAAACTTGAAAAAAGTTCATCAATTTTCAAAAGGTGTTCATAAATTTGAAAAATGTTCGTAGATTTGAAAAAAGTTCATCAATTTTGAACAAAGGTCATAGAAATTGGGAAAAAAGTTCATAGAGTTTTTTAAAAAACTACAAATTTGAAAAAAGTTCATCAATTTGTAAAAAAAGTTCATTGAATTTGAGAAAAAAAGTTCATCCATTTTTAAAAAAAATATCAATTTGAAAAACGTTCATCGATTTGAAGAAAAAGTTCACGAATTATTAAAAAAAATCATCGAGACAGGAAGAAGAAAAAAAAAGAAATGAAAAACGAAAAAACAAAAACAAACAACGAAAAAGCAAAAAGTTAATAATAATAGATGCAAACGAATGGTAGTAAACAGGTCTGGCAAGGTGGCGCGATGGTTACTACCTATTAACTTGACGTGGAGATGTCGAGTTCGATACCCCGCGGCGCTGCTCTTTTCTGATTCTTCAAATCGGAAAGAAAAAAGTCGAGATGGGCCGGCCCAGCGCGGGGCGCTGCAGGCGCCCGTTGGCAAAATTGCACTTTAACGGGCACCTGTGACGCCAAATAGGATTTGCCTAACTGGACCACACGCCCTTCTTCCACCTCTCGACCGGTCTCCTGTTCCTGGACGATAGCGCCACCCAGGTCGATCCAATCCCGCGCAATTCGTGCGTTCCCTGGACCCCTCTCCCAGTCTATGGCCATCAACCGACTCCTCCCAACCCCCTCATCCGATTCCCATACCGAGCACTCGATTTCCCCTTCGAGATCGAGCACACGGAGCTTGCCCGATCTCGTCGAAGCTTCGTTAGCCGTCGTGCTTGGCAGAGCAAATCCATCGCCTCTGGAGGTTCCCCGCCTATCCTTTTGTCTCAATCCTGTGCGCCTCTGACTCCTCTATCTCCTCACCTCTTCTATTCGCACAGGGGAGCACCACAACGCGGAAGCCGAGCTCGCTTTGACTGTAGCCGCCGTCGTCACCGTATGTTCCCGGGCCCCAAAAGTCTTCTGTTCAACTTCTCCCACTTATGAGTTCCGTTTGACACTTTCTCTTCGACTACTACCGGGCACGGGATCAAGGGAACTGAGCAGAGTCGAGCCTGTCGGAGCACGTGAAGAACACCTTTGTTTCCCCTCGTCACCACCGCCAAACGAGGACACTCTCGTCGCTTCTGACGCCACCAAACGCACCGCGGTTGAAAGTCGCATCCTCCCGTAGCTTCTGCATCGTCGGACACCCGCCGTAGCCGTCGCAATCATCACCACCGAGCCGCCCGTTGTCTTCTCCTTCACGTCCGGCCGGCGCCCAGTCTTTGTTTCTCCGGTGAGCTTTCTCGCCCGTCCGATCGTAGATGCACAGCTAGGATTAGATCTCTGTTTTGTCATTTTCTTTCCCGAACCGTTATTTGCTATATTCCAGCCGTTTGTTAGTTAATCCCAGCAGCGGACACTATTCGGCCATTCACGTCGCGCCACATGGCAACACGCATAGCACAACACAATTTTCTTTGGCAGATTTTAGTGCATTTCTCGTTTACTCATATCTTGAGATCCGTAACTCCAAATTCATTGATTATTTTTCCTACATACTTGTGTTGATCGGTAGAATTCAGTAGCACAAAAATTTCACTCTTTTGAACTATTTAAATTTGAATTTATTCAAATTCGAATTTAACTTTCCGGAGGCCATATCTCTCAAAGTGTTTATCCAATTCAGTTGATTCTTTTTGCGTTATGATCCTATTAGCTTGTAGATAATAAATACCTCCTGATATTCTAATGTTGTTGGATTTTGAAATGATTACTTGATGTTGGTTCTGTTTTGGTGTTATTTGAGTTTTGGTGATTGATTTGTTGTTTTGTTTGAAACGTATAGATTGCTCGGAGCGTGACGAGTAGAATTACCAGGAATTGTGAGTGCGAAGAATTTCATCAAATGTACCAGGCAAGTTACACGTTGATCATCCTTTACCCTTATTTTTTATGCACATAGTTCTATATCACATTACTATACTATGCATGTGTAGGAATATTATGGTAGTATGTTATTGCTATTGAGATTCAGCTTAGTATAGCCTTTTGTAGATCGTGGTAGTGTATTCTTGCTATGCTATGTAGACGGGGGCTGGTTCGTGTATTCATTGTGATTATGCTAAACTCACTACATGTATGTCACGTGCGCCAAAGCCCACCCGTCAGAGAACCATGCATGAAATTCTCGCTGGCGCATCTACCGTAAAGGCCGAACCGGCTGCACACCCGGAGCCTATGATTGACACTTCATTTATGTATGTCATGACTGTAGGTATGGATTCTGATGGCAAAAACAGCAGATTTTATGCTCGTCACTACTAACTTAATTCTATCAGTTTTGCAAATATGTGTCATGCATCCATGCAATAGCCACACCTCCAATGAGACCTATCTTTTTTTGTAGATACTTTGCCACATCAAATGGTTGGGCAGAGCTCTCCGGGGTTGGTTAGTCCACATGCTAGTACGGTTGCCACTTACACCCCGATACGTAACAAGAGATTAACTCTACCAGACAGTGGAATTCCTTTTTTTTTTTGAGGCAAAGACAGTGGAATTCCTGATTATGGGATATGCATCATGGGCTCGACTTTGTCTCGCTCGTTGCGAGACAGTAGCTGGCCTCGCCTCTAGGATACATTTAGTGGGCTGGCCTAGTACCTTTCGTCAGGTCAACGTCATGAACATTTTTTTCATTTTGTTTATTTTGAAATTCCTGATTATATCCGTTTAAAAAAAATCCTGATTATATGTTATGATTAAATTTAAAAAATGCGAACATTTTTAATACATATATTACAAAACTGAAATTTTAGTAAAGATTTAAAACCAATGATATCGGAAAATGTTAACATAGAGTACACAAATTGTTACCGTAGTTTTAAAAATGTTGATACCTTTAAATAAATGATTGTAACAAAAATATTCATTTGTTTCAAGAAAATGTACTTGACATTATAGATATCAATCATATATTTCAAAAATATTAAAAAGAAGTTCCTAATGTATACAACAAATGTACAACATGTAGGAAGAAAAGTAGACATTAAAACATATGTTGAAACAAATGTTAACATGGATCCTAAAAAAATGTTAACATGTATTTTAAAATATTAAACATGTAAAAATGTCACTGATGTACACGAAAAATGTAAAACTTACATGAAAAAATGTTAATAATGTATTTTCAAATATTAAACATGTATAAAGAATGTTACTGATGTATAGGAAAAATGTAAAATATACATGTAAAAAATAGAGATCAAAATATAGATTTAAAAATGTTAGTTATGTATATTTAAAAAATAAAATTGGTAAAAAAATATTCTGGACGTATACGAAAAATGTACAAAGTGTATAAAAAAGTAGACAGTAAACATATTTTGAAAAAATATCAATGATATATTAAAAAAATGTTGAATGTGTTTAGTAAAAATGTCTCTTGTGTATACGGAAAATATCCATTGTGCGTGACAAGAGTAGGCACGTGTTAAAAGAACCTCGATGAAAACTGAAAAGAGAAAAAGAAAGCCAAAAAGAAAAAGAATAACGGTAAACAGGAAACGAAAAACAAAAATACCGAAGGAAACCAAAGAAATAACTTGGTACAACAGTGGAAAAAGCGAAAAATAAAACGACAGAACGAAAAACTAATGCTACAGTGTTGGGCCAGCCTGATAGCGCCCTCCCATAGGCGATTCTTAATAGGAATTCGTACAGGCGAGATATAGCTGCCGCGCTGCAGTCTTTCCATAGAGGACAGAGCCGCCGCCGGTGGTCGCCGGAGCTCCGGCAGGTTACAACGCGGAGCCCGGGAACACACCCTATCAAGGTGCAGGCACGGTAAATTAGCTCCTCGCAATGACCGGAGCGAAGCGTTTATTTTTTGACGGATGAGGTTGTGTTGTACTCATACATATGTACAAACCCTTGTCTGCTGCATTTCTTTCTAGACGTGTATGTCCCCGAGAAATTCCCAACGCCAGTATGCTCCCCGATATCATGGGAAGACCGATTCATCTCCCAGGTCATCGGTGCCACCATGGCGTGGATTCCGGCAATCAACTGCAAAATGATCGATAATCCTACATCTATGATGGCCCTATGAACTCTAACGCAACTTTATTAACTAATTAACTTCACCCATCTTGAATTTCAGGAGGGTAGGCCGCTTCATCCTCCCAACTCTAATTTACTGGTCCACGATGCACATTACGTAAACACACATAGGTAGTCTTACGTATGTGTAGCATTACTCCAAAATGCTCCTGCAAACGCAAATGATGACCCCATCCGAACTCATGGCGAAGACCTGATCAAGTGCCTGCTTAGCATGGGTACGTGACACGTAGAGCATCTAGGGCCGGGATACATGACAAAACTCGATTTGTGCATTCTGTGATTACTTAGTTAGCAAAATTAGCGATGAACCGATCGAATCCCCTAAACCACTATTAGCCAAGAAGCCTGCATATATACTATAACACTAATCTCCCTAGAATTAGAGATCCCACATTCAATTGAGGTCTCCAATTGACATTGTATCACCCGATTTTGACCTGGTCAACAATTTCTCAAAGCTCTCTTATTTAATTATTTTATTTATATCTCTATAACACTATACTCCTTAGTTTTAAAGAGTACACATTCAATTGAGGTTCCCAGGACTCCAATTAAAATTGTGTCACCTGATTTTGACCGGGTCAATAATTTCTCAAAACTCACCCGTTCAATTCTTTATACAAATACACTATGCTTACTAATGGGTTTGGTTTACGATTTTGATTGAACCAACAGTTTTTCTAATCAATCAACATCAACCGGCCTATAAAAACATATCAATCACGCCCATGCAGCCATCGACGTAGAAATTTTCTCACATATATAAGGTTGGAGTAATATAGAATCACATCATGAAAGGCTCAATAAATCACCGAATTATAAATAAAAATAAAACACACTATGTCATCTCCCCATGCATCAAACGAAATATTCCATTAGTTTCAAAATATAAGGGGTATTAGTTTTTTGGAAAGTCAAATTCTTCAACTTTGACCAAGTTGAGAGCAAAAATATCGACATCCACAATATTAAATAAAATATATGAAAATTCATTTAACGATGATCTAATCACAATAATTTGATATTATGTATTTTGTATATTTATCTATAAATTTAATCAAATTTAAAAGGTTTGACATTTTAAAAAAGCAATACACATTATATCGTGAAACAGAGTGATTATGTTTTTTTAATCTAGCAGCGCAGCAAAGCGCACTCAGTCCTTCTAGTACATATAAATCCTCCTGCAATATTATTTCATTCTCATGCTGGTTCTATGGTAGTGTAAGATCGGAAAAAAAGGAATCTCTGATAGGTGGGGGGATAAATAAATCATCCTATTAGGTAGGGTAATCATTTTGGGAGCTAATCATTTTTAGTCAAACAAGGGGCTAGTACTAGTTAAAGACGTGCACCATTTCAATCGTGTACCTGATCAAGTTAATCATCCATGAATGTCGTTCAACCACAACAGATTCAGTCGTGGTAGTTTACATGAAAAGAACGATAGAAGTTTGCCATGTATGTCATCCACCAATTGATTTAACTATAAAACAAATCAGCAATGAGGAAAGTAAGTTCCTCAATTATCTGCCGCCTATATTTTCTGTGTTCCGTTCAATGTCTTGTTAAAGAAAATATCTCCTTCCCTGCAAAAAAGAAAAAAGAAAAAAACTCCTTCACAAGAGATAAACTGTTCTTAGAAATGGTTGTATCCTCTGCCATCTTTTCACTGCCTTGGCGGAGATTATATTTCTCGTAGAGATGAATTGTTCTACCGGTATATCTAAATAAATATTTCTTTTTATGGAATAACTCTTGACTCCACCTCCATGGCATTCGACTTTTCTGAAGAAACAAGTAGTCTGTTTATAATTGGTTAGATTCCTCAAAAAAGAAAAAAAAGGGATTACTCTCTGAACGGAACAAAATCATCAATCAGCGCATAAAGCATACATCATTGTTCTTATTATACACGACCAAGTGCTAACTAGCTGGTACGTGTCAAACTAATCATTTTGCGAGTATATTATGGAGGCTAAGATCGATATGCTATACAGCTCGAAAT
Organism: Elymus sibiricus; assembly: GCA_039707655.1. Taxonomy (NCBI): domain Eukaryota; kingdom Viridiplantae; phylum Streptophyta; class Magnoliopsida; order Poales; family Poaceae; genus Elymus; species Elymus sibiricus. Next base: position 491,275,884 of record CM077665.1, read on the forward strand.
CATCAAGATAAATGTCACTCTGTCCTAAAGCAAGAACAAGACTTGTTTCTAATTCATGGGTACACACTGGACTAGAGTACTGCACCACAACTGAAGTTGACAAGTAAGATCAACAAATTGGCTTCACTTCTGTCTCTTTTTCCCTGTCTTCGCTGGCACAAAAGATGCAAAGGCCTTTCGTCCACTTTTGCTGCACGCACGTACATTCCTCCTGCCTCTTTATGTCAAGTCCTTGGATAATATTAACAGAAATTAATGGTTGGAAAAGCATCTGCTAGCTACCGTTGGTGGAAACCAGTCATATGTCCTTGGGTGGATTTATGCATTCAGATTACATTTCATTTGTTTGATCTGCAAATCTGCAGAGGCAATTTCAAGCTGAATCGCTGGCTTGATTGGAGAGAACAAAATGTGCCAGGTGACAAGAAAACAAAATCGAGAGTAGAAAAGATCCCGCGGATAAGAGGCACGAAGCTCAAGTGACAAGTATGTCTGCATACTGATGCTTATATTCAGGTTCTGTCTGCAAGGTGGCACAACGCGTCAATCATGAAAATTTCAGCCTGATTACCTTGCATGATAATTAAGTTGCCCTATGTTACCATCTCTTGGCGAAACCAAAAGAAACGCCGCATTCTGAATTTCAACAGCTTAACACAAATGTGTTGATAACTGAGGGGAGCCTAATTAGAGTACTAGACAGTTGGTTAGGATGCAAATTAAAGAGAGTTAGTAGAGGAAAGTGTGGCATCAGAGTCATCATTCAGGCTTAGAACAACCCTCCGGACAGCAGCCAAGGATGATTTGATGAAGCTGCTAAACAAGGAGGAAAATGAAGGCTTGTTTAGCCTGCTTCTTTCCGTTCTATTCAACCTAATTTGTTGGCAGAAACTGGGTACCACTAAGCTACATATGTCCATCCTGAAAAGGTGAAGTTTGAGGAGGTTCTTTTTTCTTTGGCTGCCCCCTTGAAGCTTTCAACGGACAAAATGGATCATGGCTTGAGCTATTACTAACCCCTACTTTGTCTATGAAAAGTTATACTAAGAGTTAACATTAGTTACTAACCCCCATGCTAGTTTTAATGTCTGCCCAACCGTTGTGGCGAAAGTACGCTGGTCATGTCCTTCCTGCCAAGTACGTACCACTATTTTGAATCTTCACATGAAGTTCAGGGGGTGTACATTTTTCACTGATCGAGCCTCTCTGACAGTCTGACGAAGACAACAGACCACGCTGAAAACCAGGGGAACCCGCCGCAAGTTACTACAACGCTGCTCGTCTTCTTGCTGTGTTTCGATCTTCCCATGCTACCACCCTTGAACCAACGTTTGTTTATCGACGTGCGTATCAACTTGTGCTACTGTTTATATCAGGATTTGGGGGGAGAGCAAGCACGCACGTACATCTCGTACAACGAGCGCCGAATCAAAAAATAATGACGCTGTGTACCGATGCCTCGTACACGTACGGGCGAGTTTAATCACACTGCATCTGGTTGTGTCTGTGAAAGAATGAATTGATCGAACAGTCTCTTTCATTGATGATCTATGAGGATTATATACAGAGGGAACCGTCGCCACGAACGGATGCGTCCGTTCGTGGGGGTCGTGAGAAAACCGTCGCATCGGTTGGCTAGCAACCCGCACGAAGCGGTTCTGTACAAGGGAGGATTATCTCCTAATTATTGTAATTAGTTTAAATCCTAACACTCTCCCTAATCCTCGCTTGTCCTTGAGACCGATCATCTTTGAAATATTCTCCTCCAAAACCCTGTGGGAAAAATTGAGAAGAAAACATACAATATGCCATGAAAAACTCCTTCTAAAACCCAATGGGAAAATAAGGAGAAAATGACATATATCGTCCATGCTTGCATTGATATTGCCTCATTAAAAACCTTACATGAGAAACCATTTGGAAAAACTCACAAAGGAAAAGAGTGCAATACTAAAGATCCATGATCTTAATAGGTTATATCCTAGTAGATTTCTCCCCCTGAATTTTGCAAGTCTCGAAGTCGTCTCATACCAATTCCATTTACATACTTATGGAAAAGAGAACTTGGTAAGGACTTAGTAAACAAATCAGCGAGATTATTGCATGACTTCGTTTGCAAAATACTTATCTCCCCCTTCTCTTGCAGATCATGGGGATAAAATAATTTGGGAGAAATATGCTTTGTAATATTGCTCTTAATATAACTCGTTTGCATTTGTGCAATACAAGCAGCATTATCTTCATAGATAATGGTGGGTGATTTCAACGAACCAATCCCACTTGAACTTTGGACAAAGTTCATCATTCTGCGAAGCCATACACATTCACGTGATGCTTCGAACAAAGCAATTATCTCAGAATGATTGGTGGACGTTGCCACTAAGGTTTGCTTTATTGACTTCCAAGAGAAGGCCGTACCTCCATGTAAGAAGACAAAACCAGTCTGCGATCTGGCATCATGGGGATCTGATAAATATCCAGCATCACAATACCCCACCATGGTTCTCTCTTGATTTTTCTGATAGAATAAACCAAGATCTTTGGTGCCCTGAAGATATCTGAAAATATTCTTCACACCAACCCAATGCCTCTTCGTCGGTGATGCGCTGTATCTAGCCAGTAAATTAACTGCAAATGCTATGTCAGGTCTAGTGCAGTTTGCTAGATACATTAGTGCACCAACGGCAATGAGATATGGAAATTCTGGTCCCAATATCTCTTCATCATCACCCTTAGGCCTAAATGGGTCTTTATCTCTATCAAGAGATCTCACGACCATAGGTGTTTTTGACGGGTATGCTTTATCCATATTGAACTTTTCCAATATCTTTTGGATATAAGCAGACTGATGAACAAGTATTCCTGAAGGAAAATGTTCAAGTTGCAAACCAAGACAAAATTTGGTTTTACCCAAATCTTTCATCTCGAATTCCGTCTTCAAATGATCACATGCCTCATGTATTTATCGTGTCGTCCCAATGATGTTCAAGTCATCAACATACACGGAAATTATACAAAATCCATCAGTAGATTTCTTGATGAATACACATGGGCAATCGGTGGTGTTTGAGTAACCCTTCTTTAGAAAGAACTCACTTAGTCGGTTATACCACATTCTTTCCGACTGTCTCAAGCCGTATAACGACTTCAGTAGCTTTACGCAATACATGTTGCGGTTAGCTTTTGGATCCGGAATCTTTAGTCCCTCAGGAACTTTCATATAGATATCCGTATTGAGTGACCCATATAAATATGCAGTCGCCACATCCATCAGTTGGATATACAAATTCATTTGTACTGCCAGTGATATCAAGTATCGGTACGTGATTCCACTCATCACAGGAGAATATGTTTCATCATAATCGATGCCGGGTTTCTGTGTAAACCCTTGTGCTACAAGCCTCGCTTTGTATCTCACCACCTCACTGTTTTCGTTCCTTTTACGAACAAAAACCCATTTTGCCCCCACGGGGAAAACATTATGAGGAGTAGGTATTACTGCAGTAAATACCCCTCTCTTGGCAAGCGAGCGCAATTCATCCTCTATTGCAACCTTCCAATTGGACCAGTCTGAGCGTTTCATACACTCTGCCATGGACTTAGGTTCACGGTCCAATGCCAGGTCATCTGCAATCTTTGAGGCGAAAAATATGTAGACAATTGTAGTCTTTCTGTTGAATGATTCTCCCGATTCAACATAGTTTAATGAAATCTCATTAATACCTTATGACTCATCGTGATTTCCCACAACAATCGAGTCAAGGTGTACCGATGTCCCAGCACCAATATTTGTGTGCACAGCTGTGCTGGGTTCTGGATGCTTAACATCCTTTAGGTGTCTTTCAACACTAGGTTGAATATCAACTCGCGGTTGATCTGCATTTACTATTAGAGGGATCCTCACTTCCCGCGGACGCTTCTGAGAAGCCCTGTCCTTTTTGTCCAGTTTTCTCCCCCTCTTGGGCGGTTGAGTGGTCTTATGAGATATCTCAACTCTCTCTGGAACATTCATAGCGGGAACGTGGGATTTAGTGACACCTTTATAGTCAGTAAATGCATCTGGCAGATTATTTGCAATATTTTGCAAATTAATAATCTTCTGAACTTCCAGTTCAGATTCATTCGTACGTGGATCTAAGGACTGAATGCCTTTGACATTCCAATCTATTTCCCGGCATTCTTTGTGGTTCTTTTCTCCCCCTAATGCCGGAAAATTGTCCTCATCGAAGATACTGTGACACCCCCGACTTAATCGTGCACTAATCATACACGCAAACGTGCACGATCAAGCACAGGGACTCACGGGAAGATATCACAACACAACTCTAAACTCAAATAATAAGCATAAATCATCATATTACAAGCCAGGGGTCACGAGGACCCGAATACATAAGTCATACACACAAATGATATCTGAGTACAGACATAGTTAGTCAAGTTTTGCCTTAAGAAGGCTAGCACAAACAACGATACAGATCGAAAAGGCGAAGGCCTCCTGCCTAGGGCCTCCTAACTACTCCTGGTCGGCTGGATCAACCCAGTAGTAAGTGCCGTCGGGACCCTCCTGGTAGTAAGCTTCGGCAGTGTCGTCTGGCTCCTGGGCTCCGTCGTCTGATGTATCATCATATAGGTATGGGGGGAAAAAGAATAGCAGAGCAATCGTGAGTACTCATCCAAAGTACTCGCAAGACTGACATCAGAACTATGCTAAATATGCATTGGTATCAAATGAAAAGGCTGTATCTGTGGACTATATAGCAGAAATGCCAGAAGAGAGAAAGGCCTAGTCTATCGAAGACTAGCATCTTCAAGTAGTCTTGTAGCATCAGAAGAGAGTAGATAATAGTAGCATACATGTGGATATACAACAGCAATGCCCTGAGATCCTTTCTCGACTCCCTGCGAGAAAGCGGTCCCGAGAGCATTATTAACAGTTTAATATGAATCATCATCAATTTGTAGTTGTCATAGATCCGGGCACAACTCCGAGCGTCCTGTTACCGTGGACACGGCTATTCGAATAGATAACTTCCCTGCAGGGGTGCACTACTGTTACCCAACACGCTCGATTAACTCCGGCCGGACACACTGGCTGGGTAATACCCGGCCTCGGCTGATCGACACATCGCAGCCCGACCTAGAGCTCAGCAGAGAGGTCAACACGCCGGTCTAAATCCTAAGCACAAAGGGGTCTTGGGCTATCGCCCTTTGCACTCCTGCACGTTGCGAGGGTAGCCGGGGCCCAGGCGCGACACTGAATACACCAGTGACGTAACCAGCCCACCCCAACCAGCCCACATCTCTGAGCTGTGACGTCTGAAGAGCTTTCGGCTGATACTACGATGTAGAGGGCCTCATTAAACCATTATCCCACGTGGTGGTAGTGCGAAATGGGCACGACGACCCACTCAGATCAAATACCCAGTTCCGTTAGGCGTATTTAGTATCGCACGGGTGCTCTTGGAGCCGACCTGTCTTTAATGATATTCGCTCGCGGGCACCCTTGGGGTCAGCCCGACTTTACATTTCCCCGCGGGTACCTCTCGAGGTGGACCCGCCTGTAACAAAGGTCAAAGTAACCGTGTGTCCAAGTAACGAGGAGGAATCCGAGGAATCACCCTCGATGGATTCCCACTCGAGGAGTTGCGCGACGGTAGCTTAGCGGAGGTGATGTAAGAGGAATCACCCTCGATAACACACATCCGTTAGCTATTCCACAAAGGCATCATCGGAAGTGAACTAAGAGGTATCACCCTCGGCACTCGATGCCAATCTCTGCAGTGTCGAACAATTTCGGGGTGTGCGGTGATGTGCTGCTCTCAGCCCGTCGAACATTCGATCGGGACGTAGATGCTAAAGCGGAGCAACTACAGCAAGGGAGAGGGGCCACAGATGGTTTTCCATCCAACCTATAATAAGCAGTTTGGATAATAAGGCAGGTATCAACAGCAGTTACAAGGACAGGCTATGCATCAGATTAGGATAAATCAAAATAGCAGCAACTTCTAATGCAAGCAGGAGGGAGAAGGAATGGATGATATAGGCATGCGTCAAGGGGGTTTGCTTGCCTGGTTGCTCTGCTGAAAGAGGCTGATCGTCAGACGGCTGCTCGTCGGGGGTGTAGTCGAACTCTGCTGGGACGGCGTCGGTCTCGGCGTCTATCGAGAGAGAAGGAGGGGGAAGAAACAATAAATTTCACGGCAAAATGCAATCACTATGCATGACAAGCCTAAAATGACATGCAGATGTGTTTTATTGCCTAACTAAATGATTTAGTGAATTTAGGAATTTATCTGGATTTATCTAATTAAAGTTGTGCACTATTCATTTATCGAAAACAGTCAAAATGTTCCATGTTCAGCTAGCTAGGAGTGTTGGACAGGTGTTTTGATTACATATTTAGAATCTTCATATTTTTCTGATCATTTTACATATATAAATTATTTTCATCTGACTTACGGTTTAAAAGATATGATTTTCTAAAGTTTTATTAATTTTCTGGAATTATTTTAAATATTTAATTCAACATTATCCGAAACAGTGTTGGGATGACGTCAGCATGACGCAATGCTGACGTCAGCGGTCAACAGAGACGCTGACCAGTCAATCTGACGGGTGGGTCCCACCTGTCATAGACAGTGGGCTAATTAATCTAATTAACAGACTAATTAACTAGGTGGGGCCTGCTGGTTAGTGGCACACTAGTATTTAATTATCTAATTAACTTAATTAACAATTTAATTAATCATTTAGTTAATATTAAAAACGTTTTAACCGACCGGGCCCCACATGTCAGTGGGCCAGAGCGCCCAGTCAGCAGCGCTGACTGGTCAATGGGGCCCACGGCCCCACCAGCCAGTGTCACTGGAAGTGGGCCAGGGGCTGCCCCGTCAGCCGGCGGCCGGCGACTCGCCGGAATCACGCCGACGAGCGCGTTCGCGGCGGCGCGGCCACGGGAGGTGATCGGAATTCGCGTAGGGGGCCTCATTCGATGCGCGACTGGTCGCATTCGAACGGCAGGACGACGCCGCGTCGAATGGCGGCGGTCTCGCGGGCTGAAACGGCGGGAGACGAGCGCTAGGAGCTCGCCGGCGGCGAGGTGCTCGGGCGGTGGTGGCTAACGGCGATGCGGGGCGCTAACGAGCGAGCAAAGGGGCTAGGCGAGGTCAGTGCGATGCGGCGAAGCAGATGGGCAGCAGCAAACGACCAAATGGTCGCCGGAACGACGCCGGCGACGAGCTAAGCGGCGGCGCGACCCGGCATCTCCAAATGCGGCGGGAACGGCGGCTAAATCGCGCAGGGGAGAGAGGGGAGAGGTGCATCTGCTCACCGAGAGCCTGCAGGTGTGCGAGAGTAGGCTCGGGGGAGGGCGACGGCGGTGAATCGGCGCCGGAGACGAAGATGGCCGAGGAGTAAGAAGAGGTCGAGGCGGACGATGCAGTGGCGATGAGCTCCAACGGCTGAGCAGCGTCGACGTAGTCGAGGATGGCGGTGACGATGGGCGTGGAGGAGCGGCGAATGGGGCACGGTGGCCGCGAGGACGAGCAACGGCGGCGGCGAGCTATCGGGTGAGGCGGGGGAGAGAGAGAGCAGCGCGAGGGGGAGAAAGATCTGGGGCGCTAGGGTTTCGCCCAGGGGGGTCCGTGGCGATGCTCTTAACCTCCCCGCAGCGGCAGCGGCGCCGGGGGATGGCCGACAGCTGGCCATCGCCGGCCGGACGCGCGCGCGCGCTGACGCGTGCGGGAGGAGGGGGACGACCGCGGTGACGGGCTGGGCTGGCTACTGTGCACTTGCGGCCCAAGTGCACATTAAGCCACTGCCCCTTTTCTTTTTCTTTTCTCTTTTCTCTTATTTCTACTGTTCTGCAAATTGTTTTAGCACTAAATGAATTTTAATAAATGTGTGACTTGGCTCAAACATTACAGTGCATTATTCTCAACCACCAAAAATTGGTTTGGGTAAAACATGATTTCATTTGTAATTCTTATTAAATAAAATGATATTAAATGTTGCTGCTAGCTACTGTTTGAGGTTGATGGAGTCACTTAGGCATTTTTAGTAATGTTGTTTTACTGATCATAATTAGTTATGAATTATTTCCTATTTAATGAACATTTTAGTTTCTGGTTTTGAACAACTTTTATTTTCACTTAAGATTTGAATTGCAAGTTTAAATTGGAATTTGAAATGAGATATGATGCAATGATGCTCAAGCATGGTTAATCATAATGACATGGCATTATCAAAGGGGTGATTACTGTAGCTATTACATGGGGGCGTTACAGATACAATCAGCATACCGGGCTGTAAAGAGATCCCCTGTTAGAGGCTCCAGGTACTTTATAATCGACGGAGAATTGTACCCCACATAGATCCCCATTTTTCTATGTGGACCCATCGATGTACGCTGAGGTGGTGATATCGGTACGTACACAGCGCAACCGTATGATATGCAGTTGGTCGAATTTGTATCAATTCCGCGGCATGTAATACCGCATGTCCCCAACAAGATGTTGGAAGATTACAGTTCTGTAGGAGCGGTCTTGCTATCAACTTGATCCTCTTGATAAGTGATTCCGCAAGACCATTTTGTGTGTGTACATATGGTACAGAATGCTCCACAGTTATGCCCAAAGCTAGGCAGTAATCATTGAATGCCCGTGAACTAAATTCAGCGGCATTATCCATTCTGATGGATTTAATCCTGTGTTCAGGATGATTTGCCCTCAGTTTAATGATTTGAGCGATCAGCTTTGCAAAGGCATGGTTCCTTGTTGATAATAAACACACATTGGACCATCTTGTTGATGCATCAATGAGCACCATAAAATATCTAAATGGTCCCGATAACGGTTGAATTGGACCACATATATCTCCTTGAATGCGTTCAAGAAAATTAAGTGGTTCATTCTTGATCTTCAGATACGAAGGTCTTGTGATTAATTTCCCACTTGCACATGCAGTGCATACGAAATCAGAAGATTTGGGGAAATTAGCAACCGTTATGTTGTGTCCAGTTGAACCATCAATAATTTTTCTCATCATCCCCACACCAGGATGACCCAGGCGATCATGCCATATCTTGAACTTGTCAAGATTCTGAAAAATTATTTGTATGCCAAATGTTGCTCTGGCTTGATGTATGTGTAATACAGTCCAGAAGATAGAGCAGGCAGTCTCTCAAGGGTTTCCTTGTTGGATCCCTTCTGCTGAGTTATGAGAAGGCTTTCAACCGCATTGTCTTCATGAGTTTCAATGTGGTAGCCATTCATGCGGATATCCTTAAAACTCAACAGGGTACGAGTTGAATCCGGATACAATAATGCTTCCTGGATTTCAAGTTTTGTACCATTCGGGAGTGTAAATGTGGCTTAACCAGAACCAACAATTACCGTGTCATGACCACCAATTGTCATAACACTTCCCTTACTCTTTTTGAGACTTCGGAAGTATTTAACCTCCCGTAGAATTGTGTCCTCCACGAAGGTGCGCCCCTGGCGCAACGCCGTTGGAGTGTCCATTCGCCAGCCCGAGATTCACCGGGCTCCATCGTCCCGGCCGACGACCGGCGTGCTGCAGCACCGCGCGCGGCACTATGTGCCAGCGGCGGGGCGCCGATGGGCCGGAGGAGCTGCCGGCTCCGTTGTCGAGGACGTCCCCACGCGCAACAGCCGGCGCGGGGAGGCGCAGCCTGATGCTCGCGCTCGACGAAGAGGCGCCGGTGTCCATGTTCATGGCGCATGCACCAACCGGTGAGGGCAGGTGCATCCCCAGCCCGAAGCTTGCCGCAGAAGCCCCAGCGGCCACAGCCTCGTGCGCCGGAGTCGGCGACGGAAGGCGCGGCGAGTCCGGCTGTGCGGGCTCCGCGGGCAGCGCCGGTGGCGCGGGCTCGACCTCCTCCTGGACCTCGTAGTCCTGGACGTCGTAGTCCTGCGGAGGAGACGACGGCGGGGTCGGGCATGGCCCCCAGCGGTGCACCGGGCACGAGGGCGGTGGTGAAGGAGCCGCAAGCCCCGGCTCAATGGCGGCGGCGTCGATGTCCATTCCGTCAACCTCGGGCTCCATCACCTCGTCCGCCTGCAGCATCGGAGATGCTGGTCCGGCCAGAATCCAGACCGGCAACGGCGCTGCCGCCGGCATGGCCGGTTGTGGCGGAGCACTAGAAGGGCCGGCACCGTGGTAAGCGCCAAGTCCTGGGATGCCATGTCCAAGACTTGGGCCACGGCGACGCCCTCCGTAGTGACGGAAAATGTTCCGGCAGCCTCTGAACCGCCGAAGATCGCGGGCATTGCGGTTGTGGCGCCGAAGTCCGCCAACACCGTGGTAACGACGGCGAACCTGACGACGTCGGCCGCCGGCCCGAAGGAGTTGCAGGAAGAAGGATAGGAGACCACGAGGCATCTCTCTTTACCTTTCCTTTTCTTCCTTTCTTTCTTCTTTTCCGGCGACTCTCGCCGGAGTTGGTTTGCCTTTGCTCTGCTCTCGGTAGAGTTATGTGCTGATAACGTGTGAAAGAATGAATTGATCGAACAGTCTCTTTCATTGATGATCCATGAGGATTATATACAGAGGGAACCGTCGCCACAAACGGATGCGTCCGTTCGTGGGGGTCGTGAGAAAACCGTCGCATCGGTTGGCTAGCAACCCGCACGAAGCGGTCCTGTACAAGGGAGGATTATCTCCTAATTATTGTAATTAGTTTAAATCCTAACAGTGTCCATGGTCAAATTTCTCTGTACTTACCATAATGGTTGTGTGACGAATGCATGCAGAATCGCTCCCGTCTTCTGCTGGCGATGGAACGAGACGAGATTTGTCCGTAGGCATGTCAGCTTGCTGTGCCAACGTCTGGCGGTAACGCCCGAGATGTGGACGTGACAACCAAGCCAGGCAAAGCCCTCTCTGATCTTTATCAGCTTAAGAGGGAGGACTGCATGCATGGCCATCGCCGGATCGTCGTGTGTGCCAACAACTCGCCGGATACATTGCATGTATGCACTGGACCGGCAGGCGGCTAGGGCTAGTGGCACTCCAGAAACGCCGCCGGTCGGCACAGTCCTGGCAAGTGGCATCGTTGGTACGTACGTGCTGGACCAGGCTAGTTTCGGCGCGCAGGACCAACTGCAACTAGCCGACCAGGAGAACAGTGCCCATGCACACGTAGCAGCAGCGAACTTGCCACATGAATACGGCCCGACCCTAGCCAGCAAGAGTCCACCGTACCAAACCGGCCATGTTAACCACCAGAACGGACCAGGTCGCCGAGATCTGCCGTGGTACTCCGCCGCCGCCGCCCACATTTTTCTTGTCTTCCTTCCGGCGTTTCGAGAACGGAGATAAGAAAAGCAGGAAGCCGCGCCCACTCCCTCGGCGGCACACCAACCCTGCACATGGGACGCCCCGCCGCGGTGCGCATCGTTGATCGACCGTGTCGAACAGGGCCAGGCGGGAGGCGGCCGGGAGCGCGCTCTCCGCCTGGCTCGGCGCGCGCGCGTGGGTTGCGCATGGCACATGCACCTCGGGCACCCGACCGTTCATCGGCTCGAGACCAGACGATTCTCTTCCTTCATCGGCTCTCCCCAACCACGCAAACCCCGATGTGATGTGACCATGACCATGTCCACATGTGAGCCTGCATACGCCGGTAACCGTAGTACTACCAACTGTATCCAGGCGCATGCGTGGCTTTTATGGTGCAGCACTTTGTACGTTGTACGTCCTTTTGAATGGTGCACCTGTGTACGGCAAGCAACGGTGAGCGCGATATCGAAAGGGCATTAATACTCGCCTGCGCGCCGGCCGAAAAATTTCGGCCGGTCAGCGCCCTAGCGTAGATACGTGCACATGTAACCGTCGGATCCAGAGAAAAAAAAAAGAAAAAAAACCCCTCCTCGCTCGTGTATACCTTCATGACCCCTCGCCGCCTCCCGCTAGCTTGCTCGTTGGAGCCGCCGTTCGTCGGCGCGCTCGCCAGCACGCTCGTCGGAGCCGCTCGCCAGCGCGCTTGCCGGTGCGCTCCTTGGTTCCAAATCTTGCTCGCCATTCGTGGTAGCAAATTTCGTTGTTGGTCGTAGCAAACGAAGACAACGGTTGCAGCAAAAAATGTTGTCATCGTCACCGACGGTTGTAGCTCGCCATTGTAGGTAAGAAAAATGTACAACGGTTGCAACAAAAAAAGTCATCGCCACCGTCGCCGGTCGCAGCTCAACGTGAACGTATGTAGCAAAAAATGAAAACAGTTGTAGCAAAAAGGACATCAGTTGTAGCAAAAACGCGACGCCCATTGTGCATTGCAGCAAAACATGACGTCAGTGGCAGCAGTGCCGCCGTCGACCAACACCGGCGTGCATGCATGTAGCAAAAAAAAGTCAATGGTGGCAGCAAAAACAGGCTACGGTTGTAGCAAAAACATCGTTGTTCCAGCAGAACGAACTCCGGTGGTAGCATTTTTGGGTGCTGGTTCCAGCAAATCTCCTTGCCGGTTCCAGCAAACTTGGTCGCTGGTTGCAACATCCCGTTAGCCCTGTCGCAGCTCCAGTTTGTGGCTTGCTCCATCGCAGGACGCGACCGCTGCTCTGCGGGGGCGCACCGGGGTCTTCTGGTTGAAGCTTTTGTCGTCGTTGGTTGTAGCTTTTGGGTCGCCGGTTGTGTTGGGTTCTTCCGTAGGTGCATCGCATGCCAATTAAAATTTCCTACGCGCAGAACATCCAAGAACTTGCTACGGAGATGGATCACAAGTCGTTACCACTAGACGCGCAGTGCCGTGCAGCGGAAGTAGAGTTGGGGCAGCGCGTTCGCGTGGTCCGTCTCCTCCTCGTCCGATCTCCCTCGCACAGCCGGTCCGATCTGCCTCGAACAGCCGGTCGCCGGATCCCACGTACAGGTTCGCCGGAGCGGCGCAAGTGCACCGCCTCTAACGGTATCCGCGCGTGCAGGAGGAACACCGTGCGGCGACAAGTGGAGGTGGCTAGCTGCAACACATGCAAAGCCCTAATGACAGCGCCGAAGCGATCAACCTTATGGGTGTGCCGCACCTAGGCATCCGTCGCGGGCTCAACTCTTGGGCCTCGCACGGATCCTAAAGCCCACGTGTTCCTTCCCTTAAGCGCGCGACCCCTTAGGTTCTCGTTCACTTGGTCGCGAGTCAGATTACATCCGGCTCGACCACTCGGTAGCGGCCTCTAGCAAAGCGTGTCGACTCCAAGTGTCCGATGAAGCTGGTTAGGCGAACCTGTACTTCACACTTCCGTTCCCTTTGCCGCACGATATATGTTTGTCGTTCTCAAGGCGACATGGTCATCCTTGTTGCCGCACGACCTCTTTCTCGTTCCGGTGAATCCGACCAACACTTCGGATTATCTCATAATCCTCATCGCATGGCCATGCTTATCCAGGTCGGATCATCCGAGGGGCCCAGAGTATATCTCTCCTCATCGGAGGGGCAAATCCCATCTTGGTCGACCACGTCTCGCAGCATGGGTCTGGACAAGCCCGAAACCTACCTTTATAACTACCCTGTCACGGAGTAGCGTTTGGTCGGCCCAAAGCAAGTCTGTAACCACCCCGAGTACATGCGCCAGCTCAGGTCTTAGGACACAGAACGTATGTTGTACTAGAGACTCACAGATGACGTATCGCTGCGTCTCATGGTTGGGTCTGTCCAGCTCAGACCTTATCTCGACTCGGATGCGACTACGTCGAATCCGACCAGATCTTTCCGAGTCCATATTATCCGGCCAGCATCCAATGCTACATGGTCAGTGAGACCGAACCATCCACCGTGTCATATGCTAGTCTAACTGGCTGAGTGTCCACACAGCCTTTTCGACAAGGGACCATTTAGGACAGTCATCATACAATGCATAGTCTCACAAACAAGTCACGTACTTGTTAATACACATTACTGATAATGTCCAAGGACTATCTTTATTCATAAACACATAGGAAATATCATCATACATGATTGCCTCTAGGGCATATCTCCAACAGGTTGCAGCATCGGTGGAGGAGCATGTTTTGGGTTTCATTGGGGAAAGAAGATGCTTGCAACGGTGGGATAGGAGAAGCTCATGAAAGCAGCAGGGGGCCGCGTCGCTGATGCCGACGAGCTCGTACTGCGGGAGACGGGATGGGACAGGGGCGGAGCCAGGATTTAGGCATAGGGGGGCCAGATAGCGTTGAAGCCAGAAAATATGTTGTACCTCACATACTACCTAATACTTTTATATTGAAGTATCATTCGCATTTAGCTTTGCCTAGACACAATTTTTTTTATCACATACCGTATTAGGAAATTGAATTGTTTAGTTAGCAAAAAATTATCAACATAACCAAAATACATACCTAGAGAATTAAATCCAGCCCCTCCTTATCCCCTATACTGCTAGGTCGAAGTAGATCGGCTGGTCATCGTTCGCAGGAACGCGAGAACTATCACTTTTGTGAAGCATTGACGAATCCGAACTTTCAAGAATACAGTTGCATGTACCCTAGCGCAGCGACGCAGAAATCACATAACCAAAATAACTAAAATCTGATGTAGAAGTTCAACATGATACAAGATGAGAATTCAGAGAGATTAGTAGATGATGTGATGTGTTTACCTTGGTTATCGTTGGCTGCAACCGGAATAATTGTGAGTGAAGCAGCCTGCGTTGTCGTCGTCGTCGTCGTATGAATCAGATCTTATTCAAGAGGCAGACCGGCGGCGAAGGCATAGGACAGCAACGGCGCATTGCTATCCACGTTCACCCTAATCACGGAGATAATGCGTAGCGCCAGGAGACTTGGCGGAGGCCAATTGTCTTTTCTTTATGAAGTAGAGGAGGCCCATTGTGTAATCTGCCGTTGCATGGACTGACTTAAGAAACAACTAACTGATGGGCTTGTACGTGGGCCTTTTACCTTTCTCCAGAATTCACGTACAGATAGGGGGGGGGGGGGGGAGGGCAAGTGCGTTGTGCGTGCAAATCAGATCTCTAATTAACCGCTGCGTACCAATGTTCCCTCGATCGTTAGGGGGGCCAGGCCCCTGCTCGCCCCCCCTTGGCTCCGCCACTGGGATGGGATCAGACGGAGGCGGAAGGAAGAAGAAGCAGAGAAAAAGGAAGAAAAAAAGTGAAAAAAAGAATGAAAACGTTTGGATCCACTGAGCTTGTGCGTGCCAGCGTGTCCCACGCGTGAAAAAAGGAAGCGACCGGCCGAGCGCTTCGGCCCCAAACATTTACCATATTGAAAAGTTTTGCGAAGATCATACTGGCAACTCGGGCACAACATGTTTCTATTTTTTTGAACAGAGGGACACAACATGTTGGCCAAGAGCCAAAATTGGGTAGACGCCCAAACGGTGCCTCGTGATCCGCACTTCTGTAGGACGCCGGCCGTACGTCATATGAGAAGGCCATGCTCCTCGTTTTTTTAACTTTCGTTGGGACAAGTTTTTGACTAGTATAGGAAGAATAACCACCTGACATAAGTGGCTCAAAATGTGAATAAAAGTATAGGCAAAATAAGAGAATGGTTAGATGTAAGGCACCTGGTTTTATAATGGAAGATGCAGTCCAATGGCAAGCAGCCCTCCTCCAGCCCATCTCCTTCCTTCGAACCGCCCAGCCGCCGCCGGTGTAACAGCCTGCTGCCGCTGCCCGCAGCCAGCGGTGCTCCCGCGCAGACTCTTCGCATCGCCCTCCCCCTAACCACGGCCCACGGTCGTGCTACCGCCCCGCCCCTCTAGCCCAGGCGCCGACAAAGATTTTCTCCCACGAAGTTGCACCATCGCCCCCCACCATCGCTATTCATTCGCCCCCACCTCCACCCTTAGATAGATGATGGGGTAGTCCTCCAACGAGCTCCTTCCTTCTTCTTCCTTCCCTTCGACGAACTTCAAAATCGACTGACCAAAAATTGAAAGTCAGTCGACTGACATCTAGCTATTGTGGGAAAATAAATGTTAAATGGAAGAACAAAGCCCCATCCCCTTCACACAACTCACATTATTTGATCCGGGCCAACTGGGCGACGACGATACCAAGTCCCAACATTTCCGGACAGGAACTTTTGGTCTATGGGTGTATATACACCCTAAATGAAGAAATAAAATTAGTAATTAAATAAAAAGTTAAAAAATTCTGGAACATTTTTGAAATAAACTTGACCTTTCATTGTACCTTTAAAAAAAAATCACAAAAGGAAAAACCCCTGTTGCCTTATTTTTGAAAAAAATAAAATTTTCTACCAAAATAGTAATTTTTTTTTTGCACTGAAGTAAAAAATAATTTTTTATTTGTGAAAAATTACATACTAGTGCAAAAGAAAGTCAAGTTTATTCTAAAAAACTTTTAGACATTTTTGACATTTTTTAAATTTATTAAAAATATATTCCCATATCAGGTGTATATACACCCCAACATTTCCTCTTTTCTCGAAGTCCCAACATTTCCAGCATCCTCTTATAAAACCTCCCGCCCCTCCCTCAACGAGCAGCCACCTCCATTTCACCAACTCGTCCTCCCCCACGCCATTAACCCACGACCAGCAGCGCAGCAGGCCGATAGAAGCTCAGCTCCCAACCGACGATGGCGAAATGCAGCAAGATCCGCGACATCGTGTGGCTCCGGCAGACCCTGCGGAGGTGGCGGTCCCGCGCCGCGGCGCGCGTGGACGAGGGCGGCGCGGTGCCGGTGCCGGCGGGGCACGTGGCGGTGTGCGTGGGCGGGGCCTCGCGGCGGTTCGTGGTGCGGGCGGCGCACCTGAACCACCCCGTGTTCCTGGAGCTGCTCCGGCAGGCGGAGGAGGAGTACGGGTTCCGGACCGGCGCGTCCGGCCCCATCGCGCTCCCCTGCGACGAGGACCGCTTCCGGGACGTCCTCCGCCGCGTGTCCTCCGAAGAGCGCCGCGGCCGTTCGCTCGGCTGCCGCGCGCCGGTCGCCAGCATCCGCGACGTCGCGACGCGGCCGTTGCTGCAGCGGGCGGCGGCGGAGGAGCTCGCGTGGTGACGGATCGATGGAAGCAACAGGCATTGTCCATTCCGCGTACGTGCTCTGCTCTGGCCGTGGTGACTTGACTCCAGCACCAGCAGCGGAGGCAGCAGCAACATGTCTTCGGGACGCGGGAACGGCGAAAGCATGCCGCGGCCAAGTAGACTGCGCCCGCCCGCGCGCGCGCATGGCAAGCACCTCGGATAGAAGGACGTGGCCCAGTGGCCGGTCTAGTGCCCCGCGGCGCCGCGCGTGAGGAATTGATTCAGGCCGACGGGCTTGCGGCTACCTCTGTACTGCTTGACGGCAGTTTCAAAAACTTGTAGTGATTAGTTACATACTAGCATAGCCCGCGCGGCGGCACGCCGCGTCCGTTGATATGGTGTGTGCATATGAAGTGTATTTACTACTCCCTCCGTTCTTAAATATAAGTCATTTTAGATATTCTACTATTGGACTACATACGGATGTATATAGACATATTTTAGAGTATAGATTCATTCATTTTGCTCCGTATGTAGTCTCCTATTGAAATGTCTAAAAAGACTTATATTTAGGAACGGAGGGAGTATTTACAACAAATGTTATTGGTTTAAGATAAGAGAAAATTACGTGGGAAGATAAACTGGAAAGAGGCATATTATTGACATCACGGATGCTGTATGTAGCTAAACAGAGAAATACTGTTGATAGCCTAGTTACATCTCTAAAATGACTTATTTATTCTCGTCATGCCATTCTATGATGATATTTTCCTTCCATTAGTTTCAGTATATGAAGGCAACATTAGCCAAGGGAGTGTCATATCAGTGGTTAACATAAGGGTCGCGATATTCATCACACGTATGGCATATTGAACACCCGACTCTGTGTGGCATATCGAGGAGGCAGCCCACACGATCCTATGTGGACGAACATTAGAACTGTCCACACGTCCGGGCGAAGCTACTTCGTGTCACACGCCCAACAACAACTACTCATCCCCATCCTGCACGTGTGGCACAAAACAATTCCGTCCTGACATTTTTTTGATGGCAACTTTAGTTACCGGGGATGGCAACTTTAGTTGTAAAGTATGATAACTTCTCTGTTTTGGTTAACTATAATTGTCCTGTCTAATTAACGGTAGTTGCCACGTGTGATCAAACCATAGTTGTCATGTATGGTCAACCATAGTTTTCATGTGTGATTAACTAGTTGACATGTGTGATCAAACCATAGTTGTCATGTATGGTCAACCATAGTTGTCATGTGTGATTAACTAGTTGCCACGTGTGCTCCAACCATAGTTGTCATGTATGGTCTACCATAGTTGACATGTGTGATTAACTAGTTGCCACATACGCACAACTGTAATTGCCATCTATCACCGTACGAGCGTCGTGTGGGCGAAGATCAGTTCACTCACACGGCGTGGACTGTATGGTGTCCGTGTGGGCGAGGACCGGTTCATCCGCACGGCGAAACTGGCAACCGCGTGCTACAGGTCGTACAAGGCCGTGTGGGCGAGCGCTCTAACCCCCACATAGCACACTACACCTATGTGGCACTCCAATTTCGTCAGAAATCGTCAAGATTCGTGCAAACCAAAACAGACGAAAATTAAGGCGTGTGGACGAAGTGTAGAGATGCCACACGTGTGGACGTTATCAATTGGGTAACGTAATAGAGTTCATGCATGGGGCAAACAATGTGCATGAATCAACAATTTATGACCATATAGACTTCAACTATACATCAAGGTAATGTTTGTGTATAAAATTGGAAGTATCAATTTTTTATGTATATGAAAAATACCAATAGGTACACCCATCTGCAGTTTTTTTTTCTAACTGGTGACTAACTATACAAATTTTGTATGTGATTAAGACCTTTGAGCGGCTTGCCGTTCTGCGCACATTGAATTTTTGTATGTTGGGTTTTTAATTAGTATATTTTTGTTTATTGTTTGGTACTTAATGATATACATGTTATTAATGTAAGTCTTGCAATTAAAATGGATGATTTTGTTTATTTTCTTTTTTTACATAGAAAACATGTACATGTACTAATACTTAGATTTGGAAACACGGCAAAAGTACTTTATATATATATATATATATATATATATATATATATATATATATATATATATATATATATATATATATATATATATATATATATATATATATATATATGGCAAACTTGGAGAGCTTTATTCAACAAAAACAACCCTGGGACGGTCAGCCATGAGGCTACTGATCAGGAAACTGGGAGTAGTGTGTAGCCAACTCTCGGACACATCCAGAGTGCAAGCAAAATTCGCACAAAGGTGAGCCGGGAGGTTAGCATTACAAATTACATGTTGAAAGGAAAAAGAAGTAAATTGAGGTAGAAGCTGTCCTATTTCATCTAAAAGCGTTTATAATTTACAAACATGACCGCGTACATGGATAGGTTATGCAAAACAGGAAGGGTGTGTCTAGGACACATCTAGATGTGACATAGTTATTGCACATCTAAATGACTAAATCAAACATAAAAGCAACCGCCGCCAATTCTCCTAAAGCATATTGTAGATGAGGCCAACATTTGGGTTACAGCAGGGGCAAAGAAACTAGGGAAAATTGTATTACGCGAGTAATTGTCATGCCGTTTTCACGTTGTTTTGTAACACTTTGTAACTCTATTCTCCTCTTATTTAATCGATGAGGCAAATCTTTTGCTTCCGTTTAAAAAAAAACATAAAAACGAAAAGAAAAAGAAAAAGAAAATATCAACATGAATCTCTATGTAAGATATGATATAGGACTTAGATGTGCAATACTTATGTCACATCTACATGTGCTTTAGCAAAATCGAAACATGAAATACATGGAATGAAAGAGATCTACAGCCGCCACCTTGGTGTTGCGATCCAGCGAGCTGCGGACGGACGCACCAACGCCTAGGTTGCGGTGCATCATCACCTTGCCGGAGTGGCGTACATCATCTGCGCCCCTGACTTCTGGTCGTCAAGCGCCCTTGACCTTCAGGTCTTCTGCTGGCGATGGAACGAGACGAGCTTCGTCCGTAGGCATGTCAGCTTGCTGTGCCAACGTCTGGTGGTAACGCCCGAGATGTGGACGTGACAACCAAGCCTAAGCTCTCTCTGATCTTATCAGCTTAATTACAGAGTACAGAGGAAGGACTGCATGCATGGCCATCGCCGGATCGTCGTGTGTGCCAACAACTCGCCGGATACATTGCATGTATGCACTGGACCGGCAGGCGGCTAGGGCTAGTGGCACTCCAGAAACGCCGCCGGTCGGCACAGTCCTGGCAAGTGGCATCGTTGGTACGTACGCGCTGGACCAGGCTAGTTTCGGCGCGCGCGCAGGACCAACTACAACTAGCAGACCAGGAGACCAGTGCCCATGCACACGTAACAGCAGCGAACTTGCCACACTCTCTGCGTCCTGCACATGAATACACGATGAACGGGCCGGCTGGACCGCGCGCGCGCCCGGCCCCAGCCCCAGCCCCAGCCAGCAACCACCGTACCAAACAGGCCATGTTAACCGCCAGAACGGACCAGGTCGCCGAGATCTGCCGTGGTACTCCGCCGCCGCCGCCGCCGCCGCCCACATTTTTCTTGTCTTCCTTCCGGCGTTTCGAGAAGGGAGATAAGAGGCACGCCCACTCCCTCGGCGGCACACCAACCCTGCACATGGGACGCCCCGCCGCGGCGGGCATCGTTGATCGATCGTGCCGAACAGGGCCAGGCGGGAGGCGGCCGGGAGCGCGCTCTCCGCCTGGCTCGGCGCGCGCGTGTGGGTGGCGCATGGTATCCCGTATCGAAAAGCTACTGCTTCAGGTTGACTACTGCTAGTTGGAAGCCGTAACTTGCTTAGACAGAAAGCGTGTCTTGTTAACGAAGGGCAATTAACCTATATCATGGCTTGAATAGGGGATCAGAATCTTCAGTCACCTCTCGTCGCCGGGTCGATGCTCGCCAAACAAGCCGTTGCGCTGATCAACAGTTACGAGCGGCTAGCAAGGGGATTGCCACCCCAAGGTTTTTTTCCCAGAAAGAATAGCACACAAGTTGACGGGCACGCGAGGGCGAGGTTGCGTGGCCTGGAATCGGCATGGCGATCTTCTGAAAGCCACAACTCCGGCAAGGGTATACCGCACAACGCGGCGCCAAAATCCGACGAGATATCGTCCCTCTCAGACGGGACGAGGCCAAAATCCCGGCCACATGTTGCAGCTGGGATCGGATCGACTGCATGCCCGCCGGGCTACGGACAGCGCCGGGCACATGCAGCTCGGGCACCTGACCGCGCATGGGCTCGAGACCAGACGATTCTCTTCCTTCTTCGGCTCTCCCTAACCACAAACGCCGATGTGATGTGACCATGTCCATGTGAGCCTGCGTAACGCCCGTAACTGCGCCGAGCATGTATGGTCTATGGCTGCCGTACAACTTTCATCTGGAGCCTTTTCCTTTGATGATTTGGCAGCGGCAAGCAACAGTGAGCGCGATCGAGTAGACGCCTAGTTAAGTAGTTATCCGCACTTCTGTACGTGCATGTGAGAAGGGCATACATACTTCTCGTTTTATAACTTTCGTTAGGACAAGTTTTTGATTTATATAGGAAGAATAACCACCTGGCATATGTGGCTCAAAATTTGAATAAAAACTATAGGGAAAATAAATGTTAAATGGAAGAACAAAGCCCCATCCCCTTCACACAGCTCACATTATTTGATCAAGGTCAACTGGGCGATGACGAACACAACTCTCACCCCAACATTTCCAGCATCATCATCCTATAAAACCCGCCACCCCTCTATTTCACCAACTCGTCCTCCCCCGCGCCATTAATCCACTCACGACCAGCGGCGCAGCAGGCCAACAGATTCTCAGCTCTCAGCTCTCAACTCTCAACTGTCGATGGCGAAATGCAGCAAGATCCGCGACATCGTATGGCTCCGGCAGACGCTGCGGAGGTGGCGGTCCCGCGCCGCGGCGCGCGTGGCCGAGGACAGCGCGGTGTCAGTGCCGGTGCCGGCGGGGCACGTGGCGGTGTGCGTGGGCAGCGCGTCCAGGCGGTTCGTGGTGCGGGCGGCGCACCTGAACCACCCCGTGTTCCTCGAGCTGCTCCGGCAGGCGGAGGAGGAGTACGGGTTCCGGACCGGCGCGTGCGGCCCCATCGCGCTCCCCTGCGACGAGGACCGCTTCCGGGACGTCCTCCGCCGCGTGTCCTCCGAGGAGCGCCGCGGCCGTTCGTTCGGCTGCCGCGCGCCGGCCGCCAGCGGCCGCAACGTCGCAACGCGGCCGTTGCTGCAGCTGGCGGCGGCGGAAGAGCTCGTGTGGTGACGGATGGATGGAAGCAACTGGCATAACCCATTCGGCATACGTGCTCTGCTCTAGGCTAGCCGTGGTGACTTGACTCCGGCGGCGCAGCGGTGGCAGCAGCAACTGGTCTTCCGGACGCGGGAATGGCGCAAGCATGCCGCGGCCGAGCAGGCTAGCTGCTCCCACCCGCGCGCATAGCAAGCGCCTCGGATTGAAGGGCGTGATCCAGTGGCCGGTGTAGTGCCCGGCAGCGCCGCTCGTGGCGGGCTTGCGGCTAGCTCTTTGCTGCTTGACTGTAGTTTGAAAAACTTGTAGTGATTACTTACATATATATGATACGAAATCTCTGATTGTCTTAATTGGTAGCAGTAGCACTCCTTGCAGGTTATACATTCAGTGATCTTGGCTCTCCATGGGTGTCATTAGCTGTTGTTTTTTAGGGGAGGGTGTCATTAACTGTTATACTATCGCCTTCTGTGAATTCCTTGCCGATTGACAGTTTTTTTTATGTGCGAGATTTCAAGGTTTTGTGAACTCTGAAAATATACATGATTTATTTTTGCCGATGAAAATATACATGATTTATTTTAGCATTTTTTTAGATTTGTATATGAATAAATTTCTAAAGTTGTTGATTGTTTTTGACACAGATCCTTTGTCAATCGACTAAGAGCATCTCCAGCCGTTAGGTGCTCCCAGGGGCGGAAATAGCGCCGCCTGGGGGCCAACCGGCGAAATAATCGGCTTGGGGGGGGGGGGGGGGGGGGGGTCTCGGGTTCCTAGCCTTCGCCCCAAGGTCGCCCCCCAGCCGTCGATTTTGGCCCAGTTTCGGCGCAAATTCGGCCCAGATTCGGCACTCTTTCGACACAAATTCAACAAAAAATAAATTTCTATGTGAAAGTTCATCAAGAAATCAATACAAATCAAATAGTTTAACGAAGCAAGCTCATAATTCCAACATAAATTAAAACAAATCGAACTAGGCGTTGCCCTTGAGCCTCCATAGGTGCTCCACGAGATCGTGCTGCAGTTGTTGATGCACCTGTGGGTCTCGGATCTCCTGGCGCATATTGAGGAAGGCATCCCATGTTGCCGGTACCTGGTGATCAACAACTGCAAGAGGACCCTGCCTGAAATATGGTTCAGTGTCAAACACTAGCTCTTCCTGCTCGCTCTCAATGATCATGTTGTGCAAGATGACACAGCAATTCATCACCTCCCACATCTGCGATTTCGACCAGGTCAGAGCGGGGTACCAAAGAAGGAGTGCCAAATCCATAGGTCATGTGTAGCCACTGCCTCAAGTACCATACTGCAACCTCCTTTGGCGCCTTTGTACATCCCCTGCCAAGCAAATGGGCAGTTTTTCCATGCCCAATGCATGCAGTCGATGCTTCCAAGCATCCCAGGAAATCCTCTTGCTGCATTCTGTGCTAGGATCCGAGCAGTGTCTTTAGCATTGGGTGATCGCAAATATTGTGGTCCAAACACTGCCACCGCTGTCCTGCAGAACTTGTACAAACACTCAATGGTGGTGGGCCCGGCCATGCGTCCATAGTCTTCCTATATATCACCGGTAGCTCTGTATGCAAGCATCCTCATAGCTGTGGTGCACTTGAGTGAGGAGAATCCAACCGTGCCGGTGCAATCCTTCTTGCAAATGAAATAGCTGTCGAACTCCCGGATGGCATTCACAATCCTGAGGAAGAGCTTCCGGCCCATCCGATAACGGCGCCGAAATACATTCTCACCGTGCAGAGGAGCGTCGGCGAAATAGTCGGCGTAGAGCATGCAATAGCCCTCCATTCGATGCCTCTGTTTGCTCTTGCGGCGGCCCGGCGCCGAGCCATCTCGCCGCGGCTTGGCATCGTTCGCGAACAGGCCGGCCAGCGCGGCGAGGATCATGAGGTGCTCCTCGTCGGCGGCGGCCTCGGCTTCCTCCTCCATCAGAGCCGCGAATGCCTCATCGTCGTCTGAGTCCATCGCCGAACACCTGGCGGGCGCGGTGGATGGGCAGCCGCCGGTACCCCGCCTGCGTGGCCGTCGGAGCGGTGCCTGAATCGCCCCGGAGAGCGGGATGGTGACGGGAAGGAGATCCGGCAGGGAAATGGCCTTTTCTAGCGGCAGTGCAACGGCTATGGGCAGGTGGGCGGCGCCGGAATCGGCGTGGCGGCAAGGCGTGATGTGGCGCGCGAGGGCGAAACTGGCGGGGAAAAGGCGTTTCTCGCCTGACAGTGGTGTCCCACACACCGCTTTTCCTTCCGCGGGAGCCCCCAAGTGCCCCCCAGCGTGCTAGATTCGGCCTGGGATCGCCGCCCCCAAAAAAGGGCCCAACCGGCGGAAATCGGCGTCGTGGGGGGGGGGGGGCTGGGAGATTTTTTCGGCGCCGGCGATAAAAAAGTGGCCTGAGGGGTCTGTTGGGGGCGTGGCTGGAGATGCCCTAAGACATACTACTTAGTTTCGGCCGGCGTCAATGCTTGGTTTTGCTTGGTACGTGGATTAATAAATATATACTAGCAAAATGGCACGTGCGTTGCAACGGAAAAATAATAATCATAATCTTCAATGGCAATGACCATATTTTACTTCATCATCAAGATACACTATCCCTCTCATTTTCGTGAAACCGTGAACAATTTTTGAAAACTATGAATATTTTCTAAACTCGTGAATATATTTGAAATCGTGAATATTTTTCAAATTCATGAAAATTTTCTAAAATCATGATCATTTTTGAATTCATGAACATTTCATGCTATTTGCAAAAAAATTTAAAAAAATGTAAACATTTTTAAAACGTTTTTCTTGGATTTGGTGGAACAATTTTCGAAATTGATGGAACAATTTTCGAAATTGAGGAACATTTTTCGAAATGCATGATATTTTTTGAATCAGCGAATATTTTATGAATGAATAAACTATTTTTTATTTTATGAACAGTTTTTAACTTTTTAGGATATTTTTTAATCGATGAACAGTTTTGAAATTGGTGAAATTTTGTTCAATTTCTTTATAATTTTTGTAGTACTCTAAGGTTTTTAAAAAATCATGAACTTTTTTATTTCCAGAATATTTTTTAAAGAATTTGCAAACATTTTTTTGAATAAGCGAGAATTTTTTTAAAATTGCAAACATTTTATGAATCCACAAACATTTCTGAATTATTAAACATTTTATTTTAAAATTCACATTTTTTCATTATCGAAACATTTTTGAATTCCCAAGTTATTTAAAATAGAAAAATAGTGACACAAAAGTAAAACCAAAATTAAAAATCAAAATTTTAAAAACAGGATGCTTGGACATGGGCCGGCCAAATAGGTGCGTTTTGTCGTCTCCTTGCATGCGGAGCCCAGTATAGGAGGTTCCGATTGCATGGGCCGGCCCAAACCGAGATTCCTCTGTGTGAAATGTTTGCTATCACTTATAGGTGGCATTGGTGGATAATCTTTGTCAACTTTAGGGGCAATTTCGATTACGGACGGACAGAAGCGATCCGTCCTTTATTAGTAGGTAAGGTAAGATATGATTGTGTGCATCAATCGATTTAAAACCTGAGGGTATCCTCCTTTAAAAAATACATATTATTGTAGTACATATCTTACTTTTGCCTTTGACAATATTGTATCCTGAACCATAATGCATATACAAGTTTAACCTCACCGCATACACAAGTTTCCTTATAAAATGAAAATTCCTATAAGGTCATGGTAATCAACACAGAGTGTGTGTGTTGGGGGGTGGGGAGGTTACAAACTTACAACCCAAGATGATATATACCTTGGGGAAGAAGGAGGCGAGAGAGGAGTCGGTGATGACGACGACGATGTAGAAAGAGTCGACATGCCCGACATAGGGCTTGTGCACGATGGTTGTGTGCATGTCATTTAGTCACCCTTTTAAACATATTCTTCCCTTCTGAGATATATCTTAGTATTGAAGGTGTTCTTGTTGGTGAGTAATGCAAAGTTGTTGGGCCGATTTGGGTTGCTCATCGCTGGAAGAAGAGTTATAGCTCATGTCAACCCTCTACTTTCTTGATCTTCCTCCACACTCACTTGATCCAAGCACTAGTAGAAAACAGGGCATCAGTCCCGGTTCCAGAGGGCCTTTAGTCCCAGTTCTGCAACCGGGACAAAACGATCGGGACTAATGCCCATCACTTTTAGTCCCGGTTGGCTTACGAACCAGGACTAAAGGAGCTCCACGTGGCCGCCGTGGGGCGCCTGGCAGGAGGACCTTTAGTCCCGGTTGGTAACACCGACCGGGACTAAAAGGCAGCCACGCGCAGCAGTTGCCAGGCTCTGGTTTTTTTTTGAAAGGAGGGGTTTAGGGGTTTTCATATTGTGTTTCCCCCTTTTATTTTTGTGTTTACCATTTTTATTTTATGCTTTTCATTCAACTCGACGCTAGCTACTACATATAGCAATGAAAGAACCATTACACAACATCGTCATGATCAATATATAGAAAGAACCATCAGTATCACTTGAAATTTGTTCAACTTAAGAAACAAACATCAATGTATCACATTCATCTTAACATACTAATTAATTAACTAACAGTTCTCCAGCTGATATATTCATGACTTAGTTCTAAACATGGTCAACAACAACCATCATCTGATAGTCCTTGCGGTTGCTCTTCCTTATAGTCATTACCACAAGGGTGTCCACCCTTAGTTCTCTCTTTCCCTTGATGAACTCCTGCCAGCCGGCCTTGTGGAATGATATGCGCCCGTCATCCTCTGTCTTGTATTGGACATTCGTGATAGGCCCTCTTGGTCCATGGATTACTCCAGCAGTGCCGACGGCGGGGATGTCCACTCCGGAAACCATCTTCAAAGGTAACTTCTGAAGACCCCATCATTAAGAGAAAATAGAGAGCACAGAATGTTAGACATCTCTCCATACTTGTTTGTTTTTGTTAGACGGTGCACAAAGGGCTTCCCCAAGAACGCCGAAGAGGATGGTAACTTTTCTTTCACACTAGCTTTATCATCCCGAGTAAGCTTCTTCATCCTTTGAGAAAAAATTGCAGAAATGATAGGACCATCATCTTCATCTTCGATGTCCTCCTCTTCATCTTGGTTGTCCTCATCTTCATCTTGGATGTCCTCATCTTCATCTTGGCTGTCGATGTCATCTTGGTCATCTTGGCTGATGATGTCATCTTCGTCATCGTCATCATCATCGCTTTGGACATATAATGTCCTTAACCTATTCACCTCTCCTATTAAGGAAAAAGCTACGAGTTCTCCTCCTTTAAAATTGTTCACTGCAATGTACTACTCCCATCCATCACCATATATGATGGTTTTATTCTTTCCTTTGCGCAGATCCAATTCGAATTCGCGCTCCTCATCATCCTCAAAGTACAACACGTTACCATATGAATTGTTGAAGTCCTCCCTTATGTTGCATGGAACACACTATGCAGCAGTTAATAATCAACAATAATGTCAGTAAAATAGCTAAACAAATGATCAGAATTCAATATAAATTTCAAGTTAAAGATCGTTACCACTGATTTTTGAAATCCCTTTCTCAAAAATATCCCGAACTGCACTGCAGTTCCAAGACTGTCCATACATGAATTTTGGCAGACCTTGCAGATCTTACAACTCATGGTCCCTAATAAGGCCAAGCAGTTGTCAAACTTAAGAAAATGCAATTAACACGATAGATCACCATCAACATATGAAAATTCGGTGAACATAAAAAATATAATGCATATGATATCACCGGCGATCGTCGGGGACTCTTCATATAACATTATCATATAATATCACTAATACATCTCGAACAATCTATTTAATGAAGCATCGAATATTATCACTAATACAGCTCGAATATTATCGAATAATCTAGTTCACTCGCGGTTCTTGAAGCGTGGGCGGTGGACACCCAAAGAGAAGGAACCATCACAGGATCATAGCTCGGGTGAGATCCCTGGAGGAATTGCCATGTATTGGAGAACCTGGCATCCAATGCAACCATGTAGCGGTTGGAAATATGCCCTAGAGGCAACAATAATTTAGTTATTATCATATTTCCTTGTTCATGATAATCGTTTATTATCCATGCTATAATTGTATTGATTGGAAACTCAAATACATGTGTGGGTACATAGACAACACTGTGTCCCTAGTATGCCTCTAATAGACTAGCTCGTTGATCAAAGATGGTCAAGGTTTCCTAGCCATAGACATGAGATGTCATTTGATAACGGCATCCCATCATTAGGAGAATGATGTGATGGACAAGACCCAAACTATGAACATAGCATATGATCGTGTCAATTTATTGCTATTGTTTTCTGCATGTCAAGTATCTGTTCCTATGACCATGAGATCATGCAACTCACTGACACCGGAGGAATACCTTGTGTGTATCAAACGTTGCAACGTAACTGGGTGACTATAAAGATGCTCTACAGGTATCTCCGAGGGTGTCTGTTGAGCTGGCATGGATCTAGACTGGGATTTGTTATTCCGTGTGACGGAGAGGTATCTCAGGGCCCACTCGGTAATACAACATCACAACAAGCCTTGCAAGTAATGTGACTAAAGTGTTAGCCACAGGATCTTGTATTACGGAATGAGTAAAGAGACTTGCCGGTAACGAGATTTAACTAGGTATAGAGATACCGACGATCGAATCTCGGGCAAGTAACATACCAAAGAACAAAGGGAACAACATACGGGATTAACTGAATCCTTGACATAGAGGTTCAACCGATAAAGATCTTCGTAGAATATGTAGGAACCAATATGGGCATCCAGGTCCCGCTATTGGTTATTGACCGTAGAGGTGTCTCGGTCATGTCTACATAGTTCTCGAACCCGCAGGGTCTGCACACTTAAGGTTCGGTGACGTTTCGGTATAGTAGAGTTATGTATGGTGGTGACCGAAGGTTGTTCGGAGTCCCGGATGAGATCCTGGACGTCACGAGGAGCTCCGGAATGGTCCGGAGGTAAAGATTGATATATAGGAAGTCCCGTTTTGGTCACCGGAAAAGTTTCGGGTATTTCGGTAGGGTACCGGGAGTGCCGGGAGGGGTACCGGGGACCATCGGGAGGGGTGTCTCGACCCAAAGGGCCTCATGGGCCGTGGGAGGAGTCAAGCCAGCCCTTAGTGGGCTGTCCGAGCCCCCCCACTAAGGCCCATGCGGCTAGGGGTGGGAAAAACCCAAAGGGGGAAAGGTGGAAAGGGTTTCCAAGTGGAGAGGAGGAATCCTACTCCTAATAGGATTGGAGTAGGACTCCTCCACCTCCAATTTCGGCCAGCCCTTGAGGGTTTGAGGCTGCCTCCTCCCCTCCCTCCCTCCTATATATACTAGAGGATTTAGAGGGGAGAGCTAACCCTAATTGCCACGTGCTCCCTCTACTTCCTCTAGATCGTTTTCTCCTCTAGTCTAGTTTCGGCAGTGTTTAGGCGAAGCCCTACCGGAATAGTTCCACCACCACCGCCGCCGCGCCGTCGCGCTGCTGGAGCACTCATCTACCTCTCCGCTCCCTCTTCTGGATCAAGAAGGCGGAGATCGTCATCGAGCTGTACGTGTGCTGAACGCGGAGGTGCCGTCCGTTCGGCGCTAGATCGGAAGGACCGTGATCAGGATCGCGAGACGGTTCGTGATTTGATCGCGGGACAGATCATGATGGGATCGCGGGACAGATCGTGATTGGATCGCGAGACGGATCGTGATGGGATCGCGGGATGCTCGGCGATTTGGATCGCGAAGACGTTCGACTACATCAACAGCGTTTCTTAACGCTTTCGCTTAGCGATCTACAAGGGTATGTAGATCCACTCTCCCTCTCATAGATGCTCATCACCATGGATAGATCTTGCGTGTGTGTAGGAAAATTTTTGTTTCCCATGCAACGTTCCCCAACAGTATCATCTGAGCTAGGTCTATGTGTAGATGAGATCTCGAGTAGAACACAAAGGAGTTTGTGGGCGTTGATATTCGGATTGCTTCCTCCTTTGGTCTTTTCTTGTTTCGGCGGTATTGTGGGATGAAGCGGCCCGGACCAACATTACTCGTACGCTTACGAGAGACCGGTTCCATCAACTGACATGTAACTTCGTTGCATAAAGATGGCTGGCAGGTGTCTGTTTCTCCCACTTTAGTTGGATCGGATTTGACAAAGGCGGTCCTTGAAGGTTGAATAGCAATTTTTGTATCACCGTTGTGGTTTTTGCGTAGGTAAGAATTGTTCTTGCTAGATACCCGTAGCAGCCACGTAAAACTTGCAACAACAATTAGAGGACGTCTAACTTGTTTTTGCAGGGTATGTTGTGATGTGATATGACCAATTACATGATGAGATATATGTGATGTATGAGATGATCATGTATTGTATAGAATATCACGACTTGCATGTCGATGAGTACGGCAACCGGCAGGAGCCATAGGGTTGTCTTTAATTATTTTCACCATTTTTGCTTTACTTTATCGCTATGAGTTAGCAATAGTCGTGGAAGCAACAGTCGGCGCGACAACCTCATGGTGACACATTGATGGAGATCAAGATGATGGAGATCATGGTGTTATGCCGATGAGGATGGAGATCATGCCGGTGCTTTGAAGATGGATATCAAAAGCACAAGTTCATGGCCATATCATGTCACTTATGATTTGCATGTGATGTTAATCCTTTTATGCATCTTATTTTGCTTAGGACGACGGTAGCATTATAAGGTGATCCCTCACTTAAATTTCAAGATAAATTGTGTTCTCCCCGAGTGTGCACCGTTGCGAAAGTTCGTCGTTTCGAGACACCACGTGATGATCAGGTGTGATAGACTCTACGTTCGCATACAACGGGTGCAAGCCAGTGTTGCACGTGCGGAACACTCGGGTTAAACTTGACGAGCCTAGCATGTACAGACATGGCCTCGGAACACAAGAGACCGAAAGGTCGAACATGAGTCATATAGTAGATATGATCAACATGAAGATGTTCACCATTGAAACCACCTCAACTCACGTGATGATCGGACTTGAGTTGGTGGATTTGGATCATGTGACACTCGAATGACCGGAGGGATGTCAATTTGAGTGGGAGTTTTTAAGTAATATGATTAACTAAACTCATTATCATGAACATAGTCAAAATGTCTTTGCAAATTATGTTGTAGATTACTAGCTCGCGCTGTAGCTCCCTTGAATTTTTATATGTTCCTAGAGAAATAGAGTTGAAAGATGATGGTAGCAATAATGCGGACTAGGTCCGTGATCTGAGGATTATCCTCATTGCTGCACAGAAGGCTTATGTCCTTAAAGCACCGCTCGGTGCGCCACCCCCTCTAGCGTCGTCTGTAGATGTTGTGAACATCTGACATGCACGTTCCGATGACTACTTAATAGTTCAGTGCGTCATGCATTACGGCTTAGAATTGAGGCTCCAAAACATTTTGAACGTCACGGAACATATGAGATGTTCTTAGGATCTCAGGCTCGTGCCCGTGTTGAGAGGTATGAGACCTCCAACAAGATTCTTTGCCTACAAGATGAAGGAGAATAGCTCAATCGGTGAGCATGTGCTCAGATTGTCTGGGTGCTACAATCACTTGAATCGAGTGGGAGTTGATCTTCCAGATAAGATAGTGATTGATATAGTTCTCCAAGTCACTGTCACTAAGCTACTAGAGCTTCGTGGTGAACTATAAAATGCCAGGGATGGAAATAATGATCCCTGAGCTATTCGCGATGTTTGACACCGCAAAGGTAGAAATCAAGAAGGAGCATCAAGTTTTGATGGTTAGTAAAACAACTAGTTTCGAGAAGGGCAAGGGCAAGGAGGGATACTTCATGGATGGCAAGCCAGTTGCTGCTCCAGTAAAGAAACCCAAGGTTGAACCCAAACCCGAGACTGAGTGCTTCTATTATGATGAGAACGGTCACTGACGCGGAACTGCCCTAGATACTTGGTAGATAAGAAGGATGGCAACGTCGACAGAAGTATATTTGATATACGTGTTATTGATGTGTACCTTACTAGTACTCCTACTAGCACCTGGGTATTATATACCAGTTCGGTTGCTAAATGTTAGTAACTCGAAATAAAAGCTACGGAATAAACGGAGGCTAGCTAAGGGTGAGGTGACGATGAGTGTTGGAAGTGTTTCCAAGGTTGATGTAATCACCATCGCACGCTCTCTCTACCTTCGGAATTAGTGATGAACCTAAATAAATGTTATTTGGTGTTTGCGTTGAGCATAAACGTGATTAGATCATGTTTATTGCAATACGGTTATTCATTTAAGTTAGAGAATAATGGTTATTCTGTTTACATGAATAAAACCTTCAATGGTCATGCACCCAATGAGAATGGTTTATTGAATCTTGATCGTAGTGATACACATGTTCATAATATTGATGCCAAAAGATACAAAGTTAATAATGATAGTACCACATACTTGTGGCACTGCCGCTAAATGTCATATTGGTGTAAAACGCATGAAGAAACTCCATGCTGATGGATCTTTGGACTCATTCGATTTCGAATCGGTTGAGACATGCGGACCATGCCTCATGGGCAAGATGACTAAGACCCCGTTTTCCGGTATGATGGAGCGGGCAAGTAACTTATTGGAAATAATACATGTTGATGTATTCGGTCCAATGAGTGTTGTAGCGTGCGGTGGATATCGTTATTTTCTTTCCTTCACTGATGATTTGAGTAGATATGGGGATATTTACTTAATGAAACACAAGTCTGTAATGTTTGAAAAGTTCAAACAAAATCATAGTGAAGTTTGAGATCATCGTGACAAGAAGATAAAATGTCTACGATATGATCGTGGAGGTGAATATCTGAGTTACGAGTTTGGTATACAACTTAAGACAATGTGGAAGTTGTTTCACAAATCACGCCACCTGGAACACCATAGTGTGATGGTGTGTCCGAACGTCGTAGTCGTGCTCTATTGGATATGGTGCGAACTATGATGTCTCTTATCGATTTACCACTATCGTTTTAGGGTTATGCATTAGAGACAACCACATTCACTTTAGGGGCACCATCTAAGTCCGTTGAGATGACACCGTATGAATTTTGGTTTGGCGGAAACCTAAGCTGTCATTTCTTAATGTTTGGGGCTGCGACGCTTATGTGAAAAAGGGTTTTCACCTAATGAGCTCGAACCCAAAGCGGACAAATGTATCTTCATAGAATACCCTAACGTAACAGTTGGGTAAACCTTCTATCTTAGATCCAAGCACAAAGTGTTTGTTGCTAAAACGGGTCCTTTCTCGAGAAAGAGTTTCTTTCGAAAGAATTGAGTGGGAGGAAAATAGAACTTGATGAGGTTGTTGAACCTTTGTTTCAACCAGAGAGTAGCGCAGCGCAGAAAGTTGTTCTTGTGGAGCCTACGTTAGTTGAAGAGGAAGTTAATGATGATGATCATGAAGCTCCGGATCAAGTTACTATCGAACCTCGTAGGTCGACAAGGACGCGTACTGCTCCTGAGTGGTACGGCAACCCTGTCTTAGAGGTCATGTTGTTGGACAACGATGAACCTACGAGCTATGGAGAAGCGATGATGGGCCCGGATTCCGAGAAATGGTTAGAGGCCATGAAATCCGAGATGGGATCCATGTATGAAAACAAAGTATGGGCTTTGGAAGTATTACCTGAAGGGCGAAAGGCCATTCAGAAAAAATGGATCTTTAAAAGGAAGACGGACGCGGACAGTAATGTCACCGTCTATAAAGCTCGACTTGTGGCAAAGGGTTTTTCACAAGTTCAAGGAGTTGACTACGATGAGACTTTCTCACCCGTAGCGATGCTAAAGTCTGTTGGAATCATGTTAGCAGTTGCTGCATTTTTCGATTATGAAATCTGGCAGATGGATGTCAAAACATCGTTTCCTTAACGGTATCCGTGAGGAAAGGTTGTATGTGATACAACTGGAAGGTTTTGTCAGTCCTAAGGATGCTAAAATGTATGCAAACTCTAGCGATCCTTCTATGGACTGGAGAAAGCATCTCGGAGTTGGAGTATACGCTTTGATGAGGTGATCAAAGTTTTTGAGTCTATACAAAGTTTATGAGAAACTTGTATTTACAATAAAGTGAGTGGGAGCACTATAGAATTTCTGATAAGTATATGTGGATGACATATTGTTGATCGGAAATGATGTAGAATTTCTGGAAAGCATAAAGGGTTGTTTGAAAGGAGTTTTTCAAAGAAAAACCAGGAATGAAGCTACTTGAATATTGGGCATCAGGATCTATAGAGATAGATCAAGACATCTGATAAGACTTTCAATGAGTACATACCTTGACAAGATTTTGAAAGAGTTCAAAATGGATCAGTCAAAGAAAGAGTTCTTGCCTGATTTGTAAGGTGTGGAGTTGAGTGAGACTCAAAGCTCGACCATGGCAGAAGAAAGAGAAAGGACGAAGGTCGTCCCCTATGCCTTATCCATAGGCTCTGTATAGTATGCCATGCTGTGTACCGCACCTAGTGTGTGCCTTGCCATGAGTCTGTCAAGGGGTACAAGAGTGGTCCAGGAGTGGATCACTGGACAGCGGTCAAGATTATCCTTAGTAACTAGAGGACTAAGGAAATCTTTCTCGATTATGGAGGTGATAAAGATTTCGTCGTAAAGGGTTACGTCGATGCAAGCTTTGACACCTATCCGGACGACTCTGAGTAGCAGTCAGGATACGTATACTGGAGCAACCATTTGGAATAGCTCCAAGTGGAGCGTGGTAGCATCAGCAGTATGACATATAGATTTGCAAAGAACACACGGATCTGAATGTTGCAGACCGTTGACTAAAGACCTCTCTCACATGCAAAGCATGATCGAACCCCAGAACTCATTGGGTGTTAGATTCATAACAATGTAAATCACATGGTGATGTGAACTAGATTATTGACTCTAGTGCAAGTGGGAGACTGTTGGAAATATGCCCTAGAGGCAATAATAATTTAGTTATTATCATATTTCCTTGTTCATGATAATCGTTTATTATCCATGCTATAATTGTATTGATTGGAAACTCAAATACATGTGTGGGTACATAGACAACACTGTGTCCCTAGTATGCCTCTAATAGACTAGCTCGTTGATCAAAGATGGTCAAGGTTTCCTAGCCATAGACATGAGATGTCATTTGATAACGGGATCACATCATTAGGAGAATGATGTGATGGACAAGACCCAAATTATGAACATAGCATATGATCGTGTCAGTTTATTGCTATTGTTTTCTGCATGTCAAGTATATGTTCCTATGACCATGAGATCATGCAACTCACTGACACCGGAGGAATACCTTGTGTGTATCAAACGTCGCAACGTAACTGGGTGACTATAAAGATGCTCTACAGGTATCTCCGAGGGTGTCTGTTGAGCTGGCATGGATGAAGACTGGGATTTGTTATTCCGTGTGACGGAGAGGTATCTCAGGGCCCACTCGGTAATACAACATCACAACAAGCCTTGCAAGCAATGTGACTAAAGTGTTAGCCACGGGATCTTGTATTACGGAACGAGTAAAGAGACTTGCCGGTAACGAGATTGAACTAGGTATAGAGAAACCGACGATCGAATCTCGGGCAAGTAACATACCGAAGAACAAAGGGAACAGCATACGGGATTAACTGAATCCTTGAGATAGAGGTTCAACCGATAAAGATCTTCGTAGAATATGTAGGAACCAATATGGGCATCCAGGTCCCGCTATTGGTTATTGACCGTAGAGGTGTCTCGGTCATGTCTACATAGTTCTCGAACCCGCATGGTCTGCACACTTAAGGTTCGGTGACGTTTCGGTATAGTAGAGTTATGTATGGTGGTGACCGAAGGTTGTTCGGAGTCCCGGATGAGATCCTGGACGTCACGAGGAGCTCCGGAATGGTCCGGAGGTAAAGATTGATATATAGGAAGTCCCGTTTTGGTCACCGGAAAAGTTTCGGGTATTTCGGTAGTGTGCCAGGAGTGCCGGGAGGGGTACCGGGGACCATCTGGAGGGGTGTCTCGACCCAAAGGGCCTCATGGGCTGTGGGAGGAGTCTAGCCATCCCTTAGTGGGCTGGCCGAGCCCCCCACTAAGGCCCATGCGGCTAGGGGTGGGAAAAACCCAAAGGGGGAAAGATGGAAAGGGTTTCCAAGTGGAGAGGAGGAATCCTACTCCTAATAGGATTGGAGTAGGACTCCTCCACCTCCAATTTCGGCCAGCCCTTGAGGGTTTGAGGCTGCCTTCTCCCCTCCCTCCCTCCTATATATACTAGAGGATTTAGAGGGGAGAGCTAACCCTAATTGCCACGTGCTCCCTCTACTTCCTCTAGATCGTTTTCTCCTCTAGTCTAGTTTCGGCAGTGTTTAGGCGAAGCCCTGCCGGAATAGTTCCACCACCGCCGCCGCAGCGCCGTCGCGCTGCCGGAGAACTCATCTACCTCTCCGCTCCCTCTAGCTAGATCAAGAAGGCGGAGATCGTCATCGAGCTGTACGTGTGCTGAACGCGGAGGTGCCGTCCGTTCGGCGCTAGATCGGAAGGACCGTGATCAGGATCGCGAGACGGTTCGTGATTTGATCGCGGGACGGATCATGATGGGATCGCGGGACGGATCGTGATTGGATCGCGAGACGGATCGTGATGGGATCGCGGGACGCTCGGCGATTTGGATCGCGAAGACGTTCGACTACATCAACCGCGTTTCTTAACGCTTCCGCTTAGCGATCTACAAGGGTATGTAGATCCACTCTCCCTCTCGTAGATGCTCATCACCATGGATAGATCTTGCGTGTGCGTAGGAATTTTTTTGTTTCCCATGCAACGTTCCCCAATAGTAGCGACAGACGTGCTCGTCCTCCTCCCTGACACGGCGACGTACCACCTCCTCGGTTGTTGGCTGCCTCCGCACCGATAGTGGCCCACGCGACCGCCACCAAAGAAGCTCCGGGTCGACGGCGATACCCGGATTCCTCACCAAACTGCGCTCCCCGGAAGGTAGCACCCCCCAGTGCCAGCCCGGCGGAGCACAGTCCCGGACATGGCGCCTCTCAAACTGGTTGTCGGCACCGAGTCGACGACGAGGATGTGGGATTGGCATCGTCGACGAGAAAAAATTGTGGCTATAGCAAATATCATTTTATTTAACAACAATTAAACAACAATACCATTTTTAATATTTAAGGCCCAATAAAACAACAATAAAACAAGAAATTGTGGGACTGTTTGGCTGCGCCTATAGGTTGAAATGTTGTAGGCTGTGTTTGATAGCATGGTATTGCAAAAACCAAAGTACTGAAAACTATAGTATTTTAGTCTGTGGGTACAACATACCACAGTTTTGACATACCAAAGTATTCTGAAGTATTGTAAATATTGTGACCTGTTTGGCCAGTGCTTGATGCAACAATGTAAAATAGCTAGCTAGCCGGTTGATAGCCGTTGCAAACACATGTATTCCTAACTAATTACAATCACTTGAGCAAGAGCTAGTTGGGTATTCCTAACTATGGTTTTGCAAATACTACAGTATTAAAACCATAGTTTTTAGTGGTAGCCAAACACCCTATAGTAATTAAAACCATGGTAATCTCAGATATTGTAGTATTCACAAAATACTTAGGCCTAGTTTGTAACACAGTTTTTGTAAAACCATAGTATTACAAAACCTCGGTATTTTAATGTGTGGGCAATAAATACTTTAGTTTCTAAAAAGCGTAGTTTTTCTCAGTTTTGGTAAAACTGTGGAGGCGTTTGGCAAATGGCAATTTTTATTAAGTTTCTCTGATTTTGAATGACTGTTCTATCGTTGCATGGATAATCTTGACGATACCTATAGCCGAACCTAACTCAGCTGCACTCATGGCCGGATCAACTCGTGCTAACAGGCGCCGTATGCATGTTGGGTATGAGCAGGTTCTCTATAGATGCTAGGATACGTGGTCGAGTTATCTCTTGTGATCCATCAAAGACGGAGCGTTGTGACAGGCACTCAAGGTGCAGCTCGTGCGTCTAGAAGTGACCACAAGCAACACACCCCTGTAAGAATCGCCTCCGCTTGCACATGTTTCCGGCCGGTGCTAAGTTATCCGTACGTCAGCGACGCCGGCAGAGCAATTAACGATGACCTCTGAGCAATCTAAGGTATTTAACGGTGGCCGACGATGGACGGCGTCGGGGGCGGCGACGAACGCGGGCGACGACGGTGACCGCGGGGGGGGGAGGATAGCTAGGAGGAGGAGGGGAACGGCGGTGTGGCCGGCGGCTCACCTAGGAGGAGGAGGAGGCCAGAGCAGGCTCGGGGAGGCGACGACATCGGGGGGCGGCGACGGGGGACGGCGTCGAGGGCGGCGACGGGGACGGCGTCGGGGGCGGCGACGAGGAGCGAGCGGGCTCGGGGAGGCAACGGCAAAATCCGGCAGCCTGGCGGCGTCGAGGTGGTTTTCGGCGCCGTGGGGGGAGAGAGATGAAACTGCGGGTGGATTTGGAAATTTTTCCAAGTCCCGTTTATATAGCCCCCCTTTAGTCCCGGTTGGTGACTTCAACCGGGACTAATGCCCCCCCTTTAGTCCCGGTTGGAGCCACCAACCGGCGCTAACGGTAAATTTCAGCAGCCCAAAGGGCGGGAAGCACATCCCTTTAGTCCCGGTTGGTGGCTCCAACCGGGACTAAAGGGGGGGCATTAGTCCCGGTTGAAGCCACCAACCGGGACTAAAGGGCTGTGCTTCCCGCAGCCAAAAGTTTAGTCCCACCTCGCTAGTCGAGAGGGGCTCAGAGTGGTTTATAAGCGCTGCTGCCGCTGCCCTCTCGAGCTCCTCTCTATTGCAGGCAGTACATGCCTATCTCACGCCCAGTTGGGCCTGCTAGCACTGCGGGCCTGCATCCTGGCCCATTTCTAGGGTTTCTAGTCGTATGCAGGCCGTGATGCCTAGAAGGCGGGCCTTTTTTTATTTTTTCCATATATTATTTTTTTTAAATTTTAATGTTATTTTTTTGCATATGTTTTAGTTGATTCCTTTTGCTATTAGAGTTTTATAAAAGCTTTTTACTATTAAAGTTTTTAACAAATAAATACTTTGATAATTTTAGTTAATATTATTTTGATTCTTTTTAATTGATTCTTTTTGCTAT
This sequence comes from Elymus sibiricus, assembly GCA_039707655.1. Taxonomy (NCBI): domain Eukaryota; kingdom Viridiplantae; phylum Streptophyta; class Magnoliopsida; order Poales; family Poaceae; genus Elymus; species Elymus sibiricus. The sequence continues at coordinate 491,315,291 of CM077665.1, forward strand.
TAGAGTTTTATAAAATATTTTTAGTTCATTCTTTTTCCTATTAGAGTTTTATAAAATCTTTTTAGTTCATTCTTTTTGCTATTAGAGTTTTATAAAATCTTTTTAGTTCGTTCTTTTTCCTATTAGAGTTTTATAAAATCTTTTTAGTTCGTTCTTTTTCCTATTAGAGTTTTATAAAAGCTTTTTAGTTCACTCTTTTTGCTATTAGTTCATTCTTGGAGCTAAATGACCCTGAAATTGACAAGCACTGCAAATGAACTCTGAAAAGGTTGAAACTTGGCATGGTATCATAATTTTACCCACATAGCATGTGCTAAAAAGTTGAGAGGGTTACGGGAATAACTAGATGCACTTCGTGTACAAAGTGGAGAATCTCTTTCGAAGTAACAGGGTTTCGAACGAAAACTCATCTATTACAAAAGGGATTTCAATTTTTTAACATATTTTAACTCCAGACTTTTTCTGCATTCAATATGCACCATTCAAAGCCACATCATCAATTTTCAACCCTTTTCTGACTTCATTTGCTAGTTTTCATGCATTTCATGATTTATTTTGAGCTAAATGACCCTGAATTTGAAAATCACTGCAAATGAACTCTGAAAAGGTTGAAACTTGGCATGGTATCATAATTTCACCCACATAGCATGTGCTAAAAAGTTGAGAGGGTTACGGGAAAAACTGGATGCACTTCGTGTACAAACTGGACAATCTCTTTCGAAGTAATAGGGTTTCGGACGAAAACTCATCTATTACAAAAGGGATTTCATTTTTTAACATATTTTAACTCCAGACTTTTTCTGCATTCAATATGCACCATTCAAAGCCACATCATCAATTTTCAACCATTTTCTGACTACATTTGCTATTTTTCATGCATTTCATGATTATTTTGAGCTAAATGACCCTGAATTTGAAAATCACTGCAAATGAACTCTGAAAAGGTTGAAACTTGGCATGGTATCATAAGTTCACCCACATAGCATGTGCTAAAAAGTTGAGAGGGTTATGGGAAAAACTGGATGCACTTCGTGTACAAACTGGACAATCTCTTTCGAAGTAATAGGGTTTCGGACGAAAACTCATCTATTACAAAAGGGATTTCATTTTTTTAACATATTTTAACGCTAGACTTTTTCTGCATTCAATATGCACCATTCAAAGCCACATCATCAATTTTCAACCCTTTTCTGACTTCATTTGCTATTTTTCATGCATTTCATGATTTATTTTGAGCTAAATGACCCTGAAATTGACAAGCACTGCAAATGAACTCTGAAAAGGTTGAAACTTGGCATGGTATCATAATTTCACCCACATAGCATGTGCTAAAAAGTTGAGAGGGTTACGGAAATAACTGGATGCACTTCGTGTACAAACTAGACAATCTCTTTCGAAGTAACAGGGTTTCGGACGAAAACTCATCTATTACAAAAGGGATTTCAATTTTTTAACATATTTTAACTCCAGAATAGTTGTGGAGAGAAAGTCTTCACTTTTTCTTCACGTGTGTCCCTTCCTTATTGCGCCGTAACCATGGATAATCTTCACCGTTTAACAGGATGCTTGGGTTAGCCTTCACTTTGAAGGGAGGAATTTCATGAAACTTTTCATAATCCTCAGACATGTCTGTGTTGTCCTCCACTCCCACGATGTTTCTTTTCCCTGAAAGAACTATGTGGCGCTTGGCTCATCGTTTGATGTATTCGCTTCCTTATCTTTTTTTTCCTCGGTTTGGTAGACATGTCCTTCACATAGAAAACCTGCGCCACATCATTGGCTAGGACGAATGGTTCGTCTGTGTACCCAAGATTTTTGAGATCCACTGTTGTCATTCCGTACTTCGGGTCTAACTGTACCCCGCCTCCTGACAGATTGACTCATTTGCACCGAAAACAAAGGGACCTTAAATTCATGTCCATAGTCAAGTTCCCATATCTCCTCTATGTAACCATAATATGTGTCCTTTGCCCTATTGGTGATTGCTGCATCAAAGCGGACACCACTGTTTTGGTTGGTGCTCTTTTTATCTTAGGCAATCGTGCAAAATGTATTACCATTTATCTCGTACCCTTGGTAAGTCCATACAGTCGAAGATGGTGTCCTGGCTAACAAGTACATGTCATCTCCAACAGTGTTGTTACGCATGAGATGCATTTGCAACCAACCGCCGAAAGTCCCGATATGTTCACGTGTAATCCAGTCGTCAGACTGCTCCGGGTGTTTGTAGCGTAGAATATTCTTGTGTTCATTGATATACGGGGCCACCAAGGTAGAATTCTGTAGAACTGTGTAGTGTGCTTGCGCCCAGGAATGCCCGTCCCTACATATTATTGAATCCGCTTCTAGCGTGCCTTTTCCACTCAGTCTCCCCTCATACCACGATTTAGGGACACCAATCGGCTTAAGGTCAGGAAAAAATTCAACACAAAACCCAATGACCTCCTCTGTTTGATGGCCCGTGGAGATGCTTCCTTCTAGCCTAGCACGATTACGAACATATTTCTTCAAGACTCCCATGAACCTCTCAAAGGGGAACATATTGTGTAGAAATACAGGACCCAGAATGGCAATCTCGTCGACTAGGTGAACTAGGACGTGCGTCATAATATTGAAGAAGGATGGTGGGAACACCAACTCGAAGCTGACAAGACATTGGACCAAATCATTCTGTAACCTTGGTAGGATTTGTGGATCGATTACCTTTTGAGAAATTGCATTGAGGAATGCACATAGCTTTACAATGGCAATTCGAACATTTTCTGGTAGAAGCCCCCTCAATGCAACCGGAAGCAGTTGCGTCATAATCACGTGGCAGTCATGAGACTTTAGGTTCTGGAATTTTTTCTCTGCCATGTTAATTATTCCCTTTATATTCGACGAGAAGCCAGACGGGACCGTGATACCGAGCAGGCATTCAAAGAAGATTTCCTTCTCCGCTTTGGTTAGAGCGTAGCTGGCAGGACCTTGATACTGCTTTGGATGCATGCCGTCTTTTTCGTTCACACGTTGCTGGTCCTCCCGTGCCTCCGGTGTATCTTTTGTCTTCCCATACACGCCCAAGAACCCTAGCACGTTCACGCAAACATTCTTCGTCACGTGCATCACGTCGATTGCAGAGCGGACCTCTAGGTCTTTCCAATAGGGTAGGTCTCAAAATATAGATTTCTTCTTCCACATGGGTGTGTGTCCCTCAGCGTCATTCGAAACAGATTGTCCGCCACAACCCTTTCCAAAGATTACTTGTAAATCCTTGACCATATCAAGTATATCATCACCAGTACGGAGGACGGGCTTCTTCTGGTGATCTGCCTCACCTTTGAAATGTTTTCCTTTCTTTCTTAAGGCATGCTTGGTCGGAAGAAATCGACGATGTCCCAGGTACACATTCTTCTTGCATTTGTCCAAATATATACTTTGGGTATCATCTAAACAGTGCATGCATATGTTGTATCCCTTGTTTGTCTGTCCCGAAAGGTTACTAAGAGCAGGCCAATCATTGATGGTTACAAACAGCAACGCTCGTAGGTCAAATTCCTCTTGTTTATGCTCATCCCACACACGTACACCTTTTCCATTCCACAGCTGTAAAAGCTCTTTGAGTAATGGCCTTAGGTACACATCAATGTCGTTGCCGGGTTGCTTAGGGCCTTGGATGAGCACTGGCATCATAATGAACTTCCGCTTCATGCACAACCAAGGAGGAAGGTTATAGATACACAGAGTCATGGGCCATGTGCTATGCTTGTTGCTCTGCTCCCCAAAAGGATTAATGCCATCTGCACTTAAACCAAACCATATGTTCCTTGCGTCACCTGCAAAGTCCCCCCACTTTCTCTCGATTTTTCTCCACTACGACCCGTTAGCGGGTGCTCTCAACTTCCCATCTTTCTTACGGTCTTCTTTGTGCCATCGCAACAACTTGGCATGCTCTTTGTTTCTGAACAGACGTTTCAACCGTGGTATTATAGGAGCATACCACATCACCTTGGCAGGAACCCTCTTCCTGGGACGCTCGCCCTCAACATCACCAGGGTCATCTCGTCTGATCTTATACCGCAATGCACCGCATACCGGGCATGCGTTCAATTCCTCGTACTCACCGCGGTAGAGGATGCAGTCATTAGGGCATGCATGTATCTTCTGCACCTCCAATCCTAGAGGGCAGAGAACCTTCTTTGCTTCGTACGTACTGTCGGGCAATTTGTTATCCTTTGGAAGCTTGTTCTTCATTATTTTCAGTAGCGAACCAAATCCCTTGGCAAATACACCATTCTCTGCCTTCCATTGCAGCAATTCCAGTGTGGTACCGAGCTTTGTGTTGTCATCTTCACAGTTTGGGTACGACCCTTTTTTGTGATCCTCTAACATGCGATCGAACTTCAACTTCTCCCTTTCACTTTCGCATTCTCTCTGTGCATCAACAATGACCTGGCCAAGATCATCATCGGGCACATCGTCTGGTGCCTCTTGATCTTCAGCTTCCCCCGTTGCAGTATCACCGTATTCAGGGAACATAGGATAGCTGTCATCATCCTCTTCTTCTTCGTTGTCTTCCATCATAACCCCTCTTTCTCCGTGCTTGGTCCAAACATTATAGTGTGGCATGAAACCCTTCTCAAGCAGGTGGGAGTGAAGGGTTTTCGAGTTAGACTAATCCTTCGTATCCATTCTGCTTGTTTGCCTTAGCCACTTCGAGAAATTTATGCAGGCCCTCAATGTACTCGGAGGTGCGTCGGTCACCGTACATCCTTTGCCGGTTCATCTGCGTGCATTATATAATTAAGTGTATCAAAAACCATTACAGAACATCATGAATAGAGAAGTGGCCAAATTAATACAAGTATCTATGTAAATCATACAAGTAAGATTTTTTTTAAAAAGAAGAAGATAAGAACAAGAGGCTCACCACGGTGGTGTCGGCGACGAGATCGGCGCGGGCGATCGACGACGGTGAGGACGGGGACGGGAACGGCACCCTACACATGTGCAGACTCTAAGAAGTTAATTTCAGCTCTAATTGTGCGTCTAAATCAAAAGAACTCCCACATACACTCCTCCACTAAAACCCACAAACCACACTCTACTTCTAGAGCATTTGAAATGAGCTAAACTAGCAGTGAGAGATGAAACGATGAAGTCGTTAACCTTTTAGAACACTTGTGTAGTTGGTGCACCGCCAAACCTAAACAAATCTTAGGGAAAATGTAGCTTGGAGGTCGAGCTTGGAGAGGAGAAAGCTTAAGTGTGGCTACGGCATTTCATCGAACACCTCACGTGCATAGGAGGTGAGAACAGAGAGCAGCACACCTCCCACACGGCGGCCGGCCAATAAACAGAGGAGTGAGCGGGCAGGGGCGAGCATATATATATGCATCTCTTAAATACCGGTTGGTGGCTAGCACCGGGACTAATGGTGTCTCTTTAGTCCCGGTTGATGGCTAGCACCGGGACTAAAGGGGCTGGGCCAGGAGCGAGGCCCATTAGTCCCGGTTCGTGTCTGGAACCGGGACTAAAGGGGTCCGACGAACCGGGACTGGTTCCTGCCGAGGCCCGGCCGGCGCCCTGGCCGCTCGAACCGGGACTGATGCAACCATTGGTCCCGGTTTGTAACAGAACCGGGACTAATGATCTGATCTGGCCCGGATCAAAGCCCTGTTTTCTACTAGTGAAGGGATCCAATGTTGACTAGAGCTCCCCAAAATTTTGTTACACTCTCGAGAATCCAAGGAAACAAATAATTCTCAAATTGGTGTCAAAACACGAAAGTTGGTTGCTTCTGTATCTCCCCCCATGTGATACGAATGCATGTGTGACCGTATGAAGTCATACAGTTGGCCGGCTTGAGCTTCAGACAACCCAATGTTCTGCATTTTTGCATCTAAACTTTTATGTAGATTCCAGTCGACCTAATCGTGGAACTATGGGATTCTTATCTATCAGTCTCACAAACTCCATGCACTGGATATTCTTTTTGAGCATAATGTTGGACCATCATATAGGAAACACTCTAGGGTGTTCATCATGCACTTATAAATACACCAAAATGACCCCTCCCCCATAGTAATTATGTTATGTTCATGTGATTTAGAACGCATATCGTAACCTCATAAACACCCAAAATGAAAAAAAAACACTAAAGATAATGACTAGTATTAGGATTATACTTCGAGAAATTATGAGTACAAACCCATCAAGCAACAACCCAAGTTGTCTTTCCTTTTCTATGAGAAAACTTTATCCTCACTGTTCGACGAATGTTGACTTATTTTTAGAAAAATCCATTGTCACCAACTAAAAATATATTATTTTTATCATGTTTTCATGCATGAAATGGCCCCTATAAGCTCAAGAGAAACTCTACTTCTTCATTAGGATCCTTCGTATAAGTATTAGAATGTATAGTTTTATTCACCAACAAAATAAATGTCCTTACATACTCACTTACCTTTGGCATCTAAATGGCAATTAACAAAAAACTGGAGGTTGCAAGCAAGCAGGGGCTAACTATCGATGTTGTGAACTAAATACAAAATATTTTGTGGATGGTATGCATGCACAACATTGTTTTTCTATATGTGCTTCTGGAGTGATAGTCTTAAACCAAACAACTAGTTTGATTGAGATAACAAACATACCTAAGTTCTAGCTATGGTAAATTTAACTCTAAAATAAAATAAAATAAGTCATAGTTTTAATTTTATTTTATTTATGTAATGACATGGAACCTTTTGAATTATCACATCACTCTATTTGTTTCATGTAAAGATTTAATGGGACTCCTGAATAAATCATACCCTATGTTTTATGAAGCCTCACGGTTTATTTAAATCAGCTCATGACATTCTAGTAAATACTCGATTGGTGAGAATAATTTGTATTATTTGTATAATTAATATACTTTAATTCTTACTTTCTAAATGTCATTTTTGTCAACATATGTTTATAAAATACTCTTTAAGTAGACATATCATCAATAATAATAACATATTAATAAAATTTTGTTCACATTTTTTAGGAAACATAAATGAAAAGAAGTATTTGATAAATGGACACACTTGGTTATCTGGATAAATTACAATGATCACCTTTAGGTGCAAATGCCGTTCATATCAAATTCTCTAAGTATCCGTGTCTCGCCTTGGATAATATCAACATTTTGTTTTGTCCAAGACATTATTACAAATTGCATCACATGAATAATTATCTTAATTTGACATTAGACTTTCATATTGAAGTTTGTGTGTATTTGCAATAAAAATTACATTAAAAATGTGGTTCCTTTCGTGATATCTGACCTAGTGATATGAGTGGGTAAATTTTGGAAAAAAACGTTTTCAAAATAGAGGCACGATTTATCTCTGTAGTCCTCAAGTTTTCTCTACAAGGATATGCTCCCAATCCGAGTGACTGAGGTGCTCATACTGAAGCACTTGTCATTAGAGAATTGTGCAATTTACATGGAGAGCGTACTTTCAAAAGAGGGGGTAAGTAAACTCTACAATAAGATTCACACACAATATTTTACCGCCTACCTACAAGACTCTCACACAAGAGATACACAATATTAATAGTTGCTGCAACAAGACTCGCATAATTTCTACCGGCTACCTATTTATGTGCTATGGAAGTTAAATATCCATACGTAGCACTCCTTGGTACTTGATAGACATATTTGGTTGTATACATACAGGAATGAAAGGCATCAATTTACGTGTATAATGTTACTTGATTTCTTCCATTAATTTTCCGCTAAACATATACTTTTATAGAACCATGATGGAAAAATATTGGCTATACTGTAGTTTTCAATAGAAAATAGAAGCTCATAATTTTTTCATGAATGAGTTCTATAATATCTTGCATGAAAAAATACCTAGCTACTAGCTCATCAAGCTCCCGAACCTTGTAGAAGGACCCACCCATGTGAATCATAACACTGCAGAACTCATTGTAGGATGTTAAAGTATGTCGATAGACTTATCTCAAAATTAATCATCAACTAGGATGAAGCAAAAGATTAAAACACCTAAGAGAAGCAATGCAAGGAAGTAACCATGCACACAAAGGTTTTAAAGCTCGGCTGCACCATATGTTATAGTTTTACAAGATTTCACTTAGATACTTAGGCACATAGATTTGAAAGCACCGGATAACAACAACTGAACAAGAAAGAGAATAGTGAGTCTGCACATCGCAAGCCATAAATCATGAACCGACACGCCTCGACCACCACTCCACCCCCAGCCACACTGAATTTGAGGTTCGGGAAGGCATTTGGCAATTACAGTACGTAGATGGGATTCAGGGGTGAATCTTGTGGCGGTGTGGTGGCGATGTCTGTAGTTTCCTTGGTGGCACTGCTTCATCGCGAGATCGGTGGTGGCCACTAGGTTTAGTTCGTTCAAATTCCGTGGTGTGATGGAGTTAGCCATTGGGAAGGGACAGGTGGCCTTGCTAACCTTACATAAATATTGCATTTAGCCCTTCATATAAGCTTCTATTTTTCTTGAATCGAAACCGCAGAACAATTGTTTTACGGCTTTTTCATATATTTACCAAATGATAACGCCCACGCGTGTGGCATATCTGTACTTCGCCCACACGCATTGATTTCCGTCTGTTACGTTTTGCACGAATTCTAAAGGAATTTGTTGGAATTTGAGTGCCACGTAGGCATAGCGTGTTATGTGGGCGTTAGAGCGCGCGCTTGCCCACACGACCTGCTGCGCACGGTTGCCAGCTGCGTTGTGTGGGCGAACCAGTTCCCGCCCACACAGTCACCACCTAGTCTGCGCGTGTGTGGGTGAATTGCTCTTCGCTCACACGACGCTCGTACATTGCTAGATGGCAATTGCAGTTGTGCGTATGTGGCAACTAGATAAACACACATGGCAACTATGATTAACCATACATGGCAACTATGGTTGGACTACACGTGGCAACTAGTTAATCACACATGGCAACTATTATTTGACCACATGTGGCAAGTAGATAATCACGCATGGCAACTACCATTAATTAGACATGGCAACAATAGTTAACCAAAACAGAGAAGTTGCCATGCTTTTACAACTACATTTGCCATCCCGGGTAACTAAAGTTGCCATCGCCGGGGTAACTAAAGTGTCATCCCTGGGTAATTAAAGTAGCTGCGCCAGGACGTGTGGACAGATTTGCTGTGGCACGAAGTAGCTGCGCCCACACGTGTGGGCAGTTCTAATGTTCGCCCATCCATGACCCGTATGGATTGCCTCCTGCGTATGCCACACACGGTGTGTGTGCGAATGTCTAATATGCCACACGTGTGGTGAATAAGAGTCAAATATGTACAAATAGATGAGGTGGGGCCAATGGCCACCCAGCCTAACTAATGCCAACTCGCTTTAACATGGTAAAGATAATAAAAACGCTTAGGTGTCTCATACATCATAGATGAGTGCCAATCGAGTCATGTGTTGAAGATTTAACACAGGCCATGTTTGAGCGGACCTCACTTCTAAAAAGCTTTCCCATTGCTTTGAGTCCAAATGTTTCAGGCCTTCAGCATTCCAGAATGATGATGTCCATCGTAATACTAGACCGGTCACCTTGTTGCGCTGCACATTATGCAGCATCAATTCTGAACGAAAACACGAAGAACCGGACGGTGACCAGTAGATGTCCGAGACCCAAGACGTTCCAAATAAAATGATTCCTCAACGATTCAGCAGCATCTGCTCCCGTGCACAGACGTCTGAGCTACAAAAGCGCCGTGACCTCGACGGCGCGTCACCTCGGCGGGGTGTCGCACATGCGGAACGGAACCCCAGCCCCTGAACCTCCGCGACGGGCGGCGATCATGGTGGCCACTGGACTGGCTCCAACCGAAATTGGTGCCCTTTTGGGCTGCGTGATCGCATCATCTCCTCTCTAATTAAGCTACACCATTACATCATTACAAGTATAGATCAGGTCCTATTCTTAGGCTGCTAAATCCATATATAACTGTACTTTTTTTCTCTCCCATGTAGTCCCTCCGTTCCTAAATACTCCCTCCGTCTCAAAATAACTGTTTCAACTTTGTACTAGCTCTAGTACCAAGTTGTACTAAGCTTAGAGCATCTACAGCCGGACCCCCTATATGCTCCTCAAACGCCCGGAACGCCCTCCCGGTCACTGACCGGTCACAAAAATGCGACCCAACCGGACCCCTCATATCCGTCTCAAACGTCCGGACTGACCGGCACCCCTCATATCCATCTCAAATATGGGGCCGATATGAGGGCTCGCGGACACGCCCGGACACGCCCGGTCAGTCCACCACGTAGGACGCGACCCCACTTCGGACCACCTTTTCTCTTTTCTTATTCATTATTTTCTTTCTTTCTCTTCTTCTCCACCAATCACGTGCAAGTGACCGGACATATGAGAAAAAAAATGAGAGTGTGGCTGCGCGGACCAAATTATAGGGGCTCAAAACGGACACGCCCGGTCCGTCCGCGGGCGTTTATGGGGTCAGATTTGCTAGGTCCGGCAGTAGATGCTCTTAAGACACTTATTTTGGGACGGAGGGTGTATAAGTCTTTTTAGAGGTTTCGCTAGAAGACTACATACGGATGTATATAGACATATTTTAGAGTATGGATTCATTCATTTTGCTTCCTATGTAGCCCCCTAGTGAAATCTCTAAAAAGACCTATATTTAGGAACGGAGGGAGTATACGTTTGTAGGGCAGATGCATGCACCGGCCTTTCTGTTGCTTAATTGTACTAATCGTGGACTATCAAGTACTGTTGATTGGAGCCCATGGCATGTCATGTTCTTGAGTTCGACTATAGATTAGATTTGAGAGGCTATTGTTGTACTCCCTCCGGTCCTTTTTACTCCGCGTATTAGATTTTTGTCAAGTCAAACTTTACAAACTTTGACCGAATTTATATTAAAAAATATCAACATCTACAATACCAAATATATATAATATGAAACTATCTTTCATAATGAATATAACAATATTGATTTGGTATTGTGAATATTAATACTTTTTTCTATAAGTTTGGTCAAAGTAGAGATACTTTGACTTCGGACAAAACTTATATGCAAACTAAAAAAGACCGGAGGGAGTATGAGAGTACAGCTAAGTTTCTGCTCATTGTACCTAGCTAATCTGAAAACAAAGCGCATTTCATTATCATATATAAATGGCTACAAGTCATACGAATCTAGTGCATAGACGGGTATGCTACTGCGTGAGCCACATGCTCCCATATGCCACACCATGATCATTACCATTGCAAGGTACCCACTACGTACGCTAAGTTAAACAAATGGCGATTAGATGACCTTAAGTATGTACTTAGCATGGGTACTTGACACGTAGAGCATCTAGCTTGGGCACATGACAAAGCTCCATTTCGTGCATGCATCACATATGATTAGCACAACGATGAATGGACCGGCCTATAAGCTAGTGTATAGATCTTCTTGCAATATCGTTTCATTCTAATGCAGATGGAATCTCAGATCGGTGAAAGGATAAGTAAATCAATATAATAAGCAGGCTTGATCATTTTAGCAGCTAATCATTTTTCGTCAAACATGGTGCTAGTTTAAGACGTGCACCATTTCAAATTACATGTGTCTCCATTGCTAATCATGCATGTTGTTCAACCAAAATATGAATCGGTCGTGGTAGTTTACACCAAAAGAACAATGGGATTTGGTGCCATGCATGTCAACCTCAACCACCCATTTTACTATACGAACAACAAATCAAGAATGAGGAGAGTGTTCGTAAATTATGTTAGCCCCCCCCCCCCCCCCCCCCCCCTAATGTTCATTTATATTATTTATTGTCATGTCAAAGAAGATCTCTCATTCATGGGCTAGTTGACGTCATGAGGTAGTTGTTGCATGAGTAGTTCCACCTCCAGAGTCCAAACTAACTGCAAAGTTGACGTCACGTATGTCTTATTAAGATGAATGTATATTTTTAATGGTCGACCAGATATTCATGGATAGTTGTGTTATTATGTGCATTTATAGGTGTTTTCAAGGAAAATCTTCTATTTCTACGTCTAATAACTGTCCACTCAACAATATGCCAAGGAAGAAGTGTTTGGCCACCATATGACATTTTGTTTTTCTCAATAAATAAATAAATTTGAAGGGAATTAAATTTATAATTAGTTGATCACCATGGGAACAGAACAAATTCATCAATCAGCACACAAATCATACATTACCTCCATACATTATTGTTCTTACACGATGGGCTAGCTACATCTCGTACTACTCGAATTAACGATTTGAGTATTATGGATGCTAATTAAGCTTGATATGTGTACAGCTTGAAATGCACCGAGACAAGTGACACCCTGCATAGATCCTAATTCCTTTGCTAAAAAAAAATACATCCTAATTCCTAAAGCAAGACGTCTTCTTTCTAATTCATGGGTAGTACACACTAGAGCACTACTACTTCACCACAACTCACGGTGCACTCAAGTCTCAAGTTTAACAAATTGACTTCTGTTGCGTCTCCTTTTTGCACAGCGGCTTCGCTGGCACGAAAGATGCAAAGGCCTTTCGTCCACTTTTGCTGCACGCACGTACACTACTGCCTTTTTAATGCCTAGTCCTTGGATAGTATTTAACATAATTTGTTTTTTTTGGAAGAGTTATCACGCTTGGCGCGCGATAGTATTTAACAGAAATTAAAGGTGGGAAAAGCATGTGCTAGCTACCGTTGCTGTAATAAAACCAGGCATATGTCCTTGGGTGGATATATGCCTTCAGAGTACATTTATTTGGTTGTCCCCTTCAAGCATTCACCAGACAAAATGGACCATGGCTTGAGCTTTAGAGTTAGTTCATCACTAACCCCCATGTTAGTTACTAGTACACCTCGAAAAAAACAGGGCCAGTCGTTTGTGGCGAAAGTACGGTGCTCATGTCCTGCCAAGTACTCCCTCCGTTTCTTTTTACTCCGCGTATAAGATTTGATCAAAGTCAAACTACACTAAGTTCGACCAAATTTATATTAAAACATATGAACATCTACAATACTAAAAATATATAATATGAAAATATATTCCGTGGTGCATCCGATAATATTGATTTCATATTGGGAATGTTTATATTTTTTAATATAAAGTTAGTCAAACTTTACAAAGCTTGACTTTAGCCAAACTTTATATGCAGACTAAAAAGAAACGAAAGGAGTACCACTCGTGACCATTTTCACATAGCCACTCCGACAGTCTGACAAAGACGACAAACCGCGTAGAAAACCAGGGCAACTCGCCGCAACTTGCGACAACGCTGCTCGTCTTCTTGTTGTGTTTCGATCGTGCCCATGCTACCAACCGTGAACCAACGTTGGCCCTGTTTGGATAATCTAACACAGTTAGAGTTAGAGTTATTTTCTAACTCACTCTAACTCAAATAAGCACCTCTCCACCGGGATAGTTGGGTTAGATGGAACTAACCCACTCTAACCCTCCCTGTTTGGATACTTTTGGGTTATTTGAGCCCCCAACTAACCCAAACTAGCTCTAACCCATGGATCCAAACAGGGCCGTTGTTTATCGGTGTCCGTACCAACTTGTGCGGCCGTTCATATCAGGATTTGGGGGGAGATTGGCACGTAGGCACGTACATACGAATCAAAGGAAAAATGGCATGTACAGATGCCTCGTACGTCCACGGGCGAGTTTAATCACACTACGTTTGTCTGTGTCCATGGTCTAATTTGTACTTACTTATCATATGTAGATTGCTCCCGTCTTCAGCTGGCGATGGAACGAGAAGATTTTTGTCCGTGGGCTTGTCAGCTTCTTGTACCAACAGGCAAAGACGTCTGGTGGTAACGCGCGAGATGTGGACTTGACAGCCAAGACTGCATGCAACTCTGATGGCGACTCTGATATTAGCTGCATGCGTGCATGCATGGCCATCGCCAACAGCTCGCCGGATGCACCGCACCGGTAGCCGCAGGCGGCTAGCTAGCTAGTGGCACTCGAGAAACGCCGCCGGTCCGGTACAGTCCTGGCAAGTGGCAACGTACGTACCTACGTGCTGGACCAGGCACGCAGGAGCAACTAGCCGACCAGGAGACCAGTGCCCATGCACACGTAGTACTAGCAGCGATCTTGCCACACTCTCTTCATGGCATCGCGCACATGAATACATGATCAGGTGGACCGCGCGCGCCCGGCCCTAGCCAGCAAGAGTCCACCGTACCAAATGACCGTGTTAACCGCCAGCAAGGACCAGCTCGCCGAGATCTGCCGTGGTACTGCGCCGCCGCCGCCGCCGCCCACATTTTTCTTTTCTTCTTTGCGGCGTTTCGAGAAGGGAGCAGGAGAGGAGCCCCCGCGCCCACTCACTCGCCGGCACGCAGCACACCAACCCTGCACATGGGATTAGTGTGGGGGCACCGCACGCCGCGGCGCGCATCGTATCGGTCGATCGCGCCGCGCCGGGCGCGCGTCCTCGGCCATATTCCGCCTGCTCTCCGCCCGGCATCGTATCCGTATCGACAGCTTCGTATCCTGCAGGAATCGTGGATTCTGCGGTCGGTCGGGCCGGTTGACAGACAACGCGACGCCGCGACGAGCTGCACGTTGGGTCGCGGTCACTGATCGATCCTTATATGACGCACTTCTTCCGATACTGACATGTCCATAAAATCATGTGTCGTGTACTCTTGGAGTATCGCTTCTGCAGCGCGCGGCGAATAACGTGCGCTTTGCATCTGACAAGGACCTGTGATTTTTATGTAGTACGCGCATATACGTGCGCTGCGTGATTAATTTCAGGGTAGCATGCATCTTGACAGTCGGCCGCTCTACATAGTTCGGCCGTTGCCTCTTCATTGACCACTTAGAGCATCTATAGCCGGACCTTGCAAATCCGGCCCCTTAAACGTCCGTGGACGTGTCTGGTGCGTCCGCGGACACTGACCGGTCACGCCTCAAATAATGCATTTCATATTCGGACACCTCAAATCTCATATCCCGAATCCATACAAACTCATGCAACTACTACGTCGATGCATTACACACATCGTCCGGCTACACTACAACAACCTGTAAAGCAACAGAAATTCTACAACCTATTGACTATATGTTGCAAAATTCACAGTAGATACGCATGTAAGCGGTGCAGAATATGCTTTGTAGATTTACTACCCATAGCCTATCACCTATCATATATGAAAAAGATGAACAGAGGAAAGGAGAGAAAAAGACGTGCGAGAAACAGAGCAACCGATTCCCCTCGTCTCTCCGAAATCACCGCCACCCACCTCCTCGTCTGCCTCCTCCGACCCACCTAGCCGCCGGCTCTCCCCATCCCCTTCTCCCACCTCGCAGCTCCGGCGGCTGCCGGATCTGCCCGCATCCCCAACCCACCCACCCCTCTCGCGTCCCATCTCTCTCTCTCTCTCTCTCTCTCTCTCTCTCTCTCTCTCTCTCTCTCTCTCTCTCTTCATGCTGCTCCTCGCTCGCCACCTACGGCGGCTGATTCCGGCGACGTCGGGCGAATCCCGCCACCACGAAGCACAGACGGAGGCCCCCTCGCACTATGGCACCCTCCTATCCGACTAGATCCGGCGCTCGCGGCCACCAAAGCTCATCGGCGACCCTCCCCCATGGCTAGGGTTTCAGGCGTCGACTCCGGCGCCGTTGGCCATGTGCCCTCCTCTCGTCCGGTGAGTACACCCTCTCCCCTAGCTTCGTCCTCTCTCTCTCTCTCGCCCTTACTCTAACCTGCAGACGTGCAGGGAGGAACGATGGACAGTCTTGCTGCTGGTCAGGACGACACAACCATGGAGCCTCTTCCTCCTTTGGCTTCAGGTGAGTTTGAACGCAGTGATCCATCAAAAGGCCAACGTGATGCCTTAAAGTAAGACATGGCCTGCACATGGTAGGTCATAAACATTCATCTATTTTGCCGTACTTTACATATTTTGATGATGGATTGGTATTGTGTTTCAATTGCTAAGGAAACGGGATAAAAGGGCTATGTTCTGTGGTTAGCAGCTGGACCTAGACGTCTCTATATCATACCTCAGCAAACAAAAGATTGTACTACTACTATTCTATGAGTTTGCCCATCGAACAAAAAGGTATGCACAATTTACCTTTTTCCTAACAAGTTTCGATCGTCGTCCCTTCACTAGCTACTTATTTCTTGGTGCTAGGCAATGCACTCTATATGGTGAACTGCTATGAGGCTTTATTTTTTTTCTTCACAATAAATGGCTTTAATAATAAGAGATGAATTTTTTCCAGGAATATTTGACTACTATTTGGTTCAATCAGCTGGGGATACCATGAAAATTAAAAACAATCCAAATCAGTTTCTGGATAGATGCATCACAAAAATACCAGCACCATTAGACCATAAAAATAGGGATGCGCTCAATAATTACCCTCATTGTCCTAATGATAGTTTTGTCTGTTCTTGCAAGTGGTTCTTAGTAACTGTTATAAGATGCAATTGTTTTATCTCCTGAAAAAGCATGAAGATTTCTTTCTTTCAGTAATTAATTGAAACCACCTGTAAGCTGCAATGAAGCTTCTATATTTTTCTCTCATCAATTCGGTAGCTATATTATGCAATATGTTTTACTTAAATGTCAGTGGAATTTTATAGGGAACAAGTTTAATTAGACATATTTCAAGAAAGACATGCATCTGAATACTCTCTCTACCTCTCATAACCATCTGAGACCTATATATCAACTCCTCCAATATGGCAAGACAGAATATGAGAAATTACAAAGTTATAATGGTACAGATTAACCCACGTAATTTTCAGCTTAAACAATTATTATTTTGATATTATAGTTGAATAATTTACCCACCTAAGCCTCCACATTAATCCATATCATATAATTAATTAGGCTGTTAGATCTTCAATTGGTGTCTTAGATTAATCGAAGCAAATTGGTTTGGTAGGACGTGACTAATTGGCAAGTACAATAGTAGTAGGGTAGCACGTGTGACTAGCACACACGTACAATAGTAGTAGTCAATGAATCATACAAGAATGATTCTGTTGTGAACTGGACTCTTTTTTTTTCTAGACGGACCTCACCTGGGGTCTTAAACGGAATTCAATACCCTTGTAATATCCTCAAATTAAGCCGCTCTCGCCTTGGGGCTTATTCACTGCCACCACTGGCATGTTTCCAGTCAATACCCTGGTCATATCCTCAAATTAAGCCGCTCTCGCCTTGGGGCTTATTCGCTGCCACCACCGGCACGTTTCCAGCCAACCACCCAAATTAGTAACTTCATGCAAAATCTCATTGCAGATCGCAGGTGCAGCAGACTTGACCCCCTTAGATTGATCCCACACTCAGATTTGTCCGATGGTAATCCATGTCATCGTTAGCACGAGCCGTGCAACTCGGGGCTGGCCAGGGTAGTGCCTGTACACGGTGGGTCATAAACCTCTGCTGCTCTATCATACAAGCTATTCTTTTGCTGATGGTGTGTGTTCCACTTCATAATATTTTTCATCAGCATATTCATCATGTGTTACACTACGGTCTCGTCAGGAAGTAGTACTTCATGATCGAGAGAAAACTGTAGATATTTTATAAAGGCAGGCTGGTTATCGTTTGCTACCAGGATGTGGGCGAGAGCGCGTAATCGATGATAGTTTGAGGAGGCTATGCCGATATGCAGTGGCCGGTACTTGCTCGATGTCATTAACGGCTAAGTGCAACCGGTGTCATAAGACGCTGGCAAAGCGATCCTCATCACCTGCTAAACTGGCCAGAGAATTTGATTACTATTCTGCGTTAGTTTTTGGTACTGCTCTCCTATCCAATCGAATGATTCTCACGGGATGCATGGCTGGGTGCTGGCTTCATATAGAATATTTTAGAGCACGAGTTCCAATGGATATGACGGTTTGCAAGGGTAGGATGGCTGGTGCTTGCCTTTATATATGTAGACAAGCATCGTTTCTGCATTTTGGTATTGGTCTGATCGTTCCAGTTTTTACTGTTAGTACATGCATTAGCATCATGTAACTAACAAAAAGTCACTGTGTATCATAGGACGTAATATTTGTTAATGCGATACTTATAAGCGATCTAAATAATTCATAGCTATAATGGCATTTAAATTTCTCAATGCATTGCTTCTGAATAGTTGTCAATACTCATGCCCTTTTTCTTTCTTCTTTTGGCTAGCATCTTGTCGATGTGGCACTTGTGAAAACTGAAGCTTTCGTATGGGGTCGCAAAATCCGCAATACTCTCGGTGATGCAGAAAAAGAAAGATTGCATGGCCTTCAGCCTTTGTATGTGACTAACATACATTAACACTTCATTTTGTTATTTTCTTTGTAGATTCAGAAGATATGTGGATGATTATATGGCGTGTGGCAAGTATACTGCGATGTTGAAGATTTTCCTGTTCATGATGATGTTTCTCAGTTAAGTTTTAGTTAAGTTGTAGGGATGGATTCTTCCAGTTTAAGTTGTAGGAATGCGATTCATGTTGGATGATGTTTCTCGGTTAAGTTTTAGTTAAGTTGTAGGGATGGATTCTTCCGGTTTAAGTCTCGCTGTCAAGAAAATAATTAGATTATGCATTACATTTGGATGATGATCCTCCTTTAACACCCTGTAATATTCACTATTGTAATCCAACAGTTTTATTCAATATATGATTTCTTCCTCTCGTGATTATATTCTCTTTTTTTTTTCCTCACTTGATGTACATAATTATCAACATTATGTGGAGTATTAATTTAATTGTTGGCAATATGTAAAAGTAATAATATTATTCAAATTATATATGTACCAACACATGAAGCGTTGCAAATTCTCTGTTGTTGCCGAGCAATGAGATTTGGGTTCCGGTACATTAATAATCACCAACGTATATAAGTGTTGTAAAGTTGGTTTTATGTGTTGTACTCTTGCAACGGTACCTTTTACCAACGGCAATAAAAGCGTTGCATTATGCCTTAGCAACGCTGGATAAGGCAACACATCCTAAACCGTTGGTAAAGACACTAGCAACGCATATATGTACTTTTAGATACGGAAAAAAGCGTTGGTATAGAGGAGGTTCTGTTGTAGTGCTACTCCATCACTATTAACATGTCACCGGACCACCAAAATTTGGCATGTTTGGCTATGATGGAGATCATCCACGGCCGCCCTTGCCCTTCCCGTCGCCGTTGCCGTCCTTGTCGTGGAAGTACCGGTCGAAGACGCAGTACGGATCGAGCCGGATCTGCTCGTCGCCGGAGCTGTCCTCGCCGTCGCTCACCTCCTTCTCCTCCTTCGGTGGCAGTCCGGCCATGTCACGGACCGCCCGATTCTGCTCGCGGGCGAGGGCGCGCGTGTTCCTCTGCTGCCATTTCTTCAAAATGAGGGCTCGGATGGCTTCCTCCTCTACCGCCGCCCGCGTCGCTGCATCAGCCGCCTCCGCCTCCGCCATTTCCTTCGCGAGAAGGCCTTGACGACCCTTATCCACTCTTTCCCAGGCGGGCAGCCCGTTCCCGGTGGGACTCGAAGACCTTCGGATCCGCCCGGCGGGACCTTGACGATCCCCCGGAGGAACTGAGCGCCCGTTGAGCGGACGCTATGGAGTCGTGGCGGACAGAGCCTGTCGTCGATCGGGCGCTGTCCTCACGGGAGCGACGGAGTGCAATGCGAACCGCCATTGCCTTCTCCAATTCGCAGGGGACGACCCCCCAGTTGACGGATCCGGACTGGTCGGAGTCAGATCCGCTGCCGCCATGCCGGAGATCGCCGGAGGTGAGCAAGGGTGACGGACGGGACTAGAGGGAGTGGAGTGAGGTGGATAGGGTTTGGTCCGACGAACGGAAGGGGACGAATATATGTGGGGTCGATGTGGGCCAGTGCGGGCCAGTGTGGGCTAGGCGGGCGTGCCCGGGCGCGCTCAGGCTCCCCTATACCCGTCCCATATTTGGGCTGGAAATGAGGGGTGCCGGTCAGCCTGTGTGTTTGAGGCCGGTTTGAGAGGACTGTCTGGGTCGATTTTTTGTGATCGGACAATGACCGAGCGGCCTGTCCTTACGTTTGAGGAGGGTACAGGGGTCCGGCTGTAGATGCTCTTACGACTGTTTTTTGACGGGGATTGAACACTTGCAACTTCGCTTAGGCTGAGTAGCTAGAATTGGAAAAATCAGTTGAAAACCATATAAATAACTTGCCGGGTCGATACTCTACAAACCAGACGTTCTGAGATTAGCAGCAGTTGTGCTTTACTTGTAGCAAGCACACTTTTTTGCGAATAAATAGCACAAAAGTTGACGGGCGCATCCATAGTGCTAAAGACGAGGCTGCGTGGCCTGGAATCCGCATGGCGATCTTCTGAAAGCCACAACTCCGGCACGGCAAAAAAAAAAAAAAAAAAAAAAAACTCCGGCACGGCGAAAAAAAAAAACTCCGGCACGGCAACGTCGGCAAGTATATACCGCACAGCGCAGCGCCAAAACCCGACGAGATATGATCGTCCCTGTCAGACGAGACAAGGCCAAAATCCAGGCCACATACTGCAGCTAGGATCGGATCGACTGCCCGCCGGGCTGCGGACAGCGCCGGGCACATGCACCTCGGGCACCTGACCGCGCATGGGCACGAGACCGGACGATTCTATTCCTTCGTCGGCTCTCCCTAACCACAAACGCCGATGTGATGTGACCATGTGCATGTGAGCCTGCGACGCCCGCGACTGCACTACCGACTGTATCCAGGCGAATGCATGTATATGGTGCAGCACAGTATACGGTGTACATGTTTTGAAAATTCTGAAGCCTTTTCTTTTAGTTGATTGGCAGCGGCAAGCAACAGTGAACGCGATATCGAATTTTTTTGCGATGATCATATTGGGGCACAACATGCTGGGCAATAGCCAAAATGGGGTAGACACCTAGACGGTGCCTCGTGATCCGCACTTCTGTACCGGATTCAGAGAGCTCACGGGACGCTGGCATATGCGGAAGAATAACCACATGTCATATGTGGCTCAAAATGTGAATACAAACTATGTGAAAAATAAATGTTAAATGGAAGAACAAAAGCCCATCCCCTTCACACAGCTCACATTATTTGATCAAGGCCAACTGGGCGATGACGAACCCAACATGTAAGTTTTCACGCGTCGCAAATACCTCTCTCGCCTATGTGTTCTTGTGTGTTTTCTGTGTGCGTCCGTCCATGGTTGTCGTGTTCACTCTGGCCTGAGAACCAATCAAAAAACGTGGTATTGATGGTAGTCATACTTTTCATTTTAATTCATTTATATAATTACATGGAACCTTTTGAATTCAGCACACACTAGTGCAGGATGGTCCAAAGACGACACATCAATCAGAGACCTTTCGACGAAACTGTGTGCGATGCATGAATCGCAAATGGTATAGTTCAAGCTCCGTCGCTAATGCCACGAACCGTGTGTGATGGTGGATCCATCATCAAATACGATTCAAAAAATAGTAGCGTGTGTGATGTAGGGCATACAATTGGTGCTTATGAACTATTTGCGATTAGACAAGATAACACAAACGGTTCTCAAAATACATAAGTGTGTGAAGTATGGCATACAGTTCATTCGGACAAACTGTTTGTGTTGATTGAGCTAGAACACAAACGAGTTACCATAACAAGGTGTGTGTGATACCACGCAAACAGTTCATTCATCAGAATTGTGTGGGAAGACCAATAAGAACCCAAACGATTCATACTGACAAGCTGTGTGGGTTGTTGGCAGACGGTTGCTGCCAAACAATTGTCTGCGATGGATGAAATCATTACTGACGCTACGTTGGGAAGTGTCGTTTTACTGTATTAATATCGCAGACGTTTTATTATTATGACCCGTGTGCCTGCGCATCACCCCGTCCTCCTCTCTCGCGTCTTGTCACCGCGTTGCCGCCCGAGGATTCCAGTGCACGCTTCGGCACCGCTTTTGGCCACGCGTCCGCTCGATGAGCTCGTTCCCGCGCACAAAACCGTCCTACGGCTCTAGCTTCCCGCCCGGCTCGGTGAAATCCCCAAATCCCCAATGCTTGTCGGCCTGCTATATAAACCCTCACGGCCGGCGACTCCACATTGCCTTCATCCTCTCCCTCCCCGTAGCATGTCTAGTTTGCTTCTCCCCCAATCGCCAATGGCACCGGCCGTTCGTCGTCGCCCAGCCACTCCGCCAGAGGACAGCTCCAGCTGGGAGACTTCACCGCGTCGGCGCGGCAGTCCTCTGAAGCGTGTAGTGCATGTGGCGTCCCTGGTGGGTGTGCGCACTGATACGTCTCCGTCGTATCTATAATTTTTGATTGTTCCATGCCAATATTATACAACTTTCACATATTTTTGGCGACATTTTATATGATTTATTGGACTAACATATTGATCCAGTGCCCAGTGTCAGTTCCTGTTTGTTGCATGTTTTTTGTTTCGCAGAATATCCATATCAAACGAAGTCCAAACGCGATGAAAATTTACGGAGATTTTTTTGGAATATTTGTGAATTTTGAGAAGTGGAATCAACGCAAACGGAGGCCCACAGCCCCCACGATACACCACGGCACGCCGAGGGGGCCCAAACGAGTGGTGGTGGGTTGTGCCCACCTCGTATGTCGGTTGGAGCTCTCCTTCGGGCGCAAGGAACCTAATTTTTGGATAAAAATCCCCTTACAATTTCAACCCGATCGGAGTTACGGATCTCCGGGAATATAAGAAACGGTTTTTGGCCAGAAAATAGGAGCGCGAAACAGAATAGAACAGAGAGGGAGATCCAATCTCGGAGGGGCTCCTGCCCCTCCGCCGCCATGGCGGCCATGGACCATAGGGGGAACTCTCCTCCCATCTAGGGGGGAGGCCAAGGAAGAAGAAGGAGGAGGAGGGGGCTCTCTCCCCTCTCTCCCGGTGGCGCCGGAACGCCGCCGGGGTAATCATTGTGACGGCGATCTACACCAACAACCTCGCCGCCGTCAACACCAACTCTCTCCCCCTCTATGCAGCAGTGTAACACCTCTCTTCCCCGCTGTAATCTCTACTTAAACATGGTGCTCAACTCCATATATTATTTCCCAATGATATTTGGCTATCTTATGATGTTTGAGTAGATCTCTTTTTGTCCTATGGGTTAATTGTGGTATGATGTTATGGATGTGAGTTGTATGTCGACATGGTGCTGTCCTATGGTGCCCTCCGTGTCGCGCAAACGTGAGGGATCCCCGCTGTAGGGTATTGCAATATGTTCATGATTTGCCTATGGTAGGTTGCTTGAGGGACAGAAACATAAACCCGAGTAGGTGGGTTGTTGCGTATGGGAGTAAAGGGGGCTTGATACTTAATGCTATGGTTGGGTTTTACCTTAATGAACTTTGTTAGTTGTGGATGCTTGCTAGAGTTCCAATCAAAAGTGCATATGATCCAAGTACGGAAAGTGTGTTAGCGTATGCCTCTCCCTCATTGCATATGACAAGTATCTATCATATTATATTCAATTGCCTAAGGACAATCTTTCTCTTGCGTTACACAAAAAGCTTTCTACTAAGTTATTTACTCTTTTTGTTCTTTTATTAAAACAGCACCTAACTTTTATTTCCACGTTCTTTATTTTCTTGCAAAGTACTTCTAGTTTTATTCCCGCAAAGTAGTTTCATACTTGTTCTAGGTAAAGCAAGCATTAGCGTGCGTAGAGTTGTATCGGTGGTCGATAGAACTTGAGGGAATTTTGTTCTACCTTTAGCTCCTCGTTGGGTTCGACACTCTTACTTATCGAAAAAGGCTACAAACGATCCCCTACACTTATGGGTTATCAAGACCTTTTTCTGGCGCCGTTGCCGGGGAGCAATAGCGTGGGGTGAATATTCTCGTGTGTGCTTGTTTGATTTATCACTAAGTAATTTTTATTTTCTATTATTAGTTGTTTTCTATCTTTAGTTATGGGTAGGAAATGCAAAATACCAACAAAATTAGATGCACTTGCTGCTCCAAAAGTTGAGGAACCACTAGTGTTCCGTACTATCGAAGAATATTATTTGGATCATCTTTGATCCATTTGTGCTCGTGCTGAAAACCAACTAGCTTAGTTGAGGGAAAATCATTAAATGAGCATGCTTATTATGTGCGGCACCTCATATCTCAAAAAGGAAAACTCTTGTGGCATCAAATTACTACTTTGTGTTGCTATGCTTGGAATTTATGTGAATCACATGATTTTACTTGTTGTTCTGAAGAAACTAAAAAACACCTTCCCTACCAATGTGTGTTTAATGATAATGAAATACTATCTTCTTATGCCAAGGAAACCTATTGTTATTATGATGTTGAACAAATTGAAGAATTTGTTGCTTTTAAGGGTGCCTATGAAATTGCTTCTTTGATTGAAAAGTATGATGATATTCTTTACAAATCTGAAAATTTTGCCATACTTAAATATTGCTTTGAAAAGTATGCTTCTAATGCTTATGTTAAAGAATTTATTGAAAGAATGACCGCTACCTTGGAAGAGACTAATATTTTGCAGGAATCTATGAAAGAAGAAATTGCTGAAACTGTGAGCTCATTAGATGAAAAAGATGAGGAGGAGAGCAAAGAAAAAAGGAGGAAGAGCGGATTGATCACCCGTGCCCACCTTCTAATGAGAGTAACTCTTCAACTCATACATTGTTTAATTACCCTTCGTACTTACCAAGGGATGAATGCTATGATCCCGTGGATTTATTTGAAATATCCCTTTTTGGTGAACTTGATGCTTGCTATGCTTGTGGCCATGATGCCAATATGAATTATGCTTATGAACTTGCTATAGTTCCTTATGTTAAGCATGAAATTGTTGCTATTGCACCCACACATGATAGTCCTATTATCTTTTTGAATTCTCCCAACTACACTATATCGGAGAAGTTTGCTCTTATTAAGGATTACATTGATAGGTTGCGTTTTGCTACTACACATGATGATTTTAATGAATATAATATGCATGTGCTTGATGCTCCTACTTGAAATTATTATGAGAGAGGAACCAAATATTCACCTCTCTATGTTTCCAATACTATGAAATTTAAAGAAACTGTTTATACTATGCATTGGCCTTTACTTAATGTGCATGAATTGTTCTTGTATGACATGCCAATGCATAGGAAGAGAGTTAGACTTCGTTGTCATATGATATATATCACTTTGTGCTCACTACTAAATTACAAATCATTGTTAATTAAAATTGGCTTTGATATACCTTGGGATCCGGGTGGATCCATTACTTGAGCACTACTAGAGTTCCAATCATAAGTGCATATGATCCAAGTACGGAAAGTGTGTTAGCGTATGCCTCTCCCCCATTGCATATGACAAGTATCTATCATATTATATTCAATTGCCTAGGGACAATCTTTCTCTTGCGTTACACAAAAAACTTTCTACTAAGTTATTTACTTTTATTGCTCTTTTATTAAAACAACGCCTAACTTTTATTTCCACGTTCTTTATTTTCTTGCAAAGTACTTCTAGTTTTATTCCCGCAAAGTAGTTTCATACTTGTTCTAGGTAAAGCAAGCATTAGCGTGCGTAGAGTTGTATCGGTGGTCGATAGAACTTGAGGGAATATTTGTTCTGCCTTTAGCTCCTCGTTGGGTTCGACACTCTTACTTATCGAAAAAGGCTACAAACGATCCACTACACTTGTGGGTTATCAGCGCGCGATGGTTAACTCTTACCAACCTCCCCCCTAGGAGCATGCGTAGTAATACTTTGCTTCGAGAGAGCTAATAAAACTTTTGCAACAAGTATGTGAGTTCTTTATGACTAATGTGAGTCCATGGATTATACGCACTCTTACCTTTTCGCAATTTGCTAGCCTCTACGGTACCGTGCATTTCCCTTTCTCACCTCGAGAGTCGGTGCAAACTTCGCCGGTGCATCCAAACCCCGTGATATGATACGCTCTATCACACATAAGCCTTATTATATCTTCCTCAAAACAGCCACCATATCTACCTATGATGGCATTTCCATAGCCATTCTGAGATATATTGCCATGCAACTTCCACCACCTCTGTTTTGATGACTTGAGCATTCATTGTCATATTGCATTACATGATCGTAAGATAACTAGCATGATGTTTTCATGGCTTGTCCGTTTTTTGATATCTTTGCTACGCTAGATCATTGCATTCATATAGGGTCATACTTTGTTCTACTATCGTTGTAGTATTGAGTTGTAAGTAAATAGAAGTGTGATGATCATCATTATTCATTATTAGAGCATACCCCAGTGATGAAAGGATGATGGAAACTATGATTCCCCCACAAGTCGGGATGATGCTACGGACAAAGAAAGAAAAAAAAGGAAAAAGAAAAAAAAGAAAAAAAATGAAAGAAGAAGGATTAGGGGCATGCTAATTCTACACTTGTGCTTCAAAGTAGCACCATGTTTTTCATATAGAGAGTTTCCTATGTTGTCACTTTCATATACTAGTGGTAATTTTTCATTATAGAGTTAGATGCACACTCACTTAGTTTTCATATTGAGCTTTCATACACTTATAGCTCTTAGTGCATCCGTTGCATGGCAATCCCTACTCCTCGCATTGATATCTATTGATGGGCATCTCCATATCCCGTTGATACGCTGAGTTGATGCGAGACTTTCTTCTCCACTTTTACCCATTTGAAACCTACCACCATATTCTATTCCACCCATAGTGCTATATCCATGGCTTGCGCTCATTTATTGCGTGAGAGTTGAAAATGCTGAAGCGCGTTAAAAAGTATGAACCAATTGCTTGGCTGACACCGGGGTAGTACATGATTTATACTTTGTGTTAAGAAGACACAACATGACAAGGCTATACGATTTTGTAGGGATAGCGTTCTTTAGCCTTGATATTTTGAAAGACATGATTGTTTGTTGGGATGCCTGAGTATTATTGTCTTTATGTCAAAACTAGACTATTGCTTTGAATCACTCGTGTCTTAATATTAATGCCATGATTAGATATATGATCAAGATTATGCTAGGTAGCATTCCACATCAAAAATTATCTTTTTTATCATTTACCTACTCGAGGACGAGCAGGAATTAAGCTTGGGGATTCTGATACGTCTCCGTTGTATCTATAATTTTTTATTGTTTCATGCCAATATTATACAATTTTCACATATTTTTGGCAACATTTTATATGATTTATTGGACTAACATATTGATCCAATGCCCAGTGCCAGTTCTTGTTTGTTGCATGTTTTTTGTTTCGCAAAATATCCATATCAAACAAAGTCCAAACGCGACAAAAATTTACAGAGATTTTTTTTGGAATATTTGTGAATTTTGAGAAGTGGAATCAACGCAAACGGAGGCCCACAGCCCCCATGATACACCACGGCGCGCCTAGGGGGCCCAAACGAGTGGTGGTGGGTTGTGCCCACCTCGTACATCTGTTGGAGCTCTCCTTCGGGCGCAAGGAAGCTAATTTTTGGATAAAAATCCCCTCAAAATTTCAGCCCGATCGGAGTTACGGATCTCCAGGAATATAAGAAACGGTTTTCGGCCAGAAAACAGGAGCGCGAAACAGAAGAGAACAGAGAGGGAGATCCAATCTCGGAGGGGCTCCTGCCCCTCCGCCGCCATGGCGGCCATGGACCAGAGGGGGAACTCTCCTCCCATCAAGGGGGGAGGCCAAGGAAGAAGAAGGAGGGGGTGTCGTGGTTTTGTCACGGCAGATGTCCCAGTGAAAGGACTTAGGTTCGAGGCCATCTCTAAGGCGGTGAGCTCGAAGGGGTTGATCGGAATCGAGAGACAAGGGTTACCCAGGTTCGGCCCCTCCGATGGAGGTAAAAGCCTACGTCCTGCTTTGTGTATATTGATGATGAGGATGATCTCGATTACAAGGGTGCGGGATCGTTACCTCTAATCTCGAGAGCCTCTAATTTGTCTATCTATAATGACTTGAAGTTGTCCCTCTAGGGGTGCTCTACCCCTCCTTATATAAGTGGAAGGGGTAAGCTTACATGTAGAGTCCTACTAGGAGTGGGATTAGGACTAGTCTCTCTTGAGTCCTAATCCGGGTCTTGTTTTTCTTGTAAGGGAATCCTTCCTCTCCTTTGGGCCTTCTCTGTGAGCCGCCTCGCGCCGGCTTACACGCTGGGCTTTGGGCCTGGTCATCCTGTGACCCGGTAATAGAGGTGACCTATGAGCCGCCGTACGATGGACTGGGTCATACCTCCTGTCGGGTCATACCTCCTGTCGGGTCACCAATGAGTCGCCAAGCTCGGCTGGCGCAGCAATGAGTCGCCGAGTCCCGGCCGGGTCATACTTCAGGCCGGGTTATACCGCGGGGTAATATCCCCGACATTAGCCCCCAGGTTAGCTTGAATTTATTCATGGTAAGCTCCTGAAATAAGGATAAATATGTTAAGGTACCAGCTTGCTCAACTGGCCGGCTTAATTTAATGAAGTAGCTCCTTGAAAATTCGGGTTTCTTCTTCATATTAATGAGCTGTCTTCACAATCGTCTTGCTTGTCAGTGTCCTTTGAAATAAAATATTGGAAATACAACACCCATATGTCATTGAGTCGGCCTCCAATGCTCTTGGCTTGATGAAATTGTTGGAGATAAGAAAACCATATGAAGTTGAGCCGGCTTCCATTGCTTCGGCTTGATAAAAATATTGGGAAATAGAAATTCGTCCATTGTTAAACCACTTCAACCTGTGAAGCCGGGTTGTTTATATAGAATCTGTCGGGTCATGATCGTTGGTGACGCCGGCTCAAAATAAGCGGATTCCAATTGACTTGATAAATTTATTGGAAATAAAGAAAATCTGTGTAATGTTGAGCCGGCTTTCAATTCTTCAGCTCCACCAAGACATGAGACCTTGCTCACTCAAAATTGATAGCTTGAAAATGTTCTGCTATTTTTTGATATATCCATATTACCTGTATCCCCCAAGTGTCGGGTTGTCTTGCCTGCAGCAACATGGGACTTGTAAATGTCTTATGCTCATAAAAAATTCAGCCAGTGTAGCCCCCAAGGGCCGGGTCATTATGCAATAATGAGCAGGAACTTTTTGTAGATCTGATCATATAGACTTGAGGAGCAATGTGTAGCCCCCAAGGGCCGGCTCAGTAAGAAAATACTGGGCTGGGACTTAGAAAAAGATAGAAAGGCCGGCTCATCTCCTTGAGATAACAGGATCTGTTGACAATGTAACAACTTTCATTAGCCCCCAAGTGCCGTGGTGCATGCGTGCAGCGACATGGGACTTTGAACTTGGTGTTGACTGTTGAGAAATCTGGGTTATCATCTGAGTCGCCAGATATAGACTGAATGTCTTGTATTTCACATGTGTAGCCCCCAAGGGTCGGCTCATCAGTATGTGACGGGCCGTGTCTTTTAATTTGGACCTTATAATCTATTTGAACAACTGAATACCGTAGCCCCCAAGTGCCGGGTCGCATGCCTGCAGCGACTTGGGACTTTATTAAATTTTTCTCTGAGCAGTGTAGCCCCCAAGTACCGGGTCGTTTGCCTGCGGCGACTTGGGACTGTGTAAGAATAATATAACTCATCATGATTTGTTGAATGAATCCTTGACCGTGGTTGTAACCCGGTATTTTGTTGAATATCCTGGGATAATGCCTTTGTCCTTGAAATGAAAATCCCTGCTCGTGGTTGCGGTGCAACCTGGCAAACATATGTTTGAGAAAATCCATAAGTGTTGTAGTTTACTACAGAGCACAAGTTGAAAGAATCCAAGAGCCGGTCAATTAAATGACCCGACATTATATGTGATAGGGCGGCTCTTCGAGAATAGCCAATTCTTCCGAGCTGGCTTGAAAAACCCCAATCATTTAATACTGGTTATGATAAACCATGATGAAGATCCAGCAGTTTTGGCTATCAAAGATAATAATATAACTTGGTTTGAGAACCTCAATTATTTAATATTGGTTATAACAACCATAATGGAAATCCAACCATGTTGGCTATTAAGGATTGAAATATGTATCCCGGTTTGAAAACCGGTTCCTGTGATATAAACCAGGATATTCATGAATATATGATGCATGGTATGACGATGCAATGATGATACAATGTATGATGATGTATGTGTATGATAACCGAGTATAAAAATGTCGGCTTTCAAGGCTCGACAAAAAGAGACTAGCTCTGTTTCGTTTTTTGAAAAAACTCAAGTTTCGCTTCAAAGAAGCTTGGCATGAAAGCCTTTCATCTCGTAAGCTGGCTCTCACGTGACATAAATCCGTCGTTTAAGCCTTAACTAGTTCAGGGTCTTAAAAAGATTGACTGTTAAGAGTACGAACGGGCCACATAGCGGAGAGACTACAACAAACAAGGCGAGTTTATCCTAGCTCACTGTAAGCCGGCTCTCTCGTGACAAAAGCTACCGTTTAAACCTTGACAAGTTCAGGGTCTTTGTGCGAGATTGACTATGGAAGTTCAGGGTCTCTTAGCAAGATTGACTGTCAAGAATTCGGCGGGTCACATGGTGGAGTAGCAAGTTGCAAACAGGCAGGTTTAACTCGAGCATGGCATATAAATTCTGGCCAAGAGGGTGTGAAAGCTAAACCAAGTGGGTTGGAAGCCCCCAAGTGACCTTATGATGATCCAATAAAGCAGGGCACCCATGTTTGAACGGCGCATCATGGCGGCTCGTCCTCTTCGGTGACTTTAAATCTTCCGCCAATAAGGTAGAGCACCCATGTTTGAACGGTCGCATCATGGCGGCTCGTCCTCTTGGGCGACTTTAAATTTTCTTGAGAACTCGAACTGGCGAGAGATGAATTCCTTTTGAACCGGATGTTGAGTCGGATATCGAGATCTCAAAACTTTGTGAGAGACAGTCTTCTCTTGAGCCGGGTTTTAAACCGGAACCTTTTCTGAAACTTCGGAATCCTTCTTTTGAGCCGGAACTCTCAGATTGCTTGGCACTTTTTTAGCTGGAAATTTTCTGACAGCCTTTAAACTTTCACCAATGTGGCAGTAGCCCCCGAGATCGGGTTATTTCTTCTCCAATGACCCAGTGTTCTTGAATTTGCTGAAACTAACAACATTTGTTGAATCATGTCTGTGTAGCCCCCGAGTCTTAAGACGACTCGAGGAGTTGGCTTGAGACTCTCCATACTTGGCCGTGGCATAACCCGGCATATAGTTGACAGCGGAAACGCTGGAATGTGTTGAAGCTGGAGGCAAAGTGGCGAGTTTGATGATCTTCGCAACACTCATTGTATACCCTCGGTGTTGATAACGCGATGTGAATTCATGGAAAGTTGAGGTTGATCGCAGAAGCTGGTAAATGATCCCGTATGAGCTGTGTCAATAACCCGACTAATGGTTCATCCCAGCTGGTTGTTGTAGTAGACTGTCCGCAGGGGCGGCGGCTTGCGCGCGCCCGCTGAGCAGCTTGTGCGGATGGACGGCTTGAGCGAGCAAGCACGACACCGGCGTGTCAATGTAGACTAGACCGCAGAGACGGCAACTCTCGAGCATCCGTTGGGCGGCTTAAATGAGCAGGCATGGCACCGGTATGTCGATATAGACCGGACCGCCGGGCGGCGAGTCGCCCATGGCGTTGTAGGCCAGTGCAGACGGTGAGTCGGCTGTGGCGTTGTAAGCCGGCGCCGATGGGAGAGTCCGCCGCACCGTTGTAAGTTGGTGCAGTCGCGAGAGACGGTCGCGGCGTTGTAAGCTGGTGCAGTTGCGAGAGGCGGCCACGGCGTTGTAAGCCGGTGCGGTCACGAGAAACGGCCGCGGCGTTGTAAGCCGGTGCGGTCGCGAGAGACGGCCGTGGCGTTCTAAGCCGGCGCGGCGCGACATGAACCCACGGACGAACACCGGTGCAGAATGATGTTGGCGCGCCTCCATCTCCGCGGTATAATGCCACTTTGGTAATGAATAATTGTCTTGCGTAAAAAATATCGCTGGCCGGAGTAATTGTTTTCAAAATAATTTAAGGTGTACTGATAAAATAAAATAGGGTGGATAGCACCTGGTATTTTTTTTGTTAGATGAACGCGGACGCGGGCACTGCATAATGCTGGACGTAGTTGGATGTACTCGGACAAAAAGATAACAGATATTCGATTGTTCTGATGTATGCACTTAGTCTTCTTTTGTCTTCGTTTATGTAGATCAGACTGCTGAGAAGGTAAGCTCTCCGTGCATCCACAGGGCAGTTTTTAGTGCGCGGACGCCGCTACAGCCCCCGATGTATTGTTATGGACTGGACCCCTGGACGGCGAGCTGTGTATTTGCGGACTACCGTGGTCTGGCGGGTGCAGCGTTTGCCATGAACTGGTAGCTTCGAGGTGGTTGTAGCAATTTGAAGAAGGAAAATAGTCCCGGAGCTTCCACGTGATGGGCAGGAGTACTAGTTGATGTAGTACTGTAGTCAAATCAACCTGACGTAATTGATCTCAGATGGAATAAACTACCAGTACTAATTTGCTTTCAGGCCTCTGGACTTGATCCAGTGGCTTGTAACTCTGGAGATTACGTGTGGAGCAGACAAGCGCGCGTGACAACTCGTACATACACGCGGTCAGCGGCCAACAAATCGAGCGCCTCCGCTGGAATTAATCGAAGGCAGATTACAGTCAGTCTCGGACATAGACGAGCGGCAACGGAGAACCCGGTTGATCCCGGCGGCTGCAGCGAAAAACAAAGCTCTTGTCGGATTCGACAGATCCGACAGCTGAAGGAAGTTCCGATCTAATCGATTGCTTGATGATTGTTCGTTCGTCACCGGAGAAATTTCTTTTGCTCCCGATGTACGCCACCGTTAGAATTCCAGTCTCAACTGATGAACTCGCGGTTGATGTAAATCCTTCAGAAACAGTTTTTCTTCATCCGGCAGATCGCGAAATTCTCGAACCTTGAAAAAGCTCCGTCCAAGAAAAACACCACCGTGCGCGGGCCTCACGGTGGGCGCCAACTGTCGTGGTTTTGTCACGACAGATGTCCCAGTGAAAGGACTTAGGTTCGAGGCCATTGCTAAGGCGGTGAGCTCGAAGGAGTTGATCGGAATCGAGAGACAAGGGTTACCCAGGTTCGGCCCCTCCGATGGAGGTAAAAGCCTACGTCCTGCTTTGTGTATATTGATGATGAGGATGATCTCAATTACAAGGGTGCGGGATCGTTACCTCTAATCTCGAGAGCCTCTAATCTGTCTATCTATAATGACTTGAAGTTGTCCCTCTAGGGATGCTCTACCCCTCCTTATATAAGTGGAAGGGGTAGGTTTACATGTAGAGTCCTACTAGGAGTAGGATTATGACTAGTCTCTCTTGAGTCCTAATCCGGGTCTTGTTTCTCTTGTAAGGGAATCCTTCCTCTCTTTTGGGCCTTCTCTGTGAGCCGCCTCGCGCCGGCTTACACGCTGGGGTTTGGGCCTGGTCGTCCTGTGACCCGGTAATTGGTGAACTATGAGCCGCCATACGATGGGCCGGGTCATTCCTCCTGCCGGGTCACCAATGAGTCGCCAAGCTCGGCTGGCGCAGCAGTGAGTCGCCGAGTCCTGGCCGGGTCATACTTCAGGCCGGGTTATACCGCGGGGTAATATCCCTGACAGGCGGGCTCTCTCCCCCTCTCCCCCGGTAGCGCCGGAACGCCGCCGGGGCAATCATCGTGACGGCGATCTACACCAACAACTTCGCCGCCGTCAACACCAACTCTCTCCCCCTCTATGCAGCGGTGTAACACCTCTCTTCCCCGCTGTAATATCTACTTAAACATGGTGCTCAACTCCATATATTATTTCCCAATGATATTTGGCTATCTTATGATGTTTGAGTAGATCTCTTTTTGTCCTATGGGTTAATTGTGGTATGATGTTATGGATGTGAGTTGTATGTCGACATGGTGCTGTCCTATGGTGCCCTCCGTGTCGCGCAAACGTGAGGGATCCCCGCTGTAGGGTATTGCAATATGTTCATGATTTTCCTATGGTAGGTTGCTTGAGGGACAGAAACATAAACCCGAGTAGGTGGGTTGTTGCGTATGGGAGTAAAGGGGGCTTGATACTTAATGCTATGGTTGGGTTTTACCTTAATGAACTTTGTTAGTTGTGGATGCTTGCTAGAGTTCCAATCAAAAGTGCATATGATCCAAGTACGGAAAGTGTGTTAGCGTATGCCTCTCCCTCATTGCATATGACAAGTATCTATCATATTATATTCAATTGCCTAAGGACAATCTTTCTCTTGCGTTACACAAAAAGCTTTCTACTAAGTTATTTACTCTTTTTGTTCTTTTATTAAAACAGCACCTAAATTTTATTTCCACGTTCTTTATTTTCTTGCAAAGTACTTCTAGTTTTATTCCCGCAAAGTAGTTTCATACTTGTTCTAGGTAAAGCAAGCATTAGCGTGCGTAGAGTTGTATCGGTGGTCGATAGAACTTGAGGGAATTTTGTTCTACCTTTAGCTCCTCGTTGGGTTCGACACTCTTACTTATCGAAAAAGGCTACAAACGATCCCCTACACTTGTGTGTTATCAAGACCTTTTTCTGGCGCCGTTGCCGGGGAGCAATAGCGTGGGGTGAATATTTTCGTGTGTGCTTGTTTGCTTTATCACTAAGTAATTTTTATTTTCTATTATTAGTTGTTTTCTATCTTTAGATATGGGTAGGAAACGCAAAATACCAAAAAAATAGATGTACTTGCTGCTCCAAAAGTTGAGGAACCACTAGTGTTCCGTACTACCGAAGAATATTATTTGGATAATCTTCGATCCATTTTTGCTCGTGCTGAAAACCCAACTAGCTTAGTTGAGGGAAAATCATTAAATTAGCATGCTTATTATGTGCGACACGGCATATCTCAAAAAGGGAAAC
This sequence comes from Elymus sibiricus, assembly GCA_039707655.1. NCBI lineage: Eukaryota > Viridiplantae > Streptophyta > Magnoliopsida > Poales > Poaceae > Elymus > Elymus sibiricus. The sequence goes on from CM077665.1 coordinate 491,350,132, forward strand.
TCTTGTGGCATCAAATTAATACTTTGTGTTGCTATGCTTGGAATTTATGTGAATTACATGATTTTAATTATTGTTCTGAAGAAACTAAAAAACATCTTCCCTACCAATGTGTGTTTAATGATAATGAAATACTATCTTCTTATGCCAAGGAAGCCTATTGTTATTATGATGTTGAACAAATTTAAGAATTTGTTGCTTTTAAGGGTGCCTATGAAATTGCTTCTTTAATTGAAAAGTATGATGCTACTCTTTACAAATCTGAAAATTTTGCCATACTTAAATATTGCTTTGAAAAGTATGCTTCTAATGCTTATGTTAAAGAATTTATTGAAAGAATGACCGCTGCCTTGGAAGAGACTAATATTTTACAGGAATCTATGGAAGAAGAAATTGCTGAAACTGTGAGCTCATTAGATGAAAAATATGAGGAGGAGAGCAAAGAACAAAAGGAGGAAGAGCGGATTGATCACCCGTGCCCACCTTCAAATGAGAGTATTTAGGGGCTATTTTGTTCAGTTCATCTAACTATAGATATTGTTGAACTGTATCGCATACTTTAAATTAGCTAGTATATAGTTGAACTAGGTATTTCAGTACGTGGTTGGCAACAATTGGGGAAATGTTTGTTTGGTTCACCTGTCGAGTTGAACTGTATTGTACAAAGACCAGTGCTTAATGTATGAATGAAATCCATGTTTACTGAATTTCAGTTGCAAAATTACACCCTAATTGTGATTTTGTTCCTGCGAAATTTGACAAATGCCAGTGCTACAATGTTGACAAATGCCAATGTTACTAGATCGACAGATGACAATGTTTCCGATTTGGCACATGGAAATTTACCCAGTATAATAGATGCAAATGTTCCCGGATTGTCTGTACTAGGCACACGGGTCAGATTAGAGATACATTTGTGATGTCGCATTGCACCAATCCTTCGCGCCAATATTTTCACTTGGCTTACGGGCGAAGGAAAGATAGCTGTCGATCTGCATACGGGTATTCAACTTGAACCGGTTGTTATGAGTGTTTGTTCAAAGAAAACAATGATGGTTTTTATTTGTTATGTGAATTCAGAGATAAATACTTAGTTCATCAAACCATAGATTTCATTCGGTCAGGCTTTGACTTTACATTCATACAATCAAGATACAATATAAAGAAAACTAGTTGCGGCGGCGACGACGATGGCGACGGCGTCCTGCGGCGGCGTTCTCGTGCTCCGGGGCGTAGTTGTACAGTTCTTCAAACGAGACCAGAATGTTATGGACTTCACAATCAAAGAGCCGGTCATCGCGCGATCGAATGGCGCGGGGCTGGGGGCGGCGACTAGCGGCACTACGAGGAAGCTATCGACGGCGGCAACCCAATCCGCGGAGGGGCCCGTGACGGGTGCAGGCCCACGCACGGGGATGGGCGTGGTGGGTGCAAGCGCGCGCACGGGGTCGGGTGCCGTGGGTGCGGGCACGCGCACTGGTACCGGCGTAGCATGTGCAGGGGCGCGCACCAGCACGGGCGCAGGAGGAGGCGCTGGCGCTTGCACGTACACGAGCTCGCGCGGGTCCGCGGGGACTTCCTTGACGCACGCGGTTTCCAACGCTGCGATGATGCTCGGCGACCAGCCCATCAATGCCACGGGGATGGTTGCTGGCGCGGGCGCGAGGATGGTTGCTGGCGAGTGCGTCAGGGCAGCATCCGCTGCGGCATCTAGCTCTTCCAGGGCCATGTCCATGGCGTCCCATTCGTCTTTATGTTCTATCTCTTCCGGCTCGGTGTCAACTTCACCAAACCGGAAGAGTAGTGGCATATGATCCTTGTGCACCATGGCGTAGGTCGCCGTGGAGGTTTGAATGATGGAGGGGAATGGGAGGCGAAGATGTAGAGAATATTGTGAGTGAGTGGGCAGTAAAGCCGTCTATCAAACAGAGGCTCGGGCGCCATTGATGGACGGGTTGGAAGCGAGGAGGGCGGATACGGAGGTCAAAGGGCTCGCTTCCCGGTGAGCCTGCGGTGTACAACCCGCACGCCTCCCGGTGAGCCTGCGCAGCGGAGGCCAGCTCGCACGCCTCCTGTCAACTCAAGCAGCTGCTCGCACGGCACCTCCTAAGCCCTAGCCAATAAAAGAGTGCGACGCTTGGCAGCACGTAAGGGCAGTAGAACGCCCACGGTTCGAAAATAATGCAACCGTTTGCGTGGAAACGTGACAGTTCTTTGTCCCAAAAAGCCTTTATTCGCTATTAATGTGTTCGCCTTTTCCCAAAGTGGACACGAAAAATACCGCAGCATATTTGTGCTATATCATGACCCCATGCCCAATTTCTTGGATTTTATGTGAGTTCTAGATTTACTATAATTTAATGTAATATTCTCAATGTTGGCTCTAGAAGAAAAAATATATTAAAAACGAGTCTCTAATAGGAAAACAAAATGCTATGACGCCTTTATGTGCCATGTTCATTACACCATGCCAAGTTTCATGAATCTTCTAACGAGTTTTTGATTTACATGATTTAAAACCCGAGTTTCTCAATGTTTCCGTGTCCGAGCCAAGACCCCGAGATGTTTGAAATTCATTCCCATATCTTGCATGGGACGTAAAGATTCATGCACACTAATATGGTTTTCAAACCATTTTGATGCACCGAACGTTGTGTTTGTAGTGCAAATTTGAATTATGCATATTAAATAATGCATTAAAAGTCAACTAGTGTATAAAAAGGCCAAACGAACCATGTCTAATTTCATATTTTGGCACGACACTCATTTTGGTATATGTTGCCTCTAGATATATATAGTTCAAGACGAGAAGATGCAGCACATGTCGATTCGCCCACATAAGGTGACGCGTTCCATATCGAAACCACAAAAGCTTCCCGTAAGAAGCTCAGGTTTGTGAGGGCTTGTGCCAAAACTTGTCCCAAATTGGACATTATTTTACCAGGGCATATATGAGCCATGCATGTCATGACACCATGCGAAGTTTCATGAATTTTCTGACGAGTTTGTGATTTATACATGATTTAAAACCCGAGTTTCTCAATGTTTCCGTGCCCGAGCCAAGACCCCGAGATGTTTGAAATTCATTCCCATATCTTGCATGGGACCTAAAGATGCATGCACACTAATATGGTTTTCAAACCATTTTGATGCACCGAACGTTGTGTTAGTAGTTCAAATTTAAATTATGCATGTTAAATAATGCATTTAAAAGTCAATTAGTGTATAAAAAGGCCAAACGAACCATGTATAATTTCATATTTTGGCACGACACTCATTTTGGTATATGTTACCTCTAGATATATATAGTTCAAGCTAGAAGATGTTGCGGATGTCGATTCGCCCACATAAGGTGACGCGTTCCATATCGAAACCACAAAAGCTTCCCGTGAGAAGCTCAGATTTGTAAGGAGCTTGTGCCAAAACTTGTCCCAAATCGAACATTTTTCACCAGGGCACATATGAGCCATGTCATGACACCATGCCATGTTTCATGAAAGAAAAAAGTCCATTTTACTCCCCTGAACAAAATGGGTTGTTCGCATAACCCCTTGAACTTTTTTTTGGTTCACTTAACCCCCTAATCTTATCAATCCCGTTCAAAAATTGTCATTCATGGTTTGCACAGGTGGTTTTGCTGACATGGCCATGCTCAAAGTGGTTTTTGACCAGTGGGGCCATGTCGTAGATCCTTTGGCTATCGTCTTCCTCAACCATGCAGCAGATGTGCTCGTCACCACCATCGCCACACGCTGCCTTCTTCCTCCTCTGCCATCCACTGCCATGCTCTCCCTCCTATGCCCTCCACCGCGACGCTCGCCCTTCTCCCTTGTCCGCTCTCTCTTGCAACTCATTCTTCCCCTTTTCTCTCAGATTCATGCACCATAGCGAATAACGCAGAGCGCCGCCTGCCGTGCCGTAGCCACCAGCCACCCCTCGCCAAACCACCGTGTCTCAAGCCTCCAACATCTCATGCCGGTCCTCTGCACCAAAGGAATCGAGCCACGAAGCCTGGAGCCGACCCAATCGAGCTGTCTTCTCCAACTGCGGCCGCCGGACGCCGACGAACGATTTGCCGCACATTGACGAGCCCCGGCCTAGCCCGTGCCTCCATTAGACTCGCGTTGAGCCTCTCCTAGTTTCCCCTCTCCTCCAGAGCTTGGACTCATGTTGTAGCCGTCGTCCCCGCGAGCTGACCGCCGCCGTCCGCCATGGTCGACGTGCTCCTCGTTGCCGAGCTCCCCTTGCGTCGTTCTACTGCTTGTCGTGCTCCCCTTGGTCCGTAGATTCCATACATCAGCCTAGTTTGCTCGAGTTCGTGCCGTAACACCGATGTCGTCGTAGTTGTGGCTCTGCCGCCGCTCAGATCCGCCGCTTGCCCGCTTTCGGACACCCCATGGCCTCCCGTGACCAACCATGGACGCATGCGAGCGCGGGCTACACCCTGGTAACCTCCAACGCCGCTGCCGTGGCCGCAGGCGAGACACCACCATGATTTGAGGTCGCCGACGGTTATCCCCGGCCGTGCCGACGTGGCTTCATTAGTTTAGGATGATTAGGCTTAGTTTGAAACACTAACATGTGGGCCCCCCTCTATTAATGATGCAATTAGGGCTAAATTAATCCCGTGTTAGTCTCTGCACAACCGAGATGTGGGCCTCATGTGTCACCTTTGACTTGGCACAATCAGCGTTGACCGGGCCTAGCAGTCAGTGAGACTGTCTAGCTGAGAGGGACCCACCCGCAGGTCAATTACCGCCTTTGACCATGTCCAGGTCAGCATCCTATCGAGGTAAACCGGTCAAGGATGTTTTTTGACCAGTATGAAATAGTTGAGGGGGGGGGGTAAGGGAACCGGAAAAAACATCAGGGGGTTATGTGAACCACCAAGTTTCTTCAGGGTAGTAAAATGGACTTTTTTCTTCATGAAATTATGACGAGTTTTTGATTTATACATGAATGTAAAACCAAGCTTCTCAATGTATGTGGCCGAGCCAAGACCCCGAGATGTTTGAAATCCATTCCCATATCTTGCATGTGGCCAAAAGTAGCCATGGACACTTATATGATTTTTCAACCCATTTTGATGCACCAGACCTTGTGATTTTAGTTCAAATTTTAATTATCCACATTAAATGCCTAGAGAACTCAATTAACGTATGAAAATGCAAAAAAAAAACTGAATAATTCCATATCTTAGCAAGACACTCTTACTCGCCTGTGTTGTCTCTAACAAAAGTTCAAGGCGAGAAAATGAGCGGATGTCGTTTTGCCCACGTAAGGTGACGTGTTCCTTATCGGAACCTCAAAGCTTGCAGTGAGAAGCTCCAGTTTGTAAGGGACTTGTGCCTAAAATTGTCCCAAGTTGGACAATTTTTTTCAATGGCACATATGTGCCATGTCATGACAACATGCCAAGTTTTTAGAATTCCTGACGCATTTTGAATTTACAGTAGTTTTAAAACCAAGTTTCTCAATGTTTGTGGCCTAGCCAAGATGCCGATATGTTTGAAATTCATTCCCATTTCTTGCCCGTGACCTAAATATGAAACCATGGACACTAATATGATTTTTCAACCCATTTTGATGCACCGGACATTGGGACGATAGTTCAAATTTGAATTATACACATTAAATGTCTAGAAAACTCAAGTAATGTATAAAAATGCCAAATGGACCCTGAATAATTCCATATTTTAGCACGACACAGCTATTGGTAAGTGTTCACTGCAGATAAATCTAATTGCAATCCAAACACCGTCCTTTGTCGAAGTAATCTCATTTTTTGTTTTAAAAACATTTCGAAAATCAAGTCTTTCACAAAGCGTTCAAGTTCATGAATCATGTGTGATGCAGTACAAAATATCTTGGGCCAATCCTCATAATGCATGGCTTAGGCCGGAAGCTTCGTCGGCTACGGTAAACCGCAGGCCAGTTTATCGCACTGACTCCTCAGACCATTTTACTTTTCAATCGTCGTCGGTGAAAGATGGGGACGTGGATCCGCGTCGTGAGGGTAACCCCGGCAACCCACTCCGGCCCGAGCACGGCCGCATCAGCCATGAGCGTGCTCTCAACATGCTTGAACGCGGCCGCTACCTCCGACAAGGCGGCTGCGACAACCGAAAGGGCAGCTGCTGCAGCTGAGAGGGCGGCAGCAACAACCGCGACGGGGATAGCAAATGGCGAGAACGGCACATCAGCTGTCAGTTTCTCGGCGATCGCCATAGCCCTGCTGGCAGACGCCCAGTCCCATCTCGAGGCCGCCCATGCCCATCTCGTGTCGGTCACTGCACAAATCACATATGCCTTCTCTCACACCGGTCGACAACCCACGTCCGATGAGTTGGTATTCGTTGAGTGTGCTCGAGCAGGCGTCGGTTCGTCGGCGGCCTCCCTAGCAAAGATTGTGGCCGTCCATGCCCGGCTGATGGCGGCCTTATCCAAAGAAATGGTGGACAAAGAATGCGAGGTGCTGGAGTATGTGGCGATGGATCCCATTGATCTCCTTACCCCGGAGGTCGTCGAGCGGGAGCTGGTCATCGACGAGGCGGCGGAGATCGACGAATGCCAGGCGGAATATTAGTCTCTATCTAGAGCGATGGTCTTTTGTTAGAGTAATGTTTAGGTCAACTAACTAATGTTTGTTAGTTGCTTGATTAAGTAAGTGCACGCAGTGTTGTAGGCTCTTTTGTGTAGTACTCAAATTTGCAAGTGTTGTTAAATTAAGCAATGACGTCGATGACCAATGTAACGAGGGAAATTCGGACCAAAATTTGCCGCTGTATCCCCATTTTCTCTTCCAAATGAAAATGAAATGCAAGTACCGTGTGCAATGTAGTATCCGATACCTTACGCCGGAAGCTTGGAGACCAAAATTTCCACGTTCAGTCTAATCACACACGGTATCAACTATAGAATTCGCTTGTGTTGTTGAATATCTCACACAGTTATGGTTAAGGGACTGTATTCGATGTGACCGTGCGCACCACTTTTTCGCTGCACCGAACGAAATTTTGGGCTGTCGCGCAAATATCTACCCCCCTCCCCCCGCCCTCGTACCAACCAAAAGCCACATCCCCTGCTTCCCCCTTCGTTTCCTAAGTTCAAACCTGCACTGCTTGCTTGCAGCGCCGCCTCCTCGTTGGCGACGCTCCTTCCTGCTGCTCGCGCCCTCCTCCATCTACTCAGGTAATCCACTCCTTCCCCATACCCCCTCCCCATCCACCCCCTCCTCGTCCATTCCACATGCCCCGACCGCCAGCGCGACACATTCCACTAAAATCACCGGCCCACCCCCCACATAATCGCCGCCGAAAGACATGGTGCATGCAGTATATCCAGGATCTCAAGGAGCACCTGGCAGCGGAGAAGCAAATCGCGACCGCACGCGCGGATGAGGCCGCGATGGATGCCATGCGTGCCGACCCCCAAATCTTGGAGCAGCACCTCGCCGTCGAGGCCACCATCGACGCCTCGCGCGCGGACACCGCCACGCGGTTGGCTGCTTTGACAAACAACTCACTGTGTTTTCTCGAGGGCTCCGTTGTTGCCTTCGACGACGACTACGAGTTGTTTTCTTAGTGTGCCCGTGCTTTCCTCAACTCCAGAGCCGGCAGGTTGGTGCCCGGACAGGCTGATGCCACTCACCACTACGAGGAGGGCACCCACGATGTGGAGGCCTTGCCCTCGTCCAAGCCCATCGTTATTGATATCACCAACAACGAGGAATATCTTGTTTTTAAGCTTGGTTACTAATGACTTGTATTCAGCTAGCTACGCCTGTTAAGCATCTTTGCTTTACCTGTTGCATGTCTGCTCCTGCCTTTCCTTAAGAAATTCTAGTGAAATATGCAATGTAATGCTACTATGCAATCTGACCTTCCAGTATGTTCTATTGTGCAATGTGATGCTTAGTTAACTGTTTAGTTCATTTGTTTTGGTGAACATCTGCAATGTGATGTTCGATTATTGTTGGTACAATTTTGTTTTGTTATGCATGTGAAACACAAAATTGCTATATTTCATAGTTCTTAGCACACTTGGCTTTTCCAAGTGGCTTGAATTAATATGTTGGATCTGCAATGCGTTTATTTTTCATTAACATATTTTACTGATAGCACGTCAAATCTCACTTAAAACCTGATCAGTGTCTATCTTAAATGCGTTACAGGGGGAACAATGGGAGACACTGAAGTTTACCATCGAGGTTTGCACTTTCATGATCCTTTGGCTAATAGCACATTATTGTGCAATTGCAGGAACCATTCTAATATTTAGGTTTCTAATAATAATTTGGTCTTGCACATGTAGGTCCTGCTGTAAGAGGTTTAGATCCACTGTTCGACCCATTTTGCATGTGGGGAAATGACGTGTTCATGAATATCAGTCAAATAAAGAAACTCAGAATGATTGTTAAGATAAAGAAACTTGCGACGAAAAATAACAAGTTGTTTGTCTGCACAATGAAGAAGACATCAGTGAACTATAGGATAGTACTATCGCTTTTACCTTGTCTTTTTTCCCTTCGTGACATTACAATTTTTCGAAACGAAATTTATGCATATCTTTGTTTCCAGTCCTTTCCAAAGTAGTTCATCGATGAGTATGTCTCAAACCACCTGTATGGTCAAGAGGCGAGGAAGGTATTCATACAGCACCCACGGTATAATCTTGAAGTCTTCCTGATGAAGGATGGGCGGTCAACCATCCACAGGCACTGGCATAAAGTTGCAAGGACCTTCGACATCAGCGAAGGCTCAATATTTGCCTTCCGCTTCAACAGTTTTCTAGACGAGATTCATCTGTCTATTTACCGTATATGATGCTATTTTTCAAAGGTTTTAGATGTTGCATGTGAAACTCGGTCCTGTCGTGTAATTCGGTAGCTAGGTAGTATATGCCTATATGATGTTGTACTCTGATGTATTTCAATTATGAAATCCTGGTTGCCGTAATACGAAAGGAAATATATTGTATGCTTGATATGTAGTGTCAGTTTGTTTACTAGTTGGATTATAAATAATAAAGCAATTAACCTGATTATTGGGGTTTCATATTGCAGACGGTTTGTCATAGAACGTCGTGAGCGATGACCTCACCAAAACCACACGGTTTCTGGAAATTTGGCGTGTTGGATTTGTGAAAAATCACACACAACTTCCGGCCGAAAACTGTGTGCGTTAGAACACACATTCGCAAACGTTTTCACATAAAACGTGTGTGTGATGGACAACCCTATGCCAAACAGTTTCTTCTAGGCACCGTGCGTGATGGCCACCCCTAACACAAATGATGTTATGCAGAAAATTGTGTGTGATGTAGAATACGAACGGAAACGTACGTTTGGGATTCACTGTGTGGGATGCTAAGCACATCTCACACGACTTCCACAATATATCTGTTTGTGATGGCCCTTCCAATCGCACACGACATATTTTTGCTCATCGTGTGTGACCGGGCGCAGCCATCGCCGACGGGTTCGTGTCGTGTGGGATAGCCCCCCCCCCCCTATCGCCCACACATGCAAGGCGACGGTTTGAGACCACGTCACAGAAAGGGGCTAAAAACCGTTTGTATAGCAGGCGCCTGCACTAGTGACATTACTCTATTTGTTTCATGTAAAGATTTAATGTGAGTCCTCGATGAATCATACCTTATATTTTATGAAGCCACATAGTTTATTTACAAGTTGTTCATTACATTGTACTAACTATTCGATTGGTGAGAGTAGTTTATATTATTTTTATAATTAATATGCCTCCAGTTCTGTCAAAATGCGTTCATAAGAATACACTTGAAATAGACATATCATCAATAATAATAACACATGAATACAATTTTGTTCCAATTGTTTAGGAAACAAAGCTAGAGAAGTATTTGTTACATGGATACGACTTGTTTATTTCGAAAAATTAAGATGAGCAACGTTAGGTACAAATTGGCTCGTTCATAGCAAATTCCCTAAATATCCGTGTTTCGGCTTGGATAACATTAATAATTTCTGGGATCCAAGACCTTATTACATTATATGACATGAATAATCATCTTAATTTCTACATTAGACTTTCATATTGAAATTTGTTTTTATTTGATATAAAGATTATATTTAAAAAATATATGGTTTATTTCACGATGTTAGATCTTGTGATATGAGTAGGTAAATTTTGGAGAAAACATTTTCACACTAGAGGCACGAGTTATCTCTGTAGTCATAACCTTTGCTCTACAAGGATATGCTTCCAATCCGAGTGACCGGGGTACTCATACTAAAGATCTTGTCACTGGAGAATTAAGATTCACGACAATTTTTTATCGCCTAGCTACAATACACTCACACAAGAGATACATAACATTAATAGTTGCTACATCAAGACTCACATAATTTCTATCGGTTACCTATTTATGTGGTATTAAAGTTAAATGTCCATAGGTACCACTCCCTAGTACTTGATAGCCCTATTTAGTTGTATACATATAGGAATGAAAGGCATCCATTTTACGTGTATAATGTTACTTGCTTGTTTATGCAAGTGGGATCTTATCCATGGGTTACAATATATCTCTGACACTCGAATTTTCCCTACAAATAAATTGGTCAATATGTTAATTTCTTCCATTAATTTGCCCCTAAACATATAGGTTTTAGAAACATCATGGAAAATATCTATCGGCTATACTGTAATTTTAAATAAAAAATAGAAGCTCATAAATTTTCCATGAACGACTTCTATAATATCTTGCATGTCAAAATACCTAGGTACTGGCTCATTAAAGCTCACGAATCTTGTAGAAGGCCCCACCCATGTCAATCATAACATTGTAGAACTCATTGTAGGATGTTAAAGTACAATGATAGACTTATCTCAAAATTAATCATCAACTAGGATGGACAAAAAGATTAAAACACAACTAAGATAAGCAAAGCAAGGAAGAAACGATGTGCACAAAGATTTGAAAGATCGGGAGTGGCATATGTCATAATTTTAAAATATTTCACTTAGATACTCAAGCACATAGATTTGAAAGCACCAGATAACAACAACTGAAACAAGAAAGAGAATGGTAAGTATGCAAATCGCAAGCCATAAATCATGGACCCACACACCTCCACCACCACTCCACCCAGGCACACTGAATTCGGGGTTCGGGACGCATTTGGCAATGGAAGTATGTAATGAATTCAGGGGTGAAGTTTGCGGTGGCGAGGTTGCATGTATGTAGCCTCGTTGGTGGTAGCGCTTCATCGCGAGATCGGTGGTGGCTACTTGGTTTAGTTCGCTCAAATTCCATGGTGGGATGGATTTAGCCATTGAGAAGGGACATGTGACCTAGCTAACCTTAGACAATTGTTCTAGGGTGTTTTTCATATTAATATAAAGAGTCAAGTAGTACAAAGAGAGGACGTGGGGGCCAAGGCCACCCAGCCTGACCAATGTCAGCTTGCTTTAACTTGGTAAGATAATAAAATCGCTTAGGTGTCACACATCATAGATGAGTGCCAGTTAAGTCCTTTAAGGAGTCCAAATGCTTTACTTTAATCCTTTGTGGGAGATTTAATACCTCACTTATAAAAATCTTCTCATTTCTTTTAGTTCAAATGTTCTAGCATCCCAGAATGATGGTGTCCATCGCAATACTAGACCAGCTACCTTGTTGCGTTGCACATTATGCAACACCAGTTCTAAACGAAAAACATGAAGAACCTGACGGCTAATAAGGGACTCTGACATGGATCCTACAAATGTGATGCCAAGTGAAACGACACATAGAGTATGTGTGTCAGGCTGAGAATATCAAATTTATTCAAGCAATGATATCTGGACAACACAGTTTCCGACTAGCTTTCTAAACAACATTATGAAACTTTGAAACTCTAGGGATGTGTTTGGTTGCCTGGTGAAATGTAGGTGGGCTTGCACAAAAGTTCGTAGGTCAGATGCATGCACCGGCCTTGTTGTTGCTTAATTTTACTAACCGTGGACTATCATCCTCTATAAGGAAATGTATTAGTAACGTAAAGTGTCTTACATTTGTTTACAGATGGAACTCTTGATTAGGGCCATCACACATGGCATAGCATGTTATTGGGTTGGACTATAGATTAGATTTGAGTACAACCTAAATTTCTGCACAATTTATCCAGCTATTTGGAAAACAAAGCGCCTTTCCTTAGTGTTTCAAATTGACTACACAAAGTCATACGAATCCAGTGCGTAGATGGGTATGCTGCTGCGTGAGCCACATGCTCCCATATGCCACACAATGATTATTGCCATGATAGAGTCATTATTTGCATTTGCAAGGTACCCACTACTTACGCTAAGTTAGACAAATGGTGATTAGATGATCTTAAGTGCGTACTTGGTCTGGGTACTTGATTTGGTTCATGCACGATGTATGATTAGCAACGATGAATGAATTGGCATAAGGATATAGATAATACATCTTCTCGCAATAATGTTTCATTTGGAATCTCTTATCGGTGAAAGGATAAATAATTAATATATATATATAAATAAATAAGGTAGGCTTAATCCTTTTTCATCAAACAGGGTGCTAGTTAAAGACGTGCACCATTTCAAATTACGTGTCTCTATAGCTAATCATGCATGTTGTTCAACCAAAAACATGGAATTATATGCCATGTATGTCAACCTCACCCGCCCATTTTACTATACAAAGAACAAATCAACAATGAGGAAAGTAAGTTCCTCAATTATGTTAGGGGAGACCCCTATAGGGTCTTTTATATTGTTAGATGTAATGCCAAAGAAAATCTCTCATTTCTGAGGTAAGTTGTTGCATGAGCTCTCTCATTTATGAGGTAAGTTGTTGCATGAGTAGTTCCACCTCCAGAGTGCAAACTGATTGCAAAATTGATGTCATGTATGTCATGAACATTTTGAATGGTAGAAGATATTTTCATGGAAAGTTGTATTACTATGTGTGTTTATAGGTATTTGAAAACATATCTTCTACACGTCGGGTAACTGTCAACTAAAAAATATGCCAAGGGATAAATGTTTGGCCACCACATTTGATTTTTCTCAAGAAATAAATAAATAAATTTATAATTAGTTGATAATCGTGGGAACATAGAAAACTCATCAATCAGCACACAAAGCATACACTATTGTTCTTAGACGATGGGCCAGCTACGTCTCGTGCAAGTCAAACTAATATTTTTTGTATTTTGGATGCTAATTAAGCTTGATATGCTATACAGCTGGAAATGCACCAAGACAAGTGACACCCTGTAGATCCTTAAGCAAGACGCACTAGAGTACTACTGCTCCAAGGTGCACTGAAGTTGACGAATACCATAAACATAATTGGCTTCTGTTGCGTCTCTTTTTTTTTTTCTCGGCTTCCTGGCACAAAAGATGCAAATGCCTTTCGTCCACTTTTGCTGCACGCACTCTCTTGGCACTTTATGTCAAGTCCTTGGATAATATTGACAGAAATTAAATCTTTGAAGCATGTGCTAACTACCGATGTCGTAATTAAACCAGGCATATTTATACTAATTTTTGGATTTTATGCCTGCCAAATGTATTTCGTCTTATTTGATCTAAACTTCTGCAATGCCAATCCTAAGCGGAATCTCTCCGAGGCTTGATCGAGGGCGCAACATGTACCATGTGGCAGGGGAACAAAATCGAGATGACAAAAGATCCCCAAGACAAGAGGCAGGAAAACTCAAGTGGCAAGTATATCTGCATGCTGATCCTCATTCAGGTATGTCTGCTACGTGGCACAACACGTCAATTTTGCAAATTTCTGCATAATTCTGAAAATTCCTGCTGTGACGGAAAATAAGAAGAATATTTTGCACAAACAGAAGGTGCATTCTAAATTTCAGAGCTGTCAGCAGCTTTCGACATCATCACCCGGTTGACGACAATGCAGCTTAATTAAACACACATATACTAACAATTAGGGGGGGGGGGGGGGGGGGGGGGGGGGTAGGGTGTTAGACAGTTGGCTAGGCTGCAAGAAAGAGCACAGGAAAGTGAGACACGATCGTCCTCGTCCAGGCTAGCTGGGGCCAGACAACAGCCAAGAATGACGATTGAACGAAGTGTTAAACTATAGGGTCCTTCCAAGTCTCTGCGTTGAGTCGGTGTGCGTCCATTCCAGCTGCACGACACAAGGATGCAGACTGAAAACGTCGCATCTTGCGGCGACGCTGCCCGTCGTCTAGTTGTTTTTGATCAAGCCAACTACGAACCAGCATTGTTTAGTTATGGTATTGGTATATGGACGTACAACTTCTGCAATTTGTTTATCTGGAGATTCGGGAAGAAAACGGCACGGAGTACCTCTCTTACGCACGTACTACCTCTGTCCTACCGTGAAAATGGTAATACGGTATGAACCAACACTAGAATCAAGTAGGCACTGCTTCTCCCGGCAAAAAAAAAAAAAAAAAGTAGGCACTGCTTCTCAAAGAAACAAAAATCAAGTAGGTGCTACTATACTTCTGTCTTACGTCAGACACTGCCAAAATGACATGAACGGAATTACAAACAACTCACCCGCCGGTACATGCATGCATGCATCCATACGCCGGCAGTGACACTCGAGAAACGTGGCCGTGCCGGCCACAGTTCTGGCAGCAACGTACTACGTAGCAGTACGTGTTAGCTGGACCAGCCGACCAGTTCACGCTGCAGCGAGCGTGGACGGCACACTCTCGGGTACGAGTACGTCCGTCTTTTGGAGCTTAATAATGCGCGGATCGGAGACGGACCGCTCTGTACGTGAATGCACCCGGCAACCACCATACCGGCCGGCCATTTAACCACTGACCAAGCCAAATCCTCAGGATTCGCCGTATCGCGCTCCCCCGCTCGCACATTTTCTATCCCTCCGGCGATCCGCTGTCGATATTGGAAAGATCTCGCCGCAGCAGCCTCAACCTCGCCCGCTTGCGCGCCGTCTCGTGGATCCCGACGCCGCGCGGCGGCACGTGCGCGCCGCGCCGGCCGCGCTCCACTGAACTTGGGCGTGGCAAGGTGCCGCGGGTATCATATTCGTATCGGGTTCCGTATCCTGGAGTGAGTCGGTCGGTCGGCGCCCGGTTGACCGGCACCGGCAACCGACGACGGACGCCACGCCACGGCCTCCCGGCGCCGAGCTCGCCTGCGCACGGTTCTGTCGCGCTCCGTATGTGCCGCTCGCTGACGCTGCAATTTATCATGTGGACTGTGGACTATATTTTCTAAGCGGTGCGCGTGCTGGAGCGGCGAACAGCGAGCGTTTTGGATCTGTCAAGGACTCGATCGTGCGGATACGACTATGATCCCAGCGTGATTTCAGTGGCGCGTGCATCGATCCACCGTCATTTGCTGGCTTGCTGCATAATATTTTTAGACAGGAATTAGCAGTCGTCAGAACCTGCTAGTCAGAGTCGCCGGAAGAACCAGTTGAAAGCCGTAGCGTGGGTACGAAGCGTGTCTTGTGAACCGAGGGCAGTTAACCGATATCACGGCTTTGATCAGGGCGTCAGATTATTCTTCAAGCAGTGAAAGTTGCCGGCCGGCCGGCCTGGTACTCCGCATTGAAAAGCAAAAATTCTTGTGGCAATTACCGAATGGCAAAAGCTTCATCACCGGCCGGACCGATCAATGCATGCCAAACAAGACATGTACTACTAATTAACAACAGTTGTACTACTAACTTGCAATTGACTGTACCTGCACCACACTACTATGACTAGCTTGTAACCAACTGTACCTGCACTACGCTTCTATTACTAGGCTAAAGCTATAGTAGTGGTCCGTTTAAAAAAAAAGCTATAGTGATGGTTGTCACCGGGCGACAAAGCATGTTGGAGACGTTGCACGCTTACCCTAAGCTAGGGTCATCAAGCTGCACCATGCATGCATGCATGCATGTAGGAATTAACAGTATATCTTTTGAGGAGAAAACAGTGTTATTACAACGCCATGGCCAAGCGGAAGCTCTACAGCATTGCAAGGAAAACTAGCACTCATGCAACACCTACAAGAGTTAAGGTGCCAAGCCAAGCTCGGAGGCGTGCTGCGTGGCCCGAAATCTGCCTGGCGATCTTCCGAAAGCTACGACTCTGCTCTTGCCCGGCAATGATACATCGCGCAAAATCCGACGAGAGATTGATAGTATAGGATTCGGGTCAGACGATGCCAAAACCCGGCCGGGGAGCACATGCATGAGGCCGTGATCGATGACTGCCGGACAGCGTCGGGCCACAAGCACGAGCACAGAGCCTCCGCCACCACCTGACCGCGCGCCGCGGGGATCCAATCCACCGGGCAAGGCATGGACAACGATTCTTCAGCCTTCGCACGCCGATGTGATGTGAACATTTCCATGTGCGCCCGATGAAACGCCTCCAACTGAGAGCAAAGAAATAAACTAATATATTTTTGCTTATTGGAGGAAAGAGAAGAGGAGAGAGAAGGTAAGCGGGTTCTTGGTGAAGAGCCAGCTCTATCACGTGCTCCTAAGCACTTTGCGAGAATGAAAGGTGAGCTATATAATAAATAAGTAGTACACTTTTTTAATCAACTATTGTACATGTTGACTATAAAATGGGCTATAGATGACATGACAATGACTTATAGCCAGCAGCTGGCTATACTATTAACCATGCTCTAACCGTACACAGACGCACCTTTCAAGAAAAAAAAAAGTACCCAGACGCATGCACGGCTTGTCTGATAACGCTTCACATGTGTTTTCCATTTTTTCCTCAAGCGTATCGTATGTCGACCAGACCATCCTTTTAGAGCATCTACAGCCGCATCTTGCAAATCCGGTTCCTCAAACGTCCGCAGAAGCGTCTGGCTGCGTCCACCGACACTGACCGGTCACGTCTCAAATAATGCATTTTACATCCGGACACCTCAAATCTCATATCTCAAATCCATACGATCCATGCAATACTACGTCGATACAGTATACAAATCGTCCGGCTACTCCATTACTACTAACATGCCATCGGACTACCAAAATTTAGCATTTTAGGCTATGGTGGAGATCATCCATGGCTGCCCTTGCCTTTCCCGACGCCTTTGCGGTCCTTGTCGTGGAAGTACCGGTCGAAGACGCAGTACGGATCGAGCCGGATCTGCTCGTCGCCGGAGCTGTTCTCGCCGTCGCTCACCTCCTTCTCCTCCTTCGGTGGCAGTCTGTCCATTTCACGGACCGCCCAATTCTGCTCGCGGGCGAGGGCGCGCGTGTTCCTCCGTTGCCGTTTCTTCAAAATGCGGACGCGGATGGCTTCCTCCTCTGCGGCCGCCCGCTCCGTCGCATCAGCCGCCTCCGCCTCCGCCATTTCCTCCGCAAGAAAGGCCTCGGCGACCCTTATCCTCTCCTTCCCACAGCGGGCAGCCCGTTCCCCGTGAGACTCGAAGTCCGCCCGCCGGGACATCGATGATCCTGCCCGAGAGGAACCGAGCGCCCTTTGAGCGGACGCTATGGAGTCACGGCGGACAGATCCTGCCGTCGGCCGGGCGCTGTCCTCACGGGAGCGGCGGACTGCAATGCGAACCGCCTTTGCCTCCTCCACTCTGCACGGGTCAACCCCCCAGTCGATGGATCCGCACTGGTCGGAGTCGGATCCGCTGCCCTCCATGCCGGAGAAGGCTGGAGATCACCGGAGGTGAGGTTGGGTGGCGGATGGGAGTAGATGGGAGTGGAGTGAAGTGGCTATGGTTTGGTCCGGCCAACGAATGAGGACGAATATATGTGGGGTAGATGCGGGCCAGCGCGGGCCAATGCGGGCCAGGCGGGTGCGCCCGGGCTCCCCCATGTCCGCCCCATATTTGGGTTGGATATGAGGGGTGCCGGTCAGCCCGGACGTTTGAGGCCCGTTTGAGGGGTCCGGATGGGTCGATTTTTTGTGACCGGTCAATGACCGGGCGGCCTGCCCGGGCGTTTGAGGCAGGTTTGAGGGTTCCGGCTGTAAATGCTCGTAAACCGGACACCGCATTCGTCGGTGAACGACGAGATCAGTCCGTGGATATAGATGCGGAAGACGGTCATCGAATGTTACCGACATACATTTTAAAGTAGATTTAAAATGATCGGACGAATTACATGCAAACCGGATGATTTCATTTGAACCGGACGAAAACATTTACATTTCATACATATTCTAACTAAACTATACATAACTAGGCTAAACCTAATCTAGTGTAGTGGGCGGCGGATCTCCATTCCCACGACATGTCTTCCCCATGTTCGGTAGCCTGCTAGGAGCCCTGAAGGGAGATGCTTCAGGAAGAGGGGGGGGAGCCTCCATTTGTCTTCGTGAAGTACGAACCAGGGTTGGTTTTCGGGTGGGGGAAGACAGTCATCGTAGTCTACTCCCCCGCTTACCGGGCAAGACATCAGCCGTGTAACCCGGCGACGCGGTGACGATGGCCTTTTTTGGGACCCGAGTGGCGGCGGCCTTCCATGATTTACTTTTCCTCAATGTCCGCCGTGGCCGCGAAACTGCCGGCCTCCGCTGACATGGCTTCTTTCCCCACCAACATGACGCGTTGCGGCCATTGCTCGCAGTGGATTTGCTGGGAGACGGCGTTTGTAGACTCTTCTCTCCTTTTTTTTCAACCAGACAAATAAGAAAAAAATGAATAGTTTTAAATGGCTCCCTTCGGCATCATGAGCGCGGACCATGTCCGGGCATAGAAACGGACATATATCGGATGCATTTATGGATCAGCTTTGGAGATGCAAGTGTTTCACCCCGCATAAAAGAGTATAAAGTGTTTCAACTGAAAAATGTAAATATTTAGAGCAACTCCAACGCGCCGACCCAAACGGACGGTGGATTTGTCCGCTTGGGTCGGCCGCCCGCTCGGCGTCTGACCTTTTTAAGATTTGGGTCGGCAGTGCACCCAACGGCCGCGACCCATTTCATGTCCGCACACAAATTTCGAAAAAGGCCCGCGGCCATAGATCATGCGAGCGGCCATGTCGTCGCCCGAAGTTCATGCCGGCACCATGCCAGCGCCGGCATACAATGCCAGCTTCAGAAAAACAGCACGCAGTTCAACTGGCGCACTTGCCAGCGGCCGGCACACATGCCAGCACACAAAAAAGGGGCGGGAGAGTTCGACCATGCCATCGCGGCCGTGGTCATGCCAGCACACTTTCCGGCATACAAAAAAGGATGGCGCTCGCCGCCATAGATCACTCGTCGTCAAATTTGAGCATGTCGGCTTGCATCTTGTCGAACCAAGGCCTCTTCCTTGGCGACACGTTGTTGAGATCCACCTTCATGATCTCCACCCCCGTCATCATGCTCGCGAGAGCCACTTCTTTCGCCTTGGTCTTGGTGTTGGCGGCCTCGATCTCTAGCATCTTGGCTTGCTTCTCCGCCTCCATCTCAAGCATCTTGGCTTGCTTCTCCGCCCCCATGTCAAGCCTCCTTCTTTGGATCTCCATGAAGGCCTTCATTTGTTCTTCCTTGTATCGCCGGCGCTCCTCCTCCCTCGAGTCCTTCTTGGTCATCATGCCCTCCACGCTTGCGATCAAGGCGTTCGACGCCGCATCTCGCTTGTCCTCCTTCTTGGAGTTGGTCTTCCCCCGCGGCCCTGATCTTGATCAAAGGTGGACGGCGTGAACGGCCCTCGGCCGTCCTGGCTTTGTGTCTCATCGGGATCGTAGCCAGCGGCCGACGCACCACCCTCAAAGATGATGTTCTGCATGTAGCCATCGTCGCCGGAGGCCGGCATTCCGTCGAACAGGTTGCGTGCGCCCGGCAGCACGTCCGCTGGCATCTGCCGCGCGCGTTTCCTCGCCCCTCCGGATGACGAGCCACCGGCCACCGGTGTGGCGTTGAGATCGATGGGCGCGGGCGTGGAAGGCGCCACCATGCTCACCTCAGGCGAGCACTCCCCGGAGAGTCGGGAGGCCTGCGGGTAGGCCTGCGGGTAGACGTGGAAGCCGGGCATCGGCTGCGTCGCCGACGCGCGGGGTGAGTTGGGCAGCACCATTCGAGGAAACGCAGATGAGCAGGTGCTGGCCGCGGCCACGGCGGCGTTGACGAGGCCATGCTGGCCAGGGTTTTACCCTAGGTACATTAGCGCCTCCCTCGTTGCCGCCGCGACGTGGGCGTTGGTGGCCTCCTGCTGCGCGGCGGCGGCGATGGCGGCGATGGCGGCCGCCGCGTGCCTCCGGCCCTTTCTCTTCGCCGACTCCCTTGCCCGCTCGTCGGCCGTCAGCTTCTTCTTCGGCTTGGCGCGGCGGCGGTCTTGCGGGGGGGCGCGAGGCTTGCCTTTGCCGGAGGGGGCGGACGTGTTGCCGGACGAGGCGAGGGAGGGGAGGCCGGCGGCGGCATCGAGGTCGGCGTCCATGGCGAGCTGCGCGAGCGCGCGCGGACGGGGGGTTTTGGAGAAAATGGAGGAAAATGGTGGAGGCTGCCACCGACCAGCGGGCCAGGGGGAGGAGTAGGCGGGCGCGCGCGTCTGTTTCGTGTCTGCGCCGACGCAAATCCGGCTCAAAAATGGGCCGGAAATGGGTCGGCAGGCGGACGAAAAGCGAACGCGCGTCTGTTTGGGTCGACGCGTTGGGTCGACTTTTCTGTCTGCACCGACCCAAACGGACGCGCGCGAACGAAATGGATCGGCTCGTTGGAGTTGCTAACACCAAAGCATACGAGAGAAATGGAAAATGTAAGAATGAACTCTTTTATTCCCGGACAACCGGACGACGGAGGCAAGTCTCCATCGTCTTCTTCCCTCCTATAAAACCTCCTGCCCCGCCACCTACTGGAAGCCAGCTCTTCCTCTCCCCAACCAACAACATCAGACCAGCAGCTTAGCTCTCAACTGTCACCGATGGCGAAATGCAGCAAGATCCACAACATCGTCTTGCTCCGGCAGACTCTGCTGCGGTGGCGGTCCCGTGCCGCGGCGCGCGCTGCTGCGTGTGACGGCGCGGTGTCGGTGCCGGCCGGGCACGTGGCGGTGTGCGTGGGCAGCGCGTCGCGGCGATTCGTGGTGCGCGCGGCGCACCTGAACCACCCTGTCTTTCGGGAGCTGCTCCGGCAGGCCGAGGAGGAGTACGGGTTCCCGTCCGGCGCGTGCGGCCCCATCGCACTCCCCTGCGACGAGGACCGCTTCCGGGACGTCCTCCGCCGCGTGTCCACCGAGGAGCGCCGCGGCGTGCCGGCCGTCAGCAGCCGCGACGTCGCGACGCGGCCGTTGCTGCAGAGGGTGGTGGCGGAGGAGCTCGTGTGGTGATCGGTCGATGGGGAAGCAACACGCCTAGGCCACTCGGTATACGTGCTCTGTTCTCAGGCAAGAGCCCTGGCGATTTGACTCCGGCGGCGGCGGCGGTGGCAGCAGCAACTGGGCGGGCCGGGAAGACTCCGCCCACCCACCGGCGCCCAAGCAAGCGCCCGTGACGGACGTGGTCCGGTGCCCGGTGTAGCGGCCAGCGGCGCCCTGAAGCACGAATCGGGGACACGGTGGCGCGCGTGAGCAACTTGGCAAGTTGACTGTAGTTAGAAGAAATTTGTACTTAATCTGTAAACTGTCAGTGATTAATTTACAGAGGGAGTAGTGATTAGTTCAAGATGGAGATGACGATTTTTGTGATTGTCGTAATTAATCGGCAGCATTCCTTGCCGGTAATGACAATGAATTGCTCCATGTTGCACATTAACTTTGTCATTGTTTGTCATCTGTTTCAATTCAGTGGTCTTGGCTCTCGATGGGTGCCATTTGTTGTGTTATCTGTTTTTGCTAACACTCCATCGACGAAGAACTTTCTTACTTACGTGCAAGATAAAGCTTTGTAAAATCATCTACAACCGGACCCCTTATATCCGTCTCATACGCCCGGGCAGGTCGTCCGGTCACTGCCCGATCATGAAAAATCGATCCAGACGGACTCCATAAACGGGTCTCAAACGCCCGAGCTCACCGGCACCCTTCGTATCCAGCCCAAATATGTTGCGGATATGGGGGAGCCCAGGCGCGCCCCGGGCACGCCCACCTGACTGCCCGGCCCACCACCGACCCCACCGCCACGTCAACCCGGCCCACCACCGACCCCACTAAATACCCGAATTCGACAAACCCTAGACATCCGGCAGTTCACTCTCCGTCCACTCCACTTCCCCTTCCCCTCCCCACCCTCCGATTCGATGCCCGGTGACGGAAGCAGCTCCGACGGATCGAACATCAATGTGGAGGAGGTGGCCCTCCGCATCGCGTTGCGCTGGTCGCTGCAGGACCAAGGCGGCCCCGGCAGCGCCGATCGCTGACGACGGTGGAGTCGAATGCATGCCGCATCCGCCGCGCTCCGACTGGCAATCCAGTTATCGAAGCGCGAGGCAGCGAAAGAGGCGGCGGCGAAGGCGAAAGCGGCCCGCCACGCCAAGGAGCATGCCTGCATACTCCGCAGGCTGTCGGGCATGCGCTGCTCCGACGAGGACGACAGCGACGCCTCCACCTCCGGCTTCGATGACGACGACGACGACGCTCCACCGCACGCCGACGCCTACACGGAGGATGGGCATAGTTGTGCGGTCGACCGGAAGGGGAAGGGGGCGGCGAGGAAATGGTGATTTCCTCCGCCCTTCCCCGTTTTGTTCATATTTTAATTATGCTTAAGTAGTTTTTAAGTAGTTTATAGTTTGAATTCGCCGATGAACTATGATCCTTTTGTTTGGCGAAGCAATCCGATCCGATGGAAGATGTTGATCTCTGTTTTACGTAGCGTTGCATGCGTTTTTATGGATATGATGGTTCAGATATGAGGGATGCGGATGTGGAAGGCAAAAAATAAGGCGCGTCCGGTCAGTGACCGCGGACGCGCCCGGACGCGTCCGCGGGCGTTTGAGGGGCCGGATTTGCCATACGTGGATGTAGATGCTCTAAAGTCCGACATCACATGTTGCTCATTTTTGCATTCTATTTAAAACATAAGTTTCTCTCAAACAATGTATCAATATAAGCTGAAATTTAACCAGATTTGTCGCTAAATTAATTTTTATTACTGATATTGTATTTTCATGTGAGATTTAAACTCTTTTTTTCTAGTGTAAAGAAAAGAGGCTACGTGGCAGATAGGAGAGAGCAAATACAATGTTGCTAACTACTCCCTCCATCTAATATAAGATGTTATTACAACCATTGTAGTCATATATGTAACAACAACTTATATATTATGAGAGAGGGAGTAAAGACAAAGCTGAAATACGTCAAAGAACAACTAAACGAGAAAAAGTAATGTGTTCAGAGTTAACTAGAAACTAAAACAAATCATATATTTCTACATTAGGGTTATGAAGTGAATAAGCCAATAGTTAAGGTAGGGACCGTGGAGTTCTCTCGTGAAGTGCCATATCTCCCATATCCTTTTCATCACCATCCATGGATTCCAACATTTACATCTTAGAGCAACTTTAGCAGAGTCAACATAAGTGATCAATCATCATAATAACCGTCAATATGGAAATCGCGACCGGAAAGGGAACTCTAGCAGAGTCGCCATCTTGTGCCACACCATCATAATTTTTGAAACCTCCTCCATGTTTGGCATCTTTGGGCCATCATTTGGAGTGCACTCCAACCATGGCGCGAAGGAAACTTTAGGCCGCCTCCCACCTTTCATTCACCTCCCCTCTACCTTCCGCGTACCGAAAATGGCACTCAGTGTAGAAATTGATGACCGGCCTCCCGAAATTGGCACCTTGTCGCCAAAATAGACACCTAGCCGTCAGAATCACTGTCTTGTGTCCACCAATGCCGACGAGACTAGGAAGGGCGCCTAGGTGTATGACTGGCTCAGAGACGTGAACGGAGAGCGGAGCATCTGCCACGACTACTCGTTGATTTTCGCATACTTGCTTGGTACCTCAGCTGTCTCAGGGAAGAAGGTGTTTTTCTTTTGGCGGGTCGGGGAAGAAGGTGTTAGCGTAATGTCTCCTCAAAACGTAAATATCTTTTCAGAACATATATTTCTCAATGTGTGGGATGTGCTTATGTGGTATGCTCGTGATTGTGATAGGCTCATCCATGGCAGGTTCGGCTGGATGACAGGAAAAGTGGCGACGAAAATAGAAGCAGATGGCAGATCGGTCCGACTGCGAGAAATTTTATGCAACTCAATTTTTAACAACTCTGAGTTCGCGCATCGCCTAGGCAGCCTCTGTATTATTATGGAAGCTACCATTATGGTGTTTAGAGTTGCTCATTGTTTCTGTGCCCGACTACCCGAGACGATTCGAATAACAGTTTTCTAAGTTTCATTTGACTGAGACTTCGTGTCTCAGTCGATATAATATTTCCTTGATATTATATAGAGATTCGTACAATTTTTTTTAATATATTCTATATCACTTGACGGTGATTTGATTAAATCACCGTCGATTCCCACACCTTTCGAATAAAATTTTGCCGCAACTATCCAGTATCCAGCATCTGCGCCCGTGCACGACGTCTCAGCTACAAGAGCGCCATGACCTCGACGTACCGGCGGCGCGTACATACGTGTCACCGCGCCGGGGCGTCGCACATGCCCAACGGGGAGTGATCATGATTGTGGCCAGTGGCCTGGAGCGGCTGTTCCAACCGAAATTGGTGCATCCTTTTGGGCCGTGAGATCACATCATCTCCTCTCTAATACTCCATTACACGAGTCCATCATTACATGTATAGATCATGTCTTATTCTCAGACGCTAAGCATAATTATCATTGTTACAATCCCTCTCTGATGCATACAGGAGTGGGGCAGATGCATCCATCGTCCTTTCTGGAGCTTACTTGTACTACCCGTGGACTATCAAGTACCATCAAGTACCGCTTTTGATTGGCGCCCCACGCATGTTCTTGCATCAGACTAAGATTAGATTTGAGAGGCTAATTGTACCCAGCTAATCCGAAAACAAAGCGCCTTTTCCTTGGCGTATTGAATTGGCTACAAGTCACACGAATCTAATATGTAGATGGGAATGCTGCGGCGTCAGCCACATGCTCCCATATGCCACACCGCTGTGGGTTCATCATTTGCGTTTGCAAGGTACCCACTACGACCCTAAGTAAAGAAATCATGGCGATTGGATGACCTTAAGTGCGTACTTTGCATGGGTACTTGACACGTAGAGCATCTAGCTATGGCACATGACAAGGCTCGATTTGGTGCATGCACCCCATATGATTAGCAACGATGAATTGGTTGGCCTATAAGCATATCGATCTTCTTGCAATATCGTTACATTCTAGCTACTACTGCAAAGGGAATCTCTGATTGGTGAAAGGATAAATAAATCGATATAGTATTTGTTAGCAGGCTTAATCATTTCGGGAGCTAATCATTTTTCGTCAAACAGGGTGCTAGTTAAAGACGTGCACCATTTCAATTGTGCGTCTAGGGCTAATCATGCATGTTCTTCAACCAAAATAATATTCGGTCGTGGTAGTTTACAGCAAAAGGACAATGGAAAATTGCGCCATGCATGTCAACCTCAACCGCTCATTTGATCTCCGGTGTGGAGCGTGAAGATACATCCCACGCATGTTGAAGATGCTCAGTGTGGCTCAGGGTCTTCGGCGTGGGATGAGTGAGCACTGGAGGACGCCCAACTTGGAGGATCGCGATCTAGCGCAGTCGCCGGATCCCTCCTTCGCCACCACCTCATTCCGACGCCTGCTCCTCCTCCGTTGTACCTTTCTCCCCTCGCCGTCGTCTGAGGCGCCCTCCGGCAAAGTCCGGATGGCTCCGAGGAAGGCGATGGCGGGGCCCTTCTCCGGCTGGCCGGCCCTGGTACGGTGGCTGCGATCCATGGTGAGGGAAGGCGGTCCCTTTGGTGAGGCTTCCCCTTCCAGTGGCGCGGCGGAGCGGGTAGGCTGTCGGGATCGGACCGGGTAGCCGGCGATTCACCGCGGGTTGGTTCTGCGGCTTGTTGCCCCGGCGGCCAACGTCGAGCTGCTCCTTCCTTCAACCCATGTTCTGTGCAGTCTGTCTTACCGGACATGGCCATGTTGCTAGCCGGTTATAGGGGTGGACGGAGCGGGGGGTGGGGATCCGGATTGGGATAATTCACACGTCGGCTCCTACCGACTGCGACGGCGGCGACACCCGAGGGTGTCGTTTTTCTACTTGGAGACGTCGTTCGGGTCCACCCTACCTTTTGCCACCTCACAGGCTCTCGGGTGAAAAAACTAGGGCGGCGACGACGCACTTGGCGTCGTGTCCTTCTTGAAGGCGTCGCCGTGAGAGCTATGTGGCAATGGCCACCGCTTGGGTGCGTCGGCAATTGCAGATGGTGTGCCCCTCTTCCTCCAGGTGGCAGTTGTTCCGGGGGAAACCCTAGATATGGGTCTCCCGGATCGGATGTTGACGGAGACTTTGGTGTCGTTCTCCCCCCCGAGGGCATCGTTTTGGAGCAAAGGTTAACTGGGGGGCAATAGGTGGAGCGGTGTTTCATCGATCGCATTGAAGATGGTGGGTCTCGGCAGCATGGAGCAGTGGAGTCTCAGCATGGGACGCGGTTGATGAACACGCGCAGGTTGCTAGCGTTGTCTGGCGTCGTTGTGATGTCGACGGTAGTTGAGACTTGCAAGATCTATGCAATGATCTCTTACGAAGATGGGACGGCGCGGAAGACGGCGGCGGCGGATCCTAAACGTGTGCATGTGGTGCGCGTTGTGGGATGCCTAGACCAGTTAGTATTATCAGCTTGCTATGTGGACGGCTATTTTAGTCCACTGGATTATATAGTGTCCGTTGCGCAAGGAAACATCTTTATACGTGTAGGTGTAGCGATTTTGTTCACCTTGAAGGTGGCTTTGGGTTGATCGTTGTATTTATTTTGTCAGGCTTTGATGAATAATCAATAAATATAGTTACATGCATTATGATGCAGAGGCTGAAGATAATCCTCCTTTTCAAAAAATAAAAAGAACACCGGACCGATCCCGCAAAGAAAAAACACCGAACCGGAGTGGTTGTTGCGGCTGCTCAACCAGTGCAATGAGGATGAACGTCTCCCTGTTCTGATGACTCTCTGGAGGACATGGCATGTCCATAACAAGTTGACATACAACAAGGCGATGTCCCCCATAGCACCGTCTCGTCGGTTCCTGAATTGTTATACTTCCTTCGTTTCACAATGTAGTGCGTCCGTGCTTTTTGAGATTTAAATTTGACCATACATTTAACCAATGAGACCGACTGCGGCGGAAGCAAAAAAATATATCACTGAATTTGTATTTATTAGCGAATTCAGTGGTAGTTACAGTCGGTCTCGTTGATTAAATATATGATCAAACTTAGATCTCAGGAAGTACGGACGCACTACATTGTGAAACGAAGGGAGTATCGTCTCCTACACCAGTGAAAGTTGCAAAAACGAGCATGCGTTGGACCCGGCCTATATTTTCCATGGTCATTTATACTGTTAAATGTCATGTCATGTGGTAATCTGTTGGATAGTTTTTGTACTTGGTACAGATGGTCTTATCATGGGACATTGTTGCTAATGCCATAAAGTTGATGTCATGTATGTCTTATCAAGATGCATTAACATTATCAATGGTAAACTTCATGGATAGTTGTATGCTTGTATTATTATGTGCGTCTCTAGGTGTTTCTGAACTCAACAATATGCCTAGGAATTAATGTTTGGCCACCATATGTCATGCTCATGATTTTTTTCGACAGATAATAACTTAGTTTTAATTAGTTGGTCATCGTGGGAACAGAACAAATTTATCAATCAACACACAAAGCATACACTATCTCTTACACGATGAGCACCTAGCTAGCTACAACTCATACAAGTCAAATTAACAATTTTGGTATTATGAGTGCTAATTAAGCCTTATATGCTATACAGCTTGAAATGCACCAAGACAAGTGACACTCTGTCCTAAATCAAGAAGACTTCTTCCTAATTATTCCTGGGTACTACTAGTCCACCACAACTTAGGCTGCACTGAAGTTGACAAGTAAGATTAACATATTGGCTTTGGTTCCGTCTCTTTTTCCGCTGGCTTCGCTGGCGCAAAAGATGCAAAGAACTTTCGGACGCTTTTGCTGCACGCACTCTATTGTCACTTTACGTCAAGTCCTTGGATAAAATTAACGGGAACTGGAGGACCTTAAACACACACACACACACACCCGACTCCGTGTCGCTCCCGAGCGGGCGACCCGGGAGTGACCTAGCCGCCGCCGCCGGTTCCCCCCGCCAGCGTCTCCCCTCGCCGCCGGCACGCGCCGCGGCGGCGGCGGGCTCGTCACCAATCGGCGGTGAGCGCCCGGTCGTCACGGCCCCCGTCCGTGGCGGCGCGCCTCCTTCTGGCGCTGCCGGACTTCGGCGGCGTTGCTCTGCAGCAGGGCAGCGGATCCCGGCGCTGCGGCGTCCCCTCGACGCCTGGTGGCGGATCTGGGGCGGCGGCGTCCCGGCGCGGCTTCTCCGACGCTGGTCAGCCCTGGTCCCATGGGGGACGGGGTTCCGCGGGCCTCCGCGCGACGGTTTGGACTGAGGGACGGCGGTCCCACGTGAGCTTGTGCCGGCAGCCGTGGCAGTGTGGGCGGCGTGGCTGCTGGACTTCTGGTGGGGGAGGCTCAGCCCTCTCGGCTACGCAGTGTGGCGGCCTCCTGTGGCTTCCCTGGCAGCGTTGCCGGCGACTGGCTGCTTCGGCATCCGTCTGCGTGGCGCTGCAGCGACAACGGGCTCAGGCTTCGGCTTGGCGTCCCTCCGGCGTGTGAGGGTGGGGTGGCAGTCCACCTCCAGGAAGCTTGGCGGTCTCTGTTTGGCGGTGGGTGCTGGAGGTTGTGGTGGTTCTCATGTGCGGTTGGCGCGGCGTCGTCATGGGAGGTGTGCGGGCTAGCGGAGGTGCGGTGTGTGGGGGTGTGGTGTTGGGTGGTGCTCCAAGCGAAAGCTTGCTAGGTTTTGTCGGCCGGCAGCGTCGGCGTCTGTGGATGTCGTTTCACCTCCTTGAGGCGCTGCTGTGGAGTTCATCCCCTGCACACCCTCGGTCTGAGGAATTCAGGTGAAAGCCTAAGGCCCGGTCGGGCTGGGCGACGACGTCGACATCGTCGCTTCCCGCTTTGGGGCGTCGTCTTGAAGACTTTGAGATCCGGTTCGTGCTTTCCATGTGCTAGGCGCTCACGGCGCTGCGGTCGGCAGGTGTCTGACGGGCAGTATGGAGGTTTTGGCGTCGCGACTTGTGCGGCAACGATGATGGTGGCAAGATGTGCAGGTTTGTGGCTGGTCTTTGTCCTCGACATTCGGCTTGCTTCTGAGCGTGAAGTCGGAGCTGCGGTGTTGCGGGGCGACGCGGCGGCAACGATGCCAGGAGATGGGGTAATTCGGACTCTGTTGGCACCAGACGTGCTCCTTTTTCCCTGCGATGCTCGTCATCAAGGTCGGAGCTGCATAGCTTCGTCGTCGCCGGCCGATTGTGTGGTTGTGGCCAACATGGTTCTTGTGTGTCGTTCGTTCAGAGGGGCCTGGACGGGTCGTCTGCGCTGGAGTCGGAGTCGCTTGCTCGGGGAGAGATGATGACGATGACATTGCTGGCAACCTCGATGGTGTCCTCGTCTCGGCGGTGTGTGTGGGTCATGTGGGTGCGAGGTTTGTCGAGGTGCCCTTATTGATGGGCGTGTTGTAACAGTTTTAGCCCGGTTCTCCGTAAATTAACCGGGCAACTCTCTTCTGCTTTTTTTAAGAAATCAAGATCCTCAGGGGCCGTGTTTCGAAGAAAAAAAGCTTGGAAGGATGCATGTGCTAACTACCGATGCTGTAAACTTGGCATATTTATACTATCTATGGATTTTATGCCTGTGAAGTATATTTTGTTCTGTAATGTCTGTGCCTCTGCAGTGGCAATCTTAGAGCATCTCCAGCCGTTTGCCCCCAGCGCGCCTGGCGGGGCCGAAAAAAGTTCCAGCCGGCGCTATTTTTGCCCTGGAGGGGATGAACTTCCTAGTCGCACCCCCGAGTTTCGGCCACAAGCACATGCAAATTCAAACGTTCCCTTTCCCACTACCAAAAAACGACGCAAGTCGGCGATCATGCCACACGTCTGTCATGCCACATGTCGGCGTCCATCATGCCACAGGCCGGCGATCGCCACCACAGGTCCGGCGATCAAAACATGCCAATAGTCCGGCATACAAAAAGGCGGGAGACATGCACGTAGAACTCAAATGGCCAGCTCGTCATCTCCCGTAGCGGCGGGAGAGGTCGGCGTAGGCGTCGGCTCCAGCGCGTTCGGCGCTGTCGGAGACGAAGGCGCACTCGGCGGCGGCGTGGGCGATGCGGTCGGCGCCGGCATGAGGGTCAGGATGAGGTTGCGCTCCGCCAAGTACCACGCCTTCACCTGCGGGTCCATGTCCGCCGTGACGCCTCCCATGAGGAACGCCAGGTCGGTGTTGCGTTTCTTCGCGGTGACGTTGGTCCTGAGGAGGTCGAGCTTGGCGTCCTGCTTCGTCATCAGCGCCGACCACATCGCCTCCGACTTCTCCTCCCTCAGGGCATAGTGGGTCTTTGCGTCGGCGATGCATTGCTCGATCTACGCCTGCAACCTTTCGGCAGCCGGCGCCTCGTTCCTGGTCTTCTTCGCCTTCTTGCTCCCATCTGGCCACCCTTCTGCCGCCCCAGCAACAGGCGCGTCCGGGCTGTACACGTCATCCTTGTTGGCGAGTGCAAGCCGGACCTCGGACCATTTCTTGCACGACTCGATCCTAGTGAACACATGGAGGAACTTGAAGTCGGCGTCGGTTTCGCTGTCCTTACGAAACAGATCGAACATCCGAACCATCTGCAGCAAGAGCAAGTGTCGGCGAAGATCACGGCGAAGATGGCCAACCGGGGGCGTTTATGGATGTACCTGTTGTTCGATGTTCGCGCCGCTCTCAGGGCGAGCCTGGATGTTCTCTTGGATCCCGTGGCACTTGTTGCACGCCAGTTGGATGCTCGCCCAATGGTTGGCCATGGCCTTGTCGCCGCGCTCTATGTGTATGCCGGCGAACTCGGGGTCGACCAACTTGCGCTCGTCGAACGCCGCCTTGATCCTCTTCCAGTACGTCTCGGTGTTCTAGTTCGCGCCGGTGATCGGGTCCATGCTGACCTGCTTCCACGCTTCGGCGAGGCACACATCTTCCTTCGTCGTCCACTCTATGCGGGGCTCGCCCGGCTTCCCATTGGCCGACCTTGACTTCTTGTTTCTCCCTTTGCCTCTCACCGGCGCCGGCTCCGGCTCCGGCTCCACCGGCTCTTCCTCCTCCATCTCCTCCTCGTCCTCGTCGGGGTCGACGTCATCCATGTCGCTGATGTCCTCCTCCACCTCGTGCGCGCCGAACCCAGGGCACGACGCGGCCGCGGCGGAGCCGGTGTTGATGATCTCCTCCATCTCGACGTCGGCGTTGCTGAACTATTGGGCCGAACCAGCCGCGAAAGGCAGGGGACCGCGTCGCAGTGCCGTCGCGGACGAGCCCGAGTACGTCGGTGAGGGCGCATAGCCGTATTGGGCATTGGGGTGGCCGGCGGAGAAGGCGGAAGGCATGCGCGGGAAGGTGATGTTGGGGTTGAAGCCGCCGAGGGCGTCGCCGTCGACGTACTCCGGCAAGGGCGCGTAGCCGCCCCACGCCGGCGACGGGAAGTTGGGGTTGGCCGGTGACGCGAAGCTCTGTTGGCTGCCCCACGCGCCTTGCGGGAACGGCCCCATCTGATGCTGCCCCGGGAAAATCGGCTGCTCGTTCGCCATGGCCAAGCGAGACGACGCCTCCTGCTCCGCCGCCGCATCCCTGGCTTTCTTCATGAGGAGCCTGGTCCGGCGATCGGTGGTTACCGCCTCCCTACGGTCGACGTCAGCCTTCCACTGCGCGTTCGTCAAGCCCGGCGGCCTTGGCATCGGCGCCCGAGCCTTCCTCTTCTTCGGCGCGCCGGGGGCGGTGGCTTGGCGAGGGGCGGCGTACTTCTTCGGCGGCATGGCGGCGGAGAGAGATGGAGGGAATGGAGAGAATGGCGGGGAAACGACAGGATGGGGGAGGGAAAAGGAGGGAAAACGGCGGGAAGAAGCAGTCGATGTCGTCGACAGCTCGGCCCCACGCGACTTTTTGCTTCAGTCGCCGCCCCCAGGCGCCTCCTAGCGCGCTGGGTTCGGCCTGGGGTCGCCGGTCCAAAAAAGGGGGCCCAACCGGCGAAAATCGGCGTCCTGAGGGGGCGACAGGGAAATTTTTCGTCCGCCGGCGATAAAAACAGGCCTGGGGGGTCCGTTGGGGCCGCGGCTGGAGATGCTCTTAAGCGGATTCTCTCTCAGGCTTATCGGGGGCGCAACACGTACCATGTGGCAGGACAACAAAATCGAGATACCAAGAGATCCTGAAGACAAGATGCAAGAAAACTCAAGTGCCAGCTATATCTGCAGAGTGCACACTGATACTTATTGAGGTATTGTCTGTGATACGTGGCACAACACGTCAATCTTGCAGATTTCTGCAAGATATGAAAATTACATGGTGTGACGGAGAATAAGTAGAAAAATACGGACAGGTAAATTTAGCGAAAACCATAGCTGCATTCTGAATTTCAGATCTGTCAGCACCTTTCGCATCATCACTGGGTTGAAGACACTGCCTAAATAACAAGGACATACTACCTCCAACTCAAAATAAGCGTCTTAACCTTAATGCAACTTTATATTAAAGTTAGTAAAAAACTGAGACATTTATTTTGAAACGGAAGCAGTACTAACAATTAAGGGGCGCTTAGGGTGTTAGACAAATGGTTAGGAAGCAACAGATAGTACAGGAAAGTGAGGCAGCATCGTCATCGGAGACAAGTTCGCTACTTGCCGGACAGCAGGCAAGCACGATTGGATGAAGCTGTTAACTAGGAAAAGGGTAAAACTGACTTAGGAGTAAACAAGTTCGCTAATTTCCGTTTCATCCACCTTTAGAAGAGCATATTTATTTTCTCTGTGGTCGCGTCGGCTGTTAAACTTTCACCGCCCAGAACGGATCAAGGCTTGAGCTGAGGTTTTTGTAGGGATGCTTGAGCTTTAGGGTAGTTATATACTAACCCCTATAGTACCTTTTGTCTATGGCAAGTTATTCTTCTAAATATAAGACATTTTAGAAATTCCAATGGACTTTTTTTGCGAATATACATGGCTGCGTATCTCCCAGCAATATAGACTTTATAGACGTATCTTAAAGCGTTAATTGACTCATTTTAATACGTATATAGTCTGTATTAGAATCTTTAAAATGTCTTATATTTAGAAACGAAAGGAGTACTAATCACACTCTTCTTTTTACATCAGTTACTAAGCTTGATGTTAGTTTTATAGTACACTCAAACTTAACCATGCAGGGTCGGTCTGTCGTTGTTGCGAGAGTACGCCACCCGTGTCCTGCCAAGTACTATTCCCAAGCAGGACTACTATTTGTGTACAGTGGTCAATGTCAGAGAGGACAGCGAGGTCTCTCTGACAGTGTGACGCGTGTGAAGTGTTGCACGTATATACAGTAGTATATTCCTGTAGCCGGGAGAATACAACAAAAGTATGTACAGGTTCCCGGTCGGTGTGCGTCCAGCTGCACACGGCGCACGGACGCGCTCCCACCGGCACCGAAAATCAGGGGAACTAGCCGCAGCTTGCGACGACGATGCTTTTCTTCTTGTTGCTTTCCCTACTGCCCACCCGTGAACCAGCGTTGTTAACTTGTCGACGACATACGTTGATACGTACTCAACCAACTCATGCAATTTGTTTATCTGGTGATGCGGGAGAAAATGGCACGGAGCACGTACGTACGTACGTCTCGTACGTAGTACCTCCGTCCTACCGCGAAACGCAGCTAAAACGGCATGTATCAGTCGCTAGCTGGATCCCTCGCACCAGCGCGATGCCACTGCCCACGTACGAACACGAGCGATCGGGTTTGCCCTTCGCACGCACGTGCGTGCGTCCATGAAGATGTTGTCCTGATCGATCGATCGATCGCCTCTCGCTCGGTGGTTGATTGGTCGACAGAGGCTAGGATGGCAGCATGGCGGTGTATTACAGTGGCAACTAGGTGCGTACGATTCTATGTACGGTGAAAAAGCAACTGTTGGCTTGTCCCACTAATTAATGGGGTTCTCACTCATGCTAGTAGTATAACTTCTGACATAATGATTGTGTCATTAGGTGGCTGACAACATGCTTCCCCAGTGGAACGAGAGGAGTCTGCCAGATGGGGACTTGACAACCAAGGCAAAGTTCTGACCACGCCCATGGCAAAATTGACTCCATCTATACTTGTATGACACTAATTCAAGTTAGTACGTACAGTTACAGAAATCATAAAGTCACCAGAAGCTAGCTGCACACACATTGGATTAGAACGCCTTTGTCGGGCGCATGTATGCACCGGCAGTGCCACCCGAGAAACGTGGCCGTGCCGGGCACGGTCCTGGCAACGTACTACGTTTTTTTTTCGAGTTGTAGGCAACGTACTACGTAGTACGTGATGCTGGTTGGCTCCAGGTTCCCGCGCACACAGGAAAGAAAACTGGACCAGCCTAGGCCGACCACTTCACACAGCAAGCAACATGGCTACGCCCTCCTTTTGAAGTTAAAAAACGCACGGAGCAGACACGGACCACGCTCGATGAGTCACAGTGAATGCACCCGGCAACCACCATACCGGCCGGCCATTGAACCACCAGACCCAGCCAAAGCCTCAGGATTTGCCGTATCGCCCTCCGCCGTCCCCACATTTCCTATCCTTCCGGCGCCCGCTCCCACCCCAGGCAGCACATGGACATGGACATGGCACGCATATTCCATCTGCTCGCTCTCCCCCTCCAACGGACCCTCATACCGTCCTCAAACGCCCGCCGTCCGGTCATAAAAAATCAACCCAGACGGACCCCTCATATCCATCTCAAACGCCCGAACTGACCGGCATCCCTCATATCCATCTCAAATATGAGGACGATATGAGGGGTCGCGGATGCGCCCGGGCGCGCCCGGTCAGTCCGCCATGTAGGACGTGACCCCACCCCGGATCACCCTTTCTCTTTCTTTATTCATTCTTTTCTTTCTCTCTCTTCTTCTCCACCAATCACGTGCAAAGTGATCGGACATATGAGAAGAAAAATAAGAAGTGTGGCTGCGCGGACCAAATTATAGGGGCTCAAAACGGACACGCCCGGTCACTGACCGGGCGCGTCCGCGGACGTTTAAGGGATCAGATTTGCTAGGTCCGGCTGTAGATGCTCTTAGCCACGGTTGTCGCGTGGATCCCGACGCCGGCCTCGTTCCACCTGAACTTGGGCTTCAACGTGCCGTGCCATGCAGCGCCGCGTGTATCGTATTCGTATCGAGCTCCGTGTCCTGGAGCGGGTCTGCGGTCGGTCGGCGCGGGCGCGCGCGGCCTGCTTGACCGTCATGCATGCAAGACAAAGCCACGGCTTCCCGGCTTCGTCGTCGCCTGCGCACGTTTCGGTCGCGCTCACTGATGGATCGTGATGATCCGCTGATTCTGACAGGTTTGATGTAACTAATCATGTGGACTGTTGAGTATTTTGCAGCGTTGCGCGTGCTGGAGCGGCGAACAGCGAGCGTTTTGGATCTGAAAAGGACCTGCGCATCGGTCGACCGTCAGTTGATGCGTACTATATTTTAAGACAGTCACTGAACACACTTGTCCCATAAAACAGAACAGTTCCTCTGCCTATCACTTCATTTTGTACAATGGTACTCCCTGTACACTAATATAGGATCGTTAACTGATATCACGGCTTCAATTAGGTCTCATATTCTTCAGGCAGTGCAAGGCGCCGGCCTGATGGTCCGAGTGGAAAAAAGATTTTTTTCCTGACACGCCTTCATCACCAGCGATGGATGCTTCGCAATCCTTTTTATGCTTGGCAAACTAAACATGCTAACTAATAACAGTTGTACTTTTATTAGGAAGAACTACTAACTTGTAATTAACTCAACATGCACTAGACTACTATTACTACCAGGCTAAAACTATTATTAGTAGTAGCACTCCAGGCGACAGAGCATGTTGGAAGGGTTGCACGCTTAGCATGGAGTATAACCAACAGACGGCTATATGAAGTTGCCATCGTAATTATAGTTAACCTAATAGCCCAGACGTCTTCCAATGCATGGATGTTTAGATGAGGTGCTAAATGCATTAAAAGTCTTAGCAACTCAACTCTCCAATGCATACTTTTGATTGCTAAGCTCCCTTTATTTAATTAGCTATAGACTCAGATTTGTGTTTCCATCTAGGTACACGGGCTTAGCATCGTTTCTTGTTGAGGTTACCATACTACTCTCTTTCTTCTTAATTAGCATGCCACATCAGATTTTTTGCTTAGTTGACAACCTTAACACCTGTATAAGGTGGAGCATTAGGAGGGGCCTCACCCATACAATAGTTAGTAATACTAATAGGCGATAACATTCATATACGGCCCACCTCTTTCTCTCACAAAGAATCTTAGAGCACGTGTTACAACCGGCTGTAAGTTTGGAGCTCGTTTATGTTCTATCTCTTCTCCTCTCACCTCCACCTAGGCATAGATCAGATGTGACATCTCTTATAGCCCGCCTACGTCACTTTAATATATTTGCTCCTCAACCTCAAGCTGCACCAAGAGAAGACAGTGTTCCAACACCGTGCATGATCAAGCAGAAAGCTCCACGGCTACGTCTACGTCTACACATACACCCACAAAAATACGTACAATCAAGGAGTACGTGCACGTACCTTTCTTCGAAAAACTAGCAATCATGCAACACCCACAAAAGTTAAGGGGCCAAGCTCGGAGGCGTGCTGGGTGGCCCGGAATCCGCATGGCTATCTTCCGAAAGCTACGACTCCACACAGTGTATGATTCGTGTCAGACGATGCCAAAACCCGGGGAGCACATGCGGCTGGTATTGACTGCCGGACAGCGCCGGGCCACATGCACGAGCACAGCACCTCCGCCACCTGACCGCGCGCCGCGGGGATCCAAATCCAATCCGCCGCGCATGGGCTCGATCGATCGGACCAGAACGATTCTCTTTCCGTCTTCAGCTTTCTCCGGCACACGCCGATGCGATGTGCATGTGAGCCCGCGACTGTACCCAGACGCATGCACGGCTTGTCTGATGAGTGATGAACCACTGTACTGTACGCTTCACATGTGTTTTCCTCTTTTCTGAAGCGTATAAAAATCACTTTGATCGATTTGTCAGTGGCAGCAATAGTAAGCTTGGTATGGATGACTAGACTGGCCCGGCATGCGTCGGCCAACAACATCTACAAACGGACCCCTCAAAAACACCTGTACAGGCCGTCCGGTCACTAACAGGTCACAAAAATCGACGCAACCGGTCCCCTCAAACGGGCCTCAAACGTCCGGACTGACCGGCACCCCTCATATCCAACCCAAATATGGGCGGATATGGGGGAGCCCGGCGCCCGCCTGACAGGCCCGGCCCCACCATCGACCCCACCGCTGTCTCACAAATCTCACATATATTCGTCCTCATCCGCTCGTCGGACCAAACCCTAGCCACTTTACTCCACTCCTATCCGCCACCCTAGCTCACCCCCGGCGATATCCGGCCTTCTTCGTCATGGTGAGCAGCGGATCCGAGTCCTTCACCTCCAGATCCGTCGATTACGAGCTCATCCCACGCGGCCCTGAGGAGGAGATGGTCGTTCGGCTTGCGCTCCGCCGCTCCCGGGAGGCGGCCGCCCGATGGCAGCGCTCGGACTCGCAACGCCGGGAATCCATTGCGTCGGCATAACCAGTGCTTGGATCTGGCGTCGCTGCCTCACCGGAGGCGGTGCGGTCCGTCTGGCGTCCGAACGCCGTGGCGGAAGCGCAACCCCTCCGTTGGTGCGCCGAGCACGAAGCATGGCCGGCCTCGGACGATGTCATGGCTCGGCGTGCCCACCGGGCAAGCCAGCGGGTGTGGGAGGCGGCGGAGGCCCTCGTGGCGGTGGATGTTGGAGAGGCGGAGTCACACTCTTCGGCGCCCCGTAGGGTGCACCAGTGCGGGCGTCGCAACCGCGTCGTGATGGACGTCGGCTCCTCCCAGGAAGGATCCGTCATCGACCTCACGTCCACCGGCACCGTCCGGTTTACGGGCTCCGACGAGGAAGAGTAGGGCATGGGAGACGGCGGGAGATCGAGTCCCGTGAGCCAGCTAGTGTCCCATGTCCTATTCTACCTCGCCGGCGACCGGACCGACACTACGAGGGGCACAGCCAGCCGCCGGACATGGGCACGGCGGAGCCGGGCGACCTCCACTTAGTATTAGGTTTATGTTGCATGTAATAATATGGATTTGAGGTATCCGGATGTAGAATTCATTATTTGAGGCGTGACCGGTCAGTGTCTGTGGACGCGTCCGCGGGCGTTTGAGTGACCGGATTTGCATGTTCCGGCTGTAGATGCTCCAACTGCCAAAATATGGTGGACAGTGCCTCGTGGTTGGCTCTCCGGTTCCCGGCGTGACCCAGAATGCTCACAATCACAAGGGACGTGTTTGCTTGCTTGCATCCGGCCCTATCAAATCCAGTTGGGCCATGAAATGTGCGTTTTGGTTGGGAACGCAGTGGGATGGCTCGCATCCGCACAAAACTTAAAGCAATCGTGAGCCTAGCTCATTAGAAACCTCCGAATTGGCAGTTTCTAGCGATCCAAGTTGAGGGCGGCGCAAGATCGCACGCGCGAGGGGGGGGGGGGGGTGGGGGCAGGGTGAAAGCGAGTGGGGATGCAGGGAGATGGAAATCGGGTGCGGCGGCACGGCGCCAAATTTAGGCTCACCCCCTCCCCCAAAACCCATTTACTCGGTCACCGCTACCTCTAGGACAACCTCTTCCTCTAGCCTCACCACCACATGCGACGTCGACTCAGATCTGTGAAAGCAGCAGCGGTGGCGGCGGTAGATCCGGCAGTAGGAGTTGTTGCTGCTCTTCCACTTGGCAACCGTCTGGTCATCCTTGACTCAGCCATGCCCCCCTTTGATGCCGGTAAGCAACACCCCCTGTCCCCAATCACTAGTAGAAAACAGGGCTTTGAAACGGGCTAGAATATTGCATTAGTCCCGGTCGTGTTACGAACCGGGATTGATGGGTGCATCAGTCCTGGTTCGTGAGGCCAGGGCGCCGGCCGGGCCTCGGCTGGAACCAGTCCCGGTTCGTGTGACCCCTTTAGTCCCGGTTCCAGACACGAACCGGGACTAAAGAGTCACCTTTAGTCCCGGTGCTAGCCACCAACCGGGACTTATACAACGCCTATATATATGCTCGCCCCTGCCCGCTCACTCCTGTGTTTTTTGGCCGGGCGGCATTTGGGAGGTGTGTTGCTCTCTGTTCTCACCTCCTATGCACATGAGGTGTTCGATGAAATGCCGCAGCCACACTTAAGTTTTTTCCTCTCCAAGCTCGACCTCCAAGCTACATTTTTCCTAAGATTTGTTTAGGTTTGGCGGTGCACCAACTACACAAGTGTTCTAAAAGGTTAACGACTTCATCGTTTTATCTCTCACTGCTAGTTTAGCTCATTTCAAATGCTCTAGAAGTATGAATTTTATGTATTTATTTTGGTCACTACTGTACTTTGGTTTTAATGTGATAATGAACTTCTATTAATTTGGCCACTTCTCTATTCATGATGTTTTGTAATGGTTTTTGATACACTTAATTATATAATGCATGCAAATGAACCGGCAATGGATGTACGGTGACCGACGGACCTCCGAGTACATTAAGGGCCTGCATAATTTTCTCGAAGTGGCTGAGGCAACCAAGCAGAATGGTTTTATGTATTGTCCATGTACTATCTGTGGGAATACGAAGGATTACTCTAACTCGAGAACCCTTCACGTCCACCTGCTTGAGAAGGGTTTCATGCCACACTATAATGTTTGGACCAAGCACGGAGAAAGAGGGGTTATGATGGAAGACAACGAAGAAGAAGAGGATGATGACAACTATCCGCCCCCTGAATACGGTGATTCTGCAATGGGGGAAGCTGAAGATCAAGAGGAAGAACCAGACGATGTGCCCGATGATGATCTTTGCCGGGTCATTGTTGATGCAAAGAGACAATGCCAAAGTGAAAGGGAGAAGTTGAAGTTCGATCGCATGTTAGAGGATCACAAAAAAGGGTTGTACCCAAATTGCGAAGATGACAACACAAAGCTCGGTACCACACTGAAATTGCTGCAATGGAAGGCAGAGAATGGTGTATCTGACAAGGCATTTGAAAAGGTGCTGAAAATAATGAAGAATAAGCTTCCAAAGGACAACGAATTGCCCGACAGTACATACGAAGCAAAGAAGGTTGTCTGCCCTCTAGGATTGGAGGTGCAGAAGATACATGCATGCCCTAATGACTGCATCCTCTACCGCGGTGCGTACGAGGATTTGAACGCATGCCCGGTATGCTGTGCATTGCGGTATAAGATCAGACGAGATGACCCTGGTGATGTTGAGGGCCAGCGCACCGGGAAGAGGGTTCTTGCCAAGGTGATGTGGTATGCTCCTATAATACCACGGTTGAAACGTTTGTTCAGAAACAAAGAGCATGCCAAGTTGATGCGATGGCACAAGGAAGACCGTAAGAAAGACGGGTAGTTGAGAGCACCCGGTGATGGGCCGCAGTGGAGAAAGATCGAGAGAAAGTGGGGGGACTTTACAGGTGACCCAAGGAACGTATGGTTTGGTTTAAGTGCAGATGGCGTTAATCCTTTTGGGGATCAGAGCAGCAAGCATAGCACATGGCCTGTGACTCTATGTATGTATAACCTTCCTCCTTGGTTGTGCATGAAGCGGAAGTTCATTATGATGCCAGTGCTCATCCAAGGTCCTAAGCAACCCGGCAATGACATTGATGTGTACCCAAGGCCATTAGTTGATGAACTTTTACAACTGTGGAATGGAAAAGGTGTACGTGTGTGGGATAAGAACGAACATGAGGAATTTGACCTATATGCGTTGCTGTTTGTAACCATCAATGATTGGCCTGCTCTCAGTAACCTTTCAGGACAGACAAACAAGGGATACCACGCATGCACACACTATTTAGATGACACCGATAGTATATATTTGGACAAATGCAGGAAGAATGTGTACCTGGGGCATCGTCGATTTCTTCCGACCAACCATCAATGTCGTAAGAAAGGAAAGCATTTCAAAGGTGAGGCAGATCACCGGAAGAAGCCCGCCCTCCGTACTGGTGATCACATACTTGATATGGTCAATGATTTACAAGTAATCTTTGGAAAGGGTCCTGGCGGACTATCTGTTCTGAATGACGCTGAGGGACGCACACCCATGTGGAAGAAGAAATCTATATTTTGGGACCTACCCTATTGGAAAGACCTAGAGGTCCGCTCTGCAATCGACGTGATGCACGTGACGAAGAATCTTTGCGTGAACCTGCTAGGCTTTTTGGGAGTGTATGGGAAGACAAAAGATACACCGGAGGCACGGGAGGACCAGCAACGTGCGCACGAAAAATACGGCATGCATCCAAAGCAGTATGAAGGTCCTGCCAGCTACGCTCTTACCAAAGAAGAGAAGGAAATCTTCTTTGAATGCCTGCTCAGTATGAAGGTCCCGTCTGGCTTCTCGTCGAATATAAAGGGAATAATAAAGATGGCAGAGAAAAAGTTCCAGAACCTAAAGTCTCATGACTGCCACGTGATTATGACGCAACTGCTTCCGGTTGCATTGAGGGGGCTTCTACTGGAAAACGTTCGATTAGCCATTGTGAAGCTATGT
Organism: Elymus sibiricus; assembly: GCA_039707655.1. Classification (NCBI taxonomy): domain Eukaryota; kingdom Viridiplantae; phylum Streptophyta; class Magnoliopsida; order Poales; family Poaceae; genus Elymus; species Elymus sibiricus. The sequence continues at coordinate 491,391,884 of CM077665.1, forward strand.
GCATTCCTCAATGCAATCTCTCAGAAGGCAATCGATCCAGAAATCCTACCAATGTTAAAGAGTGATTTGGTGCAATGTCTTGTCAGTTTCGAGCTGGTGTTCCCACCATCCTTTTTCAATATCATGACGCACGTCCTAGTTCATCTAGTCGACGAGATTGGCATTCTGGGCCCTGTATTTCTACACAACATGTTCCCCTTTGAGAGGTTCATGGGAGTCTTAAAGAAATATGTTCGTAACCGTGCTAGGCCAGAAGGAAGCATCTCCATGGGCCATCAAATAGAGGAAAGCATTGGGTTTTGTGTTGACTTTATTCCTGACCTTAAGCCGATTGGTCTCCCTCAATCGCAGTATGAGGGGAGACTGACTGGAAAAGGCATGCTAGGAGCGAATTCAATAATATGTAGGGACGGGCATTCTTGGTCTCAAGCACACTACACTGTTCTACAGAATTCTACCTTGGTGACCCCGTATGTCAATGAACACGAGAATATTCTGCGCTCCAAACACCCGGAGCAGTGTGACGACTGGATTACATGTGAACACATCAGGACTTTCGATAGTTGGTTGCAAACACATCTCATGGGTAACACCACTGTTGCAGATGAGTTGTACTCGTTGGCTAGGGGACCATCTTCGACTATATTGACTTACAAAGGGTACGAGACAAATGGGAATACATTTTACACGATCGCCCAAGATCAAAAGAGCACCAACCAAAACAGTGGTGTCCGCTTTGATGCAGCAACCAATAGGTGAAATGACACATATTATGGTTACATAGTGGACATATGGGAACTTGACTATGGACATGATTTGAAGGTCCCTTTGTTTCGGTGCAAATGGGTCAATCTGCCAGGAGGCGGGGTAAATGTAGACCCACAGTACGGAATGACAATAGTGGATTTGAACAATCTTGGGTACACAGACGAACCATTCGTCCTAGCCAATGATGTGGCGCAGGTTTTCTATGTGAAGGACATGTCTACCAAACCGAGAAAAAGAAAAGATAAGGAAACGAATACATCATACGATGAGCCAAAGCGCCACATAGTTCTTTCAGGGAAAAGAGACATCGTGGGAGTGGAGGGCAAGACAGGCATGTTTGAAGATTATGAAAAGTTTCATGAAATTCCTCCCTTCAAAGTGAAGGCTGACCCAAGCACCCTGTTAAACGAAGAAGATTATCCATGGTTACGACGCAATAAGCAAGGGACAGACGCGAAGAAAAAGTGAAGACTTTCTCTCCACAACTATTCTGATGATGGCTTTGATCTAGAATATCACTGTAGTTACATGTCAAGAAATGAAATGCCTTTTGTAACTGATGAGTTTTCGTCTGAAACCCTGATACTTCGAAAGAGATTGTTCATTTTGTACACGAAGTGCATCCAGTTTTTGCCGTAACCCTCTCAACTTTTTAGCACATGCTATGCGGGTGAAATAATGATACCATGCCAAGTTTCAACCATTTCAGAGTTCATTTGCAGTGCTTTTCAATTCAGGGTCATCTTAGCTCAAAATAAATCATGAAATGCATGAAAAATAGCAAATGAAGTCAGAAAAGGTTCGAAAAGTGATGACGTGGCTTTGAATGGTGCATATTGAATGCATAAAAAGTCTTGAGTTGAAATATGTTTAAAAATTTGAAATGCCTTTTATCTGAAACCCTGATACTTCGAAAGATATTGTTCATTTTGTACACGAAGTGCATCCAGTTTTTGCCGTAACCCTCTCAACTTTTTAGCACATGCTATGTGGGTGAAATGATGATACCATGCCAAGTTTCAACCATTTCAGAATTCATTTGCAGTGATTTTCAATTCAGGGTCATCTTAGCTCAAAATAAATCATGAAATGCATGAAAAATAGTAAATGAGGTCAGAAAAGGGTTGAAAAGTGATGATGTGGCTTTGAATGGTGCATATTGAATGCAGAAAAAGTCTTGAGTTAAAATATGTTTAAAAAATTGAAATCCCTTTGTAATAGACGTGTTTTCCCAAGGTTATTTGTAATAGACGATGCGGTCCGAGATAGACATCTTCCAAAAGTTATTTTTGTTAAAAACTTTAATAGCAAAAAGAATATTCATAAAGTATTTTTTGTTAATAACTTTTAATATGCAAAAAAATAACATAAAAAATAGCAAAACTGAACATATATGCGCTTATATAGGGAAAATTCGACCTGAAATCAGAATGAAATTCAGTTTGATTTCAGGTCAAATTTCCTCCCGTATAAGGGCGTCTATTTTCACTTTGAGAGGAACTCAACAAGGCAGAGAGGGGCGGGCTTATAAACCGGTGCGAGCGCCCCTCGCTTGGCGAGGTGGGACTAAACTCCCACCACAGCCAGGACCAACCCTTTAGTCCCGGTTGGTGGCTACAACCGGGACCAATGCGGCCCTTTCGTCCCGGTTGGTGGCTGCAACCGGGACTAATGCCACCCTTTCGTCCCGGTTGGAGCCACCAACCGGGACCAAAGGTCTCTGCTTCCCGCCCTTTGGGCTGCTGAAGTTGACCTTTAGTCCCGGTTGGTGGATCCAACCGGGACGAAAGGAGGCATTAGTCCCGGTTGGATCCACCAACCGAGACTAAAGGAAGGGCTATATAAGCGGGACATGGAAAAATTTCCAAATCCACCTGCAGTTTCTTCTCCTCCTCTCCCCCGATGGCGCCGACTACCATCTTGACGCCGCCAGGCTGCCGGATTTTGCCGTCCCCCGCTCCCCTGCCCTGACATCGCCGTCGCCGTCGCCGCGCCCTGCCCCTACGTCGTCGTCGCCGTCGCCGCGCCCTGCCCCGCCGCCTTCGCCCTCGGCACCATCGGCCTTCTCCGGTCGATTCGCAGCAACGAGGACCTCCCCGGCCGCGCCGTCGACGCCTTCGCAACCGCGGTGAGGCCCCGGTTCTTTTACCCCTAGCCCCGTCGCCAATCTCCTCTCTTAACCCCGCTAGCCGCCTTGCCCATGAGCTCCTCGCCGCCGGTCGTCTAGCCGCCGTGGCTAGAGCTCCCGTGACCCCCTTTAGATGCGGTCGAGCATGGGCTATGCCCTAGTGGCCTCAGGCGCCACTCCTGTGGTCCCTAGCATGGGCACCGCCGCGTCCAGAGGTCGCCGGCGACGAGCATCGCCGCCTGTGTCACCTGCAGGTGGGCCCCGACCGTCAGGTGATTAGCTTAATGCTAATCACCCTGTTAATTAACCCCAGGGTCACTGACATATGGGCCCGACCCTGTTAATTTGATAGTTAGGTTAATTTTAAAACCCCTGGGTCACTGACATATGGGCCCGCACCGCTGCTGGCCCCGCGCGCGTCTTCGGCGAGCCCGCAGCGCCGCCCGCGCCCGACGATTTTAGTTGATTTAGTTAATTTTAGTTGTTTTAGTTGATTTAGTTAATTTAGCTGTTTAGTTAATTTAGTTGTTTTAGTTGTTTAGTTGTTTTTAGTTGTTTTTATTGTTTAGATGTTTAGTTCTTTTATCGTCGGTCGTCGGTGACGCGATATCGAGGAGTCCCCGGCGATCGTCGGTGAGGGAGAGTCCCCGACGATATCGAGGAGTCCCCGACGATCGTCGGTGACGCGATATGATGTTTAATTTGATGTTTAAATGTTTAGTTGCATAGCGTAGCCGTTGAGTCGACGATGCCCGGCCCGCATCCTCGTCGTTGACTCGGCGCCGGCGACCACCTGCTTGAGAGGCGTCATGTCCGGGATTGGGCTTCGCCGGGCTGGCACTGGGAGGTGCTGCCTTCCGGGGCGCCCAGCTTGGTGAGGAATGAGGGTCCCGTCGTCGACCCGGAGGTTCTTTGGTGGCGGTCGCGTGGACCACTGTCGGTGCAGAGGGAGCCGGCCCCCGCGGAGGTGGTACGTCGCCGTGTCAGGGAGGAGGACGAGCACGTCCGACGCTACATGGTTGCGTTGGACGCCAGGTTCTACAATACCTGGCAGGTTCTTCAGGGATCTCACCCGAGCTATGATCCTGTCATAGTTCCTTCTCTTTGGGTGTCCACCGCCTGCGCCGCGAGACGTCAACTATATCTATATTAGTGATATTATATAATACTATTCGATGATGTATTAGTGATATTATATGATCGTATTGTTGCATTGCCTTGTATTGATTTGCATATATATATCTCATGTTTGTATATTGCCATGTTGTATAATATTTGCAGAAACTATGGATCAAAGAGACTTAGAAAAAGAACAGTTGTTACGGGATATAATCCGCGTGGGAGGTGATCCCTTGTCGTATCTCAACGACACCGATTATCAGGAAGGAGAGGATGACGGCTCCGGTGATCCAACAATGGAGGAGGAAGGAGATCATGACGGCTCCGGTGACCGAATGGCGGAGGAAGGAGATCATGATCACGGCTCCGGTGACCGAACGGAGGAGGGAGCCTCAACTGTTTCAAAGTCCGACGAGGCAAGGAGACGAGGCCCGAAGAAAAGGTTGCACCCGGATGAAAGGTTCACGATCACAGAAGTCGCGAAAGATGGCCAACCGATTGCTCCCAAGCGGACCAAGGACGCATTTGTACATCAGTGTGGAGTTGTTGTTAGGGACCATGTCTCGATCAACACCCATCAATGGAATAAGAATAATAAGGACCCTGAAGTTTCTTATGTCCATGATAGACTGAAAGATGATCTTTGGACCGAACTGATGGCAAATTTCAGCTTACCGCGAGAGGAGGATCCGAATAACCTAGTTATAGAGCGAAAGGTCAAGGCGTTTGCTCTTAAGAAGATGACAGAACTATTCAGGAACTGGAAGAAAGATGTGACGCCCTGGTTTTGTGCTACAGTAATGATTTTAATTAAGCTACAGTAATCCCGCGCTAATGATGCCACGTCACCACGTTTACTGTTGCTAATCTCACGTTGGATTCAAATCCCGTTCAAATTCAAATTTAAAATAAAGTCAAACAAATAAAGTTTTCAAATATCAAAACAAAAATGTGTAAAACGCGACAAATATTCTGTGGATATTTTTCATGATGAAACTACATTTTTATAAAGTGTTTAAATGCACTAAAATAATTAAAACAGCAGCAAATGATTAAATAAATGCCTTTTATATTTTATAAAATACTAGGCTATTGTTATTTGGGGTTAAACCTTTTTGTGGCAGTGACATAAATATTAAAACTAAATTAGGGACTAGTTACATATTTTATAAATCAAGTTTAAAAAGAAACTAAAAATAAAACAGAAAAGAAAAGGATAAATAATTAAAAGGACAAAAAGAAAAAGAAAAAGGCCTAACCGGGCCGAATTAGGCCGGCCCGGCCGGCTGCTATAAGGGGGCCAGGGGCAAACCCTAGCGCCCCCAGCCCCGAGCGCCGCCCGATTCCCCCACCCCCGCGCCGCCGCCGCGCGCCAGCTCCCTCCCCCCGCCCCCCGCCGAGCGCGCCGGCCCGCGCCCGCCCCTGCAGCCTCGCCCGTTGCCCCTCCCCCGACGGCGCCAGCCCCCGGCCTCTCCTCCGTTCCCCCCCCGGCGACCGGCCCGCGCCGCCGGCCGCCGACGCCACCCCGCCCCGCGTCGCCTCCCCGCCGGCTCGGCCCTCGCCGCCTCCCGCCGTTCGCCACCCCGGCCGCCGCCTGCCTCGTCGCCGCCGCCTCCCCGCCGTCGTCGCCGCACCGCCTCCCGCCGTCGTCGCCGAGCACCGGCGCCGCCCCCCATCCCACTGTGAGCTCCCCCCCCCCCCCCCCCCCCCGCGCGCGCGCGCGTTCCGGCCGCGTCCACGTCGGCCCGCTGGCGCCCGCAATCGCGCCGCCCCGGACATGTCCGGTGCCCCAATGGGCACAACCGGATATGTCCGGCCTGCCCACTGACAGGAGGGCCCCACGCCCTAAAAACGAAAATTAAAATATGTAAAAATAAAAATATAAAATAAATAACAATTAATTAATTAATTAAGTTAATTAATTCTGTTAATTAACTCTGTTTTAGTTAACCTAATTAGTTAATTAGCACCTAATCTGTTAGTTAGTGTTAGTGCCTATGACAGTGGGACCCACTGGTCCTGTTAGCCGCTGATGTCATGCTGACGTCATCATGACGTCAACCTACACTGTTTCGGATAATTCGAATTTAATAATTAAATTAATTTCAGAATATTGCTAAATCTTTATTAAATCATATAAAATAAACCGTAGTCCGGATTAAAAAGTTTTGTACATGAAAGTTGCTCAGAACAACGAGACGAACCCGGTTACGCTACCCACATGCCCGCCGGATACCTCTAACTATCCGAACCTGGAACATTGTCCCCTCCGGTCATCTGTCTGACAGATGTCCGGAACCGGGAAAACTTTCCCGGATGGGTTCCCCCTTCATCGGTAACGTGCAACCCTACGTTAGAACACACTCGGCACTGCCTATTGTCATGTCATACTTTGTGTAGCATTGTTTGCTTTATATTTATATTGTTTCTCCCCCCTCTTCTTACCGGTAGACCCCGAGGCTGACGCTGCTGCCGGGTACGACTACGCGACCGACGATCAAGCCTTTGCCGCAGAGCAGCAAGGCAAGCAACCCCCCCTTGAGCATTCCGATATCGCCCATTTCTTTTCCTCTTATTCTTGCATTAGATTTTGCTACTGTATTAGTTAGCTCCTATTCTGATGCATAGCCTGCTTTTGATAAACTGCTACTATACCTGCAATCATATCAACTGCTTAGTATAGGTTGATCAGTGAATCCCTAGTGACCCCCTTAGTCCCAGTTGCCCCTGCTGCTTCATCGACGACTCGAAGACCCGAAGACTCGGTCAACCGACCGACGAGCCAGGCCCCTCACATCACCGCACACCCCTTAAGTATGGCACTGCAGAGCTACTACCGAGTGCCGAGGGTGATACCTCACTTAGCACTCCCGGTGTTAATTCTGTGGCGTAGCTATCGGTCGTGGGTATCGAGGGTGATTCCTCCTTCCCATTTATCGATAGCGACTCTTGTCATACACATACCTCGAGTGGGATCCATCGAGGGTGATTCCTCGGATATCCAATTGGTGTATAAACACATAGTTACATCAACTTGACATTGTTTACTTGTGAAAGACGGGACTGGAGGGATAGGCGATACCACCCTGGTTGAGGTGGACCTGAGTTCACGACAGTCTTGAGACGGGTCGGCCCCAAGGGTACCCGTGTGATAGATGTGGTGGGATGCGCCGGTAAGGCATCCAAAAGGTTATGTTGAGGCGTGGACGGGCAGGAGAGGCCCTTGCCACACATCCTCGAGACGGGGTGACGGGACCGCACTTTATGGGTCGCGATTGCTCCGCATTAATAAAATGCTAATGGGTTGGGTATTTGATCTGAGTTGGGTCGTTGACCTTTTTACGCACCAAACCATCGCGTGGGAGAAGTTATGGGTACTCAGCGTCGTTGTATCAGCCGAAGCTCTTCGGACGTCAGCAATGGAGCGGCGCGCGCCGGATTGGACTGGACGGTGCAGCTCTTGGACTGGAGTGTACTAGGTCTGCTTCCGGCCGCCCACGCATCGTGCAGGAGCGCAAGGGCAAGTGGGCTCACGAACCTGCGCGCTTAGGATTTAGACCGGCAGGCTGGCCTCTTCGTTGAGCCTAGGTGGGACGACGACGTGCTGCTATCCCAAGGCCGGGCATGACCCAGGAAAGTGTGTCCGGCCGGAGGTGATCAGGCGTGTTGGAAATGCGGTGCACCCCTGCAGGGATGAATAATCTATTCGAATAGCCGTGTCCACGGTAACAGGACGACTTGGAGTTGTGCCTTGACCTTATACAACTATAATTGTGATTTAATTTGAAATGAATTATGGCTCCGAGATTGCGTCCTCGCAGGGAGTCGAGGAAGAATCTCTGTGTATGGTTACTTAATAAAATTGCTACAATAATATGACTATATATGAGATACCAGTCTACTCTCTTCTAATGCTGCAAGATGCTAGTCTTCGACAGGACTAGGCCTTCTACCTATTTTTGCTTGCTGTAGTCAGCCCAGATATAACCCCATCCCTTGATACTGGTGCATACTTAGCATAGTTCTGATGTCAGTCTTGCGAGTACTTGGGATGAGTACTCACCGCTGCTTTGCTTTCTCTTTCCCCTCGATACGATTCTGCGTTCACACGATTGAGGCCAGGAGATGGAGTATGCCGGAGACGACTACTACACCACCGCTGGAGCTTACTACTACGTGGAGTCTGCCCCCGTCGCTCAGGAGTAGTTAGGAGGTTCCCAGGCAGGAAGCCTCGCCTCTTTCGATCCGCTGCTTATGTTTGTGCTAGCCTTCTTAAGGCAAAACTTGCTTAACTTATGTCTGTACTCAGATATTATTTGCTTCCGCTGACTCGTGCTTGTCGAGCTTTGTATTCGAGCCCTCGAGGCCCCTGGCTTGTAATATGAAGTTGTATGATTTTGATTTATGTCTAGTGTTGTGTTGTGATATCAATCAGTGAGTCCTTAATCTTGGTCGTACGCATTGTGTGTATGATTAGCGTACGGTCGAGATCGGGGGCGTCACAAGTTGGTATCAGAGCCGACTGCCTGTAGGTAGCCCCCTTTCCAACTCCTTGGCCGAAGTTGAGTCTAGTACTTGAAAAACTTTTACTAACATTGTTGTGTGGCTTACGGGCCCACATCTCAATCGGGTGGTATTAGGATCTTTTATTCCTCATCTATACTCTGGGTTCTGATCTCTCTTCTCTTTCGGGTTAAAGATTTTGCTAACTCTAACCTTAGGTTCTCGTAACTACTTTCTCCCGGAGAGCTCCTCATTCCAGATGATCGCCCGCTTCGTCAGAAGATTCCGAAGATACTCTCCGATGTTCTTCCGAGAACTTGTGCCCATCGCTTTTGCGATTCCCTTCCGCCGTCAACCCCTATGGATGACTACTTACAACTGTCGTTCATACTCATTCCCAGTTGCTCTTGTTAGTACAAGATACATCGAATTATCCTCCGACTTTTAAGAATCCCTTGTGTCACTGCCTGGCAGTTCTAGTCGCATGATTACACCTACGAATAATTCCTCACACTTACCGGGGAATTCGTTCATCCTTAGATGTCATGTGTTTCACAAAATTCTTCGAAACGCTATTCGATCTTCCGAATCCTCAGTAGCCTATTGCTCTTGACCTTCCTTACCTGCTTGCATTATGGATAATTCCATATGTCTAGCAATAATTATTAAAATCCTTTGTGATTGTCATCTGATTTAATGGATTCAACCTGTGTGTGAATGCATGCAGTCCTCAGTTGAACCTTATAAATTATCTTTTCGGCTCAGACGTCTTTCCAAAACATGAGCTGGTTCTAGGTAAATCAAACCTTGATTGGTTATTCCTTTGTATTCAAGACTCGACTTATTCAGATAATTCAATGATTTGATGCCTTTGCATTCTTCTTTTGGTTGAGTATCGTTACTCACATCTGATCAATTGTAGTCCGCTAGATCTTTTGGTGGACTATTATCCGACAGTGGCATACATATTCAAAATTCTTGTGAATTCTTCCCCTGATACATAATGTCTTTGGTAGAGAGTATCCTCTGCTATTGTCAAACATGCTCTACTTTCGAGCTTGTGTTATTCACCCTTGAAGTTTGTGTTATATGTTCCTAAGATGCCCCTATGGGTTGAACCTATGCTTTCCCTAATCTGTGTGAACCCGAGAGTTTTCACGAGTCATATTCTTTGTTGTTTAGCCCGATAAAATTTCAACACTTCAACTTCATCAAAAGCGAGAAGTGAATGAGAGGTTATGCCTTGAAGAAGTGGGAGTCGACCTTGAACTTTGTGTTCATGCCCATGGACCCGGTGTATGACTTATCATGGAGCTTCTTGTAATAATAATCATTCTCTTTGTATGGATTGATCTTGTATCTATGTTTTGGTACTTTGCAACCGTGGTTTCGACCATGATTGTTCTTCTTTGATCCCATTTCTTGGACAAGTTCAAGCCCTTGTCTTCTGCAGATTAATACGTCTGCCCAACCTCTATTTTGATCTACCTTCGAGTATTACCCCCTGGTATCTCGAGGATATCGTGTCTTTGCACTACATCTTAGGAATTTAAGATGAAGTAATACCTTACCCTGTCATAGTCACTCCACGGGTTCTGGGTTGTCATCAACCGAGAACATCGAATAGTGAATCGAGTCCGCATTGCAATTCAACAACTCGTAGTAAACTTCTTTGTTTACGAGTTTGTACTCGATCATGTCATTCCCAGCTGATTGGCTTCCTCACCATCGTCATGCTGAAGCTTGACCATGCTACCTAAGTCCATCCCTGGAACACAATTCCAACAGTGCGCTAAGATTACATCGAGTTTTCAACATCATGATTAGTTGTCTGGAAGGGCAATATCGATTTTGAGCTAGCAATCTTATCTGTGGTTCCGATAACCTTTCGCTTCACCATTCCTTTGCTTGATGTCGTCACTGATCGATTACGTCTTCATGAAACTTCTCGACAAATGTGTCGTGATCATCATCAACATTTTGAGCTCTTCCAAGTATCAATCGAATTCATGATGAGAATACCATCCTTACCCCCTCGACGATTTCTGATATCATCGACAACATTCTCGCCTTCCCTCCAACGAAAACTTATTAATGTTCTGTGTTGCACCTTGAGTTCTTTGATATCCAACTTATGTTCTGTTCTACCTTGGCGTAATGCCATATCGTATGTCAATGGTGTATTGAGAATTTCACCATCTCTTAAGAATTCTTGATATAGTGATACTCCTTACCATCACCATTCATTTCTTGGTCCCCGTGATTGTTTCTAACCAGAGTACCGACAAGTGAACTGTCAATTGTGAATTCAATACTTCAAGCATTCCTATTACTTCAAAGTTGATGAGTGGTAATTTTCATTCTTAGTGTGTTAGTTGTTGAATCACCATTCTAACATTGATCGTGCCGCTTGGTCTCTAATTCCGGGTGCACTTTTTGATCAATGTTTAATTGTGGATGTTTTTCCCGAACATTCATCATTATATCATTGGTGTGACCAATGCTATCACCTTGTTCACGTAATTGTGGAAAATCACGCTTATGGAAATCTCGATAAATCGTTGTTGAGCCCGACGGCCACCTTCTCATCTTCTCCATGGTTAATGATGGACTCCTGTTTCGGAGCTTGCTTCCGTATTCCATGTTCTGAGATTCTTGCAACGTGATCTTGTCGATTTGTGTTGCATCCCTTTTCCTTCTCAGGCCTGCTAAGCCTGAGGTATCGAAATACCAAACATATCTGAATCTCAGTCAGATATGATGGTTGGAACATCTTCCAAGAATTATAACATTGGTCTCTAGGTACCCGATAAGGTGATGTCATCTCGGACACACGTGGCCGGATGACCTATTGTTATAATGCCTTGTTCAGCAAGAATTGCAATTCTTCCATGGGGAAATTATAAGACTTATTTTATAAGTTGTTCCTACTGGATCCATGTGTAACCAAAGTCTGACCTTTACCTGGTGACCATGTCATTGCTATCTCGAAGCGTGTCTGTGGTACACCGATCCTCAAACAAGAACATTGGAGGCATAATGCTAAATGTTTCTTGATCAATTATCCAAACATCGTTGAATGGGTAAACATCATAAATTCCTTGCCCCTTAGTCTTAATGGTTACCTACCTGGAGCCTTGTCATGATTGTCTCGCTCTGCTTGCTCTTGGAAAGGATATACACCTAATGCTCGTGTATACACATTTTCCTTTCCATTGGTCTGTTTAATGTGATAATCACATTTTCCTTTCCATTGGTCTGTTTAACCTTCTTGAGATTTATTTGATCTGAGCAGTGATAATTACCTGCTTAGGTAAATACCTCGGTGTACTACTCTGTCAGTAAGACCCTGTTACTATAGTTGTTAACATTTCGGTAACCGTCGGCGGACGAGAACTTTGCCTATTGGTCCGCCTCGTTCCGACAAGCAGGAAGATGGCTCTCTTCGTCCCCCGCCCTTGGTACCGATGTTGTTGCCGACATAGTTGACAAACTATCCTCTGACATGTCTTGCTAGCATGACCGTGCAAGATGTCACCGCTCTTCCTACTCTTAATCCACATGATGGGCCCATAACCCATAGTTCCACAAGATCGAAACCTGACTCTCCTGTACCACTTTGATTCCAAGGTATCTTTTGCACTTGGCTTCGTATGTAATTCCCGAGCCACCGCCTAAGGGATGATCTATTCTTGTGTCAGACGCAATATTTATTTCGTTACTCTGAACCCCTTCCCCTTCTGATCAGGCATCGAATGATTTCCTACCCGTTTGAAACTTTTGAACCATCGCATATTGCTCTCAATGAATTCCCTGAGTAACAACTCGAGGAATAATTCATGTCTTCTTCCTTGAGTTCACTGTGAGGTGCCCAACTTTGTGTAGATACGTTCTTCCTGAGTTTTCCCTCTCATCGCATTCGTAGGACGATGAAGATCCCGAAGAAAGGATGACGACTTCATCATGATGCCCTGATACAGCAAGTTAAAGACATCAATGCCATGGATCAACCTCTTCGAGAAGAACAACCAAGAACTATAAGACCCGTTAGAATTTCGTAACCAGAACTTTTTCCCTTACTCTACCTCTTAATTCTCGGGACGAGAATTCTTGTTAGAAGGGGAGAGTTGTGACGCCCTTTGTGCTACAGTAATGATTGTAATTAAGCTACAGTAATCCCACGCTAATGATGCCACGTCACCACGTTTACTGTTGCTAATCTCACGTTGGATTCAAATCCCGTTCAAATTCAAATTTAAAATAAAGTCAAACAAATAAAGTTCTCAAATATCAAAACAAAAATGTCCAAAATGCGACAAATATTCTCTGGATATTTGTCATGTTGAAACCACATTTTTATAAAGTGTTTAAATGCACTAAAATAATTAAAACAACAACAAACGATTAAAAAAATGCCTTTTATATTTTATAAAATACTAGGCTATTGTTATTTGGGGTTAAACTTTTTTGTGGCAGTGACATAAATATTCAAACTAAATTAGGGACTAGTTACATATTTTATAAATCAAGTTTAAAAAGAAACTGAAAATAAAACAGAAAAGAAAAGGATAAATAATTAAAACGACAAAAAAAAAGAAAAAAAGAAAGAAAGAAAAAGGCCTAACCGGGCCGAATTAGGCCGGCCCGGCCGGCTGCTATAAGGGGGCCAGGGGCAAACCCTAGCGCCCCCAGCCCCGAGCCCCGCCCGACCCCCTCCCTCCGGCGCCGCCGCCGCGCGCCAGCTCCCTCCCCCGCTCGCGTTCCCCTCGCCCCTCGCCGAGCGCGCCGGCCCGCGCCCGCCCCTGCCGCCTCGCCCGTTGCCCCCCGCTGGCGCCAGCCCCCGGCCGCCCCTCCGTTCCCCTCCCGGCGACCGGCCTGCGCCGCCGGCCGCCGACGCCACCCCGCCCCGCGTCGCCTTCCCGCCGGCTCGGCCCTCGCCGCCTCCCGCCGTTCGCCGCCCCGGCCGCCGCCTGCCTCGTCGCCGTCGTCGCCGCACCGCCTCGTCCCGCTCGTCGCCCCGCCGCCGCCTCCCGCCGCCCGCGCCGGCGCTCACCGGCGCCGTCACCGGCGCCGCCCTCCCTCCCACTGTGAGCTTCCCCCCTGCGCGCGCGCGCGCGTTCCGGCCGCGTCCGCGTCGGCCCGCTGGCGCCAATGGGCACAACAGGATATGTCCGGCCTGCCCACTGACAGGTTCCCTACGCCCTAAAAACGAAAATTAAAATAAGTTTTGTACATGAAAGTTGCTCAGAACGTCGAGACGAACCCGGTTACGCTACCCACATGCCCGCCGGATACCTCTAACTATCCAAACCTGGAACATTGTCCCCTCCGGTCATCTGTCTGACAGATGTCCGGAACCGGGAAAACTTTCCCGGATGGGTTCCCCCTTCATCGGTAACGTGCAACCCTACGTTAGAACACACCCGGCACTGCCTATTGTCATGTCATACTTTGTGTAGCATTGTTTGCTTTATATTTATTGTTTCTCCCCCCTCTTCTTACCGGTAGACCCCGAGGCTGACGCTGCTGCCGGGTACGACTACGCGACCGACGATCAAGCCTTTGCCGCAGAGCAGCAAGGCAAGCAACCCCCTCCCTCCCTTGAGCATTCCGATATCGCCCATTTCTTTCCCTCTTATTCTTGCATTAGATTTTGCTACTGTATTAGTTTGCTCCTATTCTGATGCATAGCTTGCTTTTGATAAACTGCTACTATACCTGCAATCATATCAACTGCTTAGTATAGGTTGATCAGTGAATCCCCAGTGACCCCCTTAGTCCTAGTTGCCCCTGCTTCTTCATCGGCGACTCGACGACTCGAAGACCCGAAGACTCGGTCAACCGACCGACGAGCCAGGCCCCTCACTTCACCGCACACCCCTTAAGTATGGCACTGCAGAGCTACTACCGAGTGCCGAGGGTGATCCCTCACTTAGCACTCCCGGTGTTAATTCTGTGGCGTAGCTATCGGTCATGGGTATCGAGGGTGATTCCTCCTTCCCATTTATCGATAGCGACTCTTGTCATAAACATACCTCGAGTGGGATCCATCGAGGGTGATTCCTCAGATATCCACTTGGTGTATAAACACACAGTTACATCAACTTGACATTGTTTACATGTGAAAGACGGAACTGGAGGGACAGGCGGTACCACCCTGGTTGAGGTGGACCTGAGTTCCCGACAGTCTTGAGACGGGTCGGCCCCAAGGGTACCCGTGTGATAGATGTGGTGGGATGCGCCGGTAAGGCATCCAAAAGGTTATGTTGAGGCGTGGACGGGCAGGAGAGGCCCTTGCCACACATCCTCGAGACGGGGTGACGGGACCGCACTTTATGGGTCGCGATTGCCCCGCATTATTAAAATGCTAATGGGTTGGGTATTTGATCTGAGTTGGGTCGTTGGCCTTTTTACGCACCAAACCATCGCGTGGGAGAAGTTATGGGTACTCAGCGTCGTTGTATCAGCCGAAGCTCTTCGGACGTCAGCAATGGAGCGGCGCGCGCCGGATTGGACTGGACGGTGCAGCTCTTGGACTGGAGTGTACTAGGTCTGCTTCCGGCCGCCCACGCATCATGCAGGAGCGCAAGGGCAAGTGGGCCCACGAACCTGCACGCTTAGGATTTACACCGGCGGGCTGGCCTCTTCGTTGAGCCTAGGTGGGGCGACGACGTGCTGCTATCCCGAGGCCGGGCATGACCCAGGAAAGTGTGTCCGGCCGGAGGTGATCAGGCGTGTTGGAAATGCGGTGCACCCCTACAGGGATGAATAATCTATTAGAATAGCCGTGTCCACAGTAACAGGACGACTTGGACTTGTGCCTTGACCTTATACAACTATAATTGTGATTTAATTTGAAATGAATTGTGGCTCCGAGATTGCTTCCTCGCAGGGAGTCGAGGAAGAATCTCTGGGCGTGGTTACTTAATAAAATTGCTACAATAATATGACTATATATGAGATACCAGTCTACTCTCTTCTAATGCTGCAAGATGCTGAAGATGCTAGTCTTCGACAGGACTAGGCCTTCTCCCTATTCTTGCTTGCTGCATTCAGCCCAGATATAACCCCATCCCTTGATACTGATGCATACTTAGCATAGTTCTGATGTCAGTCTTGCGAGTACTTTGGATGAGTACTCACCGCTGCTTTGCTTTCTCTTTCCCCCTCGATACGATTCTGCGTTCAGACGATGGAGCCCAGGAGATGGAGTACGCCGGAGACGACTACTACACCACCGCTGGAGCTTACTACTACGTGGAGTCTGCCCCCGACGCTCAGGAGTAGTTAGGAGGTTCCTAGGCAGGAGGCCTCGCTTCTTTCGATCCGCTGCTTATGTTTGTGCTAGCCTTCTTAAGGCAAAACTTGTTTAACTTATGTCTGTACTCAGATATTATTTGCTTCCGCTGACTCGTGCTTGTCGAGCTTTGTATTCGAGCCCTCGAGGCCCCTGGCTTGTAATATGAAGCTGTATGACTTTGATTTATGTCTAGTGTTATGTTGTGATATCAATCAGTGAGTCCCTATTCTTGGTCGTACGCATTGTGTGTATGATTAGCGTACGGTCGAGATCGGGGCCGCCACATAAGAGTTGAACACAAAGTTTGTCGAGAAAGAGGAGACTCTGAAATTCGTCGGTCGATATGAGAAGGTAAGAGATCAATGGCCCGAATTTGTGGCCTACAAGAAATCGGAGAAGGGTAAGAAATGGTCGCTGACAAACAAGAAAAATGCTGCAAGGAAGAAGTATCACCATCACACGGGGTCAGGTGGCTACTACAAAGCCCGGCAGTTGTGGGACAAAGCTGTGCAAGACCTGCTTGCTAAGAATGTCCAACCAGCGACATTGCACTGGCCAGATCGTTCAAGGACTTGGTTCTTCGGGGTTGGGGGAACTTTGGACCCAGAAACAGGGGAGTGTGTTTGGACTGACGAGCAACTTGCAATACCCTTCCGGAAGCTTCAGGCAGTAATCAAGGCAGCGCAGGAAGGGACGTTCATTCCCGACAGAGAGAAGGACGAGCTGACAGAGGCCCTCGGGAATCCCGAACACCCTGGACGAACACGAGGCACACCAGGCTCCGTTCCGTGGAAGCATGGGTTTCCCGACAGCGGTGGTTATAGAAGCCGAGAGAGAAAAAGGAAACAGGAAGCAAGCGAAATGCAGAAGCTCAGTGCAAGATTAGCAAAACTAGAGGAACTTGAGAGCCAGCGAGCTACCGGCCAACCATCTGAGCGGCACGAAGATCCTTCCTTCGACGCTACCCCACCATCTTAGCGGAGAAGCAACGTGGCTTCCACGGAGCTCGCTCAGCCTGATTTCACGGCTCCTCGCTACCCCGTGGATAATATCACGACGGCTGAACATTGCGAGCTAATGACGAAATGCCAGAACCTGACCTTCAAGGCGGCGGTCGGCTCTGTTGTACCTCCTCGAGCTGAGGGAACTTTCCATTGCCGTCCGATTCCACATGGCTATGCTGTTGTGACGGTGGATGAAATAATGAATGGATTTGAGGGGCTGGAGCTTGACAACCCTACAGGTGAAGAGGATATTATTCTTTTGGAAAATGCTTTGAGGAGTACCTGTCTATGGAGAAAAGAGTACATCAAGCTTCCAAACTGGACGCCTCAGCAGACACCGCCTCCTCCTCCTCCGGCGCGTCAGGGCACTCCGCCTCCTCCTTCTCCTCTGGCGCGTTAGGGCACTCCGCCTCCTCCGGCGTGTCAGGGCACTCCGCCTCCTCCTTCTCCTCCTCCGGCGCATCAGGGCACTCCGCCTCCTCCTCCTCCTCCGGCGTGTCAGGGCACTACGCCTCCTCCGGCGCGTCAGCAACGGCGGAAGAGAGTCGCCGCCGCCGCTCCGGCGGCTAGTAGTACAATAGGCGGGAAGAAATTCAAATTTGGTCCAAGCCTCAAGCCTCTTCCAAAGTTACCATATGAGAGGTCCGAAGAGGAAAACGCTGAAATCAGTGCAGCCGAAGTGAAGGCCCATTTTGCACGGAAAGATCCACCTCCGAAGGAAACGGTAGATCCGGTGAAAGCGAAGCGAACTCTGCATGCCCTGAAGCGACCACCACGGACTCGGCTATCCAACTATGACCGCATAGTTACTAAGACACATGCTGAAGTGCAGCGGTCGGGAAGTACTTCCAATGCTGCAAGAGAGAAAAAACGAAGAAGTGGGAAAAGAATTCCCCAGCTCGGCGAACAGGAGAAGCAATCGTGCCCCCCGCTCAAGGTGTCTAGCGATATCGCTAATCATCCGGTGCTACTGCCCGGTACCACTCTTGATGATTACCTGCCCGATGATGTACAAATTGAAACGGCTGAGGTAGTAGACGACTTTAGATACGAGCACGGGAAGCCTCTCGTCAAACCTGATCATCCTCATCTAACAACGATGATGCAAAAATTGCCTGACTGGTACATGGAAACCTGCATGAAGTCCGGGACCGACAGTTTGTTTGTCGAAATTAAAAAAGAGCACGACTTCCCTGGAGTTGACCTGCTGCCTGTTGAATTTGTGGAGGTATTTCAGTTATACAATCAAAAGGCCCTCGACAAACAACTCATGACTTGCTACGGTCTGTAAGTATTACTTCTATAATTAAGTCTCTAGCTCAGCTCGTTCATTGCATGTATATATAATTATCCTCACTATATTATGCAGATTGAAGATGGTCGAATGCAAAAAAGCACAAATCTATGACATTGGGTTCATTAGCCCAAATACCGTAAATGAATGGTCGGTACAAAACGAGGCCAAAGATACCGAGAAGAACTTGCTAGAATCGTTCCTTAGACATCAAAACAAAAGGGAAATACTCTTTCCTTACAACTTCAAGTGAGTGTTACTGTCTTGTGCATATTCGGTTTCTCTTACTCGAGGTTAAGTAATGTAATTGATGAGTTATGCATGCGCAGCTTCCACTATATTCTGCTATCCATTAACCTTGACGGTGCATTAGTAACTGTCTTAGACTCGCTCCGTAAAGATCCCAAGTATTATGCGGACATGACTGCAATGCTCCAGAAGTAAGTTCAATCAATACCGGGACCATATCGGCAACTTTCGTTCATTTCCTGATATCAAGTAATCATTTTCTTTGCCTGCCAGGGTTTGGAAAAAGTTCAGCACTATGGCTCCGGGTCTGAAGAAGGAGCTGCGATTTACACACCCCAAAGTAAGTAGTACTAGCTAGTTCCGCGCATCTCTCATTGATTCTAGTTTCATCAATACCATTATCATGCTTGCTTATCAGTTTGATTGAACTCTATTCTCGTAAAGTGCTGTACCAGGCACCCGGGACTCATTTATGTGGATACTACGTATGCGAGTTCATTCGCTACTATACCTCTGAGCGGGGCTTCTCTGAGAAACAATTTGAAGTACGTAAACAATATTCACAATTTTATTTTACATATTACCATCAATTGTGTTGAGTTTCATTCATATATATGTATTGACCCCCTTCTTTAAATTAGATCTGGCAGATGCGGGATGAACTCCTACCATATGATCGCATACGAGCAATTCAAGAGGAATTGGCGGGATTCTTTCTTGACCACGTCATACCTGAACACGGAGAATACCATGTCAAATTGCAATGGTTGTAAGGGATGTTATATTGTACATATGTAGTAGCGTCGGATAGATATACGAAAACTTGTTGTTCGACCAAGCACGGAGAAAGAGATGTCACTTCTCTCTATATATGTTCATGACGATCTTGTGTAATTAATGGTTTCCTTCATTTGCTTACTAGTAGCGTCGAGTTCTCTCTATATGTATAGTAGCTAGCGTCGACCAAGCACGGAGAAAGAGAGGTCACTTCTCTCTATTAGCTAGCTAACACAATATGAAACCCCTAAATTAACCCTCCAAAACCCCTAAGCCCCCCCTTCCAAAAAAAAAACCCCAGCGCCTGCGATCTGCTGACGCGTGGCTGCCTTTTGGTCCTGGTTGGTGTTACCAACCGGGACTAAAGGTCCTCCTGCCTGGGCGCCCCGCAGCGGCCACGTGGAGCCCCTTTGGTCCCGGTTCGTAAGCAAACCGGGATTAAAGGTTTTGGGCTTTAGTCCCGGTCGTGTTGTCCCGGTTCCAGAACCGGGACTAAAGGCCCTCTGGAACCGGGACTAGTGCCCTGTTTTCTACCAGTGAATGTTAGGTTCCGTTGTTAGGCCGTTAGGCAAGGTGTAGGATCGATTTCACCATTGCTCAACGCACCCTCGATATGGACTAGGTTATGAATGCACGGATGCGGCTGGTAGTTCACGCAGCAGCGCTGATATCTGTGATTCAGGCATGGGTCATGTTCATGCACAAGAGAGCTGTTCGTCGTGGTCAGAGACCTGTCAGCACATATGGTCCAATGCTTAAGAGGGAGCAGGAGAGGATCGTCAATCTGAACTACATATACAACTGCAACGACATAGAGGCTCTGTGGATGCTTAGAATGAAAAGAGCACCATTTGCCAGACTTGCCCAGATCTTCAGGAGCAGGGGGCTTCTAGAAGATGGCATCCACACTAGTGTGAAAGAACCTCTGTTGGAAAAGGAAGTGCTTAGGAGGCGCTTAGGCACGTCTAGGCGCTTGGCGATGGCCAAACGCCTCGCCTAGGGCATAAATGGAAGCCTAGGCAGGGCAAGCAAAAAGTTGTTTACCCAAGCGAGTAATCATGACATATTGCCCAGATATGCCAAACAGAACATATTCCAATGGTAGTAGTTGGTATTTAACATATTTATATGGCCTAAGTTAACATCAATACACATATAATAATCACATATACATCATGATAGTAAAAGCTATATTACCGCCTAGGCCGTGCCTAGGACGCTTAAGCACCGCCTAGACACTAGGCGAAGGCTAACCGCCTCGCTTACGCCTACCACTTTTTCCAACCATGGAAAGAACAAGTGGCCATGTTCCTTCATGTTGTTGTCCATAACCAGAGGTTCAGGATTATCTAAAACATGTTTAGGAGATCAATGGAGACCATCTCAAGGTACTTCAAGCAAGTGGTGTATGTTGTTGGGGAGCTGAGAGGAGAGATGATCAAGTGACCAACTAGTCGGACTCCTACCAAGATCCGCACTATCCCAAGATGGTATCCATACTTCAAGGTGAGCAATGAAGTATGTAGTTCATTGCTTCATATGCTAGGATTCTTCACGGTGAGCACTAACTCAATCATGTATTGCCATTTTAGGATTGCATTGGAGCAATAGATGGTACTCATGTCACTACCAGAGTGCCGAGGTCATAAGCTGCAGCATACAGGGGGAGAAAGCACTACACAAGCCAGAATGTGCTTGCTGCTGTTGACTTCGATCTGAAGTTTACATATGTGCTGGCTGGCTGGAAAGTGTCAGCACGTGATGCTAACATACTCAGTAACAGCAGAAGTCGTCCCGATGGCATCAACATCCCTGATGGCAAGTTCTACCTAGGAGATGCTGGCCATGCATGTCGGCCAGGTGTTCTTCCACCCTTCAGGAAGACCAGGAACCATCTGAACCAATTCTCTGATAGGAACTACCCTAGGACTCCACATGAGTTGTTCAATCTCAGACACTTCAGGCTTAGAGTAACTATTGAGAGGGCATTTGGAGCTTTGAAGAACATGTTGAAGATCCTTTATCAAAATCCATTCTACCCTTACCCCACCCATGTTAAGCTCATTCTTGCATGTTGCATTCTGGATAGCTGGATCCTACAATGGGGTTGTGATGAACTAGTGCCTGAGGAGGAAGATGTGACGCTTGACGATCTTGACCTCGGTGGCCATGGTGTGGAAGCATTTTACAATGAAGCCTGGAAGAACAAAAGGATGGAGTGGGCGCAAGCAATGTGGGATAATAGAGGCCAGACAAGGATCTGAAGAAGAAGAAGAAGAAGAAGAAGAAGAGCAAGAGTGACGTGGCTTGAGACTGCGTCGGTATTTCCCCAAAGAGGAAGGGATGATGCAGCACAGCGACGATAAGTATTTCCCTCAGTTATGAAACCAAGGTATCGAACCAATAGGAGGATCACCAACACTATGTAAACAGCAATTGCACACAAAGAACAAACACTTGCAACCTGACGGTAAAAAAGATAGATTAGGTCGTGATAGATTGGATAAATAGATCTCACAAGAACACAAAATAAAAGAGGCAAATAAAAAGTGCAGCAAGGTATTTTTTGTTTTTTTGGAAAAATAGATCTGAAAACAAAGGCGGCAAAAAGATAGATCGGAAAGCAATATGTTGGTAAAGTAGACCCGGGGGCCGTAGGATTCACTAGTGGCTTCTCTCATGAGTATAGCACACGGTGGGTGAACAAATTACTGTTAGGCAATTGATAGAAGATCAAATAATCATGACGATATCCAAGGCGATGATCATTATATAGGCATCACGTCCAAGATTAGTAGACCGAAACGATTCTGCATCTACTACTATTACTCCACACATCGACCGCTATCCAGCATGCATCTAGTGTATTAAGTACATGGAAAAACGGAGTAATGCAATAAGAACGGTGACATGATGTAGACAAGATCTATTCATGTAGGAATAGACCCCATCTTGTAATCCTTAATAGCAATGATACATGCATGCCTCGCTGCCCCTTCTGTCACTCGGAGAGGACACCGCAAGATCGAACCCATCACAAAGCACCTCTTCCCATGGCAAGAAAAATCGATCTAGTTGGCCTAACTAAACCAAAGATTTGAAGAATAAATACGAGGCTATAAGTAATCATGCATATAAGAGATCAAAGAAGACTCGAATAATATTCATGGATAGAAACTGATCATGAACTCAAAATTCATCGGATCCCAACAAACATACCACAAAAAGTTTACATCAAATAGATCTCCAAGAGACCATTGTATTGAGAATCAAAAGAGAGAGAGGAAGCAATCTAGCTACTGCGTACGGACCCGTAGGTCTATGGTGGACTACTCACGCATCATCGAAGAGGCACCAATGAGGATGATGTACCCCTCCGTGATCGTGTTAGATTGGATCTCGCGGTTTTGGAACTTGCGGCGACTGGATGTATTTTTCGTCGACTCCCCTAGGGTTTCTGGAATATTTGGGTATTTATAGAGCTCAGAGGCGGTGGAGGGGGTTCCCGAGGCGACCACAACCCATCAGGGCGCGCCCGGGGCCCCTGGCGCGCCCTGGTGGGTTGTGGGCGGCCTGGGCTCCCTCCTGGTTACTTCTTTGGCCCACTGGCTTTCTTCTGGTCCGAACAAATTCTCCAAAAAGTTTCGTCACGATTGGACTCCGTTTGGTACTGATATTCTGCGAAGTAAAAAAAAACAAGCAAAAAAGCAACTTACACTTTGGCACTATGTCAATAGGTTAGTCCCAAAAAATGATATAAAGTTGCTATAAAATGATTGTAAAACATCCAAGAATGATAATATAACAGCATAGAACAAGCAAAAAATATCGATATGTTGGAGACGTATCAGCATCCCAAGCTTAATTCCTACTCGTCCTCGAGTAGGTAAATGATAAAAACTGAATTTTTGATGTGGAATGCTGCCTAACATGTTCATCACATATTCTTTTCTTTTGTAGCATGGACATTTGGACTTCTAGATGGTTCAAAGCAATAGTCTTATTCGACCTAAAGACTTTAATACTCAAGCATGCCAACAAGCAACCTTGTCTTTCAAAATATCAACACTAAAGAAAGTTATCCCTAGCCCATCATGCTCAATCATTGATCCATTCATGAAACACACTCAAATATTAACTATACCCAATGCTCATGTATGATCATAGTGCCCCCTAGTTGGTGCTTTATAAGAGAAGATGGAGACTCCAATAAAAAATAAAAAAATGCATAAAGTAAATAGATAGTCCCTTCGCAGAGGGAAGTAGGGATTTATAGAGGTGCCAGAGCTCAAAGTTTAAATTGAGAGAGAAAAATATTTTGTGTGGCATGCCTTTCCTCTCAACGAAAACGACAAAGTAGTTCGCAATACTTTCCATGCTAGATATATCATAGGAGGTTCCCAAATATAAAATAAAGTTTATTCCTTTTTCTACCATTCTTTCACAATCCATGGCTGGCCGTATCCACGGTTGCCTTCCATACCAACACTTTCCAAGGAATTTATTATTTGACAACATAAAGTAAATTTCTTTTTCATTTCGAGACTAGGCATCCCTATTACCGCCATACTCTCGTGCAATGACAAGTGAATAAACACTTATCTTGAGAATAACACATCTAGCATGGAAAAATATTGGATACCCCCTACCGTTTCATGAGCGGTACGAGCACACAAAAAGGGAATTCATTTTGAAAATTAGAGATGGCACATACAAATTTGCTTAGAACGGCATGTATATACCGCATATAGGTAGGTATGGTGGACTCATAAGGCAAAACTGGGTTTAAGGATTTTGGATGCACAAGTAGTATTTCTACTTAGTACAAGTTTAGGCTAGCAAATAGATTGAGAAGCAACCAACCAAGAAATGAAAATTCACATAAACGGGCATTGAACATAACTAACACTGAATAATGCACCATAAGTTGTATGTAATTTCATTGCATAACTATTGACTTTCGTGCTTGCATAGGGAATCACAAACCTTAACACCAATATTCTTACTAAAGCATAATTACTCACTAACATGACTCACATATCACTGTCATCATGTCTAAAAACTATTACAAGGAATCAAGTTTAATTTGTCCAATGATTTTCATGAAAGTTTATTATATCCTCCTTGAATATCTATCACTTTGGGACTAGTTTCATATATTGCCATCGCTTTTGACAAGCTCAAACAAATTTAAGTGAAGAACATGAGCATAAAGATTTCATCTCTCAAAATAATATAAGTGAAGAATGAGAGGGTTTCTTCAAAATTTAGTAACTCTCAAATTAATCTAAGTGAAGCATTAGAGTATTTCTTCAAAATTTCAAAGCACACTGTGCTCAAAAAGATATAAGTGAAGCACTAGAGCAATTCCATAGCTCAATTTTTTTTAAGTGAAGCATAAAGAGCAATTCTAACAAATCATATCATAATTTTGGCTCTCTCAAATAGGTGTGTCCAGCAAGGATACTTGTGACAAACTAAAAATAAAAGTAAGGAAAGACTCAAATGATACAAGACGCTCTAAGCAAAACTCATGATATGCGACGAATAAAAATATAGCTCCAAGTAAAATACCGATGTTAGAAGAAAGAGGGGATGCCCCAAGCTTAGTTGCTTGTTTCTCTTTGGATATATCTTGGGGGTGCTGTATCATCCCCAAGCTTAGGCTCTTTTCACTCCTTATTCCTTCATCCATCGTGATCTCACCCAAAACTTGAAAACTTCAATCACACAAAACTCAACAAAATCTTCGTGAGATCCGTTAGTATAATAAAGAAAATCACCACTTTAGGTACTGTTGAAAACCCATTCATATTTTATTATTGAATTATGCCTACTGTATTTTAACTTTACCATGGCTTATACCCTTCAATACAAACCATAGATTCATCAAAACAAGCACACAATGCAACGAAAACAGAATCTGTCTTAAACAGAACAGTCTGTAGTAATCTGTACTCTAACCATACTTCTGTAACTCTAAAAATTCTGAAAAATTAGTAAGACGTAAATAATTTGTATAGAAATACTGTGTTAAAATTTCAGCTCATTATCATGCTCCAGTAAAAAATAAAATTCGCGCACTGGAGGCTAAGTTTCTGTTTCAGATTCAGCATTGTTTCTACTCATCTTATGAATCATCCTAAAGGCTTTACTTGGCACAAACACTAAATAAAACATAAAAACACAATCATAACAGAGGAATAATTGTGTCAACACTCAAAAAAAGAAAAAAAGAAAATGAATTTATTCATTGGGTTGCCTCCCAACAAGCGCTATCGTTTTACGCCCCTAGCTAGGCATAATGCATAGATTCAAGTATTGTCATCTTTGGTTTTTGCCCCATTGGATGCTCTCATGATTGACTCATATGGTGGCTTAATTCTTGTTCTAGGGAAGTGTTCCATACCCTTTCTTAGTGGAAACTGAAATCTAATATTGTGTTCTTTCATATCAATCACGGCACCTATAGTGTGTAAAAACGGTCTACCAAGTATAATGGGACAAGACGGATTGCAATCAATATCAAGAACAATAAAATCTATGGGTGCATAGTTCCTATTTTTAAGAATAAGAACAACATTAATTCTTCCCAAAGGTTTTTTAATAGTAGAATCCGCCAAGTGCAAATTAAGAGAACATTCTTCAATATTGGTAAGACCAAGCACATCACATAGAGATTTCGGAATCGTGGAAACACTAGCACCCAAATCACATAGAGCAAAACACTCATAATTTTTAATCTTGACCTTAATGGTAGGTTCCCACTCATCATGTAATTTTCTAGGAATAGAAATCTCTAACTCCAACTGTTCTTCAAAAGACTTCATCATGGCATCAACGACATGTTTAGTAAAAGCTTTATTTTGTTCATAAGCATAGGGTGAATTCAACATGGATTACAGCAAAGAAAGACAATCAATCAAAGAGAAACTATCATAATTAAAGTCTTTGCAATCCAAAATAGTGGGCACATCACTAGTTAAAGTGTTGACCTCTTCAAACCCACTTTCATCAATTTTTTCATCAAGATTTTCACCCTCCAAATCACTGGGACGCCTTCTAGCTAAAGTTGACTCTACTTCAGTCCCTTTATCATAAATTTTAATATTACTAAACAAGGAATCAATAGGAGAAACACCAATCACTTTAAGATCTTCATCATTTTTCTGAGAGCAATCACTAGAAAACGCTTTTTCTAAAATATCTCTTTTAGCTCTAAGCATAGCGGTTCTTTTCTTACTTTCATCCATAGAAACATATAAAGCTTTAATTGATTCATCAATCTTAGGTGCAAAAGCTTTCAACTTAAGATTTTCTACATCATGAGAAATTCTATCAATGCTTCTAGACATATCATCAATCTTATTCAACTTTTCTTCTATCGTAGTGTTGAAAACTTTTTGCGCATTGATAAATTCTTTAATATTACTCTCAAAATAAGAGGGGTTCCTATTATTATTGTAAGAAGAATCACCATAGGAATTACCATATTTATTAGAGGAATTTCTAGGAAAAGGCCTAGGATTAAAATTACCTCTATAAGCATTGTTATTGAAATTGTTTTGCGAGACGAAATTCACACCTACGGAATCACTATTTTGCTCAATCAAAGTAGACAAAGGAACATCATTAAGATCAATAGGAACATTTTTACTAGCAACCAACTTCATTAAAGCATCAACTTTTTCACTCAAAGTACTAATTTCTTCAACCGAATTAACCTTTTTGCTAGTAGGTGCTCTTTCAGTATGCGATTGCGAATAATTTGTCATAATATTATCTAGCACTTTAGTAGCTTCACCCAAAATAATTTCCATAAAAGTACCACCCGCGGCGGAATCTAAAAGATTTTTAGAGACAAAATTCAATCCCGCATAATTTTTCTGTATGATCATCCAAAGATTTAAACCATGAGTAGGACAATTTCTTAGCATCAATTTCATTCTTTCCCAAGATTGTGCAACATGTTCATGCTCAAGTTGCTTAAAATTCATGATTTGTGTTCTAAGGGAAATAATTTTCGCGGGCGGAAAATACTTAGTAATAAAAGCATCCTTGCACTTATTCCAAGAATCGATACTATTGTGAGGCAAAGAAGAAAACCAAATTTTTGCACGATCCCGCAAGGAGAAAGCAAAATAATTTCAACTTTACTATATCATTGTCCATATCTTTTTTCTTTTGCATATCACACAATTCTACGGATGTGTTTAGATGGGACGCGACATCCTCATTAGGAGTACCGACAAATTGATCTTTCATGACACGATTCAACAAAGCGGCATTAATATCACAAGACTCCGCACTAGTGGCGGGAGGAGCAATCGGAGTACTAATAAAATCAGTATTATTAGTATTGGAAAAATCACACAATTTGGTATTTTCTTGAGTCATCGTGACTACGCAAACAAGATTGCAAGCAAGCAAGAGATCTGACGAGAAAAAGGCAAACGAAAAAAGAGGGCGAATAAAACGGCAAATTTGGTTAAGTGGGGAGACAAAAACGAGAGGCAAATGGCAAATAATGTAATTGCAAGGATATGAGATTTGTGATTAGGAACCTGATAGATGCTGATGGTGTCTCCTCGGCGCCAGAGATTGGCACGTAGAAGAGACCGCTTCATCCCCGGCAACGGCGCCAGAAATTCCTTTGACGTGGCTTGAGACTGCGTCGGTATTTCCCCAAAAAGGAAGGGATGATGCAACACGGCGACGGTAAGTATTTCCCTCAGTTATGAAACCAAGGTGTCGAACCAGTAGGAGGATCACCAACACTATGTAAAAAACACCTGCACACAAAGAACAAATACTTGCAACCCGACGCGAAAGAGAGGTTGTTAATCTCTCTACGGTAAAAAAGATAGATTTGGTAGTGATAGATTGGATAAATAGATCTCACAAGAACACAAAATAAAAGAGGCAAATAAAAAGTGCAGCAAGGTATTTTTGGGTTTTGGAATAATAGATCTGAAAACAAAAGCGGCAAAAAGATAGATCGGAAAGCAATATGTTGGAAAACTAGACCCGGGGGCCGTAGGATTCACTAGTGGCTTCCCTCATGAGTATAGCACACGGTGGGTGAACAAATTACTGTTGGGCAATTGATAGAAGATAAAATAATCCTGGCGATATGCAAGGCGATGATTATTATATTGGCATCACACCCAAGATTAGTAGACCGAAACGATTCTACATCTACTACTATTACTCCACACATCGACCGCTATCCAGCATGCATCTAGTGTATTAAGTTCATGGAAAAACGGAGTAATGCAATAAGAACGGTGACATGATGTAGACAAGATCTATTCATGTAGGAATAGACCCCATCTTGTTATCCTTAATAGCAACAATACATGCGTGCCTCGCTGCCCCTTCTGTCACTGGGAGAGGACACCGCCAGATCGAACCCATCACAAAGCACCTCTTCCCATGGCAAGAAAAATTAATCTAGTTGGCCTAACTAAACCAAAGATTCGAAGAAGAAATACGAGGCTATAAGTAATCATGCATATAAGAGATCAAAGAAGACTCGAATAATATTCATGGATAGAAACTGATCATGAACTCAAAATTCATCGGATCCCAACAAACACACTGCAAAAAGTTACATCAAATAGATCTCCAAGAGACCATTGTATTGAGAATCAAAAGAGAGAGAGGAAGCCATCTAGCTACTGCCTACGGACCCGTAGGTCTATGGTGGACTACTCACGCATCATCGGAGAGGCACCAATGAGGATGATGAACCCCTCCGTGATGGTGTTAGATTGGATCTCACGGTTCTGGAACTTACGATCGCTGGATGTATTTTTCGTCGACTCCCCTAGGGTTTCTGGAATATTTGGGTATTTATAGAGCTCAGAGGCGGTGGAGGGGGTTCCCGAGGCAGCCACAACCCATCAGGGCGTGCCCGGGGCCCCTGGTGCGCCCTGGTGGGTTGTGGGCGGCCTGGGCTCCCTCATGGTTACTTCTTTGGCCCACTGGCCTTCTTCTGGTCCAAATTTTTTTCCAAAAAGTTTCGTCGCGATTGGACTCCGTTTGGTATTGATATTCTGCGAAGTAAAAAAACAAGCAAAAACAGCAACTGGCACTTTGGCACTATGTCAATAGGTTAGTCCCAAAAAATGATATAAAGTTGCTATAAAATGATTGTAAAACATCCAAGAATGATAAAAAAAAATACGTTGTTCCATGCTGTTTGGCCTTGTTCCATGCTGTTTGACCTTGTTCCATGCAGTTTGGCCTTGAATGATAAACATCCAAGGCCAAACAGCATGGAACAAGCAAAAGTTATAGATACGTTGGAGACGTATCAAAGAGCAGCATCAGAAGAGGAAGCAGCAGCAGAAGAGGAAGAGAAACAATAACAACAACAGCATCAGAAGAGGTAAGAGGAAGAGGAAGAGGATGGATGATGAACTTTCCCATTCAGCTATTTGGCTCTTAATAATATGTACTGCTATTTTATAGTAGTTAGGATGAACCATAATTTGTTTCGTAGGTAGGAGTGATACTCTTAAGATGTGTGTGGTAAGGTCACCACTAGTGAGAAGTGATGAGAGCACCTAATGCAGGCTGCAACCAAATATTGTGTCATATGTGCGCCTATGCAATGCGGCCAACCAAACAACGGGTCAAAATTAGTTCTCTCATACAGCCAACCTATATGCGGGCAACCAAACAATGTGTAGATGACGATCTAGAGACTGTTTTTCCTCAACCAGGTCCATCTGAAAAGCCAATGAAAACACCTCAAAATCGGTGCGGTCAACCAAACGCATCCAAGGAGTATGAGTAGTCCAGCCGTATGTGGCGGCAAGTCCTTTTGGCGTCGTAGACTCGTAGTAGCACCTCAGTGTGTACACCACTATACGAAGAAGACAACTTTATAGTTAAGCGTGTTGTCCAGCTGAGTGCTTAGCTAGCTATAGGCTCATGTTATCCACGAGGGAAATCAAGGCCGAAGAAGAAGAACAAAAGGATGTGCATGATGACTTGATGAGGAAATGTTGTTTTAGCCGGACCATGTGGTACATATCACTTTGCTTTAGACTGCTATATATAAGATCTTTGCTCCGCACACCCCATTTGGCAGTGCTGTTAAGTCACCTAACATGAGAAAATGTTGATTGGACACAATGACACATGCCTTTTTTTCTGATAAATAGTGATATCAAGATGAAACCAATTACCACCCGCAAAAGAAAAGATGAAACCAATTACACCTGACCTCTATAGTGATATATAATATCAAAACCGAGCTGAGACACTGGGATGCACACAACCATAAAGGATAAAAAGAAGAGGAAATAATAAAGACGAAACAAATCTATACCCAACGCAGCCGCCTCCTACCCAAGAAAAGCCTAGGGTTTCCCTGCCTCTCGCCGGCGCCGCTGTCGGTCCGCCTCGTCTTCGGCCCTTGCCAGCGAGAGGGCTCGGTTTTCAGTTGTCCCTTCGTGTTTTGTTACGGATTGTGTCCTGCTTAGGATGATGAGACGGCGGCTCCCTGAAGATGGAATAAGGTTCTCCCCAACTATCCCCCGTCCCGATGGTGTGTCTAGCATCATCCGTGGGCGTGTGGAGGTGTGTCTCCAGCGAATCTGTCCATGGTGGATTTGCTCGGATCTGGTCGTAGTTCGTCTACGTTCATGTGTTTTCAGGTTGGATCCTTCCGATCTACGCTACTCTTTATCGGGGTGGTTGTTGTTTTGCGGCGTTGGTCCTATGGGGCCTTAGCAAGCTGACTTTTCGACCTTCTATTACAATAAATTTTGCCCGGCTCCAAGGAGGAAGGGGCAATGACGGCGGCGCGCCTTCGGCTCGCTTCTGTGCATGTAGTCGTTGCTAGCTGGTCTACGGATCTGGACGTAATTTTTATTATTTTTGGTGTTTGTTGTACTGCCATGATTGAAGATGAATACATTGAAACTTTTCTCGCAAAAAAAAGATGGTGCGTTTCTCTAATTCTTTGGTCTATTCACCTACCAAAACTTCTCCATAAATTTGAGTAAATTACCCACCCTGTCACCCGTAAATGACAAAAAACTATTCGTTAATTGTTTTATGATTTTTTCTCCTGTCAATGAAATGTCATAAAATCTAATTAAATTACCCATCCTGCCACCCGTAAGTGAAAAAAACTCTTCGTTAACTGCTTCCATGATTTTTTTTCATCTTTCATCGAATTTGCCTGTAAAGTTGAAATAAATTACCCACCCCACCACCCATAACTAAAAAACTCTTTGTTAATTGTTGCTCCGAATTTTTCGTTTGTTATCCAAACTATCACTAAAGTTAAAATAAATTACCTACCATGTCACCCGTAAAAGTGAAAAATCGAGCGTTCCTCTAAATTATTTGTGCCTATGGACCCTCCAGTTTTCCATTCATCGTGATACCAACATTTTCTTTTACACGCATCGATGATGTATTTTTAAAAAAGTACACGCATCAAGGATCAAGTCCAACCACGATCCATTGTGAGCATGTTAGAATACAAGTGTCTTACGTCCGCATGCGCGCTGGTTGGTGCACAAATATTCAAATACATGTAGATGAATGGAGTCAAAATATTTGAAACTTGATTTGAAAACCACGATTTTATTATCCTGTTGCAAAGCACGGGTCCTTTTGCTAGTCAATAATCATGGAAGCTAATTCTCCAATCGATGGAAACTTAACTTATCATGTTGAAGACAAAAAAATCCATATCGGAGCAATTTTCAGCTTCATTGGAAGCAATATTGAATAAAGTTGAAAATAAAATTTGTTTCCTAAGGCAACAAACTATATGTCGTAGAATGCCAAATTTCTAGAGTTAATAGTTTACTTACCACCCAAAATTAGTGTGCTAAATAGGAGTATCCGGAAAATATGAATTAGTACCTACTCTCTCCATACCTAAAAGTAAGTTGTATTTTGTTACGTTAAGATATGCATTTGACAAATATTACTCCATAAATACAAGGTTATATGCTATGAAATTTGTGTCACTAGATTTTTATTTAAAACTACTTTGTTATGATAGTGATTTTGTATCACCTATATCAAATATTAAAAGAGTAATTGTTGGTCAAAGTCTTGTCTTAACGAAATGAAATATTAAAAGATGAATTAATTCCTTATTCTTCGGAACTGAGGGAGTAAATATATGGGGTGGTTATTAGCAAATCCCACATAATCAGCTATTCAGATTATTTAGTTTCAATTTGGGAAACTGCCCACGAAAGGTGCTCATCTAGTGACCATGTGGGGCTTCCATCTAGTGCCCACGAATGGTGCTCATCTTTTTGGCACTGTGCATCCTCAATATCTTAACTTAATCTTAATATTGCATCAATGTCTTGAATAGATCATGATAATGCATCTTAAAAAGTTAAGACATCAATGTGGAGTTTCATTCAATATTGTTTTTCGAAAAGAAAAAAAATCCGTAGTTTGTATGTTGTCGAAGAGAGTGGTAGTGTTGCTGCTTATTTGTTGCGTGGGTCGTTACGGTCGTTTCCCTTTTTTACCTATATTTTTTGATCTTCTTGGCAGGGTGCATTCTCAATGTCTTAACATTTTTGCGAATGACTAGATCATGATAATGCATTGTTAAAAAGTTAATACGTCAATGTCTCATCGATATCTTGACTAAATCGATAATGCATCGTTAAAAAGTTAATACATCAATGTCTTAAATTGATCTTAATGTTGCATCAATATCTTGACTAGATCATGATAATGCATCGTTACAAGATACTAATACACCAATGTGGAGTATCATTTAATATTGAGTTTATTAACTTTTGACAAAAAATGATCATGATCTCAGAAATTTGTGCATCCTTTTGGGTTTCCAGATAGCACCATCTGCTCGCTAAGCTACATGATTATATCATTACATGTATATATTAGGTCTTACTCTCAGGCGCTAAACATAATTATCATTGTTATATTCCCTCTCTGATTCATACAAGACTGGGGCAGATGCATCTATCGTCTTTTCCGATGCTTAGTTGTACAAACCGTGGACTATCAAGTACTAGCTAGTACTATTGCTTTTAATTGGCGCCTCCACGCATGTTCTTGGATTAGACAAGATTAGATGTGAGAGGCTAGAGTACAACCTATAAGTTTCTGATTGTACCCAGCTAATCTGATAACAAAGCACATTTTCCTTGGCGTATCAAATTGGCTACAAGTCATACGAATCCAGTATGTAGATGGAGAATGCTGCGGCCTCAGCCACATGCTCCCATATGCCACGCCATTGGGGAGCCATCATTTGCGTTTGCAAGGTACGGCAAGTAAACAAATGGCGATTAGATGACCTTAAGTGCGTACTTAGCATGGGTACTTGACACGTAGAGCATCTAGCTTGGGCACATGACAAAGCTCGATTTGGTGCATGCACCACGCATGATTAGCAACAATGAGCGAATTGGCATATAGATCTTCTTACACCATTGTTCCAGACTATCATAAAGGGAATCCCTGATCGGTGAAAGTATAGATAAATCAATATATTATAGGTAGCGGGCTTAATCATTTTAGGAGCTATTTGTTTTTTCATCAAACAAGGTGCTAGTTAAAGACGTGCACCATTTCCCTTGCGTGTGTGTTTCTGGCTAATCATGTATGTATGTTGTTCAACCACAATATGATTCAGACGTGGTAGTTTACTGCAAAAGAACAATGTAAATATGTGCTGTGCATGCCAACCTCAACCACTCATTTAATAACAGTACAAACAACAAATCAACAATGAGAAAAGTAAGTTCCTCAAATATGTACAGAGAGCCTCCTGTATTTTCCAATTGTTGCATTTGACAGCTGCCTAAAAATGTTTTGGGCGTCAGTCAATTCTCTCAAAGAAGAAGACGAGCGGAAGAGCGCGGGGTCGTATATGGGGGCAACGCGGAATGCTACGACTTCATCAGCACGGGCGAGACAGAGGGTTGACATATTCGGATGTAATGCGCGCGGGGGTGGGAGGGATGGGGGGCTCCGTTGGTGTAGAAAGGGGGCTCGTAGGAATGTCACCGGCGACGATGACTCATCGTCTAAGGAGGCGGCGGTAGCATGCGACGACATGCGGTTTGTCCGACGTAGAAGAGCAAGTGGATGTGACTGGAGGAGAGAACAACTATGGTATCAACGTCAGATGGGGGTAGGGGCATTTCTGTCCCTATGGAAATACAGAGTGAACTTGGAGCCTATATTTGGAAATAAATGAGTTCGAATGGCTATAATGGCATCCAGTGAGTGGCATTTATTGAATCGGCAAAATTTGCAGTGGTGTATATCCAATTAACCATTTGTTATTACTGTCATTTATAAAATGTTTTTAAGAAAAATCTCGTATTTGTACGGCCAATACCTCTCATCTCAACAATATGCCATGGAATTTCTGTTTGGCCACCATATGGCATTATCTTGAATTTTCTCAGAAAATTAATTAGTTATGATTAGTTGATCACCATGGGAACAGAACAAGTTCATCAATCAGTACACAAGGCATGGGCTTCAATATCTCCATACCATATATTATTGTTCTTACACGACGAGTAAAACTAATAGTTTGGTTATAAAGCTTGAAATTTATGCTACACAGCTTGAAATGCCCAGGACAAGTGACACTCTGTCCTAAACCAAGAGCACCTTCTAATTATTCATGGGCACACACTAGAGTACTACTCCACCACAACTTAAGTTGACAAGTACCATTAACATATTGCCTTCTACTCTGTCTGTTTTTAATCCCCTCGGCTTCGCTGGCGCAAAAGATGCAAAGGCCTTTTCGTTCACTTTTGCTGCACGCACACTCTTGGCTCTTTATGTTAAGTCCTTGGATATTATGAATAGAAATTAAAGCATGGAAGCATCTGCTAACTACCGATGCTGTAAACCAAGCATATTTATTTTTGTTTATGGATTTTATGCCTGCAAATTGGAATATATTTAGTTTTGTTTGATCTGAACTTCTGCAATGGCAAACTTAAGCGGAATCTCTCTCTGGCTTGATGGAGAGAACAAAATGTACCATGTGACAAGAGAACAAAATCGAGATAACACGAGATCCTGAAGACAAGATGCAGGAAAATTGAAGTGACAAGTATATCGGCAAACCGATGCTTATTCCGGTATTGTCTGCTATGTGGCATAACACGTCAGTTTCGTGAAATTGTGAATGGTTTGAATAGTCCTGTTGTAATGGAAATAAGTAGAATATTTTGTACAGGTGAAACCAAAAAGAAGGCAGCATTGGGAATTTCAGAGCTGTCAGCATCTTTCAGCGTCATCACTAGGTTGACGACACTGCTTAACACAAATATACTGATAATTAAGGGGAGTTTCTGGTGCTAGACAGTTTGTTAGGATTCAGGAGAGGGGAGTAAACTGAGGCATCATCGGCATCAATCAGGTTGGGGCCGGATAGCAGGCACGATTGGGTGTTGCTGCTAAACTAGGAGAAAAAAGAATACTTGTTAAGTTTAGTGCATTCCGTTTATCCACCTTTAGATTGCTGGTAGAACTTGAACCCAAAACTAGATGCCCAGCCTGAAAAGGTAAAAGGCCAAAGAGTGTTCATTTTCTCTGTGGGTGCACCGGCCGTTAAACTTTCACCGGCCAGGACGGATCAGGCCTTGAGCTTAGAGCATCCACTGCCGGGCGTCCTAAACTTGTCTCGGACCGGTGACAAAAAAAGCCACAAAAAAAGCGATCCAGACCGGCTCTTCAAACGGTCCTCAAACATCCGAGCTGACCGACATCCCTCATATTCAACCCAAATCTAGGACGGCTGTGGAGCGCTCGGGCGCGTCCGTCACGTCAGACTAACGATAGGGCCCACACAAATCGCCCGAAAACGCGGCGGTCTGACGTACGTCTCCTCCGGTGGCGGGTGTGAACATCGTATGGAGCCGCTCCGGCTGGTCGCCCGAGGCAAATTCGGCTATTTAAGCCGGCCGGCATCCCCAACCATAGCCACACCCATCTCCTCCCTCTCTGCGCCACCAGGCCGAGCCCATTTACCACCTCTCTTTAGCTTTCCCGTTCGTCCCACGCCATCCGGCTTCACCATGACCCAACAGAAGAAGACGACCTACATTATGCTCACGCCGGAGCGTCGCTTCTAGATCGAGGAGCAGATCCGGGTCAGGCACACCGCACGCATCGCTGCCGGCCTGCCTCCGAACTCACCGAAGCCGGGGGAGGAGGAGACGGAGGAGCCGGACGAGGAGCAGCATCTGGTTTCGATGGAGGAGGAGGAGAACGAGTTTGCTTTCGCTCCGGGCAACAACATGGAGGAGGCGGAAGTGGAGTTCCCGGTCGCCCAAACGGCCGAGATGGAGGAGCAGAAGGCCATCCTAAAGTCCATCCAGGACGAGTCTTATGTGGAGGTAAACCGACAGTTCATCCGGCAGGAGCGGCCGACGACCTACGTGCTTTTCGCCGAACTCGACGCAGAGGCGGTGACGGAGCAGCTAGAGTATCCGGAGCTGCGGTTGCCACCCATGTACTCATAGCCACCGAGCCAGGCATGGAGATAGTGGACATCTCCGACGAGGACTAGGGTTGTTTATATTACTTGGTCTACGTAGTACGTCGGTTGCATGCTTTTGTATGTACAACCGAACCCATCATACCCGTCGCAAACGCCCGGGCAGGCCGTCCGGTCACTGCCCGATCATAAAAATCCGACCCAGACGGGCATCCTGAAAGCACAACATGCTCCCTTGGTGGTTTTGATAATTCATGACAACATACATTGTCTCTTGAACTAATACTTTTATCCAGTGTA
Source organism: Elymus sibiricus (assembly GCA_039707655.1). Lineage (NCBI taxonomy): Eukaryota > Viridiplantae > Streptophyta > Magnoliopsida > Poales > Poaceae > Elymus > Elymus sibiricus. The sequence goes on from CM077665.1 coordinate 491,428,823, forward strand.
TTTTAGATAAAGTCCATAGAGAGGGTTGGCAAAAGGATTGTGGAGATACCCCTAGATGCAAGGATATGGATTGGCAAATCTTCAAGCAAGAGGACTCTACATTTTACTTTGTGAGAAATCACTTTGAGTCCATAGGAAAGCCAATACTATTAAAAGGGGGTAAGGTACTGTTGGTGAACAAGATGCTCCACGTGCACAAGAGATAGTCATCAAAAACACCTACAAGCTCTTCCACAAGAGTCTGTCCAAAGCCAAATATCCAAAATCGGTGCAACCAAAAATTCCCACTTGGTCCCACCGATTGCCAAACTCAGACAGACTCATGCCAAACCCTCGCCATTCGATGCAACCGATTCTGCATCGGTGCCAGTCTTCGGTACCACCGAGTTTTGCCAGTCGGTCTCACCGAGTTTTTGGACCAACTCCCTGGATAGCCATTCACAAGAATCGGTACCACCGAGTTTTGTGAATCGGTCCCACCGAGTTTCTGGACCAACTCTCTGATTAGCCATGGCCAAGAATCGGTACCACCGAGACTTGAGAATCGGCGTCACCGAGTTGTGCAATCTAACCGTTGGTCACCTAATCGGTACCACCGAGAGTTATATATCGGTCTCACCGAGATTCAAAAGTTACCGCCTTTTGGTCACTTCGGTACCACCGAGATTCACACATCGGTGTCACCGAGTTGGTCACTTTAGGTGTAACGGTTGGATTTTTGGGGATGCCTATATATACCCCTTCACCACCACCCACTCGAGAGAGAAGCACTCAGAACTATTTCATACTTGCCACATCCTATTTTCTGGGAGAGAGCCACCTACTCATGTGTTGAGATCAAGCTATTCCATTCCTACCATATGAATCTTGATCTCTAGCCTCCCCAAGTTGCTTTCCACCAAATCAATCTCTTCCACCATAGCCAAATCTGTGAGAGAGTGATTGTGTGTTGAGGAGTCTATCATCTTGAAGCACAAGAGCAAGGAGTTCATTGACATTGCCGAGCCTATTACCTTTTGGAGGGTGGTGCCTCCTAGATTGGTTAGGTGTTGCTTGGGAGCCTCCTACTTCGTGTTGTGGAGTTGAACCAAGAAGTTTGTACGGGCAAGGAGATCGCCTACTTCGTGAAGATCTACCCATAGTGAGGCTAGTCCTTCGTGGACGGAAGCCGTTATGGAATAGTCAAGGTTGCTACTTCGTGGACCCTTATGGGTGGAGCCCTCCGTGGACTCTCGCGACCGTTACCTTCCGTGGGTTGAAGACTCCATAAACGTGGACGTACAATAGCACCACCTATCGGAACCACGGGAAAAATCTTCGTGTCCCTCATGCGTTTGATCTCCCTATCGCAACTTTACTTTCCATGAGATTCCATGTGCAATGTCTTTACTTTCCGCTGCCATACTTGTTGACTTGCATGTGTAGGGCGTGCTAGACTTACTATAATTGTTAAAATCTGCCAACCAATTAACTTGGGAAAAGGTTAGGTTTTAAATTCCTGCTAGTAGTCTATTCCTGCTAGTGTTTCGTCAAGATAACCATAACATGGTCTTTACCGGTTTCCGTAGAGGTGATCTATATATTGTCGACTTCACTAAGAGATCCAAACCTCGTACTTGTCTTATTGCAAAATCTTCTAAAGGTTGGCTCTGGCATAGAAGACTAGGACATGTTGGCATGCGTAATCTAGACAAGCTTATCAAAGGTGATCACATACTTGGTGTTAAAGATGTTATCGTTGACAAAGATAGACTTTGTAGTGCTTGTCAAGCTGGAAAGCAAGTAGGTGGAAGTCATCCCGTAAAGAATATCATGACTACTAGGAGACCACTCGAGTTACTTCATATGGATCTTTTTGGTCCCAATGCTTACAAGAGCCTCGGTGGAAATTCCTATGGTATAGTTATAGTTGATGATTTTTCCAGATTTACGTGGGTATTCTTTCTTGATGATAAGTTACAGGTACAAAATTCTTCAAGAACTTCGTTCGCAAAGCACAAAATCAGTTTGAAGTAAAGATCAAGAAGGTTCGGAGCGATAACGGATCGGAGTTCAAGAACACCCATGTAGATACCTTTCTTGATGAAGAAGGTGTCTCACATGAGTTCTCGGCTACGTACACGCCTCAACAAAATGGAGTTGTTGAGAGGAAGAACCGAACTCTTATTGAGATGGCAAGAACGATGCATGACGAATACAAGACGCCAAGACACTTTTGGTCAGAAGCCGTGGAAACAGCATGTCATGCCACAAACCGACTCTACTTGCACAAGCTTCTCGGATTCCTACTCGGTTACGGATCAAACTCTCACACTTACCGTGTCTACAACAACTTCACTCGAAAAGTTGAAGAGACGGTAGATGTGAAGTTTGATGAATCTAATGGTTTGCAAGTCGAACAATTGCCAAATGATGTAGGAGATAAGGATCCTTCGGAAGCTATCCAAGACTTGTCCATCGGCAAGATTCGTCCCATGGAGGTGAAGGAAAGTACTTCGTCAACTCAAGTGGAAGCCCCTACCTCACGTCAAGGTGAACCTCAACACGACATGGAGGCATCCACAAGCGGTACACGACAATATGAAGAGGAGGAAGTACATCATGAACAACCTCCTTCACCACCACCTCAAGGAAACGACACCTTCAACAACAACGAAGACGAAGGAGATGATGATGATGAAGAAGCTCCACCATCCAACAAGCAAAAGCTACCCCGAGTTCGAGCAAGAGTGACCAAGAATCATCCTCTAAACCAAATCTTTGGTGATATACAAACCGGGAGAATCACTCGCTCTAAAACTCGCTTAGCTAATTTTTGTGAGCACTATTCTTTCATCTCTAGCATTGAACCCTTGAAGGTAGAACAAGCTCTTTAAGACCCGGATTGGGTGAACACTATGCATGAAGAGCTTCAAAACTTCGAGAGGAACGAAGTGTGGACACTCGTGGAGAAGCCCAAGGACGGGCACAACATCATCGGAACCAAATGGGTGTTTCGGAACAAGCAAGATGAAGACGGTCAAGTCGTACGCAACAAGGCGCGTCTCGTAGCCCAAGGATATACGCAAGTCGAAGGTATGGACTACGGTGAGACCTATGCCCCCGTCGCTAGACTTGAAGCTATTCGCATTCTTCTTGCTTATGCTAATCACCATGATATCACGCTTTATCATATGGACATTAAAAGTGCCTTTTTAAATGGTGAGATTAAAGAAGAAGTCTATGTTAAGCAACCACCTGGTTTTGTGAATCCTAAGAAACCTAATCATGTTTACAAGCTTCGTAAAGCTCTTTATGGTCTTAAACAAGCCCCTCGTGCTTGGTATAAATGCTTAACGAAGTTTCTCATTGAAAAGGGTTTTGAAATTGGTAAAATTGACGCAACCTTATTCACTAAAAGAGTTAATGGTCAATTATTTGTGTGCCAAATCGATGTGGATAATATTATCTTTGGATCTACTAACCCACAATTTAGTGAAAGATTTGGAAGGTTGATGTCCGAGAAGTATGAGATGTCCATGATGTGTGAGCTGAAATTCTTTCTTGGTTTACAAATCAAGCAAACAAGAGAAGGAACTTTCATCTCTCAAACCAAGTATACCAAGGACTTGATCAAGAAGTTCAACATGCAAGAGTGTAAAGATATGAAAACTCCTATGCCTACTAGTGGACATGTTGACCGTACCAAGGAGGATAAACCGGTTGATCAAAAGGTCTATCGATCTATGATTGGTTCATTGCTATATCTATGTGCCTTCCGTCCCGATATTATGCTTCGTGTTTGCATGTGTGCTAGATATCAAGCTGCACCTAAAGAGTGTCATCTTTTGGCCATGAAACGTATAATGAGATATTTGATACAAACACCAAACTTTGGCATTTGGTATCCCAAGGGATCTTCCTTTAACCTTGTTGGCTATTCCGACTTGGACTATGCTGGTGACAAGGTTGATAGAAAATCCACCTCGGGTACATGTCAATTTCTTGGTAGAGCTCTTGTGTCTTGGTCCTCCAAGAAACAAAACTCGGTATCTCGCCGAAGCTGAGTATATTGCTGTCGGATCATGTTGTGCACAATTACTATGGATGACACAAACACTTAAAGATTATGGAATCCATATGAAAAATGTTCCATTACTTTTTGATAATGAAAGTGCTATTAAGATTGGTCATAATCATGTGCAACATTCTCGAACTAAGCATATTCAAGTTCGACATCATTTCATTCGTGATCATGTTGCCAAAGGAGATATCAATCTTAAGCACGTTCGTACCAACAAGCAATTGGCCGATATCTTTACTAAGCCACTTGATGAGAAAGTGTTTTGTTACTTGAGGAGTGAGTTGAACATCATTGATACTTCAAACTTGAGCTAAGCTCACTCGGATGTATCCAAGGGGATGAGCTTACTTGACCATTCCATGCCATCATTACCATGTTATCTTATACCATGGAATTCTATGCTCCCTTGTACTGCATCTAACCTTTTATAGGTACTTGGAAGAATTTCATTCCACAAGGTTGTAAACAACTCCAATCATAAGCAATCTTGTCTTACCCAAGTATCCACAACCCCTCTTGATGATGGAAGGAAGAAGACAACTCAAACATATCCTTGACACATATTTGAATTTCACAATTGGTATCGTGTCATATCATGTTCTTCCTTGCATGACTAACCGTATGTAGGTGATAAGTGTACCAAAACAAGAAGGATTGCTCCCAACTCAAGATGAACTTCATCAACTTCGAGCATCCTCAACAAGTTCACCTACAAGCCACGTCATCAACATCACTCAAAGGTATCTACTCATATCCTTGAAAAAGCTTTACTCCAAGTCATGAGATAAAGCAACTCAAGTGATATGAAAACATTAAAATGCTTAATCGAAAAATGGTAACCCCGTTTTGAGCTTAACGATGAGTATGACCTATGATCAAGTATTCTTGCTTGGCTCCTATGTCAATATACTCTAATATAGGTGACCTAGTCACCGCCCATCATCTAGTTAAGTATCTTGTTTGGTTCATTCTCTATTTGCAAGATTTCTTGGAACCACTCAAGTCTTCTCTAGTTGATATCTCTTTGTAAAGTCTTTTGCATTTCCTTTGAAGATCCTTTTGACATTTTGTTACAAGTTTTTCAAACTCATTTGCAAGTTTCTCAAACTTTGCCAAGTTTCTGTTTAGCCCTCGGAGCCTCCGATACAAATAACTCGGTTCTACCGATTTAGCAGATAAGCTGCATAACAACAATTCGGTTCCACCGACCCGTTTGTCTCGGAGCCACCGATTTGATTTCTTCTCTAGTCTGTGTTCATGTTAGTAATTTTTTGTTTCTTTAGCGATCCTACTAGTGGTATCTTTGTTTCTTCAATGATCCCTTATTATTATTAAAAAAAGGGGGGGGAGAAACTTTATTCTAGGATCCCTGACTCAAAGGAGGAGAAGTCTTACAAGTTCTCAGGTCAGTCAAAAAGGGAGAAATTATTTCCATGATTCCCTCAGTTTTTTAATGCTCTCCATGATCCCTACATTTATGACCCTTGTTCTCAAGGATCCCTTCTAACTCCATGATCCCTGTGTCTAACCCTGTGTATGGACCTTTTTGGAAATTAATGCCAAAGGGGGAGAAATACCAAAGCTTCAATGCTAAAGGGGGAGATACATGCTTCAATACAAAGGGGGAGAAAACAATCAAGGGGGAGAATATCAGAGTTTATACTTACATAGTCAAGGGGAGAATACCAAAGTAGGGGGAGAAAAATATGTTTGGAGAAAAATATGTTTATTTCATTTGACTACTCATGTTAGACTTTTCTCACCCTATCCAATCCCAATATCTACATGCTAAGATTCAGAGGGAAAGGATGACCTACTATTTTCATATCTAAGGGGAGAAAGTTCTAAATAATTTTGGAGACATATCAATCTTAAGGAATACTACCTTCTATATGTTCTCTACATCTTGGTACTATTGAGTTCTATTGCTTTTTTATTGGTAGAATACTCTTGTGTTTCTTAACATTGTTTTCTCAAGTGTGTTTCTACTACTAGAAGGCTCAAGAACTCAAGGTAAGTATATGCATCATATCTTTGTTCAAGATGATCTCTTGCTTCTTGCACATATTGTTTGCAAGAGTGAAGTCTTGAACAAGGATACATCTCACTCATATATAATTGATGCATATAGCCAAGATACACATGACTCATATTATCCCTTCCACTATATGTGTGTCCATGCATACCAAAGCAACCATCCTTTAAAGGGTTTGCACACATTTAGGGGGAGCAAATCTAAGTCATGTGTCTCTCAAAGTCTTCATAATATCTACACATATCTTTATTTGAAGCTTTGATCGTATGTTGTCATCAATTACCAAAAAGGGGGAGATTGAAAGCACAACATGCTCCCTTGGTGGTTTTGATAATTCATGAAAACATATATTGTCTCTTGGACTAATACTTTTACCCAGTGTATTTCAGATAAAGTCCACAGAGAGGGTTGGCAAAAGGATTGTGGAGATACCCCTAGATGCAAGGAAATGGATTGGCAAAGCTTCAAGCAAGAGGACTCTACATTTTACTTTGTGAGAAATCACTTTGAGTCCATAGAAAAGCCAATACTCTTAAAAGGGGATATGGTACTCTTGGTGAACAAGATGCTCCAGGTGCACAAGAGATAGTCACCAAAAACACCCACAAGCTCTTCCACAAGAGTCTGTCCAAAGCCAAATATCCAAAATCGGTGCAACCAACAATTCCCACTCGGTCCCACCGATTCCCAAACTCAGACACACTCATGCCAAACCCTAGCAATTCGGTGCAACCGATTCTGCATCGGTGCCACCGAGTTCAGTTGCCAACTTTCTGTTTAGCTATTTTCAGTCTTCGGTACCATCGAGTCTTGCCAGTCGGTCTCACCGAGTTTTTGGACCAACTCCCTGGATAGCCATTCGCAAGAATCGGTACCACCGAGTTTTGTGAATCGGTCCCACCGAGTTTCTGGACCAACTCTCTGGTTAGCCATGGTCAAGAATCGGTACCACCGAGACTTGAGAATCGGCGTCACCGAGTTGTGCAATCTAACCGTTGGTCACCTAATCGGTACCACCGAGAGTTATATATCGGTCTCACCGAGATTCAAAAGTTACTGCCTATTGGTCACTTCGGTACCACCGAGATTCACACATCGGTGTCACCGAGTTGGTCACTTTAGGTGTAACAGTTGGATTTTTGGGGATGCCTATATATACCCCTTCACCACCACCCACTCGAGAGAGAAGCACTCAGAACTATTCCATACTTGACCCATCCTATTTTCTGAGAGAGAGCCACCTACTCATGTGTTGAGATCAAGCTATTCCATTCCTACCATATGAATCTTGATCTCTAGCCTCCCCAAGTTGCTTTCCACCAAATCAATCTCTTCCACCATAGCTAAATCTGTGAGAGAGTGATTGTGTGTTGAGGAGTCTATCATCTTGAAGCACAAGAGCAAGGAGTTCATCGACATTGCCGAGCCTATTACCTTTTGGAGGGTGGTGCCTCCTAGATTGGTTAGGTGTCGCTTGGGAGCCTCCTACTTCGTGTTGTGGAGTTGAACCAAGAAGTTTGTACGGGCAAGGAGATCGCCTACTTCGTGAAGATCTACCCATAGTGAGGCTAGTCCTTCGTGGACGGAAGCCGTTATGGAATAGTCAAGGTTGCTACTTCGTGGACCCTTATGGGTGGAGCCCTCTGTGGACTCTCGCGACCGTTACCTTCCGTGGGTTGAAGACTCCATAAACGTGGACGTACGATAGCACCACCTATCGGAACCACGGGAAAAATCTTCGTGTCCCTCATGCGTTTGATCTCCCTATCTCAACTTTACTTTCCATGTGATTCCATGTGCAATGTCTTTACTTTCCACTGCCATACTTGTTGACTTGCATGTGTAGGGTGTGCTAGACTTGCTATAATTGTTAAAATCTGCCAACCAATTAACTTGGGAAAATGTTAGGTTTTAAATTCCCGCTAGTAGTCTATTCACCCCCCCCCCTCTAGACACACTTCTAGTGATCCCTCACATCCTAAACGGGCCTCAAACGCCCGGGCTGACTGGCACCCCTCATATCCAGCCCAAATATGAGGCAGATATGGGGGCGCCCGGGCACGGCCCCCATGTAGGACTGACGATGGGGTCTCACGCGGACTCTCCTGGAAACACGGCGGTCCGACGGGCGCCTCGTCCGTCGCCGCGGTGTGAACGCCATGTGGTGGCGCTCCGGCTCGCCGCCCTTGGCCAAATTCGGCTATTTTAGCCGGCCGAAATCCCCCAGCCCTAGCACATCCACCTCCTCCCTCTCTGCGTCGCCACCCGAGCCCGCCCGCCTCCTCTCCCCCGCTCTCCCACGCTCTCCGACGTCGCCATGGTCCAACGGAAGATCACCACCTACGCGATGCTCACGCCGGAGCGTCGGATGCAGATCGAGGCGGAGATCCAGGCTAGGTGCGCCGTCCGCGTCGCTGGCGGGTTGCCTCCGGACTCGCCGAAGCCGGAGGAGCTGTAGAGCAGTTGCTGGAGCCCATGGACGTAGCGGATCCGAAGGAGGACGAGGCGGAGCACCCTGCTCCGGGATTGAACATGGCGGAGGCGGAGGCGGATTTTCCGTCGCCCAAGCCGACGAGATGGCGAAGCAGCAGGCCATCCTGGAGTCCATCCAGGATGTGGCCTATGTGGAGGCCAACCGCCAGTTCCTCCGGCAGAAGCAGGCGGAGGCGGACACGCTCTTCGACGAACTCGACGCGGAGATAGAGGAGGAGGCCGAAGCAGAGCAGCCGGAGGCGCGCGGAGGGGGCTGAGCTGTAGCTGCCGCCCATGTACCCGCCAGAGGGCACGGATATAGTCGACATCTCCGACGAGGAGTAGCTACGCAGTACCTAGGTTTTTTATTTTGCATGCGTTGGTATAGATTTAAGAATCTAATATGAGGTGTCCGGATGCAGTTGTGTGAATTTGAGGCGTGACCGGTCAGTTCCCGGGGACACGTCCGGGCGCGTCCGCGGGTGGTGTTTGAGGGGTCATATTTGTCATAGGTGGTTGTAGATGCTCTAAGGTTTGTCATATGAGGTATTCGCATGCAGATGAGCAACTTTGTACGTGACCGGTCACTGTCTTCATATGCCCCCCGGCGTGTGCGCAAGTGTTTGAGGAGTCGAATTTGCTAAGTCCGACTGTAGATGCCCTTAGTTTGTTTATGGAAGTTTGAGCTTTAGGGTTTACTAGCCCCTATGCTTTATCTATACCCCACTCCTTCTATACATCAGTTGCTAACCTCGATGTTAGTTTCATAAATCATAATACACCTCAAACCTAATCGTGCAGAGTCAGCCAGTCAGTCGGTGTGGCGAAAGTACGCTGCTCGTGTCCTGCCAAGTACTACTAGTGTGTACCACTCGTCTGCCTCTGGGTCTCAGACGGTGGTCACTTTCACAGAGAGGCCTCTCTAACAGTTGACGCGTGCGAAGTGGTGCACGTACGTATATAGTATATTCCTGTAGCTGGGAGGGCACAACCAAAGTATGTACACTACAGGTTCCCGGCCGTTGTGCGTCCAGCTGCACACCGCACACGGACGCGCTCCCACCGGCACCGAAAACCCGGGGAACCCGCCGCAACTTGCGACGACGATGCCCTTTCTTCTTGTTGTTTTGCTCATGCACCATCGTTGTGTACGCTTGTCTCATGTCGACGTACGTACCCACCCTACCAGCTCGTGCAATTTGTTTACCTGGGTACTCGATCGGGGAGAAAATGGCACCGTGCACGTACATCTCGTAGTACCTCTGTCCTGCTACTACGGAACTGTATGACCGCGGCGCGTACGATTCTCTGTACGATGAGGAAAGCAACCGTTTGCTTGTCCAACTAATCGATTCTTGCTCCTGCCATAATGATTGTGTGGTTGGCGAAGGCGGTATGCATGCTCGATGCTTCCCTCTTTGGGTGACAGTGGAACGAGACGACGTCTGCTTAATTGTAGGGCTCGTTAGCCAGATGGGGACATGACAACCGGAGGCAATGCTCTGACCACGCCCAGGGCAAAATTGACCTGCAATGTAACCCCTGTGTAAGCCGCCCGTCAGTTACAGTTACAATGCCGAGATTACAGAGCCAGCAGTAGGTACACACTCACACATCGAAACCAACACGTACGCCACACCGGGTACATGCATGCCGGCAGTGGCATGCCAGAAACGAGGCCGTGCCGGGCACAGTCTTGGCAACGTACGTAGTACGTATGGGCTGGGCCAGGTTAGTTCCCGGCCGCACACACAGAAAAGACGAACTGGACCAGCCTAGGCCGACCAGTTCACACAGCACCGAACATGGCTGCCACACTCTAGTGAGCACGTCCTTGGAAGTTCATGCTGCACGGATCCATCGGAGACGGCCAAGGTGAATGCACCACCCGGCAACCACCATACCGGCCAGCCATTGATCCACCGGGTGGATAGCCAGGCCCAGCCAACGCCGCACGATTCGCCGTATCGCCCTCCGCCGCCCGCACATTTTCTATCCTTCCGGCGCCCGCGACCGGGACAAGCCGGAGCCGCGCGCGCCCACGGCGGCACATGGGTGGGGGCATTACCGCGGCGAGCATCGAGCGCACGCATCACCGGCCGGGCCATGTCGATCTCGCCGCAGCAGCCTCCAACGGCGAGGGCCTGACCACGCCTCGCCTCGTGTGCTCTCGTCTCGTCTCGCGGATCCCGACGCCGCGCGGCGCCGGCCTCGTTCCGCTGAACTTGGGTGGCAGCAGCGTGCCGCGCGTATCATATTCGTATCGAGCTTCGTGTCCGGGAGCGGGTGCCACGACCTCGGCTGCGCACGTTCGGCCGCGCTCACTTGTCGACGATTCGTATGCGACCCTCCCTGACATGTTCATGCAATCGAACACGTGGACAGTGGATTACTGCTGTTTTGTAGCGTTGCGCGCGCTGGAGCGGCGAACAGCGAGCGTTTTGTATCTGACAGGGACTGGTGCGTCGATCGACCGTCAGTCGCTGCGTATAGTCACTGCACACACTTGTCCCAGAGAAGAAAACAGTTCCTGCGTCTGTCACTTCATTTAGTACACTACTTACTAGAATCAGAAGCAACACCGTAACGTAGCTATGAAGCGTGTCTTGTGCACCGAGGGCAGTTAACCGATATCACGGCTTTGATCAGGGGTCAGATTCAGATTCTTCAGGCAGTGAAAGACGCCGGCCTGATGGTCTTCGTTTGGAAAAACAAAATTTTCTTCCGGAACGACTTCCATCACCGGCCGGATCGATGCTTGCCAAACAAGGTGCACTAATTAACAGCAGTTGTGCGATAGCTTGTGCCACACTACTGTCACTAGGCTACAACATAGTGGTGGTAGTCCTCGGCGACAAATCATGTTGGAGGCATTGCACGCTTACCCTAGAGCACTCAGAGCATTTACCTCCGGCACCCGTGTCCGCCTCAAATGACCGAGCGGACGGTCCGCCGGTCCGGTCACTTATCGGTCAATTTTTTTTTGACCCAGACGGGCTTCTCAAACAGGCCTCAAACAACCGGGTTGACCAGCACCCCTCATATTCAACCCAAATATGGGGCGAATATGGAGATGTCCGGATGCGCCCAGGTGCATCCGCTACGTCAGACCCGACAGACCTACCCCATCACAAATTGCACCAAATCCACCTTGCGACCTACCGGATTCGTTTGCCCTCTCAACTCTTCTTACTCCTCAGCGTCGGACGTCTTGCAGCTGTTCCGAGCCTCAACATCGCCAGGACCGGCACAACGGTCCTCTCTCCCGTGCTCGCTGTCACTGACATCGTCGCCGGCCCAGAAGCCACCACGTTGTGTCCGGTAACTCCCGGGCTACCCCTTGCGTTGTACGTGTTCGACACATTGTGTGCCCGTTCTTTCATGATTTATTTGTAGGAAAAACGATGAATTATGTTGCTTCGTCAGACGAGGAGTATGCACCAATGGAACTTGGCTAAATGATTCAAGATGAGTTCTTCAGTTCGTCGAATTCAGACGAAGAAGTGGACATGATCATGCTAATGAGCATGCAAGCGGAAATGGACCGGCAGGTAGGGCATATTCTCAACTTCAAGGGCTCAATTTTGTGGGAGTCAGAAAATTTATGATAGCTGATGACATATTGTGTTATTTTGCACAATATGATTGTTGCAGATGAGAGTGATGATGTTGCCCAAACCAATGATTTTGAAGCGCCTGGGGAACAAGTTCAAATCATGGAAGATCAAAATGCAAATAAGCTTATGAACTTTCTGTAGACGCATCAGAATCTTTCAGATCATCAGGTGCACGCGCAGCTACTCAATGATCTTGTGGAGCATATGTGGACCCACAATGGAAACCAATAAGCTAATGTTTGAGTTGTGCACTTAAAATAAATTGTACGTAAGAACTATGTATTTTCGGTACCAACATTTGTTATTTACGTGTGACATTGACGTGTATGATGGAGATGCATGGATTTGCATTGATTTGAGAGACCGTATTTGAGGTATGTGGCTGCCGGGCACGAGATATGAGAGGCTGTCCGGATGCTTTCGCAGACGTTTAAGGGGGCGAATTTGCCAAGTCTGACTATAGATGCTTTTACAGCCGGGCATGAGATATGGGGGTGGTCCGGAAGCTTCCGCGGATGTTTAGGGGGGCGGATTTGCCAAGTTTGGTCATAGATGCTCTTACAGGCAGGCTTGTGAAATGCCCCGTGTACATACAGGGTGGATGGTCCGGTCAACGATCGGTCACGAAATCGCGCCTCAACCGGTGCTATATGTCTGGGCTGACCGGCACCCTCATATCGAGTTCATATCTTGAGCAGGTATGGGAAGGTCCGAATGCACCCATACACGTCCGTCAAGTCAAGTCTGACAAACAAAATCCACAACAAAGTTAATCACAAGCCCCCCCTCGGCACACCCACCTAGCGGGACCAACCCTTTTCTCTCCTCTCTTCTCACTCACCGTGCCGGCCCTCCCCTAGCTCCGCTGCCACCCAAGATCCATCATCGTCTGGTCCCCTCAGCGCGCCCACCACCGCCTCAAAACCCCTCCCCACCACTCTGGCCGCCCCGACGTGATCGTCACCGCGGTAGGTCCAGATTCCCATGGCAACAAACAATGCCACTTTGTAACAATGCAAAAAGCAGCAAGGAAGGATGTAGAGAGAACATTTGGAGTGCTCCACGCTCGTTGGGGTATTGTTCGTGAAGCTGTATTGATGTGAAAATTAGAAACTTTGTGGGAGTTGATAGCATGTTGTGTCATTTTGTACAATATGATTGTCGAGGATGAGGATAAAAGGCAGCCCGGACGCGTGGTTTTGAGAAGTCCGGAGTACAAGTTTGCCTCCTGGAACAAGAGGCAAACCATCTTATGAACTTTCTGCAGATGTATCAAAATCATCGAGATCATCAGGTGCACGCGCAGCTACTCAATGATCATGTGGAGCATATGTGGACCCACAATGGAAACCAATGAGCTAAATCTTGAGGAGAGGCGGGGCCTCTCGAGACCCGAAAAATCGCTGAGACTCGTGATTATTAAGTCCCTGCAAAGGGCAATTCGTCAAAAAATGCTTTTCTAGAAGCAGCGGGGAAAGGTCAAGGCGGCGGTAGATGGGGACGAGAATTCAAAGTTCTTCCATGTCTCGGCCTCTCAGCGCTTCCGCAAAAATAACATCGCAATCCTGGAAGATAACGGGGTTGAGTTCTCCGCCCATGACCAAAAAGCCGATCTGCTAAGATACTTCTTCCACTCGCTCCTGGGAACTCAAAAAACGCCAACTTGGCGCTTCGACCTGCTGGACCTCTACCCCGACCGCATCCCCCAGCTTCGCCACATTGCAGACCCTTTCTCCCACGACGAAATCAGAGACGCCTTCTTCCAAATGAACACTATGGCCAGCCCTGGCCCGGATGGACTCGGGCCCGGCTTCTATCGGCGTTTCTGGCACCATGTCAAGCACCTAGTTTTTCCTTTCTTCCATGACTTTGCCTCTCTCCAGGTCTCGGTTGAGCGGTTCAACTCTGCGCACATGATCCTCATCCCGAAAAATGACTCTTCTAGGACTCCAGATGCCTTCCGGCCCATCTCTCTACAAAACTGCCCCCCAAAAGCTATCGCCAAGCTCCTCACCAACAGGCTTAAACCTCTCATACCCCTGCTTGTCCATGATAACCAAACTGGTTTTATCTCGGGCAGAAACATCGCTGAAAACTTCATGTTCGCCGCCGATATCCTTAGTGCGTGCCACCTGCGAAAGGCTCCGGCTATGGTCTTCAAGCTAGATTTCCGTAAAGCCTTCGACTCTGTCTGCTGGGAATCCCTTCTGCTCGTTCTCATTTCCAGGGGTTTCCCTCCTGTCTGGGTTCAATGGATTAAAAACCTGCTAACCTCCAGTAAGACCGCCATCCGGCTTAACGGGGTCCCGGGTAGATGGATCACTTGCAAGAATGGCTTTCGTCAGGGGGGCCCCCTCTCTCCGTACCTGTTCATTATCATCGCTGACCTGCTGCAGCGCCAAATTCTCCAGGCCTTTTCCCCGAACGAGCTATGCCACCCCGTCTACCGTGACACGCCGCCGACGGTCCTTCAATACGCCGATTTCTCCGTCCCTCCGTCCTATGAGTCATTCCTCTGGAAGACGGTCAAAAAACAACTTCACAGTCTGCTATCCATCTCCTTTGTCCTTACAAACAGTGGTAACTCAACCTTCTTCTGGTATGACACCTGGCTCACCTATTCACCTTTAGCCCTTAAATATGCCTTCCTCTTCTCCCACTCCACCAAACCATATGTCCTGGTCTCTGAGGTTATGCATGATGGCTTACTCGCGACCTTGCGGAATCACCTAACTAATGCGGTTTCCGCACAACTAGCTGCTGTTCTATCTTTGCTACAGGACGTCACTCCTTCGGTTCTACCCGACGACAGGTTCCTTACCCACGGCGTCACGTTCTCCGCTCGGTGCGCCTACTTGCTACTCTCCCCCGCAGAAGAGATCGACCCTAACTCCGACTGCATCTGGAGCTCGAGGGCCACCAACAAGGTCAAGATTTTTGCTTGGCTGTTTTTCAGGGATAGGCTAAATACCAAGGCGAACCTCCACCGCAAGACTATCACATCTGACTCCTCCTGCCCGAGGTGTGCACACCACCATGAGGACGCGCCACATCTGTCCCTTCATTGCCCTAGGGCAGTCCAGGTATGGGGTCTCCTCGGACATCAGCCGCCATCCCACATCGGCCTCATCTGGACCACCGCCACACCGATTGGCCTCGACATCAACATTTGGCCCACGGTGGCCCTCGCCGTTCTTTGGAAACTCTGGGACTCTCGTAATGCCCAGGTGTTTCGAGATGAGACTCACTCTGCTATGGACACTGATCGTAATATAACATCTGATTTCACTCTCTGGGTCTTTAGGTTTAAAGACCCGGTCGCTAGAGAGGCTGCCATGGCCTGGCGCCACTTTCTATCATCCCGATGTAACCTCTGATGTAACTCTGGCCTACGAGCCCTATTTTGAGTAATATTCGGGTGGGGAAGCTCTCTCCCCCCCCCCCCCCCCCCCCGGTGATTGTTCAAAAAAAATGAGTTAATGTTTGAGTTCTGCACTTAAAATAAATTTTACTTAAGACCTACGTTTTTCGGTACCAACATTTGTTATTTACGTGTGACATTGGTGTGTATGATGGACATGCATGGATTTGAGAGTCCGGATTTGAGGTATGTGGCTGCCAGACACGAGATATGAGGGGCGGCCCGGATGCTTCCGCGAACGTTTATGGGGCGAATTTACCAAGTCTGGCTGTAGATGCTCTTAGTGTCGGTCACGAGATATGAGGGGCGGTCTGAATGCTTCTGCAGATGCTTCAGGAGGGGATTTGCCAAGTCTAGTTGTAGATGCTTTTACAGTCGGGCTTCTGAAATGCCCTGTGTACATACAGGGTGGATGGTCCGGCCAATGACCGGTCACGAAATCGCGCCTCAACCGGTCTTGTACGTCTGGGCTGACCGGGGGGATATGGGAAGGTCCAAACGCACCTAGACGCGTCCGTCAAGTCAAGTCCGACAGACAAAATCCACAACAAATTTCATCACAACCCCTCCTCCCCCCCCCCCCCCGACACACCCACACTCACCTAGCCGGACCAACCCTTTTCTCTCCTCTCTTCCCCCTCACCCGTCTCGGCCCTCCCCTAGCTCCGCTGCCATCCTAGTTCCATTGTTGGCTCGACCCCTCAGCGTGGCCACCACTGCCTCAAAACCCCTCCACACCACTCTGGCCGCCACAGACGCGATTGTCACCGCGATACGTCCAAATTCCCATGGCAACAAACAATGCCACTTGGTAACAATGGAGAAAGCAGCTAGGAAGGATGTAGAGAGAACCTTGGGAGTGCTCCAAGCTCGTTGGGTATTGTTCATGAAGCTGTAATGATATGAAAATCAGAAACTTTATGGAAGTTGATAACATGTTGTGTCATTTTGCACAATATGATTGTCGAGGATGAGCATAAGAGGCAGCCCGAACGCATGGTTTTGAGAAGCCCGGAGTACAAATTTGCCTCCCGGAACAAGATTCAAACCATCTTATTAACTTTCTGCAGATGCATCAATTAGGTGCAAGCACAACTACTCAATGATCTTATGGAGTTTATGTGAACCCACAATGAAAAACCAATGAATTTAATTTTTGAATTGTGCAGTTTAAATAAATTTTATGTTTGAACTATGCATTATTTGCTACGAACAAATGTTATTTACAAGTGATATTCATGTGTCTGCTTCAACTTGCAAGAATGTATTTAGGATTTAAATATCAGGAGCATGATTGTAGGAGACATTTGAAGGGCCGTACGATGTCGTCCAGGGTTGTGTCTGGACGTGTTTATGGACGTTTAAAGTGTCGGATTTGTCAAATCCGACGGTAGATGCTCAAAGCTAGGGTCCTCAAGCGGCACCATGCACGCATTTATATAGGATGATCAGTCGTTATTCGCACAACTAAACTTTTTCAGGAGGAAACAGTGTTTCACCGCCGTGCATCATCAAGCAGAAAGGTCCACGACTACGTCTACGTCTATACATATACACCCACAAAAGTACGTACAATGAAGTAGTACGTGCACGTACCTTTCCGCGAAAAACTAGCAATCATGCAACACCCACAAAAGTTTCACGGGGACAAGCTCGGAGGCGTGCTGCGTGGCCCGAAATCCACATGGCGATCCTCCGAAAGCTACGACTCCACTCCCTCGCGCAAAATCCGACGAAGGATTGGCACACGATTCGTGTCAGACGAGGCCAAAACCCGGGGGACGGGGGCACATGCGGCCGGTACCGACTGCCGGGCAGCGCCGGGCCACATGCACGGGCACAGCCACCTGACCGCGCGCCGCATGCACGGGCTCGATCGGTCGGACCGAAACGATTCCGTTTCCCTCTTCAGCTCTCCCCGGCACGCGCCGGTGAGACGCGACGTGACCGTCCGTGTGCATGTGAGCCTGCCTGCGTAACGCCCGCGACAGTACCCGGACGCATGCATGCAAGGCATCAGTACGGTGCACCAGTGCCACTGGATTACTGTACGCTTCACATGCGTTTTCCTTTTTCCTGAAGCGTATAAATCTTTCCAGCTTTTTTTTTTTTTGAGGTGATTGGCAGCGGCCGCAACAGTGGGCTTGATACGGATGGCGAGAGTGGCCCGGCACGCAGGCGTCGGCCAGGTGCCAAAAAATGCTAGACAGTGCCTCGTGATCCGCTCATCTGGGCCCAGCCTCATCCAGAAACCGAAACTTTTGCGTCCTGTGGTAGCGTTTCAGTGTGTACGCCAGTATTGGGAGGTATACAAAGACGGTATTTATTCCCTGAGGGAAATTAAGGCGGAAGAAGAAGGACAAGAACCTTTGGTCTATGGATGTATATACAACCTATATGAAGAAAAAAAATTAGTAATTAAATAAAAATATAAAAAAATCTGAAAATATTTTTGAAATGACCTTCCATTGCACTTGTAAAAAAAATCCATAAAAGGAAAAAAATCCCCGTTCGCTTCTTTTTGAAGAAAAAAAAATCATCCAAAACAGTGTAAATAGTGACCTGTAATAGCAAATAAATTTTGTTTCTCCCTAAAGTCAACAAAAAAATTAACCGTGAAAATTTATATACTAGTGCAAAAGAAATTCAAGTTTATTCTAAAAAAACTTCTAAAGTTTTTTGACTTTTCTTAAACTTATCATTAAAAAATCTCATATCAGCTGTATACACACACATGAACCAAACGGTATTTCCCGAAAGAAGAGCAGCAATATGATATGTATGATGAGAAAATGGGACAAAGCGATTCGGTGCCCAGGCTCAGCTGCACCCACGATGAACGGAAAATTCAAAAAAATACTAGAAAATTACAGAAAAAATAAAAAATAATAATGGAAGATAATTTGATGCATGAGGTGCGCTCCAAATTTAAGAACATTTGGACATCTGAGCATCGCTCGACAAAAAAGACAAATTTACGGTATGTGAAAAAGCTTACTATTCATATATCGTTTTGACCAAATTTGTCTATTTTACTGAGAGCTACTCATATGTGCAATTAATCTGAAATTTTGATCGCACCTCATGCAACAGATTATCTTCCATGCAAAAAATCGTTTTTAAAAACATTTTTAGTATTTTTGTGTGAATTTGCTTTTCACCGGGTGCAGACGAGCCTGAGCTCAGAAATGGATATTCGGAGGAAATGTTGTTTTAGCTGGAACATGTCGTACATCCTGTTTAGATTGATAATCTGTGTTCCCCTCACCCCTCTTCTATTGTAACTCAATATTCTGGCTCCAATTGATTGCAATTTTGCTTAAACATGAATCGTACTCAATTCAAGCAGAGCCTAAGCGTTGCTAAGTTATGTACCCATGAATCGATCCAGTACACTACACCTGCAGCCCGGCAACCGCCCCCAACGAAACCCACAAACTGAGCAAACGAGTTAGGCCTCCTCCTGTGTAGGGTCCATCAGTTTCTTGCCAGTGTCAGAGAAAGCGCCGACAACAAGCCCACAAACTGAACAAATGAGGTAGGACTCCTCCTGTATAGGACCCATCGGTTCTCCGCTGGTTTCGGAGAAACCACCTATGGAGACGGAACGGAATCAAAGAATAAAATTCCCACAAGGTTTTCACCGCCGCCTTGTCAACCTCGCCTGGGAAGCCTGATCCCACCGCCACACATGAGCGGCAATAAAATCAGGTTGCTGGATTCACCACGCCATCCAGAGAGGCGTCGTGGCGATGGAGAAGCCGCGATAAAACATGCCACGGTGCCCCCCCCCCCCCCCCCCCCCCCCCCCCGAAGGGGGCTGTAGGAATCTACGCCAGCATTCGACACCCAACACCCGACAAACCGACCTCTCATCTTGTTATCGCACAAACACAGACGGAAGAAACCCTAACCTCACCGTCCCGAGGGGCGAGGTGACAACATGTTTCTTTGCTAGAGCTCCATTAAATCTATTCAGATGGACGAAAGTGAGGTGGATTGAAGCCCGATAGGCCACTCGCTGAAGCACCGTCATTTGCCGAGCGCCGCCCCGTAAGAACATACCCCCACTTCATCTAGAATGCACAACAAAGACATCGGGATTCTTGTCCGTGCCACCGGGTGCTAGAGTGACAAGTTTAGGGGAGGTTTACCCCAGGCGCATCGGCAAAATTTGATGGAGATGCGTTCTCCTCACTCGTCCCTTGTGATCCATGAGAGAGGGGGAAATGTCGTGAAAAATAATTAGCACTAATAACTTTTAATTTATAGCGTAAAATTTTCGAATTTAAAAAATGCATTCATATATTTAAAAGCCGAAGCACGGAAAAAATGAAAGAAAAATGCAGGAATGAAGTCCCGTCCCCTTCACACAGCACAGATTATTTATTCGAGGCCAACTGGACGGCGACCCCAAGTCCATCATCTCCCTCCCTCCTATAAAACCTCCTACCCCGCCACCTACGGGAAGCCAGCTCCATTCCACCAGCTCCTCCTCTCCCCACCCAACAGCAGCAGACCAGAAGGCAGCAGCTCAGCTCAGCCACTCAACTGTCCATGGCGAAATGCAGCAAGATCCGCAACATCGTCTGGCTCAGGCAGACGCTGCGGCGGTGGCGGTCCCGCGCCGCGGCGCGCACGGCGGCTGGCGGCGGCGGCGGCGCAGTGTCGGTGCCGGCCGGGCACGTGGCGGTGTGCGTGGGCGGATCGTCGCGGCGGTTCGTGGTGCGCGCGGCGCACCTGAACCACCCCGTGTTCCGGGAGCTGCTCCGGCAGGCGGAGGAGGAGTACGGGTTCCCGTCGGGCGCCTCCGGCGCGTGCGGCCCCATCGCGCTCCCCTGCGACGAGGGCCTCTTCGAGCACGTGCTCCGCCACCTCTCCTCCTCCTCGTCCGCCGCGCGGTTCTTCACCCTCGAGGACATCAAGAGCGGCGCCTACTCGTGCTGCTGCGCGGCCGCCGGCGACGCGCTCCCGCTGCTCCGCGGCATCTCGTCGGACAAGTTCGTCTGGTGACTCCACGTCGAGCTGGGCCAGCCGGCTAGCCGCGCGCGCGCTCCACGCCATTGTGGCGGTGGTGGCCGTCGTGTTTTTTGTTTCTTTTTCTCTTTCCTCTCCCTCCCTCCATTGTCGCCGGGCGGAGCAGAGCCGCCGGGACGGAGCGAGAGGTCGTGAGCGGAGCGGCCGGCAGGAGGCGGCGAAGTGAGATGGCTGAGGAACCTCCGGGCCTTGAGACGCCCGGGGTCTGGCCATCCATTCACTCCCTTGTCAAATCCGGGCAGGAAAATTACTTAGTAGTGCCGGGGATTTATTCTTTCTTCTTCTTCTTCTTCTTCTTGATTATTTTTTCTTCACTTACCGAATAATTCACCCTGTAAATAGCTAGCCTGTGCTACGGCGATTCGGCCTACATTGCAAGTGAATTGAAGTGAAACATTTCTACTACTACTAGTCTGTACTGACCGTTGTGTGATGTTCAGATTTCAAATTTTCTCTTCGTTTCTGCGGTGAATTGTACGCACCAATCTCCGAGAAAACTGTATTCTACTCAGAAGTGCAGATGGGTACCTTTCTGCACTGCATGTGGTAGGGCAGGCTTGAAGAAGATTTGAACCTGCATCGTTTAATTAATGGGGGTTGGAGCTTAAGTAGAAGCTTTACGGGTACTAGAATATGTGTATTCACGCTGTCGCTAGGCTGGACGCAATGATCACGGAATTATCATCATCTGCCTCTACCCGCTACCAGCTCGAATTATCATCTACTATTATTGGCAATAATTCATCCTTCAACTGCATCAATCAACATAAGTAGTAGCATATCCCGAATCGCAACCGCTAACTAATAGCCCTATTGTGCCGTGCCGTCAACTATTTTTCAGTTTCTTCCTCTCCTGCCCGAGATTAGAAATGAGAGCTGCCGCTCCGGCCTCTCTCTATCTCGAGAGATCACCGTCATGCTCTCCCAAAAGTGTTGTTCAGTCAGCATGCACCGGCGGTGGTTTGCTCGGAACCCTGACGAGCATAACGTCTGCCTTTCCGCAAAGCACCGACCATGGCGCGCGCAGCAACTTTCTGGAGCCGCAATGGATGACATTTTTAGGGGTTAAACATCTTTCTATCTCCTCCGCTTCATTAATAAAATGGAGCAGGGGGGAAACCCCTTTCATTCAAAAAAAATCTTTCTATCTCCTCCATGGCCTGAAAAGAGAGAGATTGGATCAGGAATTCAGGATAGCAGCAGCCTGTAAAGACACGCCACCAAGCAATTCAATCATGGGAGAGTGACCAGCCGTTCGACCGCGGTGGCCCCTGCTAATCCCATTATCCAGACGAATTAACATCGTAATAAAGCCTCAATGTCCTCTGAGTGGGCAGAGAGAGTCCCAGGTGACCCGTGAACCCCCTCCCAAGGTGTTTCTCTCTCTGGCTGGTGCGGTGCGGTGCGCTCCTCCTTTTTACTGTGGCCGTGCTGGGCTGCCCCATGCACGCTGGTGAGAACAGGGACAGACAGGGCCGGGCGCATGTGGGCGGTGGGCCCGGACCCATGTGTGCTGATACTCGATGCCCGGCCCACCACCGGCGGTCGCCTCCTGTCCGGGTCCGGCCGTCCGTGGTCCTTTGCCGCCGTCCCCGTCCGTTTGGTGCTTCTAGTAGGAGTGGCTTTCCCTTTCGCCGTACGGAGGTTACGGACCTGGGGTCTGGGGAGGGAGGCGGCCGGTTCACGGGCCAGGTTACGCTGACGGCGACCGGTTCTACTTTCGCTTGTGGGAGTACGTACGTACGTGCTTGCATGGTGGTTTCTGACGGTTGCGAATGGCCGCCTCTCGCGTGAGCTCCTGTTTCCTGTACGTGGTGGCAGGCCCGGCCGTGCATACGTGACGGCCGATGAGTGGATGATGGTGTATGCTGTCCTGAGCACCAAGGGCCCGCATGTACCACATAAATTATGTACATTGAGGCACTTATAGCAATGTACTCGTACTTTCTTTTTTGACAGCAAAAAAAAAGGAAATACGACATACTTCCTTTTGTTTCAAAATAAGTCCCTCAATTTTAATATAACTTTGTACTAAAGTTAATATAAAGTTAAGACATTTATTTTTGAACGAAGGAGTATGTCTCGGGCACGAAGCGTATTTCATCAGGCTGCAAGTGGGATGACTTGCGGGTGTCCCACATGCTGCCGCATGTGCCCACATACTTAAGTGGGATTAAGTGGGCAGCCCTAATTTATGTGGTATTATGTGGGCTGCCACATACCGCAAAATTTAAACATGTCAGTACATAATTCACAGGTTGTAGTAGAAAATTTAAACAGTACAATGCCCACATATCATATCCACATACCCATATACTCTACATATCACATACTCCATTACATGCTACCTGGTCGACTATTACATAATTTGAGCAGCACAAAACCATTACATAAGTTCTTATTTTTTTCCAAAATGTTTCAAACATCAACCTGGCATCCTTTCTTCAAGAAGCAGCAGTGCATATTCCCTGCCTAGATTGTCCGTCAGTTGATGCTGAAGCTCCCTAAAACAAAGTAAATTTGCATTAGGTCATGCAAGAACTGAACTGGACTTCTAAATTCGCAATTGCCAAGAACTTAAGATGGCCAGATGGCTGCTATATAGGTTGAAAGCAGTCAAAGCACTAAAATATAACATAGAGTATATTACAACAAAAGAGGAAGAACAATTAGGAAAGGTTAAGATGAAAGTTAAATGACATCTAGTTAACAAGAAACAATCCTTCGAACTCTTTCAAAACAACAACAAGAAACAATTCTTCGAACTGAATTCCTAACGAGTAACATTTTTAATTTTTTGAAAGTAACCTTAAGAATAGGTAAATGTTCAAAACAGCAACAAGAAACAATCCTTCGAACTGAATTCGTAAATGATTACAAACAAACAGTTAAATGCTTCATAGGCAAGCACTGCAGCCAACAGCTAGTTGATAAAAAGACAGTGATTATCATGGGGGCATCGCATATACCTTGATCTTCTTACTCTGGCTCTAATGATGCACCTTCATATTTTTCTGGATCTACAAAACACAAAACATAAAACACATAAATTATTAGATTAACTATGGTTATCAATTTCTAAAGAATAAAAGAAAAAACTTACTAACCAACTGTTCTTAGCCAGTCTTGTAGGCAAATCAAAGCTTTGACGGTGGAACAAGAAAGACTACTCCTATAGTCACTGACAATCCGTCCTCCAGAACTAAAAGCAGATTCAGAAGGCATTGTGGACAACTCTTTCTTCCGTGGATACAACTCCTCTTTCAAATATTGTCCCAGCTCATTATTTGCTTGCCCTTTTTGCAACTGATATAATGATCCCACTCTGCAAGTGGATCATCGTCTTCTTCATCCTCCTCGACACAAGGACTCCCACAATCTTCTTGTTGCTGATGAATAGGCATCTCTCGAGAGTACTCATCGAAAAGCTTTTGGATTGCTTTCTCTAATTTAAGCATCCATTCATTGGCTTTAGTTTCACTTCCAAAGTCTTTTAACATATATTCAAGGAGATCAAACTTAAACCTCGGATCAAATACGACCGGAACACAAATTGACTTGTATGACTCGTTCCAATATTTAAGGAAGCAGCAAAGTCCCCAAATGGTTTGTACTCCGCGAGAGAGAATGGTAGTTCATTCACAACAATCAACTTAACTAATTCAAACCGTGAGACTTTAGGATCAAATTTCCAATTACGATCTACCCCCTCAGAAGGACCCAAATTATCAACCATTTCATTCATTGCAGTTTTCATTGGGCATACCTTCATGTACCGACGTAGGTGACTGGTCCCACTATCTCGTGTGGCCGAAATTTTTTGTTGACAATGATTACACCGGCCTTCCACAAGCATTCGACCATCATAGATTGGCTTGGCCTCCTCCCAAATGTCAGATACCACCTTGCGGCGTCTATGCTTAGACCTGCATGCATGGGAAAAGAACATCTTAAACATAGAGGTTGAGTATTTAGAGGCATCTCGTATATGCTTGGACTCTACAAAGTCGACCATAGGAATATCCAGAAGCAAATCTCACCATGGGAACTAGTTTTTCCCTCTGCAGGAGATAGATTTTGAAGTGAAGGGGTGTTCTGTAGTGGCGTCCTCTGTGAAGCAGGTGTCTCTAGTTGATCTGTTGACTTTGCCCTTTTTGCGGAAGCGTGCCTCACCGCCGATGACACTCTCTTCAATGCTGCTGATCTTGCTAACATATTGACCCCTGGGGAGCTCGCCATAATCTTTGGAGAATAAACTCGTGGACTAGCTCTCTAGAACAATGTAAACAATAATAGGCCGGACTATAAGGTAAAACAATTATCATGTGCAATCAGTCATAGAATTCAGTTAAGAATTAGAAGGTCTAAGACTATAAGGTCACATAATTATCATGTAAAAGAATTCAGTTAAGTATTTATCAAAACTGCAGCACAAATTCAGTTATGATGGTATAAAATATGCAGAACATTCAGTGTACGTACAATTCAGATCAATTTTCTAACAAAACCGCAGCACAAATTCAGTTATGACAGTGTAATAGTTACCTGTTAGTTAGTATTTGTGTGTTCATTTCTCTTCCCTTTGTGTTGTTGAGCACTTGAGCGTATGAAGTATGTTAGTACTTAGTAGTGACACGTGTTGTTTATTTCTATTGATTTTCCAAAACATAATTACAAAAAAGAGTGCAAGAATAAAATAAAGGGCTAAACATGCGGCTCGATAAGATTGAAGATCTTTGCTTGTTTGCAGTCAATTGAAGAACTCTGCTTTATCATGTGTTGCTTGAGATCTCGATAAGATTTTTGGTTGCATTTCATTAACAATCATCAGGAAAGGTGAGCACTATGACAGTATCATATCTCTGCCTGACTGCCTCTCTAGGCAAAGCATAACTGCAACTGTTATTGTTCTATGAATGTTTACTCCTGAAACTTTACAAACAGTGGATATGTGTGATAGGTCTCCAACGTATCTATAATTTATGAAGTATTCATGCCATATTTACAACAATTTTATATGGTTTTGGTATGATTTGCATGGAACTAACCCGGACTGACGCTGTTTTCAGCAGAACTACCGTGGTGTTGTTTTTTGTGCAGAAATAAAAGTTCTCCAAATGCAACGAAACTTTTTGACGGTTTTTTTTGGAACAAAAGAGGCACTAGAAGCTTCATGGGAGGGCCAGAAGAGCCACGAGGTGGCCACAACCCACCATGGCGCGCCAGGCCCCTCTGGCGCGCCCTGGCGTCTTGTGGGCCTCTCGTGGCCCATCTTCGCGTGAAACCGACGCCCAAAAATCCTATATATTCAGAAACCCCCTGAAATAACCCTAGATCAGAAGTTCCGCCACCGCAAGCCTCTGTAGCCACGAAAAATCAATCTAGACCCCGTTTCGGCACCCTGCCTGAGGGGGAAATCATCACCAGAGGCCATCTTCATCATCCCTATGGTCTCCATGATGAGGAGGGAGTAGTCCACCCTCGGGGCTGAGGGTTTTTACCATTAGCTATGTGTTTAATCTCTCTCTCTCTCTCTCGTGTTCTTGATTTGGCACGATCTTGATGTATCGCGGGCTTTGTTAATATAGTTGGATCATATGGTGTTTTCCCCTCTCTATCTTGTTGTGATGAATTGAGTTTTCCCTTTGAGATTTCGTTATTACCGGATTGAATACTTTTATGAATTTGAAAGCACTTGATCTATGTCTTGGCACTCAACTCGCGGATTCCCTATGTGACATTGGGGTAATCTATGCATAGGGGCTGATGCACGTTTTTGTCCTACTTTCTCCAGTAGAAATCTTGGGGCACTCTTTGAGGTTCTTTGTGTTGGATTGAGTATTATGAATTTGAAATTGTTTGATGCGTATCGTATAATTAACTCATGGATACTTGTGGTGACATTGGAGTATCTAGGTGACATTACAGTTGGTTGATGCGTATCATATGGTGTTATTTTAGTACGAACTCTTAGATAGATCGACCAGAAAGGATAACTTGGTGTTATTTTAGTACGAACTCTTGGATAGATCGATCGGAAAGGATAACTTTAAGGTGGTTTCGTACCCTACAAACAATTTCTTCTTATGTTCTCCCCTAGATAAGAACTTTGGAGTGATTCTTCGTTGCACGTTGAGGGATGGTTATGTGATCCAATTATATTAGCATTGTTGATAGATTGCACTAGCGAAAGTACGGACCCCAGGCCTTGTTTTCAAGCATTGCAATACCGTTTGTGCTCACTTTTGTTACTTGCTACCTTGCTGTTTTTTATTGTTACTATTACAAAAATTAATATCTACTATCATTATTACACTTGTATCACCATCTCTTTGCCGAACTAGTGAACCTATACAATTTACCATTGTATTTGCTGTGTTGGGGACACAAGAGACTTTTTATTATTTGGTTGTAGGGTTGTTTGAGAGAGACCATCTTCATCCTACGCCTCCCGGAGATTGATAAACCTTAGGTCATCCACTTGAGGGAAATTTGCTACTGTCCTACAAAACTCTGCGCTTGGAGGCCCAACACGAGTCTACAAGAAAAAGTTGTGTAGTAGACATCAATGTGTAGGCTCAATCAGTCAATCTCATCTCATGGATACTGAAAGAAGCATTGTAAAATGGAGTCTAGACATTCATTAAGCGCAATGCAGAATTCAGCCAGCAAACCACCAACCAAACTTTTCACTAACAAGGAGAAGAATTCAGGCTATCATATCCATGTTTATTCTTACGTACTTTTCACTGACAAGGAGAAAAATTTCAGCCAACAACCACGAACCAGGTAAGTGTTACTCTGTCATAACTGTTACTCAACAAAACTGCAGCACAAATTCAATAGTGCAGGTCTCAAGAAACAGAGATCTTGGTGTAAGATTTGTAGGAAGCGTATCCACCCCTGAGGGCCGCATGTGTTTATTTATATTGGCAATGCCTTGGCGTACACGATGTGATGAGAGGTTTACAGGAGGTTGAGAAGGAGACGATAGGGAGAGACCAAGAGGAAAACAATTACAATGTTTAACCGAACTCTATCTCTAACCTATTTGTCTAACATCCCCCTTCAATCCGAACCTTGTGGAGCTTTGTCTAGGTTGAGATTGTACATGAATTCATTTAACCTTCTCATGGTAAGTGGCTTGGTGAATCCATCCGCAAGTTGATCTCCTGTAGGAATGAACCTGATATCAAGTAGCTTACGAGTTGCCCTTTCTCTAACAAAAATGAAAATCAACTTCTATGTGTTTGCTACATGCATGAAACACAGGATTTGCTGAAAGGTAGGTTGCACCAATGTTATCACACCATAACCTTACAACTTGTGACACTTTAACTCCTAGTTCATAAAGAAGAGTTTGGATCCACATAATCTCAGTAGTAGCATTAGCTAAAGCCTTGTATTCTGCTTCAGTACTAGACCTCGACATATGAAAGCACAACTTCTCCCTAGGTGGTTTTGGTAATTAATAACAACATATATTTCATTGGACTAATGTTTCCACTAAGTATATCTCAGGAAAAATTTCAATGATGGGTTGGCAAATTGATGTGTGTGGTGAATCCCCAAGGAGATGAAGAGAAGAAGAAGCAATAGGATTGGTCAAGCTTCAAGCTACAAGACTCTACATTTTATATTTTGTCAGAAATCACTTTGAGTCCATTGGAAAGCCAATACTATTAAAAGGGGGTGAGGAAATATGATGATCTGGTTGCTCAAGTGCTTAGAGATTAGCCACCAAACATACTCACTCATTTTCCACACAAAATCTTCTGTCCAAAGCCAAACTTGTAAAATCGGTGCCACCAACTATTTCCACTCGGCCCTACCGATTTTCAACTCACACAGAACCCTGCCAAACCCTAGCATCTCGGTGTAACCATGTTTTCATTTTCGGTCTCACCGAAGTCGTGACCAACTCTCTGTTAGGACGATTTTCAGAATTGGGCCCACCGAGTTCTGCAAATCGGTCTCACCGAGTTGATGGCCAAGTCTCTGGTTAGCCATTACCCCATTGTCGGTACCATCGAGATTTATATATCGTTCTCACCGAAAATGCCAAAGTTGCTGTCGGAATCAGGGCTCCGCAGACCCAAGAGAGGTTCGAACACAGGGGTGCGCTCGCCCTCCGATCCTACTCCACTTTGCATCTACACCACGACTCCTCCCCTGCTCTCGGCTCGGGGGAACGAACAAAGACACGCGATTTACCCAG
Source organism: Elymus sibiricus (assembly GCA_039707655.1). Lineage (NCBI taxonomy): Eukaryota > Viridiplantae > Streptophyta > Magnoliopsida > Poales > Poaceae > Elymus > Elymus sibiricus. The sequence continues at coordinate 491,457,686 of CM077665.1, forward strand.
GTTCAGGCCACCTTGCGGTGTAAAACCCTACTCCTGCTTTGGTGGATTGGCCTCACGAGGAGGTTTTGGGAGGAACTAGTACAGTGGTCGAGTGACCTCGCGAGGGTTCTTTTGTGAGGGCGGATCCGGTCCTTCTCTACGGTGGAGCCTAGTCCCTATTTATAGTGGCCTTGGTCCTCCTCCCTCATCGCAGAGGCGGGAAGGGATCCCACAACGGCCAAATTTGAAAGGGGACAGGAGGTACAACTTATCCTGACTAAAGGTGGTCTTCGCCTACAAAGCAACTGGTCGTGACGCAAAGGTGGGCTCGGCGATGACATCCGTCTGGCCGAGCTCGTGGTCTTGGTCTTGTTGCACCGAGGTGGAAACCTTTGGGGGGGGGGGGGGGGGGCTTGGGAACCCGCATACGTCCTTACCCCCTTAGAAAGAAAGAGGGAACTGTCTCAGCTGCGCCCGCTGGCGCCCGCCTGCCTTGATCGTCATGGCTCACGTCATCGCAACCTCCTGAGGCTGGGTACTGCATAGGAATCTCTGCTCCTCGGGAGGCAGCCTGGGGAGACCGCTCCTCTGGAGGTCTTGGTGTCGTTCTCCTCGCGAGGCCGGGGCCCTCACGAGGGTCTTGTCCTGGGGGGTTTGTCGCCAGGCCGTACCAGGCCATTGTGATGGGCCACGCGCTGGGCCGCAGGCAGGCAGGTCTGGGTACCCCCGAACCCAGAACGCCGACAGTAGCCCCCGGGCCCAAGGCGCGCTCGGGCTGGCTTCGGGGCGAAGCCAAGGAAGGGAGGCCGAAGCGCCGCGGGCCCCAATCGCCTGCGGGCCAGGCTCGACGTGTGGCCCCCGGCGGGTCGCGGGGCCCTTCCTCTTTCGCAAGGCCTCGGGAACCACCCCAAGTCAAGTCGACGTGGGGCAGGTATGCTGCGTCGGCCATCATTTCCCTTCCTTGATTGACGCCGCCCTCTTGTGTTATCCTTCCTCTCCGGCCCGCGCTGAATTGACCCGTCGAGGGGAACGAGGCAACGTGAGACAGAGCTGCCCGCGGGTCGAGCACGACACGCGGCGCCCGAAGAGCGCACGTCGCCTCCACTCCCCACGACGCCTCGGGGATCGCGGTTGCTCCTATAAACCCGCCTCATCCGAGGGGTAGTTCCGGCCTCGCACACCTTCCCGTCCGCCACCTTCGCAGGAACATCGCCTTCTTCCCCATTTCTCCTTCATGGCGTCCAGGGGGAGTGTTGTCGGTGCCGGAGCGCGAGAAGGATCCCTGGCGCCGCCACCATCTTCTGGGGGCGGTGAGGATCAGTCTTCGAGGCCGGTCCAGGCGCGCCGGCGCTGGACCGCCACAGATGAGTAAGTGTGTCATTGCCTCCATCTTTTTCTTGCGAATCATGCCCGGCTCGCCGAGTCTGATCGCCGGCTCCTCTCAGGGCGCCCGCGCCCAAGAGGCGCAGGCTTGAAGTGCTTCAGGGCGAGGTGGACGCGCTCAGGACCCAACTGCAGGACACCGAGGCAGCCCTCCAAGCCGCGCTTTGGGGTGAGGAGGACGCCAAGGCGGAGCTGGCGTCCCTCCAAGCCCAGGTCGAGGGGCCCGCCAACGCCGTGCAGGCAGCCAGGGACGAAGCGGCGCACGCGAAGATGATGGAGGCACAGCACGCCAAGCATTACCTGGCCAGTCGTGCAGGCAGCGCGGTCCGCCGGTTCGTCGGGGAAGCCCCCGCGCTGCCGTGCGCACACGGTGACGGGGGCTACCTCAACTTCTGACAGAAGGTGGTGGAGGCGCTGGAGTCTGGCGTATCCCGGGTGGACGAGGACGTCGAGTCCAGCACGCGCAACCTTCTGGATAGCGCGCTGACGCGCGTCTTCTCCAACTTGCGCCGCCACGCCCCCGCGCTCGACCTCTCCCGCGCGACGGAGCCGGTGCCCGAGGAGCTCCAGAGGCCCCTCATGGACGAGGTGCGCGAGCACGTGGAGTCCCTGATCGAGCGGTTAGCCCAGGCGGCGTCCTCCGAGGAAGGAGACAGCTCCGGAGCCGAGACCTTCAAGAGCCGCGACGGAGACAGCGCCTCCTCTACCTGAGCTCTGTTTTCTTCATTCCTATTGCATCAGAACCATTTGGCCCCTGGGGGGCGTTAAACGTTTGTATTATACCTTTGCTTTTGAGTTGTAGTCGCCTGCCATGCCCAAAGCGTCCTCATTCCTTCTGCGAGGTTTTTCGTTTTCCTTCTCGCGCCCCACATGCTTCCTTGTACTTGTACTTGCCTCGCCAGGCCGTCGCTTCGTCCCGGGCTCTCCTCAGAGGGTCTTGTGGGAGCGCTGACCAGCCCCTGGCGATGGCTGCCCGCTTGAACCTCGTGAGGCTGATGTCCTGAGGAGGCGCGGGCCACGCCTGCGCCGGGCTCTTAGGGGCGGCGCCTCAAGAGCCCGACTCTCCCTCTTCTGCGTCGCGAGGTGCAGTTAGGGCACCGGGGAAGCTTGGAGGTCTTGCCGAGGGGGCCTCTTCCTTGCAGACTAGGCAACTTTGCAGTTTCGAGAGGCGCCTGCCGCTCGCGAGGCCCCTGGGGTGGCGAGGAGTCAGGGCCTTCGGAGGTGCTTCCTCAGGGCCCCGCCTTCCGCGAAGGTGCTGAAAAGTGCTTTACGTAGAGTTAGAATTCCTTGATAACGAGTCGAATCATGACTTCCCTTCCACTGGTCGTCTTCCTTCCAGCAACCACTTTGGTTGGAGCCCCCGAGCGAGGGCCGATTGCCGCTGGTATGCCGGGTCGCAACGCCTGACAAGGCCAGGGGATGAGCGCTCCTGAGACCGGGGCCTGCGGCAACATGCACCTGCCGATCTACGCCTGTAATAACTTGCTTGGATCCTGCGATTTCCTTTTGCGCCCTGTTTCCTTCCTGCTTACTTTTGTGCTCTGCGTCGGCAGGGCCCAATCCCGCGCATACCTCGACCGCTGTTGGGGCGTCCGGATCACCAGGACGAGACCAAGGGGAGAGGGCCTACGTGACTAGTGAGGCCCCTCAGTCGCGATGCCCATGGGTCCCCCTTGACATGCGAGCAGCGGGGGCCTGAGGCAACTTGCGCCTGCCGGCTCGCTCGAGAGCGCTGCGCGAGGGTTAGAGCACCAAAGCTTTGGCGAGGTGCACACCGTGCCCAGCCCCCGCTCGCGGGGCGCAAGAGAGAGAAAACTGGTAGGTGCTAAATTTTTAAAGCCAAGACTGCAAAACGGGAAACACTAAAAAGGAGAAAAATCCCCACCCCTTTTTCAAACAAAGACGTGAAAGCTTCAAGTTTCACTTCAAAAGACGGCAAATTCGGTTTACAAAAGAGAGCAAAGAACAGCTGCCTCCGGCACCTAATAGTTGGTCTTCGTCTTCCCCCAGCGCGGAGCGTAGGGCTTCCACTAGGCGTGGGCACAGTCATTGGGGGACCGTGTCGTCCGCCAGCTCGGAGCATGGGGCTTCCACTTGGGCGTGGGTGGGAACCCCTCCGCGTCCTCGGGGGGGGGGGGGCTCCGGGCGTATACATCCCACTCATTATTACGTGAGAGTGTCACGGTTGTAGATAGCTGGGCGCACACCCGAGCACGAGGCTCAGGAGTTCCCAACTCGGTTCTTGAGTCACCCCGCGCGTTTCGACGCGATTGCGCGCCCCTACGGCCCAAACATGAGTGCATTGCTCCCCGCGTAACCACGGGATTGCGCTCCCGCGGTCCAAACACGAGTGCAACGCACCCCGCGCGACCGTAGGAGTATTGTGTTGATGTAGCCGCCTCGAGAGGCGTCAGGGTGCCAGCCAAGCCGCGTCTCGGAGGCCTTGCTGGGCCCTGCCTCCTGAGGATTCTGCCGGCACCCCCCGAGCCGTGAGGCACATGGGGCCCTCAGGAGCTTGACCCGATTGACGCGGTACCTTCGCGGCGCCTGCCGCGCGTGGCCCGCGAATCTCGCGTCCTGCCGGTCTCCTGAGGGATGATTCCTACGGCCCCGGTGCACGGCACTGCGTTTCCTGTTCGCGAGGGCGCCCACGGCGGCGCGCCCTCACGCGCCCCCGGGCGCCCTCTTCATTGCGCCGACCGAGCCAGGTGCTCCCACAGCGGGAGCCCCCGAGCTCGGCTTGAAGAGGGGCGCCAGGAGCGGTCCCCCCTACGCCGAGGGGGTGAAGGTGTCAGCGGCGGGTGCGAGATCTGCGACGCCGACGCCTGCCACGGCGCCGCTTGGAACATAGGCTGCCACGCGAGGGCTTTGATTTCCCTCTGGCCCTTCACTGCGTGCCTCATAGCTGTCCCCCCGGGCAACAGGGCGACGCCGTCCTGGGCGCGTGGCCCGCGAACCCGTCTGCGCCGAGCCTCTGCCCGAAGTTGGCCGCTGCCGTTGCCGCGAGGTTGGCCGCGTTCGTCTTGGTGAGGGTTGTTGCCGCGGGCATCCCCCGCACCTCCGCCGCGATCACCTCCAGGCTCGGCGACTTGAGCTGCCTGGTCCCTGCGTCGGTTGGCGCGCTCACGCCGGGAAGGCCCGGGCGGTCGGTGATCCGCCGGGTTGTGGGCGCGTGCGTTGTGGCGAGCGCGGAGCATCCCGCCGCCTCCTTCGTGCGTGCCCTCACCGGGGCCGGGCGGCGGACCGAAACCAGTCTCTGGGACCCTGAGGAGAAGGAGTACAACGCGGACCGGACCATGCCTAGGCTCCTCAGGTTGGGGGCCGAGCACGTCGCCGCACGACGGTGATGGCGGCTCGCTGGCTGAGCCCCCCGCTTCTCGCGCCGGGGGTCGGAGGGGGAGGTATGGAGCCAAGGCCCTCCTTTAGACGGCGACAAGCTCGGCGATGTGGTCGGCCCAGGCATCGTAGCCCCCGTCCGTCGGGCGATGGCGAAACAGCTCGCTCGCCATGAGCAGCGCGTCCTGCGCGTTCAGGTCTCCCACGTAGACACATGCTGAGGAGGACCCCGCGGGGGGTGTGGCAGGGCGGGCGCTCCGCCGCAGAGGGGGGCGCGAGGGACCCAACGGCGCATGGGTGGCGCGAGCGGCGACGATGGTGGCGACGACGCTGGTGGCCTGGTAACGGCCGTCCGGGACTGAGCCCTCGGAGTGCGCGTGTTGGGAGCTGGCCATGGGGTTGATGAAGCAGGAGTCGTCAAAACTGAAGGACGTCGGTGCACCCCATACCTGGCGCGCCAAATGTCGGAATCAGGGCTCCGCAGACCCAAGAGAGGTTCGAACACAGGTGTGCACTCGCCCTCCGATCCTACTCCACTTTGCATCTACACCACGACTCCTCCCCTGCTCTCCCCTCGGGGGAACGAACAAAGACACACGATTTACCCAGGTTCAGGCCACCTTGCAGTGTAAAACCCTACCCCTGCTTTGGTGGATTGGCCTCACGAGGAGGTTTTGGGAGGAACTAGTACAGTGGTCGAGTGACCTCGCGAGGGTTCTTTTGTGAGAGCGGATCCGGTCCTTCTCTACGGTGGAGGCTAGTCCCTATTTATAGTGGCCTTGGTCCTCCTCCCTCATCGCACAGGCGGGAAGGGATCCCACAATGGCCAAATTTGAAAGGGGACAGGGGGTACAACTTATCCTGACTAAAGGTGGTCTTCGCCTGCAAAGCAACTGGTCGTGACGCGGAGGTGGGCTCGGCGATGACATCCGTCTGGCCGAGCTCGTGGTCTTGGTCTTGTTGCATCAAAGTGGAAACATTTTGGGGGGGGGGGGGCTAGGGAACCCGCGTACACCCTTACCCCCTTAGCACGAAAGAGGGAACTGTCTCTGCTGCGCCCGCTGGCGCCCGCCTGCCTTGATCGTCATGGCTCACGTCATCGCAGCCTCCTGAGGCTGGGTACTGCATAGGAATCTTCGCTCCTCGGGAGGCTGCCTAGGGAGACCGCTCCTCTGGAGGTCTTGGCGTTGTTCTCGTCGCGAGGCTGGGGCCCTCACGAGGGTCTTTTCCTGGGGGGTTTGTCGTCAGGCCGTACCGGGCCGTCGTGGTGGGCCACGTGCTGGGCCGCAGGCAGGCAAGTCTGGGTACCCCCGAACCCAGAACCTGTGAGAGAGTGATTGAGTGTTGAGGAGACTATCTTTTGAAGCACAAGAGTAAGGAGTTCATCATACTACCACATCTATTACCTTTTGGAGGGTGGTGCCTCCTAGATTGGTTAGGTGTTACTTGGGAGCCTCCTTCTTCGTGATTGTGGAGTTGAACCAAGGAGTTTGTAAGGGCAAGGAGATCGCCTACTTCATGAAGATCTACCCCGAGTAAGGCTAGTCCTCCGTGGACGCATGCCACATGGAATAGACAAGGTTGCTACTTCGTGGACCCTTCGTGGGTGGAGCCCTCCGTGAACTCTCGCGACCGTTACCCTCCGTGGGTTGAAGTCTCCATAAACATGGATGTACGATAGCGCCACCTACCGGAACCACGGGAAGAATCTTCGTGTCACCAATTGCGTTTGATCTCCTCTCCCTCCTTTACTTACATGTATTTGTCTTTATTTTCCGCTGCTATACTCTTAGACATGCATGTGTAGGGTGAACTTGACTTGTGCAAATTGCTAAAATCTGCCCAAAACTAAAATTGGGAAAAGGATAGATTTTTATTTGGTCAAGTAGTCTAATCACCCCCCTCTAGACATACTTTGGATCCTACAAGTGGTATCAGAGCTTTGGTCTCCATTGCATTGGTCTCACAACCTAGGAGAGTATGGCGTCTACTGAGGGAAACTATCACCGTAGAGGTCCATATTTTGATGGTACAAATTTTGCTAGTTGGAAGCATACGATGAAAATGCATATTTTTGGTCATAACCCCGCCGTATGGGCTATTGTTCGTGTTGGCTTGCAAGGTGAATTCTTTGGTGATGGAAAGGAACCGGATCGTGAAGTGACCGCGGAAGAATTGAAGATGTTGCAATACAATGCTCAAGCATGTGACATTCTATTCAACTTCCTATGCCTCGAAGAATTCAACAAAATCAGTCGTCTTGAAAATGCAAAGGAAATTTGGGATACTTTGGTTGATATGCACGAAGGTACCGAATCCTTCAGGGAATCTAAGTTGGATGTGCTACAAAGTCAACTTGACAAGTTCAAGATGAAGGATGGTGAAGGAGTTGCGGAAATGAACTCTAGGCTTGCTCTCATCACCAATGAGAATGCCGGCTTAGGAAGCAAAGAAATGACCGACAAATTCATCATCAAGAAAATCCTTAGAGCCTTGGATGGAAAGTATGACACCGTGTGCACATTGATCCTAATGATTCCAAACTACAAAGATCTCAAGCCTATAGAAATCATTGGAAGGATTGTTGCTCATGAGATGTCACTCAAAGACAAGGAAGAAGTTCACACCAAGTCAAGCGGTGCATACAAAGCTACAAGTGACACTCCCGCTACATCAAGTGACAACCTTGTAACCAATGAAGAGATAAGCCTCATGGTCAATAAATTCAACAAGTTCTACAAGAGTAGAGGCAAAGAGAGAAGCTTCAATTCAAGATATGAAGAGAATCGTTCATTTAGTCGTGACCAGAATTGTTACAATTGTGGAAGGCCCGGACACTACTCCAATGAGTGCACGGCCCCCCACAAGAGAAGAGAAGAATCACCTAGAAGATGAAGCTCAAGATATGAGTCACCTCGAAGAGAGAGAATGAGTAGAGAAGATCGTTATGAACGAAGACCCTCAAGGAGAAGTAGGCACTCGGAGAAGAAGGACAAGTACACCAAGAGCTACACAAGAAGAAGACATCAAGCTCATGTTGGTGAATGGGTTTCCGGCTCCGAATCCGACAACCAATCCGAGAGAAGCTATCACTCCAACTCCGACTATAGTCAAGATGAAGGTGTTGCCGGACTTGCACTCGTAACCTCCAACTCCTACGACATATTTGATTCACCAAATGAAGGGAGTGGAAGTTGCTTCATGGCTAAAGGCCCCAAGGTATCACACCCCGAATACATTGACTTCAATAGTGATGAGGATGACTTACTTGGAGATGATGGCTTGCTATTTGATAAAACTAGTGATATTAGTCAAAATGAGCTAGACAATGATCATGCTAGTCAAGATAAGTCGTGTGATGATGATAAGAAGGAAATAGAATGACTAACTAAAGAATTAAACACTCTTAAGTTAGCCCATGAGTCTACCTTAGAAGATCACAGAGAGCTTGTAAGAACTCATGAGAAGCTACGCTTCGAGAAGCTCAATTTAGAGCAAGAACATGAGTTTCTTAAAGCAATCAATGACGATCTCCGAAAGAAGACTTCTTCTTATCTAGCCAAACGACTACTCTTGTCTACATTTATTCCACAAGTTAAGACTAAGCAATCTAGTAACAAAGGCAAGAAAGGTTCTTTAACTAGTAGCAATAAAAATGATAAATCTAATGATATTGCTTCTAGTAGTTCTATTGATTCCACTAATGATTGTCTTAGCCAAGTTACACTTGAGCAAGAAAACAATTTATTGAAAGGAATTATAGAGAAAGGTGGCTACAAAAGTCTTGCCGGATGTAAGCAATTTGAGGAGATTGTACGCAAGCATGGAGGATACCGGAAGAACCATGGCATTGGCTACTTCAACGCAAATGGAGTCGAATGGGAAGATGGTCAATACCCCAAGCCTAAGTTTGTTCCTCAAAGGGAGAAGTATGAACCTACTCCTCCCAAGGGAACAAGCTCTCAAGATGACCTTCCTCCACAAGACCACAAGGGCAAGGGCAAGCTTCATGATGACATTGACACACTTAAAGATGAGTCCCTAGCCATGGTGAAGTGGGTTCCCAAGGCTACTCCAAGTTCTACTTCAACTAATACTACTTCAACACCAAGGATCCCCATCAACTTGATGTGGGTTCACAAGAATAAGAACTAGAGAAGTTCTTGAGGGGAGAAATTCACTCATATTCTTTATTGGCAAGGGCTATTTGCAATCAACTCCAACTCTATGCAATAGTTCAAGGAGTCACACATTCCCTCAAAGGTAAGCAAGGGACGAGGTAATTAATGAATCCATGGACATCATCTTATATGCTTTGCACTCCATGTCCATAGATATTCTTGTATGTCTCTCTTGTTTGGGACTAACCCATATAGGTGAGAAGAGTAAGGAAACAACGAGGATTGCTCCAAACTCAAGATGACCTTCATCAACATTGAGCATCCACCACTACATCACCTACATGAAGTCTTCTACGACAAAACCCAAGGTTAGTTTATCCCTCTTAGGGGGGATGTCACATCAAGGGGGAGCTTTACTCTAAGACTTAAGTTAAAGCATCTCTTAAGAATGTGACAACATTAAATGCTTTATGTAAAAGTGGTAACCCCACTTATGCTTAAACGATGAGTTTGACCTATGATCAAGTATTCTTACTTGACTCCTAAGTCAATATACTCATATATAGATGACTCCGTCATCGCCAAAGTGCTTGTTAGATGCTAGAGTGGTTTTGCATGTTTGCCATGATTTCATTGGACATCATATTGTGTGAGCATGTTGGTATGCCTTTTTTCCATTCGAGGACATCCAATTGTTGCTATTTGGTTCTTTTTTTTATTTTGACCAATTGGATGTACAAGAATGCCTAGGACCCCTCTCTAGCTATCTATGCTTTCTTGTCTCAAATTCTATTCTTGCTTCATCACAAAACTTGAACAAGCACTTCTCGAACCGTCTGTGTGAGGAGCACTCGGAGTTCCGTTTCGTCAAGGCTGACTTCCAAAACCTCCCTAAAGTGCAACTTGGTGTAACCAATCATAAATTCTCGGTTTCACCGAATGCTCAGGGTTGATCTGTTTTTGCACCTCGGTAGCACCGATACCATAATCTCGGCTTCACCGAGTTTCCCTATCAAACTGACAGTAGTGGAACTCGGTGGCACCGAAATTTTAGTATCGGCGTCACCGACAGTAAAGGTTACTTAATCCCGTCAGACCCGACACTTTGAAATTCATCTTCAAACGCTCGAGTCTCCAACCCTAAGCTGCCGCACCGGACCCCTAGGTCGTCGCCCTTATCTCCCCGAGCGCCTTCGCCGTTGGGATCCTCGCCGTCGACGAAAATCATCACCGCCATCGTCGCCGTAGTCGGACCATCGCCAAGTTAGGGTATGGTTTCGATCCCCTCATGCGTTCCAAAGTCTAATTCAAGCGCATTAGGGTTGCTCCGTATTCTTGCCACAGATTGAAAGCTTCCTATCCCACCAAATACTTCCATAGATTAGAGAACGAAGAAATTTTGGATCTGACCTCCCGCAACAAGCATCTCGGTGACACCGAGTTGATAAAATCGGTTCTACCGATTTAGTTTTTAGGGTTTCTGAGTACCGCTTCGGTGAGACCGAGCAGTTATTTTCGGTGATACCGAAAAGACTGCCCAAGTCTCTGTTAATGCAAGTGGTATGTCTCGGTGACTCCGAAAATTTCAACCCAGTGCAACCGAAATACATTTTGCAGTAGATCATACCCAAGTTTCTAAGTTCAAAATTTTGAAAATCTCCAGTATTTTGTGATGCTCAACCTCTCTGCTCTTCTATACTCTATTCACAGGGTCAGCATGTCAGGTTCAGATGATAGCCAGAACAACTTCACAGAAAGAGATGTGGAGATGAGTGCAGGCACTAGCCCTGAAGCTAGTTCATCTTCTTATGATGATGTACCTAGTTCTCCTGACCTGCCCAAGGCTGCCACCAGGGAAAGGAAGAAGTTGAACTCAGATGAGGAAGATACTGATTTTGTGCCAGAGGAGGAATTAGCCAAGAAGAAGAAAGAGAAAGCTGCCAAGAGCACAACTGCAGAGGCTACTTCAACAAACTGGACTATCAGAAAGGAATATGCTAGCACTGATGCTAGGAGAGCACCTGAGAGTGCCAAGGCTAACACATCTATTTCTGTTGGGCCAGCAAAGAGTTCTAAGCCTAAGAAGGCACGAGAGAAGAAGAGGATCAGGAAGAGAATTATACATGTTGTTGGCAGACCAACTTCAATGTATGAAGATCCAATAGAAGCCGAGGAGCAGGATGAAGAGGAGGAACCAGCTACCAAAGCCCCTCCAGCTAAGAAGAAGAAATTGTTGGCTGATGCTATGCCCAAGGATGCTCCAGCTGAGAGCACCAAGTCTGTTCCCAAGATGTTTGCTGCAGACTCCAAGTCAAAGAAGTCTACCAGAGACATTCCAAGTGCTGCTAAGAACAAGAAATCCACTATGATAGAAGAAGAGGAGGACATATCTGTTTTGAGAAAGTTGAGGCCCCACTTGCCTATTCATAATGATGATCACCCAGTTGCAGAAGATATGAAGAAGCGGAAAGACTCAGGGCCGAGGAAGTGGAGAGTTGTTGATCCTTATGCCTCCAGGAGAAGGACTGATGTGGATGACAGGTTCTATACCAAGGAACAACAGGATTTCTATGAGACTGTCCTATTGGACAAGAGCCCAGCTGTTAGTGACATGAGATATGTCGACTGGGATTACATCAAGGACAATGAAGATTTCTTTCCTAGTGTCAGAGACAACTTCAAGTGCATTGATCTTGCAAACTTTGTTGGCAGAGAGTTTTCAGCTTGGAATGATGAGATGATCATGCAGTTCTATTCCACTGCACACTTTTATCCGGATGGCAGGATTATTTGGATGACTGAAGGAGTGAGGTACCAATCAACTGTTGATGACTGGGCTACCATCTTAGGAGCTCCACAGGTACAAGAGGGAGATTTGGATGTCTACGCTGAATCCAAGATGAGTCACAACTCCATGGCAAATATGTATAAGGAAATCCCTGCTTCACATGTGCATTCACACAAGTTTGGGTCTGTCTATTTCCTGCAAGCAGGACTACCCACCACTAACACCATTTTGAGGCATACCTTGATGCCCAAATCTGGAGATGATAAGATGATAAGGGGGTACTCCATCAACATGCTGCATCACATAGACTCCCACACCAGGATAAGAGTAATGGATTTGATAGTAGAGACTGTGAAGAGGACTGCTGCTGATCAAAAACGATCATGTGGATATGCACGATACATTCAAATGCTTATCAACTCTCAGTTGGAAAAGAATGTATATGCACTTGATCGTCCTCATTTGCCACTTTTGCCAGAATTTGAGGATAATGTTGTGGATATGAATCCAGATCATCCCACTTCATCTTCTGGAAGAGCAGCAGCTGAAGCAACCAGAGCCACTAGTGCTCTAGTTCCTAGAACCAAGGGTGAGCAAATGGAACTTATCATCAGCACTATGCAAAGCATGGAGACGGATATCAAGCAACTCCTAAAGAATCAAGATAGTCTTGTGAGGATCATGGATAACAGGTTTACCACACTGAACAACAAGGTGGGTGGGCTGACAAAAACTATGGACGAGCTCAAGAAGGAAGTGGATGCAGTGCCTAGCCCTCATACCACTGATGATAATGAGGAGAGTCCAGTTCTTCCGCCAGGCACTAAGTTCAAGATCCAGTCGAGGACTCCCACTGTGCCAGCTCCAGAGATTAGACCTACCTCTTCAGCACCTGCCACAGCTCCATCAGCACCTCCTGCACCTCCAATGTCAACTCCACCACCTCAGAGGACTTCAGCAGAAATTTTTGCAGATACTCTTCTCTCGACTCCATCGAAAGCTACATGAGCAGCTTCATCATCTCATGGAGGAGATCCTGCCTAAAGCGACGCTTAGTTCTATAGCTTTGAGCTTTTTGGTAACTTGTTGCCAAAGGGGGAGAAGTTGTAGATCATAGGGTTTCGAGAGAGAGAGAGAGAGAGAGAGAGAGAGAGAGAGAGAGAGAGAGAGAGCGTGTTGCATTTTGATTCCTCTCTGCTAGCTTTTAAAAATATTTGGTTTATCATTTGGTTGAAACTTTGTTGGTGATTGATCATATACTCTTGTGTGATGCTACTACTTTACTACCTTTGAGATATATCTTGATGATCATTTACTTAATATTTGGTGTGTTGTGCTTGTTATTCACTCATATTAATTCTTGCGCACCACCAAGTTGTATGTGACATGGAAGAGTGACCCATAATCCTAAACGATTGTGCATTTGCATTCAAACGCAAATTTAAAATAATGCACAAATTTAGGGGGAGCTCTTGCTTATCACATACCTCTCAAAGCGAGGATGCTAGTCTTTGATTATATTTCTGATCGAAGCTTTGATCTATATGTTGTCATCAATTGCCAAAAAGGGGGAGATTCAAAGCACAACTTCTCCCTAGGCGGTTTTGGTAATTAATAACAACATATATTTCATTGGACTAATGTTTCCACTAAGTATATCTCAGGAAAAAGTTAAATGATGGGTTGGCAAATTGATGTGTGTGGTGAATCCCCAAGGAGATGAAGAGAAGAAGAAGCAATAGGATTGGCCAAGCTTCAAGCTACAAGACTCTACATTTTACATTTTGTGAGAAATCACTTTGAGTCCATAGGAAAGTCAATACTATTAAAAGGGGGTGAGGAAATATGATGATCTAGTTGCTCAAGTGCTTAGAGATTAGCCACCAAACATACTCACTCATTTTCCACACAAAATCTTCTGTCCAAAGCCAAACTTGCAAAATCGGTGCCACCAACTATTTCCACTCGGCCCTACCGATTTTCAACTCAGACAGAACCCTGCCAAACCCTAGCATCTCGGTGTAACCAAGTTTTCATTTTCAGCCTCACCGAAGTCGTGACCAACTCTCTGTTAGGACGATTTTCAGAATCGTTGTAGGATCGAAAGTATGTGTAGAAGGGGGGGGGTGATTAGACTACTTGAGCAAATAAAAATTCTATCTTTTCGCAATTTTAAGTGTTGGCAAAATTTAGCAATGATAGCAATTCAAGTACACCCTAAACATGCATGTCTAAGAGTATAGCAGCGGAAAGTAACAACAAGCATATGTAGTAGAGGGTAGGAAGGAAGATCAAATGCAATTTGAAGACACGAAGATTTTTCCCGTGGTTCCGATAGGTGGTGCTATCGTACGTCCACGTTTATGGAGTCTTCAACCCATGGAGGGTAACAGTCGCGAGAGTCCACGGAGGGATCCACCCATAAGGGTCCACGAAGTAGCAACCTTGACTATTCCATAACGGCTTCCGTCCACGAAGGACTAGCCTCACTATGGGAAGATCTTCACGAAGTAGGCGATCTCCTTGCCCGTACAAACTTCTTGGTTCAACTCCACAACACGAAGTAGGAGGCTCCCAAGCGACACCAAACCAATATTGCAGGCACCACCCTCCAAAAGGTAATAGGCTTGCCAATGTCGATGAACTCCTTGCTCTTGTGCTTCAATATGATAGACTCCTCAACACACAATCACTCTCTCACAGATTTGGCTATGGTGGAACAGATTGATTTGGTGGAAAGCAACTTGGGGAGGCTAGAGATCAAGATTCATATGGTAGGAATGGAATAGCTTGATCTCAACACATGAGTAGGTGGCTCTCTCTCAGAAAATTGGATGGGGCAAGTATGGAATTGTTCTGAGTGCTTGTCTTTCGAGTGGGTGGTGGGGAAGGGGTATATATAGGCATCCCCAAAAATCCAACCGTTACACCTAAAGTGACCAACTCAGTGACACCGAAGTGTAAAACTCGGTGGTACCGAAGTGACCGAAAGGCAGTAACTTTTGAATCTCGGTGAAACCGATACATAAATCTCGGTGGTACCGATAAGATGACCAACGGTCAGATTGCACAACTCGGTGAGACCGATTCTCAATTTTCGGTGGTACCAATTCTTGAAAACGGCTAACCAGAGAGTTGGTCCAAAAACTCGGTGAGACCGATTCACAAAACTCGGTGGTACCGATTCTTGAGAATGGCTAACCAGGAAGTTGGTCTAACTCTCGGTGAGACCGATTGGCAAAACTCGGTGGTACAGATGCTTGAAAATAGCTAACCAGAAAGTTGGCAACTGAACTCGGTGGCACCGAAGTGGAATGTTGGTAGTACCGAGATGGGTTTGGCTAAGGATCTGTCTAGGGTTTGAATCTCGGTGAGACCGAATAGGAATTGTTGGTCTTACCAATTTTAGTGGTAGGGTTCTAGACAGAGTATTTGTGGAAGAGCTTGTGGGTGTTTTTGGTGACTATCACTTGTGCACGTGGAGCATCTTGTTCACCAACAGTACCTTACCGCCTTTTAATAGTATTGGCTTTCCTATGGACTCAAAGTGATTTCTCACAAAGTAAAATGTAGAGTCCTCTTGCTTGAAGCTTTGCCAATCCATTTCCTTGCATCTAGGGGTTTCTCCACAATCCTTTTGCCAACACATCATTGAACTTTTCCTGAAATATACTTAGTGGAAACATTAGTTCAATGACACATATGTTGTTATTAATTACCAAAACCACCAAGGGAGCAAATGTGCTTTCAATCTCCCCCTTTTTGGTAATTGATGACAACATATAGATCAAAGCTTCGACATATGATATAATCAATGAACATAATCGTCGCTTTTAGAAGTATGTGATAAGCAAGGGCTCCCCCTAAATTTGTGCATTATTTTGAATTTGCGTTTGAATGCAAATGCATAATCGATTAGGTACATGGGGCACTCTTTCATGTCACATACAACTTGGTGGTGTGCGAGAATAATAAGAATGAATATCATAGCACAACACAATCAAGCAAAGGTGAATGATCATTTCATAAGCATCACAAGGATAGGAAATAGTAGCAATACACATCAAGTGTATGATCAAACACCAACAAAGTTTAACACAAGCAAACCAACCAAAATATATCAATATTTTTGAAAAGCGATAAAAAGCAACGCTCTCTCTCTCTCGAAGCCTAAAGATCTATATACATCTTCTCCCCCTTTGGCAACAAGTTACCAAAAAGTTCAAAGGTATATAACTAAGTGCTCTTCTTGGGCTGATCTCCTCCGGTGGCCGATGAAGGAGTCGAGAGAACGGCATCAGCGAAGACTTCTGCAGACGTCATGGACGGAGTCGGTGTAGCAACTGGAGGAACTGGATGAGCTGATGGAGCTGAAGAAGCTGTAGCAGGTGCTGATGAAGAAGGTCTCAACTCTGGAGCTGGCACTGTAGCTGATCTAGCCTGAGTAGTGAACTGAGTGCTTGTCCTGAGAGGTGCACGATCCTCATCATCCTCATCATCTGTAGAGTGAGGGATAGGCACTGCGTCAACTTCCTTCTTGAGCTCATTCACAGTCACTGTGAGCTCATCCACCTTGTTGTTGAGAGAATGAAATTTGGTGTCAACAATCCTCGCAAGGCTCTCCTGGTTCTTCAATATGTTGCAGATGTCCTTCTGCATGCTGAGCACAGAGCTAAGTAGGAGATCCATTTGCTCACTCCAAGACCTTGGCACCTGAGAACTGGAGTCTCTGGCTGCCTCTGCATGTGCCTGTGCTGTAGCTAAGGTGGGATGGTCTGGGTCCATCACCACAACATTGTCTTCTAGCTCTGGCAATAGTGGCAAATGTGTTCGATCAAGTGCAAATTTGTGCTTCTCCAACTTGGAGTTGATAAGCATCTGGATATAGGGTGCATAACAACATGAACGCTTCTGATCAGCAGCAACCCTCTTCACAGTCTCCATTATCAGATCCATCACTCTGAATCTCGTATGTTGATCTAGATGGAGCAGCATGTTGATGGAGTATCCTCTTATCATCTTCTCATCTCCAGACTTAGGCATCAAGGTATGCCTTAAGATAGTGTTGATCATGCGTAGACCAGCCTGGAGGAAGTAAATGGATCCAAACTTGTGTGACTTCAGATGTGCAGCAGGGATCTCATTGTACATGTTCTTCATGGCATTGTGGCTTGCCTTGGGCTCATTGTATACATTACTGTCACCATCTTCCACTTCTGGGACTCCTACGATGGCAGCCCACTCCTCAACAGTGGATTCATATCTTGCACCTTCAGTCATCCATACAATTCTACCATCTCCATAGAAATGAGCAGTGGAGTAGAATTGCATGATCATTTCACCATTCCAGGCAGTAAACTCCTTACCAACAAACTCATCCAGACCAATGCAGTGGAAGTTGTCTTGCACACTTGGGAAGTAATCCTCATTGTCCTGGATGTACTTCCAGTCCACAAACCTCATATCACTCATAGCAGGGCTCTTGTCAAGCAAAATTGTTTCATAGAAGTCTTGCTGTTCTTTTGTATAGAACCTGTAGTTCACATCAGTCTTCCTCCTCTGTGAATATGGATCAACAGCTCTCCACTCTCTCAAACCTGAGTCCTTCCTCTTCTTCATGCCCTCAGCTAACAAATGGCTGCCATTATGTTCTGGAAGGTGTGGTCTTAGCTTCATCAAAGCTGACATAGCCTCATCCCCAGCTTCCCTAAAAGTGGAAGTCTTGTTCTTGGAAGTAGCTGGGATGTCTCTGGAAAACCGCTTGGGTGTAGGAACAACAGCAACCTTCTTGGGGGCAGTCTTGGTGCCTTTGGATGATGTATCCTTAGGCATAGCATCATCCATGAGCTTCTTCTTCTTAGGAGGAGCCTTGGCAGCTGGCTCTTCCTCTTCTTCTTCCTCATCTAGATACTCTGGAGTAGAAGGAAGAACTTTAGCTTTAACAAATCTTGTCCTTTCTCTCTTCTTCTTCTCCCCAGCCTTCTTAGGCATAGACTTCTTGGAGGGCTCAACAGACATTGTTGCCCTAGCACTCTCTGGTGCTCTCACTGCCCCTAAGCTACCATACTCTTTCCTTATTGACTTCTTCTTCTTGGATGAAGAGGCAGCAGCGGTGTTCTTGGCAACATCATCTTTCTTGGACAGCTCTTCAGGTATGAAATCTTCATCCTCCTCATCTGAGTTGAGCTTCCTTCTTGCCCTAGTTGCAGCTTTGGGTAGATCAGGTGAGCTAGGAACATCATCAAATCTCTCATCAGGACTAGTGCCTGAGCTCATGTCAACATTCTTCAATCTGAAGTCGTTTTGTCTATCATCAGACCCTGACATCTCTGACCCTGTGAAATAGAGTATAGAAGAGTGGATAGGTTGAGTCATCACAAAATTGCAGAAGATTTTCTCAAATTTGAACTAAAATTTCTTAAGATTTGCATTCTGCCAAGTGAATTTCGGTACTACCGATGCAAACTTTTCGGACCCACCGAGACAAACAACCTGCTAAACAGAAACTTGGCACCACTTTCGAAGAGACCGAAAATGGGCACTCGGTTTCACCGAGGTTGTTCTCAGTCGACCAGAAAAGGGGAATCGGTGCTATCGATTCTTTCGCTTCGGTGTTACCGAGATTCAAGTCGCGGACGGCAATCCCTAAAATATCGTTCGTTCTCTAGTCTAATGAAGTTTCTAGTGGATAGATCGATCTCAAACTTTGTCTTATAGATGGAAAATTCCTAATGCGCAAGATTCGGAAAGGGGAGCGCACGAGGGGTCGAAATCGTACCCTAACTTGGTGACGATCTCGCTACGACGGCGACGGAGGGGAAGAATCCGTCGGCGGCGTGGACTTCCAACGGCGGAGGCGCTCGGGAAGACGAAGCTGATGACCATGGGTCTTGTTTGGCAGCTAGGATTTTTGGAGGGGATAACGTTTGAGGAGTTAATTTCAAAAGTCGGGTCCGCCTCTTTATATACTCGTGGCTGTCGGTGACACCAGTTCTAACTTTTTGGTGTCACCGAGTTTCGCTACTGTCAGCTGACACGGAAACTCGGTGTAACCAAGAAGATGGAATCGGTGATACCGAGTGTGAAAACCAGATCAACCCTAGGCATTCGGTGATACCAAGAATTTGGTTTTGGTTCCACCGAGATGCACTTGGGAGGTTTTAATGGTCAGTCCTTTGTCGATACGGAACTCCGAGTGCTCCTCACACAGAGAGATCGAAAAGTACTTGTTCAAATTTTTTGATGCAGCAAGAATGGAATATGAGACGATAAAGCATTCTTGTCCATCCAATTGGCAAAAGAAAAATCAAAAGCCAAATAGCAACAATTGATTGTCCTCGAATGATTAAAGAAATGCAGACCAACATGCTCACACAATAAGATGTCAAATGAAATCATGGCAAACATGCACATACATACTAGCATCTATCAAGCATTTTGGCGATGACGGAGTCATCTATATATGAGTATATTGACTTAGGAGCCAAGTAAGAATACTTGATCATAGGCCATACTCATCGTTTAAGCACAAGTGGGATTACCACTTTTACGTAAAGCATTTAATGTTGTCACATACTATGGGATGCTTTAACTCAAGTCTTAGAGTAAAGTTCCCCCTTGATGTGACATCCCCCCATAGGAGGGATAAACTAACCTTGGGTTTGTCGTAGAAGACTTCATGTGGGTGATGTAGTGGTGGATGCTCAAGGTTGATGAAGATCACCAAGAGTTGGGAGCATCCTTGTTGTTTCCTTACTCTTCTCACCTACATGGGTTAGTCCCAACACACAAGAGACAAATACAAGGATATCTATGGACATGGAGTATAAAGCATACATGATGATGTCCATGGATTTGTTGATTACCTTGTCCCTTGCTTACCTTTGAGGGATTGTGTGACTCCTTGAACTATTGCCTGATGTTGACGTGGATTGCAACTAGTTCTTGCCAATAATGAATGTGAGTGAATTTCATTGGCGGAGTCACCCCTCAAGAACTTCTCTAGTTCTTCTTCTTGGGGACCCACATCAACTTGATGGGGATCCTTGGTGTTGAAGTGGCACTTGTAGAAGTTGAGCTTGAAGTAGACTTGGGAACCCACTCCACCAAAGCTTGGGATTCATCTTCATATGAGTCAATGTCCTCTTGAAGCTTGTCCTTGCCATTGAGCTTGTGGTCTTGACGGGGGGATAACCCCAGGGTAGCCTCAGCAGGCTACCTCCAACTTTTCAAAACAACCGCGGGGCGAGCCGCCACCCCCCGCGCACCGGCTCCGCCCGCCCGGCTCCGCTGAACAACCGGCTCGGGGCCGGGCGGCCGGCTACTCCAGCCACCGGCTAGGGGCGGAGACGCCTAGCCCCCTAGCCGGCGGTACTGCGAGTACGGCTGTCAGAGCACGCGTGGCTACAGGGGCCCCCGTCGCGTCGGAGGTCAGCCCCGCGTGGCCATAGCGAGGCGACAGTGCCTCTGACTCTGGCCGACTGTGACCTGGCGAGCGGCACAGTGCCGGCCTGCCCTCAACCACTCCATTACCTGCCCCGGCGTGGCTACAGCGCGGCTGCCCGTACCGCTGACCGTGCCCGGCTGCCACAAGACGACGCCCCGAAGGACGACCCGTGCTGCGACGAGACGGGCACGGGGGCCCGCCGGGCGGGTCCCCTCCGGCTGCCGACGGGACCCCGCATCCGGCAGGCCCTACCAGCGACGGGACCCCTCAGCCTGGGGCCCCACAGCCGGCTAGACAGACCGCCAGCTGGGGCCCTCCGGAGCCTTCTATTCGTATTGTATTCCGGGGGGTTGGTCTATAAAACCCCCCGGAGCTCCCCCATGCAAGGGGGCGGTTCCCAGAGCACACACCCACACACACACGTAGAGGCGAAGAAGGCGAGATAGCCCCTTCTTCCTCCTCTATCCATACAGCTCCAGGAGCACCATTGTAGCCACCCTTGGTTAATCAACTATACCGGCAGGACTAGGGGCATTAACTCCCACGGAGGGCCCTGAACCTGGATACATCGCGTGTTCCCTCGCCTTTGTGCCTAATCCCACTCCCGGAGCCCGTCGGCGTCCTTCGGCCCCAACCACTCTCGATAAGCCACCACATGGCATCTGTCGTGAGAAAACGACGACAGTTGGCGCCCACCGTGGGGCCATCCGCGGCGCCGGCCGGAGTCACGCTCCAGGCGGGACCCTTCGCCACCTCCCCCGGCCGCCTCGCATCCGGGCGGAACTGCACGCTCGTGGGGCTTGCTCCTGCGGGGCGGAACTCCGCCCCCGCCGGCCCTGCGGGCGACGCTGCCGGCCTCTCCGTTGAGCGGCTCGGCAGCGACCCGCTGATCGACCTCGCCGTCCTCACTGAGCGCGTCGGCAGGCTGAGCCTCGCCGACGAGCCAGTTGCCGACGAGTACCCTAGCCAGGTGCTCGACTGCCTCGACCCGCCCTCGTCCGTGGGCGCACTCGCCTCGGGCGAGGCCGGCAACTCCCGCGTCCTCGCGGGGGTAATGGCCACCGGCTCCACCACGACCTCCGGCCGTGCCAGGGCGGAGGCGAATGCGGCCGCCGCAGCCGCTCACGCCGGCACCTCCGACCCCCTCGGCTCCGTGCTTCGGGGCCTCAGCACCCCCGTTGCGGCTACAACGAACCCAGCCACGGCCACGGCCGAGCTGGAAGCAGCTCGCCGGCTGCTGTTCGACGAGGCAACCATGCGCGCCACCACCAAGCGCCGGATGGAGTCCGCGCAGTGCGAGTATAACTCCGCCTACGGCCTCACCCATGCCAGCAACGAGCCCAGCCGGCGCGGTGACGTCCGCAACCGTGGCCGCGTGGTCGCGGAAATCCTTGGTGGCAGGCGTCCCACCTACGACACTCCGGCCACCAACCTAAGGGCGGCCCACGTGGCCTACGCCGACCTCGTCGGCCTGAAGGGCGAAGAGCGAGAGCTACAGGAACGACACATCCAAGACCTCATCGCCACCGCCAATGCCCAGCAGGCCCGGCTCGACGGCATCAACGCCGGCTCAGAAGTCCCCGTCCCTGAGGGGGACGCTCCGCCTACCGCTGGCCAGCGCCGGCCGGCGCAGCAGGCCTCTTCCCCTCGCGGCTCTGGCCAATGGGGCGTCGGGTCTCACAACGGACGCACCCGGCTGCGGGACGAGCAGCCGGCCATCACCAGCCGGCACAACGACGCTCCGGCTGGCGGCAGCCGGCGCAGCCGGGACCATACCCCGCCTCCGCGGCGGGAGCGTGCCCACTCGCCTGCCCCAACTGTCCGCCCCGAGCTCGCCGCTCGGCTCGGCCCGCGCGTCCCGCGGAGTGAGAACGACGCTCGGACCCGCATCGAGCGGCTGGCACAGTCGGCCCTCCTCGAGGAGGAGGGCTCGATCGGCCCGGCGTGCTTCGGCCCCCGGATTCGCAACGAGCCGTTTCCGGCCGGCTTCACTCTCCCTCGCGACACCCCGAAGTACAACGGCTCCGCCAAGCCGGAGGACTGGCTGGTCAACTATACCACCGCGGTCGGCATCGCCAGGGGGAACAAGCGCGTAGCCGTGCGCTACGCCCCCCTAATGTTGACCGGCTCGGCCCGGACCTGGCTTAACAGCCTATCGGCCGGCAGCATCAACACCTGGACGGACTTCGAGGAAGCCTTCGTCCGCAACTTCACCGGCACCTACAAGCGGCCCGGCCGGCCCCGCGAGCTGGCCATGTGCGTCCAGGGGCCGGAGGAGCCCCTCCGCGACTACCTCACGCGCTGGACCGAGCTCCGCAACTCCTGCGAGAGAGTGCACGAGGTGCAGGCCATCCAGTACTTCATCGAGGGTTGCCGCGACGGCACCCACCTCAAGCACAAGTTCTTGTGCTCCGAGCCGGCCACCCTGGCGGACCTGATGGCCAAGGCAGACAAATACGCCACGGCCGACTCTGCAATGCGGATGAAGGTCGCCACGCCGGCCAAGCCGGCACCGCCTCCGGCCGCGCCGCGGGCGGTAGCCGACAACTGGTAGCAGCAGAACAACAAACGCAAGCCCGACCAGCCGGACCCCTGCTACGGGAGCCGGCAGGTCGCCACCATCGAAGAGGAGCAACCAGCTGCCCAGGCCACCAGCCAGCGTCAGCGCACCGGGAAGGCCGCCTGGCAGCCCAAGCTTACCTTCGAGCAAATGCTCGACCTACCCTGCAAGCACCACTCCGGGGCCAAGCCGGCCACCCATACGCTCCGGCAGTGCAGCTTCTCCCAGCGGCTAGCCCGAGGCGAGGGCCTTCCGGCTCCTCCGCCTCCGGCTCCCCGCGAGCCGGCTCCGGCTAAGGCCCCGCCGCCTGCTCCGGCCTCGGCAGCCAACGACGGCCGCCTCCACGACCAATTCCCTCGCCAGGACGGGTCCTACGTCGTCTTCACCAGTGAAGCGACTGACAAGCACAGCGTGCGCCAGCGCCGGCACGAGGTGAACGCCACCGCCCCCTCGGTCCCCCAATTCATGCATTGGCCCGAAAAGCCGGTCACCTAGAGCCGGGCGGACCACCCGACCGTGATGCCAAACCTGGGCAGCTACGCCCTCGTCCTCGATCCCACCATCGTCTCCGAGAGACGCACCTGCCGTTTCTCGCGGGTGTTGGTCGACGGGGGCAACAGCATCAACATTCTCTACCGCGACACGATGCTCAAGTTGGGGCTCAAGGAGAAAGACCTACGGGCGAGCCGGACAGTTTTCCACGGCATCGTGCCGGGAAAATCCTGCACCCCCATCGGCAAGATTGAGCTCGACGTCCTCTTCGGCGACAAGCACCATTTCCGCCGCGAGCTGATATGGTTCGAGGTGGTGGACCTCGACAGTCCTTACCACGCGCTGCTGGGCCGGCCGGCCTTCGTCAAGTTCATGGCGGTCCCCCATTATGCCTACCTCAAGCTCAAGATGCCGGGCCTTAAGGGCATCATCACCGTCGCTGGCGACTACATGATGTCGATCGAGTGCGCCCGCGACGGTAGCCGGCTGGCCGAGGCTCTGGAGATTGCAGAGGAGAGGCGGCAGCTCGACCGGCTCGTGGCTCACGCCTCCAACCAGCCGGCCGTGCCGCCTCCCCCATCCCAGTCGGCTAGCGAGGCGTCTTTCCAGCCATCTAAGGATACCAAGCAGGTGCCGCTCGACCCGGCTAACCCCAAGCAATGCGTCACCATCGGCGCCAACCTTAGCAGCAAATAGGAAGGCGAGCTCGTCGACTTCCTCCGTGAGAATCGGGACATCTTTGCATGGTCTCCCAAGGACATGCCGGGTGTTCCGCGGAAGTTCGCCGAGCACAAACTTCACGTCCGGCCGAATGCGAAGCCGGTCAAGCAACCCCTGCGCCGTTTCTCCGAGGAGAAGCGGCGTACCATAGGAGAGGAAATCGCCCGGCTGCTCGCGGCCGGCTTCATCATGGAAGTGTTCCACCCGGAATGGCTGGCCAACCCAGTTCTGGTGCTGAAGAAGAACAAGACCTGGCGTATGTGCATCGACTACACGAGCCTGAACAAGGCGTGTCCCAAGGACCCGTTCGCCCTGCCGCGGATTGATCAAGTCATCGACTCCACGGCCGGCTGCGATCTGCTGTCTTTCCTGGACGCCTACTCGGGCTACCACCAGATCAAGCTAGACCCGGCCGATCGGCTGAAGACCTCCTTCATCACCCCCTTCGGGGCCTACTGCTACATCACCATGTCCTTCGGCCTGAAGAATGCAGGCGCCACCTTCCAGCGCTGCATGCAGAAGTGCCTCCTACCACAGATTGGCAGGAACGTCCACGTCTATGTGGACGACATCGTCGTCAAATCCAAGAAGCATTTCAGCCTCCTCGACGATCTCCGGGAGACCTTCGCCAATCTGCGCGAGTACAAGGTCAAGCTCAACCCGGAGAAGTGCGTTTTCGGCGTCCCAGCCGGCCAGCTCCCGGGTTTCTTCGTGTCCGCCCGCGGCATCGAGGCTAACCCAGAAAAGATCAGGGTGATCGAGCGCATGCCCAAGCCGACCCGTCTCCGCGACGTCCAGAAGGTCACCGGCTGCCTCGCCTCGCTCAGCCGGTTCGTCAGCCGGCTGGGGGAGAAGGCTCTGCCCCTTTACCAGCTCCTAAGGAAGACGGCGCTTGTCGAGCCGGGCGCTGACTCTGCCAGGAAGCCGGCCAAGTTCGAGTGGACCGACCAGGCGGACGCAGCGTTCCGCGACCTCAAGCGAGTCCTCACCAGCGCGCCCATCCTGGCCGCGCCGGCTGAGAAGGAGCCCCTGCTCGCATACATCGCGGCAACCACCCGCGTGATCAGCATCGTGCTGGTGGTGGAGCGGCCGGAGGAGGGCAAAGCACTGGCGGTCCAGCACCCAGTCTACTACCTCAGCGAGGTCCTCCCCGCCTCCAAACAAAACTACCCCCACTACCAGAAGATGTGCTACGGCATATACTTCGCCGCCCAGAAGATCAAGCAATATTTCCAAGAGCACGTCATCACCGTGGTAAGCACGGCGCCGCTGGGCGAGATCATGAGCGGCCGAGACGCCACCGGCCGGATCGCCAAGTGGACCATCGCCCTCGCCGACTACGAGATCCGGTACGAGCCGCGCACCGCCATCAAGTCCCAGACGATGGCCGACTTCCTCGTCGACTGGGCCGAAACCCAGTTCACGCCGCTTCCCCCGGACTTCACGCACTGGCGCATGCACTTTGACGGCTTGAAGATGCGGACCGGCTTGGGAACCGGCATCGTCTTGACGTCTCCGAAAGGAGACCAGCTCAAGTATGCGCTCCAGATCCACTTCGCCGCCTCCAACAACGTGGCCGAGTACGAGGCGCTCGTCCACGGCCTCCGGCTCGCCAAGGAGATCGGCATCCGGCGCATCTTGTGTTTTGGCGACTCCGACTTGGTGGTGCAGCGGGTCTCTGGCGAATGGGACGCCAGGGACGCCAACATGGCCGGCTACCGTTTCCTCATCCAGCAGCTCACCGGCTCCTTCGAGGGCTGCGAGTTCCATCACATCCCCCGGGCGGACAACGAGGCGGTAGACGCTTTGGCAAAAATCGGCTCCACCCGCCAGGCCATCCCGGCTGGCGTTTCCCTTGAGCAGCTGCGCAAGCCGTCGATCAAACCCTCTGCCGAGTCGGAGTCCATCTTCGTGCCAACGGATCCCGCCGGCTCCTCGACGGTCTCGGGGACTCCGTCGGCTCCGACGGCCCCAACGGATCCCGCCGTCTCCTCGACGGTCTCGGGGACTCCGTCGGCTCCGACGGCTCCGACGGCTCCCCTGGCTCCGACGACTCCACCGGCTCCGCCTGCTCCACCGGCTCCGACGATTCGGCTGGCTCCTATGCCCACGGACGTCCTGATGGCTGTCGACCAGTCGGACCCGGTGACTGGTGAGCTAGTCCCGGGGGCTCCGTCGATGGGCCCGGGGGCTCCGGCTGCCAAGAACCACCAGCCCATGCCGGAGCCGGCCCCGGTGTCGGCTCCGTCGTGGGCCTAGCCAATCTTGGTTTTCCTCTTACGTGGCGAGCTCCCCCCTGACGAAGACAAAGCTGGGCAGATCCAGCGCCATGCCCCCGCCTACAGCATCATCAGCCACGAGCTGGTCCACCGCAGCACAACCGGCGTGTACCAACGCTGCGTCGAATCCGAGAAGGGCCAAGAGATCCTCCGAGACATCCACCAGGGCGAGTGCGGGCACCACACTGCCTCGAGGACCCTGGTGGCCAAGGCGTTCCGCCACGGTTTCTACTGGCCGACCGCGCTTGAGGAGGCGACGCAGCTCGTCGACAGGTGCGAAGGGTGCCAGCATTTCCGCGCTGCAAACCATCCCGCTGTCGTGGCCCTTCGCCGTGTGGGGGCTCGATATGGTGGGGCCATTCAAGACCGCTCGAGGCGGCATGACGCACCTGCTGGTAGCCGTCGACAAGTTCACTAAGTGGATCGAGGCCAGACCCATCAAGAAGCTAGACGACTCCACGGCCGTCCGGTTCGTCAAAGACATAACGGTCCGCTACGGCGTCCCGCACAGCCTCATCCCCGACAACGGTACCAACTTCGCCAAGGGCGCGCTGGCACGTTTCTGCGCCAAGCAAGGCATCCAGCTCGACCTGGCCTCGGTGGCCCACCCGCAGTCGAATGGCCAGGCCGAAAGAGCTAACGACTTAATCCTGGCCGGCATCAAGCCCCGGCTCGTGGCACCACTCGTCCGCTCGG
The DNA here is from genome assembly GCA_039707655.1 of Elymus sibiricus. Lineage (NCBI taxonomy): Eukaryota > Viridiplantae > Streptophyta > Magnoliopsida > Poales > Poaceae > Elymus > Elymus sibiricus. Next base: position 491,484,486 of record CM077665.1, read on the forward strand.
CCGGCTGCTGGATCGAGGAGCTGCCGGCCGTCTTGTGGAGCATGAGGACCACGCCCAACCGATCAACCGGCTTCACGCCTTTCTTCCTCGTGTATGGGTCCGAGGCGGTCATCCCCACGGACATTGAGTTCGACTCGCCCCATGTCACCCTGTACATGGAGACGGACGCAAAGGAGGCAAGGGAAGATGGCGTCGACCTTCTCGAGGAGGCCCGCGAACTAGCTCTGAGCCGGATGGCTATCTATCAGCAGAAGCTCCGGCACTACCACAGCAAGCGCATCCGGCCCCTCTCCTTCCGCGAGGGGGACCTGGTGCTCAGGCGGATCCAGCGGACCGCCGGCCAGCACAAACTATCCTCCCCATGGGAGGGCCCGTTCATCATCAGCAAGGCGCTGCACAACAACGCGTACTATCTAATAGACGCGCAGAAGCCGCAGAAGCGCAAGAGAGACGCCTCCGGCGAGGAGACAGAGCGCCCGTGGAACGCGGCGCTCCTCCGACCGTTTTACTGCTAAGGACCAGTGTATGTATGTACCTCCCCTTTTGGGCTTATGAATGCAACGGGTGCCCCCAAACCAGTTCTTGGGGCACGTCTCTTTCGTTTCCTTCCAAAGCTGTTCCACGATCTCGGGGGCTCGCCGGCTAACCTTGACATCGCTCCCCGAAGCCGGTCAAGTAACGTGGACTAAGGAAACACCCTACCACCCCACGCAGCTACAGACCGGCTCCCGGCTGTCCGGCTGGTGGGTTCTCGGGACGGTAAAACTTAGCACATGCGAAAACGGTCATAGGGGGTCGCCGGCTAGGGCTAGCCGGAACCTTTTTAGCCTCTGCCACCTACCTTAGCCAAAACAACCTCACGGCTCTCAAACTCACGACCGGCTCCCCCGAGGCGGATGCCCCGTCCCAGCTACAGACCGGCTCCCGGCTGCCCGGCTGGAGGGGCCAACGCCAAAAGGGAGGAGGTTTTGGGTAGACGGAGCCAAAAAGGGCAAAACAAGGCTAAGAACGGGTCGGCACGCATTAAAAAAACTTTTTGCAACAGAAAGCACGAATTTATATATACAAAACGGCACACGGCCACAAGTTCATTACATTAACACACCCAATGGGTGGAACTCTAGTCTAACAGAAATGCAGGAAAGAGAGGTCCTAAACAGCGGCAGCGCCGTCTCCCCTTCGGCATCCTTTACGGCAGCACCGTCCTCTCCTCCGTCCTTGGTCACGGCGGGCTCTGCACCACCCTCCGGGTCCAGGTGGCGAGCCAGCTCGGAGCCGGCGTAGTCGTCGGTGCTGGACTCGGCGGCTTCGTCGTCCGTCTCCCCGGCGCTCCCCTCCGGGTCGTCGATGGCGAGCCCGAGCCGGTCTTCCGGGATCGCCTCACCGCCTGCCGTCCGCTCCGGGATATATTCATCCCAAGGTGCAAAGGACGCGAGGTCCCTCGCCCGCGCGGCCAGCACGTCGGCGACCGCCTCCAGCTCCGCATCCGTGCCGGCGCGCTGGGCTGCGAGCAGCCCAAAATCCAGCTCGGGGTACCAGGACCTCGCAACCCGAAGCGCCATGGCCGCCCCGGCGCGCGCCGCAGAAGACCTCCAGGCGTTCACCCACGCGGTCCCGGCCTCCAGCCACCTAGACAGCCGGCTCCACCGCATCCGGCCAGCGGGTGCGGACCAGCCCCAACCCGGCGGCCTGGAGCCGCTTCAGGGTCCGGACCACCTCGTCCAGACGCGCCCTGCCGCCGATCCCCACCTCTTCCACGGTCCAGGGAGCAAGTTCCCCAACCTGAACTGCAAGCGCCCGTTGCGCCTCGCGATGGGCCTCCACGGCCGCCTCCGCTGCCGCCTGTGTGCCCGGGAAGGCCGCTGGGGGAGAAAGGAACGCATGACGTAAGACGAAGAAAACAGCGCCCCAAGCCAACGCGCAAACACATAAGAGAAACCTACCGGCCAGGTGCCGGTCCCCTTCCAGTGCCTCCTCCTGCTCCTTGGCAGCCCTGGCCGACCACTCCTGGAGCCGGCGCTCGTACTCGACGCGGGCCGCCTCCTCCTCCCTGGCCGCCTCCACCAGCGAGGCATCCTTTGCCTCCAGCTCCTTGCGATGGGCCGCATCCCGCTCCTCCAACCGCCGTTGGAAGGCCGCCTCCCGCTCCTCCAACTCCCGGCGATGAGCCGCCTCACGCCCATCCTTCTCCTCCTTCGCCTGATCCGCCTCCTAGCGGAGCCGGTCGCGCTCCGTGGTCAGGAGGTCCCGCTCCTCGCCAAGCCGCACCACCTGGCGTCGGAGGCTGACCGTCTCGGCATGGGTGGCTGCTCGAGACGAGGTCGCCGCTGTCAGAAAGCAAACGAAGAAAGGGATTCAGCCCGCCTCCAGGGCAACCGGCCTGAATCCCGGGGGCTACACCCAGTGGGTGCGCTCGCGAGCCCCCACTGGAAATTCGCGAAATCACATACCTTGCAGATCCGCAGACATGACGGCTAGCCGATTTTCGGCCCCACGGTACAAGCCTAGCAGCGTGTTGTACGCGGCTACCCGGCGGTCGTGCGCGGCCTACAAAGAACACAAGGAAAAGATGCCATTAGACTCGACCCGCCTACATCCCGAGCCGGCCCGAGTCTCGGGGGCTACACCCAGTGGGTGCACTGGCGCACCCCACTGGAAAAAACCAAAACGAAGTACGAGGCTTCGGGTTCTTACCGCAACGGACTGCTCGAGGTGGACCAGTCGGTCGCTGGCGGCCCGGGCGTCCTGCGCCATCTGGGCACGGCAGGCGGCAAACTCCTCGACGACGGCCACCACCGCAGCCCCAAGGGCGCTCGGCGCATCGTTGATAGCCCCGCCTCCGGCCGTGGCCCAGGTTTCCTGCGGCCGACCCCCGTCGCCGTGATCGCCAGACGGCCTCCCCTTTCCGGCGCCCCGGTTCCGGGTGCCCCTGTTGACGAGCCCGGGGCGTCCGCCCCTCCGGGCGCCGCTGTCTCGCCAGCCGGCGCTCTGCCTGCGGCCGCGCCAGACCGGCTCGCCTCCGGAGCCAGGGCCTCCGAGGACGAACCTCCGCGTCCAGGACGACGACTCCTGACGGCCCCTCCACCTCCGACGGCGCGTCCTCCGCCCCCGACGGGGCCGTGTTATCACCCGGCCCCACCCTCTCGGCGGCGTCTGTCGCGTCCGCGGCCGCGTCCGCCTCCGCCCGCCGCCCGGGGTCGTGCCTGTCCTTGGATGTCCTCTCCCGGCTTGGGGGAAAAGGCTCCCACGACGGGTCGGCCGGCTCCGTGCTGGCCTGCCCCGGCGGTCGCTTCCGCGCCGCCTCCTCCCACGAGCGGCGTTCCTCTTCGCGTAACTCCAGCTCGGCCGCCTCGAGGTCCCGCCATGCCGCGCGCTCCCTATCCTCGGTGGTTGGCGGCGGCGCTGTCCCCGCCGGTTCGGCGGACGTGGTCCTCCCGAGGGCGCGCGGCTCCCTGAATAAGCATGATAAGGAAGGGAGGCCGCCAAAAAATAGGCAAGTAATCAGCGCGGACTTACCCGATCGTGACAGGGACTGCCCGCCTGGCGGGTCCCGACCGGGCCACCCGCGGTTTCTTCCCGCCGCCTCCGCGGCCGCCTCCCGGCTGCTCGGTGGCCGCCCGCTTGGGAGCTGGTTTTGGGCTGGCCGGCTGCTTCCCCCTGCCGCCGATGACCGCGTCGTCCCGACTGGGCGCGCGGTCGGCGCGACGGACGCGCTTCCTGGGCGCCGTGGTGTCATCCCCCGAAGCTTCGGGGTCCTCTGAGGCCGCTGCATCACGCACCCTTTCCGGCTCAGCGTCGTCATCGGTCCAATCCCACAAAGGGGTGTGGGGAGGGAACTCACCAGCCGGGTCGGCCGCCTCCGTCTCCGTCCCATCACCGCCGGGTGCGCCGGCCGGCTCCACGTCGTCGGCGTCCTCGACTTCCTCCTCGTCTGACTCCTCCACGTCGGCCGCCGGCGGGGCGTAGTTCTGCAACAACGGGAAAACCTGCGCACACGAGAGGCCGCCCGTCATCATACCGTGGGGGGAGGCCGTTCTCAACAAGGAGAAGGGGGGGCGACTCGCCACGTACCCGCGGAGCCGGACGGTCCCGGCTGTACGGGGCTTTCCCCCATCGCCATCCACCCTCGTTCATCTTGGCGGCCGAAATGGCGTTCACCCTCCTCGCCACCTGCACCGCCTTCAGCACCTTGGTGGAGAGCCGGCAAGGGTCATGCCGCCCTCCCATCTGACAGATGAGGTGCGGTCGGCGCTGCATAGACTGCACCCGGCGCGCCACCATCGTGGCCAGGAGGTCCGCGGCCACCAGCCCCTCCGTCCAGCTCATCACCACCAACCGCTCGCAGAGCCGGTCCGCCGTCTCGGGCGCGACGGCCGGAGGCGTCCTCCAGTTCAGCATTGCCACTGGCGGCTGGTTGACGAAGGCGGGGAGGTTGATGTAGTCCGCCTCCGGCTTCACGTTCTTCACGTAGAAGAACCCTTTCTGTCAGTTCTTCACCGAGTCCTGCAAGGGGAGTCGCGGGAACCCGGCTCCGGCTCGGAAATGGATCAGGGCGGCTCCGCAGGCGGTCATGACCTTCTGGCCGGTTGCCGGGTCCTCGACCGTCTGGCGCTTGAGGTAGAAGAGCCGGCACCAGAGGTCCAGGCGCGGCTCCACCCCAAGGAATCCCTCGCAGAGGGAGACGAACGCCGCCAGCTGCAGGACGGCGTTGGCGGCCAAGTGGTGCGGCTGCAACCCGAAGTACGTAAGGAATCGCCGGAAGAACGTGCTCGCCGGCAGGCCAAGCCCGCGGAGGAAATGCTCGGCGAAGACCACCACCTTGCCCTCATTCGGGGTCGGCGCATTCTCCGCCCCGGCGATGCGCGCCTCCAGGTGCCTCTCCGACGGCAGCTTGCGGCGGTGGCGGAGGTGCTCGATGAAGTGCTCATCGACGTCGCTGCCATCCCACGCTCCCTTGCTCGCCATCACCCTCGGGGGTCTCGTAGCCCCGGCGGTAGAGCGCAAACGTCCGGCCTCGGCATGGTTTCCTGTGGCGGCGAGCGGCGGCGCAACACCTCGTGCGGCTTCTCTCTCTCTCCCTGAGCGGGGAGGCGAGGAGCGACGACGGCAAGGTGCTGGGGGAGAGGGAACGAATGCGCCGTTGCGCCCCTCTCCTCCCTTCATTTAAACCCCCGCGCGGGGGTAGTAGGGAGCGGATCCGCCGCGCACGACCCCCACTACGTCCACCGCGCGCGGGGGCATTGATGCGCCCCGGGAACGCCAACCGACGGCCCGGGCCGCAGAGGATTCCGCGCACGCGGGCCGAGGCCGCGGCCGAAGCGAGCCCCGCCCGACGGCCCGGTCTTGTCCACCGCGTGGCCTGTCAGATCGCGACCCGCTGCGCCCCCCACGTGGTGCGCCTCCTCTATCCAGCGAGGTTTTCTAAGCGTCCCGCGAAGCGTCGGCCGGCTACGGAGCCGGCCGCCGCGCTCCCGCCTCCTCTGGCGCCTGGATCGTGCGTAAAACAAGACAAGACTCAAGCCGGCGAGGTCCGCCTCCGTTCACCGGCGGGCTTTCCCCGCTTCGGGGACTACTGACGGGGGGATAACCCCGGGGTAGCCTCAGCCGGCTGCCTCCAACTTTTCAAAACAACCACGGGGCGAGCCGCCACCCCCCGTGCACCGGCTCCGCCCGCCCGGCTCCGCCGAACAACTGGCTCGGGGCCGGGCGGCCGGCTACTCCAGCCACTGGCTAGGGGCGGAGACGCCTAGCCCCATAGCCGGCGGTACTGCGAGTACGGCTGTCAGAGCACGCGTGGGTACAGGGGCCATCGTCGCGTCGGAGGTCAGCCCCGCGTGGCCACAGCGAGGCGACAGTGCCTCTGACTCTGGCCGACTGCGACCTGGTGAGCAGCACAGTGCCGGCCTGCCCTCAACCACTCCATTACCTGCCCCGGCGTGGCTACAACGCGGCTGCCCGTACCGCTGACCGTGCTCGGCTGCCACAAGACGACGCCCCGAAGGACGACCCGTGCTGCGACGAGACGGGCACGGGGGCCCACCGGGCGGGTCCCCTCCGGCTGCCGACAGGACCCCGTAGCCGGCGGGCCCTACCAGCGACGGTACCCCTCAGCCGGGGGCCCCACAGCCGGCTAGACAGACCGCCAGCTGGGGCCCTCCGGAGCCTTCTATTCGTATTGTATTCCGGGGGGTTGGTCTATAAACCCCCCCCGGAGCTCCCCCATGCAAGGGGGCGGTTCCTAGAGCACACACCCACACACACACGTAGAGGCAAAGAAGGCGAGCTAGCCCCTTCTTCCTCCTCTATCCATACAGCTCCAGGAGCACCATTGTAGCCACCCTTGGTTAATCAACTATACCGGCAGGACTAGGGGCATTACCTCCCACGGAGGGCCCTGAACCTGGGTACATTGCGTGTCCCTCGCCTTTGTGCCTAATCCCGCTCCCGGAGCCCGTCGGCGTCCTTCGGCCCCAACCACTCTCGATAAGCCACCCCATGGCATCTGTCGTGAGAAAACGACGACAGGTCTTGTGGTGGAAGGTCAAATTGAGTGTTTGTTCCCTTGGAAAGAGTATGTTCATACTTCTCCCTTTGAGGAATAAACTTGGGCTTGGGGTATTGACCTTCTTCCCATTCAACTCCATTTGCGTTGAAATAGCCAATGCCATGGTTCTTCTGGTATCCTCCGTGCTTGCGTACAACCTCGTCAAATTGCTTACACCCGGCAAGACTCTTGTAGATACCTTTCTCTATAATGCCTTTCAATAAATCGTTTTCTTGCTCAAGTGTAACTTGGCTAAGAGAATCATCATTAGTGGAATCAATAGAACTACTAGAAGCAACATCATTAGATTTAGCATTTTTATTGTTGCTACTAGATGAAGAACCTTTCTTGCCTTTGTTACTAGTTTGTCTAGGTTTAACTTGTGGCTTGAATGTAGACAAGAGTAATCATTTGGCTAGATAAGATGAAGTCTTCTTTCGGAGATCGTCATTGATAGCTTTAAGAAACTCATGTTCTTGCACCAAGGTGAGCTTCTCGAAGCGTAGCTTCTCATGAGTCCTTACAAGCTCTTTATGATCTTCTAGAGTAGATTCATGGGCTAACTTAAGAGTGTTTAATTCCTTAGTTAGTCGTTCTATTTCCATCTTATCATCATCACACGACTTATCTTGACTACCATGAAAATTATCAAGTTCATTTTAACTAACATCACTAGTTTTATCAAAGAGCAAGTCATCATCACCAAGTAAATCATCTTCATCACTATTGAAATCAAGATACCCGGGGTGTGATACCTTGGGGCCTTTAGCCATGAAGCAACTTCCACTCCCTTCATTTGGTGAATCAAATAGATCATAGGAGTTGGTAGTCACTAGTGCAAGTCCGGCAACACCTTCATCTTGACTATAGTCGGAGTTGGAGTGATAGCTTCTCTCGGAGTTGTTGTCGGATTCGGAGCCGGAAACCCATTCACCAACATGAGCTTGATGTCTTCTTCTTGAGTAGCTCTTGGTGTATTTGTCCTTCTTCTCCGAGTCCCTACTTCTCCTTGAGGGTCTTCGTTCATAACGATCATCTCTACTCCTTCTCTCTCTTTGAGGTGATTCATTCTTTGAGCTTCGTCTTCTAGGTGACTCTTCTCTTCGTTTGTATGGAGCCGTGCACTCATTGGAGTAGTGTCCGGGCTTCCCACAATTGTACCAGTTTCGGTCATGACTTGACGAATGCTTCTCTTCATATCTTGAGTTGGAGCTTCGTTCTTTGCCTCTATTCTTGTAGAACTTGTTGAATTTCTTGACCATGAGGCTTATCTCTTCATTGGTGACAAGGTTGTCGCTTGAAGTTGCGGGAGCATCACTTATGGCTTTGTAAGCACCGCTAGACTTGTTGTGAAGTTCTTCTTTGTCCTTGAGTGTCATCTCATGAGCAACAATCCTTCCAATGACTTCCGTAGGCTTGAGATCTTTGTAGTTGGGCATCATTTGGATCAATGTGCACACGGTGTCGTATCTCTCATCCAAAGCTCTAAGTATCTTCTTGATGATGAATTTGTCGGTCATTTCTTCGCTTCCGAAGCCGGCAATCTCATTTGTGATGAGAGCTAGCCTAGAGTACATTTCAGCGACTCCTTCACCATCCTTCATCTTAAACTTGTCAAGCGGACTTTGAAGAACATCCAACTTGGATTCTCTCACGGATTCGGTACCTTAATGCATATCAACCAAAGTATCCCAAATCTCTTTTGCATTCTCAAGACGGCTGATTTTGTTGAATTCTTCGGGGCATAGGCAGTTGAAAAGATTGTCACATGCTTGAGCGTTGTATTGCAACATCTTCAATTCATCCGTGGTCGCTTCATGATCCGGTTCCTTTCCATCACCAAAGAATTCACCTTGCAATCCAACACGAACAACAGCCCAAATGGCGGGGTTATGACCAAGAATATGCATTTTCATTTTGTGCTTCCAACTAGCAAAATTTGTGCCATCAAAGTACGGATCTCTACGGTGATATTTTCCCTCACTAGACGCCATACTCTCCTAGGTTGTGAGACCAATGCAATGGAGACCAAAGCTCTGATACCACTTGTAGGATCGAAAGTATGTCTAGAAGGGGGGGTGATTAGACTACTTGAGCAAATAAAAATTCTACCTTTTCCCAATTTTAAGTGTTGGCACATTTTAGCAATGATAGCAATTCAAGTACAACCTACACATGCATGTCTAAGAGTATAGCAGCGGAAAGTAACAACAAGCATATGTAGAGGGTAGGAAAGAAGATCAAACGCAATTTGAAGACACGAAGATTTTTCCCGTGGTTCCGATAGGTGGTGCTATCGTACGTCCACGTTTATGGAGTCTTCAACCCAAGGAGGGTAGCGGTCGCGAGAGTCCACGGAGGGCTCCACCCATAAGGGTCCACGAAGTAGTAACCTTGACTATTCCATAACGGTTTCCGTCCACGAAGGACTAGCCTCACTATGGGTAGATCTTCACGAAGTAGGCGATCTCCTTGCTCGTACAAACTTCTTGGTTCAACTCCACAACACGAAGTAGGAGGCTCCCAAGCGACACCTAACCAATCTAGGAGGCACCACCCTTCAAAAGGTAATAGGCTCGGCAATGTCGATGAACTCCTTGCTCTTGTGCTTCAAGATGGTAGACTCCTCAACACACAATCACTCTCTCACAGATTTGGCTATGGTGGAAGAGATTGATTTGGTGGAAAGCAACTTGGGGAGGCTAGAGATCAAGATTCATATGGTAGGAATGGAATAGCTTGATCTCAACACATGAGTAGGTGGCTCTCTCTCAGAAAATTGGATGGGGCAAGTATGGAATAGTTCTGAGTGCTTGCCTTTCGAGTGGCTGGTGGTGAAGGGGTATATATAGGCATCCCCAAAAATCCAACCGTTACACCTAAAGTGACCAACTCGGTGACACCGAAGTGTAAAACTCGGTGGTACCGAAGTGACCAAAAGGCAGTAACTTTTGAATCTCGGTGAAACCGATACATAAATCTCGGTGGTACCGATAAGATGACCAACGGTCAGATTGCACAACTCGGTGAGACTGATTCTCAATTTTCGGTGGTACCAATTCTTGAAAACGGCTAACCAGAGAGTTGGTCCAAAAACTCGGTGAGACCGATTCACAAACTCGGTGGTACCGATTCTTGAGAATGGCTAACCAGGAAGTTGGTCCAAATCTCGGTGAGACCGATTGGCAAAACTCGGTGGTACCGATGCTTGAAAATAGCTAACCAGAATGTTGGCAACTGAACTCGGTGGCACCGAAGTGGAATGTTGGTAGTACCGAGATGGGTTTGGCTAAGGATCTGTCTAGGGTTTGAATCTCGGTGAGACCGAATAGGAATTGTTGGTCTTACCGATTTGAGTGGTAGGGTTCTAGACAGAGTATTTGTGGAAGAGCTTGTGGGTGTTTTTGGTGACTATCACTTGTGCACGTGGAGCATCTTGTTCACCAACAGTACCTTACCCCCTTTTAATAGTATTGGCTTTCCTATGGACTCAAAGTGATTTCTCACAAAGTAAAATGTAGAGTCCTCTTGCTTGAAGCTTTGCCAATCCATTTCCTTGCATCAAGGGGTTTCTCCACAATCCTTTTGCCAACACATCATTGAACTTTTCCTGAAATATACTTAGTGGAAACATTAGTTCAATGACACATATGTTGTTATTAATTACCAAAACCACCAAGGGAGCAAATGTGCTTTCAATCGGTCCCACCGAGTTCTGCAAATCGGTCTCACCGAGTTGATGGCCAAGTCTCTGGTTAGCCGTTACCCCATTTTCAGTACCACCGAGATTTATATATCGGTCTCATCGAAAACGCCAAAGTTGCCACATTTTGCACTAGTCGGTGCAACCGAGTTTTTGCTTTGGTTCCACCGAGTTGGGCAATAATGTTGTAACGGTTGGATTTTTGGAGATGCCTATATATACCCCTCCAACACCTATCACTCGTAAGATAAGCACTCAGAACAGATCTCCCCTTGCCATATCCATTTTTTCTGAGAGAGAGCCACCTACCCTTGTGTTGAGGTCAAGATCATCCACTCCAACCATATGGATCTTGATTTCTAGCCTCCCCAAGTTGCTTTCCATCCAATCAATCTCTTCTACCCATGCCAAACCTGTGAGAGAGTGATTGAGTGTTGAGGAGGCTATCTTTTGAAGCACAAGAGCAAGGAGTTCATCATACTTCCACATCTATTACCTTTTGGAGGGTGGTGCCTCCTAGATTGGTTAGGTGTTACTTGGGAGCCTCCTTCTTCGTGATTGTGAAGTTGAAACAAGGAGTTTGTAAGGGCAAGGAGATTGCCTACTTCGTGAAGATCTACCCCGAGTAAGGCTAGTCCTCCGTGTACGTTCGTGGACCCTTCGTGGGTGGAGCCCTCCGTGGACTCTCGCGACCGTTACCCTCTGTGGGTTGAAGTCTCCATAAACGTGGATGTACGATAGTGCCACCTATCGGAACCACGGGAAAAATCTTCGTGCCACCAATTGCGTTTGATCTCCTCTCCCTCCTTTACTTACATGTGTTTGTCTTTATTTTCCGCTGCTATCTTAGACATGCATGTGTAGGGTGCACTTGACTTGTGCAAATTGCTAAAATCTGCCCACAACTAAAATTAGGAAAAGGATAGATTTTTATTTGGTCAAGTAGTCTAATCACCCCCTCTCTAGACATACTTTGGATCCTACAACATAGTAGCCTGTTTTCTTGCACTCCATGACACAAGATTTGATCCCAGAAAAACAGCAAAACCACCTGTAGATCTTTTGTCATCAACACAACCTACCCAATCTGCATCAGAATATGCACTAACAATCATAGATGGCGACATGGTAATCTTGATTCCAAGTCCCATTGTAAACTTGAGATACCTCGGAATCTTTTCAACTGCAGTGCAATGAGTTGTAGTAGGAGCATGCAAGAATTGATAGACTTTATTAACATAGTATGAGATATCTGGACGAGTCAAAGTCAATACTACAATGCACCAACAACACTCCTATAGTTCGTTACATCCTTTGGACCAAGCACTTCTCCTTCCTCATTTGTGAGTTTTTCTGAAGTTGAGAGAGGTATACTTACAGCCTTAGAGGGCTCCATCCCTACCTTTATGAGAACATCAGTAGTGTATTTTTCCTGTGTCAGAAGTATTCCATCCTGTTTAACTTCTATACCAAGAAAATAGTGAAGATTGCCCAAATTCTTCAATGCAAACTCTGCATTAAGACAAGTGGTGGCATCTGAACTGGAGCTTGCAACAATTATATCATCAACATACACAAGAAGAAAAATAGTAGTGTTTCCTTTGTTGTAAAAGAATAATGAGGTATCTGCCTTTGATGGGATAAATCCAAATTGCTGTAATAGTGTGCTCAATCTTGAGTACCAAGCTCTTAGGGCCTGTTTTAACCCATATAGAGCTTTGTCAAGTTTGCAGATATAATGAGGAGTGTCTCGGTTTTTATACCCTGGTGGTTGCCGCATGAACACTTCTTCCTCAAGAACACCATGAAGAAACACGTTCTAAACATCTAGCTGATGTAGGCTCCATCCTCTAGAAATGGCAATTGATAATACAAGTCTAATAGTAGCTGATTTGACAACAGGACTAAAGATATCCTCATAATCAATACCAAATCTTTGTTTGACTCCTTTTGCAACTAATCTAGCCTTGTACCTATCAATACTCCCATATAATTTTCTTTTGATTTTATAGACCCATTTACAGTCAATCACATTTTTGCCCTTTTCTGGTGGTACCAAAACCCAAGTTTTATTTTTTGTGAGAGCTTGATACTTACTATCCAAGCTCTTTTCCATTCTATATGAGCAAGGGCATCATGCAAATTCTCAGGTTCACCGGTACTAGTAAGAAAAGCACGTTTACTAGTGTCATACCTTAATGTACCATCTTTGTATTCCTTGGATTTAGAAATCCCAGACCTGGACCGAGTACCGCGTTGATATACCTAAGAGGCAGGTCTGACCGGTGCCAAATTATTTCCCAGATTGCTGTTTTCGGGATCAACAGTATTGAGTTCAGGCACAGAAGATCCGGGTGAATCTTCCTCATCTACAGTTGTTGGAAATATGCCCTAGAGGCAATAATAAAGTGGTTATTATTATATATTTCTTTGTTCATGCTAATTGTTTATTATCCATGCTAGAATTGTATTGATCGGAAACTCAAATACATGTGTGTATATATAGACAAACACTGTGTCCCTAGTGAGCCTCTACTAGACTAGCTCGTTGATCAAAGATGATCAAGGTTTCCTGACCATAGACGTGAGTTGTCATTTGATAACGGGATCACATCATTAGGAGAATGATGTGATGGACAAGACCCAACCATAAGCATAGCATTTGATCGTGTTAGTTTATTGCTACTGCTTTATCCATGTCAAGTATCTGTTCCTACGACCATGAGATCACACAACTCCCTGACACCGTAGGAATGGCTTGTGTGTATCAAACGTCACACCGTAACTGGGTGGCTATAAAGGTGCTCTAAAGGTATCTCCGAGGGTGTCTGTTGGGTTGGAGTGGATCGAGACTAGGATTTGTCACTCCGTATGACGGAGAGGTATCTCTGGGCCCTCTCGGTAATACAACATCACAAGAAGCTTGCAAGCAATGTGACTAAGGAGTTAGTCACGGGATCTTGTATTACGGAAAGAGTAAAGAGACTTACCGGTAACGAGATTGAACTAGGTATGGAGATACCGACGATCGAATCTCAGGCAACTAACATACTGATGGACAAAGGGAACTGTATACGGGATTGTCTGAATCCTTGACATCGTGGTTCGACCGATAAAGATCTTCGTGGAATATGTAGGAACCAATATGGGCATCCAGGTCCCGCTATTGGTTATTGGCCGGAGAGTTTCTCGGTCATGTCTGCATCATTCTCGAACTTGCAGGTTCCGCACACTTAACGTTCGATGACGATTTGGTATTGTTGAGTTATATATGTTGGTGACCGAAAGTTGTTCGAAGTCCCGGATGAGATCCCGGACATCACGAGCAGTTCCGGAGTGGTCCAGAGGTAAAGATTCATATATGGGAAGTTGATATTCGGGCACCGGAATAGTTTCGGAGTTTACCGGATTTCATCGGGAGTGCCGGAAAGGGTTCCGGGGTCCATCGGGGGGGGGGGGGCTGCCCCGGAGGGCCCCATGGGCTGAGAGGGAGGCGCACCAGCCCCTGGTGGGTTGGGCGCCCCACCTCCCAAGGCCCATGCAGCTAAAGGCCAAGGGCTGGCCCTGGGGTGGCGACCGCCCCCCTGCCTTGGGGGCCAAGGCAGCCCCCAGGCCGCCGCGCCCAACCCTAGGGGAAACCCTAGGGCGGCCGCCCCTCCCCCTTGCCCCTATATATATGAGAGGGGAGGGAGGGTAGACAGACCACAAGCCATGGCGCAGCCCTCCCTCTCCCTCTAGATCGGTTTCTCCTCTAGTTCATCACGGTAGCGCTTGGCAAAGCCCTGCCGGGACAGCTCCACCACCACCGCCACCACGCCGTCATGCTGCCGGAGAACTCATCTACCGCTCCGCACTCGCTTGCTGGATCAAGGAGGCGGAGACATCATCGAGCTGTACGTGTGCTGAACGGGGAGGCGCCGTCCGTTCTGTGCTAGATCAGGACGGATCATGATTGGATCGCGGGACGGATCGTCATTGGATCGCGAAGACGTTCGACTACATCAACCGCGTTTCTTAACGCTTCCCTCTTAGCGATCTACAAGGGTATGTAGATGCACTCCCCCTCTCATAGCTGTTGATCTCCATGGATAGATCTTGTGTGTGCGTAGGAAATTTTTTGTTTTCCATGCAACGTTCCCCAACAGCAGCAACTGACGCCCTTTGATCTGGTGCAGCCGGTGCTCCCGGAGAGATCCGCCTCGCAGCAGGAGGCCCACTCGAAGATCGCCAAGTGCAGCCGCGGGCGACGCACGGTTTGGAATGTGACCGGTCGCGCAGCTGTCGGGGTCCACCCCGGTCGGTTGGTCGCTCGGGGACGCGGGCGACTCCTGCGTGGCGTCCGCTAAGCCGCTAAACCCGTTGGTGCGTTGGTCAGCCACAGGTGCCCAACCGTCGTTGCTGCGCGCCTAGCAGGAGAATCCCCACGGGATCGCTCGCTTCTCGCACTGTCATGTGCTGGCAGATCTCCCTCGGATCGCGAATTTTCTTTGGCATTTTTTGCACACATAAAATCATGGACTGGAGCTACATTTTCCTCCTTAGAACCATCATTTTCATCCAGTTTTTTTTTCTAAACTATTCACTTGATCATCTATTAATTCTCCCCCCTGACTAGGAGTGTTCAAAGAATCAGAAAGAAGCGAGATTTCTGCACGGAGTGGAGCTCTAGCATTGGGATGAAGTTTCTCAAAAGGAAAGACGGTTTCATCAAAGACAACATCCCTAGAAATATATATGCAACCAGTAGAGACTTCTAAACACTTGTATCCTTTATGAAGATTACTATAGCCGATAAAGACGCAGTGGGTGGATCGAAACTCAAGTTTGTGGCGATTGTAAGGGCGAAGGTTAGGATAACAAGCACATCCAAAAGTTTTGAGGGAAATATAATCTGGTTTTCGATGGAATAACTTTTCTAAGGGAGTAGTGTTTCCAATAACCTTACTAGGAAGACGATTGATGCGATAAGTGGCAGCAATAAAAGCTTCATCCCAATACTTAAGAGGCATGGATGCATGAGCAAGGAGGTATAGCCCCACTTCAACAATATGGCGATGCTTACGTTCTGCCGACCCGTTTTTTTGATGTGCATGTGGGCATGAGACATGATGCTCTATGCCAATGCCACGGAAGAAGGAATTGAGTTTTTCATACTCTCCTCCCGAGTCACTTTGGACTGTGATAATTGTTCTGTCAAAGTGTCGTTCAACGAGTTTCGGAAACTCTTGAAAAACAGAGAAAACTTCATATTTGTATTTGAGCAAATACATCTAAGTGAATTTACTGAAATCATCAATGAAACTAACATAATATTTCTTTCTTCCAAAAGAATCTCTCGCATGACCCCATACATCACTGAAAATAAGTTCTAAAGGAGCATGAGACACACTATTTGACTTGGGATAGGGAAGTTGGTGACTTTTGACACATTGACAAGCATCACAAACAGACTCATTACTTCGACTACTGGACAATGGAAGATTGTCTTTATTGATTATCTGGCTAACTATAACAGAAGAAGGGTGTCCTAATCTTTGATGCCATCTTGCCAATGAGGGCTTGACGACGGAGTAGATTTGACGACGACGCTTGTGACTAAATGCTCTGGATGTGATGGGGTAAAGTCCTCCAATGCATCTTCCGTGATGGAGGAGTTCTCTCGTTGCCCGATCCTTGATTAAAAAAAAAATACTTAGGATGAGTTTCAAAGAAAACATTATTATCGGCTGATAGGCGAGACATCGAAGCAAGATTTTTATTTGCTTGAGGAACATGAAGCACATCTTTTAGAAGATGACGTTTAGAATTAGGGGAGTTAATTATAGCTTGACCAATATGGTGAATGTTCATACCTCCACCGCTTGCGGCGGTGTGAACTTGATCGTTGCCATAGTACTTCTCACGGATGGCCAACTTCTCGAGTTCACTGGTAATGTGATCAGTTGCACCAGAGTCGGCATACCACACAGTCTCATCTCCTCCTTGTTCCCTTAGAGCAGCAGCAACATGGCGTTCCTCCGGCACATAGTTTTCATCGTAGCGATGCCAGCATTCCATTACCTCATGACCGGACTTTTTGCAAAGTTGACACCGAGGTCGTGAGTTGCTGGAGGAAGCGCCAGGGTTGTTGGAGTAGCGCGGACCGTTGTTGTTGGAGCGTCCGCGTCCTCCGCTGTTGCGGCCACGTCCCTGGTGACCGTGGTGACCACGGCCGCGACCGCCGTTGCCATGGCCACGCGACATGGCGTTGACAGAAGATGACAATGACGATGACAAATTTGACGGTCCAGTTTCCTTCAAGAGGTCAAGTACCTGTGTGAAGAGGAACATGCCCACCCCCACCTCACCAGGAAATGCAGTGAAGCCAAACAGTCTTGGACACCATCGTCAGAAGAGTACACTGAAAAGATTTCGTGTTGAAGATGTCCTAATGTCGGATGATTCAGACGATGAGAAACCAATTGCATCAAGGAAGAAGGTCGGCGAGAGGAAATCAAAGAGAATCGATAGAAAAGGATCCAAGCCAGATGGTGACTCGGACGATCAGAGACCAACTGCGTTGAGGAAAAATGTTCATGAGACGAAGTTGAAGATAATCCATGCAGGAGGTGCCAAGGCAGATGGTGAACTTGACCATGATTCAGATGATGACAAACTGCTGTCTGCGAGGTTGGCCATTAACAATGCTGCTCCAAAAACCGGAGGCAATGTGTCTGATGATGATTCAGAGGATGACAAGCCACTGACTGCCCGTTTTTCTCGTGCTACCGGGTGTGCATCCAGAAATTCAGTCAACAGGAAGGTGGCCGTAGTGATCAAATAGTTTCAGCTTTATGTAAGGCAAAGCTTTCAGACCCTTCTGACTCGTCGAGTGTCGAAAGCGAACCCAAAGATGAACCCGAGGAGGACGGTCGAAAGAAATGGTCTACTTTGAAGCACAATGGTGTTGTTTTCCCCCTGCGTACAACACTCACGGTGTCAAGATGCTTTACCACGGTCCACAGGCAGCCTGTTGATCTGACCCCAGAACAGGAGGAGGTGATATACATAGAGAGCAACTCCTGAATATTAAGATCATGCTGCCGTCTTTTTTTATCTGCCAATTCTCTGCATTGCAGATTGTAACCATGTTTTCTGTGAGGAAAGACACAGAGTACACGTCCAAGGAAACATTTATCAACAATTTTTTTACTGATTGGAGAAAACATCTTGGTAAAACACATCTTATCACAAAGTTCGAGCTTTGTGATTTCACACCGATCTACGAATGGCATCTCCGAGAGAAGGAGAAGAAAAACCAGATGACATCAGATGTACATTTTTATGAATTTTAATGACAAAGTTTAGTAGGTTTGACAAAGGAGATTTATCCTTCCTCCATCGTCTGAAGTATTTAATCTTTATTTACAGGAGAAGAAAGCATTGCAGGAAGAGAAAACGAAACAAGAGGAGATGTTTATGTGGGCTTTTGTAGACGGTGTTAAAGAGAAGGTTCATTGTTTACTGATATTTTTTTTAAGTAACTTAGGATTTCGTAAACATAGAATAGATAGGATACTCTTTTCCTTTGAGGATTTTACACATATGCCACTAATCTAATATTATTTGCTTATTTCAGGCTGGCAATTTCAGACTAGAACCACCTGGCTTGTTCAGGGGATGTGGAGAGCATTCAAAGGTACGAATTTGCAAACAACTAATCACATATATCTTTATTCTGTTTCAAGTAAGAGACTTCAAATTAAGGCTCTCTGTTTAATTGTTTTAGATGGGAAGATTGAAGCGACGCATCCGACCAAGTGATATTACGATAAACATCGGAGAAGAGGCTCCCGTCCCAGTGTGCCCTATACCTGGAGAAAGGTACCTTAAAATTGAAAAAATAATATTTGTGAAGGATTTTGTTTTTTGAAACTGATGAACGAATTTAACATGTATATATTGTTTATTGGTCATGTGTTCTGCAGCTGGGAAGAAGTCAAACATGACAATACTGTTACATGGTTAGCCTGTTGGAACGATCCGATAAACGAAAAAGATACCAAGTATGCTTTCCTTGCGACAAGCAGCTCACTACAGGGACAGAGTGACAAGGAAAAATATGAGAAGGCCCGGAAACTGAAGGTGAGAAAGTTTCTTTTTGTGATTCACAGAGCTTTTGTGTCCCCATGTGCAATAATTATTCTTCTATGGCCATGGCAGGATTACATAGGCAGTATTCGGGCAGAGTACACCAAGGCTTTCAGTCTTCGGGAAGAAACAAATTGCAGTGGCAACATACCTTATAGACAAACTAGCCCTTAGGGGAGGCAATGAAAAGATATATCATCATCGAATACTCTTTCCATTTTATCCTACAATGTTGTGACACAATATTTGTTGGCAATGTATCTTGCCCATATATATAAGCTGCTGCATAACTTGTTCTGCTTCTGCCAGATGATCATTCTTTCTTCTATCAAAAATCTAGTCCGTTCATCAGACATCCGTGTATAGTTTTTTGTCAATTTCTATATACTTAGAACTGAGATTCGTTGACATATGTTATCATGCTACATAAATCATTTTTAGGATGAGGACGAGGCAGATACCGTTGGGTGTTGTACCCTGAAGGTTGAAAATATTACTTGTTTGCCTCCAAGCAAGCTTCAGATCTTGATCTTCATTCTTTATATATTCTTGACGGCTGCTCACTATGAGGAATTAATTTCTACTGTTTGTCTGATGTTTGATCATTGCCTTTTCAGTTTGACTTTCTTGGTAAAGATTCTATAAGATACTATAACACTGTAGAGGTTGAACCACCTGTATACAAGGCGATTAAGGAATTCTGTGCAGGTTTCTCACAATGCTCTTCTCCCATCTGTCCATCTCTTCCTACCCTAGACAAACATCATTGATATCTGTTTCGCATAACTGTTTTCTAGGTAAAAATAAAGGAGGACGTGTCTTTGACAAGCTTGATACAAATAAATTAAATGCTCATCTCAAGGACTTGATGCCTGGTATGACTGCAAAAGTCTTCCGTACATACAATGCTTCCATCACTTTGGACGTCATCGTAAGTTGAATACAAATTTCACTCTCTGTTCTCCACCATTATGTTGCAGTACTGTTTGGGATTGATGAAGTGATTATCTCAAGTATGTCGTGAGTAAAACATTTTAGGAGCCTCTGTTGTACTGTATTTGTTTTGGTACTGTATTATTGATAGCATCAGGTAACCCTGTTATCTGCTTCCTTACCATATTCCCAAACTAGAATGTGAAATGCTATCATGTCTAATGTGACTACCATGTTATGTCATAATATATTTTTGATCTGAATAAATATACGTGTGATGGTATTACAGTTGAACAAAGAAACAACAGATGGAACCCTTGGTGAAAAAGTTAAAAAGTCTATCAACAAGCAAACAAAGAGGTAAAATCTTTCACTCACTCTTGAGGAAGAACACTTGCATCATCACTATTCTTGACTCTCAATGATGTTTCACATTTACTCAGGTTGCTATAATCTGTAATCATCAGCGTGCTGTCCCAAAATCACATGATTCCCAGATGAAGCTGAATGAAAAGATTGATGAATCAACGGTTGGTTGCTGCCTGGAAATGGTTAATTAGCTCAAATTTGTGCTCGTCCCGCAATTTTTTTGTCATCGTTTTATTCCTTTCTCCAGGCTCAGAAGGATCAATTGAACGTAGAATTAGAGAGAGTCCAGGTTTCAGGATCATGTTGGCGGCCAATGGCCACTCTGTGGGGACAAAGACTAGCTCGACCAGTAGAGTAGATTGTTAGTGTTCCATCCAGTAGGGATTGCTCTTTCTTGTACAAACAGTTTGAAATGCAATACATAAATTTATTGTTTCGACGTGCATGGTTCTGTGGGCAAACCTTGTACAATTTCTCTCTCGAAGTCAGCTTTCGTCTTGCTTTATAGACAAAGCCATACGTCGACTGATACAGGATATTGAGAAAACACTCTTACAAAGCCATTCAAATGAAAAGCTAGATAAAAGAAAACCAACAACGCATAAGAAATGCACAGCTTGCCACAAAAAAAATAAAACACATGAGTAGTGGAACCACGACTAACAATAACTGAGGATACAGATCAAAATTATATGTTCAACTGAGGATACTAACAACAACTGAGGATAGTGACTGAAACTTTGATTTCATCTTACTTTGTAGCAACTTTGATGCCATACTATGATTGCTCTCAATTTGATCATAGTTGTATTTACCACCGAGGTATTAGAAATGTTTCCCTTCCCCTCACTCAAAAAAGTCAGAAGGACTCGAAACTTGCTTTTTTTTTGGCAATTTCAGTAATTTGTCACTAATTCTAACGTTTAGAAAAAAAAAAAGATCTTGTAGGCAATTAGAACTGGGTCCTACTCTATGTATTCCACAATAATAGTTCGATAGTTTGATTATTCAGGCAACGATTTCTTTACAACTGAAATTGGCTAGCGAATTGCCTACGGGCGCACATTAAGCACTAGTCTACATGAACTACTCCAACAGCCACGACTAGCTCATCTGCCCCGTCGTCCTCCTCCTCCTCGTCCTCGTATGCACCCATCCGGCCCGTCGCCATCAAACGCAATCCATGCGAAGATGCATGATCCTGTCAAGGCGACGAAGGAAAAGATAATATCCGGCCACCCCCTGCATACATATGGTCGTCAGTATACGCGCTCCACCGGCGACAAAATAATCATCCGAGAAAGAACCGTGCATGGCAATCACGAACTCACCCGTCGGCGCCACCCTGCGGCCCATCGGTGAACATCGTCCGCTGCAGAATAATTATACCGGACGAGTTTAATTGCACACAATTGATCAGCAAACACGTATACGAGGGATTCAGATCGAGATTTACTTTGCTATATACTGCTGAAAAAAGAAACAGACAGACGAAGGTGCACTAGCTTACGTACCGCCCAGGAGTTGGCGGGCGCGGCGGAGGAGAGGCGGGAGGCCGGCCGGAGCGCGAGGCCGGCCGTGGACCGGAGCGCCGCCGACATGGATCTGTCGCCGCGCGCGGTTCGCTGCAGACTCGAGTATCGGGGCGCGGGGTTTCGATCGAGACGAATCCGACGAAGAAGGCAAATAAGACGCGCACAACCTCTATCACGGCCGTTGCCGCTGCATGCGGATCGGACCCACCGGTCCCAGCAGAAATTCCCATTTTCCAGCCGTCAAATCGTATCTGGCCAACACTCAGTGCCCCCAGTGGCGGATCCAGGAATTGAATTTAGCCGGGGCGGCACATTTGAGATACAAATTTTTTGATTGACAAATGCAAGTCCGTTGAACCAAATCTCATAAAATTCAAATATGAAGCTATATGCACTCGAAAAATAACATAACCAATGATTTAGAACAGTTGAAGATTCTCGACAACTAGGTGATGTAACCACCAAAAATCACAAAATCTAACATGAACGTCATAGAAAACTACTAACATATACAATCAGATCCGCGGTCCGCGGTCGACGGATCTGGATCTCCCACAGAGGCCACACCCGGGACATCTTCTTTTGGTTCGCCCATCCGCGGTCGACGGATCTGGATCAGGTGCCCGGCGGTTGGCGGCCCGGCGAGGCGGAGCTCTGTGGAGGTTAGAACATATACAATCGGACGCCTCAAACGACCCCTCATACGCCCGTAGACGCGTCCGGTCAGTGACCGGATAGGAGAGAGAAGGAAAAAAAATGACCCGACCGGACCCCTCATATCATCCGTATATGTCCGGGCTGTCCGTGAACCCTCATATCCATCTCAAATATAGGGAGAATATGAGGACACGCGGACGTGCCCGGGCGCGCCCGGTCGGTCCGCCACGTAGGACGCAACCCCACCCTAGACCATATTTTCTTTTTTTTATTCATTCTTTTCTTTCTCTATCTTTCTCTTCATCAATCACGTGCAAGTGACCGGACATATGAAAACAAAAATAAGAAGTGTGACTGTGCGGATGGACAAATAGGGGACACGCCCGGTCACTGACCGGGCACGTCCACGAACATTTAGAGGGTCATATTTACTATGTCCTGCTGTAGATGCTCTTAGTCTCGTTGGGCGCTGGCTGCCTGGCTCGATTTGGGAATTTGCGGGGATTGCCTGTACGTGTTCGGGAGATTGGGGTGTGGCCGGGCTAACTATATTGGGGCTATACTATACGCTGCTACTGGACTTGTGTGACCGTGCAGTCCAGCGCAAATCCCCATATGTATCAGGCAATGTACAAAACGGATCGTATTTTTAGTATACGGGATTTCGGCTACCCGGGGCAGCCGACCATAGTCGCCCCTGCCGTGGCGCCGCCACTGGGTGCCCCGTACTTATCTCGCCAAAAAAAAAAAAACAGCACGCTCCACCTGGCCTATGTTTCTATGTTGGACACCGACGGCGGCGGCCGTTCCAGATTGGGGATGGCCGGACGAAGAAACCGATCGAGGGCGTCGACAGTTGTTGGGGACTCCAATCAGGTCATCTTCCTCATAGAAACATGGCGAGCAGATGCACCTCCGAGAGTCAAGTTGGCAAATTTGAGATTAATTGATAAGACACTACAGTCACCTTACTATCAACGAAATCATTGTCATTGAAAAGATATTCAACCTTTATAGACATTTTTTAACAGTTCAACCATAGGCTGGTTTTTTTATAATTTCTTGACTGAACAAAGACATCTTCAAGACGGACCCGTAAACCTTCCGCAACCGTTCAAACCGCGCAATCCGGACCGCGAAAATCATTCAACGCGGTCCTGTATCGATCCGCGGAGCGGTCTCAACGCAATTTCTTTCATAAACCGCGAGGAGCTTTGTGGGAGTCTAGACCGCTTTTTCGCCCGATTCTGACCGCCCTGGCCCATCAAAAACCCTTCGCCCTCCCGCACGCTTCCCGCTCGGCGCCAGCTGCACGCATTCATGTCGATATAGAGCGGTCGCTTCCCATTGAAGAGCGGGCGCGGCCTCTCACTGGTCGGCATTGAAGTGGCTCGCCGGCCGAGGGCGCCGCCCGCGACGCGTCTTCGGTGTCCGCGCTTGTCCAATGCCGGAGACGCGTGATTGGACGGGACGTGATGGATATCTACCACGCCCGTTCAGTGCCTAGTCCGTCTGTATGCCACCATTAAGCAGGCTCGCCGGCTGAGAAACCCACCCCGGCGTCCCACATCGATGCCTATGCCTAGCTCACCGGAATCCGCTATTTAAGGGCGGCCACACCCGGCTATCTCCACAACACAACGCATCCGCTCCACATCCTTCTCCCTTGCACCACATCCGCCATGGGACAACATTTTCCCGGAGATGAAGCAGGAAGTGGCCGCCCTTGCCGCCGCGTAGCAGAGTCGTCGTCCCAGGCGGAATGAGGCCGTCTTACCGGCCAGCTCGCCCGAGGTCTCCGACGACGACGAGGACGACACCGCGATGAAGACGGGCTTCGATGACACCGCCCCGGCTCCCGCACCTCATGTGCTCTCCGGTACACCATGGTGCAGGCGCACTACAATGTCGTCATGGCGGAGGGGCAGCCTGCGTCGGCGCGTACGTCGGCGTTAGAGCGAGCGCTAGAGCAACGTCGGCCCGCCTTGGGTCAGATCGACGGCGAGGGCGCGAGCCAGGAGGCCCTGGCGGCCATGACCGCGATGAATCCGAACTTTGTCGTGGAGGAGCGTGCCACCTACGATGCCATCCGTGCTCAAGCCGCCGCTCGCCAGGAAGCGGCCGCCGCAGAGGCGCAGTTGTAGGCGATCACGAAAGAGAACAACGACAACCGCGCCTCCTACGCGCAGCCGACGAACCATCAGCTAGCCCGGTGGGATGACGACATTCAAGGCGCCACCATTTCCCTCGTGGACCTCACGTCCAGCGGCGACAGACAAGGCAAAGACTCCTCTGAGGATGAGTAGGGCACGAGAGGCGGCAGGGCCTGGTGTCTCATGTGAGCCAGTTCGTCTCCCATGTTCTATTCTTTCTCGCCGGAGACCGCACCTTCATTTTATCGGTCTTATCGCCGGTGCTCATGAAGACGACGGATGAAGGACGACACGGGCTTCGACGATGGCCGCTGCCGCCTTAGGATAGGTTTAGGGGCGGCTCTTTTTTTTGTTCCACATGTTCGAAATGTAATGAAATCCGTCGTGTTTGTATGAAATCCGTCATGTTTGCACGAAATCCATCGTGTTTGCACGAATTTCATCAGATTGATTCGAGTTGTTGTTAAAATGTATGTGGTTAGCGTTGGATATCGTCCTTACGTATCCGTGTCCGTGGACAGACCTTTTTTTATCCGCGGACAAACGTGGAAGGAAATTTCCGGGTTACTTGAAGATGCCGTAACTACATTCAACCTTTTGATGACAAAGTACATTAGTGCAATTGGAGGCGGAGCTACGTTAGAGCCAAACACGGTCTTGACCCGCCCATGGCAGCAGAGAACAGCGTGCAGGGCTGCAGGCTACCAAACAACGAAAAATGGGTCGAGTAAGGAACATACAGACTTATGCAAGCTACCAAACACATCCTGAATATAGGGATTGGCTATTCGTTATCCTGGGTGAGTGTGACACCCTGGATCCACGCTACAGTGATCACTGCAATTAAGATACAGTAACCATGAGGTTTATGCTAATGCTTTTGCTAAACCTTGTTTGATCACAATGGAATCATGTCTCATTTGATTTCCTGATGATTTCAAAAAAACAATTAAAAAGTGATTTAAATATTTTTACAAACTAGGAAACAAAAATCATGTTTGGGTTACAATTATTCACCTGGTATTTATAAAATTAAAACCAGCATTTTATAAAATATTTTGGTGCCTCTAAAGCATTTATAACAGGGGCCAAAACAATTATTAATGGCCTTTTGAATTATAAAAATTCCAAACATTTTTCAAATGGTCTCACACTTTTTGGGGCACTGCCTAATATTGCTTTTGTAATAATGGGCAAGCTACCATATTTTTATAAAACTATTTAGTATTTAAGAACTTTGCAAACAGTAACTGTTAAAAAGAAAAGAAAACTAAAACAAAATAAATAAAAAAGACAAAACAGAAATAAAATAAAAACAAAAGCCCCCCTGGCCTAAGGCCCAGCAGGCCGGCCCACCCCAGCCCACCACCGGGGGCCTATACCCCCCCCCCCCCTCCCCGGGTCAAACCCTAGCACCCACCCCACCCCCACTCGCTCCCCTCGTCCCCGATTGGATCGGGCCGCCCCGCGCCCGCCGGCGTCACCGGCGCCGCCCGCCGACGCCATCGACAACCCCGCCGCCGTCCACCGGACCTCCTCGCCGCCGGCCCCCCCTCGCGCCCACTGCCATCCCCTCCCGCCCCCGGGGCTTCCCTCCTCCCGTTCTCCTCTCCCCCTCTGGCGACCACGCCCCCCCCCCCCCCCCCTCGCTGCTGCCCGCGTCGGCCACCGCCTCGCCTGGCCGTGCTCGCCCCCCCTCGCCGCGCCCTCCGCCGCCCGCGGCCGCGCCTCGGCCCGCAACGCCGCGCTCACCGTCGCCCACCGCGGCCCCGCTCGCGCAGCCCCGCGCACTCCCGCGCTCCTCGCGCGCCCGCTCGCCTCCGCCCGCTGTCCCGAGCCGCCTCCAGCCACCGCCGCCGTTGCCCGTCGCCTCCCCCCCTACAGCTTGTCGCGCCGCCGCCGCTGGCCACCCCCACCGCCGGCCACGGCCGCCGGCGGGACGCCGTGCGTGCCCCCGGCCACCTCGGCCTCGCCCCTCCTTGCCGCCGGCCATGGCCGCGGCTGTGTGCGTGTGCGTGCGCTGCGTGTGTGTGTGTCTGTGGCCAGGGGGCCACTGACAGTGGGGGCCCACTCCCCCCCACCTCCCTATGACAAAGGGGCCCCACCCCCAACAGAACGTTTTAATTAAAAAAAAAGAAAAGAGAAAATGATAAATAATAAATAACTAAATAACTAAAATGAATAATTAGTTAAAAGTAATTAATTACTAAAATAATTAGTTAGTTAAACTAATTAACCACTCTGTTAATTAATTAACTTGTTTAATTAATTCTGTTAATTAATTAATTTAATAACAGTATGACAGGTGGGTCCCACCCCCATAATTAATTTGTTTAATTAATTATTAAACCTAATTAGAACAGTGAGAATGACATGTGGGACCCACTGGTCAGTTTGACCAGTCAACCCCCACTGTTGACTGCTGATGTCAGCATGACATCATGCTGATGTCATAATTCATTATTGAATTAAAATAAATCAATTTATTTTCTGAATATTAATAAAACTTTAAAAATTAATATAAAATAAACCGTAAGTCAGATGAAAATATTTTATACATGAAAGTTGATCAGAAAAATCCCACGAATCCGAATACGCTGTCCGTTCATCTGTCACATGCTCCTAGCATGATGAACTTGGACATTTAGCATTAGGATCATCTGTCCGGTAAAAGCCAGAGACCCGGGAAATATCGGATATTCTTCCGACCCGTCTGCGACGTATAATACAGCGTTAGTGCATGCCTAGCCCTGCATATTGCCATGTCATGCATCGTGATGCATTTGGCTGCTTTGTATTTATTGTTTCTCCCCCCTCTTTTTACCGGTAGACCCCGAGACCGACGCTGCTGCCGGGTACGACTACGCCGTTGACGATCAGCCTTTTGCCACAGAGCAGCAAGGCAAGCAAACCCCCCTTGAGCATTGCGATATCGCCTATTCCTTTCCCTCTTATTCTTGCATTAGATTTTTGCTACTGTATTAGTTAGCTCCTATTCTGATGCATAGCCTGTTTTGATAAACTGTTACTATACCTGCAATCATATCAACTGCTTAGTATAGGTTGATCAATGAATCCCCTGTGACCCCCCTTAGTCCCAGTTGCCCCTGCTTCTTCATCGACGACTCGAAGACCCGAAGACTCGGTTAACCGACCGACGAGCCAGGCCCCTCACATCACCGCACACCCCTTAAGTATGGCACTGCAGAGCTACTACCGAGTGCCGAGGGTGATACCTCACTTAGCACTCCCGGTGTTAATTCTGTAGCGTAGCTAATCGGTCGTGGGTATCGAGGGTGATTCCTCCTTCCCATTTATCGATAGCGACTCTTGTCATACACATACCTCGAGTGGGATCCATCGAGGGTGATTCCTCGGATATCCACTTGGTGTATAAACACACAGTTACTTTAACTGGACATTGTTTACATGTGAAAGACGGGACTGGAGGGACAGGCGGTACCACCCTGGTTGAGGTGGACCTGAGTTCCCGACAGTCTTGAGACGGGTCGGCCCCAAGGGTACCCGTGTGTGAGATGTGGTGGGATGCGCCGGTAAGGCATCCAAAAGATTATGTTGAGACGTGGACGGGCAGGAGAGGCCCTTGCCACACATCCTCGAGGCGGGGCGACGGACCGCACTTCATGGGTCGCGCTTTCCCCGCATTAATAAAATGCTAATGGGTTGGGTATTTGATCTGAGTTGGGTCGTTGGCCTTTTTACGCACCAAACCATCGCGTGGGAGAAGTTATGGGCACTCAGCGTCGTTGTATCAGCCGAAGCTCTTCGGACATCAGCAATGGAGCGGCGCGCGCCGGATTGGACTGGACGGTGCAGCTCTTGGACTGGAGTGTACTAGGTCTGCTTCCGGCCGCCCACGCATCGTGCAGGAGCGCAGAGGGCAAGTGGGCCCACGACCCCTTTGTGCTTAGGATTTAGACCGGCGGGTTGGCCTCTTCGTTGAGCCTAGGTGGGGCGACGACGTGCTGCTATCCCGAGGCCGGGCATGACCCAGGAAAGTGTGTCCGGCCGGAGGTGATCAGGCGTGTTGGAAATGCGGTGCACCCCTGCAGGGATGAATAATCTATTCGAATAGCCGTGTCCACGGTAACAGGACGACTTGGAGTTGTACCTTGACCTTATACAACTATAATTGTGACTTTAAATTTGAAATGAATGTTTGGCTCCGGGATTGCTTCCTCGCAGGGAGTCGAGGAAGAATCTCTGGGCGTGGTTACTTAATAAAATTGCTACAATAATATGATTATATATGAGATACCAGTCTACTCTCTTCTAATGCTGCAAGATGCTGAAGATGCTAGTCTTCGATAGGACTAGGCCTTCCCCCTACTCTTGCTTTCTGCAGTCAGTCCAGATAAAACCCCATTCTTTGATACTGATGCATACTTAGCATAGTTCTGATGTCAGTCTTGCGAGTACTTTGGATGAGTACTCACCGCTGCTTTGCTTTCTCTTTCCTCCTCGATACGATTACCGCGTTCAGACGACGGAGCCCAAGAGATGGAGTACGCCGGAGACGACTACTACACCACCGCAGGAGCCTACTACTACGTGGAGAGTGCCGACGTTCAGGAGTAGTTAGGAGGTTCCCAGGCAGGAGGCCTCGCCTCTTTCGATCCGCTGCTTATGTTTGTGCTAGCCTTCTTAAGGCAAAACTTGTCTAACTTATGTCTGTACTCAGATATTATTTGCTTCCGCTGACTCGTGCTTTGTCGAGCTTTGTATTCGAGCCCTCGAGGCCCCTGGCTTGTAATATGAAGCTGTATGACTTTAATTTGTGTCTAGAGTTGTGTTGTGATATCGATCAGTGAGTCCCTAATCTTGGTCGTACGCATTGCGTGTTTGATTAGCGTACGGTCGAGATCGGGGGCGTCACAGTGAGGAATAATTATTCTTCACCCCCTTTATTTTCACGTTAATGCACCGTAATTTTATGTTCCGTAAATTTTGTCTTATTTCATCGTAAAAATAGACCGTAAGAAATTATAGTCACTGTAAAAAATATTTCATGTCAAGTGAAATTACAAACATAAAAACATAGTATAAAATATACATAAAATGCAATTTTTCTGGTCTTATGACCTATATTTTTGTTTTCTTATGTCAAATTTTACTTAGTGAATCAATATAAATGTAACTATTTGCATTTAAAATGTAATTTATTTATGAAACGATTGTAAGATTACCTCGAGCGAAGAATAACTTACTCTGCACCCTGGGTGATGAATAGACTTTCTATGTGTGTGTGTGTGTGTGTGTGTGTGTGTGTGTGTGTGTGTGTGTGTGTGTGTGTGTGTCAGTGTGTGTGTATAGAAAGTCTATAAATAATTCTTCACCCCGGTGTAAACTCTCTCAAGACATGATTCGTGTTGGATGTTGTAATTTTACCTCACACACACGTCATAATCTTACCTCACCGACCTGGTCTAATCTTACCTCACATGCGTTCAATTCTCACCAACGTGTTATAATTTTACCTCACCTCACACATGCATGTCGTAATATTAACTGACATGCATGACATATTTGCTTCTCAAGGTGGATGTTAAGAAGCCTTTAACTACACACAATAATACTACCTCACGTGCATTTTCGTTCTTACGGTGACTATGAGGAGGTGGGGTGAAGAACAATTCTTCACCTTGTGTATGTGTGTGTATACCAAAAGACTTAAATTGTTCATACGTCACCAACCACATATCTATACGAAAAACATCTCTTCATGTCTCATATCAACATCAAAATACATAACTTGTTTGTGGATCATCAGTCACATATCTATACCAAAAGACCGCACGCACAGTTTACCCAGGTTCAAGCCCCCGGAAAGGAGTAAACGTCCTACTTTGTGTTTGTACTAGCAAAAGAGCCCGTGCATTGCAATGGGTGAAAAACTACGACACTCCCTAACCCAATAACCATGACTCAAGACTTCAATAGGTCCACGTCCTTTATTTCAACATATAGGATGTGAAGAGTGATGCCACCTTCTTCCCATCCTCGTCGACGGTGGCCTCAGTGTTGACATAATCACAACACGTTTGAATGTTGTCAATCTTTTTTCTGAGGTTTTGACGAGGCATGCATGCATGGTTATAGATGCTTTTTGTTGTCAATCCAGGTTTTGCTGAGGTGTTCATTTTCAAGCCGTATCGGCACCAGTATCAAAGAAAGACAGATCATGTGTTATTGATTAAGATTGAACCTTCAATAGCATTTAAAAAATGGTTAACATGTAAAATAACATTTCTCGCAAAAAAATGTAAAATAACATCATATTCAGACTATACATAGTTTTGTAATCACATTTCATATATAACATGTTAAATTTGAAGTTAGGTTTTAAAAGATATGGATATTTTGAAAAATCATTCGACATGTACAGTGGGTTGATTAACCAAATATAAGGGTGTTTCCTGCAAAAGAAAAATCTGACTTGAAACCGACCTGCGGGTTGATTGCCCGAAACATCAGGGGATTTTGTAAAAAAACGAAAATCTGACTAAAAAGTGTATTGTTGGTTGACTACCAGAAACATGAGGGAGTTTTCTGTAAAATATCATGACAGATCAAGAATAGTTATTTCCTTTATTAGTAGGTATAGATAGATATAGATTTATGGGAGGTATACATCATGCGAGAGATTACAATGAGAGATGGGATAATGGCTACCAAGAGTCTAGGTCTAGGAAAGTAGATGATCATGAGAGCCTCGTAGCCCTCACCTTATATAGATGATGTGGTCTAGGATTTTATACGAGATAGATCCAATCTGACCGCCGTCATGCAGACTTCGGTGCCACGATGATCTCTCAATCCGATCCTTTGAGGCTCCTTCTTGTCGCTCGTCCCTTGGTGAGCCTTTTGGGCCCTTTGGCAGGCCTACTGTCGGGCTTCCCTTGGAGAGGCCACCCCCTGTGTACCACAACGTCATAGGTTCTCTACTTCACTTAAGGGAGCGATATGGGAGGGGTAAGAAGGAAAGTCCCGCATCAATGGTGTATTGATTGGTTCATTGCACTACTAGAAAAAGCCCTATTAGTGGCGCACCTGTTTTCGTTAGTAATGACGCACTATAGGTGCGCCACTATTAACACGCCACTAGTAACAGATAGTAATGGCGCACCTCTGGTGTGCCATTACTATTCCAGATAGTAATGGCGCACCTCTGGTGCGCCACTACTAACCCTTAGGTGCTCCACTGGTATTCCCTCTAGGTGCGCCACTAATAGCCTTATAGGTGCGCCATTAGTAATAAAGGAAGGTGCGCCACTAATAGGGGCTGAAATGCGCCACTAGTAATGTATTTGGAAAACAAAAAAAAATCCAAATTTACAGAAAACAACCTATAAGGAAAAATAATTTAAAAACAAAAAATGAAATAGAATCATAATTTTTATTATAGTAAGAATATTACAATGTCTTTACAAGTATCCAATAAAAGAAAAATTACAAGGAAATAAAAGAAAATTCTAAAACTAATCTTCTAGTAATCTTTTCTTCTTTTTCTTTACTTTATCCCTGCAAAGAATGATAGAAATATGTGAGAATGAACATTGCAGAGAAGTGAAATATGTGAGAATGAACTTTGCACGTATCAAGATTACTACTAACACAATTCACCGAAAAGAGTAACAGGTGATGCATCAAAAGGAATCTGGCCAGATCCGATCACATTAGACGAGCCTAGGTGTGTGGATCCAAAACAAAGTGTGCAAATCTTTGATAAATGAAAGTTAAGGTTAATAATCTAAACTTTAATATTCTGAACTTTGTTACAGTTTAGCCCAAGGAGACATGCTCTATTCCTAAGAAATTAACTATTCAGTGACATAAACGTTGTGATTGATGTGACGATGAAGGAGTTTAAGTTCTGTACCTCATGCATTGCGCCACCGTCCAGTGCGGCTCGCTGTGCCGTAGGGTCCTCATCTCGACAGTGTGTGCATTTTGAAATGAGAATGTTATCTATTCTAGAACCATAACTGAATTCTTCAGCTCCAACGGTTTGATTAAAGCAAGTATAAGCTCCCTCCCTGCACAAAACAAATGAAGGAAGCATACGGTACATCGTTAGCATGTGATTATCATGAAGTACACTATAGTTGTAATAATCCTATATAACTATAAAGTCAATCCCCACTGAACATTTTTCCTGCCCTCACAGCCTACCACATCAGCAAATTACTAACTTCTTTTAGTTGTTCAAAGATGGAAACCAGCACTGATACGTGCAAAGTTCTGAGGACATTGTTTAACCAATAGTAAAATATGTACTTACATTGTTGGTTCTGAGGACATGGAGTAATAAGCTATAACAAAGTTGCAAAATTATGAGAAGAATAAGAGTAGCAAGTAAAAAACAGGAGCCGCGATACCTTTCAGGGTATTTTGATCTGAAAGCATCCAATAAGGGACCTCCATGTTCTCTCAACATGTATCTCATCAGCCACTCACGAAACCTTGAATCAGAAAAAGAACAATAAACCAACTATCATTTTTCCTGAGTGATTCCATGATTAGATTTACTTCTAAGAGAGCAGACTAATGCATTTATCAAAGTTGGAAAGCCTAATAAAGACATTAGTTTGAAACCTGACTGTAAACAGCTGTTATCAAGAATTTCCTAGTTTTTTACTTGGCTCGTAGTCTTCATATGTCACGGTGAAATTACAGAAGATATAAACATGTACTATAAAGAGCGTAGACTATAATGCATTCATCAAAAGTGGAGACCAGCAGATACCATTAGTTTGAAACCTTTGTATGGAATTTAGTATGCAGCCTCACTGTAAATGCACCGGCTGCAACAAACACGGCCTGCACCCCTTGGCTTCCTTCACTAGCTAGGAATTTGTTGATATGTTATTTTTTCACACATAATATGTTATTTTTTGTATTAAATAGAAAACCTTGTGATTATATCTTATTTTTCCACCATCCTATGCACCATTCTATATCAGCCCTGCAGAGCATCTAGTTTTACCAAATGATGTTGGATCTGTTAGATCTACACCATTCAGCTGCACTATTGACTAAAGAGGGGTAAACCCACCTCAGCAGACAGTGCAAATGAAGAGGGGTAAAAGAACAGTTTCAGTTAATTTAAATAAAAAAAAAGGTTCTTTTAATTTAAATTAAAAGAATAGTTTTAGTTAATTTAAATTAAAAGAACAGTTTCAGTTAATTTAAATTAAAAGAAAAAGGTTCATCTAATTTAAATTAAAAGAAAAGGTTCATCTAATTTAAATTAAAAGAACAGTTTCAGTTAATTAAAATTGTTACAACTATGTACATTAAAATTGCATAATCACAGTAAGCAGTTGCTTAATAACTAAACTCCAATTGTTATAACTACTGCTCTAGATCTGAGTAGATGAATATTTATACATAGTACTGTAGTTTAGTGTAGGATCATATACTTGCATATAAGGGGAGAAAGGCGAGAGAAGTCACCTCGGCAACAAGGAAACCCGCCGCAGCTTCTCCTTGGCCCCCTTCACACAGCCAAATGGGAGCAAACTGCACAAAAGACATGAATCAGATGCGGAGCAAACTACGTATTAGTGATATCATCAATATAGCTGGTTAGACATGCATCTGATTAACTCTTGCTGGCGATGCAGACCAAGAATTCAAAAACTTGCAAGCTTAGAATTCAGGAAATAAAGTACCCCATCTCTGCAGCCATCTATCTGGCTAACTAATTCCAAAATAAAACAACGCAAGGTTGGATTGGTTAGCTTCTCTGTAGTACTACAGATCCAACTAGTAATCTTGGTAATACTGCACCCCATTCTTAAGCAAAGGGGCTGCTTTAGCACAGCAACCTAGATGGCGCGTGAGGAAACCACGTCAGCCAAACCAAATCAAAATGAGTAGAGGGGGAGAAAGGCGTGAGAAGTAACCTTTGCAACAGGGAAACCCGCAGCAGCTTCTCCTTGGCCCACTTCACACAACTAGATGGGAGCAAACTGCACAAACAACACAAATCAGATGCCGTACTAGTGATATCATCAGTATAGTTGGTTAACTCTTGCCGGCGATGCAGACCCGAAACTTTAATGCTTAAGTGTTCAGGAACTAAAGTATCAATTTCTCTGTAGCTATCTATCTGACCAAAGAATTGCAAAATAAAACAAAGAAAGGTTGGATTGCTTTGCTTCTCTGTAGTAGTACGGATGCAACTAGTAACCTTGGTAATACTGCACCCTGTTCTTAAACAAAGGGGATGGTTTAGTAAGCAGAGATCAGGTTTTGCTTCAGATTAAACAACATGTCCAAAAAATGGTGATGGTTACTGGAATCTGCTGATGCTTAAATCATAAAGAACAAAACATAACAGAAAGAGGAGAGACCTATTGGGTAGTAGAGAAAAAAAATGGTGATGGTTACTCCCCGCATGCCCCTGAACCCGCAGCGGCTAGGGTGTGGAAGGAAATTGTTAAAGCAGCATAGCCAAAAGGTAATACATATACATAAGCAAACATTTTTATACTCAAGCCTTTTTTTGCACAGGACAATTCCTTAACTCTCAGATTATTAATAACTGTTTTCTAGTTAATTTTTTTTTACAATGCATTTGAAGCTAACCCTCTCATCTCAAATATCAGAATTCAGAGTTACTACTCACTTAAGTGCAGATACAAATTAGGTGCAAAAAATCATTCAAGTTGCACTCAGAAAATTATTAAGTGCAGAAAATCACTTAAGTCCACATACTAGTGCAGAAAAACCCCAAAATTGTGAGTAATGCAGCGCGCGACGAGCTACGGCTGCAGGTGCTTCGTCGGGTACGGTTTCAGTGAAGTAAAAAGAAGCAGCAATCAACCTTTCGCTCAAGATTGATTTATGGCTCAACTGCTAGAATGCAGACCAAATCTTGATCACCAAATCTATAATTCAAACTAAATGCTTAATAATTCAATAAAATAGATAAACACATGGGGATACAACACAAAATTCTAGTTCAATCACACTCGATACATACACACAGAGTTGTATTTCAATCCAATTTCAGCTGAAATGTTCAATGCATCAATTAACCTGTTTATTTAGAAAAATAAATCACCTCTCTATCGAAAGCAGGTCGGCGAGAAGCTGCGTGAGACCGCGGTCCTCCTCGTCCTCAGCGTGGGCGCTTGGAGTCGGAGACGCAGCAGGACCGTGGAGGCAGAGCAGCAGAGGCGGGGCAGACGGAGGGGGCAGGGGAGAGGCTGACGGCGCTGCAGAGGCGGCTGCCAGTGCCGCGCGTTGGGGGAACGGGGCGCGCTCGATCTGCTGCAGAGGAGGGGCACGGTGAGATAGAGAGAGAGGGAGAGGGAGGGAGGGAGATGGAGGGAGGCATACCGTGGCGGGGGGGAGACCACCGGAGCAGAGGGAGTCGCCGGAGACGGGCAGGGAGGGGGCGCTCGATCTACTGTAGAGGAGGGGGCACGGTGAGAGAGAGAGAGAGGGAGAGGGAGGGAGGGAGAGGGAGGGAGGCATACCGTGGCGGGGGGGGGGGGGGGGGGGGGGAGACCACCGGAGCGGAGGGAGTCGCCGGAGACGGGCAGGGAGGGGGCGGCCCGAGAGTAGGGTTTGCGCGCGGGAGAGGTGGGGATGGGATCGAGTGCGGCGGCGGCGAGGGAGTAGGGTTTGCGCGCGGGAGAGGTGGGGATTTTGGCCGGTATGGGAGGTGTGCTAGTAATGGCGCACCAGAGAATGGTGCGCCATACATATGTGCTAGCAATGGCGCACCTTTTAGGGGTGCGCCATAAACATCGGGATAGCAATGGCGCACCTTCTCCTGGTGCGCCATTACTAACTTTTTTTTTTAAATTTTTAGTTGCATGTAATAATATATTTAATATTACTAATGGCGCACCTTCTAAGAATGCGCCACTAGTAACCAGGGTTACTAATGGCGCACCTGGTGTGTGATGCGCCATTACTAGTTTTGAAAAAAAAAATTGAAAAAAAAATGTTAGTAGTGGCACACCGTGAGTGTGGTGCGCCATTACTAGTTTTAACTAGTAATGGCGCACCACACCCACGGTGCGCCACTGGTAAGTCTGGTGAGGGGGTGTGCCCAGGAGAAACTTAGCAGTGGCGCACCACACACCAGGTGCGCCATTAGTAATATAAACATTAGTGGCGCACCCATGTGTGGTGCGCCACTGCTATTTAGCAGTGGCGCACCACATACATAGTGCGCCACTAATGTCTATATTAGCTATAGCCCTTTTTCTAGTAGTGTTGTGGTAGGCCAAGCTATCGCTATATTATGTATATTAGCATGATTAGTAATTGTGTATTGATTTGTTTAGCATTCTTGGTGCATGATGGAGCTGGGCAAACAAGATCGTAAATAAATAGTTCATGTGGTAGTGCAGACTGATCGAGCTCAGATGGTTATATACCTTGTGATGGAACCAACCCACCATGATTCAAGTCCTAGACTAAGCACCGGTGCTCGCATTTTTCTGTATTTATTTTAGGCTTTCATGTGATATTTGTTCAATGAGAGGAGAGTTATGATGGTTATATACCTTTTGATGTAACCAACCCACCATGATTTTAAGTCCTAAACTTAGCATTGGGCTCGCATTTTTCTATATTTATTTTAGACTTTTTTGTGATGTTTGTTCAATGAGAGGAGAGTTCTCATCGACTACAAGCTAGACGCCTATGGTGACTCCTTCAATCTCAAGATGATTTTGTGCCGGCTCAATATCTAGGAGTTCCTCTTAGGGGTAAACAATGCATGCATATCTTTATAGGGATGAGTATATGTGTGTGAATGTAAGCATCTATGATTGTTAAAAAGGTTCGTCTTATGTTTCCAAACAATGGCGGAATTCTATACATGCAACTATACTTCTCTATTTATCTCTCCTAAATTCTCATCGTAGCTACAATTTATATTTTTCCAGATAAAAAAGCCGAATTCACCGGAAAGAAAACTTGCCGCAAAAAATAGCAAGAATTAGCAAAAAAAGGTAATATTACATGCTAGCGTTGGCTTGGCCGACAATCCGCCCCTCCACGATTATCAGCTCACGGACTGTTTCTCCTCTGGTTCGTCTCTACCTACCTCCCCTGATTCGTCCTCCTCGTGCTCCCATGAGCCCAGGCGGCCGGTTCCAATCAAGCACAGACAAGAACATGATTATTCCCGCGTAGGCGACGGCGCCAAAGCAAGCATCCGGCCACCCACTGTATATATAGACTGTAGTCGTGAGTATACTCGCTCAACCGAGGACGATAAAAAAAAACAACGATCACGTACAGGAAAGAACTGAGCATACTACTAGTAATTACGAACTCACCCGGGTGGCCCGCCGTCGAATCCGCCGTGCTGCCCACCGGTGTACATCGTCCGCTGCAGAATAGTTGAACCGGACGAGTTAATCAGCAGACGCGCACGTACGAAGGATCTAGACCGGGATTAGTGTACTATATATACTAGTAGTACTTGCCACAGAAGAAAACTAATAGACGAAGGTGCGCTAGTTACGTATATACGTACCGTCCTGGTGCTGGCGGACGCGGAGCCGCCGGTGGAGGAGGAGAGGCTGGAGGCCCGCCGGAGCGCGAGGCCGACAGTGGACCGGAGCACCGCCGCCATTGATCTGTCACCGCGATTCGTAGCAGATTTGAATATCGGGGCTTGGGAGTTTAA
This sequence comes from Elymus sibiricus, assembly GCA_039707655.1. Classification (NCBI taxonomy): domain Eukaryota; kingdom Viridiplantae; phylum Streptophyta; class Magnoliopsida; order Poales; family Poaceae; genus Elymus; species Elymus sibiricus. Next base: position 491,522,194 of record CM077665.1, read on the forward strand.
TCGATCGAGAGCAAACCGACGAAGAAGCTCCTTGTTTTATCTGAGTTCGGGTCTCGATGTCTCTCGTCCTGCACCCGCAATATGTATAGTACTCCAATACGTGTACGAGTGCAAACTCTATTTTTACGCGTTATAAGCAAGAACTTATCTAGCGCACAACCCCTTGCTTCACATAGTTCCTAACCGTCCGACCCATATAAGATTCGTTCGAATTCTTTTTCTCAAGAGCCCCACCGGATTTGAGAAGATGCAAGAAGCTTCGCAACCGTTTTTTTTCTTTTACTAGCAAAAGTGTCCGTGCGTTGCAACGGGACAAAAAAAAAAAACACCCCTTATACAAACTCGACGGCATCGACAAATTCCTTGAAATATTTTACGTTCTCGTACGAAAAAGAACATGATAAATGATGTTGCACGAAGACATAAAGATATGACGATATTTTAAGTATACTAAAGGTATGTCCAATTTATTAGACATACTGTTAGCATACGGTTCATGATTTTTTAAAAAGTTCAAGTATTAAAAATGTTAATGAAATTGAACAAAATTTGGCCAATTCAAAAAAAGTCATGATTTAAAAAAACTTCCTAAAAATTCAGAAAATGCTCGTAAATTAAAAAATAGTTTATGGATTCATAAAATGTTCGCTGATTCAAAAAAGATCATGCATTTTAAAAAAAATCATCAATTTCGAAAACATTTCAAACAATTTCGACAAAAATGTTTGCCTACTCTAGACATGTTCGCCTATTCAATTAAAATGTTTTAAAAAATGTTCACATTTTTAAAAATATATTTGAAATAGTCTACAATGTTCATGAATTCAAAAAATATTCTAGATTTTACAAAATGTTCGTGAATTTGTAAAATGTACACGATTTCAAATATGTTCACAAGTTTAAAAAATGTTCATGATTTTCAAAACTTATTCACGATTTCAAAAAGTGAGAGTGATAATATATCTTGGTGATGCAGCAAAATGTGACCATGGCATTGGAGATTATGATTTGTTTTCTCCTGTTGCAACGCACGGGCCATTTTGGTAGTACATCACCTATGGCGTCAATATTAGATTTTATAAGAGGATGAAACTATCATATCTAGTCAACTTAAATGAATAGAAAACATATATAATAGGCATTTCTAAAATGCACCATATAAACAAAAGTATTCATTAAGGGTGTATCCTAAACAATTTAAAAAAAAACATGCAGGATAATAGCATATTTGAAATCTACATAACGATTTCCATACATAAAATATTTAATTCGGATTTAGGATTTGAAATATATGATTTTTTAAAAGCATATGAATATGTAAAAAGAAGATTAAAATAGAGTAGCTGGGTCAAAACTGCAACATTGTGCATAGATGGACTTGTGCGAGGCAATACTATCCTATGCTAACAGAAATTGGAGAGAAAATTCATACACAAAAAAGGGCAAAGCAGGACTCGAACTCGGGTCTCTTGGCTGTAGCGGTTAGTCTCAACCCACCACCCTACTTCGATGCATGTGAAATATTTGGGGCTCGCTGTAAGTAAACAATAAAGCAGACGACGTCTTAGAAGGGAAAAAAACAAATCGTTTTTTTACTTATTGGTGGCATAGGGGGGTATTTTTTGACAACTTTGAAGGTAAATTTAACGACGGACGGGCAGAAGCAATAGCCCCTTTATTAGTAGGTATAGATATAGATGTGTTTTCGGATTTCCGGTTTTCTGATTTCACTCGCTTTTTATCCCATTTTTAGTTTTATATTTATTTTTTATTTTAGTTTTAGATTTATTTTTTATTTTTATTTTATTTTTCTAACTTTCTTTTATTTTCTTGTTTGCTTTCCTATTTTTTTTGTCAAATGCATGAAAGATTTATCAACTTTTGTTTGTAAATTCGTGAACCTTTTCCAAATTTTGGGAATCTTTTCTATAATTCCAAAATTTTTGGGAATATTTGTTAACTACATTTACTATGTTGTGAATTTTTCCATTTTCACGAATGTTTTTCAAATAATAAATTTTCTAGTCTTGAAGTTTTTTCAGGTTCATGAACTTTTTTAAAGTAAGTGAACCTTTTTGAATTCATGAAAATTTTCCAATTTCATAAACATATTTTAAATCATGATTTTTTTTTCAAAAAATCATGAAATTTCCAAATTCCTGACTTTTTGAAGTTCATGCACTTTTTTGAATTCACAAGTTTTTTTTAAAATTACCTATTTTTGTTTAAAATTCATGATTTTTTTAAATCTCTAACCATGTTTTAGACCCATGTTTTTTTATAATTCATGAGGTCTAAAATTCAATGGTCAATGGTCAACTCTCAATGCGCAAGCGAGGCAAGCAAAGAGCCCAAGCGCGATGCAAGATAAACAGTAGATTGAACACGACCATTGTAACAGAGACAAGACTAGTCATGCAAACTATATGAGAGTAGGAAAAGAGCATCTGAAGATGTGAAGTAGACATAACATATCTAGAATAGATACTAGACCGAGAAACTCTGGCATGATCTTGAACAGAAAAGACACAAACACGTACTGAGCAATGGCTGGAGCACTGACGTTGGCGTTTACGTTGTTGGCCATGTCGTCAATGTTGTCGAAGAAGTCGTCGTTGGGGAAGTGGTTGTCGGCTTCCGTGACGTCCGTGATGAAGAATTCAGTAGTCACGCAGAACGCTCCCCAAAAACCTTATCACCCTTGTCCCATTCAAGACTCGAAGTGGCGGTGTTTCGGAGGCCTATTGTGCTGACCAGCGGTGCACGCCACAAGGCAGAACGGGGAAGGACCTAGCAGTAAATCAAAGCTTTCGAACCCGGTGGCGTGAGGAAGATGTTGTTCTGATGTGTATCTGAAGAGAGGAGCGACCTCTCTTTATAGGCATAGGAGGGGGAGGCAAATGAGCAGTGGTGGGAGATGAAACGAAGAGACGAGAGGCAAAATGAACAGACAACAGCCGTTCATTTAGACAATGGCTCGACTCATTCCCGCAACCGGCGTCGTGACAAGGCGTGGCGGAGGAGAAGCGCATGCATGCCTCTCTTGTTCCCATGCTCATACATGTGGGAAAACAACCTCCCTTATAAGGAGCTCCAACTCGTACTAAATTAGCAACCAGGGACTAATTTTAGTCCCACCTCTTGCCTTTCAGAAATGGGCTAGGTGGGCCTCTAGGATTCATTAGGAATTCTGAAAATGCTATTGGAATGGCCCAAAAATAGACCAAACTCCAGCAATCCCCAACCAGAGGCACACAAAATTTGCCTTTGGTTCCAAAACACTGTTTATATACTGTTACTGTAGTGGCGACTGTTGTTGAACCTTCACCTAGAACTCTATGTTACACTGATAAGCAACTTGAATAGTGGACTAGGCCTTGAACTGCAAGTTTTCTGCAAATCTAGCTTAACACAAAGCCTTGACCGATACTATGCTACTGTGGGACTTCTCCACGGGTGGAGCTCATGTGTCATACTCAAAGGACTTCCATAAGTTTACTAGAGAGCACCCCACTCTCATAGATTGCGACGTTTAATAATCAGACTTATATAGGTGTGTTCTTCAAAAGATATTTTGTGGGAGAACATCTCTACTTTAATAAGCCACTTAAAACACATTAATATATACATCAACCTGCCATGCAGATTAGGAGAGTATTGCATTTTCATGTATTGTTATTATTATAGTAAGGATACTCTCCTCTCAGCTGACCAACAACTTGTCTTCCAAATCTAATTCACGGGATCTCCAATCACATAGAGTAGGTTACCATTGTGGACAACTCATATTGTGGGTCTCGTAGCCATCTCCTTCGATGCATTATCTATCACATTACGTGTTAGACCCTTAGTAAAAGGATCTGCTAGATTTTTAGATGTTTGGATATAATCCAGTGCAATAACTTCAGAGTTTCTCATTTTCCTGACGGACTTTAACCTTCTCTGAGCATGTCTTCATGACTTCGTGTTATCCTTTGAGCTACCCACTTTCGTGATTAGAGTTTGATTGTCGCAGTTCATAAGGATACTTGGTACACATTTCTCAATAACCGGCAAGTCATTCAAGAGCCGACGAAGTCAATCTGCTTCGACCATAGTTGTATCTAGCGTTGTGAGTTCTGCTTCCATTGTTGACCTCGTTAAGATGGTCTGCTAGACTTCCAAGAAACAATGCCACCTTCATGAGTGAATACATATCTGCTCGTGGCCTTTATCTCATCGGCATCATAGATCCAGTTTGAGTCACTATACCCTTCGAGCACCTTTGGGTACCCAGTTGTAAGAGCACATTTATCCATGTGTGGTTTTGGTAATTGATGACAATCCCTATGTACTAATGGTTGCCTTGAGTTATATTCGAAGGATTTGTCCATAGGCACTTCTTGAAGTACATGTGTTGGTTTCAAGGAGTTTATATGGTGACCAAGGTGGTATGTAAGGTTTTATCCAAAGATTGGTCATGTGAGAGTTGATCTCATTGCAAGCATGTCTTGAAGAAGAAGATTGTGTGAACATTCATGTTTACCTTCAAGACATCATCTTTGTGAAGAGAGAAGAGAAGACACAAGGTTGATCAAGATTAAGGCAAAGAATGATTCAAGTTGATCAACACACAAAGCATAGAAGATGTACCAAGTGGGATCAAGTGACCCCATGGTATGGTAAGCATTGTCCATTACGCTTTGTGTACTAACCCATGGTCTACGTGAGAGTTCGTTGTGGGGTTAGGTATATTTCCATGGGCTTGCGTCAAGAGTAAGATCTCATACAACCCATGGAGGATGACATCAAGTGGTGATCGTCATCAAGGTTGCGGTGTGAAAGTTCAAGTGAAGCATCACGGAGAGATCATGCTTGAAGCTTGCCGTCCATTGTGGTGACAATGGACTTGTGAAGATGTGCCAAAGAGTGGCTCACCCATAGTGGAGTATGGGGGAGCAATCAACTAGTCTTCATCGAGCCAACGCAATCAAGAAAGGTGGTCCATCTTGAGAAGGACAAGATCATCATCATCTAGCTCAAGTGGACTATGCGCAAGGCAAAAGTTTGACCTTGATAGGGTTTTCTATTTTACCGGTCTCATGGTGGTAGTTGGGAGACCGGGTTATAGGATCGATAGCCGTACTATCAAGGGGGGGCTCTCAAGTGAGTAGCTTGATCGTATCGTTCGTTGAGAGCTCAAACCATTGCATTCTTGGCATCATCATCTTTCTAGGTTCTTGGTTGGCTTTTCTCTACGTGGGTTCTTGAGCTTATGGTCAGCTTCATGACAAGCTCAAGTTCATCGAAAACGGAGTCCATCTGCATTTTCTATGATGTTTTCGATGTTGGAGTTTTTTCCGGTTCTTCATTGATAGAGGTTTCACATCTCTGTTTGGATAGTACTTGTCGTGTGCTATCCAACAAGCTTGAGTTTGCTCAATTCGGAGCTCGTATGCGGAAGTTATGGCAGTTTTAGTGCCAGAGCTGTTTTTCTCTGAATAGGCGGTAGTACCGCTCGGTACCACGGTAGTACCGCTTGGGCGGTACTTCCGCTATGTACTACTGCCGCTACTTCCGCTTATATTTTGTTCTCTGGTCAGGGTGGTTTTCTGGACGATAGTAGTGGGCGGTAGTAGGGCGGTAGTACCGCCCGCGCGGTACTACCGCTCTCTAGTACCGCTTCTACTACCGCTTATTTCTGGGGTCTGGCGTCTTACTGCATCCCAGCGGAAGTACCGCTGGGTAGGGCTGTAGTACCGCTCCGGCGGCACTACCGCCTCGAGGTTTCTGCCGTTTTGCATGTTTTCCCTAAAAACTACCGCGCGGGCGGTAGTACCGCTCAGCCGAGCGGTAGTACCGCTTGTGCACGACCTGTGCACATAACGGTTGGATTTGGGGAGGCCTATAAAAGGGGGTCTTCTTCCCCATTGCTCTCTAACTCTCAAGCTTGTGTTCTTCCCCCATTGTTGACCTTCTTCGAGCTTGCTAACTCTCAATCCCTCCAATGAATCTTGCTAGTTCTTGAGGGAAAAGGGATAGGAGATCTAGATCCACATTTCCACCAATCACTTTCTCCTCTATGTGAGGGGAACCCCTTGGATCTAGATCTTGGAGTTCTTCGTGTTCTTCTTTGTTCTTCCTCTCATTTTCCTCCCTAGCATTGGTTGCTTTGGTGGGATTTTGGAGAGAAGGACTTGGGCACTCCGTGTGCCCTTGCCATTGCATTTGGTGCATGGGTTTGAGTTCTCCACGGTGATACGTGGAAGTGAAGTTTGAGAAGCTTATTACTCTTGGGTGTTTGAGCACCCTAGAGCTTGTTCCTCTTGGGTGCCTTGGCGCCCTAGACGGTTGGTGGTGCCTCGGAGCTCAATCATTGTGGTGTAAAGCTCCGGGCAAGCATTGGGGTCTCCAATTAGGTTGTGGAGATTGCCCCGAGCAATTTGTACGGGTACCGGTGACCGCCCCCAAGGGTTGCCAAAGTGTACGGGTACCGGTGACCGCCTCCAAGGGTTGCCATTTGTACGGGTTCGGTGACCGCCCTCAAGGGTCCCTTAGTGGAATCACGGCATCTTGCATTGTGCGAGGGCGTGAGGAGATTACGGTGGCCTTAGTGGCATCTTGGGGAGCATTGTGCCACCACACCGCTCTAAATGGAGATTAGCACCCGCAAGGGTGTGAACTTCGGGATACATCGTCGTCTCCGCGTGCCTCGGTTATCTCTTACCCGAGCCCTTTAGTTATGCACTTTACTTTGTGATAGCCATATTGTTTCTTGTTATATATCTTGCTATCACTTAGTTGTTTATCTTACGTAGCATAAGTTGTTGGTGCACATAGGTGAGCTGATGTCTACTACGCAACCTTCTTCTTGTAGACTCGTGTTGGGCGTCCAAGCGCAGAGTTTTGTAGGACAGTAGCAAATTTCCCTCAAGTGGATGACCTAAGGTTTATCAATCCGTGGGACGCGTAGGATGAAGATGGTCTCTCTCGAACAACCCTGCAACCAAATAACAAAGAGTCTCTTGTGTCCCCAACACACCCAATACAATGGTAAATTGTATAGATGCACTAGTTCGGCGAAGAGATGGTGATACAAGTGTAATATGGATGGTAGATATATGTTTTTGTAATCTGAAAATATAAAAACAGCAAGGTAGCAAGTAACAAAAGTGAGCAAAAACAGTATTGCAATGCTTGAAAACAAGGCCTAGGGTTCATACTTTCACTAGTGCAAGTTCTCTCAACAATACTGACATAGTTGAATCATATGTAAATCCCTCACGTGCGACAAAGAGTTCACTCCAAAGTCACAAATAGCGGAGAGCAAACGAAGAAATTATTGTAGGGTACGAAACCACTTCAAAGTTATCTTTTCCGATCAATCTTATGAGCTATCCCTATAAGTGTCACGAACAGCCCTAGAGTTCGTACTAAAATAACACCTTAAGATACACATCAACCAAAACCCTAATGTCATCTAGATACTCTAATGTCACCACGAGTACCCATGGGCTTGATTATACGATATGAATCACACAATTTCAGATTCATCATGTTCAATCCAACACAAAGAACTTCAAAGAGTGCCCCAAAGTTTCTACCGGAGAGTCAAGACGAAAACGTGTGCCAACCCCTATGCATAGATTCCCAAGGTCACGGAACCCGCAAGTTGATCACCAAAACATGCATCAAGTGGATCAATAGAACATCCCATTGTCACCACGGATATCCCATCGCAAGACATACATCAAGTGTTCTCAAATACTTTAAAGACTCAATCCGATAAGAAAACTTCAAAGGGAAAACTCAATTCATCACAAGAAGATAGAGAGGGGAAAACTCCATATGATTCATCTATATTAATAAAGCTCGCGGTACATCAAGATCGTGTCATCTCAAGAACACGAGAGAGAGAGAGAGAGAGATCAAACACATAGCTACTGGTACATACCCTCAGCCCCGAGGGTGAACTTCCCCTTCCTCGTCATGGAGACCGCTGGGATGATGAAGATGGCCTCCGGTGATGGTTTCCCCCTCCGGCAGGGTGTCGGAACGGGCTCCCGATTGGTTTTTCGTGGCTACAGAGGCTTGCGGTGGCGGAACTCCGGATCTAGGTTTCTTTCTGGGCGTTTTAGTATTTATAGGAATTTTTGGCGTCGGTCTCACGTCAAGGGGGTTCCCGTGGGGCCCACAAGCCAGGGGGGCGCGCCCTAGGGGGGGGGGGCGCCCCTAGGCTTGTGGCTGCCTCGGGACTCCTCTTCGGTATCTTTTTGCTCCAGTATTTTTTATATTTTCCAAAAATATTCTCCGTAAATTTTCAGCCCATTCCGAGAACTTTTATTTCTGCACAAAAAATGACACCATGGTAGTTCTGCTGAAAACAGCGTCAGTCCGGGTTAGTCCTAATAAAATCATACCAAGATCATATAAAATTATTGTAAAAATGGCATGAATACTTCATAAATTATGGATACGTTGGAGACGTATCATGAGCCTAGTTGTTTTAGGTTTTGTGCTTGACATATTAAATGTTAGTTTTATTCCGCATTTGTTCAAGCCTAAACCGTAATTATTTTAAAGCGCCTATTCACCCCCCCTCTAGGCGACATCCACGTCCCTTCACCAGTGTAGTGAATTCCATATCTGGGAGTGCCTTTCAAATAACACATAACTCTCTCTAGATCTCTCCAATGATCATCTCATAGTATTGAAATAAATCGACTCAGTTTGCTAACAACAAAAGAGATGCGAGGTCTTGTAGCGTTGTCTAAATACATGAGAGAGCCAATAATCTAGTAATTCTTCAATTGGTGTCTAGCAATTATTCAATTCTTTTGAAGCAATACACTAGCATACTATGGTGTTGGACAGGGCTTGCAGTCACTATAACCAAAGCGACTCGAGATTTTCTCCACATAGTGAGATTGAAGCAATGTAATCCCACCATCATCATATTTTTTTAGAACGGAGACGCAAGATGCGTCCGGCTTTAAATTAATAAAGCCCACCAACAGACAGCATCCAAGTTCCGAACGATACAGAAAACAACACACACGTCCGAAGCCGAAAGTCTTAGAACATGCAACCGGCCGTAGCCTGATAAGAACTAGCAGTAGCCTAAACCACCGGCCGGGATGAGTCCAAATCTAGCAGAAACACCATGGGGATCAATGACAAGCAATGATCTGAATAGCGCGGATCCACTCCATGGCCTCCTCCATCTGTTCAGTGTCCCACCGTTTCCCCAATGGCATCCAGGTCTGAAGGAACAAATGGCATTGGAAAATGATGTCAGTAGGATGTGAAGGAAACTTTTGCTCGATAGTAATCTTGTTACGGGTGGTCCCAAGAGACCACAATAGCGCCCCTATGCAATGCCAAAGAATCCTAGCGAAGCCACCCCTATGGACGCTGAGTATGGCGCGCAACTCCCCACCGGAGTGAGGGTTCCAGTTTTGCCCAAAGGCTTCCTGGACCGCACTCCAAGCAAAACGGGCGAGGTGGCAATTGAAGAAAATGTGGTTACCATCCTTAGGAGCCCCACAAACCGCACAGTTACTGTCCGAAGGTCCGTTTCTGTTAGCAACGTTATTGGATGACGGAAGGCGGTCACGGAACATTTGCCAAAGAAACACCTTGATTTTGAGGGGGATAGCCACTTTCCACAGCCCCCTAGCTATGTCAAGTGTAGGGCCCTCCGATAACTTGGCGTAAAGCGATTTAACCGAAAACTTCCTGGAATTTGTGAGAGACCAGGACACCACGTCTTGCTCGGTGTTTAGCACAGTACTAGATAGCATGGAGCATAGCCCCTCCCAGCACGCTCGTTCTGGTCAGTGAGGGGCCGCATGAAAG